>OX344762.1:85854405-87143155 GCA_947034895.1 Rhytidiadelphus loreus | reverse complement strand
ATGCATCTTTCCAATATGTTGCAGTTAGAAGAAGCTGACATTATGTGGTTTAATGCAACAGTAGCTTCAGAGCGCATTGTGAGCCCCAAATTCGTCACTTGGGACTCATAGTTTTCTTTTCTTTTTAATTTATTACAAATTAAGGTATAAAATACTACAAAAAGCCTAAAAAGGAGTGTAGAACCAAAATAGATATGTCACATACCAATATAACATTTGGTCGTAAATAGCCTTTTATCCCTGGATTACTCACAAACCCCACTTGTATATAGGTTAGAACCCGTAAATAGTAGGAAACAATAGGGCTACCGAGAACTTACCCGAAATAGCCCAAATTCAGTGCACGTGACCGTGATGGGCTAAATTAGTCCCAGGAGAGTTAGGGAAGTCCCCACATAAATCTCCAAAGATAGGTTCTAGTTTCCCCATTCCATCGACGAAATATTAGGAACACCAATTGTTAGCTTGCAGGTGTCACTTGTCCAAGATAGACCACATAGAGGAATCCACGGCCGCCGGATGGTGCTCTTGGATTTGGAACATGTCAGGGTATTCATAGCGAAATCCGTTCGTCAAGATTCCCTCACGTGTGAAAGATTCCCTGACTACTGGTAATTCAAACGAAGTCAGTTTTCGCCTAACCACCGACTATTTGCCAAATTAGCCCAAGACTTGGTACGTGGTTTGAGGGACTCTATGAGAGGTTGTAATATATCGTTGGAATCTGATTCTATTCAATCAAATCCGGGTTCGAACACCAGGGACCGAGCTATGTAAGGCTAATGTAGTGTGTTTAAAGGTCACAATGTATAAATGTACAAAATTCAGAGACTTATTCACTCTTATTCCCACTAATACCCAATATATCACTCTTGCTGTCCATTAATACATGCTATTGACGGATGTATGAAGTCATAGTCCTGTCTAGTGTGCTACTGGTTCATGGCAATAGTTCTAGGACAATAGTTCAATGTGGACTGACTTGTGATGAATGCATGTGCAATGCAAGACTTATAGACTATATAATTATTAGTAATAGTATTTAATCAAAATAATAAGATTTTGCGTTTGGAATAACTCACAATAAGTCCGCACACACACAACCAAGGACAATATGGCCAAACACGTGCAAATTAGTATGCTCTACCTACAATACACAAAACTCAAGCTTACAACATGTAGATATATAAAACTTCTAACACAACATTCTAATACATATTTCATTACAACTAAAACATTAATTCAAAACTAGTAACTGCACTTTTGCCCATATCCAAACCAGGGGCACGGCCCAAGGGCCGTTCGAAAAATTTGAACTTTTATTTATTTTGTTTTTGATTGAGCGATATCCGGCTGATACCCGCGCAACACCCCTAGACCCACAACCGAGGTCCCCAAAGATCCAGTCAATACCCGCGTCCGATACCCGGGTGTTTTTCCTCATGACCTGACCAACCGACTGCTCTAACGTCGGAGCTTCTTTCCTCTAAGCTCATCGCCGCGGCTACTTCTGTCGTCCTCAAAATTTCTCCTCAATTTACCCCATACTTATCAGATTACGCAATTTCTTGCACAATTCGTGAGCGCAAGACTTCTGATTGTAACTGGATTTCAAATTGTTGTTTCTTCTTCAAGATTTTCCACACCGAAACCCAAATCCCTAATTCGGTTTACAGTTTGATCAAGCTCCAATTTCCAATCACGATATTACAATTTCTACTTTACATTCAATGAATTGTTCAAACAAATGAATCCACAAACACAATGCACGCACAACGAATCTTCAATGCCGACATTCAAGCAATTCCCCTCTCTAATCGGAGATTTCACCAAATCCGCTCCAATTTTCCTTCCTCACATTGCCTGATTCTCCTCATCGGAGTCTGTCCCTCGGCCGGCACTTCTATCGGGCTAGCCTTAGCAACCACGTCGGCACCCAATCTTCCCGATTGGAACACAAACTCACCGTGATTTACCTTAGAGATTATCGCACTGCACTGCAGCCTTCTTCTTCACGAACTGGTTAGTCTGATCGCAATCTCGGACGATCTCGTCCTACACAGCCTAGTTGTCTAGCCACTGTTCCATTTTCTCACGATCAGTTCCACCGAATTGCTCAGCGCGTTCAAGCTCATTGAAATCTCAGCACCAAAATCTCGCCACACCTCAGCCGACTCCTTGACTTGCCGCAGTTGTTTCCGTCTCACACCAATTCAATCCCGAATTCACAATCCTCTCTCTCTCACTCAATGGCTTAACACAAACTCACAAAATTCCATCAATGTGCATAAGTTTGATTTCCAGCCTAAATCACAAAACGAATGCAAATACAACAGATAAACCAAATGCACAGCATAACATCCAATTTGCACAATTTCAATTTTTATTGCAAAGGCATAATTACACGCACAAAGATTACATCACTCAATCTGTACTTATTTCTGCACTGATGTTCTGCACTGCGAGAGAGAGACAAATGGGAGAGAAAAAAATGAATTAAAGGCAGGAGGAGGGGGGTGATCGGAAGCGTGCAAGCCAGAGCTGCAACATTTCCACATCGAAGCTCCCCAAATCTTCATTTTCTTTTTCTTTTTCTTTTTCTCCCTTTTCTTTATCTTTTACTTTTACTTTGTATTTCCAAACTAACTACTTCCTTCAATAGTTTTGAATCATTTTCACACTTGGAAGATAAAATAAGTTTATTTTTACACGAGATACTAGAAATAGAATGGAATATATATAAAGTTCACAAAAAAAACAAAAAAGTACTAATATAAGTCAAAAAAACTAAACTACAGAGGTCCCCCCAAAAGTCTAGGTTTTTTCTAATCTCCAGAGGATCTTTTTCCGAGCGGTCAACCGCTAAAAGCCACGACGGGAAATTCGTATAAAATGACCAGGCTGCGGTAAAATCTCACTAAAAATTATATTAGCATATTTTATGTTAATAACGTGCCCCGACAAATTTCATGGTGTTCTGATAGCGGGAGGCAACCGAAATCATCAACATTCCCCTAATTATTAATTACGGCAAGATCTTTGCGGGGTTGACCGGCGTCCCGGGAGTGTGCGAAATTGGAACGAAGACATCAAGGAGTCTTTTCTTACTCCCTAGAGCCTCCTCCAAAACCCTAGCTAGTTACCCAGGCCAAAAGAGGTAAATACCAAAAGTTAGGTTTTTATCCTTTTAATTGGCTCTTATTGGCGCTAGTTTCCAATGGGTTTTTCACGACAGAAATTAGGGGTAGAGGGTCTTTTGGGCAAAAAAATGGCCTTCTGAAGCCATTGACGCAATCCATTTGCAATTCCGAGTTAAACTCCAAAAGTTCGAAATTAGGACCAGCGTAAAACCCAAAATTAAGTGAAAATCTCAAGAGATAAGGATGAAAATCTGGATGGATGAGGTTACTAGTAGTACGTCAAGGGGGGGAGTGGGCCCTTGGAAACCTATAAAAGGGGGCCCTTCTCCCTCCTAAAACACCCCCAATACTTGTTTTGGGTCCGTGGGTCCGACCTCTCTTGGTTTTGGCATTTTCTTACCAAAACTTCCTACGGTGTTTTTGGAGCACTTTGCTCCTTTTTGTTGTTGCATTTTTAGTGTTGAAGGTCCGTGGGGGGCCCTTCTTTCTTGTCTTGTAACTCTTGTGTGGCCCTTGAAGTTTTTCTTGTTATCCAAATATCTTTTAACTGTCCTTCGTCCGCGTCTTGTACTAACCCTGGAACCATCCTCCACCGTACCTTGGCGATGCCGCTTTGGGGGGCTTCTAGTTTTATGTTTTTCATGTTATACTAACTTTCTTTTACTAACCACGTGTCTCTCCGTTTCCATTACTAACCAAGTCTATTGCTTTTGCATTTGGCTCAAGTTTTTGCGTCCGTGTTTGGAAAACAGTGGGGTAGTTCCCCTTGGGGTAACTAGACCCCACCGTTCCTTGTCCAAGTTCAGTCCTAAATTGTGTGTTAAAAGTTCACCAAACAGCGAAGCTTTGAACCTCTAGGGAAAGGCAATCCTAAATTTGGTGTTAAAACCAAATTGACAGCGAAGCCTTGCACTTCCCCCTTGGTTAGTTCCAAAGTTTAGTTTCCAAAACGTCTTGGGAACTATTCAGAGTTTAGCCTCCAAAATAGAGTGTCAACCTTTAAGAGTCAATGTTAGTTTATGTCCTGTTATAACTTCCAAGGAAGTGGGGCCCTCCCACATTAGATGGGATTTTGGGGGGCTGGAGGGCCGTTTCAGGCCCGTTCCCAACTTCGTTCCCCCGGCCCCCATCGAACGCGGGTGTCAGAATTTATTTATTTTCAAAAAAAATAAAAAAATAAAAAAAATTTAAAGTTCTTTAAATGAAAAACAAGGTTAAATTTATTTTTATTTTTATTTTTTCAAAAAATCTGACCAGAGAGTCGCTTGGCCAGGTTAGCACAGGCGGGGAATGGCAGATTTCGGCGGATTTCGATTGGATTTCGATTGGATTTCGGCTGGGGAACTCACAACCCTCCCCGATGGATGAATCCCATCTAATGTCTCTCTAGCTCAAAAGTGTGCGTTTTTTTTTTCTGGGGTCGCCCGAAGGCAGCACCCAACACTCAACCCGACAGCTTGCCAGGCAGTTCAACCCGGCAGCCAGCCCGCAGCTCGCCCAAGCAGCTTAGCCCGACAGCCAACCCGCAACTCGCCCAGGTTTGGGTCAGGTTTTTTTTGGGGGGGGTTGGAAACTAGGGGAGGAAGTTAGCTAAGTAGATAGCATAGGAAACTAGGGAAGGAAGTTAGCAAAGTAGATAGTATAGAAAACAAGGGGAGGAAGTCAGCATAGAAATTATAGAGGCTAGGATAGTAATAGGAAAGATTAGAACCTAACTAGCAAGGGTTAGCCTAGGAAGGGAAGAAATCCGCCATCCACACTAAGAAAGGTGCAACCAAAGGACAAGAGACGTTTCCATCTCAACCTCACCAACTCTTCCCTTCAACACTACGCCTCACCACCTCCAAATACAATGAGGAGAAGTGGGGGAGAAGCTTAGACAGGAAAGGGGCACCATCGGTAGGGTAGAAGGGGAATCCACTCCACCATTAGGGTGAGCTGACGCGTAAGTGTTAGTTAGGTCACATTTTGACTTTCTAGATTCCTTCCGCATTAGGATAAGATGACGCGTAAGTGATAGTTAGGCCATAGTTTGACCTTCTAAGTAGGTAGGTGCCCAACCCACTACTCCCCATCAATGGTACACGCGGGTTAAGGCAAAAGAAAAAGAAAGAAGGAGGCGGCACGTAAGGAAAGAAGTGCTAGTCTTTTGAGTATACAAATAGGTACTGTGCTAACCAACGAGTGGCCTACCGTCACAACTTGCCATGGTGGAAGAAGGTGAATTGACCACCCTCCTCATGGGCCACCATGCCAGTGTAAGAACCTAACTTCCCCCCGTGTCATTGGCCCACTAGGGGTAAAAATCTCAATTAGGCCGAGAGCTAGGTGCCATTAGAAGCCAAGTCAGGTTGGATATGGTTATAAAATCTTAGAGTAGACTGCGAGAGGTTTCCAAAAACATAAGACACGCCCAAATCAGAGTTAAGATGACCAAGATACGGATGGATGAAGTTTATGACCCATAATGGATGAACCCGTGGAGATTTCATCCCATCAAGCCCAAACTTAGAACTTAGTTAGAGCATAGGGATTTAGGGTCATAGTTCAAGTTTCGCCCTCAATTAGAAACGGGAGCCCTTGGGAAACTATGGATGAAGTAGGATAGCCTCATGGCCCAAACTTCATCCGCTCATAACGGTTCACCTGAGAGTCCAATTTGAACGAGTCTTAGGTTTTTAGAAATGGCATGAGATGATCTGATACCTCAGGACAATAGAGTAAACCTTAGGAATAGGAACCACAAAAACATAACATAGCAGGATAATCAACTTAGGGGTCATTTAGAACCACGATTAGAGAGTCACGATTAGAGAATTAGCAAAAAAGATCCATTGCTTGGAAGGCACAATGGATTGACACTTAGACACCCATTAGAGTAGAAAATTACCATAGGATTAGAGCCTAATTGTATTCGCCGATTTACCAAGGGTGGGTAAATAAGCGCCCATACGCATTACCATAAATTGGAATTCTGATGATTCTCTTGACCGGATTAGTGACTATATTGAGTGATACCGGATCCTTGGGGGGGTCACTTAAACTGTCAATTTGAAACCACGTGCGAACAAAACTTTCGCCCCCCTATATACTTTTTGAATTTTAAATAAAACAAAATAAGAAAAATATGAATAGATTTTTCTACTTTAAAAGTTTATGTTTTGAATTATTGATATTTTTATTTGTTAATAATAATTAGTTACAAATTTTTGAAGTAAAAAGATACACTGTAGAACTGAAAAATAACTTTCACACCTCTATATTATATAAGAAAAAATTGTCTAAAAAATGAACAAAAAATTCTTAAAAATAACTCTCTATTGAAAGCTCATTTTGAGTTGAATATTGATTCAATGGTCATCTAAATGTGTTCTCTATAATTATTTGAGTTGAAAAACATGCTAGAGGTAACTACACCTAATTTTGACTACTTTCTAAAATCTTGATCTTATTTGACAAGAATTAGGGTCAAATTAATGCTTTAATGTTCAACCATCCAAACAATTACGTGATGAATGTTTTGAAAAGTTCACTTCTTTTCTTCCTATTAGACAGTTACATTCATTGAAGAATCTTTGAAAATGTTTGTGTAACACATCAATAGAAAGAAGACAAAATTCTCTCAATGAATCAAACAATAGAGATATTTTGAAGAAGGTGTAATTTTTTAATATTATTTTTAAGAGTGGTCCTTTTATGTTTGGTTTGAATATTTAGGTATTAAAGTCATTTGCATGTTAAATAAATGCAAGATCTCGTTGGTGAGGAACTACCCAATCATGCCTATAATACAATAACCATATAATATGTATAACCCTTAAAGGTTTAAAGTCCTGGAATGAGTTTTTAAGGATTTTGGATAGGTTCCAAAATTCCTTAAATGTCAAATTTCATTGTAATTTTTTTACATTTTTTTATAAAGAAGGGATTGTACTAGCTTTGAGGAAATATAACTTTTATTTCATTGGTGTAAGGGGAAAAATTTATGCCCTCCTAAGTGAAAAATGTTCAAGCCTCGGCAATGAAAAGAAAAGAAATAACAATATAGTTTAATATTTTCCCATGCATAGAATATATCTATGTCTACATAGAAAGTTGGGGTTCATTCTATTTAGATCAGCGGTGCTATTTTGTGAGCCTGTGAGCATGAGCCTATGAGTGTTGAGCAGGGATTCTGTGAGCATCAAGTTTAGAAATTTGAAGAAGCACAAGAAAACTTTAAAATATTTTTAATAATAGACTTCATCTAAAAATTTGGCCAAAATTTACTATTATTAGTAAATTTTAGTACCTATTACTATGGACCTATTACCGTGGACCTATTATTGTGGTTATATAGAATCCACATAAAAATTATAATTTTCAATGTTGTCTAAAATATTAGAAGTATACATTTTTGAAAATGATGAACTTAATTGATGTGAAAGATGAATGGAGATGGAAATAAGTTTGTATAGAATATTGGTTGTATCACTATCCTATAGCAATGTGGGTCTTCTTGGGGCTAATAAGAAAATACCAAAATAATTCTTTTGATGCATTGTTATTAAACTTGTTTAGATTTTAGAAAAATAAAATCATTGATAAGAACTACTATCTTGTAGTAGCATGGGTCCTCTCAAGGCCAATGGGAGGTACCTACACTTCTACTTTGATGTGTTGGTAATCGGACTTGTTAAAATTTTGGAAGAAAATATTTGGTTGACAAGGATTATTTTTGTAAGAAATGAGCTTGGTTACACCAAATTGTTGATTAGTTGATCATTGTCCTTTTATAGGACCTTCAAGGACCCAACTCTTCTATTTATTGATCAAATGGTCGTTTGGTTAATCACTCCCCTCTTGCTGCTTGGGTCCCTTCGGTGCCGAGGGGAGCCCCCTCTGCGACAAGAAAACAAAAACAAAAAATTTAATTTTTAAATTTTTTTTTTAAATTTTAAATTTTTTCTACCTAATGCAAGGGGGCTCCCCTTGGCGCCGAGGGGACCCAAGCAGCAAGAGGGGAGTGATTATAATCTCAGTGAAACAACCTCAGTTGATTTCAAACAAATCTTAATTAATAACCAATTTTTCTTCTAGCAAAGTCTAATAAGTAGCACATCAAGGTTGTTCAAGGGACACTAGTAGAAAAACAGTGCCAAAATTAACAAAACATCAACAAATTTTTGTTGATTTGGATACTGCATCATCCATTTTCACAATTTTTTGTTGATTTTTGTAGAAACTGCCAAAATCAACAATTTTTTTTATTAATTTGGGTACTGCATTTTTCAATTAACAAAAAATCAACACTTTTTTGTTAATTTTGACTAAAAAATTTCTCAAGTAAATTTTTTTATTTGAAAAAATATGTAAATTATCATAGTTAGTATTCTATAAATAGTTTGTTTTTGGAAAAAATAAATAAAGCATTCCCAATTTGATAATTTTCAAAGTCAGCAGACTTCAAAGACCATTTAGGCATAGCAAAAAAACTTCTTTTTTTTTAAACTTTGAACTAAGAAAAGTTGCTATATACAAGTATCTTTCATCTCCGAAAATCCGTTTGCAATTTTAAGTCTCCAATCAAAAGTTATGACTAAATTTCAAAGAGGGGTTCCATTGAATTTTTTTGACATTATGAAAAACCCTCCTTGAAATTTAGTCATAACTTTTGATTGGAGACTTAAAATTGCAAACGGATTTTTGGAGATGAAAGATACTTGTAATTAGAAACTTTTCTTAGTTCAAAGTTTAAGAAAAAAATGTTGTTTTGCTATGCTTAAATGGCCTTCGAAATCTGATGTCTTTAACAAAAAAAGGAAAAAAAAAACACTTTAACTAGATAAAATTTAAAAAAAACCACACACACATACATGTGTATGTGTGGTGCATTGGTTTGAACCTTGCACCCCAAGAGTGAGGTGCAAGGTTCAAACCTTGCCGGCGACCCCAAATGGAGTGCCACATGGTGGGTTGCCTGTGTGGCACTCCATTTGGGAGTTGCCCGCGTGACATTGCCACGTGGCGGCGTGGCACCCCATTTGGGGGCTACTTGCGTGGCAGATTGCCCACGCGGCTATGCCATGTGGTAGCTTTTCATTGGTCTAATTTAGAAAAAAATTGTTTTTCAAAGGAAAAATTTAGTGCCCAAATTAACAAAAAACTAACAAAAAAATCAACAATTTTGTGTTAAAAAGTACCCAAATTAACACGTCCAAATCAACAAAAAAAAATCAATGCTTTTGTGTTGATTTTTGTTGATTTGGACACTGTTTTTTTCTACTAGTGGGACCATGGTAATAGGTTCATGGTAATAGTTACTAAAATTTACCAAAAATAATAAATTTTGACCAAAATTTTATATACGCACAAGCTCACAAGCTTATAAGCTCACGCTCACAGGCTCACAAAATAGCAACCCTACTATTTAGATAAGTGATGTGAAAGTTATGAAAGTTTTGTTTTGAGAGCAATCAAGGCATCTTTATGAAAAAATAACTTAAAAGGATTTGTTCATGAACTCAACTTTTACAATTTCAAAATAAAACTCCTCAAAGGAGGTAGATTACTTTCTACAACAATTTCATTGTTAGGTATGACATTTTAGAACTATTCACAATTTAATTTTCCTTTCCCTCTTGTACCTACTTCTACTTAATATTTTTTAAGGAAAAAAGTTATTAAATTTTATTTTGGATTTTTTTCCTAAACTTTCAACTCAATTTTCCACTATTAAGTTTACTTCCTAAACACCTAAATTATATTTTTGGCAACATAGCGATTTGGAGGTAGCTCACTACAAGCCGAGCTACAAGCATGATTTTTATATCTTTACTTTGAAATTTTTACACAAGATGTGACCAAGGAATATCTCTAAGGTGCAAAAAATTTATAACTTTTGACTACATGGTTAACCCCTAAAGTCCCATGGCTATTTTTCCATCAAAAACCACTCAAAACTGCTATTTGTATATCAAAGAGCGAAAAAAGTTTAAATGCTTTTTTGCATATCTAACTATAGGATCTTATAGTAGTTTAGTGTAAGAAGAAATTTTAGAAACTTTGTTTGGATGGATTGGAAGTTATTTGCATTTAAAGTCTTTGCTTGACTTTTTTTTGGCTTTGAACCTTCTTAACTTAAGTTTTTTCTCTAGTGATTTTGAATTTCTAATTTTATATGATGAAGAATTTAATTTAATTGAGAGCCTAAGGAAAAGAATTCAAAAACAAAACACTTAGTTTTTACTCATTAAAAAATTGTTAAGTAGAAGTAGGTCAAGATTAAAGGAAAAACTAAACTATTAATAGCTCTATGATGGAATTTAAACACACGAATCTCAACAATGAGATTGTTCTAGCAAGAACTCTTAACCTTGTGGATTTTTTTTGAAATTGTGAAAATTGAGTTCAGAAATGAATCCTACAAGTTATTTTTTTAGAAAGATGCTCTAATTGCCTGAAAAACAAAATTGTCCATAACTTTTGCATAACAAATCCAAATGGAATGAATCAAAGCTTTCCATGTTAGAAACAAGACGTGTGGGTCCTACAAAATCTCCTTCAAAAACAATAGTATACATCTCCATCAAAGAATCTGTTCTTGCAATATGTAGATGGAGATTGTTATTAGGAATTGAGTAATATTGTTTGTAAAGTCCGTGGGATTATTAACAAATATCTATTGTAACCATGTGCATCAAGAGGGTATTTAAATGGGGGCTATCATGTACTTAAAATATTTGAGGTATATTTTAGAATTTCTTAAGGAATCCATAAAGAAATTTTCCCTGCTTAAAACTCTTGCCCTTTGATACCGTAGTCACATGTTTGCTTCTTTCTTGGACTTTAGGAATTTGTTATTAAGTTGAAAACACCCAAAACTATCCATGTACCCATTTTTTAGAAGTAGGCTATATTATATAATAATGGTTTTAGTAGCTTCAAGAGCTTCCACTTTGAAAATTCATAGTAATTACATATCTTATCCAAAATCTCAATTTTTTTATTTTAAATTCAAGATTTTCAATTGCTAATACTACCTTAATGTTTTTATTCTTCAAAAAGGTACCTCCAACTATGTTGAATTGCCTATTTTGACTTTGTTTTGGGTGTTTTCACCTTTAGTTAGTTCCTGAAACCACTCTGGACTTTTAGCCAACTTCCTCACGAGGCTGAAAATTCAAGCCGAGCTCCAACTTGAGGCCCTGGTTGCCCTTTGCAGTTGTCGGCAATGTAGCAATCCATCAAGCTGGCCATGGAAGCTGGAGCCTTCAACTCATAAATTGCACTCATATCTTCAATCCCATGGGTAGGTAGCAAGAATCTTTGCAATTGGGGAGACTTTTCAATGAATTGAGGGATTTGGAGTTCATAGAATTAGTCGGGATGCGAATTGTTGGTGTTGTTTAGTGATAGGAATTCAATTAACTCTTGTCAATGGGCTACTCTTTTGGTTGTTGTGTTGTGCCAATCTTATATGAAAGTGGTTGAAGGAATCGATGAAGGATTGGCGTGTTGGATTGTGAATTTTGATGAAGATGTGATTACAGTTTGCTTTGGTGAATTGAGAGTAGAAGGATTTGAATGACTTGCCTAACATGTTTTTGGTTGTGGTGATTTGTAGGGGATGAGGTGCGGCTTTTCATATGAATGCTACTTTTGTGATTGGAATTTTGACTAAGAATCTCAATTTTTTTGTTAGGGTTTGTAGGTAGTTACGAAATTTCTACTCTAAGATAAACTTTGAAGTCCTTTGTTTAACTAAATTTTCAATGTTTTTGAAAAAAAATAAGAACATTAGGTGCAGGTTGTTTATTACAACATTTCAAACATTGGGATTGGCATTTTTCAACTCCATAAATGAATTATTAACAATTTAGTATTTTTATTCAATCTTTATTTCTTTCTATTTACTATTTTTTTCCTATATGTTGTACAATTCAAATGGTTTGGAAATTTTTCAAGAATGTAGCCAACTTGCTTTTAAGAACAAATCCAAAGAATAACCACTATTTGGGACATTATTTCATTAAAAAGTGACATTGTAAAGTGTAGTTGCTGGGTTTTTTGTAGGGCCAAAAAAATGCTTTTTGTCACTTCAAATGCTAATATCTTGCAAATTCCGTTGTGAAATGCTAGTTTCTTGCAATTTCTTGCAATCTCCAAATGGTTTTTTTTCTAAAATTTGGTATTTGTATTAGAAATGGCAATTCTGGAGCTATTTTGATGAAAACATAATAAAAAAACCTTTAGGGATTAATCACTTTGATCTTGTAGCACAAATACTCCTTCCTCCCATCAAGGCTCTCCAATGGCAACAATCTTTACTCAAAACCTCTCCGAATCCATCTCATGCAAGCTCATTGTTTTAATCTTTCTAAAACTCAGCAAACTCAACCATTCAAATCTCTAGAAAAAGTGAAAGAGGGCCTCCTCCAAGATGATTCTTTGGATGGTTCTCAACCATGATCCCCAAGCACAAAGTTTCACCAAAATCCTAACACTAATTTTTTAGGGTCCATAAATAGTTTCGGAGTCAAAGCCACTACGTCAATTAAGCCATCTAAAAACTCAAGAAATTAGTTCATCAATCTTAAGATTAGCTCCATGATTGCAATTGGAAAACAAATAAAACCTGCAATCAATACACCCGCTAAACCCTACCCCCCCAAAAATTTCAAACAAATCTGAAAATTTATTACCTGTATATCCCAGTACCTCCCCACAAACCTCTTTACAAAATTCAATAACAAAAATTGCACACCTTGATGAATAATTGATTTTCACCTTCAACTTGTTTCCATCCTAGACTCAAAACTCAAAAGTTTATCAAATAAAGAAGTCAATTTGACACTGACATATCATAAAAATCTCTCTATAAAATTCAACAATAAAAATCCGCACTTTGAATATCTTCAAATTTCACTTCCAACCTCTTTCTAGATCCTCTAGCAACACCAAAGGCTCAACTTGCATTTGAGAAAAACAATAACCACCACAACCTAAACCTTGAACTCAAAATGGATTGAAAAAAGAACTCAATTTAAAATTGCCATATTATGAAAATTACTCCATAGAATTAATTTGCAAAATTCTTACACTTGATGAATTTCATACTCTGTATTTAGAAGATGCAAGTAGAAGTTTAGGTGGCAACAAACCCACCTACCCTCTTTGTAAATATCAAGAGCCATTGATCTCGTAAACACACTCTCCCTATCCAATGCTATTGATTTTGAAAAATAAATAATATAGATATGGATACTAAATATGGGATACAAATACTTTGATACATGGATATGGATACATAAGACCAATACGGAATATTGAATATGGACAAGAAATACATATAGAAATGGCATTAACTCATATAGCTTGCTCAGGGTTGCTAAAGTATGAGCAGGGAGCGACGAGCTTTGAGCATTGAGCGACAAGTGATGAGCATTGAAGTGTGACCAGTTTTTAAAAATCTTGTGAAAAATTGAAAACTTTTCACCATAAGATGCCTATATCCGTGGTTAAGAGTAAACATTTATGATTATAAATGAGTTTAAAGATGATGAATGGAGATGAATGGGTATGAATGGATTTCAATAAAAAAATTGTAGTTGGCTTTGATGGATGAAATACATCTATTGTTCATTGCATTAAATGATAAATGTATATTGAATGGGATTAAAAACTTAGTTGTTTAGGATAAAGAAGTTGCCAAAAGACCCTCTCTTAATTAATGTGGGAGTTTATTGAAATTGAAATTGAAATTTTAAAACTTCATAATTATTTTTTTCAGAAGGAAAATTTGTATTTCGAAAAAAAAAAAATTTAAATAATATAGATGGCTCTTCAGATTCGAGGAGCATTGCTAAAGGCACCTTTCCCACATTAATTTGGAGAAAATTTAAACTACTATTAAATAAATTCAATTGTCTTTTTCAAAAAATAATTCAAAATTTTTTTTCAAATTTTTTTCCAGAAAATAAATTATTTAATTTAATTTAATGTTTTTTTTAGAGCTCCTCGGATTCCGAGGAGCCTCTCCTTGCTAGTGCTAACTACCAAGAGAAGCCTCCTCGGTTCCGAGGAGCCCATTTTGGGTGCCAAGAAAGTTGTTTTGGGGGTATAGAAAGGCTTAAAGTCCTTTAAAAAGGTCTGTTTGCGCTAGTAGAAGGCTTTTCAAAGCTCAACAAAGGCTCCTTGGATTACGAGGAGCTTTGAACTAAATTATTTTATTTATTTTCAAAAATATTTTTTGAAATATTAAAAAAAAATTAAAATCAAATTAAATTTATATCAATCGAAAAGTAGGTTTCTTCTGTGTGTGATTTTTCACTTTCGTAGAGTGTGTGGATTTTTACGCATAAGCTATTATAGGATGGGGTGACTAGACATCATACAAGCCAGTGAGAATTTACTACAATAATTCAATTTAAGTAGACATTTAGGATTAAAGGTTTAAAATTCTAAAAGTGTATGATGATGATGCAATGTATTGCCATAATTTTGATATATATGTCATTTAGGTTAGATCAAAATTCATGTTAATAAATAGGGGTCATGGCTCAATCCAAATTTTGCAAGGTTAAGAATGAAATTCAAAACCATAGAAATTGTTATTGTAGTATATAGGTGAATTACTCTATTATTTTCAAAAATTCAAATAAAAGTTTTTCCTACATGCCAACTCTCTAGACCATGAAACGGAATTTTGGCGTCTAAAAATGAAATCTATACATTTGCTTTCTTTTTCTAAGATACAACTCAGATTACATTAATTCACTTTATATGTACAATATTATTCACATTCTTTTAGAATGAAGATCACTAAGTCCTTCATTTATTAAGTTTGTTTAAAAAAAACTGACAAGTTGAATTCTAAATTGCAACCTCTATGTGTTAAATAAAAATAAAAATATATTTATAGAAAATTCCCTCTGTCCCATAATGATCTTCATGTTGGCCTTCTTTTTTTGTCCCAAAATGATCTTCCTATTGCACTTTGTGATGTTGAAATTAGTCAAATTCGGCTTATGATTGTTATTTGAGATTAGCAAAACAACTCTAAGTGTTTGTTTTTGCTCCATCCATGCAAACATCAAGCAAAAGACAAATAAAATGATTGAAAGCTTCAATCCGCACTCATAGTTTTTATTTTTTGCATCTCTTTGAGTATTTCCCAATTGAAGTAGATTAAGCTTTGGAAGCCAAAACAAAGGTCTATACATGGTCTTAGGCATATGCTAAATGCCCACAAAATGGCAACCTCACATTCAACAATTAAGTGCTCACTGGTGTTCTTTAAAAACGCCCCAAAATATTCACTTTTCAATATTATAAAACTACACTTTGAAAAGGGCTTCAAAACTCAAACTTTTTAGGATGCAAAGAGAACACCAAACTCTACATACTATACAAATTGAGTTTTTAAAAAGTTATTTTTATCCTTAATCCATAAGATTTAGTCTAACATGAAGATCATTTTGGGACGGAGGGAGTATATAAATGCTAAAATACATCTAAGAAAAATTTCAAATGGAAGGACACCCTCCAAAAATTAAGAGTTTTGGGTCAAGGCAATTCCAGAAAAAACCTCTTGAAATCTGAGAAGCCATTTTGAAAGCCCTACTTGAGCTCTTATGAGCCTCCTGTGGTTCAAGGAGTCTATCCTTGACATAAAAGAAGTCTCCTCGGAATCAAGGAGCCTTACTAGAGTTCTGAGGAGCATTCATTTGGCTCACAGGAGCCTTCTTTTATATCAAACGAAGTAGCTTATGGAAAGTGAATCATATTATTTTTAGTATGTTTTACTTCAAATATTAAAAAAAAGCATTACAATTTACAAATAAATGAATTTTGTAGGCAATTCAAGAGAATTGCAATTCCAATGCATTTGAATTAAATACAAAGGACAATTGGTGTGTGGGCAATCCGAAGTTGGTAATGCCAACTCCAAAGCTAATACATTGTAGATGTAATCCACAAGTATCGAAGCCCTTTATTTAAATGTTTTATATTGTTACCAATTTGGAGTATGCATAGGGACCATATACTCAACCCCAACTTGATCTTACAACATCTGCAATACTAAGCGCATCACTGTTGTAGTCTTCATCACTCTCACTGTCATAACTGTCCTCCATGGCTTCTACATCCATATATTTAAGGACCCTAAGGCATAGCCTCGATTCCTTTGGTACTGACATCGGTGAAACCTCTTCCGCAGCAATCATAGCAATTGCTTCAGCATATGACGGTAGAGTCCATGGCATTGGTGGACTGTCTAATAATGTCACCATCCTACACAGATAAATTACAAATAAGCTCGAGTGTTGAAGACATATCTTGAAATAGATATCGTAGCGGTTTAGGGATTAAACACCATGATGAGAAAGGTTTTAACTTACAAACCAAAGCGGTTTTGTGCAACCGGAGCTGGACTTTTATCACCCTTGCTAGAAGGGCTGTCATCTTCATCGCTTAACAATTCAAGATATTTTCTCTTCGATCAAACGGAATTTGTTGTAGCTTCGGGAACAATGAGAGGGGCCAAAACTTCTTGAAAAATGGACGAGTCTGACTCAATCGCCACAACATGATGGCCAATTCTTTTAGAAGCATGAATGCTTGCACCTAATGGAAATGGAACAAATCAGTATGTAGATACTTGAATTTCATTGCCAAGAGTATTAATTGAAATGCAGTATGCAACAAATCCATTCAATCAAGTTTGTAAAATAAAGAATTTAAGTTGTAAAAGAACTTGTGGATGCATTGCAGTCCAACACCACATCACTAGGCTTAGAGAAACTTTCGATCAAAATTTGGAGAAACAATGGATCTTTCTCACAAGCACCTCTCCACGGGATCCCATCTTTTTGGAGTTGATTGTTGACCGTGGTGAAGTTGTGCAGTAGTCCTTCTCCTATTACATAAGCAATGAGAAAACCACTCACTTTTAACAAAAGGGATAGTCTAAACTACAGCTTTAAAGATTGACCCTTAACCAAGGAGATTCTATTTTGAAATAACAAGTTCATTAAATTAGAATTGAGACATTGATTCAATAACAATTTGTGGAGTTTATATAACATCTGTTGTAGTTTAAATATACAGTTGCATTGATCTAATAAATTGAAGACAAAGTATTCTAAAAACTAATTCAAATATGTTGCACATCCTAGCTTCCTCTCATAAAAACAATTTCATTGATTGCAAAGTATGTGGCATATTATAGCCTCCTCTCATCCGAGGAGGACTATTCCATCTCAATTCCAGGAAACAAATGACAAATTTTGACAAATTGAAAATAAATAAATTCATACAAGCACTTTTTCCAAAAGAAATTGTGTTGATTACAAAATATGTGGCACATTATAACCTCCTCTGATCCAAGGAGGACTATTCAATCTCAATTCCAGGAAACAAATGATCAATTTTGAAAAATTGATTTTTTTTTTTCAAACAAATACTTTTTCCAAAAAAATTTGTAGTCGATTACAAAATATGTAGCACATTATAACCTCCTTTGATCTGAGGAGGACTATTCAATCTCAATTCCAGGAAACAAATGACCAATTTTGAAAATTTGAAAAAGAAAATTTCATACAAATACTTCTTCCAAAAAAATTTGTAGTTGATTACAAAATATGTGGCACATTATAACCTCCTCTGATCTGAGGAGGACTATTCAACCTCAATTCCAGGAAACAAATGACCAATTTTGAAAAATTGAAAAAAAAAAATTTCATACAAATACTTCTTCCAAAAAAATTTGTAGTTGATTACAAAATATGTGGCACATTATAACCTCCTCCGATCCGAGGAGGACTATTCAATCTCAAGTCCAAAATACAAATGAACAATTCTTAGGATAATTAATCCAGAAAAAAAATATACTTGATAGGTCTGTCCCGTGCCCGCTTTGCTTTTGGTTCTCATCAATTGAGAAGGCTAATTCCACCTCCTTTCCCTTGTACGAAACTCGGACATACAAAACAATCCAGAAACGCTTTGTCTGTAAAAGAAACATATAAAAGAACCATAAATTAGTACAAACCCCGGTCATTCATAAATCTATAATGAAATTACATGCCCTGGTTGACACCAAAGAATCCTTACAGTGCAATTGATGTCCCTATAGGAAGTCAACCGTAGCTCATTGACTCCCCACTAGTCATACGCTTTTGCAAATTTCTCCACTCTATGTCGAATTTTGGGATTGTCTAGGAGAAATAGCATGATTGCACCATTGTCTTGAAGTGTCCCGCTTGCAAACTCGAAGATAGATTCCACGAAATCTAGTGTGTAGATGTTCCAAGATGGAACAACTTGTAGAGGTTGGGACACATTTGGTATTGGTAGACTATCGGGGACATCACTGAGGATTAGGTCAAAACAAGCCTCGCATTTGTTTACTCCACCAATTGAATGATGTCGGCCTCTCCCTGCCTATTGACACAAAAATATTTTTGTAAATTAAAGATTTAAAGTATAGTCAATATAGATGATCGAGGAGAAGCCTGAAATAAACTAGTATGAAATGAAGTTATCTTTTTTGCAAAGTCTAGAATTTGGATTTGTTGAGGGGATTGTTGCCTATTCTTCACTAAGTAATCAATGGCATCACGAATAGAATATTGGAGAAGAAGACTGTTGACATCAACACCTGCAGTTACAGAACGCAAGGTGCTTGCAGTCTGCCATTGACAAGGAGCAAATACAATTGTTGACGAAGACTGGATCAGAGGAGGAGCTTGTGATGAAGCAACTGGGACAACATCCGCTTCCAGAGGTGCAACTTCATCTCCATGTCCGGAAGTGGCCTCCACTGATTTTCCCTTTCGAGTCTTCTTGAAAGTTGGTTGTGCTTTAGATACCTGCTTTTTCTTTGCCTTATTAGTCAGTTGGTGGCTCAAGAACTTCTTCATCCTCCTCATCGTCAGATATATCCTCAACCATTGTCTTCGTGGCACCTTCTTTCTCTGACTGTTCTTCCACATGTGCATACGACCTCTTGCATTCCAAGTACCAAGGGCATGCAATGAATTCTTGAGTAATGAAACTCCGAATCTGGGAGGCTGTGAATACACAAGTTGGTAAGGTCTTGTCAACCCATGCTCCAAACAATTTGGGCATTGCCCTTTTGGCAATGCCTCCTTTGCCAACTAACTCACGAACGAAGTACCTGAAACAAAAGTGAACTCAGAAAATGAGCAATATACCAAAATGAATTTTAAAGAAATGCACACAAAATCAATATTAAAATTGACATGAAGGCTATAGGAAATACCTGTACACACATCGCAACATGACATGCTCCATTCGTTTTTGCCCAAGGAATGGCACAATGCGTGATTACTTCGAATTCTTCCCAAAAAACATGAAGAAGGCATGATCCCAAAGAATGATCCAGTCTCGGGGGGTGCACTTAGTTCTACTACAACACACCACGTGCGAACAAGTGGTTTCTAATAGACTATAATTTCAATCTAAAATTTTGACCATTGTTTAATAATGACTATGGATTTCTATTGCCAAAATTTCCATCTCAAATCAAATATGAAATAATTTCTAGAAGAGGTTGAAAATGAACTAAAATGGGCAAGACATGGCATATTAGGAGATGAACTTCTATGTTAACTTTTTGTAAGGTGAACATAAGAAAAAGAAAAATATCTTTGCTAACATCGTCCATAAAAATATTCCCCCGTTGTAAAAAGTGGTCCCTGTAAGTAATTTTGTACCACTCACTAATAGGACAAACCAGGGTCGTCTGTGTAAGACATGCCTCAATAAACTGCTCCGTGGACCAGCCTTTCGGTCCGTCCACCTCATGTCAATTGCCCTCCTGGCCTGCCCTTTCTTGACACGTCATTTATGGGACCACGAAGGCCTTCAGTGGTCACGCGGAATGAAAAATACACGTGTCAACTCCAAGGCACCGTTGATTGGCTGTCCACAGACTAGGCCGGATAGGATAAACCGCACCATTTTCCTACCTGGAGGATAGTTTGGAGTGAGCTGGCAATTACAATTTGCTCGAGAGTTCCGCCCATCCAGAGAGAGACATCTGGAAGTTTCGCTTTTCAATTTACATAATTAATTAATTAATTAATTTGCAATAATAGTGAGGTCAAGAAACTCCAAACGGAATGAAATTCTAAAGTGTAAGTTAGACTTTTTTATTGACTCCGACTTTGCTTTGGAAGCCAGGTCCTCCGTCTCTCTATCTATGGAGGTGCTGTAGGTTTGCGCCATGTGGATACCTATCATTCAGTGAATTACCTGTAGAGGTAAGTATTGGTTTAACCCCTTAACGCCTCGATCCTTTTTCTATCGGTTGGCACATTTTTGCTTATATCTTTGTTAAAAAACATCATTTACTGCAATTTCATGAAATCAGTCATTAACCCATAAACGCCGCAACGGACATTTTTCGGCCAATGAATGACAAAGAATTTGGATTGACCCCCTCGCTCGGCCTTACCTAGGGTGCATGGAAAAAAAAAGCCCTCTATTTTAGGCCGTTCTAGGGTATATTCTTAACTTCTCTGAAATAATTTGGGGTCTTTGATCGCAAAAATGAATTAAAATTTTGCAAAAAAATTAATGTGCAGAAAATAAACAATTCCATGGTTTGCCTATAGGGCCGAGCGAGGGGGTTAGTTCACCCTGGTCAAGAATCTCTACGTGTAGGATAGAAATGCAACTATTCATCCTCCAAATTTTGTGTGGAAAGGGAAGATGATTTACAGTAGTTTGTCTTCCAATCAGTACTTTTCTATTTTTTTTAGCCAACAATTCACACGGTGACAAAACAATTGATTTCCACAGCTACTGGCCCGACGTTCAAGGGTTAAGGAAGGTTGTCTTTTCAAGATTCAAATGTTACATTGGATGAATGAAAAGTTAGTTGGACAGAACAATGTCTCGAAGCCCTCTGTAAGGTACACAAGCCTGTTACCACCCTGATTTGCAATCTGAGTATCTTGGGCCAAGTCAAAGAGAGGCACAATTTTTCTTAGAAGTGTGTACTTGTTTTACAAATTGAATCCAAGTGGATTTATAATTTTTTGATTAAAATTGTAATTTCTTTTAATTTTTGAAGTGGTTTACCTTGAAATTACAAAATCCTTTGTAGAGTGGAGTTATAAACATTCCATATAAACAATCCATAACCACCTTTCCATGTTCTTATTAGCACTTAAGTACTCACTAATTAAGGATTGACATGTTACCATTGTTGGCATTAATGTACTAATTTTGTTAAAAAACAAGCAGATTTGGATGCATTTTGTAGTAGAATTGGGGCCAAAAGTAGAATGATGGAAATAGGCAATTGTTAGAAATGGATTGGTCTACCTTAACTGGACTTTTATCAAGTTCAATTAATTCTTGAAACAATTTGATAATGTGCACAACAAATTATATTTGTTTCATGGAATAGAAATTTAAAATGGTCACTAGACATTTGTTTCAAGTGGTCGTTAGGAATGCATATATCGTACTTTAAAGGGTTATCTTTAAGAAAGTTTTTTATTTTAAGTTTTAATTTTTCAAATTTTTTATCTCTAAGTAGTCAAATTTAATAGAATATGATCATAATATATCTTAGTATATAATAGTAATTCCTCAAAATATCAATTTATTATTGATTTTTGTAAGACATCATTTTTTTTTTGTTGATATATTAAAAAATATGTTTTTGAGGTCTCTTGAATGAGTATTAACCCTTTAACCCCTAAATGCCCGAGGTTTGTTTTGAGCTTCTTAGAATTTGCTCTAAATTGAACAAAATGCCAACATTGTGATAAGTTGTTACAATTTTTTGGGGAATTGCAACCATACAAATTCAAACTAGACATGTTAGAGATCTCATAGGTAAAGAAAACACGACAACATCACTTATGGAGTGAAAGATTATAATGTTTGACTATGAGGGTGTTAAAACTGCAAAAGTGATGTGAAGTCTTTCAATCCTCTTTTCACAAGTTAAATCTAAAAAGTTAGTGACCAAAAAAATGAAGTTAAAGGGCCTAACATGTATAACTCCAAACAATTTATGGCTTCTCAAAATGTACTCTATAATTTTAAATGAATTTTGAATGTGATTTTTCTCCAAGATCTAGTGTATTTGACGCTCGTTTCCAAGAGCTCTCAACACTACATGAAGTCAAAATTGCAATAGGTACCCTTGCACAAAATCTTGAATAGAAAAATCACCATCATTTAATTTCAAGATCGGATTTTTGATGCTAAAACTAGACTTTAAGAAGAACTTTGCAAAAATGTAAACTTCTAAAAATAGCAACTTGATTAGGTTTTATTTAACTTTAAAGTTTTGCAAACACTAGATTTGGGTGCCTTGGGCATTTAGGGGTTAATGCTCCATCATCAAATTTTTGGACAATGAACATATTGAAATTCATGTTTCTTTCTCATTACTGCTTGGATGAAAGTCGTCCTAATTTGTGGAGATATAGTTTATTACTTTGTTGTCCCAATGGTTGGATTTGGTATTACTAGAATACATCTTTTCCTAAAATTATAAATGTGGAAGTATATCAAGTTGTTGACAAAGCCTAAATTGCACTGACTCTACTTCAAATTTGGATTTACATAAATGAAGTCATAGATTTAAAGAACACAAAAATTTCAAAAAATCATCATGTGAAGAGAATTTGATTTCAAATCCATTCCAAAAAAAATTATTTTGAAAATGTTAAAATTTAGTAGCACTTAAATTTAGAAGGAATTTAGAAATTTTCCTTTCAAAATTTATGAAAACATATTGGTGATAACATTGGTGAATCTAACCATATGGATGGAATCTAAAACTCAAAATCTACAAAAATATATTTGTATATCAATTCTAAAATATTCTTCCAAATGGTACTTTAAGATGATTTTTCTCAAATTGTAAATTCTACAGAACTCTTTGTATCTTTACCAAGGATTAATTAGATGTAGTATACTTTCAAAATATTCCTGATCCATTCCATGGACAATTATGCATTTGGAAGTTGAAGCATAACAAGTTCGCATATTCAATGAATTGATGAAGCTACTTACCTCCATAAATTTAGACAAACTTTTTAGCACCTGAATGACATAGCATCATGTACATTCTTTCAAATGTAGGAATACCACCTCAAGAATCAAGATTAGAGATCATTTCCAACAATTTCTTCCACTTTTAAATCAAGACTTCATCACCAAATATTCTCTTTAAATAAATTGTATTACTTTTGAGCAAAAATATTGATGTACAAAATTGTTGAGAAGCTTGTATTTGGATTAGGTTTAAAGAAGAAGAATTCCATACTACTTTTGAGGCTCGCATGAATTAAAAGTCTATTCATATTGGATTCGACTTGAAATTCATTTGAATAACAAGAGTTACACCATGAAGTCCTACAAAGCTTCATTAGACGGGAGACTTTATACTCCCTAACAAGCATACCCCATAGATATTAATTCTAAAGGAGTTTAAAGATGGAGAATAAGTGTTGTATATATTTTGTAGCATTTCAAAGGATTAAATATTAGTGAGAATGTTAATGTTTTATGATAAATACAATATTTAAGGGAGACTTGTAAACATAGGTAGGGATTGGTTATCCTCAAGATTTTATTTTGTGGAGGAATATGTACATTGAATATTTCACTGTGATGTTATTGAACCCCTAAACGTCCAAACATCGTTTTTTGGCAACATAGCGATTTTGGACAACTCACTACAGACGGAGTTTTTATTTTTTTGCTTTGAAAATTTCACACAATATGGGGACAAGAAGTAGCTTTAAGGCCCAACAATTTTCAGAACTTTTGACTACATGGTTCAAAAGTTATTGCATGATATGTAATTTTTTGTGTTCAACGGGCAGCCCAGGCAGAAAAAAAACTTCTCTGAAAATCACTTTAAAAATAAATAAAAACTTGAAATTGATTCTTTAGATTTCTGTATATGTATTAAGCTTTGAATCATTCTATTTTGATTAACGAGATGAAAGTTAAGAGGAATTTTAGTTTGGGTTAGTTTGTGGCTAGTTATGGAATCTCTACTCTAAAATAAACTTTGAAGTCCTTTATTTAACTCAATTTTAAATATTTTTGGAAAAAAATTAAAAGCATTAGGTGTATATTGTTTATTACAACATTACAACCATTGGGATTAGCATTTTTGGATTCTATAAATAAATTGTTAACAATTTAGTATTTCGAATCATTCTCTACTTCTTTCTACTTACTATTTTTTTCCTATATGTTGTACAATTCTAAATGATCTAAACTTTTTCAAGCATGTAGCCAACTTGACTTGAGGAATGAATCCAAAGAGTAACCACCATTTTGGACATTTTTCTATACAAATGTGACCTTGTGAAGTGCAACCCGTCTCTGATGTTTAGGGGTTAACCAATAAAAGACCAAATTGTGTTCTTTGGCAATAGAGTGATTTTGGGCAACTTACTATGAATTGAATTTTTATTTTATTTCTTTGAAATTTCCACACAACATGTGGTCGAGGAGTAGCTTTAAGGTACACAACAACTTAAACTGTAACTTTTGACTACATATTTAAAAAGTTATTATATGATATGTGGTTTTTTCTCAAGTTTGGTAGCTCAAAAAATCACTTTTTCAAGAAACAAAAACGTGAGTTAAGTTTTCTAAATTTATATATACTTGGAACGCTTTGAATCATTCCATCATGATTGATGAAATGAAAGTTACGAGGAATTTTCGTTTACGGGCAGTTAAAAAATCTCTGCTCTAAAATAAACCTTGAAGTCTTTAATTTAATTTAAAATAAAATAAAATTATAGGATGTAGATTGTTCATTACAACATACAACCATTCAGATTGGCAATTTTCAATTCCATAACTAAATTCTTAACAATCTAGTATTTTGAATCATTCTTTGTTTATTTCTATTTACTATTTTTTTCAAGTATAAATATGAAATATTTTTATTATTTAAATTTTCTAATTTGTATTCCCAACTTATGTCTTCAACATATTATGGAGAGTAACAAGTTGTATGATCTACACATTTTTGGATAAAATGTTTGAAAGATGAAATCTAGCCATTTATGAAGAGTTGAAAATACTTATTTTTGAAATCCAAGCACTATGATCTTGCAACTGGTAAGGTTTTTTATTTTGAAATTTAGGAGAGTATGCTCTAACAAGTTAACTAAAGGACCTTATAGTTGGATTTGCTAAAAACTAAGTATAGATGAAGATTTTAGCCTTAGAGACTAGTATTTTGAAGCAATTTTGGGCTTCTAAATATAAAAGAACTTTAGGGGTTCATGTTATTGAATGTGTATTTAATAGATGATGTAGTTAATTTAAATTTTTCATGCAATACTTGAGTGGATGGAATATGTGTAGTGTCCATAGCTAGCACCAACTAGAAGAAGTATAAGTGGTTTGACTTTCCAACCATGGTTTGTTGTATTTTGTATGAGATTCTAGTATTTGTGGATTTTTAGATTAACAAATTGAAAGGAATTAGGTTTGAAATTGGATTTCCAATGAGCAAGGATCAAGAAATATGTGGGGTCATTTTCAAGCTTCCAACTAAACATACTTGACAAGTAACCTAGTCAAATTGTATTGTTGGAAACTTGTAAAATCAACCCCTAAAAGATGGAAGGTGTTTTTAGACCTAAAATTGCTTCAAAGTACTTAAGCCTAAAGCAAAAGCAAAATCTTCATCTTCATCTTTATTTATTCATAAATAGATCCAACCATAGGATCCTTCAGTATACTTGTTAAAGTACACCCTCTTAAAATTTTAGAATAAGAAACCTTACCAATAGCAAGATCTTGTTGCTTGGATTTTATAAAGAAGTATTTTCACCTCTTGACAAATGGTTAAATTTCATCTTTCAAACATTTTATCAAAAATGTGTAGATTCTACAACTTGTTACTCTCTATAATATGTTGAAGACATATGTTGGGAATACATATAAAAAATTTAAACAATAAAAATATTTCATATTCATGCTTGAAAGAAAATAGTAAGTAGAAAGAAATAAAGAACAATTTAAAATACTAAATTGTTAAGAATTTAGTTATGGAATTGAAAAATTCCAATTTGGATGGTTGTAATGTTGTAATAAACAATCTTCATCCTATGCTTTTATTTTATTTCAAAAATATATATAAAAATTGAGTTAAATAAAGGACTTCACGGTTTATTTTAGATTAGAGATTCCATAAGTGCCCACAAACTAAATCTCCTCATAACTTTCATCTTGTTAATCAAAATGGAATGATTTAGAGCTTTCCATGTATATATAAATTTAGAAAACCTAGTTAAAAAATTTATTTCTCAAAAAAGTGATTTTTTTTAGTTGCGTAAGCTTCCCACCAAGCATTAAAAATTACACATCATACAATAACTTTTTAACTATGTAGTCAAAAGTTATGAAAATTGTTGCACCTTAAAGCTACTCCTTAGGCACATGTTGTATGAAAATCTTGAAGAAAAAAAGAAGATTCCGTTCATAGTGAGCTGCCCATAATCACTATGCTACCAAAAAACACAGTTTAGGTCTTTAGGGGTTAATATGAACCTTGTGCATCCATTATTTTGTGTCACTTGCAACTTCAGGCGATAGAAACTTCGCCGAGTTGAAAGAATCATTGTGTCATGATCTTTTGGTGCTAATGCTCACTCTTATTATATCAAACTTCCATGTGCTGGTGATATCCGCAGAGTTCGCAAGAAGAAGAAACTCGAATCTGATGTAAAGGTTGGCATAAATGAAGATTGAGCCTGTTCACTTTGGATCCCATACCAAGTTCTGAAAATCAAATCCTAGTCCATTTGTTATCAAAAAATAAATAAATCAAATCAAATCCTAGTGACACAAGGCTACATAATACCGTGAGGAGGGAGACTAAGAAACAAGGGAGAAAAACTAGTCATAGATAAAGATGGGCATTGGAGATTTTACTTTCATTTTTTTTGGGGGGGGGTAATTACTTTGTGGTAGGCTAAAGGAAGGTTGAATTTAATGGTGGAAAATGGGAGTATATACATGAGTATAAATGTTTTTTAAGTTAAGTTTGGGATGTGGGGGTAGAAATTGGTTATTTTTTTAGGCTTTTTTTATAAGGTAATATGTAGGAGGAATAATTAATTGCAATTGTATAAATGTTTTGAACGCGTGTTTAATTGTAGAGATTGGGAGTTGGAATTTATCTTTAAGCGTTTAGTAATGAGATATGTGTGACTCCTCTAGCTCCTATTGTGATGACAATTAGTGGTTGTTTGTTCCATCCAAATGTTTGGAGATTTTAGAGTTGATAGCATTGGTAGAAAATCTATCATTGCAATAGATGAATTCAATTGTATTTTGTGCTATGGGGAAGGGGGATGGTGGGGGATGGTGGGGGATTCAAGTGTAGAGTGATGCATATATATAGTATGTTTGGATATAATTTTGCATTATAGTTATTGATGTCTTTGCATGAATTGAACATGGTTATGGCCATAGGAATGATCTGAACCTTAAAATGTGAAAGTATTAGAAAGTATTCAAAATGTATAAGTATTAGAAAGTATTCAAAATTAATGATCTAAAGTTGAAATTTTTGTTGTCTATTCTCACATTAGGCAAGAATGTTCCTACTAAAGAGCATCTAAAAATATATTATTTTAAGTCCTTTATGTTCATACAAATAGGGCTCCCTAGCATTCAAAATTTTGAATATTGAAGATGGTTTCAAAATCATTCTTTCGGTGAAATCTTATCACCATTGAGTCCTCACGAATCGACAATTTTCATTTTTTTATAAATTATTTTTTCTATTTTTTACAAATTAAAAAGTCAATGTATTTATTTTCTTTAAATTTTTGTCATTATATTTCAAAAATAACTTTCGGCCTACATTTTTGTAGGTCTCAAATTTGTTGATATATTATTTTTAGTGTTATATTAATTATCTATATTTTATTTTTATTTTTAAATAGTTTATTACAAAAGGTCATAATACAACAAGTACATTTTCTGACAACCACACATGATTGAGTATTGTTGGATTAGTTTGTGAGAATAAATTTTTTGGTCATGCCTTTTGGTTTGTACTTCATTTTGTGAGTTTTTTTCATTATGAATGAAATTTTATGTATGTTGAGTTTAATAGAGGTGGTGGATGTCTAAAGTGTTAAGATAGTATAAACTGCATATATTGCTAGATTTTGGTAAATTTCATTTATTGTAGGTTTAGTATGTTGATTGTTGGGATTATGAATTGATGTTGGTTGGAGAATATTGTGTAGATGATGTTTGGAAATGTGGTTGTAGTTCAAAGTTGGATGCGTGATGTAGATATGGATGTTGGCAATGTTGGTGACACTATGTGTTACAAAAAAGTTGTGTGGCAATGTGTAAGGCTTTTTTTATTAGGAAGATTGGGGTGCTATATGTTGTGTAAAATTCTTGAGGTGTAATAAGGTGTCTTAAGGATATTATAATAAGTTGTGTTGACTATATTATAATAAGTTGTGCTCATGATATTATAATAAGTTGTTCAAGGTTAGTGATGTGGTAGTGGAGAAGTTTGTTGATTTCTTTGCAAGAGATTTTTGCAGTAAGGTTAGGAAATAGTGTTTAGCTTTTGGATACTGGTCATATTTTTCTAATGGCGTTTAAGTGAGTGGGAAGGATAAGTTTAAACTTCTTAAATATGTTTATGCTTCATGTTTGAAGAGGAATAATGTATGGGATGTTGGAGAGTGTAGGCAAGCGACCTCTATGAGTAGTGGAAGTGTTTGTGATCTCCTATTTTTGGCAAAAATATAGTGTACTAATCCTCTATAAATTATTCTAAGTCACCTCGGATCATTAAAAGCATATTTTGGTTGATCTCCAATGCATGTGAAGTACTAAGCAATTTTGAATTAAAAAGCGTCTACTACAAATTATTGTTAAAGGAGTTGGGTACTGATATTTGAAATATTGTTGGGCATATTGTTTTGGTTACTCTTATAATTTATTTGTCAAGTTTACAAATTGAAGCTATTGAGTAAGAAACAAAGCAGTATCCCAACCAAACAAGATATTGTGTATGTTGCAGTGTTCATAGTGATTTGGAATGTATGGAATGTATATCTATGATTATTGCAATCTAGCCTTCGAAATTAGTGGTTTTAAGAAAATAATGAATATATAGAGTCTAAGGTGTTTCCTTGAATGTTACCTCGAAGGATTGATGTAGGTTTTGTTTGGCTAAAATGTTTTGTTTAGAATAGATGTTGCCAACCACATTAACAATGTATTGTGGATATCCTAAGTCTATTATTAGTACTAATAGTTGATAGTAGTTGATAGAACAAAATGCATTCTTAAAGTCTACATTTAGGATGTAGATATTTTTTGGTGTCAATTTGGCATCTTCAAAGGTTGAAAAAAATATTTAAATTTGATGTGTTGCACACCAATTTATGCACAATAACTACACTTCAAAGGGAATATAACCCAACAATATTTGTTTTATTGAAAACAAACAATGGATGAAGGAAATACAAGTCCCTAAAGTTGCAACCATCAAAATGCAGTCCGGTGAACTTAAATTGAACTTTGTATGGCTTCCAAAAACTCAATACATCTTTAATTCATCTGAAAGTATTACCACACAAATTAGAAGATAGAACACAAATCACCCAACAAATTTTTATTAAATTCAGACATTGGATGCAAAAACTACGACACTTGGAATTGGACTTGTAAACCATGTGGGTACACTTTTGGTCCCTTGGGTTGTTTAGGGGCAGTATTTACTTTTTTTCATTTTGGACAAGGAGCCAATAGTTTTTTTAATAATCATGTGATACCTTGGTGATACTTGGTGATATCTATATGAAAACTACATGATAGTTAGGTAAAATTTGGCTATTGGTTTCAATACACATGAACAATTTGTCTATTTTATCCCCCCAATGCAAATTCCCTTTATAAAAAATTGCCAACATAAGGTAGTATGCTGTTAAATGGCACCTGACCTTAAAGCGCCATCCAGAAGGTATGTACATTTCGAATTTCAGTTATGTACCTATTTAGATGGAGCGCTTTCAGAAACAAACTTTGACCTTTAATAACTTTTGCATACAATATCCAAATGTGGCGTTCTTTGGTATGTTAGAACCTCCTTTCACTTGCCAACATGAATATGTGAAAATTTGTCCAGTTTCATCATAGCAACTAGGCTCAGTAGTAAGAAGTGATGGTTTTGGATGTACCCACATTACATCTTTTGGCTATAGCCAATTGGCAAAAAATAATGCATAAAAAAAACACTGCGTAGGGGTTACCCAGCATGAGCGCCATGACGGACCTCCAATTGGACCCAGCAGCAACAGTACCGACTAAGCTTACCACAGAATTGGGAAGATTTGGTAGTTGCGGCCCAAAGTTCTAGGTCCCCAAGCCTTCCTTTTCCCTATAACTGCTTCTCATGCCGGCTTGCCAATTGGCTCTTCTAGGGTCCAAACCGTCAATCCAGGGCCCTCCATGTCAGATATCCCTGATTAGAAGTAGTGATGAGGCCCGCCGTCTCTGACCATATAATAATAATGGTTCGGTCCCTGGCTTGTGTGATATTATTCAGTGAGTAACTTACACGTCACCAGGTTCGATTAATTATCGTCCCCAAAGGCTTTTTATTATTGATTTAATGATTTATTGATTTAATTTATTTTAATTTTTAAGGTGGCCGGATAATTGGTTTGGCGGGGATGCAGACAAGTCAGGCAGTCATCCTTCTCTCCTGGGCTTTTCTCGTACGTGACATGTGGCAGGGGTACACTTGTTTACCTGAAAATGGACGGAGTTGGAAGCCTCGCTGGCATCTCGTCCGTTCATCTGACGATCCACGTCACCAGAAGCCAAATTTAAAAGTACTGAACGGACGGAAGGACGGAGGGGTCTAGAGGGTGCTGGAGGGGGTGCCACGTGGAGGGGTGTCCAGCCCTTGGGAAAATCTGATTGATGTCACTCTACAGTCTACACTCTAATTGGTAATTCTTATATTTGAATTGTTTTGACATTCCCCTTCTAATGATTTATTTAGGGCGAACTTCCAATAGGGGAGTTCAAATCGAAAAACAAATTTGAAGTTGGAGTTAGTACTTAAGCTTTTATTTTGGAAGTAGTAAATTTGTTTCCCCTGGTCACTTTGAATGGGCCTCTCCCTATTAGAGCATCCTCACCAGTGGCTTTCCTATCCCTATCCGAATGATTTTCATCCGATGGGGAAGAACCCCCCACCATCATTCTCTATCTCTAAAAATTTAAGAAGGGAAGGTCCAAATTCTCCAAATGGGATGGCAGATAGGGAGCTAAGTTGAAAATTTAGGAGAGAACTAGTTGGAGCTTGTCTTCCCTATCCCCCGTTTGCACTCCCCTTCATCCCAACGGAGATAGGGATAGGGAAGCCACTAGTGGGGATGCTCTAATTTATCAGTTTGTTATCCAACAATTCCACTTTGCCTCCCTCTTGCAAATATTACACATTTCCACATAGAGATTCCTTGAAAGTCATTTGTCTTTCCTATAAACTTTGACCGATTTTCACACATCTAGTATCTTACATAAAAGAGAAGTTGAAACATTTCACATATTTTAAAGTTAAAAATGAGGGTGGGTTTTGCATCATGTAATGTTTCTCAATTGCATCCCTATTTAAATACATACTCCCCGTTTGTCTCAAAATAAACCCATAGTACTTCCACTGTTTCCATTAAAAACCACAAATTTATTTTGGGAGATAAAGATAGTCAACATTTTAGCCTAAAAATCATGGACAAGTGTACATAGGAGGGAAGGGGAACTCTTTTGAATATCGAAACACAATGAAAGCAGGAAACTCACTTGCCTCATCTCCTTTATGTACAAATGTATGCGTTTTTCAGCCCCCTACCGGCAAGCAATTTCCTTGACTAGTCTTTGGTAGTAGACTTGATCATACTACCATTCAACTTGCTTCTGCAATCCATCCACCAAGAGATCCAAAATCCAGGATATGGATCCCTTGACTGAGTGCCTGATGCATTCACCTCTTTCTTGCAGCTGCTTAACGGCCAGGGAGAATTGACCCCCTGGCTCGGCCCTGTGGGCAAACCCTGGAATTATTTATTTTTTGTACATTAATTTTTTTGCAAATTTTGAATTCATTTTTGCGATCAGAGACTCCAATTTGTCAAGGGAGGTCAAGAGTGTACCCTAGAACGGCCCAAAATAGGGGGCATTTTTTTTTACTTGCACCCCTGGTAAGGCCGAGCGAGGGGGTCAATCCACCCTAATCCTGCTTAACTTAGCTTGAATAATGTTCAACAAAGTTTACTCACTGTAGAAGGACTGACACTGCCTGGGAGATAGGTACACACTCAAATATGATTCAAGTTTTGGACCAATAGGTGTATGCTCTGTTGCTATAACTTAGTAAAAACAACAACAAAGAAAGTCATCTAAGGTGAAGTCACCTGTAACCGATCAAATAAGCAATTCTGGATATGATTTGGAGTAGTGCATGGCAAAGCAAATATTTTCAAAGGTGGAAGGATAGGAATGACACGGATTGCAAATAAATTGGAAATTTTATCACTTGAATTGTATTTACTATGAATTTTGAAAGGCAAAAAGTGTTCTGGACCCACTGCCAATTTCTAGACTCTTCCAATTCCAATCACTCAAAACTATAGTCTTACTAAATGCTTTCTACTTTCTTACTCACTACTTTGGAACATGTGTCATAAATCTATTAATCCCAATTTCAAAAAGAAGAAATAAAACATTCTAGCTATGGTTGGAAATAAGTCAGTCTATAGGTTGATTTTTGGGCCCTAATCAGGAATGGGTGGCTTCCCCTTAGCAGACACAAAGTGTTTGTTACATTGGTTTAGGGCTCATTTAGAGGAGCTGACCCATACTTGATCACTTAAGCAATTATGCATATTTGGAGCGCAGGTTTTCTAAGTGCCAAATTTTTTTTCCATGTACAAAAATGGAATTTGGAAGGATTGCATATTATTTCAGAATTTTATTACAAAAAACGATCTACAATGGTGATATAGACCTTTCTATTTTAAACCATATGCTAATTGCAAAATCGACCAAGGGCTAGTTGCAATTTTTAGAGCCTTATAGCCAATCATAATGTACCAGATTTGCTCCTTGAACTATGCAAACTACAACAATCTATGGTTGGGAATACAATGGTCTTTTGGTTATGAATGGGAGGGTGAACATGTATGGGTCGGCTCTCCTACACTGCAATCTAACTTGTATTATAGTGTAAGGTAGGAGGTCCATAACATAAAGTGTTTAGATTCTAAAAACATCCACCTCCTGAAATGTAAATTATTTGTAAATTTTTGCTTTTTGATTGCACCAATAATGCACCAATCGTGTACATTTCAAGAGGTGGATGCTTTTAGTGACCACTGTGTTTCAACTTCAAAAACCCATAACTATTTTCACAAAGCTCAAAAAAATACAAAAACAATTTGGATTTGATGCTAATTAATTCCATTCGCCTTCCAATAAATTGAACTTTGACCAAAAAATATTTCAAGAAGTCAAACCTCCTCAAATTAATTTTCACCTCTTAAATGGGCAGGTTATGGACCCCCTACCTTAGGCTCAGTTTATACACGCCTTGGAGCTAGATAGAAAGCGTGCCCAATTTGCCTCCAAACCAGCCCCAATTCACCACTCCGGCCAAAGATAATGTAAAGTGTTGAGGCTCAATTTTGGGGCCAAATTCCAATTCATCACTCTAGCCCTAAATAATGTAAGGTGTCAAGGCTTGATTCTAGGTCAAATTTTGATTGATGTGCTCTTGGATTTTCTTAATGCTCAATCAAAAAATATAAAACACACATCTTTTCCTTCTCTTCCTATTTTTCCTGTTTCAAAAATGAAAGAAAGGGTAGTTTTTTGTTTTTTGTTTTTCTTACTATTTTTAGTATCCCAAAAACAAAACAAAATATTTTTTTAAATATTTTTTGAACCTTTTCCTTTCTCTTCCTAATTTTCCTATTTGGAAAAATGAGGGAATTCTTTCACTTCTTTGAAACCTTTTCTTTTTTCTTGACATTGAAACTAGAGTTGTAGCGTCCATAATAGTTGTCATTTATTTTCATGAGAATTTAAAGAATTTCAAACAATAAATAATTTGGGCTTGTCACTTCCATATAGGATTTTCGAAATAATCACACAACTAAGCGCACCATTCAAGAAAACATCTTTTTTTTAAATCTATATTTTTAGGTATTTTAAAAAAAAGTATGAATTTTTTATTGTAAGAAATTTAATGAATTTAATGAGAAATGTAAATCAGGTTTTACCTTTCATGTTCTTTCTAGTACAATAATCTTTCCTCGTCATAATCTTTTCAAATATGTGCTATCAGAATTGGTAAAAACACACATCATCTCACAAATGTCAACGTTTGCAGCATAACTTCAACAATGACTTCTCCTTACAAATTTGTGCTTGTACAAAAAATTTAATTATTAAGAATATAATTTACCAAAATTTGTGTCTGTACCATAGCATGTAACTTGTCTATGCACTACAAAATTTAATTATTAAGCATGTAAGCTTACCAAACAAACATCTCATTTTAGTTCAAAATTAAATTATACATATAAGTTAAGTTATAGTTTAGTTAATTGCACATTGCCCCACTACTCCAAAAATTCAACAATGCAAATGGGAAGAAGTTTCTTGAGTTCACAAGTAATAAACATGCACTAACAAAGAAAAAACAAACCTTGCATTAGTAGATGGTGGAAATTTGTAGAATCCATTAGAGGAGCCCAATTTGACCCCAATCATGCTCTAGATGGGAAATGAGGCCACCCAAAACCTCGTCCCAATTGCTCCCTTGGGGTTGTATGGTGTGGCACCGAAACTATGCTGACATGTAGGATAAGTTGTGGTTCCAATCTGGCCTTAAGGTAGGAGGCTCTTAAATGGAGCGGGCATTAAGAATGGACCATGTAAATGGCTGTGAAATGGACAAACGGTAGTTCATAAATTGACCTCCATAGTCATTGAATGAATCAAGGAAAAAAAACATTATTAGTTGTAAGAGCCCATCATTCTCTTTGCTTTCCCATTTTTCTTTAGAAGTTGCAAGTGACCTAGGGACATAAATAGGGACCTATGACACAACTCCTTTGAAAATCTATAAGTAATTCAAAAATGCTTCAAAAAATATGAAACCACTTGTGTTAGATTCCTCTTCTATTTTTCTTTGTCTAAAAATGAGCTAAAAATATTTCCATTTAACAAAGTACATGAGAAAGGCGGATCAACCCTTAGATGAGCCATTTCAGAGCCCCCTACCTTAGTATAAAGCCCTTGGTTTGAATTTGAAGAAATTCAATGATCCTATTGGTTCAAACTTAAAGAGTTCCAAGCAGCCTTTCAATCCGACCCCAAGAACAAACCTGGCCTAATGTTTTTTTTCCTTTTTCTTTTCATGCACTTATTTGAAGGCTCACTCACTTCCTCTCTTATACAAAAAGAAAAAGAAAAAAGGGTTGTCAGTCGTAGGATGGTAGGAGGGTGACATGCCATGCAAAAGCATACATGTTACAGTCCTCAATTTTGTAACTGAACGTCTGCACTCTGCAGCGTGTCCTTTCTGCATGGGCCTTGGGGACCAGTCATTGAGCTTACCTTGCCTTACTTTTCAACTTTGGGAAGTCCTCCCAAAGTCCCAAAATAATCTGTCCCAGCGGTCTACTATTCCTACACATTCCATGGTCAGTACAAATTAAAATGTGTCCCATTCAACGATCAGGGTGGATTGACCCCCTCACTCTGCCTTACCAGGGGTGCATGTAGGAAAAAAAAGCCCCCTATTTTGGGCTGTTCTAGGGTATATTCTTGACCTCCCACCACAAATTAGGGGTCTCTGATTGCAAAAATGAAATAAAATTTTGCAAAAAAATTCATGTGCAAAAAATAAATAATTCCAGAGTTTGCCCACAGGGCTGAGCGAGAGGGTCAGTTCACCCTGGCCCATTTTTGACAACCAATGGAAAGGCTGAAGTCACCCATCTCAAACACTAAGTTTATAAAAAGTGCACGGTAAAGTGGAAGCACCCAAAACCAAACCGTCAGTATAATATAAGCAATTCAGCATAGTTGGAGTCATCTTTTCCTAAAAATGATATTTTTGTAGTATTAGCAAGTGAAAATCATGAATATTCAAAAAAGAAATTAGATTTTTCGGATGTGGTATGTAATTTCTATGATTTTTCAAAGTGACGGCTCCTTGGACCATTGAAACTGTCACATAGGTGTATCCTAAATCGAAATCTTCAAAAATCAGTAGTTAGCAAACCAGAGTTAAATATGTGTCCTTGAAATGGGTCAGTGAATAAGGGATAAGCATTTGAAAGACACATTAAGAGGCGGTCTAGGGTACAAGAATAGGTATAAGGGATGCTTTTGGGTGTCTTCACCTTAATTCCCATATGGCTGCAACTCTTATGAGGTTTGACACTTTTACAATTTCTTCACTCATTTTTGTGTTATGTTATAACTTTTTGAATTGAAAGATGTCACCCAATGTATGGATTGAGTTTAGGGACTTAACCAATTTACCCCTTTGGTGTTCCAAGAGTTAGGTATTTTGGAATGAACTAATTCTACACTTTTCTCTCGAGGTATATCGAGTCTCTAAGTTAAAAGTTAAAAGACTTGGCTGACCTATTGATAGTTGGTTACTTGTAACTTCCCTACCATCGATCAGTGCTAAGCTAATTGGGAGTCTTCGATTCCAAATATGAATTCTAACAATTTTCATCAATGATAAATGACAAATTTTAGCAATCTTTCCAAAGGGGCAAGCATATGTATTGATTTCTGGCCCTATAGATCCAAGGGATCAATCAAGTTCTAGACTTGTGTCATAAAAAAGGATGAAAACATCACATAAAATATAGGTTTCTTATAGTGATTGTTGTATTGTATGTACCAATTTCTACAAAAATAAAACTTAAGGGTGACGCTCATTTTTCTACTACTATTAGAATGAATCAACATTGCACTTACCAATGACTATATGTAATGTAGGGACATCCAAAAGCACCACTTTTTTTAATTTTATACTAATGCACAGTCATTATTATTAAAGTGGTCAAATTTCTATATATTTTTTGTTGGCAAATGCAAGGAAGTTCCAATACACAACATTTGGATTTTGTAGACAAAGTCATAAAGGGTCAAATTTTTTTTTGAGTAGGTGTTCTAAAATCGTTTCTTCAATGTGAATACATATTGATTTTGGAGATGGTACATAAATTGTTGATGATGGTTTTAGACAAGGTTTGATTTTGGGCTTACCCACCTTAAGACCCATTAGGAAATAGGCCCCTATTTCATGCCAATCAAATAAAATAGTCATTCTCACTCTTTCTTATTACTAACCCAACATTGCACTATGTCTAAAACCGCCATCACTACTTTCCAAAATCAATGTGTATCTATGTCAAAGAAACAATTTTAGAACATCCATTCAAAAATAAATTTGACCCTTCATAACTTTTGCATACGATATCCAAATGTTGCATTCTTTTTTGTGTTGGAACCTCCTCGCATTTGCCAACAAAAAAATTTGATCAATTTAATGATAGTAAGGTAGTATGCTCTAAAAGTACCCACCTTCTTCAAACCGCCCCTATTTTGGGGTGAAGAATGGAGATGGGGTGATCTTTAACCCCTTAACGCCTCAATCCTTTTTCAAATTTTCACACATTTTTGCTTATATCTTTATATAGTAATACCATTTACCAAAATTTCAGAAAATTGGACATAAAAGAAGGTTGTCTTTTCAAGATTCAAGTGTTATATTGGGTGAATGAGAAGGTAGTTGGATGAAACAAAGCATGCAAGCCTTCTGATATTGTCCAGAATATGAATTTCAGAGTGCTTAAGGGTTAAATGGACCACTTTAGTAATTGAATGCATCAAGGAAAAATTATTTTTCTATTGCAAAAGCCAATCATTGCCTTTGATTTTCGCACATCTCTTTACAAGTTACAAATGGACACATTTTGGGAGACCTATGTGTCACAAATAGGTGCCTATGTCCTTAATCTTTGAAAATTTATAAGTAATTCAAAAATGCTTGGAAAAATACAAAACCACTACAATAGTGTTAGGTTCCACATCCATTTTTCTTTCTCTGAAAAATGATCTAAAAATATTTATGTCCACGTCAGACTATGAAAAAGGCGGACCAATCCTTGAATGGTCGCTTTTAGAGCATACTACCTTATAAGTGGACATCAGTCATAAAAAAAGTGGTGCATTTGGGTGTCCCTCCCTTAACCCCTAAATGCCCAAGGCACCAAAATATGGTGTTTGCAAAACTTTGAAGTTAAATAAATCCTAGACAATTTTCTATTTTTAGTAGTTTATATTTTTTAAATGTTCTTCTTGAAGTCTAGTTTTGCCTCCAAAAGTCGATCTTGAAAATAAATGACAATGATTTTTCTATAAGAGATTTTGTGCACGGATACCTTGTGCAATCTTGACTTTCCATAGTGTAAAGAGCTCTTGGAAATGAGCCTCAAATACACTAGATCTTGGAGAAAAAATCACATTCTAAATTTATTTAAAAAAGTTGTAGAGTGAATTTTGAGAAGTCGTAAATTGATTTGGGTTCTTCAAGTTAGGCCTGTTAACCTCATATTTTTTTGGTCATCAACTTTTTAGATTTGACTTGCAAAAAAGACTTCAATTTCTTTTTGCAATTTTAGCACCCTCATAATCAAACGTTATAATCTTTTACTTCATAAGTGATATTGTTGTGCTTTCTTTTCCTATGCAATCTCTAACAAGTCTAGTTTGAATTTGTACGGTTACAATTTCAGAAAAATTGAAACATCTTATCAAAATGTTGGTATTTTGTTCAATTTATTGCAGTTTTCAGGAAGCTGAAAACATGCCTTGGGCATTTAGGGGATAATCCAGGTCAGAAAAACTGACAGCTGAAGTAAACAACACAAAAAACAAAGCTTCTCCAAACGTCACGAACTCCAACGCAAGGTGAAACAAACCACTTGCGGTAAAATCACAGAAAAGAAACAGTCCCCTCCCTTGATTTGCGCTAATTGACTCTCTTTTCAGTCGCTGGAGTGAGTGTGGTCCCAAAAGCGAAAATGGGGACGACGAAGCAGTTCGGAAAGGGCAGGAAGCAAACCAATTCACTGCGGTATGAGGGGCATCTGGGAGTCAATCTGATCTTCATAAAAGGAACCATCATCACCCACTCTCACTCATTCCTTCTCCGCCGCAGCCAAGCTTGTTTGCTTACATTCTTCCCCTTGCTCCTTTCCTGTCCTGTCGACATTACTGAGACCCTCCATATCAATCCTTTCCATTCCAATCCTATTTCCATTGCTGGATCAGTCTGTAGCAGTAGTCTCTCAGCAAGTTCCACTTCTGGGGACACATTCTTGGGTACAATCAGCTGCTGCAGTTGCAAAGAGTTTGAAAGTACGTGTGGTCCGTCGCAGTGGTTGCAGTTTTTTTTTTTACTTCCAAGCCCAGCTTGGGATCCATTGAGTGATCGGGTGTTGTGCCTCGTCTGTAGTAGTTGCGTAGAGAATTTGTCGAATTTGACCTTGCGAGTTCGTGAGGGAGAAGGTTCCAAGAGTCTGTGTGGGGGATTTTCTTTTCTTTTTTCTTGGGGGGAGGGTGGTGGGGATTTGGTGGGATTTTGAGTGTCCTGGGGATTTGCAGTGGATTTCGTTTGCGAGTTTTCTTGGGGGAGAGATTGGGTAACCATGAGTTCGTGACAGTTGGTTTTGGGAATTGATTCTCTGGTAGTTTTTTTGGGGGGAATTGTTACTCTGTTTCTTGCGCGGCGGAGAATTTTCAAGATGGGTGGTGGGAAGGTGATTGCGCTGCTCGTGGTCGTGTTGTTGTTGTTGGACTCTGTGAGCTGGAGCGATGCGCGCTCGCCGAAGGCGTTGAGGAGCTTAGGGCTGGGACATCGGATGACGTCCGTGTATGACTTCGAGGACGGGTCGGGGTTCGTGGCCAATTTGGAACTCATCCAGCGGACGGAGGTTTATGGTCCTGACATCAGCCCTCTGCGAATGGTTGTTAGGTATGTTTCTTGATGAACTTTCGTCAGTTTGATTTTGCCAATTGCGACGTATATAGCTGTTTTCTTGAATCCGTAGGGTATTTCAGAGTCGCCACTTTCATCAGGTGGTGTGCACTCAATGTTGGAAGTTGTCGTTCTCCTTCTTGAGGTGGACTACAATTTTCAAAGGTGAAACCTCTGTCATGTGCACGCTTGTGATCAGAGAGTCGTCTTCATACTCCCGTCAGTGTAGACTCGTCGCGCTGTTCAGACATTGAGGGAAGATGGGTTCGAATCACCACCCCTTCATGCTTTGTGATCAGAGACTCATCCCCTTCTGTTCAAAAATTGACGGAAGATGAATTCATGTTCAGTGGTTGTAAGAATTTTCTTCGTGCTTTGTGATTCTGTGAGTATTCTGAAACTCACTAATTGTGGAAATGGGTTGCTCTGTGGTTGTGTGTTTCCAGGTACGACAGCGACGAACAAGTGCACGTCCACATCACGGACTCAAGGCAGACGCGTTGGGAAGTCCCGCAAGAGCTCATCCCTCGTCCCGCGGTCTCCTCTCTCGCGACCCACACAAGTCCGAAGCGCGCTCTTGAGAAACGTCAGTTGGAGGTTTCCTACACTGTGGAGCCTTTCGGCTTCGCCATCTCGCGCACCTCCAGTGGCGAATGTCTGTTTAACTCCACCCCATCGGATGATGTCGCCTTCAACTCCATGGTGTTTAAGGACCAGTACCTTGAGATTTCCACTCACCTCCCTCGCAATAACTCTCTCTTCGGCATTGGCGAGAGCACTCGTCCCGACGGGCTGCGCTTGACTCGCGACCGCATGTACACTCTCTGGGCGACGGATATGGCGGCTTCCACTGTTGACGTCGACCTCTATGGCTCGTACCCTTTCCATATGGACATCCGCGAGAATGGCGCCACGCACGGCGTTCTCTTGCTCAACAGCAACGGCATGGACATCTACGTCGGGGAAGACGAGCTCACGTATCATGTGATCGGCGGCGTTTTGGATTTTTACTTCTTCTCGGGACCAACGCCGCTTGCGGTTGTGGATCAGTACACACGTCTTGTGGGGCGTCCTGTGGGCATGCCGTACTGGAGCTTTGGTTTCCATCAGTGCCGGTGGGGGTACGACACGGTTGATGATCTTAAGTACGTGGTGGAGCATTTTAAACAAGCCAGCATCCCGTTGGATACCATTTGGAGCGACATCGACTACATGGAAGCTTACAAGGACTTCACGTTTGATCCCGTGCGTTACAACGAAAACGAAGTGCGCGCGTTTGTTGACGAGCTTCACGAGAATGGGCAGCACTATGTGCCCATTTTGGATCCAGGAATCAGTGTGCAATTCGAAAAGTATGCAACGTTGAACCGCGGATTGGAGCAGGACATCTTTCTGAAGAACGAATTCGGGAATAACTACCTCGCGCAAGTGTGGCCGGGGCCAGTGTACTTCCCGGATTTTCTCCACCCGAATGTGACGTCGTGGTGGACCACCGAAGTCGCGGAGTTTCACAAGAAAGTCCCGTTTGACGGGCTGTGGATTGACATGAACGAGGCGTCGAATTTCTGTACGGGATCCGCGTGCTCGTTTGAATTTGGTGTAACGAATCTCAAAGGAAAAGACAGCAGTAATGACCAATGTATATTGCATTGCGTGAACGGGACTTCTAGATTCGACCACCCGCCGTACAAGATCAACCGCAACGGCTCCTACACCAGCATCGGCGACAAGACGATCGCCATGACGGTGAAGCACTGGAATGGCGCGTTGGAGTACGATGCGCACAACTTGTATGGGCTGTCTGAGTCGATTGTCACCCAGAAGGCGCTCACGACGGTGACGAAGCAGCGGCCGTTCATTCTTTCCAGGTCGACCTTTTTGGGCTCCGGCGCGCACACGGCGCACTGGACGGGGGACAACAAGGCGACTTGGGAGGATCTGAAATACTCTGTTGTGAGTGTAATGAATTCCGGGATGTTCGGGGTGCCCATGGTGGGCGCGGACATCTGTGGATTCGCAGGGAACACCACCGAGGAGCTTTGCAGGCGCTGGATGCAGTTGGGCGCGTTTTATCCGTTTTCACGTAACCACGCTGCCATTGGAACCATCAACCATGAGCCGTATCTCTGGGAGTCTGTCGCAGCTTCATCACGCACAGCACTTGGGTTACGTTATAAACTGTTGCCACATCTTTACACGCTCATGTTCGAAGCCACCAAGAGCGGAGCGCCCATTGCGCGCGCGCTGTTCTTCTCTTTTCCAGAAGATCTCGCCACGCTCGCCATCAACTATCAGTTTCTCCTCGGTAACAACATTTTGGTTTCCCCTGTCGTCTCTCCCGGTGTCACCACTGTTGAGGCGTACTTCCCCAAAGGCATATGGTACAACCTCTTCGACTTCTCACGAGTAAAATCTCGTGGTGAAAAGTTTACCTTACCTGCACCAGCAGATTCTATCAACGTCCACCTTCACGAAGGGCAAATCCTGCCAATGCAGGAAGCAAGGTTAACTTCGGCCGAAGTTCGGAAGTCCCCATTTTCGCTAGTGGTTGCATTCGGGGAGTCTTCTTCTGCTTCCGGGAAACTATTTCTGGACAATGGTGTGGATTTGGAGATGGATATTCGAGAAGGCTCGTCGACATTTGTGCAATACTTTGCGGAGCGAGACGCGGGGAGCTTGGTGGCGCGTGTGATTGCAGGCGAGTATGCGCTTGCGCAAGGAATGGTGCTGCAGAATGTGAAGCTTCTGGGGGTTTCGAAGGCGCCGAAACGAGTGGTTGTGAATGGGGATACAGTCGTGGAGAACGTGAAGTTTGATGGTGAGATTCAATCTCTGGAGATTTGGGGGTTGAATGTGCCGGTGGGGAAGGACTTTGCGTTGAAATGGGAGATGCAAGACGACGAAGAGTCTGCAAAGTGGGCGTCGCAGTGAAGATGAAGATGAGGATGGGTTGCTCACTCTACTTTGTATATAATTGTTGAGCTGCAATTTTTCTGCCGTGGCGATGCGATGTGATGAAACGAAGAAATTTTCCTGCCGTGGTACATCAATCCTTGTATAATTAATTTTGCACTTATATATATTGATCGTTTCGTTGAGACGTTTGTTATCTCTTCCATTACTAGTAGTATAGTTGTGTAATTACTGCTGATGTTGTAGATTGGCTCTTGGAAGAGATGAGGATCATTCATATAGAATTCCCGTAGTCAAACAACAGTTTATTGGGACGAGCTCCTAAATGTGGGGTTGCTCCTTCCTTCTGTGGCCTGTGCTGCTCTGTACTACTGCGTTTTGAAATATGATCTGAAGCAGCGGTGGCTGGCCAAATTTATAATTTAATTCATTCCACCTTTCTCTGGCTATCTGTGTAACTTTTGCATGCCCCTGTTAGTCTGTGTTATTAGAAACTGTTCGCTTTCTGTCAATTTACGGTTGTGAAGAGCATTTGGGATGTTCGTTATTATCGCAAGCTAGCAGCTACACTGGTTTCTTCTGTGAGGGAATTCTGGATTTCTATGACTTTCTGAGGCTCTGGAATTCTAGATTCCTGACCTTCTTTTCTGACATTTCTCTAATAAATTGATGGATCCTTAGTTGCAAATTACAAGTTAGCTTGAGCACTGTCTGCAATTTCTCTTCTGCTAAGATTGATGAAAGTTGAGTATGTGTTTATGATGACTCGTCTTACACCCCCCAAGTTCCGTTCTGCACTTGGAATGCATGAAAGAGACTCAGCCATTATTGAGTTGAGGTACAGTAGCTCTAGCGAACTGTAACTTCATCCCTATTTTCTTTTCACTTCATCCCTATTCCCTTACTGCTTATTCTTTTTTATTATTATCCATCCCTATTTTCTTAACAGAAAAGTTGAGGTCAATTGACAAGCTCTATGCTAGCACATTCCCCATGGAAACTTCATCATGCGGGACGCTAAACCCGTCCTACGAACTGGGCCCAGCAGGCTGAAATTTGTGTTCGGCAGGGTAATTGTGAAAAGAAAGCCCCGTAATTTTGTGCTGTGATAATTCTATGTTTTTCAGTGTCCTGAACGAATTTGGGTCCTCTGATTCCAAATATGAATTCAAAATTTGCAAATTTTATCATGTGTGTCAAATAAAAAATTCCTGTATTTTCCCGAGGGCGAGCCCGAGGGATATATTTGTAGGACGGGTTTAGCTTCATCTCCCATTCTTGTCTGATTCCTTGACGAATTTGTTTTCAACTTCATTGAAACCACAGAATATTGTATTTTGAGCTGGCCATACAATCGTGAACGAATTACATTTTTGGTGCCAATTGGTCCGGCCTAATGGAGAACACATGAGCACCAACAGCCGTTAAGCTGATCGAGGAGTTGGCCTTCGACACCGTTTCGAGGGATCCCAAGGAGTTGCATCCTTTTGAAACCGTGATGTGAAGAGGGAGCTTTCAGTTACGCGATCATCTTTACGATTCAAGAGTGAAAGTGGACTTGCCCAAGTTCATACGAAGTCGGAACAAGCTTCGGTATTATAGTATTGAAGTGTGTGGACTGTCAGCTCACTTCACCCACCTCCAAGTCTTTTCTTGTATCCCTTTCTTCAAGCTTCAATAAATTCGGAGAATTCATGAATATATGCAATGCAGGTTTAGATCTGATTTTCAGAATCGGGGTTGAAACAAATTCATTTCAAGCAGCTCGTGGAAGCCTCTAATTGTTGCCATCCTGTCTGCGTTGCCGTGCTTGAATGTAAGGTCTTAGAATTCAATGCACTTGTAGGCTTTCTCTGCCATCTGCACATTCCCATTCACGCTTGAAAACAGAGAATTCAACAAATTCTGAATTTGCTAAAGGCTGAAACCCCAAAGCCTGAAACCCCTAATGCAGGAACAGAGTAACCCTTCTCGCTTGACTCAGACATCTTGCTGTTCCAGGGTTTGCAGGATCAGTTGCAAAAACCTCGCTTCTTGTCTAGGGTTGGGTTAGGGTTGAATCGACATATTTGATGATTTGAAGCACAATTTGAAGAGGGTTTGTGAGGGTTCTCCAAAATGGAGATGGTTCCGAAGCTCCCCATTGGAAGTGGCGAAGGTTTTGATGGGGAAGCGGGAGGAGCTGCAGCCATGGCTTCTCGCCCATCACGCACTTCTCGTGTCTCAACGACAGGAGGCTCCAGAAGGGAGAGCTTCAAGCGGAGGACTGACGGGACAGGGCTTTACGAGCCTCCGTCTTACCAAGATCAGGCTCGCAAACGCATTATCGTCGAGAAGGTCACCAAGGTAAGCAAGCCTGGTGGTGGATACATACAAATTGTACGCAATGCCACGTGCAATTGTATGCGATTTTTTCTAATTTGGTGTGCATTTGAGGTCCTCTTGTGTGCACCCGAAATTGCGCGATAGAACCCTAAGCTGAATGTCTCGAGTTCAGCTGAATTTCATGTGGTATCAAGCAATTGATGACGCTGAGTCTGCTAATTCCTACAATGCAGATCGTTTCGGAACTTGAAATGACGCCCCGGATCTTCAAAGGATCCGGGGAAGTGGAGCCCAAGCTGTGGCAACAGGCGGCGACTTCCTTGCAGAGTCCCTTGATGAATAAGCTCAAGCGAAACCTGCATGAACGCAAGCAGAAAATGAAGGTCTTCACGGCGAATCCAAAATTCGAAGGCTATTTTTATGTAAGCTGAGATTTCATCCCCAGAGGGTCATCTCGTGTTTTTTTATAGCATTTTCGAGTAGGTCATGTAGGTCATGTAGGTCATGTAGGTCATCTCTTTTGTCCAATTTTATCTGTTTTTCGACCAGCACATGCAGTGTTCTTCACTGACTCAGGTGATATTAAAACTGAACCGTATGATCAATTGAATTTTTCATCTTCAAACCGTGAATCCTTGGTCTTTAAGGGTTAACTTGAAAATGATGTTAGTAGCAATAGAGTAATCTACTTTTTCTGTTCTATGTCTATTTTGGCTTCTAAATTTCAGGAGGCTCTGGACTTAAACTAACTATCACACAAGGATTGTCAAATGTTGCATTGTTCAGGTACCGAAAGGCCCTGAGTATCGGCCGATACCTTCCGTGGTCGAATCAACGATGGGGAGCAAGGAGGAGGTTGTAGGTCGGGAAGTCATTCACAAAACCGCCGTGGCGCAACTCAGGTGCCACCTCAATGACTTCCTCAACTTTAAAATGCCCGGATAGGTCTTTTGGTAAGTCACCCTTAGCTGACATGCTCCCCCCTCCTCATCTAGACACTAACTAATCCTCACTTTGGGTTCGAAATCGGTGAACCCCTGCAGAACTAAGAACCCTAAATTGGATTTCATTTTTTGTAGTAGTTATAGGGGGACTCTTTTCTGTCCAATTTTATACAGTCATTGACCAAAACATGAAACGCTCTTCACTGATTCTAGTGGTAATAAACTTGGTCCCGTTTGAATTGCATTTTTCTCAGCATGATCAATCGAATTATTCATGTTTTATGACCATTAATCCTTGCTCCTATGGGGTTTAGATATGAAGGAGAAATACATGAGTAACCCATAAGCAGATGGAATGCACTCAGAAGTCCGTGAGTGTATACCTGAGAGACTGAGAAACTGAGTGACTGAGACTGGGAGACTTTGTCTGAAGATATGAGAGACTTTGCTGTGAGCTTGGAGGTTAAAATTTTCAAGCTACGTTTTGCATTACAACCATGACTGGCAAGACTCTTCTTTCTTGTGGGGCACATTGATTGCAGAAAGCTTCAGGGGGTTTGGTCGGAACTAGGGAAACCCTACGTTTGCCTTGGTGTGCCCAATGTTAATGTCAGCCCCGATCCTCCCATGCCAGAGAAACCCTACGGCGTGGATGGCGTCGAGAAGTTGGACAATTTCGACTTCTTCCCCACACCTCCGATCACCGAGGAGCAGCGGCAGCAGCTGCACGCTGAAGCGGAAGAGGCGTCCATGCCGCCCTCCAAGAAAAAAAGGGAGCTGCAGCTCAAGTACTCGCGCGCTGCTTCAGAGATGGACCGCATGCTCCAGAAGATGGGACTCATGTTCTTCCATGGTTCACTTCTTTTCATCTTGTTTCACGTTTCATTATGCTCATTGCAGTGCTTCTAGCTGCATGCACAAATTGTATGTTTATAAGTGACTTCTGATGACCATATCCTTGCTAGCAGTATTCTAGCTCCATGCACAAATTGGATGTTGTTTAGGGTTTAGGCTGCTTTTTCCTTCACCTAAGAGTCTCTGGCAGGGAGAAGGGAGTGTGCAGTACGTCTGGAGGTTTTTAGCCGAACTAAATTATGGTCCGAGAGGAATCTAGGCTTAAGTTCTTCATTTTTGCAAGTTTTCTTTTTCTTCCCATCCCTTCATGAACTGATTCAGAAGTAATTGCACAAAAAACATGAAACACTGAGTGACCACGCTAGTCACTTCCTTGAAGACTAGACAAAATTGTTTTTTCAACATACTTGGATGTACTTCATGTGTTTCCTTTAGCTCCCATAGGAAGCTCTTGAAACCATTCATAATCTGCCCAGTGGACGTCTGTACTCTTGGGGTTGAGCGTTGGGGTCAATGTAGGAGTGTGCTTTCATTGTTAGATCATTGAATAGAGCTTACTGAAGAGATCACTTTAGATACTACGAGAGCCAAACTGTTTTCTCGTTCAATGTATTGGGTGTTTTCTTATGCAATCATTCTCTTGAGAGATTGTAGTTCGCTGTTTCAGAGTTACGCCATTTCCATTTAAAGATGAGTGACTACAATCGCTTAGTCAAGGCATGCTTACACCAAATGGTTGCCAAATTAAAGCCAATCAAGTGTTGATGATTGGAAGAGATGAGTTGCTGTTGGTAATAGGGGTCAGTCAATAGGATACGGGATCAGGTCCCTGCCGGTTTTAATCTTCTTTGCTCCTACATGCATCAAATTTGGAATGCAATCAGCGCTCATGTGTTTTATGTTGTGATGCTTGCGTGTATTCCAGATTCGGATCATGCAAAGTTTCCAAAGGCACCTCTGATTGCTGCAGCGAAAATCACCAATTTGATCAGGGTAATTTATAAACTCTTAGGTCCTGTCATTCCTCTTCGTCCAAGAATTGGAACAAATACTTCCAATTGAAGGGTATTGTGTCACTCTCGTGTGAAAGACTTTTGTGATACGACTTTTGTCATCTTTTATGTTTCCTGTCTTCAGAAAATTATTCTACGTGTTCAAAAGCAGGTGTAATATGGTTCGTTTGACCTCTAAGATTCAATGCTTCGTAATTGCAGCAAGGTGGTAATTATATTGAGGAGATTCAAACCGGCATGATGGTTTCTCTTGCAAGGAGAATGTCCATGCAACCTCTGGAAGGTGCGCAACCTGAATTGTACACTCACATCACCAGAATTAGAAACTGGTCATCTGAAATGACAAGGTGTGTTTTACTGGTTGCTTTACACGTTCTTGACCAATTATTAAAATCTGTTTTTTTCTCAGGGGAGCAATTTATCCTTGGAGCGGATGGTAAAGCAATACCGATATACACTGATGGGTAATCTATCTGAAATTTGCATTAGTAAATTGGCTTCTATCCATTTACATATATCTACCGTGCATATCCCATTTTTGGAGAGTCTGCCATGAATTATTCTTTTAACCCCCATGAGTTTATTCATCGGCTGATGATATAAATCATGATGTTTTGCAGACCGCCATCATCTGCAACTAAATCAACTAGTGAGGTAACTTCTCCCGACTTTCTTTTCATCTTGTCTTCTCAAAACCGCAGAATCATTACCGTCCCAAGAGTTTTGCACATTTCTAAATTTCTCTGCCGGAATCTGAGGTGGCAAGTGCGTGCAGGGCACTACCCGTCGCACTTCTTCCAAGAAAGACCACGAAGCAGGGACTCCCTCAGGATCCCCCAAGTCGAAGAGTTACAAGGTACCAAATACTTGAGGGTTTCTGCTTTCGTTTGGGAATTGAAAGTTTGAGGCGTGGAAAAAAAATAGATTTTTCATGTAGTGTGCTCATTTTATTATTCACATTTGTGGTTCTGAGATAGTTGATGAGTGGGTTGGATGGAATGTGGTGATAGGAAACCAAGACGTATCCTCCTCGAGATGATTCATTGGTAAGTTCAGCACACTCATAAACTAAGGAGCAGATGTTCAATTTTGAAGGTGTTTTGAAAAATAATCTGGAAATAGAACGTAAAGTATTTTTTATCTCTACCTCAAGGGGAGATAATAAGAGATGGTTTTAAATTGTAGAAAGTTCTAGTACTCAATGAGATGTGTTCAAAGAGGGATAGTCGCTTGTTGGAACCATCGTTCCAAAGAACGAATATCTCATTCCTGCAAATTGTGGCTTGTGGTTCTAGGATTAGTGGCATTCTACTATTGTCAATATGAATTTTCAATTTTTCCAATTAATGAGGATTGTATTGAGGACTATATGGAGAGAGACACATAATAGTAAAAAAAATTATTTGGGTAGACGCTCGCAATTAGCTGTTTGGTCTATCTTCTGTTGTAGGGTGACTTTGTTTGTGCCGTAACTTGAGCAACATGGCAACTGCAGGTGTTTGGTTGGAAGAAGAAGATATTGGAATTGAGGCTTCAGTTGGAGAGAGAGCTGGAAAATCAGATTGCGGATCGTGCAGATCGTCGTGAACAATGGCGTTCTTCATCTCCATTTTCATCCGAAGTATCGTCCTTCGCTTTCGTTACATTAAAGTGCAGTACTTACAACTTGACATCACATGCTTTAGAAGCAGGAATGGAGCCTTCTCTATTTGAGACATTCTTAGAAGTTCTCACAATTAATATATTAATTTCCACGTTGTATTGACTCTGTCTATCATCTAACGTTTCGTTCCTGAACGTGTTCTGGCAGGTAGCAAAGAAGGTGTACAAACTATTAGACAAATCTCATGGCCAAATCATTCCAAACACAACCGGCGTGTGGTATAAACTTTGCCCTTTATCAAGGCTTCAGGTTCTTTGCAGATCTTAGAACATTTGTGATGGTTTTCTCCCAAGTTACAAAATCACCTTTAGAAGAGAACTTCATAGATTTGGTTCCCAAATAGTTGACCAGACATTTGTCAAGTCACACACTGATCAAGAGCAAAACTTTCAGTACATTTGTCAATATGCAAAAGAAAAGTTTTCCAAGAGTTGTACAATAGTGATTAGTGAATATGGTGAACTAAGAATCTTGGTGTCAAATCACTATGGAAGGTTCTTACATCGATAATGCTGAAAACTTTGCATATGATGGAACAGGAAAGAGGCAGAGTACAATTACAACGCCACCCAAGTTCGCCATACATCGGCGTGGGAGTTTATGGTGTTTAGTGTCAATCGATTCTATGACCGTGTATGCACATTCACCGTGCATCAGCCCATGGCGGACCCATTGCTGGATGTTCTCATCTTCTTTCTAAAAGAGTGCGCACTGTTCTTCCGTTACTAGTTTTTGAATGTTTGTCAGTTCATTCTGTTTGAATGTATGATAGAATCATGTTAGATATAATCACTAAAAGAACTAGACCTACTTGTGAGGCTTAACCAATAGCGTCTTGCCTAAACTTTACATGGTCTGAACATGGGTCAATTTTGAGAATGCAATTAGCACTTTTAAATATTTTAGTTTTTTCATACAGTGCCCAGAAATATATATGCTCACATGCTTCGGAATTGTCTTCCAATTGCCAATAAGATTTGAACAGAAATTAGGGTAATCTACTAATAGGGACTATGCGCAAATGCTTATTTGGACACATATTGATGTACATATGTTTTGGTTGATTGAATTATTGTTAATAGAATGATGCTTTGGTTGTGTAAAGGTGGCTTGAGAACGGAGGAAGAATGAAAAGAAGCTTGCTCGAACACCTCTGTGCAAGCTTGGCCAGACTTCCTGGTAAGAACAATCAATTCTACGCCCATCAGGTTCTGATTGCTGTACAGTATTTGCAATACGGGATGCATTTTTTGATGAAACGTATGAAACATGATGGTTTTAGTAAAAATTTAGACAGTATTTTTGAGGGAATTTTGGACAAACATTGTAGAGATTCTTATTCATGACACTGTTACTGAAACCACCACCTGTTATTCTCTTGTGGCTTTATATTGTTGTCTTTTTCTTGTTGATCTGTGTCAGAGGATATTATGGTTCTGGGCCGGATGGCATGTGTGATGCCAGTGCTGCAATTCATTTGTAAGGAGCTCCACATCACGTCGACTCAGTTCAAAAACATTCTTAGAGATACACGGTTGGACAGATGCCATCTGGGATGAAGTTGCTTTTCAGTAAATTCACAAGCAAGCATGATTGTGTGTCAATCGTCATGATCGTGTGCCAATGAGTTCTGATACTTTGGTCGCTCATAGGCTCATAGTAGCGAACCGCAATTTTAGAGATTTAGATGCAATTTCAATATTATATGCAAAAGGTATTGGAGCTCTGAGTTCAAATCCTTATCCTAATTTCAATGTCCTAGTGTTGGACATTCTACATGATTCATCTAAATTCATTAGGACACTCTTTTGGGTACACGCTCATAATTTTCTGATCATACCTTTGTACCTGTGTGGAGTTGGCTTCTAATAATCCTGCAGTTGGCTTCTTATTATCAATGAGCCTGTTTGGTAATAATGTGAATGTTACTCTAATAATTTGAAGACTAAGGTGAATTCCAGTACACCAGCATTTATTTCAGCCGTGCTATCAAATTTTGGAGCAGTAGATTCTTACTTCTTTTAAGCTTAGGTTGAAACTGAAGAAATATTGGGGAAACAGTTAGCATACTGCTAGAGCATTTCAGTTATCAAATTACCACAATTACCCTACAACTCCACTCATATGAAAAATTTATCATTGGAAGCGCATTCAAAAGTACTTTGCATACTTAGGTACAAGAAATCTATAACTTAGACATTGGACAATGAAAATAAACCACATCAAAAGTACACTAAAAGACAAAAATTATAGAAGTATTGGCAAACCACATTTACCAGTGCAAAATTTGGTCAACATCATAGCTTTTAAGGAGTAGAATTAGTCAAATTTTGCATTGGTAAGCGAGTTTTGTCAACATCTAGAATTCTGGTCTTTTAGTGTACTTTTGATGGAGGGTTTTTTCATTGTCTAATGTCTAAATTATAGATTTCTTGTACCTATTCAAAGTACTTTTGAATCTACTTCCAATGATAAATAAATAAATAAAACTCCAATTAGAGAGCAGTAAAAGATAGAGATATATTTGGCAAGCCTATTTCCAAGTCCTATTAAGGATGTCTTGAGGTAATTGTTTTGAGGACATAAGTCCAAGTGTCAATCCATATACATTGATGGCAAGATGAAGTGATTTATCCTCCATAAAGAACTCAAGAAATTGCATGGCATGGCACTAAAGACTTGGTTTACACAACAATGATTTATCCTATTAGTGAAGGCTCAAAATTAGTGGCACTACAAAAGAATTTAATTGGGGAAATTAGTAAAATATTGTAATATTCCATCTTCCACTAATCTAAATATATTACAAATAGTGCAACTTTTGCTAATTAGTATCACTTACACTAATAGGTTAAATTCATGGAATCTTAATTAGTATGTGACTTACACTCCACTGTACAGTTTATCACTTTGATGGATGAAGTTAGTCACGGTAAACATTTCTTGAAAATACATTAGGGAGGGGGATCAAACTAGGTTTTGACAATGGCAATTCAAAACATAAGTTTTGGACTCCTTTTGAAGGACACATGCATCATGAAATGAGATTCTCAAAATTCAAAAGATTTTTGAAATCCAACTTGTTTTTTTTAGGGTTGTGCACAATACAACAATTTTCCAAATGTCTTTACATGTAAAAAAAACACAAAAAGAGTGTTGATTCTTAGTACCTACTCCAGTACCATTTTCATTATTAATGACCTTCTCATTGCCACTAATTAGCATAACCAAAGCATGTTTTCATTCATAATCCTTGTCAAGGCTCATAAGAAAGAACCTTCACATGAACCTTCACACCTTTGACCAAACTTTACCTAATGCGTTAATGTGTAAAGAAGCTCACCAATGCATTTGCTCTTACCCTCACAGTGTAGTGTGTGCATTTGAGGATATTAAGAAGATGTATTTGAAGGTGCAAGAAAGCTCTACCTAAATATTTTGATAAACTTGTAAAGTATCAATTATGGGAATAGTGCACACACTTTGTGATTTTTTTTTAGAATTTTGCCATGTAAATATCATAAATTGTTGTACACATAGAACACTCAATTTGAAAACACCATACACTTGATTCATGAATACAAGGAAAGTGATATGTGTATATATATATATCAAGAGTGTTGATTAGATGTGGAAATAGAGTGACTTGGCAACATGTGGAGGTGACCTTCATTCTTCAAGTGTAGCATCCAATTTTTTAATGTATACTTCATTCCACAAAGAACATTATTCTTTTAGGATGTGAAAACAATGAATGGGTTTCAAAGTTAAAATGTCTCTAAAGGTTTGAATTAAACATGAAATAATTTTAGGAGTCAAGTGGTTTGTTGGTGAAAAACTATACAATAATCAAACGTGCTACATCAACCATCTTTTGACAATATTGTAACCTTGCTCATAGCGTGCAATCATATTTTGGTATTTGAAACATTTCAAGACTCCATTAGTGGCAATTCCCATTAGAGTGATCTATTACTAAGCAAATGTCACTAACAACCATGATTGTATTCACGAGATTTGATTTTTGAATCACACATTAACAAATTGTAGCAAAAATTAGGTGAAGTTCATATATGATGCTTGAATCCCCAACCCTTGAGGTCTTTCCATCTACATAGCATGACAATACTCTATACTATTTATTTTATTTTCACAAATGAATAAATACCACCACATTAATTCAATCATCACTTCCAAGTTCAAACTTCTAAGGTAGAGACACCTAATTCCACTACAATCTATTTTGCACCGTGTACTTAGTCGTGTAGAAGGCCCCAAGAAGCAGGTGGCAAGAAAGTCACTATTGATGTCTCTCCAGACTACCGTAATCTTTCATTTAGAACAACCAACAATACTTGAAGGGTTCTTTGAGGCAACCAATGGGAATTGAAGCATCTTTTACTTCATGGGTGACCATTTTTTAAGATTAATTTAGTGACATGAGTAATTATGCATTTGACTTTGAAAATCTATACTATAGAGTATTATGTAAGTGTCGAAAAATATGAAACAACTTGAGTTGAGTTTCTCACAAGGATATCAACAATTACACATAAAAAATTTCGTCGTTTTGACAACCAAGCTATCTGAAGCTCAAGAAGTGGTGTTTCCGTATATGTGTAACATGCCCCCCTAATGTGCCACTGACCCTAAACCGTCATCTTCAGTTTGAAATTTCAAAATTCAATTATGTACACATGTGAAAGAAACTATTTTAGAACCAAACTTTATTCCTTCATGACTTTTGCATACGGTATCCAAATGTCACGTTCTTTGATGAGTTGGAACCTCCTTTCACTTGCCAAGAAGAAAATCAATGAAAATTTGACTAGTGTAATAATAATAATTAGGAGCTCTAGCTGAAGTAAAAAGTCGGATACCTAATTTAGTGCAATGGCCAAGTGGCATCCCCAAACAAGCCTGCAACTTTTAATACTTTTAACAGACTTCCAATTATGGTGAGTTCAAGTGCTCAACTACCAAATGAATTGATAAGCAAAGATCAGTTAGCTACTTCACGCCATTAGTAAGTTGGCCACCAAATCAGGCCAGCCACTAGAATGTGGGCCAACTTTGGCGGTACTTTAAGTAGAATGTTCACAGTGGGTTATTTACCTCTAAACTTGGAATTAAAGGGAGCTGGCCCCCAAACGGTCCAATTTTTGAATTTGACGGTCAGAGGTCGTTTTTTTCAACTCAGAAGTTACGAAAAGTAAGCTAACTGAAATTTGAAAGGGAATCTTCAGTCCGTCAACAATAATTTCTTGGTTGTTTAGTGGAGAGAAGTTCGCTACCAGTAATCCCAAAACTGGCCAAATTTTGCTCAGTTGCTACTTAATTTCTTCATGCCCTCAGTGGTAAATTCAAAAAAAATCTTTCAAAAATGAACATTTGGCTAATTACCTTGAACCCATTTTGGGATCACTGTTTACCTTTGGTGAATGTCCATAATAAGGGCTGTTGCTTTACACTTAGAGCAGGGATTTTTTTTTGGATTTGGGACAAATGGCTATGTGGCCTTCCTGCAAATAAGGTTTTGAGTTCTCTGGCTCCTTCATTACTTTGGACAAGAACTGAAGGTGGCTTTTTTGTAAGCAATTTTGAGGCATGGTGGCTATATTTTTCCTACTTATGAAGAAACAATTGACATTAACATGTTATTGTAGGGAATGAAAATAGGGAAGAATTTTCAAAATTTTGTTGTAACATCGACAATGATAATATTTTTCAAAGTAGTTAGGAGGCTACTACAATAAGAGAAAAAAATGCAATTGGACTTCATTGACAGTCTTCATTAACAAAAAATGTTGTCTAAGGCAAATTCTAAAACCATGCATAGATGATGGAAACAAAAGGGCCAATTTTGAAACTAAACAAGTGAATAGTAATTCAATCACCATGCAAGGATGATCATTGCATGAGTAAGGGGAACTACATCCAAACAATGCTAGCTAGAAAAACTTACTACTTTATAACACCATAATGGTACCGCTCAGCTAAGTGAACCTACTATTGAAAACATTCTTTATATGGGAAATTCTTGATTGTGTACACTTGTTGTGCCTTCATGCCAACCACCACTCTCAAGTTGGCATCCAACTTATTCCAAAGTTGGTCCTTCAGGAATGACAAGGAAGAAAAACAACATTCAACAAAGAAAAACAACAATGTTGGCAACATGGGAGCTCACCTACTCCAATTAAAGGAATCCTAGCATCATCTCCTAATAAATGGAGATGGACGAGGTTTCATGAAGATGTGTGGATAAGAGTGACTAGGCAACAACAATAATAAAAATTATTCATAATTAGGCTTCAAATGTACATTAAATTTTAGAATCTTCATTAGACTGGCATAATCTTCATTTTTAGCGGTGCTTTCACATTTGGATGCTAGCATTTTTTTTTCATTGAAGTTTTTTTGTGAACCTTTCTGGCTATCAACATGGCAAGATAATTTTGCTTTGGCATTTTTGGGGTCATTTATCCCATTTTTTTTTACAAAGGCTTGAAGCTGACCTTTTTTTTTTGAGGAAATTGGGCATTAAATTGCCTAAAAAAAAACCCTGACTTAGAGGGTGGGTCAATTTTTCATGGGGCCAATTGTACAAAATTTCAGTCCCTTTTGGACTAAAGGTCGTCCTCAACTACTCATTAGAATAAGCTTATAATAAGGGCCAATTTTTCCATATGTAAAGGCCTTGGGGCCAAGAAGACAGGCCAATTCAATAAAACCTAGAAAAGAAAGAGAGAAAGAAGGGCTAAAATTTCAGGACCACTTTATTCTTAGAGTCCATGCTAATTCCCCTTGAGGCCGATTGCACAACATCCAACGGATCTAATTTGTTAAAAAATATATATATTTTATAGAAAAGGGTCTTTTCTAATTGAAGTTTGACATTGGCCGATAGAACAAGAATTGGTCTCCCATTTTTGGTGCACCCAATTCAGTGAGCTTGGGCCATGCTAAATCATGTCTTTGGGGATGAAAAAATTTATTGCACCAAATTGGCCCGGCCTCTAGGTGTAAAGGAGTTGGGACCAATTTTAGGATTTTGTCCAATCACAAGTGAGGATTCTTGGTCTTTGACATAGCAAATTGGCCTGGCCTCTAGGTGTAAAGGAGTTGGGACCAATTTTAGGATTTTGTCCAATCACAAGTGAGGATTCTTGGTCTTTGACATAGCAAATTGGCCCGGCCTCTAAGTGTAAAAAGCCCTAACATTGTTTATCAATGAGAGAAGGGCACCTTTTGTGCAAAATAAACTTTCAAAAATAAAATAAAAATAGATAAATAAGGTAAGTTCTCTCCCAAACCTCCATTTTTTACTTTTGTGCATGGTTACTATTATTAAACTAGTCAAATTTTCAAATTTTCTTGTTGGCAAGCAAAAAGAGGGTTCCAATGCACCAAAAAACTTGTAGATACTGTATGCAAAATTTATGAAGGAACAAAGTTTAGTTCTAAAGGAGTTTCTTCCACATAGGTATATGATTGATTTTGGGAGATACACAAAGAGTGAAGATGGTGGCTTAGGGACAATGGCACGTTTGAGAGAAGCCCATCTTATTGTGAACAAAATTGTCACTTATATGGCTCCTCAACCAACAACAATCTAAGAATTAATTTAACCCCTAAATGTCAGAGACTATGTCTTCACCAAAACTACTCTAAAACTCTCATTTCTAAGACAAGTACCAAATTTTAGAAGAAAAAAAAAATTAAAAAACATGGAACCGTAGGATCATGTAGTACCTCAAAGCAATCCAAGACTCTTATGAATGGAGACACTACCTTTAAGACAAAAATATGTAGGGTTGGTTTTAGAAAGTGGTTAGATCACTCTTTTTTGGATGCATATCCACACTCATGAATGAATAATTTTTATTTCATCCACATTTGGTATATCTCATCCATGTGTTTCATCCATGTATATAGATGTGAACAACTCCGTCATTCCACCAAAGATTGTATTCTACACTACCCTCCCAGAATTGAGATAATTGTATAGGTTGGCTTCCATTAGATGTGATTTGGGGGGGCTGGAGGGCCGTTTCAGGCTGTTCCCAACTCCGTTCCCTCATCCGTTCCCCCGGGCCCCATCGAACACGGTTGACAATTTGTTTGTTTTTTCAAAAAAATAAAAAATAAAAAAATAAAATTTAAAGTTCTTAAAATGGAAAACAAAGTTTTATTTATTTATTTATTTTTAAAATCGACGTGGCAGTCGCTTGGCCAGGTCAGCAGGCCCTACGAACAGCCAGTTTTGTCCACTTTCATCCACTTTCGTCCAGTTTTCTACTTGGGAACTCGCGGCCCTTCCCGGTAGGTAAATCTCATCTAATGTATAGGATGACGGTTCCTAATGCGAGACCCAATTTTGTATTGTAAATCACACCCTATCTAAAAACGACCATCATCACTATACACACATCTTCCAAACCAATACGTATGTATGTTGAAGAAATGATTTCAAAACTTGTAGGTACCAAAAAAAACTTTTGCATCCAATATCCAAATGCTTACATTCTTTTGTACATATATTAGAACCTTCTTTCACTTGCCAACAATAAAATATAGAAATTTCCACCAATCTAAATAATATTAATAACTATGCACAATAGCACAAAGTGGCAATTTGGGAAGCTACCCACCTTATGCATCCATCTCCAAAATCAATAGTTAACATATGCACATCGAAGAAACAATTCCAAAATCTCTATCAAAAAAAACTTTGAGCCTTCCTAACTTTTGCATATAATATCCAAATGTCGTGTTCATTGGTGAGTTGGAACCTCCTTTCACTTGCCAACAAGAAAAACCAATGAAAATTTGACCCATCTAATAATACATACAAAAATCACAAGACCACAAAGTGGCGGTTTGGGGGGGCTACCCATCTTATTCATCCATTTTTAAAATTTATTTTTTAAAATAGTTTATTTTGCACATAAAAAAAGTATTGGTTGTAAGTACTCCCTCCCTTCCCCTCCCCTTCTTTATAAGGTAAATCAACCCAATGTGGTCAGATGACCCATCGCGAGAGATGTACTATAGGAGAGGGCTCATAAACCGCTCAGGCTTTTGCACCTATCCACTAGGAGGCTCTGAAATGGATAGTTGATTGTGAGAAAATGAATTGTGGATTACATTGAAACATGTTAAGACTTGGTTTTTACTAATTGAATGAATGGTTTCAGAGTCCCATTGGATTCATTCTTAACTGAGTGGATAGGTGTCTCCTGATTATATTCAAAATAAGAATTGGTTGTTGAACCACCTTCTTTCAAGTGTTAATTTTTTTGAAATAATGATTTATTGAACTATCCATTTCAGTTTTAGAAAGGGATGCATTTAGAAACAAATTCTATTCCTTTTTCCATGTAGCAGTGCTAGTTACTGAACCAAGCCAATTTTTTTTTCAAACTGCGCATATATGGGTTTGCAAGGCCTACTGATCACAACTATGGGTCCTATGCCAAATAGTGTTTGAAAATTCATAACTAATTCAATAATGCTTCAAAAAATATGGAATGATTTGTGTTAGATTCCTCATCTATTTCTCCTTCACTGAAAAATATACTAAAATATTTTCATCTCAAGAAATACATGAAAAAGGGAGACTAACTCTTGAACGAGCGATTTATGAACCTCTTACCTTAGACTTTTTATGTTGAGAACCACCCATCCAAAGTGGTTCATTCTAGAATAATTTCAGGGTGGAAAAGGTGATTGTACTATATAGTATTTAGTAATGAATGAATGATGATGTACCTCACACTGGAAGTGAAGTGTAGTTAATGAGATGTAGTAATGTTTAATTGTAAGTTGGAACTAAACTAAATTAAGATGTGTTTTGCATGATTTCGAGAGGGCCATGAACACTTTAAGTTGTCATTTGATCCATTCATTGGTGTTTTTATATTCTTTACAGTTGCAGTGTACGTGCGTAATGAGCTATTGATGCACTTTCGCCTTGTAAAAATCACCAAAATTTCTTTTTCACTATGAAAATTCTGAAAAAAAAATGGAATAACAGCTCTTCTTCTTTCTCTAGCCATGAAAAAAAAATTTACATACTATTGGTTTCACTGGCTTCTCCAAACATGCCTATCTTTCCTTAACCCCTAAAGGACCAAACTGCCTTTTTTGGCAACATAGCGATTTTGGGCAGCTCAGTACAAATGGAGTTTATTTGTTTTTTCTTTGTAATTTTCACACAACATTTTCCCGAGGAGCAGCTTTAAGGCGCAACAATTTTCATAGCTTTTGAATACATACAAAAAAAGTTATTCAATGAAATGTCATTTTGTATGCTCGGCGGGCAGCCCAAAAAAAATTCTGAATTTTTTGAAAAAACATTTTTTTCAAAACTGAAAATTTGAAATTAGTTCATTAGGTTTATACATATGTGTAAAGCTTTGAATCACTCCATTCCGATCAATGAGTCCAAAGTTATGAGGCTTTTTAGTTTGCGGGCAATTTCTAGTTTTGTTGGATTCTCTACTCTAAAATAAACTTTCAAATCCATTATTGAGCTTAATTTTCAATATTTTTTGAAAAAAACAACAACATTGGATGTAGGTTGTTCATTACAACATTACAACCATTGGGATTCTCATTTTACAATTCCATAAATAAATTATTAACAATTTAGTGTTTTGAATCATTCTGTAGTTTTTTCTATTTACTATTCTTTTTCTACATGTTGTACAATTCCAAACGATCTCAAAATTTTCAAGCATGTAGCCAACTTGCCTTGAAAAATGAATTTGAAGAGTAACCACCATTTTCGACATTTTTGTATACCAATATGACCTTGTGAGGGGCAGCTGCCCGGTTTTTCGCAGGGAAGAAAATTGGATTTTTGCAAATTCAAATGCTAATATCTTCCAATCTACATGGCGGAATATTCTGAAATTTTTTCCACATGTTTTCAAACAAGTTTTCTACAAGATCCTACGGTTACATGTGCCTAAAAAATCAAATTTTCTAAAATTTGGTCCTTGTAATGGAAATGGCAGTTTTGGAGTGTTTTTGGTGAAAACATAGTCCAATACCTTTAGGGGTTAAGGTAGTATGTTGTTAAATGGCACTTGACCTTAAAGCGCCATCTAGAAGGTTTGTACATTTCGAATTTCAGTTATGTACCTATTTGGATGGAGCGCTTTCAGAAATGAACTTTGACCCTTAATAACTTTTGCATACGGTATCCAAATGTGGCGTTATTTGGTGCGTTGGAACCTCCTTTCACTTGCCAACATGAATATGTGAAAATTTGACTAGTTTCATGATAGCAACTAGGCTCAGTAGTAAAAAGTGACGGTTTTGGGTGTACCCACCTTACATGCACTGTGGGAGGAAAAAAATTGGAAAATTTCAGCAACCATGTGTAGTCAAACTCCTCATTCTGACCACAATGGCGGGCCTGTTTTACCTTACCTTACCTTACTACTGGGCCAGTGGAGGAGATGATTGGGGATTTCGTGAGTGAGTCTCTGCTGTGCTCTGCTCTCCCTGTGCCGCCCCAGCCACCACTGAGATGCTGCTCCTCTCCTGCTGCTTGAATGTGCTTGGTGGTTAAGTTTCTTTGTACGCTTCCCCCTGCCACTCCGACTCGCTGTTGAATGTTTTAAATACACCCGCTGTAAGTTGGCTACACTACGTACGCTACGTACGCTACGCTGTTCGGCCCTTCTCTCTCTCTCCCACTGCTCCCTACTAACTAAGCTACTATTCATGCATCCATCTGGCTCCAGTTGGGACACCTCAGTCAGTCAGTCAGTTTCTGACGTGAAAATCATTAGCAACCGGCTGGGCGGGGCGGGGCTTGCGTTGTCCCTGGTGACGACCCTGGGGCTCCGTCGTCACCAGGCTTTCTCCAGAGGACCACTGACAGACACTGTTTGGAACGTTTTGTTTGTCCGTCACCCAGTCACTCACTGGGAATTGGAAAACATGATGAACAACGCGGCGCGGGCGGGGCTAGGCGGGGACGCAGGTAAGGTAACGTAACGTGGGGTGTAGCTTAAGTTAGTACTGGACACCGATAGAACTCACCTTGCAATCACGACCGATGCCACCAAAGTGGGGCTGGTGCGTCCTCCCAATGGAAACGGGAGAGTATGTAAGGTAGAACTGCCCATTGCCATACAGATTTGTTATCTAGGTATTTTGAAGAAATTGTTTCTGAGCTCCTCCCACATTTTGCAGAGATTGAAAAGTTTGAGAGAAGTCATTTGCAAAAAAAACTGAAGACATTTCAACAAGGAGTGAATTTTTGAGGTTGGTAAGATTATGGTAATGGGTGGATCACTAACGCAAATGGGGCGGTTCCCTAGGTGTCGGAGTTGGGTGTGTGGATGGTGGTAATGGATAGTTCTACCTTACATACGCTTGGTAGTATATGCAAAGGAAATGTGAGGGTGTCACCACCCCTACCCTACCTCATGGAAGGTAGAGGTACCTATTTTGGATAGCCCCCATTAGGGGAGATTTCATATACTTGGGAGATTGTTTCAGGGTTGTTCCCATTTTTGGGAACCATCCCTGAACAATCATAATATAATAATAATAATTTTTAATTTAAAAATAAAATAATTTATTAAATTATTATTTATATATATAATATATATATTGATTAATAATATCTGATGTGGTAGGTGCCTGGCCACGTCAGATCAACGTTCATGAAGTTCCCACAATCCGGGAACTCATAGTTTCTTAAAACGCAAAAATCTCTTCTAATGTTCATTGTGATAGCTTTATAATAGGGTGATCTATTGTGGGCAACAAATGGATGCGTTGTTCATTGGAAAAAAAATCTTCTGTTTTGTATGCATTCATCCTTGAGTTGGTTTTCGTACACATTGAGCACAAGTTTTCAACAAATTCTTTGTGACCTACACGTTGAAATGCTTAAGTTATTTGTTATGGGTACTCCTACATTATTGGGTTGAGATGGCAATGACCTCCTCCTTCTCAATCTCTAGTGTCTGTTAATTCATTGTCTGTAAGCAGTGGACCACGCTACTTGGCTCCCTACTCATTAGGCGCACTAGCTACTTGGAGTCCACCATATAGGCAATGCCATGGAAATTTAGCCCTCCATGTTGTAGCAATGCTCTTAGTAAGGTAGGAACTCCTATTCGGGCTACGATTTGAAAGCCACACTATTTGCACCACTAATGCATGTCTAAGTAGTTTACATTTGAGATGGTTTCAAATGTATTGTACTGACACAAAGTGACCATAATGTGTCTCAAGAACATATATAGTAACATGATACAAATAGGGTTTTTTACTTTTTGTGGCAATATAAGGTAAGATCATTCAAATCCAAGTGTGTTTTCAAAAGTGAGCCCTAAATACTAAAGGAAAGAGTAGATGCTTATTGCACTCTCTTCAAGGGGTGGACATTGAAAATATGGCGTGGTTCTAGAAAATCTACCAATGCAATTTTGAACTCTTATAAATTTTGCATATTGTAATAAAAAAAAGTGATCTTGGATTCCACCCGACTCTATTGTAATTTGTCTTTGTGTAATTAAGAAAAGAGGGCTTTGTGACACTCAATAATACTTGTTACAAAAAAATTCTTTGTTGTAGGTGATCCTACCTTAAGAATCAAGCTCTACCCTCTCATTTGTATTTATTATGTATCTCAAATATGATGATATTTTTTTAACCCTTTAATTTTTTTTGTGACAAAGTTGGATAGTACTACCAAATAGGTCTTTTTAGAGAGGGACTAAAGGTTGATTGCAAGAAAGACCGGTCCTACGAGGTGTCACAATTGAAGTGACGGAGTTGGTTTGGGCCATAACTTTTGGAAATTGAAGCCAATGGACTTGAAATTTTTATGGAAGATTGCTAACTCAGAAGACATGAGATTTGTTATTTTTCAAAAAAATTGAAAAATAATTTTATAATTAAATATCAATTTAGCTAATTTGTCACACTTTGCGGTTTAGGGTTTTTTAGTACTATGAAGTATCCAAAAACATGATGGTCACTTGATTTTTTTCTGGCCTATTCCCACACTAGATGGGCATATGCCCACCAAAGGGAATTCAAAAAGACACAATTCCCTGTCTTCAACATGCATGCAAATAGGGGTCCCTTGTGCATAGCACTCCAAACTTTCATAATGGTTTCAACTTCTAGTTTTTGGTGAAATGTAATCACTATCAAGTCTTTATAAATGGCCAATTTTTAGTTTTTCTTTATTCATGATTTTCTAATTTTTATTAATTTATACTTAATTTTATCTATTTTTTGTGACAAACTGTCATTTTTTTTAAGTAGTACTGTTAAGTATTATAAAGTACTCAAAAGTACTATTGACCGTTGATTTTTCAGATCAACGGCCAAGATTGCTTCATTTTGTAGTACTCCTCGTACTAGACAGAAAAATGTAGTTTTTGACCAAACGCTACCAAAATCGTTCGGTCTTTCTTGCAATCACCCTAAAAACCAAGTTACGTTCATTTCTCATAATTCATAATCATAGGATTTTTTTTATTGACTAGTATTAGGGTCACATTTTTAAAAATTGAAGGTTTAAGGGCGGTGTACATGTGAGACTATAGTATGTAAATTATAGCAAATTTTTTTTTTCATAATTACATGGGCTTTTGACAACATGGATTTGCAAGACTTTCAAAAGCATTTAGTATGTATGAGGACCATTAGTAGAGGATTAACTATGATTGGAAGAATATAAAAGAATCTTTTTGTCTCAAGAAGACATATAAATTTATATGTACATAAGATTGTACATGAACCTTGCAATCAAAAGGAGATATAAACTAGTATTGTAGTAGTAGTGAAGGTAAATATGAAGAAGATATTCCAAAAAATAATCAAAGAATTCTCATTTCAACAATTATAAATACTAGCAATGTATAAATTTTGCTTTTGCAAGTATTCTATATAACATCCATAGATTCCATCATATAATCTTTTAATTGTGCATATTTTGAGTGTTGCAATGCCATGCATTTATTAGTTCCAATTATTTTTCATTTTCATTTGTTTCCAAATAAGATGGCTAGAGTCAAACCTTTATGGATGTACAAAATGACCAAAGTATTTTGGTATTTGATCTTTGTGCAAACTTAGCCATTGCTAAAAATATTGATGACTATTAGGCTTTGCCTAGGGAATACAATTGTGATTTTAGCCAATTGTGATCATTTTAATATATAGTAAGGTTTATTTCTAAATTTATTTCTAAATTTTTTGATTAAAAAAATATGATTTTTCCAAAATTATAATTATCTTTAATCGTTTTTCTCCAGACATCTTCTTTTTAACATTCTGCTTGTAAAATTATAAAGGACAAAAAATTACAGAACATCAAAATTTTGTTCAACGTCAAATATGCAAATAGCTTTTACCCCCTAAATGCCCGAGGCACCATAATCTAATGTTTGCAAAACTTTGAAGTTAAATAAAACCTAACCAAGTTGCTATTTTTAGTAGTTTATATTTTTGGAAAGTTCTCCTTGAAGTCTAATTTTAGCATCAAAAATCCGATCTTGAAAATAAATTATAGTGATTTTTCTATTCAAGATTTTGTGCAAGGGTACCCATTGCAATCTTGACCTCTTGTAGTGTTGAGAGCTCTTGGAAATGAGCCTCAAATACACTAGATCTTGGAGAAAAAATCACATTCAAAATTCATTTTAAAAAATTATAAAATACATTTTGAGAAGCCACAAATTGATTGGAGTTATGCATGTTAGGCCTTTTAACCTCATATGTTTTGGTCACCAACTTTTTAGATTTGACTTCTGAAAAGAAGATTGAAAGACTTCACATCACGTTTGTAGTTTTAACACCCATATGGTCAAACATTATAATATTTTACTTCACAAGTGATCTTGTAAGTGATATTGTTGTGTTTTAGTTTTCCTATGAGATCTCTAACATGTCTAGTTTGAATTTGTATGGTTGCAATTCCCAAAAAATCGATACAACTTATGACAATGTTGGCATTTTGTTCAATTTAGAGCAAACTCCAAGAAGCTCAAAACTCCAAGAAGCTCAAAACAATCCTTGGACATTTAGGGGATAATCTTCTAAGAATATAGAGAAATTTATTGCATTTATCCTTTCATTTAAAAATAAATAAAAAGTGTGAATTGAAGTACGTGTTTAACTCTTGTAAGAATGTAGAGGACAAAAAGTGAATGATGAATGATTTTCAACATTTACATATAAACAAAGAACATACATATTCATTTAGTCAGTGAATGGAACAAATGCATGGTTGATTACTATGGTCATGGCCCATCCTTTCATGATCAATCAATAATAAATAAAAACACAAATTATTGGCATTCAGTCTAGATACTTTTTTAATTTGTTTTCACCCCTAAAAGATTTAGACTATGTTTTCACTAAAATCGCTACAAAACTGCCATTTCTAGGACAAGTACTAAATTTTAGGAAAAAAAATTGTATATATATATATATATATTGCAAAATATCAATGTTTCGGGTAGTGTTCAAGGTGACAAAAATCCTTTGGGGGGCCTTGTGAAAAATGATTAAAAAAAGTAGAGAATGATTCATGGAATTGAAAAATGCCAATCCCAATGGTTGTAATGTTCATTAGAAGAAAATGAAGGTTTGCAACTGGAGTGTGCAACTCATTTTGTAGTTGCATAAGATGTTTGCAACTAGATGACAATGTAGAGACTGTAGTTGCAGTGGACAAGTTGCATTATTCACAAGATTGCATTAGTTGCAGTGTAGTCACAAGATTGCATGACTCATTTGCGACTTGTTTGCGATGTTTAGATTTTTAGATTTTTAAAATATTAATCTCAATGATTTGTAGATTAATATTTTTAGATTTTAGAATTTCAAATCTATCTTTTACCTAGATTTTAGAATTTCAAATCTATCTTTTGTCTAGATTTTAGAATTTCAAATCTAGATTTTATCTAGTTTTCGAGAATTTTAGATCAATTTTTTTCTAGATTTTAGAATTTCATACCTACCTTTTTTTTAGATTTTAAAATTTCAGATCTGTCTTTTTCCTAGATTTCAAAATATATAATAGATTTCATTGGTTTAGGAAAACCTTACAATTTCATAGATTTTATAATTCTTGGATTTTAAATGTTTTTTATTTCTATAGATTGTAGAAGTCTATAAATTATAGTAGTCTATAAATTAGAAGTCTAGAAATTGTAGAAGTCTAGAAATTGTAGAAGTCTAGAAATTGTAGAAGTCTAGAAATTGTAGAAGTCTAGAAATTGTAGAAACCTTAGAATTAAATCAATAAAATTCATTGCATAAGACTACAAGTCTTTTAGGTCCAATCTAATGATACTCTTGACAATTGATATGGAACCATTGTAATTGTTTTTTGCTTGAACTCTAGTTGCTTTTGAGTTGCAGTCTAGGTGCTTTTGAATTGCAGTCTAGTTGCTTCTAAGTTGTAATCTAATTGCTTTCAAGTTGCTAGTTGCTTTCTAATGCATCCCTCTAAACTTCATTTTGCAACTACTTTGCTACTAGAATAACATATAACTTTATTCATGTCAAATCTAGTGCAATTACAGAGGTTACAATTGCAAGACAGTTGTATAGGACACATAGTTGCATTGCAGTTTGTTGCAGCGGACACGTTTTTCTTCTAGTGGTTGTAATAAACAATCTACACTCAATGTTTTATTTTTTTTAGAAATATTTAAAATTGAGTTAAATAAATGACTTCAAAGTTTGTCTTAGAATAGAGATTCCATAACTACTTGCAAACTACCCACAACTTTCATCTCTTTAATCAAAATAGAATGATTCAAAGATTTGCACGTATTTATAAATTTAGAGAATCAATTTCAAATTTTCATTTCTTAAAAAAAGTGATTTTTAAAGAAGTTTTTTTTGTTGCCCAAACTGCCCATCGAGCAATGAAAATGACATATCATGCAATAACTTTAAAACCATGCAAGGTAAATCAATATGACAAGCAAAATGGTTGGTTTGCCTTGTTCACATTTTTGGAAAAAATTAGTTTTTTTTTCAAAAGTAGACAAACATGAGAAATGTAGAAGGCAATTGAAAATTTATTTTTTTGAAAAAATATCAATTTGTTGTGAATTTTTGAAGTGTGCTACCCAATGGGCCTAAGACAATCTCTAGACTACTCCAAAATCACCATAGAGTGTACCCATAAAGGTCATCTAACCACCTAAAGCAATCTCAAAATTTTCTAACATGGTCACAGTATTTTCTAACATGGCTATGACATAAAGGAATAAAAAAGTTGGTTCTTGTAACAAATTTACATTAGAAAGGTAAAAAGTCCTAATGTAGTCACTAATAACTCCATCATCATCACCCAAGGCATTGCTTTCAACCACTAACTAACCTATTGAAGTCTTCATTTCATTTATTAGCAAAAATCTGCCATAGATTGATGTAAGACTATAATGGGTGATTTTTTAGGTGTCTGCATTGGGCAATTTGCTTGTCTTGGGTTGGTTTACCTTAGTCAAAAGTTATGAAAATTGTTGGGCCTTAAAGCTACTCCTCGTGTACATGTTGTGTGAATAATTCAAATAAAATAAAAACTCTATTTGTAGTGAGTTGCCCAAAATTGCTATGCTGCCAAAAAATGTAGTTTGGGCATTTAGGGGTTAAAGTAGACGTATCCATTTCTACCTCTCATCCAATTGTGTCTTTGTGTACCAATAGAGTACATTATAAAAACAAATGTCCATCATTGATACGCAAGGAGGAATTCTTAAGTATACAAGAATATCTACCCTTAAAGTGAACTACCCCAATCTAGTTAAAACTCCCACTTGAAACACTTAGGAAAAGCTCCATTCTAGCTTGTTTGCATTGAAAAACAAAAAATACAAATGAAGGAATTAATTGCTTACTTTAGGAAGTTGATTGCATGAAATGACAACGACATGTGCTTGGAATGGGTAGAATCTACACATTATCACACTCTCATCAATTCACTCCTAATTAGCCTCAAATCAATGCAAATCAAATCATTGTTGGCAATAAAAAGTTAGTACTTGACAATGAGATCGTTATGAATTGGATTGAGCATGTATGAAGTTGTTTTTTGGTTGGTAAAAGCCCTACAATAGCTATATTTTTTACTATGATAATCATGTGTATAGGCTAAAATGGAATACCCAAGGTAGTACCCTTTTGAAAATTAAAAAAAATCACATGAAATCCAACTATTATTTTTTTCCAATTATAACATTGTTTCTAAACCCCTAAATGCCCGAGGCACCAGATTTTGGAGTCAACAATATTTGAAGTTAAATAAAACTTTACCAAACTACTATTTTGAATAGTTTCATATTTTAGAAAAGTTATTTTTGAAGTCTAATTTTAGCATCAAAATCCTATTTAGAAAAATGAATGATGATGATTTCTCTATTCAAGATTTTGTCTGAGGATGTCCATTGCAAATCTTGATTTTCTAGTCTTGTAGTCTCTTTGGAAATGAGCCTCAAATACACTAGAACTTGAAGAAAAAATCACATTTGTGATATTGTTGTGTTTTCTTTTGCCATGTGATCCTAACATGCCTAGTTTGAATTTATACAACTAAATACATGTTTTAAAATTGATCAAACTTCTAAAAATGTTGACTTTTTGTTCAATTTAAAACAAATTCCAAGAAGCTAAAAAAAAGAACTTGAACATTTAGGGATTAATTCTTGTCTACCATTGAAATTTATTCCCACGTTTTCTGCACTAGTCATTCACTACCCAGTAAGGTAGGAGGTTCAAAAAGTGATCATCTAAGCGTTGAAACTGAACTTTGGGGAGGTAAAACTTCTTGAAATATTTTTCAGTAAATTTTCCTTGAAAGACAAGAGGAAATGGCATCTAACCCAAGTTGTTTCATATATTTTGGAGCTTTGTGGAATTAGTTATGAAATTTTGAAGTTGAAATGCCATAGGGCTCTAAAAGCAACCACCTCCTAGAATGTACATATTTTTTACATTTTGGAACATTGAAGAAAACAAAATGTACCTCTGTGTCATGTTCGGTTCAAAATGCCCGATTGGAGTTCGAGCCTCCTACCTTAATGCGGGTAGTTTACCTAATATATAAGTTATCAAGTCTCAAAATTTCAAAAATTTCAACAGGGGGGGCACTCCCAATTGCCAGTGTTTCAATTACCTGAGTTCTGGCTACGACATTTTCCAAAGTCCCAACATAATGCGTCAAATTGGCAGAGAATTGAACAGACAGACTGACTTAAGTTAAGGCAGAAATCGGCTTTAAGGTAGGAGTCTCTGAAATGGGTCATCTAAGGGTTGTTCCGCCTTTTTCATGTATTTTCTTAAATGGAAATATTTTTAGCTCATTTTTCAGACAAAGAAAAATAGAAGAGGAATCTAACACAAGTGGTTCCATATTTTTTGAAGCATTTTGAATTACTTATGGATTTTTAAAGGAGTTGTGTCATAGGTCCCTATTTATGTCCCTAGGTCTTCCATAAACTGTCCACTTGTAACTTCTAAAGAAAAATGGGAAAACAAAGAGAATGATTGGTTCTTGCAATTAATAATGTTTTTTTTCCCTTGATTCATTCAATGACTATGGAGGTCAATTTATGAACTACCATTTGTCCATTTCACAGCCATTTATAGGATCCATTCTTAATGCCGGCTCCATTTCAGAGCCTCTTACCTTAATCCCAAGTTTGAAAATCTCCCAAAACCATTACAAAACATAACAATAACATTCATTCACAAATACAAGGCCCAATTTTAGTTTGGGGAGAATTGTTAGTTGGTGGAATTGGGGGAAAACTAGTGAAAAATCTATTAAATTTCATAAAAAAAAATAGTGAAAAACAACAACAGACATGGTACTTCAAAAAATTGGTTCAATATAGGAATTAAAGGAAAATAGCTGAGTAAAACTCAAAAATATCCCAAATGCTGATAAGGCCTCCCAAAGCTTTATTTTTTAAGGTGAAGGCACCCAAAAGCGTTCCTATACGTATTCCTATATCCTAGACTGCCTCTTAATGTGTCCCTAGACTTTAGTTAAAGTGTCCTTCAAATGCTTACCTCTGATTCACTGACGCATTTGAAGAACACGTACTTAACTCTGAATTGCTAACTCCTTTTTTTTGCAGATTTTTGTTTAGGGTCCATCGATGGGATAGTTTTAGTGGTCTAGAGAGCCGACACTTTAAAAAATCATAGAAATTACATACCACATTCAAAAAATCTATTTTATTTTATAATATTCATGATTTTCACTTGTTGGTACTACAAAAATATCATTTTTAGGAAAAGGTGTCTCCAATTATGCTGAATTGCTTATATTGACGGCTTTAGGTGCTCTACCTTGTACTCATACCTCCACTTCCATCAATCCACGTGATATATTCTTCATACAGACAACATGGTAATTTAAGCTTATGTTAATTAGTCTCTGAAGAATATATATCACATGGATTGATGGACATCAAATGGATTATTATGCAAAGGACAGTGCACAGTTTCCCACGTAGTTACCACCACCATATGCAGCTGTGGATCATTGAGAAAGAAAAAGAAAAAAAATCCATATTTTATGGTACTATGACTATGACAATAAAGGTAAACCGCACCCCCTATTGAGGCCGCAATTTTCTGATGAGATCTTTTGGACAGAGGGTCAGTTGGAGAAATATCAACGCACCTTTTATCATAGGGAAACGATATACAAAAGTAATAAGAAGTGGAATCATCATTTTTTAAGAAAGTACATGTGTTCACGGAGTTGTGAAGTGATTTGTCCTAAAGTCCATAAGCTAGTGTCAATATCTTAGATCATCTACGTAATTATCAGATTTGGTCATCTATAATGGCCATCTGACTTTGTAGACTAGGAAAATGACTACAAGTAAATTCACTACAGTAGTAATCAAATTTGTCATAAAGATCTTTTTGTGGGTCATTTTTCCTACTACATACAACTCAAGTTTTTGCTAGTGCAACACAGTGGTTTGTGGTGATGTAAACATTCAAAAAGTGTTTTGATTTTCTAGTTCAAACAAATACCATAAAAGCAACTTCCTTGTACAAACAAAAATTACACATCCCATTGGTACCAAGGTGTCCTAGGCCACAAGATGTCTTTCAAAGAACTAGCTTGAAATAAAATCAGGTCTAGATTGGGGGTATGGATTTTGGAAAGATGTGCATTGAAAGTGAATGTTTGGCAAGGTAGAACAACCCACTGTTGTCAATCACCGAGTTCCAACATCTCTTAGACCTTCTCATTTGCATCAGCCACCCATACACCTACCACCACAATCTTATTAGCAACCTTTTTGCATAATGACAATGCACTTGGGAAGGAGACACGTTATTGTGTGGTTTAGCATGGGGGCTACCCACGCTTTACCAATTTTGTCCCAACAAACTTTGAAAAATTACAGAAAATTCATTTATTGTCAAAATGTCTTCGTTCTCTTCGCAAATGATTTCTCTCCAACTTCTCAATCTCTAGAAAAAAACATATGAGTTGGAAAAATAGCTTCAAATTAGAAACCTAGGTGGTCATACAAGGTAGGAACACCCATAAGCGTCATTGTACCCATAACCACCACCTCTAAAATCTTGAAAAATCTTGGGAAGTAAATAGATGTGATAACAAGGATGTACTACATCTGAATATCAAATCTTAGTTTTGGTATTAGGTGCATATGTAATGGACTCTTTAAAAATTCATAACTTATACTCATAATGTCCAAAAAACACACATTTGAAAGTGCATTGGAATTCTTTTTTTCTTGCTAATAGGATCCAATAATTTTTTGGATGTCTATTGATAGACATCATGTCCAAAACCCATAAATTGATAGTTATGGGTGCTACTACCTTAAGATCATTTGTAAGTCACTGCAAACACTTGTTGAATAGCCAAATGAAGTAAGGTAACATGTCCATAAAGTACTTAGGCTCTAAAATCGTCCACTTCCTAAAATGTGCACTATTTGTATATGTTGCTTTTTCATGATATAAAAAATGTACAAATAGTGTACATTTCACGAGGTGAGCAATTTTAGAGCCCACTGCATTTGAACTTCAAAAATTAATAACTAATTTCCAAAAGCTCCAAAACATATGAAACAATTTTGGTTAGATGCCAAATCCACTTGTCTTTCAAAGATAATTTACTGGAAAATATTTCAAGAAGTTCCACCTCCCCCCAAATAAGTTTCAGCTCTTCCATGATCAATTTTTTTTTTTATAACAAATGGCAGAACCATTGCTTTAAAAAAGAACACACAGGACAAAATGACACCCAAGCCATAGAAAGTTGGTCAATGAAGAGATAAGAGCCCAAAATAAGGAAAAGGAACCAAAGGGAAAAAGCCCTTGAGAAATAACAAACTAAAAACCAACACTACATGAAATCACAAGGGGAGGAGGGCCATTAGTGGACCAAATGATATGTGAACCAAGCCCATGCGCGATGATGGGAGAACAAAGCCAAATATGATCAAACTTATCCCAAATTTTTGTAGCGTGTTGGGGACGCTTTTGGGCACCACTACAAGCTTTGATTTGTGCAGCTTGGCTAGGGTCAAGCAAGGCATACCAAAGCATTCCTTGAACATGTTCCTCAGGCCACTGAGTTTGAGCAAAGACTTTGCTATTGCGAGACACCCAAATGATCCAAAGCGAAGAGCCACAGAGAAGGGTCCGCAAATAGCATGGATGACCTGAAATTTTTACAGAATGGGCGTTAAGGTAGGAGGTCCTAAAATAGAGCGGGCTCTAAAATGGACCACTTCCTTAAATGCTCACTGTTTGTACATGTTTATTTTTCATAGCCTTCAGCAATGTATAGACAATGTTCATTTCAGGAGGTGATCCATTTTAGAGCCCTATGCCATTTCAACTTCAAAATTTTATAACTAATTCCACAAAGCTCCAAAAAATATGAAACGACTTGGGTTAGATGCCAATTCTACTTGTCTTTCAAGGAAAATTTACTGAAAAATATTTCAAGATATTTCACCTCTTCAAAATTCAGTTCCGTCCCTTAGATGGTCCATTTCTGGACCTCCTACCCATTAAATGGTCGATTTATGGACCTGTTACCTAACTGTCGAGTTTCCTTGGTAATTACATCATTATAGAGTTCAATGAACACCCGTCAACTGTGGCTTCTGGCCTAAGAAACAATCACTTGATGAAATTGATTGTACAGTACAGATATTGACTTACGGAAACTTAACTTACGGCAGTGGCAAGCAATGTTTGGAAGGTAGGGACACCTGAAAGCACCATTTTTTTTATTTAAAAAAAAAATTCTGGACAGAAAATTGTTGCTACTGTCATTGTTAGACTTATTAGACTTGTCAAATTTAAATATTTTCTTGTTGGCAACTGAAAGGGGGTTATAATGAAGTGTTTTGTTTTGATGTTCCATGCAAAAGTTATAAACTGACAAAGTGTTTTGGGGGCAGTTATTCTAAAATTGTTTCTTTCTATAGTGGAGGTAGTTATCGATTAATTGGATGTATATTTGATGAAGATGGCGCACGATCTAAATATACTAAGATTCATTTTAAAAACTTTGAACTAGATAGATGAAACATCAAATATATCTTTATCAATATTCATAGTAGAGCATTCTTTCTTCTTTCCATCTCTCTCGATTGCACGATTTCTCTTGGAACTTCCTCTATCCATATTAATTAGATGGAGTTCACTTTTCAAAGCATTCATCATTCACCTAGTAGTTGAGAGCTTAATCATAGGTGCTCATGCCCAATCATGTAAATTTGATCAATTTTGTCCACTGTGAAAGTACCTTTCACTCATTCTAAACTCTCAACATGTTCATGCACATACTACTAAAATATTTTACAACCTCGTCAACATATGATACAAGTAAAAATGAGATTAAAAGAAATCCATTACTTCAAATCTTGTTTGAAAGTGAATAGCAAAGATGCCCCTAAACCCTAGCACTAGTAGAAATTAAGTTGGTCCTGGAGCACTCAAGTAAGAGCACCAAAGCTTGGTACCCAAGACCCGTACAAGCACTAAGCTTCTATACTCTAAGGCCAACTATCTACTAATATAGATTGCTTGATAGACCCAATTTAGAATTTTCAAATTTTAAGACATCATTGTTTCTTTTAACCTGACACCCAAAAACACTTTGTATGCAATGATTAATTTTGAAAATTAAATGTTGTGAGAAAATTCCAACTTTAAATAGAAGCATATATGAATACTAAATTTTTGTATCTAAAATAGTTTGTTTTATTGCAGTATCTTTATATATTGTTAATACCGAGAGGAAAGATACCTACTATTGATATTATTATTGGTATTGATATTTGTGTCCAACCCTATATGCCCACACAACTTTTATTGTGCCCCTATGTATATTAACTTTGTTGATTCATAACAACTCTTCTTTGAACTAAATTAAATTTTGAGCATGGAAAGTCTAAAATCCAAACCACTACTAATTTTAAAAACTTAATAAATAAAAAATGTAGATATAGATATAGGCACATACATATAGACACACTAGTAGTACAATTGTTTTATAAGAATAAACACTAGTAGAAAATGTTCTTAAGTAAACATCACTTCAAGACCCATGCTTCATTTGTTTTAACTTGTCATATTAAATATTTTTAAATTTTGACTAATGTTAAACAAGACGAGGGTCTTAAAGTTACTTAGTCTACTCAAGCATGTTTTCTACTAGTAGAAACATAGTATTTTTTTTAGTTTGTCAAAACTAGATATTTATCTCAAAAGTGATTCCCAAATTTGAATGAAATTATATTAAAGACAAATAATTATGTGATGAAATCATGAAAAAATGTCATAACACTGCGCACTTGCTATAATAGATAAAGTCACGACTTTCAAAAGGCTCATTTTTTTTTAAAGTTGGTCAAAAACATGTTTTGAACCTCTTTTTTCCCCCGAGGTGGCACAGTTGTGACCACATCAACAGAGAGTTCCCTGCACGTTCCTACAATTTCAGTAGTATTAGAGGGCATTGGGAGCTCGTAGTCTCCCAATGCCCTCAAATATCTTCTAATGCCAAATCGTAACTGTATTTTGTATCACATCGTAACAGGGTTTCTTTTAGGCATTTAAATGCCTAAAATTACCAAAAATAATTGGGGAGCATCAAACCTATGAGAAATTTTGAAGAAAAATTGGATGATGATGCCAAGTTGTTCCAATTTTTTTTTAAAGTTCGATGAAATTGTTAGTGTTAACCCCTAAAGTCCCAAGGCCATTTTTTTGCCAAAACCACTCAAAACTACCACTTTTGCTATGTTTACCTATGAAATAAAAAATTTAATTTTTTTTTAGAATCTAACTATATGATCTTATTCTACACTTGTCTTAGATCATGTGAATTTTTTTTTGTGATTGTATAGATTGAATAGATTGAAAGATATTAGCATTCAAATTGGAAGAAAAAAATTCTTTCAAGAAGTTGCTATGATTGCCCGCAAAACAAGAAACTCCATAACTTTCACATCACTAATCCAAATGGAATGAATCAAAGATTCCCATTTAGAAGAAAATATAATCTACAAGGAAAAAAATATTTAAAATTTTATTTCAATTTTTTGTGGATTTTTTTTGCTGCCCGATCTCCCCCATTTTGAGGTTATTGTAGCATAACTTTTGTTCCTAGACACCAATTGGAATAAAAAATATATTTCCAGAAAGCTCACAAGTTTATCTATCTTATGAGAAAGTTTTAAAAAGTTTCAATAAAAAATGAGATCATAGGAGCCTGCCCAAAATCCATTTTCTCCCCCTAGGGACAATGGGACTTTAGGGGTTAAATGAAATTCATCCAAATATGTAGATGAAAAGATAGTTCTATCCAAAATATAGATGAATACTAAAATATTTGACTACATCATTTTCTTGTATGTTGCCACTTCAGCATTACTCCAAAAACCAAAAAAAAAAACTGCATCATAAGCACATTTGTCAATACAACTTGACAAATTTCAAGCCGGGTTTGTATTTGATGCTGAGGGAAAATTTTTGAAATTCACCGATGGAAACAAAAGATTTCACTTTGGTCCCAAAACTCATGACTAAAACAGAACTTCACTTTCTGAGATTTTTTGAGTTGGCAAATCCTTCCTCCTTTCTCCTGACCCAACTTCTCCATTTCATTGGTACAAGTCCTTTTTGAGATCATACTAAGGTTCAATTGTTAAATTCAAAATTGTGTGATGCTTGATTTGGGTTCATTGGGTTATTCATTTGGGGTGCCATTTATAAAGCATTCAAGATTCTGAGTCCCACTTTGGTTTCAAAATCCATCCATTAAATTAGGCTATTTGTTTGTTATGGCAAGATCTCCTGGTCACATACTTGATATGGTAGGAAAGCCCTTGACGAGGAGGGGTGCATGGACTTTGTTTCATAGCATTTGGATGTACATTGTGAAAGTTATTGAATTTTGAAGATTTTATGAATTAAAAAATTAGAAAATTACTTTTACTTACATTTTGGATGTGGTAACAACACAAGGCACACTAGTATGATTGAAAGAGAGTTGGGAATGACTTATTGGAGAGTTCCAATCCTGTAAAAAAAATGGCTAAGGGAGAACCACCCATAATCGACTGAATAAACAATTTTGGATATGATATGGAGTAGTGCAAGGCGAAGCAAATATTTTTGGAGGTGGAAGGATAGAAATGACGAGGATTGCACAAACTTTGATAATTTTATCACTTGAATTGTAATTACTATGAATTTTTTAAGGCAAAGAAAGTGTTCCGGACCTACCACCAATCTCTAGACTCTTCCAATTTCGATCACTCAAAAACTACAGTCTTACTCAATGCTTCCTACTTTCTTACTCACTACTTTGGGACATGTACGTGTCATGATTCTATTAGTTCCAATTTTGAAAAGAAAAAAAACACATTCTAGCTATGGTTGAAAATATGTCAGTCTATAGGTTGGTTATTGGGTCCTGATCAGGAATGGGTGTCTTCCCTTATATGACAAACATTTTGGACGTTTTGGCATTGGAAAATAAATAGGATTTGAAATATTGGAATTAGCCAAAGTGGAAACATGTGACCATTGAGTCTTTACTGTTCCTTGCATAGACTATGAAAAGAACTCCAAATAAAGTTCCCCTCGAGTGTTCATTTTGTGCACAATCATGCTATCTATTTTTAAGTTCTAGACAAAAGCCTTGAATAATTGTTCTTTTTTTTAATGATTTTTTCTTTCATGTGCATATTTAAATATAAATTAATTATCCTAAGAAGCTAATTTATTTTTCTATCTTGAAAAAAAACATAAAAAAATCATGCCAAAAAATGAGATCATATGAGCCTACCCAAATTCCCATTTGTCCTAAAGGGGATTTTTGGATTGTAGGGATTAACCCTTAAATGTCCAAGGCCTATTTTGAGCCTCTTAAAATTTGCTCTAAATTGAACAAAATGTCAAAATTTTAATAAGTTGAATCAATTTTTAATTGTAACCTTACAAATTCAAACCAGACATGTAAGAGATTGCATAGGAAAAGAATATACAGCAATATCATTTAAGGATCGAAAGATTATAATGTTTGATCATGAGGGTGTTAAAACTATGAAAATCTTTGAGCTCTCTTTTTGCATGTCAAATCTAAAAAAATGGTCACCAAAAAAATACGAGGTTGAAGGACCTAACAAGCATAATTCCAGGCTTCTAAAAATCTACTCTACAATTTTTTTAAATGAGTTTCTAGTGTGATTTTTTCTCCAAGAGCTAGTGTATTTGAGTCTCATTTTCAAGAGTCCTCAACGCTACAGAAAGTCAAGATTGCAATGGGTACCCTTGCACTAAATCTTGAATAGAAAAATCAAAATCTATTATTTTTGAAATTGGATTATTGATGCTAAAACTAGACTTCAAAAAGAACCTTTTCAAAATATAAACTACTAAAAATAGCAATTTGGTAAGGTTTTTATTTAACTTCAAAGTTTCTTCGACATCACATTTTGGTGCCTTGGGCATTTAGGGATTAAAGATTGTTTATTCTCTAAAGATAAGGGCATATTTTTGGCATAAATTATTTAAAAAATTCCGTTTTCTAGGTCATCATGAAAAAACTATACCATAAGTCTAGGGCAAGGTTAGCACTTCTTTGCCATATATTTGTATTTTTCTCCAAAATAAAGTTTGGTAGATGCTAAAAATATAAATTTTTTGCCAATAAATTTTTTTCACCATAGAATTTTTTTGATTTCTAAGTAAATAAATTCCCATCAATGATGTGGAAGATTATAGAGTTTGATGTTAAAAGTTTGTTTTTTCCAACACTATTGCAAGGTCAATTGACTTTGACTCTCTCCTTGGACTGAGATTTTTTGCACCGCAATATATTTAGTTTTGGGAGATTCCATTGCATAATACATCATGTTAGTTACTTCCTATGTCCCACTAAAAACCTCCAAATCAAGCACAATTTCTATCGACTACTAAAAAACTCCGTTTACTAATTTTGACTATTGAGTAAGCATTGGCCATATTGAATAACCTTGTGGGAGTAAGTAGCAAGCAATCAAGGAACATTCCTCTCCTACCAAGCGTAGCCTTGCCCACACTAGGCACCTTGTACTCGTTGCTTCAAACAATTGTGTTGATGATGGATTCAGTGACCACTTGAATGCTACATAGATTTGTTCATGGAGGGGGTCAAGTTACTTTGTTGCAGTATTTGGATTAGGAGCATATATTTCTACAACCCCATTGTTGCCACCGACCTTTAAATCATCAAGAATGACGAGGTGGCACTATTCACGAACAATGCCCAAATATAATACTTTGTGCATAGATTTTGGGTGCTTGAATGACAATGCCTCAACTAGAGATTTTGCATAGATTTAGGGAATGGATTGCTACTTTTTGAATGTATGTATCACTAGCACAAAGACTCAAAATATAATCAATACCCTCTCATGGGAAAGTTTTTTGAAGTTTTTTAGTGGGATAGAAAGGAGAACACACATACTGCGTGCCAAATTTCAGAAGTAAAAGAGAAATTCTCCACTTTAGCAAAATTTACCCAAAATTACCCGCCTTGTCCACAAAAACATGAGTCCGTGTATTAACCTCTCCTCTTCTTCGAACATCCCAATGACAAAATTCTTTTTATTCTCGCCAAATGGGTACTAGGGTCCATACCTTGTGTGTCCAAACTTCAGAAAGATCCATTCAAAATCTTCATAGGGACCTGGCCGAATCTCCAATTGTCGACAACTTCATGGACAATTGTCCTTCATGGATGGATTCCCTTCATTTAAATTGTGTTTAATATTTGGTGTCCTCATGGCTTAGGTGTGCATTTTGAAGATTTATTTTGATTTTCACCGGCTGATTTCTGAGCTCCTAATCATCAGTTTATTTGCGATCAATTTTTTTAAGTTCTACAATAAACTCTAGAGGGATAGTGAGAGCCCCAGACACTGGCAATGGTGAAGTTGCTACCGCTTTTTAAGATTTGTCATCTCTGCAGCCAACAACATGGCATTTCATAAAAGACAGCAGAGGCCAAATATTGAACTTAACTAGGTTACAGTGTCCTTTGCAACAACCAGATGGACCCAGCAATCTATTAACTTATTAGGGTTTTCTTGTTAGGAATATGACAAAAGGGTAAGGACGTAGATTATTTCTATTCAGAGTTTTTTTTTGTTTTTTTGGTGTGTGTGTGTGAAATGATGAATGATAACCCTATATCAGATGAAGTTTTGATTTAAGGTGGGCACCCCCAAAACCGCCATTTTTTTGCTAATGTGCATAGTTACTATTATTAGACTAAGGTGGAGTCACCCATAACTGATCATTTAAGCAATTTTGTTCATGATCTGGAGTAGTGTAAGGCGATGCGAATTTTTCCCGTGTAGAAAGATAGAAATTATGTAGACTACCAAATTTTTTGGTAATTTTATTCCTAGAATTGAAATTGTTATGAATTTTGGAAGCCCAAAGTTGATCTGAATCCGTAACCAATGTGTAGAGTGTTCCATGACTGTTCATTCAAAGACTACTTCCTAAAGGTGATGTCTCATGACGGCACTCCAAGAACTCATGGTCCAAAATTAGTCCTAAACTTTGTTGAATTTCCAATAACCTATAGATTGATGATGGGGTCTTCATTGGTAATAGGTGGCTCCACCTTCAACAAATTTTCATATTTTCTTGTTAGCAAGTGAAAGGAGGTTCCAACGCCCCAAAGAACATGGCATTTGGATCCCATATGCAAAAGTTATGAATGGTCAATGTTTTTTTTGGTAGAGGTTCTAAAATCTTTTCTTCCACATAGGTACCTATTGATTTTGGAGATATACCCAGAGTGATGATGGTGGTTTTGGGTCAGTGACGCATTTGGAAGTGCCTACCTTAGGCTAAAATTTCTCATTATTATGGTTGATCCTCTTTGTGAAGGGAGGATAATTAGTGTTTAAAATTTTTTTGGATGAAAACTACCAAAATTATTATAGAGTACAATATTTTAGCGAGCACTTAGTAAGATATTTTACAAACAATGCAACTTTGGTAAATTTAGTGTTACAAATATGAATAGGATGAATTAGTATAGTGGGTGTCAACATAGGAAATTAGCTTGAAAGATGACTTTGATGAATTTTACAAAGGTGTAGAAGAGACTTTACACTAGTTGAAATATGGTATGTGTGGATTAGGAAAATGACCATGAAAAGACCCACGACTAATTAGTAACTACACTTGAATGTGTCCAAGTAAGCACTTGAGAATTTTTTATGTGATTAGATTGTCTAATTTCTTATTGGATTTTGTAAGAAGTAAATTGGCTACTCTAGATTCTTTTCTTAAACTTTTTTTGGTCCCTATTTGAAAAAACTATTAATTTTGCTTAAAAATAGGTGTACACATATGCAAAATTGGTCTCTTATGAATAAGAAATGTAAAATCTCAACAAAAATTTGTGGAAATGATTGCTTTTAGAAAGGAATCACGAGTAGGTGCACTTACCTTAGTCTCATTTGTCATATAAGGTAGGAGGTCCATAAAGCACTTGGGCTCCATAAAACTACTTGCCTTCCATAAAACTACTTGCCTTCCATAAAACTACTTGCCTTCCATAAAACTACTTGCCTTCCATAAAACTACTTGCCTTCCAAAAAATACAAAACCACTTGGTTACATGCCAATTCCATTTGTTTTTCAAGGATAGTTTATTGAACGATATTTCAAGAAATTTCACCTCCACAAATTCAATTTCAACTCTTAAATAGGTGTTTTACGGACCTCCTACCTTAACCCCTGAGCGCCCAGAGCAAATTCAATGAAATTCTGACCATTTCAACTTCAATCTGCTCAAGCTTTCTCTTAAGAAGAGATTCACATAATCCAGCCATACTGATTGGTAGTCAAGAGAGACCTGGAGGTGTAGAAAAAAAGATGCATCTTTTGATTGTACTACTCAAAAAATTATAGTAGTCAAACAAGAATGTTTTTCAAAATGGAGAGGCCAGATTTTGGCCTTTGGGGCGCTCAGGGGTTAAGTCTTCTTGCAAGTCATTTTTTTGGTCTTCTTCACATACCATATTTCCACTAATACTAAGAAAAGCTACTTCTTCTCGATCAACAATACAACATTGCCTTTCTAAATGTTGCTGGATGCTTGCCCCACTAGTCAATGAAAAAGTGACCATAGTATTCAAAAATGTATTGCAATTAATTTCCTCCATTTTCCACCAATTGAAAATTGAATTAAATTTTTTTAAAAGAGAGAAAAATATGTCAAAAACTTAATTTTTTTTGCTGGGGACCTGCTCCCTTGTTTCAATGTACTTTTTCCCCATTCAATGAAAATTGTCCATTTGGTTAAAAACAGTCTTAAAATTAAAAAAACAGTCTTTGGACAAGCTGCCTAGCACATAACTTAGTACTCACACAGGGCACAATTTGGCTTATTAAAGGGACACAAGTATTAACTTAAGCACTTTCCTACTAAGCTTACCTCATTGCTTGTGACAACAATGTACCGTACATGAAGGTTAGATCAGCACAAATTAAGTCATTTTTGAAAAAATGTGACATTTGTCATTTTGTGAATGGTTTGAGGTGAAGTGATTCTCTAAGAATTTGACGTGGAAATTCAATTTCAACACTCAGGTGCCAAATCAGACTAAGACAATGACAATGTGGGAAGGTCATAATTTGAGGTAATAATGATCAAAGGTGGTTTGGTGAGAATAAGGTGAACCGGACCATTACCACCTTTTTCTCAATTTTACCTTCATGTACTTGTGGTGTACGTTTCCCTTCTAAAATGTACCACCCATAGATACATGAGCCAAGGTAGAATTGAAAAAGGTGGTGGTAATAAACTCATTCATCTTAGTTTTTGTGACTATTGTATCCTTCTTTTCAATGGATAGATGATTGTATGTTATATCTTTATTTGGCTTTTAAATGGGTGCTTTATGAACCTCCTACCTTATAAACTATGTGCAGGCCTTATAAAAGTTGGAATATCTTATAACATAGTGGCAAATGTGCATACCACAAATTTGGTTTTGCTCAAAGGTATATAGAATATAGACATAAGTAGGAGGTCCAAAAATTGACCAAGTTCTAAATGCGTCTCCTATCTAGGAATGAGTGACATGTTCCTTGAAATATCTACTATTGTCATTGATGAGGTAGGCAAGCTTAACCCTAGAGCGCTCCAATGTCAAATTTTTGGACGATATACAGATTCAAAATTAGACTTTTTTTCTTGTTATAGCTTGGATGAAAGTCATCCTAATTTTTAGAGATACTTTATGAAGTTGTGGTCCTATCCAAGGGTTGGATTTGGTGTTACTATAGCACATATTTTTCTAAAATTACAAATGTGGAAGTATGTGAAGTGGTTGACTTGCGTTGACTCTAGTTCAAACTTGGAATTGCAAAAATGAGGTCATAGACTCAAAGAATAAAAAAATTCCAAAAGAAATCCATGTCAAGAGAACCTCATTTCAAATCCTTTCCAACAAAATTTACCTCAAAAATGATAATATTTTTCTTGTAATTGAATTTAGAATTTTCCCTTTCAAAATTTATAGAAAAATATTTGTGATAGCATTGGTGAATCTAACCATATGGATAGAATCTAAAACTAAAACTCTACAACTTCTATTTGCATCACAATTCCAAAATATTCTTCCAAATAATACTTTATGATGATTTTTCCAAAATTGTCAATTTCGGAGATGAGTCTGGACACTTAGGGGTTAAATGGATGGGTTTATGGACCTCCTACCTTAAGTTACATAACCAATTTTAATACAAGACCCAATTCTACACTTAAGGAAATCACCCCAAAACTCATTTAACAATTTTTTAAAATTTTTCTTCTTGTTAAATGTTACTAATTTCTATTATAAGAAAAACTTATTTTTTCAAAAAGAGGATAGATTTATGCAAAATGTGACGTTCTAATTCCTGCAACATGTGAACTGCAGTGATAGAATACCATGGACATCATATTTCCCAGTAACCGAGAGGAATGCCGAGGACCCAAAAAACAACATCATGCACGCACACAAGGGGGCTCTGAAATGGCTCATTTCAGGGTTGATCCGCCTTTTTCATGTATTTTCTTAAATGGAAATATTTTTAGCTCATTTTTAGACAAAGAGGAATAGAAGAGGAATCTAACACAAGTGGTTTCATATTTTTTGAAGTATTTTTTAATTACTTATGGATTTTCAAAGGAGTTGTGTCATAGGTCCCTATTTATGTCCCTAGGTCTTCCATAAACTGTTCACTTGCAACTTCTAAAGAAAAACGGAAAAGCAAAAAGAATGATGGGCTCTTGCAATTAATAATGCTTTTTTCCTGGATTCATTCAATGACTTTGGAGGTCAATTTATGAACTACTGTTTGTCCATTTTACAACCATTTATAGGGTCCATTCTTAATGCCCAAAGTGACATTGAGGACAGAAAGTGTCCTCAAAGTTTTTCAACCCCAATTTGGTGTCATTTGTTAAACTTGGATGGAAAAATGCAACAATTGTAGGATTTTGGAAACCTACCCAATGATAGCAAACACAAGGAATTCAAGAAAAGACTGTGATTTCTAATCCGCTCCAAAGTTTCAGATTAGACAAAAGTCTTCGAATGCTGTAGAAAAATGACAAGTGAGGTTGAAGATCTTTGTTCTTGCTTTGCCGAAGATCTAGCCGTTGAAATCGCCCCCCCAAATTTGTACAACTTCCATTCGATGTATGGGTGCCTTTGCTCACTCATATTTTCTTGGTTCTCATTTTACTAATTTTTTGAAAGAGATGGTTGTCCATTTGAAGTGCCAGACCTACTTGTGTAAAAGACATCAAGTACATTAGGTTTTTTTTTATCTTTTTTTATTTTATAAAGTAGTAGTTTGTTTGTTGAACTAAAATTTTGTAGTAGAAGTTTGTGGTTAATTTGAAAGTTTGCTAGTTGTACTGGGCAACTAAAGCAAGAAGAACACCATTTGAACCTACTACTTTTTGTTTACTGACAACATTTTCCCATGCAAAAAAATATACTAAATAAGATATTCATTGGTTCACAAATTTTGAGCTAATTTGTAGACCACTATAGTTTCCCTTTCTACGCTTGGATTTACTTGGAAAGCAACTGATTTGCTTGGAGGAAAATTCAAAAATGAACACTTGTACAATCAAATTCTGAAAAGGAAAAAATCCCATGTCACTTTGGGTTAATGCCCTCTCCATTTCAGAGCCTCCTACTTTACTATAACTAACTTATGTTGAAGTTACAACACTTTTATTTTCGGTTGCATTTGGTCCCCTTTCCCTTTCGGTAGGATATTTATTCCTCCTGGTCCTTACAATTGAACCCCAACTCCGAATCTGACTCCCACCAGAGTTGTCATGTGAGTAGGGGGTGGCCATGACAACAAATGCCAACAACAACAACCACAACAACAGGACCACTTATGAAACATAATTGATGGTGTCAAGCGGTGTGTCCAAGGGGCTCTGCAACTTCCAAAAAAAACATGCAAAATACCCTCTTGTTAAAAAAACACGAAAAGAAACGAAAAAACAACTAGTGACCCCATTGATTTCCCCTCACAACACCCATAAATACCCTCTTATTTAAAAAAAAGAAAACCTCGAAAAAAACCCTAATGACCCCATTGTTCTTCCCCTCATAACACCTGTGCACCTCATCAAGAGCCCCCCCGCCTTTCTTCACCGACTAACAGAATCCATCCAAACAGAAAACCATCCACCCATCCATTCATCGTCGTCATCGAGGTCGAGGTCGAAGCTCGCTTGGCTATGGCGGGACTCCGGCTATGGCCACGCACAAGCAACGGAGAGTGCGGCGCGGCGAAGTTTGCGATTGCTGGTGCGCTCGCTCGCTCGTTCGCACTCTCCACTTTCTTTCTCTCACCTTTTCGAATGATCCTTTTTTGACCTTTTTTTTTTGAATTTTCGAAGGCGTTCTTGTGCAGAGGGATTGGAGGGAGAAGCTTGAGCTCGAGCTCGTGCGTGCGGAGTTCATGATCGTTCTTTTGGTTCGATGAGATTGGCGTGGCGATGGCAGAGCGGCTGTTGTGGAAGCTTGGGCTCATGAGTTCAGCGTTGGCTGTGCAGTTGGAGGACTGGAATGATGGATTGATTGGTTAGCTTGGTACCTTGGTCTGTTTAGTCTAGTGAAGCTAGGGTTTGAGGATTTGAAAGGCAAGAAACGGAAGTGCTGGTCGGAGGTTTGGAGATGGAACGGCAGGATTGGAGTTCTTGGTTGAATTTCGTGTAGAGTTTGGAGTGGTCGGTTTTTTTCCCGGGTGCTTCTTTGGTGGTGTGCAAGTGTTATCCGGGGCGTTTTTTTTTTGAGGAATTCTGGGGAACAGGTGTTGATTGTTTCCGCCGGCAGTTTGATTGTTTCCGCAGTAGTTGATACTTTGTTCTCTAGCATCGGCCTCCAGTTTTCGATTTTGAGGTTTAGTACTGTTTAATAATCTTTTTTAGTTTCAAGAATGGAGTGGCTCGGGGAAACGCGGTAGTGGAGTATTTCTGATTGGTGATTGTCAATGACTTTGGTAGCGCAAATTGCTTTTCAATGCAGGATTTAATGTTTGTGCTTCAAATTTCAATTTGTGGTCGATTCTGTGGAAAATGGGTTCGTTCGTAGCCGAGGCAGGAACAGACGTTTCTTTAGGACGGGAGAAGGTGAAGAGCTCGGAAGACAATTTCAAAAGCCATACTGCTGGTGAGCAGGGTGTTATAAGCCCTCCAGTTTCTGTTCCACAGGACGGAAAGAACCCTAACGCGCTTCCGTCTCTGAGATCCGCGGATGATCAGAAAGTGGGCGAGAATCAGGTTCCTTTGAAGGAGGATTGGGGCTATACTGAACCTGGGGAGCCGGACTACGCACAGAAGTGCAATGGAAATTCGGACTCCCAAATTTACGAGAATGGAGACGGCGACTTGCCGTCTTTTTCTATAAGGAGATTACGGAGGTTGCCTCTTCGATTTAATTCTGATCAGCTGCCTAGTGCGGTAGTCTATGCAGTGGATCGAAATCGGCCAGATGATGATAGGGGAGAGAAGTTAGCTGTGAGCAAAGGCGACGAGACCATTAGACCGAGGCAGGTTCTTCCCGATCCCAGTGCCGTGGATGCTGCACATTCTAGTGGTGATTCAATAGGGGTTCCCGAACAGGTGCAGAGTTCGTTCGATTCTTGCAGAAGCAAAGAGTCCATTTCCGGACGTTCACTGAATGGTCTGGAAGAGCGTGCAAACCAAGTCGGTGCCCCTGGTGTTCAAAACGGAGAGATCGAGAGCAGGAATCCCGAGTTAGAGAATGGGAAGCTTGCAATTGAAGAACCTGAGTTTCGGAATCCTAGCAGTGGTGGTGATCAATCAGTTGGACGAGTGAATGGTGAGCTTCCGTTGGAAAGGGAGGGACAGGGAGGAAACGTTTTGGGCCCGGAGATTTCTGAAAAAAAGGAAGGTGTAGCTTCTGAGTACGCGTCAAATAGTTCAAACGCATTAGAAGGAGAGGGCGGAAGCAGATTGCCTCAATCTCACGAGTCGCATGTCTCAAGTCCTAATCCTGAAGTTGGGCATGTTGCTCCTGGAGATGACTTGGACGCGTCACCTGAGACTTCGGGTTTATCAATAGAAGTACGTCGTGTGTCTGACAAGCACAGTTTAAAGGTTGAACCGCCAGCCCCAGTTGTAGAGGACCCGAATCGAGGTAATATCTAATTCGTTTTTGTTGTCTGCATTTACTAGGAGACGGTATTTCTTTTACTGCTGGTCATACTGTAGACAAGAGGATTTGTATCTACTCTTCTGTATTTTAAATCATGTGATTTAATGAGCAATAGTATTAAGTTGTATTAAAATTAAAATAAATTTGACAGATGGTAATGGGAAAGTTCGAGAGGATGTAAATGCCGGAGCATCAATCAAGCCTGCAGAGTTGCCCTCCCCTGGTATCGTACAAATTCTTCCTCCTGTTATGGGGAGCAGATTTGGGAGTCCAGGAGAGACGACGGATGAAGAGTCGGATTCACCGCAGAGCAGCGAGGGCTTTGCGTACCCAGATTCGGATGCAATGACGCTTCCGTACTCGGGACAAATTATGTACCCTTCACGTATTTCTAGTGCACAGGCATCGAATGGACCAAGTATACTTCAATATTCGGGAAGCATGTCATTGCGGTCTGACAGCAGCACAACAAGCAACCGGTCTTTTGCTTTTCCAATGTAAGGAGGTAACTAGATGGAGCTCTTGAGATTATGTGGTGTTTGTTGAGTCTCCTCCAGTCAACTTTGCTCGAAGTTATTGAAATATAGAAACTCGATATAGTGATTGTTACGTGTTTTGATACCCTCATATAGTGTACGTTATGTGTTGCTTGTCGACCGTGTTAACTTTTCCTTCTTTGAAATCGTAGATGGAGGCTGCACAATAGTCTGTTGCTTGCTAACCCTCAACTACTCTGTAGAAGAGCTCCTCTTCTTGTGACTTTCCAAAGCCTTGTCTCTTCTTCATTGAATGAAGCTGACAGATGTTTTTTCTTATACGCAGTCTGGCACCTCCAGAATGGAATAGCAGCCCGGCTCGAATGGCTAAAGCTCAACCTCGACGAAAAAATCGATTTGATGGCTGTTGTTTCTTCAGATTAAATCGGTCACGTTACAAGTATTAGGTAATTTTTAATATTCCCTCAATTCAAGAGACATCGCACTCTTTGTCTTCTGGTTGCTCCTTCCAATACGGTTTACAAGCCCGAACTTCTTGTGGGTTCTGATCCTTTCATTTGACCTTGCCAGTGAAAATTTATCGTACCCTCTACTTGAAACTTGAGGGTCACCTGAAATTGGGAGGAGCACTGAGGTTGCACTTCCAAAAGACCTAGTAGGTGAAGCAAGAAATGAGTTGCTGGAGTGCTTTTAGATTTTGTGATTCGATGTCAAGCAGATTGCTTGACTAAAAGTTTGGGGGTGGATGTGGCTACTTCTAAATCTAAATAATGTCTTTTTTTGTTTTGGTGTTCAGGGTTTATTTTGGAAGTCTACTATCTAGCGACCTTGCCTTCCTCTGAATGCTGACAAGCAATAAAGTTGGTAATAATGTCTATCTCAAGCAAAACCCTATGACATTGTATTTGATGTAGTGACGTAGTGTAGCTTGTGATTCCACTTTAAACACGCCATATTTTAATGAAGAATATAAGTGTTAGAAAAAGTAGTAAGATCATGTCAAAACTCAAAAATCTGAGGAATCGTCCAAAATATCTACGCGTCTTAATAATATAGATCATCCATTCCTCGAAGCTCTCTGAACAATTACCAATGTGACTTTTCAAAACATTCATCATTGGTTGAACATTTGTGACCAATTGTAGTGCGTCTGAAAAATCATTTTGTATTGCAGGTCTGGGATTCTGTGTATCTAAATCATTTGCTGGTGTTTGCCGAACTAATTTGGAGACGTTTTGCACCAGGTCTTAGCTTCTGCATGTGTCGTATGACGTGTATTTTTGGAGATAAACACTGGGGAACGGAGGAGCTGCTCAGGACTAGCTTGGGGTTGCTCTGCAAACGAGTACTTACGAGAAAACATTCTGCATTCTTTTGTTCACGTGGTTGGTAGAGATTACCATCACAGAAATACATATCTGGGCTTGAGACTTTGAGTGCATTCCTAGATTGTTTATAAGGGCGCTTATCTGTCCACACTTTTCTCACGGATTCAAATTATGTAATAAAGCGGACGTCTTGCTTTCACAACGTTTTGGTTGAATGCTATGTTACTTTACTTTACTATACGTTACTACGTAGGGATGAATAATCTTGCTTAGTAATGGCAGTCGAGGTGTCTTCATGATAAAAATCAAGTGAGTTAAGTTTGTCACAATAGATGGACTCACTTTAGGGGCAGGGACTTCCAAACAGACTGCCATTGTTGAATACATATACAAGTGCAAATCTTGCAAGTTCCAAGCACCCAATATTATTAACCCTTAAAAGATGAAAGGGTGACCTCAGAAATCATCCCTTTTCATTACCATGTGAATCATGGGCTTTAGAAATAGCAAAAGCACTCATTGGAAGTCAAACTATTGTAGAAGACCTCCCATTTTCACAACAAAATTCTGAAGATGAATAGTTGCACTTCTGTCCTACTACAAGGATTTCATGTCATCCATGTCATCCAGATGGATGCCAAATGTCCTCGACGTTTAAGGGTTAAGCACAAATCTGCAAGTTCCATTGTTTGCAAGTTCCATTGTTGTACCCAAACATTATTTAACACATGTTTGCAATTTCATTTTGTCAACTTGGTTGAAGATTTTGGTTAACAAACCTTTTGGGTCACATAATCACAGGGACAACTATGGTTCAAAGTTGTCGTCTAACTTTGAGTGCAATTCATTCAAGAACAACAAGATTATCATGCTAATGTCAATCCCTTACTTCCAGAGATAAAGGTCCCTTTTCTCCAGAGACAAAATAACTTCTTCCAAAGACTAGAAGAGTATGAAGCTAAATTTGAATTCTATACTTCCAAGGTAGTCTACTCTAAAAGTGAACATGACACTAAGGTACATTTTGCTTCCTTTAATGTACCAATAGTGTATATTTTAGGAGGTGGTTGCTTTAAGCAACCACCACATGTCAACTTCAAAAATTTGTAGCTAATTCCACCAAGTTCCCCAAAACATGAAATGACTTGGTTCTTGTTTTAGATGCAATTCCATTTTTCTTCCTACGAAATTTACTGAAAATTGTTTCAAGGAGTTGCACTTCCCTGAAAAGGCAATCAGCTCTTGAATGGTCGCTTTAAGAGCAGACTACCTGAAATGATTTGAAGTAAAGCAACCAATTGTAACAACAAGCATGGACCAAATGATTTTAATATCCAGTCTAGTACATAAGCAAAACCAAAGTAACAATGAAAAAACAATCTAAAATATACCCAAACGCTCAAAATGTGTAAAAAAGGTCTCGGAAGGAAAATAATCTAAAAGTAGGTAAAAATACCCCAACAAATATACAAAATGTTCAAAGGGGTACAAAAGACATTCCTGGAAGGCAAAAAGTGCCCAATACAGGTCTCGAACCTGTGACCTTCGCGTTATTAGCACGACGCTCTAACCAGCTGAGCTAATTAGGCACCCATAGAAACCACACCCGCTTGATGACAGAAGTGAACAGAATAAAGTATATATATAAAAGAAGCTATTCCTGACCTCATCGCAGTTTTGAAAAAAAATGGGAAATCTTCCTCATACCTGTCCCTGTAACTGGTGTTTACTAAGAGATGTTCGCCTTGGAGAAAGCCCCAGGACAGTAGATGTTGTCCAACTTAAACACACAACACTCGTTTCTAAACGGTGACCTTCAGAGGGCGTTAATCAGCATGAGTGTACAGAGAGTATTGCAATCATTCCCGAATCCATTTGCAGTGGTCACAGTGTTCATGCTAGGAAGAATTATAAGTAAGATTATTGGTATCAGTAAAACAAGTCCGTTTGAACCAATCATAATCAGCCTGGAAATCCCTCATCTCTTCGTCGAAAAATGTCTACCCCCAAACCAAATCTGCAATATAGTTAACAGAATAAAAAGCTATTTATCACACCCCCTAGTTTGCGGTATTGAGGGATTCCAAGCGCAGAACTCAAAGTACCAGCTAAATACATTCTACATCTAAACAGCGTTATACAAAAAAATCTCACAAGCCTTAGGGGGCTTCCTCAAATGGCGACGGATCAGAGTCGGCGCTATCCACTTGATACTCAATCGCCTCTTTGAACACTTCGGTGTTCTTGAAGTCGGTGGCCCCAAAGTTGTATGATCGCACTGCCACAAGACAGGCTACTATCTGCAATCAACCGAAAAATAAACCGTTAGGAATCTCTGGACCGATCTGTGGTACCAACAACTCATATTATCAGGCACTTGGATAGCTTTCAATGGCCAAGTGGTGTAAGCATGTCCATGACTGAATGGAAATGGAATTGGCTACTGTCCCTTCAATTTGAATGACGGCATAAGAAATCATCCAATACATTGAGTGAAGAAACAATTTGATTTCAAAAGTGATTTTGTAGTAACCAAAGTGAGCTCTCCAGTGAGCTCTATTGAGTGATCTTGCAATGACAACACATTCCTAACTATTTGTTGGAATGCTCAAACGGAACGAGGTCCTCTACCTTCATAGACAAAATCAAAGTCTAAGAACGATGACAACAGAAAATTAGGGCGTTTGGGTTCTCGTTATAGTGAATTTATCTGGAGTGAGTGGGTAAATTCACTCCACACAGACCATAAGCAACCGCTCCATTCAACCACGGTCTGAATTTCTTAAGGATCCGGTAAGTACTCCCCAATTCTCTATTAGCATCAGGCTGGTATGAGATTCTGGTAACACCGCCCGAATGCAAACCCTACCAGATTAAACTCCAGCTATTCCAATTTTCTGGTAAACTTCGCCCTCAGTTTCCCTCGGAGGGGCAGCTTTTAGATAAAAACTCGACAATCCGTGAATAATCCATGAACCGATCTGTAATCGAGACGTAGTCCTTAACCCCTATAAGCCCAAATGGCCCAAAGTATACGCTTCCATATCTATAAAAATTGGATTAAATCAATTAAGAAACTTCAAGAAAGGTTACCAATGTATTAGTAGAAAGAAAAAAAAATTCACGCCAATTATGAACGATGAAAATATATTCTGGAAATTACTCTCTTCGAGTACTAGCTTCCGAAACGGGCTCTCTAATTTTTACATTCTACAAACGCAAGACATCTGGGCAACTTCAGAGAACCGAACGCAGCGAACGGCACAATTACTACCACAACGGCACATTACTGTACTCCCCAAATACAGCACATCCAACAATTATGCTCCAAAGCCCCGTCACCATCCAATTCCCTCCAACCCCCGAAAACCCTAACATACCAAGACTTCAAACAGCCGAAAGCAGCGAACGGCACAATTACTACCACAACGGCAGATTACTGTACTCCCCAAATTCCACATCAATCAATTACATTCAAAATCCCCGATACTATCTAATTCCTTCCAAATCCCACCAAACCTAACGTACCGAGACAGCGACGCCGAACGCCCACATGTACTGCACCGTAAACCCGAGCGTGTTCCAGGTCTCGCCCTCCCAAAAATCAGGCGTGGTGCCCTCCAGCTTGGCGCAGGCCTCCTCGTAGGCCTTGAGCTCCGCAGGTGACATCTCAGGTTCCACAGGCGTGGCCGTGACGTTCTTGCGCTCGGCGGGGACATTGCGAGCGAACGCGACGTGAAGAGACCCCAACTGGCGACTAGATTGTTGCGTATGATGGGGCCTGAGTGGCGAGAACGACGCGGGAGGTGGTGCAGCAGAAGCAAAAGCAGGTCGGGAAGTGGAAGGGGAGAGCAAGCGGGCCATCCCTGTTGATGCAGCGGCGGTGGCCATGGTTGCCATGGCTGCGCGAATTGGTGCAACGAGGTGCGAAGAAGACCGGAAGAGGATGAGAATGGCTGAGGGAGAGAGAATGCAAACCCCCGAGTCCCCGACTCAACTGAACCCCGACGAACTCTGTTCATCCATGATATCTATCCGTAGCGGGATCCTGACGGTCTATCCGCTTCTCTGTGAAATCTTCGCAGTCCTGTATTAAGGGCCAGGGTGAACTGACCCCGGGTTATTGTGATTTTTCTAATCTCTACACCTCTCCGAACTAATTTGGGGCCATTGATTGCAAATCTGAATTCAGAATTTGCAAATTTTATCATCTGGTTGCAAATAAAAAATTTCATAGTGTTTTCCCAGGGGTAAAATGGGGCAATGAGGGGGTCACTTCACCTTGGCTTGTATTAAGAGGTTCAACATTCTCTACCAAGAAACTATTTAACTAGGGGTACACATGACCGTCCTTCGACGATTTTCTTTGTCTTAAAGGACTAATAAATCATAAGCATGCAAAAAAGGTTTTGATTCCCTTTTCTTACAAGGGTGAGACCTAAGGGAGCTGACCTATACTTGATCACTTAAGCAATTACCCATATTTGGAACGCAAGTTTGTTGAGTGCCAAATTTTTCCCATGTTAGAGAAATAGAATTTGGAAGGATTGGATATTTGTCCAAAATTTTATTACCAAAAACGTAATTACTATGAACTTTTAGTGAATGATTCTCTTTGACCTACAATGGTGATATAGACCTTTTTATTTTTAATCTTAGGCTGAATGCAAAATCGACCAAGGATTGGTTGTAATATTCATAGCCTCGCAACCAATCATAATGTGCTAGAATTGCTCCTTGAACTGTGTAAACTACAATAGTCTATGGTTGGGAATACAACAATCTATAGGTCAAGAATAGGAAGGTGATTAGATATAGGTCAATTCTCCTATATCTCTCTAGTTGTGATTAGATTGTTTGCAAAATTGATATCCCCAATAAGCAAGTTGAATAAGGATGAATTTATGCATGGTTTAGAATAGAAAAGTAAAATAAAGATCAAATGGAAGGTGACATTAGGATAATTGCAATGAATGGGAATAGATTTGTCCTTCACTAATGCTACAATTGAAGGGCATGCATTTCGACAATTTATCAAAGTGACTTCTCATTCATGAGGAAAATGAACATATGAAATGAGTTCCCTTCCTAAGTGTGATTTCCATAACTTTCCAAAGTTTCCAATTGAAATTCTTCTAAAATCTAACGATAAACGTCTTTCTATGGATGAGTTCGTTCCCATCATATGCAACTTATATAAAGCACTTAAGTAATTTGTAAGAACCTCACCAACTTGACATGCAATAATTGAGAATAAGCAATAACTTGACAATTATTACACCAATAACTAGTTGCTACCAATAAGTTGAACTTGAGAGTGGAAAACACTACCAAGATGTCTAATTAACTAGGTAGTTAATTTAGTTAAATTGGCATGATTCTAACATTCAAAATTGTAACACATACATACATAAAGGTCTATAATCTAACATAGGCATGGATTTGTGTTCCAAAACACTTGTTCTGAAAGATACCAATGAATTGGAATATCACCAATTTAACACCAATTCATGTTCTAGTAGCTAATCACTCATCAAAATATTTGAAAATTTCATCGAGATATTTGGGGAGTCAGAGTGATCTCATCTACATGAGCTTCCTCTCGCTAATTTCCAATTTTTTGTTGCGAGACTAAGCTTGTCTACAGAAGTATGCACATGAACGCCAAAACATCAAAAACAAATTGCTGAGCTTAATACCATATAAAGAAATTTAAGATCTCTTGCTGAACATCATAATCTTTCAGCATAATTAGACACTCAAAAGCTTAATCAACATACCAGGGATAAGAATGATGCAAAAGGTCTCCATAGACCGCGACCAGAGCTCTTATATATATATTTCTTGTTCATGGCACATCTTATTACAAGGAAATATATTTCACCTCGACGTCCAGTACTAGATCTATAAGAAAAGTGGCTCGAAGATTCGACAAAGGACCGGGAACCACGTTTAGATGAAATCTATGATCGACCTAACAAGGTATTCAGCCTTTTGGACAACGATTTGTATACCTGCAATCACAGGAAGTGAATCGAACGAATCTTCGAGTCTACCTTGCTTCCAGATCTGGCAAAACTAGGTAGAACCAAGCAGATTGCAAAGGAACTGAACGCAGAATGAATATTCACTGTTGTTCTAAGATTACAGAGTCACTTCTATATATATTTTAGATTGTAGCCTTCAAGCAATCACAGGGAGACTCACGCGTCCATAAGTTGGGGTATCTCCAGCAAATCATGAAGAACCAAGCATAAACAAACATCATGAAGCCCTTAAATCTAGCCCACTATTTTTCCTCTACAACTGCATGAACATGTAGGAAAGATGAGGCTTATTCAATTTTGCACACGGTAGCGATCATTTTATTGAGGAGGCTTGCCCACAAGAATGTGACTTACCCCAACGACACCAGCCTTCTGATCAGCTAAAGAGAGAAGACTAGAGTGGTAGCCAAGCTCTTGCGATGCCTGGTTCCTGTCCAACTCTACCATCACTTTACAAAGCGAGTGCATTCGACTAGTCCAACTATCATAATCATAGCTACTCCAATCTGCCGTTCGTGCCAAGAGTAGAAAATCATCAGCTGTAATTACTGCTCTTAGCCACTGAGATCTAGGATATGTCAAACAGGGAACTCCTACCCTTGACATTTGTATAGGCAAACTTTCACATTCTGCTTGCATCTCTGTAGCATTATCTGTATGATTAATTACTTCCGACAAATTTTCATGTATATCTTGCTTGGAAGTCACTGTCTTAGTCAATGACGCCACACGGCTATTTCTAAGAGTTTCAGCAGTAAACTTGAGCTTCTCTATTTCGCATTTTTTCAAGACTACAGAAGTTGATAAATGATTACTTATATCAGTTATATCAGCACTGGCATTTCCAGAGTTACTAAGGTTAGGAAAAACATACCCGTTTTTATGAGCTACTGCATTCTTTAAATTCTCAGGAGTATAACTATTAGTACCATAAACGATTCCAGTACCTGAAGGCGATCCAACTGCAAATTGAATTTTGCCAACACAACATGGAGAAACAACGTAACCTGCCCGCCATCTGAGAGCTTGCATAAGCGCAAGATCTGTAGCATGTCCGCAAGCATGGAGGGCCACACACGCATCAAATGGCTCCATGTAGTCTTCAATCTGACCCTGTCAGTTGGTTCATTCAGCACAAATCAAGATACGGACATTGCAATGAAATTTGGCTGAGGCCAGACCAAAGAGGACGATTATAAGACCTTGAATAGACTGATCGATCAACTCCCTCAATGCTGATGTACCGTTTTGGTTATGCAACATGAAGTACCATTCTCGGTATCAGACTTTGAAGAGTTTGCAATGGCAGGCACTAAAATAAAATGTATCAGAAGACGAACCACGCTATTATTGCATACACCCAACCTTCTCTAATCGCATTCCCTTGAGTGGGATAAATGCGCTCCTCTCACATGTGTACGCAACTTGACATGAGGAATTTGACCAATAAGAAATGTAAAGAACATGAAGATTCTGAAAATATAAAGGGAATGAACATTTACAGAGTGTCATTAGAGAGGGTTCAATGCGCGGCAACTTCAGGTGCAGCAAAGCTGCTTACACACCTGCCAGGTAGAAAGATTGGTTAACAGTGCTGCTTGAGCTCGCTGGTCAAGCAGCCTTAAGCTCTTCTGTTTGTAGTCCACGCATACGAAGGTGAATTCTTTGAACAAACAAGCGAGAGGAAGTGAAAGAGCGCCTGAACCACTCCCAAAATCCACCACCACAGAACCTGTGCAGACTAAAAGTATTTCCAATTCAATGGGAAAGAAAATGTAGCAAAAGATTCTGCAGAACCCCTCGACTTGGCTCAAATCGCAAGGGTAGACATAGTAAAACCACTAGGGACTTCATCCCATACTAACTCCTGTTACCAACAGCAACTCACCTCATCCAATACAGTCGGTTGGCTTTCAATTAGCGAGTTAAGTGCAAGTATGACTTTGGCTAAATGTCTAATTATCTAAAGCCTCTTTGAATCCAAATGGATTTGGTACTGTCCCATCAATAGTGTCCACAACCTCCCACTTTTAATGACTGTATAAGGAATCACCATACATCGAGTGATAAAAATTTGATCTCAAGAGTTCGACTCTTCTACCCAAAGTGACCCCTCCACATCTCTATACCGATCTTCAAATAAAAAGCCACTCCTAAATCTTGGTTAATATGCTTTAAGTGACGGAAAGAGTATCCTCAACCTTAAAATGATCTCAAAACCGTATCCCGAACCCTAAACGCTGTCACCAATAACCTCGAACTTCAAAACAAACTTCCAACTATTGAAAAGATACCTGCGGGAAGGTTGAGCAACTTCAGAGCCGTTGCAATGCTCTCCACCTGCGATCTCTTCCTCTCTCCGCGAACTAACTTGCCCTCCTCTCTACCGTCGTCATGGCAACCATTCCCTCCACCACGAGCCTCTTTTCTACGCGAGCTTCTCCGTTCCGTGGGAGAAACTCGTGTCTTATATCCAAATCCTCGCAATGGATCTGCACAGGCAGGAATGACATTCCAATCTACCCTGAGAATTTCCTCTTCTCCAAGCTCAGACACGGCAGAGAAGGGCCACCTCACATCCACAGGAAGCTCCTGCGAACTCCCTTCTTCTACTTCTTCTTCTTCAAATTCTGTCTTCCGATTGCCGTGATGCCGAAACTCAACCTCAAGACACGGTAACGCCGGGATTTGTCGAAGGATGGAAACAATGTGCGACCGCTGTAGTGATTCTTTCGAAGGGCCTCTTTGCTCTCTGAATTTCTGTTGCCGGCTCTTCTTCCGGTGTTCTTCAAGTTCAATACTGCTGCTGTCCTCGCCAGCAGACTTGGTTTTTGACAGCAGGAAATCGTCTAAGACTTGTTCGAAATGCCAGCAGAAGGCCAGGTGCGTGCTGGAGTGCACCATCGTGGAGGACTCACCAGGCCATCGTTTTACATCGTCGACTCCGCCATCAAACCCTAAGACTCACATCTTCCACCATAGCCTTGCTTGGCAGTCTAAATTCTGCACTTTGCTTGTGCACAAAAGATTGAGGGGAACTGCAATTCTAAATCATTCAGCAAAATCCTCTTCCCTTTTGAGATTGGTATATTTTTTATGCACGATTTTTGTCATTGAAATTTAGGGTTTTAGGGCAGAATTCCTACCATCATGCACTGACGTAGCCCCTCCTCGGCACTAAGTCCCCGGTAGAATCCGGCCTAACGCCGGGCAGGCCATGCCTGCCCGGCCAAAAAATATAAAAGGAGCCCCCTGTATTGAACCGATTTTTCGGAATTTATGCACTCCCAGAAGTAATTAGGGGCCTCTGATTGCAAATATGAGTTCAGAATTTCAAAAAAAAAATTTGTGTAAAAAATAAAAAATTTCAGTGTTTCCTACGGGCAGGGGCAGTTCAAAATTTCAGGCGTTAGGCCAGATTCTACCGGGGACTTAGTGCCAAGGGTAGCCCCTAGAGCTTGAACCCTTTCTTGAATTTTTGCATATTTTGGCTTAGATCCTTATAAGTATGTAATATTATTTACCTCAAATTCATCATACAAAAAGTGTGATTTTATGAAAATCAAACATTGGTTTGGATGAACAAGAAGTTTTGTGGTAAAAAAAGTCCCTAGAAACCATGTGTTCATTGTTCAAAATCAAGAAATTGAAGCGTTACAACAATTGAAAAATATAAAATGTTGGCTGACAAACTTTTCAAGATAGGCTCTTGTAAAGTGGGAGAGGTAAGTTTCCAACTTTCGATAAACTATTTATAACATTGGAGTTGAACATTTTGGTTGCTTTTAGTTTGACAATAAGGTAAAGCTACTCCTAAAATGTAGTTTCTTCCTATTCAACATATGAAAAGTGAAGCATCATGAAACTTGGCAAAGGCAATTCCAATTCTGCAAAATTTGAAAATTCTTTTTTCATTCTAACAAAGCATGGAAGTTCACTCTAAGAGTTTAACGACTAAAAAGGTCTTGATAAGTGACTTTAAAAAAATATATAGAATCAAATAATGCAACTATTAATGGTTAAAAGGTGAAAAGTGTCAATTACATTAAAAGATACTTGAGGGCAAAAGAAGATTGTAAATTCCCAAGCATTTGACATAGTATGATTGTGGCCACGTTAGATTGTTTCCCGAACTACGTCAAATAATATTAATTATCTTGTGGCCATGTTAGATTGTTGGCGTCGCAGTGAGGCATCATGAAACTTGGCAGCAATTTGACGTGGTCATGCCCATACTATGTCAGATAATATTAATTAATTAAGCATTTAAAATTTAAATTATTTTTTAATATTCTGACTATTCCTAGGGCAAGGAACAAGCTTCAAAAGGCCCTCCCTTGCTCTTAAATCTCATCTAATGTATTGAGTGCTTTCCAATATTGGAATGAAATTATGACCAATAAGAGAGTAATTAAAAAGATTGGTGGATATGTTGATATCCATTTTAAAACTTTTAACAAAGGAAGATTAATACATCTCTATCATTAAAAACACGATTGAAGATGAATTTTCAATGGTGGAAACCATCATTTGGTTTTTTGAAGTGAGGTGACAACTTCCAACACTAGAAGCCTTGTTAAAAGAATGTAAATGCAATGCAAGAATGTGAATGTAGGTCTCTTCCAACAATGGAAGTACGCAGTCACTTTAAAGACACCATATGTACATTCACACTAAGCAAGAATTTCTCCAGTAGTGAATTGAGAGTAGTAAAATAACCTCCACTTTGAATGAGAGTTGACACTAGAGGGACAATTGAATGGGGTTGTTTTGAGCCCTCCATCCGTTATACAAAACACATTAGAAGAAATATTAGCCCTCCAGAGGGCTACTCCGGAGTAACAAGCCAAGCTATTTCAGAGCTTGGCCTGTCACTCCAGAACTGTCCCGCAGTGAGCAGTCAACTTGGCTGATTGCTTGCCAAAACAATAAGTAATTGTCATTTTAATTTTTAATTTTTAATTTTTTAAATTATATAAATTTTTTAATATTAAAATTTTAAAAAAAATTATTTGTAAATTTTGATTTCTACGTGACTGTCGCTGCAAGTACACCTGAGCAGAAATAGGAGAAAAACGAATTTTTGAACAAAAAAAAGTAAATTTTAGAATACCTCGGAGGGCTGTGGAGTAGCCCTCTGGAGGCTTGAAATTTTCTCTAATGATTTACACCAAAGTGATGAAAAAGTGAGGTATAAATTTGAACCTTGTAGAATTCAAAAGGAGTTAAAAATTAATTCCATGTCAAGAAAAATATTTCTCCAAAGGTTGGAAGTTTGTTTATACAACTAGAAAAATATATTTTCAAAGAGCAAGTAAAGAAAATACATTTCAAAAAATTTATATCATCATGAATTACTAGTATATTTTAGTATTGACTTAGTAATTTAAGTGATTTTTAGTGTGCTTTCATTTAATTAATTTGAATGAATTAAAAATTTATTGTATCAATTCTAAAATGATAATAAATTAGAATCATAGTAAAAAAACTTTCATTTATATATTGAATTGGTCTTAAGCAACTTCATTAGGTGTCAATGTGTTTATTCATCACACAACAATGAAGTTACTAAACCACATCATATTCCCCTCATTTACGAAAATATGTCACCTTATCTTATGCAAATGGGCCTATCTTATTGGAAACAAGTTGCAAGGTAGGAGGTCCGTACAACGCTTAGGCTCTAAAATTGTCCACATCTTGAAATGTACACTGTTTTTATATTTTGTATCCTCATTGCACCAACAATGTACAAATAGTGTACATTTCAAGAAGTGGACACTTATAATTTTAGTAACCATTGTGTTTCAATTTCAAAAATTCATAACAAATTTTGTAAAGCTCCAAAAGATATAAAACAACTTAGATTAGATGCTAATTTCATTTGTCTTTTCCAGGAAAAATTCACTAAAAAATGTTTCAAGAATTCAAAAATGATCAAATTAATTTTCATCTCTTATAATGGACGCTTTATTGGTTCAAAACAATGACCTAAAACTACCCCGGGTGATGGCCAAGTAATAGAAACTTCCAATGGAATCCATGAGGTTCCTCCCATGTTAACATTGCTTATATGGGGGGATACTCAAAGTGTGTCATTCCCGAGCTTAGAGCATCCCTACCCATCTTACATTTTGGATGACTTGTTTGTACTAGCTTGCAAATTTGCCCCACTTGTCTTGCATTTTGGATGGCTAGTAGGTTGGATTGGCCTACAAATGGATTTTGGCTTGCAAATGTGGTTCATTTTGCAAGTTGCTCATGGCTTTCAAAAGGGCATGCTGAATAACTAGAGACCTCGCTAGAGACAAAACAGGCATGCAAGTGGGCCACATGTGCAATCGACCATAAGAATCTTCACTCCAAAAACAAAGATTACGGGTAGGCTGGGCTAGCCAGGTTGCCATGTTGATAGTTTTTGGCTTCATTAGTTGGAAGTGCAATATTAGCTTCACTTGCTCAATCTGCTAATAAAGTACCAATGGGTGGCTTGGCTTGCAAAATAGATGGGCCCCCATTTTGCAAGCCAAATCACCATTAAAAAATGCAAGACGGATAGTGATGCTCTTATTATACCAAGTTGCCTTCGTTGTTGTGTCGGATTTGTCTAGCTACGACCCTTACATGTTGTATTTTAACCCTTAAATGATGAACTGGTCACTAGGGAAATCAATTGTTTTAGAACCATGAGAATTGTTGGCTTAAAAAAAATGCAAAAGCACTCATTAGAAGTCAAACTACTATTATACAAGACCTTCTTTTTTCATACAAAATTTGGAAGATGAATAGTTGCACTCATTGTCCCACATGCAAAGATTCTTTGTCATCTATCAGCTGCAAAACGTCCTTAGTGTCATCCATGAGTTAAAAAATAAAATAAAAAGGTACTTAATGGATGTCCTATCTCCTAAGGTGGACCAACCCATCACTGTCTGCTTTCCAATTCTGTTACCTATTGTTTGGCTCCAATTCCGTTCACTGCCCCATCCAAATTTTTTTCGGAAATATCCTAAACCATTTAAAATTCTAACAAAATTTGACAAGATTTTGGCTTTGATGCCAACATCAACTAATGTGTCAGCCCTTGATTGGTGGACACTTCAGTGCTAATGGATTCATAAAAGGGCGGTTATGGATTATTGATAGAGCGTTTATGATTGTAGTCTATGGGTGCTTTAGTAAAATTTCAAGTTGATTACTTCAAAAAATCACAAAAATTACAATTTTAATTGGAAAATTATAATTCCACTTGGATTTGATTCATGAATTCGTAAAACAAGCACACACCTCTTGAAAAACATGTGCCCCTCTTGGACTTAGAGCATCCCTACCAGTGGCTTCTCTATTCCTAAAGGTTTAGAGAGAGGACCTCAGATGCAGATTGAAATACAAAAACTTCACCGCACCAATCCTTTTCCAAAATTTCTATAGCTCTAAAATATATAGATATTTGTAAAACTCTATCCCAATTTTGTATCCAAAGGCTCATATAGAGAACTGGCGAGGTCTCATCCCTATACACTCAAGCTTGAGACATCAATTGCAATAAATATATAGGGATACAAAACAGTTGGTGAGGATGCTTTTAGAGCATCCCCACTAGTGAGTTTTGTATCCCTAAAGCTTTAGGGAGAGGACCTCATATGCAAATAGAGATACAAAAATTTCATTGCACCAACCTTTATTCAAAACCTGTATCTCTAAAATATATAGATTTCTGTAAAACTCTTCTCCAATTTTGTATCCAGAGGCTCATATGGAGAACTCGCGAGGTCTCATCCCTACTTGAGGTCCCAAGTTCAGTAAACATATAGAGAAACGGAAGAGCTGGTGGGGATGCTCTCATTAGCCCCAAGATATTCAGATTGCAAATCAGGGTGGTGATAGGTAGTCCTCCTAAATGGGCATTGGCCTAGGACTCATTGGCCCAGAACTCGGTTCGAATAGTCCGCTTCTCCAGAACCTCACCACTCACGCCACTCACCACTCTGCTGAGGCGGTGCTCCGTCTCTCCAGGACGTCAGAGCAGCAGCGGCCAACTGAGGCGGCCGGCATGCACCAGCCCCATCCTGCTCGTCGCGAACTTAGCGCTGGGCTCCGCCGCAGCCGTGCGATAGAAAGCGTCCGCCACCTGGGGCTCCCTCGCGGCCGCTCCCTCCCCATCCAGCCAAGTGGGGCGCCCAGCAGTCGCTCTCCGCTTCCCCACCAATCCGCCACACCCACCTCTTTCCCCACGTACACACGCACATGCCCCGCTCCCTCCCTCCCCCGTCCGATCGAACTCCACCCTGCGCCACTTACCAGCATCCGATCTCATCGCCACTTGGCAACCCGACCTATATCAACCCTGCATGCCACCAGCTCTCCCAAACCCAATTCCTTCCCCCAACATCAATTGCACTCTTCGCTTTCTCACTTGTGATATCGATCGGTCCATTCAGTCTGCTGTTTTGCTTACGCTTTGTGGAACGACTCGAAGCTCGATTTTTTCAGTTGGAAACCCATTTGGAAACCATGGCAGCCATGATGAGCACTGCTTCGATGGTTGTTGCACCGAACGCGGCGCAGTTAGCTTCAGGAAGCTCTGTGGCGTTCAACAATGGAGGCGTGAGGACCAACTTGGTGATGTCGCGAAGGTCTGCAAGGCCGATGACGGTTCGAGTGATGGCTGACGACAGGGTACGTGAACTTGCAGCCAGGGGGTTCGACGATCGATATTCTAGCTTGGTTCAGGCTTCCATTCTCCCGATAGTGGATGTCATAGTGTGCGTTCTGGTTTAGGCGTTTATGTTTCTTTGAATGTTTTGGAATAGGAAGTGAAGGATGGTAAATGTGTACTTAATTGTGGCGTAGCATTGTGGGTCTGGTACCTGGTATGGTGGTTTTCGATCGCGGGAATGGGGGTTTCCTAAAGTGCAGTTAATGATGTCGAAACGAGGAGTTTCCTGGGTTTCAGGTTCTGGCTAGTTGGGTGACTGGATTTCTTTGTAAATAGTGGTTATTTGTTGAGTTCGTGGTTTTGATGAATTAGTGTTTGTGACGATTGTGTGCAGAACTTGGGTGATAAGCTCAAGGATGCGGTTTCGGGCGCTAAGGACGAGACCCTGAGCAAGGTGGAGGATATCAAAAGCTCGACTGGGGAGCTGAATCCGGCCAAGGCGAAGGCTGCCGAGGAGAACAACCCCGACGGCACCAACATCATTGTAGGGAGCCTTGCTTGCTGACTGTATTCAAAATTGCATGCGTATCGATGTGTCCCAGATTTTGGAAACTCTTAAATCGTAAGATCAAAATCACGTATTGGATATTGGGTTTCAGTTTATGAAGCCCAATCATGTACTGCAGCAGAGATTGTTTTCAGAATTTTAGGAGAGGCCGGTGCTACAATTAATGGAACCTTCGAAATGAAATATGATCATGCAGCGAGCTACACTGCAAGTTTCATGTTTGTGGAAATCTGTTGGATAAACGAATATTTCATCCTGCACTAATTCAATGTGGTGTCACTTTGGTATATATTAGTGCTACATGCACTTCTAGGACAACTCAATGCACTTGTAAAGGTTTGCAATAATTTCGTACAACCCTTTTAAGCCTGGTATGGATGTATGGTCTGTTGCAGGACAAGTTGAAAGACGCAGGCAGGACGCTGAAGAGCAAGACCAACGACGTGGTGGAATACGGGGCGAAAAGAAACTCGCCCGATGTGGCAGACAATGTGACGGAGAGGAACATCAAGGAGCAGAGCGAGTACACCAAGGGCCTCTAAATGAAGCAAGTAATCCTGCTGAGGAAAGCTTTTGATTTAGAGTGTGCTGTAGTCGATCATTGGAGTGTATATTAGCATCGAACGTGTCTTGTAGTGTGAAATATATAATACCCACCCGGACATGCGAGCCTAGCTTGCTGAGAGGAGTGTGCGTTTTGGATTTGTCGATATCTCTGTATCGGATGATTGATTTTCTTGTAAATGCAATGGACGCTGTGTGATTAGCGTATCATTTGTAAAACAACGTTGCTTTTTTCGAGTGGATTGAATTGATATTGGTGTGATGAACTTCATATCGTATTGAAGTTTGCAACGCTGAGTTGCAACGGAATTATGAGCTTAAAACGTAATTGTGTCTAGGTGGAGCATTTGATTTGAAATTCGTTAATTGAACCACTTGAATTAACATATGCAAGACGTGATTATAGAGAAATGTGTAGCTGCGAAGAATTGGTAGTAGCAAAGTTGAACATGGTAAATTGAAACTTTCATCAGTCTACGACTTTTTCTTTTTTATCAATCTCTTATCCAAATGCAAGATGAAAAAGGTTGAAATCTTCACATAATACTAGTAAAATATGCCATATTTTGCTATTCATGCAAGTTCAGAAAACTTTTTTTATCTAGGATTGAACAAGACTCGGAAATCTCTGAAAATCGCCAGCTGTTCAACATTTGCCATATTGACAAATGATATCAACATACGAAAGGTATGATTTTTAGAGATGTGTAAAGCGATGGAGAACTATTGGCAGCAAAGATATCATCGAGAGGTTATGATGATATCAGTCTCTTATCAGTTCTTATCCTACTTCAAGGTGAAAGATTGTAGTCCACACATAAGGTACTCCACTCTTAAAGCGACCATTTAAACCTACCTATCTCATTATTGATAGTAATAGATATCTCAAGCAACATGTCATCAATGCCTAGATAGTTTAATTTAAAATATGGTCCCTTTTAGAGTAGGCTATCTTAATACCAATATAGAATGGTCATTTGTTAAAATTGCAACATTCAAAAGCAAAAAGCTCTATTCTATCTAACATTAATCTTTAGATTTAATTTCCATTCAACTCTCTAAAAATTATAATAATTTTGAGTGGGAAGGAGGGGATTCCTTCTATAGTACCCAATAACTATGTTACTATATAGAATACCGCATTTCCAATCAAGAATATCAAGTTTCATTTTTATAAAACCAATCTCCATTTCTGGTGAATTGTTTCATTTAATATTCATCATTTTATTTTAAATAGTAGAACTTCTATAAAGTGAACTTCTATAAGCCAATAACTTCTAAAATGATCACTACTCCTTCCATCCCAGCCTTGACACATTGGAAATGTAGAAAATACAAATAAACAAAAAACTATCATTGGATTTGGAATCCAAATGTCACAAATCTTCAAATGTCATTAATGCTACAATCCCTCTCTAAAGCAATAACCTCTATTACATGATATTCTCCTTTGGTCCCAAGGCTATTACCTTATAGAAGTTCTATTGTAATTGATTGAAAAGTAGTGGTGATGAATTTTTAAAATTTGATTGCAATCCCTAACATCTTTGGTGTCCTCCAAGTGCAGGTGTAGGTGGCAAGGCTTGAGTGCACATTAAATATAAATTAAGACTTCAGAAGATATTCCTAAAAAGAATATTATAGCTTCCAATCTTGTGGGGTTGTATAGGCCCCCATTAAAATTGTTAAGATATGTTGCATTCAAGATGAAAGGAGCCTTGATTCATGGAAAGCGAAGGACTCCCTGCCAGGTCTTTAAAAGTGCCAAAGTGGTGATATAAAATGTTATAGTGGTACTCCAAATTTCAACATTCATCCACATATTTGATAGAAAATATAAGATTAGCACATATCTCATGTCTATAATTAGGTTTTCATTCACAATCTAACAATTTCATCCAAGATTTTTTTTTATTTGAAATTTTTTGGCGATTTCATCCATTTTTTCTGGGCATTTTTCTACCATTTTTTAGTTAGATTATTTTTTCTGGTGCAATCTGGCACCAGAAAGCCAAAAAAAAGAGCCCTACTCCCTTCTTCCTTTGTAGTTTTGAACGCATGTAATGATTACCTTCTTCAATATTTCCCATTTTAATGGAAGATATTATGAATAGACAATCCCAATCCTTTATACCCTTAACCCCTCATCGCTTGAAGTCCAAACAAGGTCAAAAACAGCGTTGCTTTTGAAGTGTTGTAAATTTAGATGTCACTAAGTTATAGAAATCTTAACCATACAATATTGTATTGAACATGTTGTAGATGACATAGAAAAAATTTGAAGCCATTTGACCGCATGGATTGAAAGAAAATAATGTTTTAGTGTTAAAAAAAGATGCTGAAATTTTCCAAAAAACACATATGGAGGTGAAATTCGACTTCTAAACCTACTCAAATGAAAAAACTTGAGACTATAAAGTGATTCAAAATCAACATATAAACACATTGGTGAAAAAAAATATCATTCAATTGACTCAATGTGTCTGCAAAACAGATTTGAAATGTAAAAAAATAGCATGAAAAGTTGCAAAAAACACCATGTAAGGCTAAACCTCCTCCACTAAAAAGCATCTCAGTCATTCATTACTTTTTGTATTCATGTGAAAATTTAGCCACACAAACTAGACTAGTATGCGCAACTTTCCAAAATTTTTTATTGAAAATGGACACTGTATGAAGAAGTTACAAGCCGCCAAATTTCACTGTAATCCGAAAATGGCTGGATTTTAAATTTTGAATTGCTCCCAAACATTCAAAGAAGCTTGTATTGACATGAAAATTCTACCACAATAACTAGACTAAAAGGGGAACATAATCCAACAAATTTTATTGAAAACGAACATTTTATGAAGGAGATACCCCCCCCCCCCAAGTTTCAGCCATCAAATGCAGTTTGGTGAATTCAAATTGAACCTGTGAACTTTGAATGGTTCCCATTTAATTTGTAAATCTTGGATTGATTTGAAAATTTTACCACACAAACTAGAAGGGAGAGGGCAACTTTACCAACAAGTTTTATTGAATTCGGATATTGGATGCAAAAGTTACAACACTTTGAATTATACATGAGGACACTTTTCGTCCCCTCAGGCGATGAGGGGTTAAACATCGAGGAAGATGTTTGGCATTTGATGGATGACACGGAATCCTTGCAGTAGGACAGAAGTGCAACTATTCATCTTCGGAATTGTGTTGTGAAAAGGGGAGGTCTTCTACAATAGTTTGACTTTCAATGAGTGCTCTTGCTATTTCTAAAGCCTATGATTCACATGGTAATAGAATGGGATGATTTCCAAGATCATCCCTTCGTCCTTTGAGGGTTAAAAGACTGGTGACCATAAAAGTTTGAGGCAAGTCTCATTCATTCACAAAAGGTTGTACAGAGAAGTTGGAGATGCAGTGTTGGTAACAGAGGTAAAAGCTACTTAACCCTTGAATGTCGACACGGACACCAAACATCCGATGAATGACAAGGAATCTTTGAGTGTAGGACGAGAGTGCAACTATTCATCCTTGGAATTGGGTTTGGAAAGGAAAGATCTCCTACAATACTTTGACTTCCAATAGGTACTTTTGCTATTTCTTTGACCGATGATTCACACAGTAATACAAAAGGATGATTTTGAGCATCACCCCTTCGACGTTCAAGGGTTAATTAGAAGATAGAAGATGGGGATGACGACGTACCGGCCATGGCTAAGTTCAACAGTTTCAGTATCCTCTATAACTTACTTTATGCTTGCAATTAAAATCCTCGTACCATCTGGCATCATGTTATAGTACAAACTGCCTGCCACACTCCAATTTGCTATCACAGATCCTGTTCATTTTGTCCAATGATTAATCATATAGATCTCAGTATAACCGGTGAATGGAGCAGTGATTCTAATAGAGGCTCGCTCACTTGTGATAATCAGCTAACGGCGGAAACTTTTGGCAGGCTTACTGTTGTCGCAGCATTGCGCTGCAGCTGTGTCTTGCATACGAATGCAATTGTATGCCAGCATTCCGGTGATGGAGCCGATTATTGGGCCTGCGAAGTACACCCACAGGGCTCGGTAGTTCCCGGAGGCAACAGCTGGGCCTAACGACCTGGCTGGGTTCATTGATGCCCCTGATATGGGACTGTCATTCACAGATTCAAAAAGGTTTGTGTCATGGAAAATAACTTGGAAAAAATGTTCAAACAGACTTTCGGATTCTCACATGACAAACTGTGTCCAGTTTCACAGCTTCACAATCATGTGGAAGTTGTCCAATCCATTAGATGTGCATACACTGACTGGAGAGATGCTGAAATTTACAGAGAATGTGCAATTAGAGAGACTGAGTGTGTGTGTGTGAACTGAAAAGTGACGTTTATTCTGTTCTGTCATGAGAATATTTTTCGTTCAATTACTGAACACCTTGTCTGCAACAGAGAGGAGATGAGTGCTTTAGGGTCGACTGTAATACTGAAGCAAGGAATAAATCATGCGAATAGAGAGAGACGGTTTGCATACCCGGCCATGAGAGCATTCAAGGCGACTGCAGATCCTACAGCTATTCCAGCCAATTCTCCACACTGCAATCGATCACACAAAAACCCAGGCTGGGGTGAAATTTACCCACTCAAACCACTCGAATGACATTCTACACAATTGTGTTATCCCTACTTATTGATTTCGTCGGAATCTGTCATGTTGTGTACCTGAATATCACCTTCTTCTCTAACATAACATTCTCACACGAAATTTTAGAGAATGGATACACGCAGTTCAAAACTCACTCTATACTTTCATCATTACACTATGTTATATCACAAGAAGTTGCATACAAATGTGATGACAAAGGAGTTCAATATGTGGGAAATAAGTTTTGGACTACCCCTCCTCCCTCTTGCAACCCCAAGTTCTTCTGTAAAGTCATTTTTTCATTTTTGCAACACTACAGTGTCGCGATGTAGCAAAACTGCATTGACAATCGATCACATGCATTCTGAGCACCCAAATTGTAGATGCAAAGTCGTACATATGTGTGGGTGGAAGAATTTGTAGAGCACGTTAAGAAAAAAGAAAATGAACGATGCTGGGTTAAGGTACGTACACCCATAATCAACAGACTGCTTAAAATGTGATAAAAAGAAGCGTCACAAAAAACTAAACAGTACTTAGATTCATACAGTGCGTTGGAATCCTCTTCAGATCAGTAAAAATAATTTATGTTTCATGATAGTAAATCAGTTCAGTTGAAATTAAAATTAGTGACGATTAGATGTGCGCATACCTTAGGTGGTTGGTGTATAATAAAAGCATGAATTCATTAAATCTCGTTTCTTCTCCCTCCTGCAGTCTAGCTCTAAATGCAAAAATGCTATCTAAATGGGAAAGCAACTAACTGTAGACAATGAAACAAGAAAGTAAACGAGAAGGGAGAGTCTTACTGCGCGTGTATCGGTAGCCACAGCAGCCACGACGAACATCAAAATGAAGGTGATGACGATCTCCAGCAGCAACGACTGCACGTCACTGCCAGCAGGAAGGGTGGTCCCTTCGTTGGCCGCTGGATGCAGAATCCACCGCAATGCAAACGCCGCAGTTATAGATCCCCCACATTGGGCGGCGATGTACAGTGGAACCTGGGGATACATTCCACTCATATATAAGATCAGCTCCTGATGTTTACTAATCACAAGCAAATGGATTATTCTCAAATGTTGGCAACAAGAAATCTCAGCTGATCTGCTCAAAAGAAACTTAAAAGAAATGAATAGCCTCAATATAAAGGATTAATTCAAAAAGAAAGAAAACGATTCTATCCCACCTAAATATATTTTCCAAACTCCATAACCCCAAGTACATGTTTTCTTTTCTTGAAACAAATGAAACCAACCCGAAGTACTATTAGAAACCCTCTTTCACATAAAACACAGGAATCGATTGTCACAGAACTGATAATCACGTGCATTTTGGACCAAAAATCTCAGTTACATCTGTCCAAAATCAACCTAAGAAAACACTCCCAACCTAAAGGTTTCAAAAAGCATGAAGACGATTCTATACCGCCCACATTCCAGACCTCATTTAACTCCAAGTTCATGTTTTCTTTTCTAAACCTAAAAAACAGGCTCATTTCTCTCGAATGACACTCTAGCTGTGATTGCTCACCCTGCATGTTGAACACAAACGCGACAGCAAAGCAATCAAAAAGCATGAAAACGATTCTATTTATACCATCACCATTCCAGATTCCATAATCCCAAGTACATAGATGTTTTCTTTGTGGAAACAAATGAAACCCACCACGCCACATTCATATTCAACACACTCACTGATTGTCAAAACCTTATGATTCTACACCACCATAACCCCAAGTACATATATGTGTTTCCTTTTTTTGAAACAAATTAATGTAACCCACCCCAATTCAAGTTCTCATTGAACGCCACTTCCACATTCAACACAATTCTTCATTCTCACAATGTCACAGACGTGATCTTCACTTGCATTTGAGGTGAAGTTGAAGGACTGGTTTACCTGTGTCCAAGGAAAATGGCGTGCGACTGCAAAAGCGAGCGTGACTGCGGGATTCATGTGCGCACCAGAGATGTGTCCGACGGCGTGGATCATAATGGTGACCACCAAGCCGAACACCAGAGAGATCCCCAAGGGCGTCACTTTGCCGTGACTGATTTCGTTCACCATGGCTGCACCGCATCCCGTGAACACCAGAATGAACGTGCTTACCACTTCCGCCACCACCTGATCCAGATACACAACACAAGTACACAACACAACTGAGTACTAAGCATTCAATTCTCAAGGGACGCCATGGCCGCAAGCTCGGTTGCTGCACAGGAGAAGAATCCAAAATGTCCATGTATGGAGTTTTTTGAAGAATTTCTTAGTCAAGAACCGGGGAAGATATCTAGAATGGGATACGCTAGGATACATTAGGAATGGAATTTGGACACAAAAGGACATTGGTCCAGTTTCTTTTGACACAGAATGAATTGAAGAATACTTGTTCACTTTTCATACTGGATATCTCCTGCGCTACAATCTCCACTAGTGAATTCAAGTATAACTTGAGAGTAGACTAGATATATTCTTCATCTGGTTCTTTAAGTTGAGCCTCTTCACGTTTTGCTTCTAACGGAGATGTTGATCATCTTGGATTTAAAAATTGTAACTCTTAGAAGAAAACCACCTGTTTTCCATGACGATTCTGCTTTAAATTCTTGTATTGGAACTAACTCAATTTGCAATGAACCAAGTAGAAATTCTATTGAAACTCATACAGATATTCGATTCGAGCCTTGTGCATTTGTACTACTGAACTCAAGTCGAAAAGTTAAGGCGTCTAGTTTTGGGATTGTTAACTTTTTTATAAAAAATCAAAATCACCTTCCAAACTCCTTGTGACTGAACAAATCAATTTTCTAACTGACACTCCTTACTGACACACACACTCCTTACTCCCAACAAATGATGCCAACAGTCTGAATCCTATCATTCGATCACAGCCAGGGATCGTGGGTTGCTTGCTTGGCTGAGCACGTACAATTTTCCACAACTGGGAGCCTCTTGCTGAGTTACCTAGCTAGTACAGCTAGCGCGGTGCCCAAAGAACAGATTTCAGCTATGGAATTGCTAATTGCTAAAATTAATTAAGACTAGATTGTAGAGAACAGGAGCTCGATCATCGATATATAACGTACCTTTTGCACCAGCGGCGTCCGTAACGAAAGCCAGACTTTGTATCGCTTGTTATCCTGTAAGGAAGACTTCACCTGCGCATCAAGAGCACCATCTCCGCCATGACTTGGACTTGGCTCCTGTGACACCTTGTTGCCTGCTTGTGGATAGTCGTCCTCGGAAACACACACAGTACTGCCGGGCATGCGGATTTTAATCTCCGCCATGCTTGGTTTCAACTAATTTATAGACAGTCACGTTTTTCAAGGACAGGAACCTCCGAATTTAGAGGCAGTTAGAGACAGTCACTCAAATCAGGCTCTCTGTCAGCTAGCTGTGTTAGCTATCTGATGTCCCGAATCTGCAAAATAGAGACACTTTTCATGAATACTCAGAAGAGCTCCCAACCTGCAGAGTAGAAAAGAGGGTGTGGAATTGTTAGAATTAGTACAAATCTAACTCTGATAGCCCACTTTACAACGTACAAGTGTCTACACTTAACGTTTCACCCCGGAGCGAACACGTAGCGTCAGTTAGCTTACTGGAATTAGTTGAGAGATGTGTGATAAGCAGTTGGCTTAGTTCACAAGTCTGATAACTAACTTGCAATGATTTTCCATTCATTTCCATCACTAAACCCCCGGATTTTGGATAAGTAGATCATACAATTGTGCGTACGAATGACATGCTGAATCATAGAGTTTCAAAACAAAAAAGAAGCGAACGGTAACAAACTAAAGCTCGATACGAAAAACGTGGTCTATTTGGAAGTTTGCACGGCAAGGTGAGATATCGTACTAGTCTGTACCGAGTAAATGTGCAAGTCGTCCTCCATCGAACTCGTTATAATGGCGATTCGGCTATGAAACTCACGGGATCAAATAAAACTGAGGCTTCAACTCTTCAATCAAACATACATATATATATGGAGGCTGTGGCGTAGCTAGACGATCAACCATAAAAATTTCCACCATGTCGAAAATATGATACACTCACCAAATCGTCAAATTAATGTAACTGCACATGATTCTAGAGAAAAGAACGGCATCAGCGAAGCACAGTGAGGAGTTTGCTCTTCTATAATAGTATTAATTAATATATGCCTGCTCTGGCTAACATGTCAGTACTGCTGTCGATGGAGTTAGCTGGCAGCCTCCACATGTAATTAAAGCAGCCTGACTCTCCTGGCTGAATGTCAGAGACTCAATCGCAAGTTGAAAGTTTATCACACACCGATACTGTGATACTCACAGCTGAACTCGAAGATTAACTACTTCAACCAGGACTGAAGAGTCCTCCTTCGGTATTGCTTCTGCCAGATCTAATGACCAAAAAATGATTTTTTTCAATCAGCCAATTAATTGAAGGAGAAAGTAGCTAGACTTTAATGTCCACTCAGACAATTAGTTTCACAATGACTCCAGAAACGTTCGAATCGGATCATCCTGACCTTTCCCAAAGAGAATTCTCATACCCCGTCTCATACAGAGTATTGCAATGACCCAACTATATATGTTGCAGTGATTACGAGTAGTTTAGTCGATGTTTAGAATTACTTGGTCAACTAGCATGCGAAAATGTTGGATTTTTGATGCAGTTTCGTCGCTTGGAATGATGACTGCTTACTCGTTGACTCGGGTGAGGTTCCGGGATCAAGTGGTCATAAATTGAAAGAGAGAGAGAGAGAGATCAGCTGGGTGATCAGTTGGAGATTTTAGTTAGCTAGTGGGCATGCACATAACACTTACAGTGCTGATTGCAGAAGTAACGCCAGCGTGTGAGTATGTCGTCAGTATGTCGTCAGTGAAAAATGAACTTCAATGAACGATTAATTGATTCAATCCTGTGAAATTTAACGAGTTTAGTGCTTGAGAGAGTTTTTCTATGATATGATAATGTTTTGGGACCGGAGATTCAACGGGACTGGTGGACGCTGCAGTGGAAAGTTTGGGTCTCTCATTGATGATGAGCCTGCATAGCTAGCCTGACCGATTTCAATGATCTCATTCATTTTGGATTCACTTGGATTTTTACATTATTTTGTCCTCTCCTGCTCTGACCCATTGCTCCACTTGTGGCCTCTTTAATTTCAAGTCCCTCACTCGCTCCATCTCTGATCGATCTCTGCCTTCGAAAAACGTCGTAAACTTTGCAGTGAGTCTCTCTCTCCTGAGGCTCTGACACTGAATTTAGAGCATGGAGCAGAGGATACTTCTCGTGTACACGGCAGACACATGCTTCTGTATGTAAGTTCACAGACTCATCAGTTGTTGATTTGTGGCAAATTTGCAATAATTCTAATGTCTCAAGTGATGAAAATCTATTATAAAATTTTAATATCATATCATCTGAGCTTAGTTACGTTTAAATTTTCACAAACCACAAAACTGTGTAAGATTGTATGACTCACAGCATGATTGCGTGTTGCAATAAGACTTTCGTTTCACATATTTCGCTCAATAAAGAAAAAAAACGGGTTTTTTTTGTTTTTATCATATAGGATATGCGAGCATGTGTTGGTAGATGATAATTACTGTATGTGCAATTGAACTGCACTTGAAAGATGTTACCTTTCAGCCCTTTTCCTTTCACTTTCAACGCCCCTTTTTTTTTTCTTTGGTGGCAGGCGAGAGAATACAGTCAACAGGTGATCGAGCTCCTCATACACACCGTGATTCCAAATGGAAGAATGACTTTCAAACATGCTCGGGGAGACTAAATTCATTCGTGATATTGGCGATGACTGTGTGTCCAACGAATATGCTTAAGAACCAAAGAAAGAGCGAAAAGAGACATGAGCTTGCAAAATGCGTTCATGAGGTGCAAGAAATCAATCCTTTGGAACTGTAAGCAATCAGCAAGACAACCGTGCAAAACATAATTAAATTTTCCTTACAAGGTGCAACAAAACACGTGTGCAAATCAAGTACAAAAACAAATCATTCCACAATATATAATAGAACTTCCATAAGGTAATAGCTGTGGACCGGAGGAGAGTACATCACATTACGGAGGTTATTGCTTTACAGAGGCCGGGTTGTGGCATTCATTAAAGAAAAAATGAGGCCTCAGGAGGGTTACTCCAGAATGATCAAACAAGGCTATTGTTTCAAAGTAGTCCTTGGCTGGAATCTAGCTGGCAGAGGAAAGTCATCTTGGGTGAATATTGCCGGAGCAGTTAGCCCCGGCAACTATAGTTTTAGTTTTAGTTTTTATTTTAGTTTTTTGAGAAGAAAAAAAATGTAAAACTGGGTTCATGTGCCACTAGCAACATTGAAAACTACAAGTTCAAGGTGGGCAATTTTAGGGGGGAAAAAAAAATTTTGCCAAAAAAAAATATAGGAGGGTGGTTCAACTATTGCTGAAGCATCCCTCCGGAGGCCTCAATTTTTCTCTAATGAATGACGTTTGAAATTTTTTGGAAGTCATGTTCACCAAGATTCTAAATTCAATGAAAGTTGATTTTCTTTTTTTACTTATTTTGTACAATCATCTTCAATGCATTTTTGGAGGCTAAGAAGGAAGGAATAATATCACTTTAGAGAAGCTATTGGCTTATAGAAGGTCACTTTATAGATTGAAGTTCTATTGTATCATGACATTGTCTTTTACAGGAATATTGGTCAATATACATAAGTAGGGGGTTCTTGCTAGATTTCACCAACAAGAGTGTCTTTCCAAGAGAACAAATCCTTAACATGGGATCAACCCTTTATATCCAACCACACTAAGTATATAGCCATAAGTCCATAACCATCCATATCTTATATTCTTATTTATTAAGGTCGCAATGACAAATGATTGCATGAAAAGATAAAGAAAAAACATCATTCTAAAAAAAATTATTTAAAAGTTGAATCATATTAGCTCAAAGAGATCAATCAAGTCTCATTATTTGGGAAAATTTATCAAGTGAATTTTTTTTGCATAGACTAACAATGAGACATTATTAACCCTAAAGCGCTCCGATGTCCATTTCTAGACGATGGACAGATTCAAATCCTTGTTTCTGTCTCATTCCTGCTTGGATGAAAGTCATCTTAATTTTTGGTGGTACTTTATCAAGTTGTTGTCGTATCCATCTGTTGGATTTGGTGTTACTAGAATATATTACATTTCTAAAATTACAAATGTGGAAGTATGTCAAGTAGTCAATTTGCATTGACTTTAGTTCAAAACTAGATGTGCAAAAATGAGGTCAAAGATGTAAAGGTCACAAAAATTTCAAAAAAACACCATATGAAGAGAACCTTATTTTAGATCCATTCCAACAAGTTTTACTAAAAAATGATAATATTTTACTTGTAATTGAATTTAGAAGGAATTCTGAAATTTTCTTTTCAAAATTTATAGAAAAAGATTGGTGATAGCATTAGTAGATCTAACCATACGGATAGAATTTAAAAATCAAAATCTACAACTTTCATTTGTATACCAATTCCAAAATATTCTTCCAAATTGTAGTTTATAATGTTTTTTCTCAAATTGTCAATTTTGGAGATGAATCCAGACGTTTAGGGGTTAAATGTAACAAATGTTTTAAATGCAAGTCAATCAACATGCAAAAATGACTTTGCTATAATTTATAAATTTTCTATAATGGTCAATAAGGTTCTATACCCTCGTCTTTATCACAAAGTTTCATATCGGTGCATTCATATAAATTCAACAAATTTTGTAGGATTCAAACCTCAAGTATAAAGCTTTGAGTTTAGGAATCCGTAAACTTATTGATCTCACGTTCAAAGTGTAAATCCACCACACTAATGATGATAAATAGTGTTAGCCATACTAACTATTTTAGAAATGCTATAAGTTTTTATGTTTGATGAATATTTTTACAGAGTGTATAGATCCTAATATCATTTTAAGTAGGAGAACTTTACACCTATAGTTGGTAAAAATATTCATCAACAGTAAAAACTTATAGCTCTTTTAAATCAATTAGTGTAGGTAACACTATTTATCATCATTAGTGTAGTGGTATGATTGAATTTGAGGTAAAACTTGAGGGTCATTTGAAAAAAAATGTAAGATTATCTTTTCAATATCTTACATACATGAAGAATTTAAGGGAACAAACTTTTGGTTTGTGGTAACATATGAAAGTGGATGAGCTCTTTTGAATCAAAACAACAATTACAACATTAGCCAATGACTATGATTTTTAAATTTGTCTCAACCTTTGAATGCCCAAGGCCCCAAATTCTTGTGTCAACAATACTTTGAAATTAAATAAAACCTTTCTAAATTAATATTTTTAGTAGTTTATATTTTTGGAAAATTCTTTTTGAAGTTTAGTTTAGCACTAAAATCTGATTTTGAAAATGAATGATTATTATTTTTCTATTCAAGATTTTGTGCAAAGGTGTCCATTGGAAATGTTTTAGTATTTTAGTGAATGATTTTTTAGTGTTAATGGCTTTTGGAAATGAGACTCAAATGCACTAGATGATGGAGAAAAATCACATTAGAAATTAATTTAAAAAAATTGTAGAATAGATTTTTAGAACTCATAAATTGATTGGGATTATACATGTTATACCCTTAGTTTGACCTCATATCTTTTTGGTGACTAATTTTTTAGATTTGTCATGTGAAAAGGAGATTGAAAGACTTCAAATCACTTTCATAATTTTAACACCCTTATGATCAAACATTATATAGGCAAACCACCCATAATCGATCAAATAAACAACTATGGACATGATGTAAAGTATAAAAAGGCAAAGGAAATATTTCCACATACGCAAAGATAGAAATGAGGGGGATTGCCAAAAATTTGGTAGTTTTATTGCTTGAATTGATATTACTATGAATTTTGGAAGCCAAAAGTTGGTCTAGACCCATGTTTGATATTTAGAGTCTTATAATTTTGATCATTCAAAAACTATTTTCCCACACACTACTTCCTACTTTCTTGGCTCACTACTTCAAGACATGTGTCATGACCTTACTAGTCCCAACCTTGAAAAGGAGAAAAAAAAACATTCCAAACTTCAATTGAAAATATATTTTAGCCTTGGTTGGAAATAACTACATCCTACAAGTTGGGAACGAGGCTCTGTTTAGGAATGGGTGGTCCTACCTTGCTCTTTCATTCCATAAGTGATATTGTGGTGTTTTCTTTTCGCGTATTATCTCTAACATGTCTAGTTTGAATTTGTACAGTTACAATTCCAAAAAAATTGACAAAACTTATCAAAATGTTGTTTGTTTGTTCAAGTTAGAGCAAATTCCAAGAAGCTCAAAAGGGAACTTGGCGGGTTAAAATTAGTAGCTTCATCACAAAAAGGACCCTGAGCCTACAATATTGCTTCAATATTGTTTGAACATGACTTGTTGATTCAACATGATGATGGTGTTGCACCCTACAAATGTTTCAATATTGAAGCAATATTGAATCAACAAGTAATGTTGAAACAATGTAAAAGCAATATTGTAGGCTCAGGGTCCTTTTTTGTGATGTTATGCCTTTTTAAAATCTAGTAAAAACTAGTAGAGAACATAGGGATAGTCCCAAGTACTCAAATTCCACACTGAACAATACTGACGTTCACAAATGTTGAATTCAATCTTATTCCATTATTGATTTCATTATGACACAAAAGTATTATTGAAACAATATTGAAACTTGCATCAAAATTCATCTTCAGGCCCAGAAATTGTTATACTTTAGAGAGGATAGACAATCATCATATTAAATTACAAATACATGAAAATGCGTACATTGACTGACTGAATGGAGTCGTTACGCCAGAGCGCAGATGTCAGTTGGTGGATGTCCACATCTGAACCTTCCCAAATGTTACTGAAGAGGTTAAAAACAGATGTTCCAAGTGCTCTGCTGATTCACTGTCATGAATCTTATAAGGTCGGGACACCCACAATCGACACTGAGCCGAAATTGCCATCCTAAAATCTTAGAAAATGGGTATATATTGACAAAAAGGGATGTGAACTACATAAATAAAAACCAAGTGTTGATTATAAGGCATACACCAATAAAAATGTAAGCCTTCACAACTTTTGCATACAGTATCCAATGACACAGGCTACGGTGACTTGAAATCTTCTTTCACGTGCTAAAATGAACACCAGAAATGCTGACAAGTCTAGTGATAGGAACTAATTTAGAAAAAGTGGCAACTGTGGGTTGTCCCTACCTTATGCCTAGGAGCTTCGACCAAGAGCGCTCCTGATTAGTGTGCCCATCCAGGTTTTCTTGCTCTTCAAGTTCTTGACGTGTCCTCTCAAAGCTTCTAAGGCATGAGGAGTTCCGGCCTGTAAGCACCATATGGCAAACAAAGAACAGTTGCATCATTTGGAATGCCCTGAAGACAGTAACTCAATATAATAGAGCCTTAACCAAATTCTATAGGAGAATTGCAACGAAAGCAGGCAAGTACGATATGCAATAATATGCACTAATAGCACAAATCACTGTAGTGCACCCAAGAGGAGGCTCCAAGGCATGGTCCTTCCAGTTGAGTGGAAGTGGTAACCAAACATTGAATATGGAAAGCAAGGTTATATCTTATAATCTTGAAATTTCTTAGTGTTATCCAATCCCTTAGAGAACCTTGATTGAGCATGATTGAACAAGATTCAACCACTGAGATTATGAACCAAGTAACATGAAGTACAACCTCATTCATTTGTTGAATTACCATTCCTCAACACTCTTGTGGCTTGGCAAGTTATTTCACAAAACGAGGCCCTACTTTCACGTCATCCAGTCCTTTCTTGTCTTCTAATTTACTTCTTTCCTCTCCTCAAGACTACCGCTCAAGAAGAGATGAGTAAACGGTCAGAAACCGAAATAAACCAATAAAAAATTCCCTAGAACAAGCTACATTTTATATTCTCAATAGCAAAGAGACTGAATTTACTCTCTGAAATAGAAGGATAAGAAAACTATCCTGTGGAAGCTGCTCCGAGAAAACGGGAATCTCGGTAGTTGGAATTCTCAAATCAAATGGGAGCGCAAGTAACAAAAATATCGATTACCTCCACAATATAGACGTCAATGCCCATGGCAGCGATTGATGCAGCTTCGGCAATTTTGGTGGACATGCCTCCAGTTGTGTCGTGAGCCGCAACGGTTGTTTGAACTGCACCCACAGTAAAAGTTCACAATCTGTCAGTATATCAGGCGAAACCCAAGTGCTAGTAAAACAAAGCGCGTAGTTACTAGCTTAGCATCAAATAAGAGTGCCCTAAAAATCATACCTCCACTCTTGCTGTTTACTCCAAAAGGGGGATCCACAATTGTCCAACTGGAGTCTTCAAACACCACTGTTACAATATACCGTGAAATATCAAGAAGGTAAATATAAAATACCGTGGGGAAGTGATGACATTAAAGGTAGAAAAGCAGATATGACTAAATGCTCAAAAACTCAAGTCTGGAATCGAATAAAAGTAGGAATACGCATAGGAAGGAAACAATCAAATACATGAAATAGCACAAGAAGTAGATCAGGTAACTACAGTTTGAGGTGTACTCAGAGACAAAGTGAGCGTCTAATCGATGGACGCACCAATTTCTCTCAACAGAGTTGCGTCTGGTTCTTCAGGAGAACGATCGAACACACCAGGCACGTTGGTCTTCAGATTCTTGTAAAGGACTGAACCCCAAAAATGTTCAAATGAACTTTAAAGCCGACCAATCGACAGTGTAGAAATGTCAGAAGAAAAATATCAAGAATATTTATCAGGATACCAAAAATACAACGAAGCTGGGCTTCACAACTTGAGCAAGTCGTCTCACGATAACGTCCCCACTGAGGATTGTACAACCCTGTAGAACAAACAAGAAACAAAACCAGTCCACATTAGAAGATCAGGATAAAAAACACAAGTAGCGAGGATCCCTTAACCCCAAAGTGCCACCCAAAAAAATGAAAGTTCACTTTGGAAGCTAATAATCGATTATAGTTAATTCCAAAAATATTCCTAACATTAAAAAATACAGGCATGATTTCTTCTTCCTATTGGTACATTTTGTCACCTTCTTTGATAGTTCCTAAGTGATCAATTCGAACTCCTATACATATGGAAGCGTCCACATTTGGCCATTGAAGCACTTCAGAGTTGAAATAAATCTGCTAAATACTTACCAGAGTATTATCCAGAACTGCATCTCCATGCAATACCTGCAACCCAGGGTGTAGAATATGGCTGAAACTTTTGACGAATGTCAGAAAATCAAACCCTTGCCCACTAGCTGGCTACTGTAGAAAAAGAAGACGAAGAGGAAGATAAATTGGTAAAATTTTAAGTGAACGCAAGTTTTGAATGGGAAGACATACAGGTACAAAGCCAGCATCTACTGCTCGCCGGACCTCCAAAACATTGTCCCGTTTCAACTGTAAGCACACAGCGCACTGACATTAGACAATTTGAAGCGGCCCTCCGTGCCATGGGGCTTCTCAGAGGACAGATCTCGTTCTATAGAGATACTATAACAATGGGCGTTGCAATATAATGATCAGACAAAATCAATCAGCTATGGGGAATGATCCTATATCACTGCGGGACTTTTCACTTAATGAATACATAAAAGTACCGCTTTGTTCTGAGTGGACCAGCCTGCAGCAAACGGGGGCACACCAACAGCAGGAATACCCTCTGAATCACAAACGCAATATACAATGTGTTTTAAAGCTTGCGTAGTACGTGACTGGTATGGCATGTGTTGTTGCCATAACCACGACGGTCCAGCCTGTGCAGAATGTTCCATCTCAAAGATCCAAATTGTGTGAATCTTTCAATGTGCAAATCCCTGCACTATCAAGACTTCTCTACACTATCAATGACACATTCATACGCTTCATAGTCTTAAACCCTGCTGAATCTCCTTCTTTGGCTATTTCTCCAATTTTCTGTACTTTCTTATGACAAAAGTATTTTGAAATTCAATATCATTCCGCTATGTAAGTCGGAATTGTGAGAAACCTTCAATTTGCACCCGAGTACATGAGCTTTTCTACAATACTCGGGACACCCCCGTTTACCTCCAATCACAGGTATCTATGATGCGATGTATAAACAAAACAATCAACGGCGTTAGTATATGGATCCTTCGGAAAAGCATGCCAAGAACAAGTACTGCAAGCCCTTACCTAAAGCCAAGGATCGTACAACCTCCTGACTCAGCTTGCTAACCTGCATGTTATCAGAAAGAATGAATAAAAATGGGCTCTAATCACAACTTAGAAAGCGTAACGAGGATGCCAAAGTCTGTTACAGGGAACTGAGAACTGAGCACTCACAGAAATGCGAGTGGCAACAAAGCCAGCCTTCACAAGGGGGTTCTTCAGATCGCCTTTGTTCACTCCCGACTTACTAGCTTGAAAGTGACCATATGAACCTGCTCCAATCATTCAAAAAAGGCTCAGCCTATGCAAAGCAAGTGAAATAGAACAACATCGAACATAATAGGTGTCAATTTCATCGGTCAAAACCTCAAGTGGCCTGCGGTTTAGGGTTACACCTACAGAAGTCCATTCGGAGGATCAAACCCTAAAGAACCAAGAATGGACCTCGTGAATTTCTAACCACTTTTTGAGAAGGTCATATGATGACTTTCTATTGTCCACTTTTAATTTATCCCCAACTGCATTTTTCTTTTTTTTCACAATTACACATGTTCAAACATGAAGAAAGACGGGCACTCACCAACCTGCTCCGTGAACAATGATGAAAGCGTTTGGAAACTCCAAGTTTTGTCCACTACAGTTGGGCACCAAATCCGCAATGACGCCACCCTCTTCCTTCCTGCTCCAATCCATCGACACAGTTGCGAAAGGCAGTCCCATGGCTTCTTTCAAATGCAATGTGGTGGCCGCTAAGACGGGCTCATTGACTGTCTCCAGTTCTTCTTTCCTAGTGATCGCTGCCCCACCTGATTGATAGAATAAGAAGAGTATACAACATCTAAGGAAGAGACTCCATTAACCCTACAGTACATTAGAGGCTCCATTGACCATACAGGTAAGCTTCGATTTGTGTTAAGCGTGAGAATACTTCATCTATTGAACTCTAGTTTTTTGCATTTTGATTTTTTAGCTTAATACAAAATCAATGTGACAAATTTTAGATGGTGCCAGTTTCAAGATTGGAGTAGGTAACGGTTCCAAGTTCACATGTATGGGGAATGGAACCTCTCCCTTACTATATGCGAATGGAGACTTTACATTGCAGTCTTTAATATTCGTCTGAATCCATCAACCATTTCAACCGAAGTTTGATTATAACAGGGCACAGGGGGACTCACCGAGCTTGACAATACAGCGGACATGGCGATGGGAAGATTGGGCCACCAGAGATGGAAACTGAGCAGCGAGAGCGTGTAAAGCGTTTGAAGAAGTCGGCGGCGGTGATGGTGGCGTCGGCGAAGTACTCGTCGGTGTCGCCGCCATAGTTTCTCGGATTCTCTCTCTCTCTAGCTCCAAAATTTGAGCCCTGCCCCGGAAACCCCGCCGCGCTTACAATGCCAATCTTCCGCCTCGATCACACAACAAACTGAAATCACAATTCGGTGATTCCCGAATACCAATAAGCTCTCTGGGCAGGCTCCGTCAATGCAACTGAAAGTGAGCCTGCCTGCCTGCAGATCGGTACTTTGGGGAGCTTCGGGAAGAGGCAGGACGGTCTGTTCTTGCAGGAGTGGAGCGCCCAAGCGCGGAATCAGGGGTAGTTTCTCCTATCCCCACACAAGATTTAGATTCTCTCTGAAATGTACACTTGCACATTGATTTAGTGGTAGTGCAGGTCCGGTGCAATACCCGGATATGCATATGTCGGCACTCGGCAGTGAGTCTCGTAATATTGATAACTGGGCGGTTGGAATTTAGGGTTTTCTGGGCAACGATTTGTAATGCATCGAGATCAATTGATCAACGTTGTTCTGTGTTCACTGATTGATCAACGTTGCGGTCGAAGTTTTTTCTGCGATCTGATTTGTATTGCGCTTTATAGCGAAGGGTAGAAGAGATGGCGCAGAGTGCGGTGCAGAAGTTGAAGAATCAGTGGGTCGCTGAGACGAGGGATGAGGAGAAGCTCGCCGCGCATTTGGTACGCTTACCGCTGCCTTGTTTTCTTGTTGAGGATTCTACATGAACCTCCATGTGTATGTTTCTCGATCGATTATTAATTTTGTGCGTTGGTCAAGAGTTGAGATGGCAACTTTTTATGCATATTTCTGAGCCTGAATTGCCGGTTACATGATGCCGATCACGAAAATCCGATCCTCTCTGGTCAACATTGAAACAATCTGGACGTCTCAAACGCGGAATGCAATACTTCCATTGTTGATTGCGTATTGACAGTAACTGTAAAATAATATTAAAATCACACTGAAATTCGTATTTAAAGAGATATTAATTTTGTATTACCCTATGTCCTTAGTTCATTGAATCAAAGTAATATTGATAATTGCAACTTCAATATCAAATTGGTTTGATGTGGATTCTATATTGATTAGTGATGGTTTAATATTGAATTAGGATTGGCCTCCATATGTACCGATTCAACATTATTTTACTGTTGTACTCACGTACCTGGGCTTACTAGCGATTGTGAACGTCTATATCGAGGTAGATGCATGTTTAGGTTTTTACACAGCATTGGTATAGTGACTATTTTGGGGGTATATCCAAATAATCATTCGAGTATGGTTCTATTCAGGCTTGTAGGAAATTGAAAGATGATTCCAATGCATTTTAGCATGTATTTTTTGGTTACCGTATGCATAAACTATGAGTTTTCGTAGTGCTGGTTATTTCCAAAGCACTCTGTATCGACGGTAGACCCTCTTGTTCTGTAGGGGTCACTTTTAGATGAAGGTTGCTACCTTGGGCCTTGGATAATGTTGTCCTTACCTCGATGCTGGAGCTAAATGAAGGGTTTGAAACTGATTTTGAACCTCGTGTTTGATGCAGAGATTTCTGCGAGCAGTAGCAATGTTTGCAGGGTCTGTGATGTTGATGCGAAATTTTGGTGACTTGATGGCAATTTAGGGCACAATGAGCATGCCAGCGTTCTGTCTCTGGCCCTTCTGGGTTAGTAGGGTTAGTAGTAGCGTGAGAAGAGTAGACTTGTATCCTGTGGTTGATAATTCATCGGGTCTATACATGGCTGTGACATGTGAATGTCCACTTACAGAGGACACAGTGATCAGGACTTAACATCTTTGGGCTGTTTTCCATCCTTGAACCAGAATTATTCACAGCAAAAATGTGATGTGTCTGACAGATGACGTACATATTTACTATCAATTTGCATGTGAAGATGGCGTGACAACTCCTATACGCAATTCCTATTACGCTGTACGCTGGAATATGGATCTACTCGCAAAATACATTTCTTTGTGCTTTGCTTATCACGTGTTTTATTTGTTTTTTCTATTTCGTCGTTCAATGTTTTGCAGGGAATTTTTAACAAATTGACTTCGGTCCGGCTTTGCTTGCGATTTGTTGGAAATTTCACTGCATGCAGCAGATCTGAACTGCTTATGAACTGCTTATGAACTGCTGAATGGGCGTGAATTATTTTCAATCTCTACCTAACACTAGCTAACCCGAAAGCAATGATTTTGAATGGAGTAGGTACGGTTGACACAGAATACCATGATGTCTTTATAAGAAGTCCTCCGCCAAAGCCGGCAATGTGCACAGTTGCATTTGACCTCTGATTCGTAACAAACTGCCAAATTTTCGTTTGTATTTTTGAGTAGGCTTACTTTTGTGAATCTCATCCATTAGAGTGAGCTTGTGGGACAGTGACCTATGCTTCATGAGCCACACTGCATGTCAAATTTCTTCCTACAAATTTCTCAGTTTTTTTACGTAGGGTAAGCAATTAGGGTGCAGTGCATCAAGGGAACAATCGCCAACAACTTGGACCACTGCCCTTGTTGCAAGTCCTTATTCACCATCCCCTAGTTGTTTACCCCACAATTTTTTATTCTTTTTGCTCAATACATCAATTTTGTTCTTTTGTCAGTAAACTCAGGCCATGGGAACTTCTCCTTGTAGCCGACTGGAGGCTGAAATCTATACCGATTCTGTTTTTTACCATTTCTAGTGGGGTTTTTTAGCTTTATGAGCTTTACGTAGTTGAACGTCACCTGTTTTTTGGCGCTCTGCGACATACGTCAGTATACGGTAATAAAAAATGATGTTTCAATGTGTTTGGGATTCCCATCTGCCCTCTCAAGACTCGACGTTCACACTTGCTTGACATGCATTATGGGCTGCATACAACCTGGCAACCGTAACCAAGTGACCATAACGGAGTCTGAAGAGGCGAGGTGGTGTTGGGGACGGTTATCGAAACCGTTTAGGATGTGAGGTGTCGTGGGTGACGGTTATTACCTCCGTTCCAATAACCATTGGAGTCTTTCGAAGTGGGTACGTCTTCGCAATTCGGTTGCTGCGATGATTATGGGACTCTCACGAGAGTAGCAGTTGTCAGTAGCGTAGCAACAACATTTTTTTTTCCGGACGCTTCTAACATTGTAGAAAGGATTGTTTCACATTGTTCACATTGTTTTCACATAGTTTTTGGTGCTCACCCTACCATGGATTCAAACAACGAGATGGTTGCTCAGGAGTTCGCAAATCCTGTCTCCGCGAATGCGAATGGTTCCCAAATTTTTAGCATGGATTCTACCGAAGTAAGCGTTGTGACTGATTTCAAGCCTGCCAATACTCTTCTTGCAGACAAACCTGATCTAGGCGATGCCAATTTCATAACGGCAGTGCCTGTGATTCAGAATTTGGCAGACGTAGTTGAGGTTATGTCTGTCGTTGTGAATGAATCGGAGCAAGGGCTGCAACCTCCTGATGCAGATCATTCCAAAACAGATGCGAATGCTCCACAGAATGACCATGTCATGGTTGAGGGTGGCGCTGAGGCAATTGAGGGTGGAGTAGAGAAGAATGAGCCTGGGAAGATGGATGTCGATTTGGATGTGCAGCAAGAAGTGGCCACTGCTAGCATTGAGGGCAGCAACGATCAAGGCAACAACAACAACATGGGCGGCGCGGAGATCGAGTCCTTCCTGGCAGGTATGATAGCCCGCTGCCTTGATTTCTTGGAACTAAATACTCTCAATCTGTCGATGATGACCTTCTGGACTATTCTTCCACACTTGTCACATTGTTGCACTCTTATCACGCGTTCAAATTATGGCATAATGTTGGAACCCTAGGTGGTAAGCCCAACGAAATTTGAGTGTAGAATTGATCCCCATGCTTGCATATGATGTGATAACTAAGGTAGAAGATACTCATTCTGTCAATTTAAGCATTCTAACCAGTACGTAGGAGTGTTCTTTAATTTTGAGGATTAATATAGAGATTGTTGGAGCCTCACTTTGCATACCATAGGTGTCTCTTGAGATCAGATTTCTTATCACTACGTGTGAATTTCTTATGCAAAAGTGAGGTTTTAGTTTACAATTGAAGGAAAGTAGAAAAATAGACAACTACATTTCCATTCGATGATTAGTGGTCAATGTCAAGCCATGCTTTGGCAACTTCATAATTGAAGGCCAAGCTTTTGCTTTGGAAGAGATGAGCTGTTGTCGGTAACACGGGTCATTACCAAGTCCCTAACAGTTGTGATATTTGCTACCTTCGAGCAATAGCTTCCAAGCTACTCACACCCACAAACTTGACATGTATTGGCACTAATTCCAGAGGGCAATGGGAAGCTAGAATTGGAGGAGCATGGAGGGGAGAACGAGCCTGAGGTTGAGGGAGCAGATTACATTTCAGTGGAAGAACATCAAACTTTGCCCATCTCTGAGAGACGCAAGCACAAGCGGTTGGAGGTATTTGTGGGCGGGCTAGACAAGGAGACCACAGAGGAGGACCTTTCTTCTGTGTTCAAGAAAGTGGGTGATGTTGTGGAGGTGCGTCTAATGAAGAATCCTCAGACAGGCAAAAACAAAGGCTATGCATTTATTCGATTTGCCTCAATTGCCTTGGCCAAGAAGGCTGCTTTAGAAATGGAACGCGTCCAAGTAAGTTACTAGGCTTCAACTTTGTGCAATTTTTGTAGCAATAGATACTTGCTAAGGGTATATATATTAAACTTGCATAAAGTGGGGACACCAAAAAATTATTCTATTCTTGAGTTGGTCAAATTTTTTTAACGTTCTGGTTGGCAAGTGAAAGAGGATGTCAAAGTACAAAAGATTTTCATTGTTATTCTAATTACTTGTACAAAAGTTATGAAGGATCTAAATTTTGTTCATAGATATTACAAAATGGCTCCTTGGATAATAAATACATATAAATGAAGGAATAAATTGAACATTTGATAAAGTAGTGATTTTTGGATGTCTCTAGAATTAAGTCACAAATTTAATTATAGGAGATCATATTTATGGTTGAAATCACTAACAATTGCTAGAATTGCAAGTCATTATTTATTTAGCCGTAATGCCATCCACAATTATGAAGCCCTAATAGGCAATGCAAATACAATCTCTAATTTTACTTTAACAAAAAAATACCTAGTCTAATATGGTGTGCATAACACATCCACAATCCAAAATACTAAACATGAGTATAAAGGTGCACACCAATTGACGTAAAAACTAAGCACAAACCAAATCTTCTTTGTGGATTATTGGTTATTAAAATTTGGATTATTGATCACTTATTATAGTTACAATGTTTGCTTCAAAATTAAATGAGGCACTAGGGATTGCACTTGGGGTCTAGATCCATACAATCCAAAAAATAGATTAATATCCAATAGGCTCTTTATTCATATTAGAATTTATTTATTTTAATATCATATTTTAGTTAAATTTGTAATGATTCTTTCTTTTCAATATATTTTATGTAGATCCGAGGCCGTTCTTGTGGTGTTTCACCAAGTGAGGAGAATGATACATTATTTCTCGGTAATATCAACAAGTCATGGAAGAAGGAAACGGTGAGTATTCCAATTTGTTGTCTTGAAAGATACTTCTCTTAACCTTATGTTTTCAAGCCAAATGTTGTAAATATTAGTGTAATGATTGATTGAATAAATGAGTATCAAAGTTTACAAATATATGATTATCATCCTTATTGAAGTTGACATATTCATTCATCCAAACTAGGTATTGGATGCATTGAAGAACTTTGGTATTGAAAGTGTAGAAGATATTACATTAATGGAGGATCCTCAGCTAGAAGGTGTAAACCGTGGGTTTGCATTCATTGAATTTAATACACACAAAGAGGCTTTGAGTGCTTTCCGTCGACTTCAACAATCAGATGCAATTTTTGGAACAGATCGTTCAGGAAAAGTTGCATGGGCACAACCATTAAATGAACCTGATGAAGATACCATGTCTCAAGTATGCATATACATCTACTTATATGAATAAAAAAAATTCAATCAAATGTTATAAGATCATAGAAAAGAAGTAGAATGTCATGATGAAATATTCAATATGCACCTTGTAATATTATATAAATTTGTATGAATTCCATTTTTAATTGTCAATGCAGGTGAAATCTGTTTTTGTGGATGGAATGCCTCCATCATGGGATGAAGAAAAGGTCAAAGAACATTTTAGCAAATATGGTGCAATTGAACGTATTGTTTTGGCCCGCAACATGTTATCTGCAAAACGAAAAGATTTTGGATTTGTGAACTATATTGATCGAGATGCAGCTTTAGCATGCATTGAAGCTTTAAACAATAGTGAAATCAATGAAGGAGATATAAAGGTATAAAAATCATATTGTATGTATGTGTAAGTGTTTTTTCATATTATTGTTTGATTCTAATACTATGAAGGATTAATTTTATATTTTGAACTTTTCCTAACTATCTTGTTTTGATTAGATGAAAGTCAAAGTAATGCTTGCAAAGCCACAAACCAAAAACAAACCTATTAAAGGAGGAACACGTGGAGGATATTCATCTAGCTTTCGAGGCGATTACAGAGTTGGAATGGGAATGGAAGGGGGGATGGGAATCGGAGGAGGGATAGGAATAGGAGGGGGGATAGGAATAGGAGGAAGAATGGGAATGGGATTAGGAATGGGGATGGGAATGGGAATGGGAATTCCAAGAGGAATGGAACTTATTCCTTATGATGGTAAGGTTTTGTATCTAGAAAATATACAAATATTAATTTTTTTATTGTAATAAATCATTTTTTTTAAAATATTTTGATCTTTGTAATATTTGAATAATTTACAATGAATATACCTATAATTACTAATATTTTGTGATTATTTATAATATATCTATATATTAATTTTATTTTGATTATGCAGTATTATCAAATTGGGGTAACATTCCTCGATTTGATAATCAATTAAGATTTGGAGGTCCAAGGGATCAAAAATATGGCTCGTCAAACATACAAAGACTAGAGAAAAAATCCAAAAGAGGTGGAAAACGAAACAATGAAGAATTGGATGCAAAATCTCAAGCAATGAAAGATAAACAAACAACAAGTGCTGTAAAGAAAGAAAGAAAATTAGATGGTACCCAACTTGTACAAGAACCACCTCAAAATGGAGACTCCGTTCCTCTAAATTCATGTGATTTAGGAAATAATGAACAACCCATCTCACATGTTCTTGATGTTGTGTCCAAGCCTTCTCTTGATAAATTTGAATGTACAATGTGTGGATTTGGTTTTGATACTCTTGATGAAAATGAATTACATAAAAAATCCAAAGTGCATAAGCTAATTGAAGGATTACGCCAAGATCAAAAGTTGAACAATAAAACACCATTATCGTTACTTCATGAATATGCTTCGCGGCATCATTGTGAAGTTCACTATGAAACCGAAGCAGAAACCAATGGTCCGTTTGGAGTTACTGCAGTGATTGGTGATTCGATTGGAGGAGCAAGTGGTGGTGCTCCCAAGAAAGGATTTGGTGTTGGTCGCAACAAGGCGAGAGCAAAGCAAATGGCAGCTGCTAATGCATTAGAAAAAATTATGGAAAGTATTTCTGAGTCTGAATTTCTTAAGCCTGGACAATCAAAGCAACGATTTGGTGATCGTGAACGCTCCAATCGTAAAGGAAAAGGTGGAAATACGGGAGGAGGAAGCAGTGGTACAAGTGGAGGGGGAGGAAATCGAAATTCTCGTGGAAGATCAAACACAGATTGGAGACCTACACAAGGTGGCCTCAACAATTCATTCTTGGGACTTCCAAATATTAGTGGAGGAACTCGTGGTGGAAGTGGAAAGAATAAGCGTTACAATTCAAATGATTCTTTTGTAAGAAACAACAAGAATAGTAATTTCATAAGCAATCCAAATGCTATTCCCTTGAATGGGTATAATGAATTTTCACGGGCTACAACACAAAGAGGATTAGGAGAAAGATTTGGTGGACGTGGTGGAGCATTGAATCCTTCATTTCAAGGTCCTCGAGGAGGAGTAACAACTCAAAACTCAGAAACATATGCGGAGCGCTATGATAGAATTCAAGGTGGACGAGGCTATGGAAATCCAGGATTTGGAGGAAGAGATTTTATAGGAGGGGTTGGAATGGGGAGTGAAACTTTTACTAGTCGAGATTTAGTCGAAAATGCTTTTGGAAATAAAAATCTACCACCTCCTCCTCCACTTTTAAATTTTAATACTCGTGATTTACCTCCAATTGGATTTGTTGGAGCAAATCGTGAGTATGAAACTTCAGGATTGAAACGCCCATTTCTTCAAATGGTAATTAAATTTATGTTGATTGAAATTTCAAACATGTAAATATCATTAGTATAAATCAATATTTATTCAAACTTTAAACAAATTAAAACTACACTATTATAATATTTTCAAATATATACTCTTCCAATCAATTTGATTATTGATTTGATCAATTTTGGTGGAAAAGGAAGAAGAAACAAGATTTGCGGATGCTCAAAGAACTCTTCCTCGCCAACGATTGGATGCTCCTGATCAAATTTCTATTCAATCAAATACAAATGCCCAAACATTTGCAGTACAACCATTGTTTCCAGAAGTTCAAAGGTATAAAAAAATGTTTATTTCATTCAATGCCCAATTTTTTTCCTTCTCTAAAATTATTCATTGTTGATTATCATTTATTACTAACACCATTTAATAAAAAATTGTGGTTTAATAATTAGCTTTTGTAAATAAAATGATGTGATAGAATACATTATATTAAAATTATAAAATCTTAGGTTTTAACTAATACACAGAAATTTGCACTTCATAGTATTCTTTTAGTTCCCTTATAGTGTCACTAATATGAAATACAAATCTTCAAAAAAATGTACAAATCCTACATATAAAGGTAATTGCCAAAAGTACTTATCGTAATTCTTGTCACGCATCTTAGGCATTTGAATTTTCTTGTTATAACCTTTGCATCATATGTCCAAATGACTTAGGATTTATAGAATATGTATTCAAGAATAATTTACATCTTATTTAATTTGTATTTTTCATAAACAAACCCCAATTGGATGTCACACTTTCTAACTTTGAGGTTGTCAATACAATTTTTAGCTCAAAAAATCAAATTTAGATCTAGAAATTGAAGTTTGCAAATTAACTTTTAGGATTACAAAGACTACCAAAGATATTTTTACAAATTGCAAATCTTTATTTTGCATATATGCTTCATGTACTCTTCCATTGAATATATGGAGGACTAGAGGGGTTAATATTATTTTGTTAAAATATAAATAATTGTCTAGAGGTTCCTTTAATCTAAAAAAATAACTAACTTTTCTATTGATTATTTGAATTTTTCTATTTTCTAAGAAAACATGTAGATAAAAAAATCAAAATTTGAATTTGCATATCTTTGTCCACAACTACTAGAGATTTTTTCAACTTGAATTTTGGAGAATATATTATTTCTAGTAGTATATTAATTTTACATATTTTATTCTATTTTTTAATATTTTCTTCCAAAAGTTCATTGAAAATCTTATAGTAGTCCAAATGCAACAAAATCATCAAGTATTTTTTGCAACCTCCCCTCCTAAACTATAGATTTTTAATCTTTATATAAATTATATCACATAATTTATAAATTTGATATATATGTGGATGTAGATCATCAGTTGTACGTTCTCAAGAACCACAATTTAATTCATATGTACAACCACAATCTCAAGGACTTCATATGGGTCAAAGTATTGTGCAATCTTCACATATTCCAACTCAACACGGAAATATGTCCGTTGCAATGGTAGGAGTTCCTACTCTTACTCCTCCTCCAAGTGGAACTCCATATTCAATTTATGATGCGGCTCCTCAAACTAATCCTTCATTGACTTCCAATGGTACGAATTATTTCCTACGTTGATCTATTACATATATTAATATAATTATATGAAAGCTAATTTTTTTATGATAATAAACAAATTCAAATTTTAATAATAAATTATTATTATTGTATATTAATTTTTATCATTTTATAAATTTACTTTGATTAAGTATTTTAATTTGTCAAATATATATTTAGAAACTTCATTCTTTTAGCATATATATTATTCTACAGGATATGCAAATATGAATCAAGACTACATGGTCAATACTTCATCAATTCCAGAGGTAAATATATAATAAAGGTGTTTTCAAAAAATTAAGTGCTCATAAACTAATGCAAAAATATCTAGAATGGTTTGCTTTCTAATTTTATCATATAGATTTCTTTTGAAGTATTATTGATATGCCAATTTGATCATAAACCATTATTGTAGAATATCTTCAACTTTATGTATGACATGACACGCTTTTAAAGTAATACAATCTTTAATAAATGCCATTAAATCTTTTTGAAAACAATTCAAAGGCATGCCTACATGGTACTTCAAGGCTTTTCAAACCTTGATTTTAATCCATATTGGAATGACAAAATTCTCAAAAAAACATTAAACATAATCAAATTAAATTCTTAAGTTCCATTTACCTACTAGTTGAATACAACCTCCAAACATTAATTTGACTCTATACATACACATCATCTTAAATGAGCAACTTTAGATTCAATTGTACAACTATTTTAATCAAATTTTACCTTTGGTAATTTTAATATTTTTAGAAAGATATTAAAGAATGATTCTATATCGAATGTTCACATTTGAAGATGAAAACTACCTTGAGCTTTAACATTGTTTTTTTCTTTGCATTATATTTTTTCAATAACCAAATATGTAGATTATTACCTTAATATAAAAACATTGTTTTGATTGCAATCATTTTTCTTGACTTTTCAATAATTTTGAATGAATTGCAAAAACAAATTTTAAGTGTCAAATATAAATTTTCTTAGAATAAAAATATTTTTTCTAAAATCTTTGATATATTCAAACAATTTTTTTATGGCTTTTGAAAAATATAATATTTTATGAAGTTTATCTAAATTGTCATATTATCTTCATTCATTTATTTGAATACTATATTTGTCAAATTCCTAGGACTATTTCATTGATTATGCAAATAGATATGGTATCCTGTTCTATAATTTAGTAGAAAATTTTTATTTTTATTTTTGAAAACATTAGTTATTGTCACTACAAGCCTAATAGAATCTTACATTGGAACTATGTTTTGACATTCAAACTATCAATCCTTCAAAACTTGGTTTTATTAATGTAATTATCTTTATCAAATCTGAAAATTGTTGTGCAAATTAGAATCCTCTTAGAAAAGTATAATTTCATGTAATAAATTTTTTGCCTTAACAATTGCACATCTTTGTTTAGATTTCTCAAGGGAACACGTATCCAACTCAAGTTGCATACAATGCGCCTTATGGAATCATTCAATCAACCATCCCTTCACAAGCTATTGGAAGTTTCACGCCCATACAAAATGCAGTTCAACAACAATCATTTTATTGATGTTCCAAGAATGGTTTGTATTTCATTAATTTCCAGGTATTTCTTGATTATTGGAAGAAGAAAAAAATTGTAGGAGTAAATATATTACAATTGAAAATGAATTCACACATGTTTTTTTTTCCTTCTAGTTTGATATGAATATCAAACTTTTTAAGAAAAATAAAATGATTTAACATAAAAAATGATATAACAATGAACTTAATTTGAATTTAGATGAATTATTTATGAATAATATTTGAATGCAAATTGAATACCTCCTCAAATTTGGGTTCATTCCAATGTCAAATTTGACTCAAAAAAGTAGAGTCTAACCATTGGCAAATGTTTGTGCAAAAATAGAGATCAAAATTTGAAATTGAGACTGTTGCTGTGGAATATTATACACATGAATAAAATTCATGATGAATTATGGTGAAAGAAACAACTAAAAAGACATGAATGATTCAATTTGACAAAGTTCACATTTGTTCTACAAGTGCTTTGTTATCTTGTACTACATGCAAAGTAATTGGTTGTAGCATGTAATGCCCACAAAACATTGCACACTTACAGTATTCTACATTGGAGGCCAAGGCATGGGATAGAGAAGCCATTGGACACATACATTAGTGAATAAAAAAAACAATGTTTGATGAATTACAAAAACAATGTTTAATTTGGAAAAAGTACAAATCTTTTTATGATATTTCAATAGTGGTAAATTTTGAATTTTCTCTTGTAGAAGTATAGAAAAGTAATTCTAAGTTTCATTGCAAAGTCAATTGGATTCTGAAGGAAAGACTATTATCTTTGAATTTAGTGTATCAAACATCATTTCAATCAAAATCATTAGAAAAATTTAGTTTATTTTTTAAAATTGTGATATTGGTTTCCAAATTTTCCAACTATATTCATTTTGCAATGCATCTTTAGAAATTGATATTAAGATTTTGGCTCTCACTTAAAAAAATTATATTAAGATGCTTTGTAATAAAATTTAAAACACAAAAACGAAATATGAATCTGGAATAGGAAAATGCAATATGAAAAGTCAAATATTATTTTTATGTATTTAGAATACTACCTTAAGAAATTCATTTCTTGAATACTAAAATATATATTTGTTGCTTGACCTTTGAATCTATGCTAGCTTTGTGCCCACTTAGGAAGGCATTTGACTATGAGGTGTAATTCATCTTTGAATTGAATCTACAATTTTCTTCTTAAAAAAATACAATCGATATAAATAAAGATTTTGAATATTTTAAATGAAATGGATTCAATACAATGAAAATAATAACCTATTTTGAACTCCCAAAGGCAAAAATGTTATTCAAGTGTAAAAACTAAAGATTATTTCCAAAATAAATTAAATAACAAATGATGGATTCACAAATATAAAATACAAAATAATACTTTTACAATTTGATAATTTTCTTCATCATATGTTATTACCAAAAATTGAATTTTTATTTTTGATAGATTGCATTCAAATTTTACATCATTATTAATTTAAATATTATATTATTTATTTTCATTTATATAGATGTAGATTTTCTTATGTGTAAATTTCATAAATATAAAAATAATTTTTTTGGAATATTATGTTATAATCTCAAAATAAGTGAGAATAATTTTGAGCATATATTCAATAGTAAGATTTTTAAAAGTAGCAATAAAAGCAAGTCAATGATAATGTGCAATTATTGCACAATACATTTCTCTATGTTTACTATGGAAAAAAAATCAATAGTGCTCATTATATTGCAATTTGAATTATCCATGAAGACTAAAGATCTTTTCAATATAAGAATGACTTGAATCATAGTTTTCAAAATTGTTGGGAACCATAGTAGTATATAAAAATATTCAATATATATTCTAATACAATGCATATCATTTTTTTATTTATATAAAGAAAAGAAAATAATCTTGTAAAAAACAATGAACTTATTCAATTTATAAAAGCTTATATTTATTTTGTGGATTTTTTTGAAGACATTCACTATCAAATTCAAATATAACAAATATGTTTTAAGTTAAAATTTGATTTTTTATTTGATTAATCATATTCTGTTTTTAAAAATCACCGATTATAATTTACTGAACCTTATCTTTGTTCAAAATATTATGTAATGTTTTCTTCTAATATTCATATTTTATTTATATTAATTGGATAATGTGATATTAAAAACACCAAACAAAACTTGTGGTCTTATTTATTAGATTTTTTTTAAAGCGTTACACCTATGTTCATAATTATAAACCTACAAATTGATAAAGAACGAGTTAATTTAATGAGTTGTAATTACTTTAATAGACCAAAAATAATTTATTTATAGAAATATCGTCAATGTTTTTTTAAATACAAAGATATTTCAATACATTTTATATTAAATTCATTTGATACATGTGAAATTAATGAAGATTTAATAAAAAATTAAAATTCATAATTTGTCAATAAATTTGAAAGTATCCAAAATTAACTACTTGTTCAAAAAGATAAAGTAAAAAAATGATTGCATACTTATATAATAGGTCATTTTTAGTACTTTTTCAAAATTTTGATAAAATTTTGAAGGGTATCCAATAAAAATTTCTAATATACAATTTTATATGACCACTTCAAGCAAAATGATGCAAAAATTTGTAATAAATCTTTGCATCTCAAGCATTCTAATATACATATTTCTTAAGCAGGATGAATTTTTCAAGAATCTTTATTTAATGTTCAAGCAAATGAAGCTCAAATGGCAATTTTGAACAAGTTTTGCTAGCATATGCACTAGACATAAGATAATAACAAGTAAGTGTCCTAATTCTTCTACACTAACTTTGTATATTTGGTTGATGAGACTACAAGTGTAATTTTTTATCGCCCCACTAATTTCCATGTTGAGCACTTATGCATAGAATTCAACATTTCAAAATATTTAAACTATATATCATGAGAAATTGTAGAATCATGACAATGATCATAATTAATGTTGTCAATGTTATATTTGAAAATAATAATTAATTCTACTAAGTACAAGTAATATTCCAAATTTATTATTATTTTCAACTAGCTATGAAGCAGTTGAATTTCAAATTGCCAAATCCTTGAAAGTTTCTTAAATAAAAAGTTTCATAGATATTTACTTCAACACAATTTTATTTTATGGCATTTTTTTATTCAATCATTCATAAATTCAAAATAAAACAGCAATTCCTACATTTTTTGGTGGATGTCAATTTTTTTATTTTAAATTATGAACAATATAGATTTTTTTGAAAATTATTCAATAAAAATCTATTTAATCTTTTTATTTTAAAGATTTGAGTTTGAATTGAAACTCAAAAATATAGGAAAAGTTGTATCAAATAGTTTTTTTTCCTGCAAACTTTATAGTTGTTCAAGATTTAATAATAATTATGCAAATTTTATTGAAAATGATAAATTAATATATATTTTTGACAATATTAAAAAAATATGAAGATAGCCTTCCAATAATTATTAATCACTGAGCTCAAGTATTTGTTTTATAGTAAATTTCAACCTTTAAACATTATTAACTAGAGCCCTTATTGTGTATGGTTATTTGCTTTACAAGCCTGTTTCTTAGAAAAAAATAATTGGTTGAAATTTATTTTAAGAAAATAATAATAATGAAATAGTTTTAAATTAATTTTAAAAGGTTTGCAAGAGAAAAAAGGATACAACTTGTAGGACCAACATTATAATTAAACATTTTTTTGTTCTAGATTTATGTTTAATGGACAACATTTGACATCATTATTTATAACGTTGGCAAAACAAATTTATCCATTGTACATGAATCATACAATGTTGGAGTTTGGATGTTGTAACAACAATGCTCTTGGAGAACCAAAGTTGGAAATGATGAGCAAAAATAAACTTTCCACTTGACAAATGTCAACTTAAATTCAACCTTGTGTATTTATGACAATAATATTTCAACTTTGGCTTAAAATAATCTATTTGAACTTCACATTTTTTAGCATGAAAAATATATAATTAAATTTTCAATCAAATAAGATTATAAGTGAGTAGGTAAAGCTTGCAAAAATTGAGAGTGGTAACATGATTGGAACAAGCCAATAAAAGTAGAAACAACTTACTCATCATTTGGCACTTAATAGCTTTCATGGATTATTGCTTTGCTAGTAGTATTCCTAGTCAAGTACTAATAAGCATCCACATGAATTATCAATTTGCATTGAATTTGATGTTCTTACATCATAGAAATGCAAATGTTATGCAAAAATTGTTTTTCACAACCAATTTTCTATCCATAGAAGACTTTCAAATACTCCATCTATCTTATTTAAGTACCTTCTACAATCCTCAATGTCAAAAGTACTGGAAAGCACCTCAACAAACACCACCTATTCATTCCCACAAAATTAGCTAGTTCCTTCAAATGTTGTTTTAGAACATAGCATATTGTCTTGACATTTCCAAATTCACTTTTTCATAAATATAAATATATATTTGTAGCCAAATTTGAAACTTAATAACTCCGTTTCTTTTTTATATTCATTTTAAAAATAAATTTATTATTCTATAACATATTCCAATGTCATTCCACTTCTAACTAATACAAAATCATAACCTATCATTAAAATCTTGCAAAATCATATAAAGAGGATAGCCTCAAGACAAATAATTAAACAAACAAATAATTATTGATAAAGTTAAATATATATGAATAGTCTCTTTGAAACTCAAATAATATTATCTATGTGAATTACAAATCTAGTCTAATATATATTGAAATATAAATTTATATTATGCAATTTTCTTATACCATAATACTCATAAATATATAGATCTAGATAAGGCTTGTTTGAGTCAAAAATGTGTTAAATTTTTATTTTTTTAAATAACAAATTTAGAACATAGATTTTGTTATTTTAAAGATGACTCTGAGTCATTGAATTGAAAGACATAAAATAATACATAGTTGCAATTTAGGTTTATATTAACATAATAACCATTAGAAATATACATTATCATAGGTAATTAGAAAATTTGGCATTATCTTGAAATAAAATAAGGTGAAAAAAGGATTTGGCTTTGAATTTAAAATTTATGAAAATTCACTTTATTTTGAATTTGGCAAGCAACCTAGACCATGTATATTTCACATAGCTACTCAATGTGAGCAATGCAAAAAAAAAGGCAAGTATTTATATTAGTTGGATGGTAATAGGTACATCAATCAATAAGGGAATTTTGTAAATTCAAGAATCTTAAAGTCTCAACTATTCATAGTCACAATCATCTCAAATGCAATCATTGTATATATAGAAAAATGTTAGACCTCATTTAATTAAATGCAGTTAATTAAATTTTTCAATATGTAGTTCCATAAATAAAGTTAATTTTCATCACTTATATTATACTTTGTATTTGTGATTTAGATCCTTTGATGAAAAATGTATGGACAAAATTTGGGAAAGATTCGAAATGATCTTTCCTACTTTCTCTAGACTTTGTCTATGGATTTTTCTTGGTGGGTCTAAATCACATAGGAATTAAAAAATTAATAGTTAACTTGAATCCCTGTATTTTTTAGACAATCTTAAAAAATCAAAAAATGATTTAGAATAGGTAATTGAGGTCTAAAATTTTCCTAGTGAGTGCTTATTATGATTATTTAACTCCCACTTGCTTCAAATTATCCCATATCTTTTGAAGATTGGCTACAAACAATGAACTTCACTATAAAAATGACCTCTCCTCCCTAGTTTTTACAATATATAAATGACTTACTTCATTTTATCAAAGAAATTTTCTTTGTATGGGATTGTGCATATATTGGGTTGATATTTAATTCAATTTTTTTATAAACTACAACATTGTTTGAATTCATTTTCACTTAATTTTGGCTATTTTTCACATCAATTTCCAATAAATTGGAATGCACTATCTTATATTATTTTTTTTGGGCTTGTTCTTTAACAATAGTTTCTAAAAGAGGAAGGTTCTTTAAAATTCAACAATGTGAAGATGTATTGTAAGATGCAAATCCAAAAAATAATTCTATTATAATTTAATAAATATCAAATTATGCATTATGACATAAGTATTATATTTGCAACTTTAAAGACTTCAACGACTATTCTAATCGATATTCATCTTTGATATTTGGATTTTAAAATTTGATTATTAATGAAATATAAGGGAATTTTGTATGAAAATTGTTGTAAAAGTGGTTAAAATTGATGAGATGTGAAATTTTGCAAATACTTATAACAATCAAATTAATTAATTAATAATACAAAACAAATGAAATTCTAAAACTTCAAATGAATTAATTAATAATATAAAGGCTTCTTAAAATTCAATAATTAATTAAGACATGCATATTAGTGCGATTATGGATTTAGAAATGACCTTTCAAAAATAAATATCTATAATAATAATTACTATTGTAATAAAATGAAGAAATCATACAAAATTGTTAGTAATAGAAGAAGCTCTTGATGAATTCAAAGGTGTATAATTTTAAATTTAACACCTATTTTAAAATTCATAAATAGATAATAACCCTAAACATTGATACATACATTTTTAGCATTGAATAAGTAGTATATATATTAGTTAAGGTGTGATAGTTTATTGGATCAATTTCATCTCTTTGATGAAAACAAATTGTATAAACATTGTTACAAACTCAATTGGTCATAATCGTATCAATTTTTTATTGGTTAAATCTTATTAAATATTAACTGATTATCTAGTTCAATGGAGTTTTTGCTTTGCTTGAATTATTTAGTTTTCTTTGATATTTTGTCAATTTTAAGCACTAATTAAGACAAAAGAATTTGAAAAAAATTTCATTGGTAAATTTTAAAGTTGATTAACTTAATATTTTGTGGTGAATGAAAATTTCAAACTAGTATGAAAACCATCAATTTAAAAGTTGGATTAGAATTTAATGTTAAATGAAAATCATAAGGATACAAAATTCTAATTTTAGTATTATAATGATTTTCACCTTTGATTTTGATTGTAATATGATTGTAAATTTATGATAGTGCACTCTTCATTAAAATTTGTAATAGCTTGAATGAGTCTCTATGAAACAAATAGCCCTATATACAATCATTTGGCAACAAAAACAATAATATATATAGAAATTTTCAAAAAATTAGCATTAGATGTTATATGAGGCCTCTGAGAGAGTGTTTGGCCATGGTTCCCCATGTTGTGAACTATGGCCTTACATACAGATTATTTAATACTAATAAAATTCCAAAATAAATCTAATTTCTTTTTATGCAATTCAACATGGCAGTCTCTCCGCCACATCGGATTGTTGGTTCTTTGACATTCCCACAGTTTGGGAACGTCAAGAAACTTGTAGTCTCTCAATGGGATAAAAAATCATCTAATGGCTTAAAATGTATACAAATTTAAAATTAATATTGACATAGATAACAAAGTTATAGTCAATTCCATTTTGTATAAATACTATCTTGGTTGTCTTAACTTTGTCATTTGTAATATACCATATCAATGTGGGTACTCAACAAATGAAAAGATTAAAAGTTAATTGTTGTTTAATATATGTGCTAATTTAAGTATATTGCTAAAACCCTAAAACTTGCTTTTGAAGGAGATCTTAGGACTTTTTTTCACTATTTCAATACTAAATGATTTTGTCAGATTTTAAATTTTTATTTGGGATGATTATGATTTTGTACAAAAACATCATCTATCAAAAGCTAAATTTTCATGAGTTCTCATAAGCAACCAAAAAAGGAAATAATGACAAAAGAAAATTACCTTTGTAAGTATAGACTACAAAATTGCCTTCCATCTATATTTAAGGCAATTGGATTGGAGCAAGAAAGACAATGTTGAAATTAAGCCATTTTACTTCTTCAATTCAATTCAAATCAAATCAACAAGGCTATGCAAACCAAAAAAAGCCTTGAATAAAGATGGCAAGGCATTATTGTTAGGCAACAACATCGTGAATGTTAATATTTGGTTCACCAAAAATCTTGCATTGTACAATACATTTCATTATATTGTGTCCATTCAATACAAAAATCTCCTTCAAAGTTGAGAAGGCTACAACTAAGGTATCTAAAGCAAAGAAGTAAAAACACTTCAATGCATTTAATCTTGGGAAAGGCACTCAATGTGAAATACATAACCTAGTTGTGTGCAAAGGGTACTTAATTGGGGGTATAAAATAAGACATATATTTTGAATATATTGTATGAACAGAAATATGTGAGAATTATTATAAAAGCACTCCTAAATATTCTTTAAATCATAAATTTAAAAATTGTTTTGGAATCACTTCACTTTAAAATGAGTCTAATTTGAATAAAATGGACCCTACAATTGCTTTCACCTAATTTATAAGATTGTCTCACAATGCCTTCCACTAGAATATAATACATCATAATAGCTTCTATCTATGGATTAGCAATAGTTTAAGGTATTTTTTAATTGGATGGATGGATACATCATAAAAGTCATTATCTGAATGCACCATAAATCTTACATCATTCTAAAATCTTATTTTTATATAATTTAAGCATGGAAACAAAACTAAAATGAATTTTGCTTTAGTGCTAAGATTTTTAGAACATTAATGTGTATAAAAATGATATAATTGCAATGACAAATGAACGTTATTTTGGTATTGTTGCAATCTATACCTTAAGTTAGATTGGTTTTTTGGTTTTTTTTATACACTGAGATTTAAGAAATGGTGAGGCATCTAGAGGTGTTCTTGGTACCATTGGAAAGGTCTTTGCAAGGAAAAGTGCATGAACTTTGTTTCATGGCGTTTGGACCTACAATGTGAAAGTTATTGAATTTCAAAGTTTTTATGAATTGAAAAATTGAATCAAATTATCTTTTATTTTAAAAAAATCATAACTTTCATATGGCATGTACAAATGCCACAAAACAAAGCCCTTGCACTCCTTTGAGCAAAAAACTTTCTATTTGTATTTATTTTGTGACATTTGGACCTATGGTGTGAAAATTAAAAAATTGAATTAAATTATCCTTTATTTTAGAGAAACCATAACTTTCACATGGCATGTCCAAACACCACAAAAACAAAGCCCTTGCACTCCTCATAAAGCTTTCTATTTGTACCAAAAACACAACTTCTCACACTACGGTGTCAATGAAAGTTATTGAATTTCAAAGTTTTTATATAATTAAAAAATTAGAAAATTATTCTTACTTTTATTTTGACTGTTTTGATTGTGGCTGTGTGGCAACGATATTGGGCACATTGGCGGCTTAAAATCATACCTTTCAAGTTGTGGAAAAAATAAAATTAGAAATCAAGACTAAAAAACAAATTAACATTGAAATAGATTTTTTGTCACTAACTACAAACTTTTGTAATGTAAATTCTCAATACACTCCTTTCTTTTGTCACAAGTATTTTATCCAACTATTTTTCAATGCACTACGGTATTCAAGTTCCCAAATGAATTTGAATTCTTCCCTCTTAAAGTTTTGCCAATGTCAATTTGGCACCCATCTACCTTTTTATACTCCCTTCACAAAAAAAGTTATAAATTCAATCCTTGTTTGTCTTGAATGATCAATGTTGTGAATAATTATGCTTGCTTGTATGAAGAACATATTGAAGCCACATTGATGGCATGGACTTTTTTGAATCTCACTTATTTTAGAGTAATTCAAATTCCCTTTTTGCAATCTACACTAAATAGTGAAATTAGGTTGCGTGAACAATTAGGGTTGTTTATACTCCAAGAAAGTTATTGTAGATGCCATCAAAGCCAACAAATTATTCTACAAATATTTTGATTTGTATATAGGGAAGTTCATGAGTCCCAATTACATCAATATCTACTTCAAAAGTAGTGCACTCTTGTATAGTAACAATAAATATTTATATAGTGTCAAATGTTGAGAAATTGGTGTAGGGCTATCTAATTTCACTATCTAGTGGAGGAGTTTTTTAGGTTTTAGATAGCATCATTGCATTCAATTGTTCAAAGTTCAAATGTTTTTTTAAATTGGAAGGCTCTTAATTGGTGTAGCACCTTTAATACAACAAATGCAAATAATGTTTCTAGATTGATGATGGTTTGGATAGGCTTAAAATAAGTGGAGTTTTGTAATGAGGAGGAACTAGTACCATTATTGGATGGTCTCCAGATTCAAGTTCTGGGCTAGTTGCATTTTTCCTAAAAAAACATATATTGGAAATTGTCTTTGTCATTGCTGCATTTGCAACTTTTTTGGAACACTACAATTTTTTTTTTAAATTCTTCCATTTCTAACAAAGAAAAACATTCAAATTAAACCCGGACATTGCAAGCCAAATGAGCATTTCAAAAGTCAAAACCTGAATTTTGACTTAGTTCTTGATTTTAAATGTTTTTAAGGTTAAATAAATGCCACATTTAACTACTTTTGGACTTTCAAGTGAATTTTGGACAATGCACTTCAAGGTCTCCAAATGATTATCTCTCAATGTTTGTATATATCTCTTGATGTTTGTATAGATCTTCAAATGTTTTGTGTAGATTTCTTGATGCATCTGGAGATCTTCAGATGATTATTTCTAAAAGATTATCTCCCAATGTTAATTCTGGACTTTCAAAAAGTCCAGAAGTAGTTAAATGTAGCATATAAGAAAATGTAGCTCCAATAATATATTTTTTACTATATTTTATTTTTTTTGAAATTTTTGAAATACACCATTTTTGAACTTATTTTATCAAATTTCTTTTGGTGTAGGCTCAAAGGGTACACCAATTACACCATGATATTTTTAACTTATATATATATGTGCGTGTGTGTGTGAGATACAAAAATCAATATGATATTTTTAATTATAGAGAAATGAGGATAAATTTTAGATATATATTACTACATGTGAAAAATATCAAATTTTGAAAAGTGTGTTTTAATGTAAATATCTAATGAAGTTTGACCAAGCTCACACGTGAAATGTTCTTTAAGGGTTAAACATTTGAAAATTGATATTTTAAAATACCTACACAAGGCCTAATATACATTTAATTGTTATATTCCCTCTGACTTAAAATGATCTTCTTGTTGGACTTATAATAATTTTCTGTCTTAAAATGGTCTTTTTGTTGTACTTTGTGACATTGCAAATTGGTCAATTTTGATTTTGATTGCTATCTAGGACCAACAAAGCAACTATGAGTAGTAGTTCCCCCTCCGTCCATGTAATCATCAATGAAAAGACAAATGAAATGATTGAAGGGGTCAATCAATGTTATTTGTTCTTATTTTTTGCATCTCTTTGCATCTCTTTGAGTGTTGCCCAATTGAAAGAGATGAAGCTTTAGGAAGTGGAATATAGGTCCACACATGGTCTTGGACCCATACTAACTACCCCCCAAATGATGACTTCACACTTAATAATTAAATGTCCATAGCTGCTAATTGAAAATGCCCCACAAATTTCACTTTCAATACTTCAAATCCAAACTTTGAAAATGACTTTGGAACTCAAAGTTTCTAAGACACTAGGAGTGCACTAAAGTCTACCTACAACTTGAAATATTTTTTTTAAATGTTATTTTTAGCCTTAATTCTGAATATTTTGTTAAAAATGAAAATCATTTTGGGATGGAGGGAGTAATTCTTTTGCATTCCCTTAGGACTCATAAATAAATAATAGTGTTCTTGTATGATGTAAATCCTACAAGATATTAATTACATGGTCTCATTGGTTCTTCAAGCAACTAATATCGATGATATTCCATTTTAATCAAAATTTCAAATTCAAAGTTTTGAAATTGTTCATATTGTAATCAATATTGTAAATACATGAGAAGAGTTGATTGTTGTGAATATTTAAGTAATTGATTTTTTCTTAAGGGGCTAGTCCTCATATGCATTGGGTTTTTCAATTGGAAGATTTGCAAAAATGCATGTGGATTTTTGCTCAACTACTATGCTTGTTCTACTAATATGTTCAAATCGTAGTAACTCTATCAAAATCCATATCCAAAGCATTAAGTTGTCTTTTGAAGTCCCCACAAGTTGTCAAAAATTGAACTTAGTTACTGTATTAGATTTTTTGCCACTCATACTTGCCTTTATAAATTTTCTAAACCAAAATATTTCTTAACCCCTAAAGTTCTTTACCAATGATGCTAGCATGTTAGTATAGAAATGCAAGTACATGAGCCTTGAGTACATATATAAATAGGTATCCTACAACCATTGAAGGTTCTTATAACATAAATCATTAGATGTTTTTCAATCACCATAGAAGGTCGTTTTAGGTTGGTTCCGCATGTTGGGAACCATCCACTATTGTGCATAATTAAAAATCATTAAAAAATCATTAAAAATAGTTTGTTGTGGCCGAGTTCTCACAATCTTGGAACTCAAGGGAATTTACAACCTTGTAGACCAACTAGATTTCATTTAATGCCCCATGATATAGGTATCTTTAACCCCTAAAGGACCAAGACCATTTTCTGTCAAAAGCCACTGAAAACTGCCCCTATTGCTGCGTTCATCAAATTTTTCAACAAAATGTTATTTTTACAAATCTAATCGTAGGATCTTTTACTAAACTTGTAGAAGAAGAAGTGGTAAAAATTTCGTCACATTTGACCGTACGGATTGAAAGATATAGGCATTTGAAGTGAAAGTTTTTGTTTTTTTTCACTGTGCCCGACAACTTCAGCTGCCTTTGACCATTGATTGTGGTAACTTTTTCCACTATGGGTGCTGAATTTAAAAATTTATCATATTCTGAATCATGTTAGGCATGTCTCCAAAAAAATTCAAGGAAAAAAAAGACATGGAACACATCCAAATAAATCTTGCAATGCAACAATGTCGGAAAGTTCACAATGCCTCACATAAATTTTCGAGTAAGTTCTCCACCACATAATTTTGAAACTCAAAAATCCAAATGGTGGATTGAAAGATATAGTGTGCCTTTACAATCTCCAAAAAGAAAACTTGGAAAAAAACAAAAACTCTATTTCTTATGGAATTTAGAAACAAAATGTGAAGAAATTATGGATTATGGCTTCGGGCATGGCATGAGAAAAGGGTTGGGGTGTGTCCCGATATGTTCCCACTATGTTCCCGGTATGTTCCAATCATTAGGAACTGTAAGTTAACTCTAACTACGTGGACCCGGGGTCGTGGGGGAGGGGTCACCTTCAATGACATCCAACCCTGCCATCACATGCTGGCCACATCTTCAGTACGCCTGCCAATATTTTCTAACCCCCTACCCTCTAATCACAAATGAAACAAATAAATAATTATTATATAGGTAAATAAACAATTCAATAATTCAAGTGAAAAAGTAATTTTGGTTTATAAAAAAGGTAAAAATTATTATTATCTTATTGAACACATTTACATAATGCATCTTTGCACCTAAACAATGGGAACCACAATTGTCTTCAAAATAAATTTTCTTGCAATTATTAGTAGTTAGGATCTTCAATTTTTTACACTTGGATTTTTAGAGAACACGTGTAGAATAATAGAATCTACTTGTTCTAGATATGAATTGTAAACTAATTTTAGGCTCTACATCCAAAAATAACAAAGTAAAAGTTTTATCACTTAGTTTATTTATATACACACACATGAATTATATATATATGTTCATTTTATATTTACATAGTTTCATTTTATATTCACATGAAGTCTTCATCTTTATATTTACAGGAAGTCTTTGTCTTTATATATTTGTTTATACTAAGTTTGCTTTAGGAATTTTGGCATGCTTCCCAAGTATGTGGTGTGTGCATTGTGTGAAGGATGACTTCCAAAGCGTCCCCACATACTTGGAAGGCATACATTAGAGTAAGCATTATGACGTCATTTTTATTTTTATTTTCATCCTTCTTTGTTTAGGAATTTTGGCATGCTTCCGAAGTATGTGGTGCGTGCATTGTGTGAAGGATGACTTCCAAAGCGTCCCCACATACTTGGAAGGCATATTATGATGTCATTTTACATTTTCATTTTCATTCTTCTTTGTTCTTGAATTTTGGCATGCTTCCAAAAAATCTACTTCATCGGCATAGCCATCCATTGTAGCTGTACTCCCTAGCATGCTTCACCTCTCTATTCCTCCCACCCCGTAGTTCTCCTCCATGTTCCCCTCTCCCCCACGTTCCCCTCTTCCCTCCCCGTTCCCACTCCCTCCCTCTCTTTCCTGCATGTTTCTCTCTCCCCTTTCCCCGTTCCTTTCCCCTTTCCCTGTTCCCCTCTCCTTTCCCTGTTCCCCTCCCCTTTTCCCATTCCCCTTGGCCTGCCTCCCGCTGCCCCTCACCCGTGCACCTCCTTGCCCCTCACAATGTGCCCTTCATCAAATTTTAGAAAGTCAATTGTGCCCGTGCTGCCCCTGATGTGTAAATTACACAAGATTTGCAATAACTTTTGAACGACAAAACCAATTTCCATGAAATTTTTTTTTCCGCATTGTCCTTACAAAACTCTATCTTTAAAAAAAAATTCAATTAATTTGAATAAAAATTATAGTAGTGATAGCCTACCCGATTTCCATTTTGTCCCCCGAGGGGACTTTGGTCCTTTAGGGGTTAACATAGATTTAACCTATAATCATAGAAGATTTCTATAATATAAATGTACAAATTCCTATGTTTATATGCTCAAGATCCTAAGCTCGTATAATAGCCAACCGTGAGCTCCTTACAGATCAAAATGGGTCTTGAGAGATTTGGCAATCTAAAGTGAGGAATCAAATATTGTTTTTTTTTCCTCAATTTTTTTTTGAGAGTACAAAATCAAAGAAAATTCTAGGAAATCCCACTTTTATAAAGATCCAATGGTTGACAAAAATCATGCTTCTAAAAGAAGTTTGAATCCCAACTTGGGTAGACAAAGGTCACCATCATTTGCTTTGAAAATTTGCACACTTCTTCCTAACATAAGGTTCTACTCAAATATGAAATCCCCAAATCTTCCTTCCAATTTTCTTTTCTGCAGTCTTCTTTTGAAAAATAATAACACTCATACATGCTCTGAATTTCAAAAAATAATCAATATTATATAAGAATTTGGCATTTCTAAACACAAAAATTCAAATTTTTATATTATGTTATTATGGGCCAACATTGTAAAGGAACGTTAGGTTTGATATATATGAATACAAGTATGTGCATGTGATTTCCATATGGATAAAAACAAATCAATCTACCTAGGCCAAACCTAAAATGGAAAAAAAAAAGTGCCAATCTTTTTGGAAATCCTACATGTCCAACAGATCATTTCAAAATTCATACACATGCCTTTATTGACAATACATACTCCTTTATTGACAAAACATACTCATTCACAAGCTACAAATGCCTAAAAGTGAGGGAAAACTTATTTACTTTCAAAATAATTCCTTTGTACAATACTTACATATGGTAATGAGAAATAATATACCGGCAAAAAATAATTTTATATAGAGGTGTCAAATTTCAGGGAAATTATTTTTTATGAAAAAAAGTTTTCATACAAAGAGAACTCGAAAGTCGAGGGAGTATTCCTATTTTAAGCGTTTACTGAATTCGGTTTCGGCATGAAATTCCAACCCTGATATTCAGGTTTGGTAGACATGGAAAATGGTTTTCAACCTTTTCAGTATTTCAAGTAATTTGTGAGCCTTTTTAGACACTTTGGTATTGTCGTACCAAAGTGAATACCGTCCTACCATCCAACTTCGCTTGAAAAGGAACTGTCTCCTACAATTATTACGACCAAAGTTACGATACCGTCCTGTACAGTCCTACTTCGCTTGAAAAGGATACAATTATTTCGACCAAAGTTACAATAACTTACCGTCCTACAGTCCTACTCCTTTTGGAAAGGAACTGTCTCCTGCAATTATTTCAATTTACGCTTCCAAAACGGTCACAGGGTCAGTCCTCCATTTCAGGGTTGATACAACTGAGAAGAAATTCGAAGAAAAAAACCCAAAACGCTTTTAAACATATTATAATCTGTGTTCAAATGCACATCACCTTAAACTATCTAATGATATACTGGTAATACTGGTATGGGCCAACTTAATACTGGAATAATTTGGACGGAATAGCACAAGTGGGGCAAACAAGTAGCCCACCATCAAAACCAATAACCAAATATTTAGCGTAGACGATTTCTTCTTGCACTTGTGCGGTCGCGCTCACTGAAAACATACGTAATCTCAGATGTCCTAGCGATGCGTTCCAGAAAAACAAGAATCTCAAAGACCGCACCATACAGCAGTGTTGCCCATACTCGGAACATCAAACAAAAAGTAGACCATACCTCGTCGTACATGAGTATGCAATACCACTCCAGCATACGTCAAACAGAAAAATCAGTGTAATCTCCTTTTGATGCTACCGATTTCAAAACCCCGTACCCGAGCGTCGCAGGTCTCTTTAGAAATGCGCATATCCAACCGGTGACTAAGACTAGTCAATGACAAGCATCCGCCGACGCTCACCAATCTCCCAGTACAGCACTGGGACTGTCGCTCATCTGCCTCCGAATAAAGACAGACGTCCCTGGCAACACAAAGTGCCACGATCCTCCCACCGCTGCCTGGCCCACCTCACAAATTCCATCTCAACAACCCCACGGTAGTCGTGACCACACTTGCATGACCATCTCAGCCACTGACCCACCGGACCACAGCACCACACGCGCACCAACACAATATCTCCACACTCTCCTAAATATACAAGATGACGAACCTGCCAAAACCAATCATTTCATTCGGAATGCCCACCAATTAAGTGTCAATCCTTGCTAACCACCTACATCGGGGTTCACTTCCCCGAAACCAGTTTCTCAGCTGCACAAAACAGCTTCCCACCAATACAAAGAACCAAGGAGACCGAGGCCAACGGACTTACAATACTACTACTATATACGCGAGTGAGGGCCGTGGAACGAGTTCTGATCTCCCACAGCAGGCCAAATAACCTACAGAACGCGCACCATAAAGGAGCGTGCCCACCACATCCTGCTATGCCGTTGGGCTGCAACTCCGTGCAAGGACGTCAGAAAACGCTCCATCTAGCCTCCGGGACCGGAAGGAACCTACTGCTCTTTCCAGATGCGTCCCGTCACTCTCAGCTTCAGCTCCTTTCGGTCGCCGCCCGAGAAAAACAGGGCCATGTTCCTTTGGATGATCAGCCCGTCGTGACTATCGCGCACCTTGCGGTGACTGTCGCGGATGCTGCGAGGAACCCCTTGCCAGATCAGTTTCCGCCCGTTCGCTCCCACCTCCAAGCTGTAGCTGAAGTTCTTCGCCTCGTTGTCGTCCCCCATAAACCGCAAAAAAGCCATATACACGGGGGCCATGCCCAGCTGGAAAGCCTCGAAATGAAGACAAAAATGCTGCCCAAAACAATTGAACACCTGCACCCACACCGTAACATCCCGATCCACATCGTTCCATGAGTTCCATGCCCAACATTCCCACTACTAATCTAAACCGCCTTCAAACCCCAAGTAACTCACTTTCGCTCTCACCCTCTTACCCCTCCTTACAAACGGAACCTGACATAACAACCCCGCTATCATATAGACGACGCACTCGCCAGTGACAGGATCCGAAAAAACACAACCGCATTAAAAAAAATGGGACCTCACAATCTCGATCACGTTGCTTTCCACCACAAACAATAACTCGCAACCAACACCTCACTTTGGCCCTAGCCATGCCTTCCTCAAAGACCGCTCCCCATTCCCTCCCACTCAGGTATACATCCCAACAAAGAAAATAAAACGCACCGTTAACATCCACGTCGCGTTCTCCACTTCCTGCGGATTCGACTTCACGTAGCGGTGGTTGAAAGTGGATCCATTGTGCATGTCTACTTTGTGCTCGTCTCGAAGGTGAGCCACCAGCCATGCGATGTCCCCCGTCACCGAGCACTCCGACCCTGCGTATGGACAATTGTACGGTCGGTACGTGCACTGCGCTTCGTGTTTCAGCTTGCTGTAGTAAGGAAAGATGTCCGGGCACCCCAGGTTCTGGTACCTGCACGGCAACTCGAGCGACTCGGCCACCTTCTCCAGCGCCAGACACCGGATATTGCCCAGCTCGTATCTGCAAGTCGGACACCGGTTGTGTACCCTTTGCTTGCAGTTGGAACACAATGTGTGTCCGTTCGGGCACTGCATTCAATCCATTCCACCGCAAGTCACACCCATCAGTACAGACCCATGCAACTCCCTACCCAAACCATCCGTGTACAATTCCTTGCACACAAACACGCCACTCCATTCACTTTAATCTCTTACAAAATGAAATCCTCCGGACGCCACTCAAAAAAGGACAGGGCTGTCAGTTTCGCGCAAGCGCAAGCAACCGATTCCATTCAAGCCAAATCAAATGCGGCTATGAAAGCGGATTTTCCCACGCTGCCAAGCTCTGCAATCACAGGACTCCACGTTTCGACGCACGTACAATCGAATTCTGTGCGATCCTAGAACCCAAATTCCACACTACCATCCGCGTCGTCCCATGACCAATCAAGCCGCGCACGAATGCGCCACCATCTCGGGAATAGCTCACAGCCATCTCTCCCTCAAAACTGGACCTACTATGCCCTGGTGTAATCAGTAGTGAATTGATATATACACCCCAGAAAATTCGGATGAACAACCTGGTGAATGGGCGGATACATCGAGTTCGTGCACACCGGGCACTCCAGAAGCTCGTGGACGCTGCTTGAAGGCGTCCCCGCTACCTTCCGAGTCACCATCAACGTGCTTTTCGAGACGGCCCCCGACTCTGTCTCGGACTCCGTGCTCGAAGGAGTGTCCCCTTCCCGAATTGGTGACTCCGGGATCTCCATCTTCACATTCGACGGAGCCATTCCGATCCTAACTAAGTTCCGTGAAAAAATTCCGTAAGATCCACTCACGTTTCTACCCTAGAACGCCTGATTCCCCTAATTCGTGTTCCTAATTTTCCGGCTTCTGAGCGACCTGCAGTTCAGAACATTGAAGTCGATCAATTCGTCGTCGCTACCTACCTCAAAGACGCACAATCAAGCGTCAGTATCCACCCATCAAAACCTACAACCGACCTCTCCCTAGCCCAGTGCCTCTTACTCACTGCATTCCAACTACAAATTGCCAGTCGTATTCCTGTCGCCACGGACACCAACATTGTGGGACGGAGCTCTCCTCCCCATCAGAAACCAGATCCCATCTGATCCCCAACTCCTGCCTAAATGGACAGGCACGCCCTCAGATTCCACTCGCACATCCCCAGCGATTCCAAGTCACAAACTCGGGTCATGTCGACTTCTTTTCACGCCAGACACATATACTGGACTATGCAAGAAGTGCCCCACGACTCTCCTCTCCTCTTCTCTGCACCCCGCCACAGCCACTGGCAACCTACAATTCCAGACCCGCCTCAACAGCTTCTGACACCCGTACGACGGGTTTACAGACAGGGGATGCTCCTCCGACTTCTTTCCCGACCTTTCAAAACAGCTCCCCCTCACCCACTGCCGGACACCATTCCAGATTTCAACATCCGAGACACTGCCAACGACGCGAACTCGCAGAGAAAGCCCGCCGGACAAAGTCACACATCCTTGTGAATGTCGAGCTAATTCCAATACCACTTTCCTGCGACGATCCAGCCGACTGACACCACCAAGTCAGTCTCCCACTAGCACGACGACGACACAACCGAACATCCCTCCGTCAATCTTAGTAGCTCCCAACACTCCAAAAAGCTTCGAGCTGCAACCCTAAGTTCCGTCAAGGCCGCCAAACGCGTAAGCCTCGTTCTGCACGCCACGATCCGTCTCCGAGACCTTACCGTCGACACCGCGTCCCCGTGTGGGACTTCGTGAGGGTTTTCCGAAACCCTAACCCCAGCTTTTACGCGAATGTGGCTGAGCTTTTCACGGAAACAATTGGCCGCGGAGATCTAAGCAAGCGCCGGAGGCAGCGGCCACGCCCCGCAGCAACATAGTGATGAACGAACTAAGCTCAGGCAACTGGAGGAAGCTCCTGGGGACATCGCGACAGGCCTGCGACGCGGGTAAGAACTTGAATCACTGTGGCTATGGCGACGCTGTCGCTGTCGCTGGTGCGATGGTGATGCAACGGGAGAGAAGAAAGGGCCAATGCTGGGATAAAGCGGGGCGCGGGGATGGGTGACCGCGTACCGTATGAGAGAGGAAGACGCCAGCTTGTTGCGTCCACGGTCTCCTGCTTAAGCCTGAAAGGACGGGCCCATGACCGCGGATCACAATCCTTCGCTCTGTTTGCTGTCATTTTGCAACTATAGATGAATGAAATTTTTAAATTTATTTTTCAGAGATGAAATCACACATCTCTTAGGAGTCATAAAATTTTCAACATCTCTTAGGAGTCATTAAATTTAATGACTCCTACAGTGAAAATCTGAAATTATTGTTAATTTTTTAAGGAAAAAAGGAAGAAATTTTACATCAAATACAAAATATGTAGCTCAAAAAATCTGAAATTTTCACTATAGGTATACATTATAGTGTATAACATCATGGTATAAACCAAGGTTATCATGTCATTCTAAAATTAGAAAATCAACAAATCATGGTTATAAGTTCAAAGTTCAAATTGCAATAAAATATTGAATTTTAAGAATTTTTCAATTAGACTAAAAACTACATTTAATAATCTTCATTTCATTAATTGGGCTCAAATTCAAAAAATACCATTTTTATGGCTAAAATTCACATTAAGATTATTGAGCAAGAAGTGACAAAAATATATTTCAAGGTGATTTGTGGATTACACATTTGCTTCTTTTGAAGGAATATCTAATACCATTCACTTAAAATGCACTCAAGCAACTCCTTCCTCCAAAATTGTATGAAAAAATGTTTTTTTTGATCCCACAACCCCTCCTTAAATCATCCAAAGGACACAAATCACCGATAATTCCATCTTTGAATGGAATTACTCTTGTTTGTATTATTACTAAGATGTTCTTTCTAATTGTCCAATGGTGTATGGGAACTCATAGTTCTAACATATCAATAAGGAAATGAATTAAAATTTCTTCTTTTGAATCTACAAATATCCTTGAATAATTCCTTAGGATTGCTTTAGAATTAATCTTAAAAGGACTAAACCTATCACCAAGGCAGTGAGCTAAAATTGATTTGATTTGTAGATCAATACCTCTATTTTTCATTACAATGCATTCTTCATTTCTATAGTAATCTATCAACTATGTTTTAGCCTTTGCAACATTTGAAGGCTACTTTCTTCTAGTCTTGGACTCTCTATATTGTTAAGTATAAATCTATTGTTCTTAAATTACACATTTAATTGTGGATTCTTGTTCAAGTTACCTTCAAGGCAATAGGTGAGTACAATGTCTTTTGATTAAAGAGGAATCTCTGAAAATAAATTTTGTTGTTGGATTCTTAGGATGTTTTTCATGCAAAACATCTTTTGGGAGTTGTCGACTATTCACACAAACTCTTTACATGGTTAATTTTTATCTTTTTATCTTTTTCCTTAGAATGATTGATAAACTTGACCGAACCTAGTCAAAAGGCATAGATTGAGTACTTTTAATTCTAGAAATGATTTTGCATCACTTAGAACACTATAACTTCTATATTTAGTCAATGTGGTCATACTCTAGATTGATTATAGGAGCCGACCCATACTTGATCACTTAAGCATATTTGGAGCGTAGGTTTTTTGAGTGCTAAATTTTCCTCATGTACAAAAATAGAATTTGGAAGGATTGCATATTTTTCCAGAATTCTATTACAAAAAATGTAATTATTATAATTTTTTTAATGAAAGATTCCCTTCAACCTACAATGGTGATGTAGGCTATTGCAAAGTCGACCAAGGGCCGGTTGCAATATTCACAGCATTGCAACCAATCATAATGTGCCAAAATTGCTCCTTAAACTCTCCGAACTACAACAGCCTATGGTTGGGATTACAACAGTATATTGGTCAGGAATAGGAGGGTGATCAAGTATGGGTCGGCTACCATAAGGCTAATCTTGCACATTTGTAAGAGCACTAAATTAAGGTACAGGCTTTGATTTATTTTATGCAATCCTAAATTCATTTTATACCGCACCCAAGACCGCACCTAAAACACCTAATTTTTTTTGAAATATCAAATCTAGATGTTTTAGATATTTAAAGCTCTTAGAATCAAAATCTCAAATTCATAGGTACTTAGTTTTTAAAACCAAATACTCTTATTCAAGATTTTTGAAGCATAAATATCACAATTGTTTGCTAAACTTTAAGAAAAAGTTGAGTGCAAAGTGTCAACCTAGGGACTCACACTCCTTTAATTTGAAAGCATAATTTTTTTTTTCACACATTTTTTTTTCATTTTTAGAAACTTCTACCATTTGTTTTATAAGTTGTGTATTTTAAGAAATGTTAAGAAGAAAATAACAAAGGATACAAGATGTAGAAAAACACACAAGGAAAAATAGAAAGAGTGACCATTGACTTTGGAGGCTTACGATGCAAGATGCTAAACTTGTCCTACAAAGTGTACCCTATAGGGTGAATTTATTCCTCAAAAAAATACAAGAATTTTTTATTTGCCACACATGATAAAATTTGCAAATGTTAAATTCACATTTTCAATCAGAGGCCCTACTAAAAGAGACAAAGAATCTAGAATTAACACGTCACAAAATAAAAGAGTTTTTTTTACAGTTACCTTGAAAATCACAAAATTTACCTTGTAGGAACCACTTCATAGGACGGATTTAGCATCTTGCATTTAGGACCCCTTATCCTTTCACCTAGTCCTCTTATTAGTAAACCACTTTACAAATTCATTTTTTGCTCTCTTACAAAGTTTTACACTTAGTTAAATAATAAAAAGGCCTCAAGATTCTGGCTCCCTCAATTTCCTTACACATCATTAAATCGATTACTCTTATCTTTCAAACATTATTACCTTTTCTCCACATAATTGTACCAAAGTTAGACATACTACAAATCAAATCCACAATGTATTCATGCTTTCAATATTTACATTTACACATAAAAAATGAAATACTTTTGCACATATAGTTCACCCACTACAAATCTCATCAGTACCTACTTAAATTTTTTTTAAAGAACACAATGTAATATTTTAAGCAAATAATACTTACAAAAACAAAGGTGGATATAGCCTAGCCCCTACTATTGCTTAATTATAATTTTAATATAGAGATTGCTCCCACTGGCATAATTTGGAGCCTCAGGGGATTTGAATTCAGGCCACTATATTTAAGTCTCATGGACCTCTTGCAAATATACTTCAACTCAAAAGAGTGACTAGTATTTAGGAGAAAAAATATATATAAATGATAGAATGTGTCCTCCAAAACAATGGAAAAGAATTGGTAAACCAATAGTGGAAATTTAAAAAAAATTAAAAAAATAATGACTAAACAAAGAAAAATAAAGGAAACAAAATGGAACAAAAAGAATGGTAATAAAAATAAAGAGTAAAGGGAAAAAATGAGAATACAAAGGGAAAAAAATGGAAAGTAAATGGAAAGAAAAAAATGAAAAAATGAAAAAAAGAGTGGAAATAAAAATGAAAAAAAAGGACAAACAATAGGATCACAATGGAAAAAATGAGATTGAAATAAAAAGGAGGGTCAAGAAAAAAAAATTTTAAAAAATTCATATTCATATATCCATTCTTAGATTTGGATTATAGGATTTAGCCATTTATAACTTCATATTTCAAAACATTTCATTCTTGAAACATACTCCTATATTTTATAAATGCATAAAAAAATTTCAATTCATACACTTAAATCATTTCAATTGTACCAAATGTAATTTCATATAATATGAATGAATTACATAAAACAATGTGGCCATGATTACTCTAGAACTATGGTGACCCATGCTTGAATTAAAAGAAGCTGCAACTTGTTGAAGCTATAACTCAATGTATGAATGAATTTTTTCTCATAGATGGCCATCTTGCAAAAGTTTTAGAACATGTAGTACATGTACTTACAATTCACATATTCTTGACAACCTGCAATAGTTGAAACAAATATGTTTGTAAAGTTTAGGCATATGTATGAGGGGTATATATCTACTATAATTTGATACATGTTTTGGTTATGGTCGGCTCTAGTCTCTAGCAATACAATTGCACTTAGCCCCTTAAAAGGCAACAATTTTCTTCCAAGTATTTGTCTTTTGATGTTGCCAGCACTCTTCCACTCATTCTGTTATTCTATAGTTGATGCATTTACAATTTGTCATATGGTTCAATTGTTTTGGACCATTGGATATAGATGTACATCTTGTCGAGGCAACTAATCATAGAGGACAATCTTAAATATGTTGGACATATTGAAGAGTCCATGATGAAATAATGTAAGGCGCTCCTGGAGTCGGAAGCCAACATATTGCACTAGTAATGTTTCATCCAACTACGGTTGGTTCTAGTCAAAACAAGTCATACCTTCAGCACCTTGGGCCAACCTATAACACACTTGTGCTTGCTTCTTTTCACACATCATTTAATGTCATTTCCACATAATCAAAGTCTGTCATTACTTCTCACTTACTCCCACAATCTTCTTCATTTCCATGATAGGTGATAGGTGGAAGTAGAGGATTCCTTCCGTCCTTTTGCAATGCACTTGATATTCGACCTCCATAAATGAGCAAAACATTTTGTATTTGATCTACAATTGATCCTTAAAATGTGCCACTTCAACATGTTGCATTCAGTTTCAAATGCAATCGTCACATGTGCAAAAGTATTCACCTCAAGCTATTTATCCTTGTCCTCGGAAGAATTGACAGAAGGCAGAAACCATTGGAGACCGCATTTGAACAAGAAGTTGAGAGAAGTTGATTTTATCCGGACTATGTAAGTTTTCGGCATCGCCAATGAATACGTCCAACTTTTTCTTTGTGCTTCCAAATATTTCTTCTCCTTCCAAATGGAATATGCAAATTCCAACACTTTCACATTAGTTGGGTAATGTCTTATGTGCCTCTACGATTTTCTTAGGATCTTTACTTTGTCTTGTAGTTCTCAACTTCAACTTTCCTTTTGATGAACCAAATCCAGATACATGTCCCTTCAAGTAAGTACGATAGTTTGTCATTTGCATCCATGCATGGATATTGTTATTGCAAGTGACATTAAATAAATTATTTCTTTAGTTTTTAAACATTTGAAGCCACTTGTTATGAACAGTTTCTAACAAATTGCATAAAGGCATGTCTGCCATGTCTTCCAAACTCAAACCCTAAAATCCAACCTTCCCAAAACATAACTTCTCTCACATTCAATGGCATAAGTTAGAGGCAACAACAATTGTGAATTGAAACAACTAAGTTTATGTGTAGGATACATAAGATGAAGGACATTTAAAGACAATAAAATAAAAAAATATGCTACTCCTCTTCAAACAACCATTACAAGAAAAAGTCAACTTGATGCTAACGGCATCCAATCCATTTCTAATGTCGTTCTGCAATTTTTTTTTCTTTTGCAATAATTGAAAACAAAAGTACTGTGAGGTAGTTCAAAAACCTTAGGGACCCAACTTAGGTTTTTGGGCTACCTTGTGGTACCCCTGTATTTGGTTATTGTAGAAGAAAAAAAAAATTGATAATAATTTGAAGTTTGAGGTACTCTTAGTTTCTTAGACTAAACTCACACATACATATAAGAAACCACAAATGAAAAAAAAAATCAAACATTTATTTTGCAATGCAAAATAAAGTATAAAAATTCAATTGACAAGTGCATTTACCATTTGCATGAAGCTTCTCCATTGCTTATAACGAAAATGCCAAAATGCAAGCCTATGGTCCATATGATCAAGCACATTTTCAATGGTAACTCCAGTTGATAACCACCATGACCAAATTGCAAGGTAATGTGTCTTTGCATCTTCTATAGTTTTTACATCTTTTTATTGTTTACATAGTAAATTGTATTGTTGTTGGAATGCTTCCTTGATGTGCTTCTATGTATGTTTTTGAAGTGAAGTACTCCAGTGCAACAAGTAGGATCTCTCCCAATTTGTCATTTTCTCATCTACAAAACCACTATTGTAGACGACATGAACTGTATTCCAATTGGCCAAAGGCGAATAGCACTATCTACCATGAATTCCTTGAAGTTTGGGTGTTCAATCACATGTCAAAACATGACAACATTCAAGCATCTCTAGAAAAGTACTTGAATCATTGTATCTTTTGATTGCATATTAAATGGTCATCACCTTCTTATAATCAGGATTACACATGTGGCAAGTCATCATGGCCTATTTCTTCCATTAGAAAAAACCTGTATTTTAAGTGATATTTTGTAATTTTTTTAAATGGATTTTAAATGATGTCCATTGCAACAAATCCATATTTTTATGTCAACATTGATGTTATGTTGGATGTACTATTGACATAAAATCATAGATTTGTTGCATTGGACATCATTTAAAATCTGTTTAAAAAAATAATGGATTTTTTATAATAGTGGATTTTTTATAATATTCATATGCTTCACGTGGGTTTGATTTATAAATAGTGGTTTTTTTTATAATGTTCATATGCTTCACGTGGTCAACATCATCCATGCATTTTGTAGATTGCCTCCGAGTTGCATGTGTCTTACTAGGTTCACTTCACTTCTAGGTCCTTTGGTAAGCATCTTAAAAATTTACTCCTTTTGCCTTCCCTTGTTTAGGAAAGACATTGCTATAAATGAATTTGAACATCAACTTCTTCTTCATGGTCATAATGTTGTTGATGAAACAATGACGCCTTCGCAATTGTTTCAATGAAAGAAAAATATCACATTCCGGATGTTCAAACTACTTAAGGTTTCAAATCAATCCATGATCCCTTCTAGTTTTTGTCCCCTCAATATCTCCTTATCTCCTACTCCGTTGTGAAACAGATAGGTTGTTAGGAAATATTTGCTAGCAAAAAAAGCAATTGCAGAGTTGTTGGTTGGTGGTGTTTTGGTCACCTATTTCATAATGAGTATGCAAATTTTCCCCATGGAATCTCTATACATGCTTTTTGCTACCAAATGAGAATGATTTTCAATATCAATAGTAGCCCTACTCATTTTTGGATTCTCACTACACTAGTAGTAAATTCTAGCATTGCATGTCCTAAGGCACATAAGTGTTAGTTTATAGAGCTTGCAAACCAATGTACAATCTTTGGGAGGAGTGTCCCCTACTACAAAATGAAAGGTTGTGTAACTACTCCATTATATTTCACTGCATTTACTAGCCTTCTTCAAGTACATACTTTGGATTTATACATGCAAGATGACCTACTCAGTATGACTTATGAAAATTGAAGTTGTTAGAGTTGTGAATGTTTGAGGTCAACACCTTGCACTATGGGTGTTCATCATAATATTGCTAGTTCATTCCTTCTAAGTTCCTAGCTGCCGAAAAAGACAAAGATGATTGACATAGAGGCAATTGAAGATGACATCTCTGTTGAATACTACTAAAATGAATTGCACTCAATGGTTGTTGATGTGTTTTAGATCCATTGTTGACAATTTATTTTGAGAATGATGCATATATAGCTTGGTCTCTTCAAAGAGTCCATTATGCTAACTCTATTGACAAGAGTTGAATACAATGGAAGACATGACAACAAAAACTGTGTAGGACTATTTGATGGGGTGTTAGAAACTGAGTTTGCAAGACACTTCTTGCTTGGACCATTTACTGCAGAGTACAATTTTTTATAGAGCATTAGATCAGATGACTCTCCTTCCAATTCATTAGACAATTCAATGATGGGATTTAATTTCTCAAACTCATTGCATGAAGAATTGCACTTAGAAGAAGGACCAGACGTACTTCACGAGGAAAACTAGGTAAAATTACTTGGGCAATATACGATATATCAATTGTCAAATTATTTGATTAGCAACTTAGAATCTTAGTTGATATATCTATCATGGAAGTTTGTAAGCTCTACATTTACCTATAGTGCCCTTTTTCTTCTATGGACTTCAGAATAGGAATAAATTCTTGGTGCTCACTTGATTTTGGCTTTCTCTCTTTTGCAATGTAGATAGAAGACTCTACAAATCTAAACCGTATATGAAGTAGGTGACTCAATATTCTTGCATGTCCTCCCTCTTCTACAAAAAACACAAGGAGATTTGTATAACCATCTACTCTAACACAAGCCATGATGATGAAACATGATTGTGTGATACTCAAAATTCAAGAAGCCAACACTCATACTACATTAAGTACTACATCATCTACATTTCTTTTACAATTCACAATGGACAAAAATAATTCTATGAAAGTGGTTGGTACAACATTTACTGTGGGTAGAGGGACTAATTGTGAAGCTGCCATGAATTTACTTCACAATTTCTATCTTTAGTACAACGTTAAATGCATTTAGGCAACTTTGACTGAGACCTTTATAGTGCAAGTTCTTATAGAGTAGTACTTATTATGAAAGATACCTCCACTTTAATACAATTTAAAACAAAGTTAATTGTTTGAGGGGTGATAGCAAGAAACACTTGTCCTATTTTGTATCCCCTTGACTTTGGACATGTAGTTTTTTGCTCATAACTTTTGCATCATTTGTCTGTTTTCTATGAAACTTGAATTGAATGTACATGTGTTAGTTTCAGATGTTGAATAATTTTTTGGGATTTTTTAAAATTGTTTTACTATTTTTAAACAGCCTCCAATTGAATGTGTACCTTGGCCATTTGGGGGGGTTGTAGTACTATTTTTTACCCAAAAATAAGAATTTGAAGCTCAAAATTGGTATACAAGGACTTATACTAAAGTTACACAATCTCACCAAAGGATTTCTAAAGATAGTAAACTGTCCACCGTCCACATGTGCTCAAAGTGCACTACCTTTGCGTAAGTGCAGAGTACACAATTTTATTTTTGCAAAGATAAAAGTGGTTGAGAAGGAGCATCTCTAAGTTAGAAAAATGGCTTCTTTTTTTTTAATTTAATTTTTTAAATATTTTCTAAAAATAAAATTCCAAAGTGTCTATTTTCATGGTATTTTCCATCACTCTTTGAGTGTGTATAACTTTTAGAGATAAATTTTTTGTCTTGAATTTTCACACTCATACTTTTTAGAATGCTTTACAAATTATCCATATTTTATTTCATCTAAAAAAAATTATTCCAAAAGTTCACAGTACTCAAGTACTATGGCTGTTTGAGCCAAAATCGACAGGTGTTTCTTGCAACGACCCAGAGTAATATTTAGATTAACAAGTGGGATATAAGAATAATTGACTACTCCTTTAATGAAATGTCAGTTGTTTAGACTTTCAAATTCTTTCAGCAGTTGTGGGCACTTTATTCCCATCCTTGGAATAAAGTGTACACAACCGGGTTCTTAGTGTTTCATTGATGATTTCTTAGCAAGTGTCGAAATACCTCTAATCCACTTATGCCTTCCAAGCAATGGATCTTGCTATTGTTTCCTACTCCTAGTTTTTTCCACTTGTAATTGCTATTAAAAATCCAAAGATGTTAGTAATTTTGGTTGGTTTTGACTATAACACTCAAAACTAAGGTCTGGTATAAGTGAGCAAAACAAATAAGTGAAATGGCTTAGTGTGTAGGGCTTGTTTTGCCCTTTCTAAAATAATAAAGAATCCTAAAATTAACCTAAATTCCTAATAGATAATTGCGGATGAAGTCTGTTCCTAAATCTAATCTTTAAAACTTCATCCATGGATTCCAAATGTTCTAACTATTGAATTTGAATGGAAGTTTTAGATGGACAACTATTGAATTTTCATGTTCTAAAACTATTGAATCTGTTCAAAAAAATTTAGAAGTTTTAGATGGTTTTAGATGGACAACTATTCAATAGTTAGAATTTCATAAAAATTCTCTTGTAATTTTCTTTTACTTTTGAAATTCAAAAATTACTTCTATCTTTGATTTTTAGCTTCTACATTTTACTAAATTCTAATATTTTTTGCAAGATTCTTTGGGATGAATGTTAATATTTTTTCTACCTTTTACTACGGCTTTTAGCTCAAGGTAATTTTTTAATAGTTTTCATAATCTTCTCTATTCTTTGTGGTCAATAATCTTTTCAAAGCTATGGTAAATTCTAACTATTTTTTTGGATTCACTTTTATATTTTTAAATTCCTACAGTCTACTTTAATTCTATTGTTAAACTTCCAATGCAAATTCTACTCTATTTTTAGTGAAAAACAACTATGTTATGGAAGAAATTTAAAAACATACCTTGGTTTTGGTTGTCTTCATCTTGCCTTCTTAAATCATCACAACATCAAACAACGCTTCCAAATTTATTTTAAAGTCACGTATTTGAAAATGGTATTTGATGTACTTGTGTGCCTCTTGATCCTCAGCATCTCCATCATTAACATGATGAAAAACGTCAAACTCAAGGGAAAGATATGCTACACGAAGATCATGAACTTTTTAAGAAGATAATTTTTTAGTATTTCAAATTTGTAAGTTTATTATTTTATTGAATAACATAATTATAATGTATGTTAATTATTGATTGTTTGAAAAAAAATTGTTTATTGTTGTCAACTAGGAAGGTTCACACTTATGGCAATAAAGTGACTAGTTAGCCTAAAGTGAACCTCATTTTCTTTTACTACTAAAAAAATTTATTTGTCTTGGAGGTGGTTATTCTATTTATTTATGTGCCTAAGTAGAACGTCAATTTAAATTACAAGGCAAATTAGCAAATCTTTGTTCTTTCAAAGAACCATTTGCAAAACCATGAGTATATTGTAGTGTTTCACTCATGGAGCACCGATGCAAAGAGCAGGGTCATTTTTGAATTGTATGAAATGTATCCATTGGTGAAAAAAAAGAATAGTTAGGCATCAACTATGTGCATTAGACTTTGGAACTTACACCTTTTAAATGAGTATAATTTTGTGATTTTTTCTTGATTTGAGTAGCATTTTGCAATGCATATTGTTTTATTAGTTTCTAATGTGTTTTTTGAGTCAATGCTTGTAGACACTAATGTTTGGGATCACCCTTTTGGTGAAAACATCGGCTAAAGAGGGAAATCAAATTTATTTTTTAACCTAATATAATTTATAGGGAAGGAAAAAGTGAATCTTCAACTCAACAATATGTTGATAAACTACACAATGAAAGAGACAATATTGATGAATGAGCAAGTACCATGGCATAGGCCTTGCAAGAAGGATGTAAGTTTTTTTTAGTTCCTCATGGAAGAGACACGATTGGTATTATGTGAACCTAGAATCTTGAGCCCATAAGCATAGGAGCCTAGTTTCCTATGTTATAGGCACCTTTCATGGTTATAAGATGTTTTCATTATAGGTGCCTAATTAAATTATAAGTTTCTATGTTATAAGCATCTTCCATGGTTATAGGATGTTTTCATTATAGGTGCCTAATTAAATTATAAGTTTCTATATTATAAGCACCTTCCATGGTTATAGAATATTTATATTATAGGTGTCTATATTATAGCCACCTATATTAAAGATACGTATGTTGTAGGTACCTAGGTTATAAGCACCTTCCATGGTTATAGGATGTTTAATATATTATAGGTGCCTAATTATATTATATGTATATATATTATAAGCACCTTCCATGGTTATAGGATATTTATATTATAGGTGTTTGTGTTATAAGCACCTTTCATAGTTATAAGATGTTTATATTATAAGTATGTATGTTATAAACATCTCCAATAGTTGTAAAGTACCTATGTACCTAGGCTTAAGGCGAGGCTCAAGGCTTGTAGGCTCACATTTCTAGGCTCACATACTAGCACTATTGATGGAAGAGACAACCGTTGAAAGAACAACCATTGAAGGATATCTAGTTCTTGACTGTAGCAGATACTAACAAGTTTTAAATTAAATGATTTTATATTGAAATTGTAATTCACATATAAATCATTTAAATAATCAATTGAATGTTGTTTATAAAAAATGCATCAATCATGGCTTGATGTATGCTATTATTTATATTTCATGATTTTAACATCTTGTCATGTGTGTTTGCAGTCGTTAGGGAATAATGTTGACAAATGCAACAATGCAAATTTTTTGGCTTCTGTTTGATTCAAAGAAGTCTTGTGATTTGCTAATTTCTATAAAATAGTTGAGAGTGGTATTTGTGTAGTTTTATAAACCAAAAAATGAAGAGATATTTATGCTTTGAATATTTTAGAATGTTTAGATGTCAATGCATTTGAAGATAGAGAGACTTCATAGTCATCTACCAATGAGAATTTCAAGATCAAATCTACTACAATTTGAACAAACAAGATTGACATATCTATGGAATACAATATTGTTTGTTGATTTTCCATTAGATGGGGTTCATCCCTTTGGGAGGGCCGTTTCAAGCTAGTTCCTATTACTGGAAACTAGCCAATGCTAATTGGAAGATTTTTTTTAAAATTTAATTTTAAATTTTAAATAATAATAATTTAAAAATAATTTATTACGATTTGTTGACATGTCAGTCTCTTAACCACGTTAGCAGGCTGCATGGCAAAGATTCCAAAGTGTAGGAACATAGGAGAATGCAAGGGAACTCACATCTTTATATAATAATTGAAACTTATCTAATGATTGACTTTTTTTTTAAACGAAAAGTTTATGTGGATTTGTATATTTTATAGATTTGTAAATTTTATGGCTACATTTTTGGCTTGATTTATGTCATTTTACAATTTTGCTTTGTGTAGTGTTCATTATAATCAAGTACAATTGGTTGTTGCGACAAAACATTTTGAAAAGATTTGTAAGCAATTTTAATTTTTGAAAAATAAACTTGCATTTTAAAAATCAAATTTAACTAAACCCATGGTCATAGGTCCTTCATACAACTTTTTTTCTTCTGCACACAAGCTTATATGCAAGCAACCAAGGACACACAAATGGAGGTTAAATTAGAAGATGGAGTTCTAATTACCATAAAATTAGGCCTCAAGTAAAAAACAATTCAACCAATGAAAAAATTAGGGAAGCTCAGTGTTGTGGTTTATCATAGTCTTGGGAAGAAGTGACTTGATTTGCTAACTATCTTTGTTCACTATACCTCCAATTTTATGTAGTGCTCAATATTGCATTCATTCTAATTGTAGAATTCCATGTGTGAAGATTGAGTGCCATTGAAATACAAATATTATTTTTGAGATAACTCTCAAAAAGTTGCAAATGATTACTACATATAATGTAAAGCCTAAGTACAAAGTAAATTAGCTACATTGCTGAAATTTGTTCGTTCAAATTAGAAAAACACATTGGTTATTATTGGCCTTGTCAAAGAATTGATTCCAACGCCTTCTTAGTCAAGGCTTTGTATTCATAGATGAGTAACTTTGATTAAATTTTGAGGATTTCACTTTATATTCAATCATAGGTATTCAATATTTAAATCAATTATTGAAATATTGGTTTAAATGTCAATATTTTAAATTTACCATTATATTTAAATTAATATATAGATAAAAGAATCGGCAATAGAAATATTTGATACTATGGTCAAGAGGGATTACCTGATATTAGATATGGGCTCATCCCAAGAACTAGAGGTTTTATCAAATCACATTGAAAGTTGGAGAATTTGACTTTGAGATCGTATTTTTTCTTGTGCATTTTAGGAGATACAATGTTTCTAAAAAGCCAAATATTTATATAAAGCACAAGGGCTCAAATCTTGTAGTTAAGTGAATTATATTCAAGTAGCAGTTGATTTAAATTGATTATAGTCAAGTTTAAACTCATTTCATTTTTTCATTTTGAAATGTCTCCATAGCTTTGAAATCCATATACAATTTTAAGAGTATTTCAATTATGAGTCATTTTCAAAGGTAGTGATTGTGAAGGGTGACTTTTTTTCTTTTAGTACCTAGTTGAATGTGTTCACTAAACATTGTATGTTTGCACCTTTATAGTTGAGGTGATAGACAAGTGCTCACTTAAAAGTTCACAGATATACTTGAATTGCCCTTTGGCATTTACACCTCTTTCTAAAGAGCATTTAAAGTGTTTGATTGACTTTCAAAAAGTTGTTTATGAGTGCAATGAGTTTATTGAATTGAATGAGGATGCTAAAACAAAGACTATGAAAAGGAGGGAGGAGACAAATTTAAAAAATTGACATAAAGAATTTAGATAGTCACAAAGAACATTGCCAAGACTACTCAAAAAGAGAAATCATTGCTTAAAGAAAAGACCTTGAGGAAAATTCGAAGCAACAAGTTGTTGGCTCATCTATAGTAAATTAGAGATATTTAACTTTAGACATTCATTTCTACAAAGCACTAAGCATGGTTTGCAATCTTTAGCACTTACAAAAAATGGCTTAGTGCACATATTTACTATCATTAATGTGATCAATGATTTGGAGTTTTGAACATCTCTATTAACAAACTCATTTGCAACTTCTCTTTTGCGACTGTCCTTTGTGATTCATTACTTCAATTCTACCATGACATTGTCAAATTCATAAACAAAGTGTAGTACTTGACTTCTCTTTATGAACTGCTTATAACTTTCAAATATCTATTCAATTATTCATATATTCTTACATTCTTATTTGCTATAGCACCTCGTATAGCATGTGCCACAGGATAAATAATAAATGATTCTACAAGGAGTTCATAGTGACAAATCATGTGTAGACCTCATCATTATCAACATGCTTGAAGAATACTAATATTGTATATTTTTAATCCTCCAACTACCATTCCAAAGTGCAATCAACGCTCTCTCACATGGCTTGAGTCACTTTTTAAATTTCATAAATGAACACATACAAAATGACAATGTACTCATAATTATTTACTTTTATAGGATTCAAAATAGAACTTACATTTTTATAATTGGCTATTTTAATCCATAAGCATTCAAATTATGGAAAGAATGGTGGGGAATGAATCACTTGCCCCTGACATCACCTTTAGATCATTCTTCCACTATATATTCAATTTTTCTTGCAATTTTTAAATTTTATATACATTTTATTGGGCATTTTATTATAATTTTTGAAGAGTTGTATTAACATTAACTTGTTATATTCTGCAGACAATAAGTTTTAAAATCTCATTTGAAGTTAATATTCTAGCTTGCCTAAGACTCAAGGCATCTAGAGTAGAAATCATACGTAATGAAATTCTCCATAACTACGTGAAAGCAACAACATTGTTCATAGACATAGATATTGAAAAGAGGCACACAAGAAAGGCCCTTGATTTTTGCAAATGTTAATTGACGCTTCATTCACTCCAAGCAACGTGGTTGTGAATTGTAAGACTTCAATTGATAAATTGTATAACCTCTCCCTTATATTTTAATGAAACATTATTTTTTCAACTTATTCCACTTGTTCAATTAATATTTTCATTTCATTTCATTGTATGTATTTTAGGTGTTGTCATTTATGTTTGTAAGATTCTAAGCATGCACATCATTGCCTTTGAAGAAGACAAAACCATCATTTGATGCGTTGCTTGTTCTTTTCATTTTTGCAATTGAGGTTATTTCTGTAATACTTGCATCTATCACATTGCCCTCAAATGACTCAAACATAAAAGATATTGTGGTTTCACGCATTGTCAAGAGATTTTGATTCAGTAAGTAAATTTACATATTGTCTTTAGAGTCAAGCCTTTGCTTATCTTAGAATATTTTTTATCCTGTATTTTGCTTGTATAGTATGATATATATTGAGGTTATATACCAATTTTTCTACTCCTTGTCCAAATTTTTATTGAGCCTAGAGAAACTATACATACTACCTCCATATGTAGAGGCATTAGCTATTGATTATGCATCCTAGTGAATTATTTCTACATGGGATAAAATTGTTACTTTAAATCTTAGGATTTTGCAATTTATAAATGTAAATGAAGAGTCATCAAGGAGAGAGAGTGAATTGGACTATTGGTTGAGAAGAATGAACTAGGGCTGATTTAGGGACTAATTGAATTCAAGATTCAAAAAGTGGGACAAGTGAGGTATAAAAAAACCCAAGGGATGAAGTTAGGACATAGTTGAAAAAGATAGATTAAAATAATGACCATCTTAGGGATTCAGGAGGTTAAAAGGCTAGGTTAATTTTAACTAGCTAGGAGCTTAATGGCAAAATCAGTTTGTCAAAAATTCCTTCTTATAAGAATATTATTTTTTTGTAATGAAATTTGGAGAAGGTAATTAATTTAGGCCTTTTCATTAATAGTATAAAGTAAAAATATGAGTCTTCACTTAGTATTTTAGAATTTCTCAGAGGTTAACCCAAAAATTTCTTGGATTTTTAAAAAATGTAGAAGATAACTCTATGGGAAGTCAACCATGTTTATTAGCAACAAAAAATTCCTAGAAATTATCCAAATGGTAGTAAAATTTCATTAAAAATTAAAATATATCAATTAGTCACAATAAAGTGCCCCAACAAGTTTTTTAAGGCGTTTTGACAACAACAAATACTACAATCGGTGGTTACATTGAATTTAGAAGGAATTTACAATAGTTTGACTTGTTGACCGACATTCTAAGAGTTTATAGTGTGCAATTGAAGTCAAAGAGTACAATTTCTTTACTTTTATAAAACTTTTAGACAACCAAAACTTATTAAATCCTTGGAAAGTCAAATCCTTTATTTGGATTTAGAATACGTCAGCTTGTATAAGTCATAATGACTTTAGAGTAGTAGGTAAGGAGGCTCCTAAGTAGGCTAGTTTGGGCCTTCTCAAACCAATGCCACAATTTATTTGTCATTTAGAGCTATTGTCCAAAGATATAGAGGGTCTAGCAATATATTTGACATTTTTTGAATAATTAACAATAATTAAAAATTATTAGTGTTAATTCTATTTTTTTTTAAAGTAATCTAACAATTAAAGTGAAGAAAGTGAGGCCTTGGGAAGAATATAAAAGGCCTCCCCTCTCCTCATAAATCACAAATTTTCTTTGTTCTACTAAATTGATGGCACCCTTGTATTCTAAGTATTTAGCCATTGAGTCATATTTTTTTGTATTTTGTTTGTTTCAAGTAGAGTTCACATTCTTTTTTCATTTAGAATTATTTCTTGAAGGACATAGAGGTCCCTTTATGCGTTAGCTTATTTTTTCATATTTTGAAAGATTTAATCCCCAAAATTTCTTTGTTTTGTGTATTTTGAGAGGTTCAAACCTCAAACTTTCTTTCTTTTGAGTATTAGCTTTCATACTAACCATAGGATACCTTAGTTAAATTTAGCAAGGCCATTAGTTAAGATCCTTAGTTTTTATAGTTTGAAAGATTTAATCCCTCAAATTTCTTGTTTTCTTTTGGTATTTGCTTTTTGTATTAACCTGTAGAGTATCTTACCAAAATTCTAGCACAATCTTTAATTAAGAACTTTAGATCTTGTTTTTAAGTTTGTTGAGCGATCTTGTATAAGATTTCTTTGTGAGAACCCCCAATATGGAGGTATCTCCTTAGAATCTAAACTTGTAAGCACTTACCACTCCACTTAGTTGTTGGATGGGATATATTAGATTTAATTATGTTGTTAAATGGTCTTACATGAGCACCTTGTGTGGAAATCCTTCGTATAGAGACATCTTTCTAAAGTTTAAACATGCAAATACTTAGTTGTGAAATTGGGAGGTTTGGATTTAGTCTATTCTTCATTGTTGTCTATTTTTTACTGTTATACTAATAATTTATTTGTTTATACTAAATATTATTGTTTTTATATGGTTTTCTCTTACTTATGTAGCTTCACTTGTACAACAAAATTTTGACTTTGGAACTAATATTTTTTCATGTTTTGTAGCTTTCATCATATATAACAAAGCTTTGACTTTTGTAGTAACAATCATTTTATATTCTATAGCTAAATTGTAGTCTACAGCAAAGCCTTGACTTTGTTTTGTCCTTATATAAGTCTCATCTTAATGGCAAAGTTTTGACTTACAACCATGTGCTGAGAATGTGTGAAAGCGTATTGTTGTCTCATTTTTAGTTTTCAAGATTGTTAGAATCTCTTAAAGCCTTTCGAAAACAACAAAATTATCAAAAACTATCAAACTATGAGAAAATTATGAAGAATTGAAGTTTGAAAGTCAAACAAAGGTTGTTTTTCAAGCAATTGTAGATGTTTTCATGACATTCAAAGGACTAACAAAAAGTGAGAGAAATTGAGAGAAGAAGCTTTTTAAGAGGCTTCTACTATATAAGAAGCTTCTCAAAAAGTTTTTCAATAGAAGAGTTTGAGGGCAAGGGAAGGTTGTTTCAAGTTTCTTTCCTTTGTTGAAAACTATAGTACTGCATTCAAAATATTAATAATAAAAAATTATTAAAAAAATTTACAAATGTTAAATTTTATTTTATTTATAAATTAAATAAATATTAATTAAATATTAATATTTGACGTGGCATAATCTCAACTACTATAGATGTGATAGAGTTTCCACAATCCAGGAACTTAGACTCTTCAAAATTCTTCAAATTTCATCTAATGACTATCTAAGGAGCCTCTCTCAATAAGCTTCTACTATTTAAAAAGTCTTTTAACCCATTAAGGACCAGTGGACCACTTTTTGGTTAACTTCGGTACTTTTTGTCTCCTACAATTTATAGAACATTTGATTTCTAAAAACTTAAAGAGGAACGCATTTAAAGTGTCTTTATATACTCCTAACAAAACCAATTTCAAGAGAATGTGTGCAAAAATCAGCGAGTTGAAAGGTTTTGGATCAATTTTCATACAATTTACGCAAATTTATGCCCAATTGTAGCAAACCCTAATTTTGCACTAGTGCCAAAGCTATTTATGGCACATCAATCTTTGAAGAGTTATTACAAAGATGTGAACCGTTCCCATCACTTTCATTTTTTGTGTGGTTCAAGAACCTATCCCATGGAATTTATCCATTCAATCCGATCTAAAATTACATTTATCAAGAGGGCACAAAATGGCACTTTTATGAAATTGTATACAAAAACTACACCCACCCCTCAAATCAACCACGAACATTAATGGGTTAAGAGACTTCTACTTATACGTAAAAACAATGTTGTTAGTTATAAGATGATAAGATCAATTGACTTTTCTGTCATTTACGAGGATAATTTCAAAAAATATCAAGATAATTATTAGGTTAATCATAGAAATTATCAAAAAATATTACTGTGATAAATTAAAAGTTACTAGAAAAAATTATTGTGGTAAATTAAAAATTATTAAGAAAAATTATTAGGAAAAGTTGTCGTGGTAATTTTTAAAATTAATAGGAAAAATTACTACAAAATTTTAGAAGTTAATAAGAAAAATGATTGTAATAATATTTAAAGTTACTAGAGAAATTTATTGTCGTAATTTGAAAAATTATTAAGATAGTTCTTGTAGTAGAGTTAAATTTTTTACTATTAGGTCATCAAATATTGACGGATGAAGTTTAATAGATTAGTATTACATGTTTTCTGAGGCCTCTAAGAGACTATTTTGGCTTGGTTCCCCATGTAGTGAACCACAACTCAGAGTGTCAAATTATTTAATAATAAAAGTAATAAAATTGTCAAATTGTCAAATTTAAGAAAAAAATCAATTTAATGATTTAACTTCAATAATTGGAAAGGAAAAAATTTAGAAAAAAATGAATAAATAAAGTTAAATTAAATCGAGTGAGTAGTGATAAATCATAGTTTGGCATTTAGTTATTGGATTGTCTATGCAAGTTTAGAAATTTATGGCATCCAAAAAATCTAGGTATTGAAATCACTAGTGGCTTTAGGCTCAGAGTTGAGGCTAGAATTTCCAAGGTTTTGATTGTCTTAATCAAAAGATTATAACTAGCAAAGTGTCACTAGAAGAAACCTATATTTTTTGAGACGAGCCCTGATTTTTTTTTATGTCTAAGTTGTCATTAGACAATTCTTTCAATAGTATATCCCTATCTCATATTATAGAAGTCTTTTTTTAAGATTTGGGAGGCCAAATTTGGGTTGTTGGGGCTCTTAGGGGTTAAGTGGTTAAATTGGTGGAGTTCTAAGTGTATAAAAAATCCAAACCACAATGGTCAAATTTGATAAAATGACAAAATTTTGGAGTTTGAAAATGAGCCATTCAAATTGACATTCACAATTGTTGTTTGAGCACATGTCTTATCACAAATCAAAATAATAGTATGAAAATGGTTCGCAATTGTTCAATAGCACATCCAAAGAATAGTATGAGAATGGTTCACAATCTTTCACAACTAGAGCAAGAAATAGTAGGGGATAAAATTATTCACAGTCTTCCATAATTAGATAAATAATGTTGTAGCTTGTAGTAGACTTTAGATGGAATTGATCAATGAGCACCTTGTAAAAGTGTGAATGTGAGTCTATCTAAGCAAATTGAAGCCTTAATTAGCCATCTATAGCTTCATGTAGTGCATTGTGTAACCATGTACTTTCCTATAATTAACACTTAATCAAGACGCAGTCTACGTGGATAAGATTGCATGATTTTGTTATAGATACAATAAATTGAAAGATCATAATTGAACAAATTAATTTCCAAAATCAAAGATGTTACTAATTCACATAAAGTTGTAAGGTTGGATTCGGCAACTTCGAAGATTGTGAATATACAAACTCATTGTCATCTTTTACCAAAATTGACCAAAATTAAGCAATACGTTTGGTAACATTAGCACACCATGTCTATTCCAAATTACTATAGGCTTTCACACTTAATCATCTTCAACTTTCCACACTATAAGAAACCTGTGTTTTAGGTTACGTTTTGAAATTTTTTAAAACGGATTTTAGGTGACATCAAATGCAACAAACCCATGTTTTTATGTCAACAATACGTCCAACATAACATCAATGTAGATATAAAAACATGAGCTTGTTGCAATGGATGTCACCTAAAATTTGTTTAAAAAAAAAATTTCAAAACGTAACCTAAAACACAGGTTTCTTTTAGTGCCATCTACCTAGGAATTCCAATGGCGCTAGTGTATGATTCTAGAAATGTGAGCTTACAAGCCTTCAGCCTAGGCACATAGGTACTCTACAACTATTGGAGATGCTTATGATATACATACTTATAATATAAACATCCTATAACCATAAAAGGTGCTTATAACATAGACACCTTTAATATAGGTGCCTATAAGATAGACACCTATAATATAAATATCCTATAACCATAGAAGGTGCTTATAACATAGAAACCTATAATTTAATTAGGCAGATGTAATGTAAACATCCTATAACCATGGAAGGTGCTTATAACACAAGTACTTATAATATAAACATCCTATAATTATGAAAGGTGCCTATAACATAGGAGCCTAGACTCCTATGCTTATGGGCTCAAAATCTTAGACTCACATAATAGCAATTGTGCTAGGAATTCTCAAGTTTGATGCATTATATTTAATTAGTGTAGTAGCATTAGGGCAGACTTTCCATGTCATGGTAGAGTTGGCAAAGTTGGCAAAAATACAATATGATTATTGTAGTTGGTAACTATATCTTAGCCAACATTGGCCATGAAAATTGTAGATGGTGTTGGAACCTATTTGGATTTATCCAACTAATAGTTATGTTCGTTCCAAGGATGGTTATTAAATAGGATTGCTTCTACAATGACAACAAAACAACTAATAAGAGAACATAACACACAAGAAAGTCATACTTCCAACTAGTATTAATTTAATTTCCTTACAATTTCACTATTAATTATTTAATTTTTTTTTAATCACTCCATTCTTATAACCACCAAGGTTAAGCATCACCCCAAATTGGATTCGATCTTTAATCTTTAAGTTGGAATCTTTTGTCTTTCACCAAATTGGATTTGCTTGGTATAGGCCCAACTTTGATCTTCCAACTTGGCTTGCTGCAGCTCCCAGCCTTCTACTCCAATTTGGACAAGTCACTTCCCAGTCGGTCTTTGTCTTCAGCTTGGGGTACAACCAACTTTTCCGACTTGGATTCTTTTATCTCCTTTTCACACACTCTCTTGTTTCCTGATGTGACTCTTATATTGGCAAAACTTACAGCCTCCTTTCACCAATTTGGATTTCTTAATTTCACTTCCAGCCTTCTCTATCATGCCATGCTGATTTCCTAATTGGATTTCAATTAATTCCTTACATACCAACTCGGAAACCTAACTAAGGCAACATTAGGCAACATTCAGACTTTATAAAACCAAATTGGATAAACACACAAAACAACACATTTATTACAAATACATGGCAAGAAAAATTACAATCCAACTTGGACCTATTTCATAACACTATAACGGCATCAAACATCCAATTTGGTATTCCTAATTCCAACCATACACACATACCAATTTGGAACTTGACTCATACAGATTTCACATTTCCACAAATTGGATCAATCAATTCTCTACACATATAAGCTTGTAACCCCACTTGGTAATTAATTCTTCCTCTTATTAGCCAAATGGGTGATATATCACCGTTACAAGAATACTGTCTCCTAAATTGGACTATCACCAATTAGTTCCAGACTTTGCTTTATAGCATACTAACTTGGAAAACAAATTTTATGCTCCCAAATAGCTTCATGTTCTTCTAAATCTCCATCATAAACATTAGCACTTTATAGGTTAGCATTACCATGCACAAATCCTAATAGGACTAAACTGTTTCTCCACACACAGCCATCTTTACGATGCTGCTTATCAACCACACCAACTTGGAACTTAAACTTTCTGCTTCACACCATATACTTTTAAATCGGACCCTTGCAGCAACCGCTGCACTCACTTAACTAATTTGGACAAACTCCGAATCAAAGAACACAGATACACCAATCCGAACTTAAGCATTCCATCACAGCGTTCCAAATTGAATTTTAAACATAAACCATAGCATCCAAAATCACACCAACTTGGACACAATCATCTTCTCTTATTACACACAAACACATAGAAACCAAATAGAAAAACACAAACACAGCCAACTTGGGCCTAAGACTCGCACTGGACTTCGCTCAAATAGTGGGTGCTTTCCAAATTGGAAAACTCCTCTTTAAAACTCCCAGCCAAGCGGTTCCTCAACCAACTTGGATAACACTTCAAAAACCCAAAAACTATCTATTAGGAACCTCAAACAAAACTGCATCAAAACCACAAGCACAAACTTCCCAAATCAGCACTCACTTCACAAAAATCCAACTTGGTATAATCCAACCCTAACTGTTGATAACAAGACACAATCCAAATCGGAAAACACAGCGCAACTCAAGCTGGTTGACGGCAGACAATTCCGACTAGGAAAAAGACACAACACTTTCCAACTCGGAATTACTCAACAGTCTTTGCTTGATTGTTTCTAATTAGGAATAAACCACAAAGAAATAACTTCCCAAATAGGTTTAAAAACATCCAACATCACCCAATTAGAACACCGAATAGGAAAAACATAACCAAAATACACCGCAAAATCAAAAAAATAACCACAAAAATTCCAAAATAAAATCCTATTAGTTTATTTACAAAAATAATCGTCATTTGCTTCTATGTGAGTAAGGAAACAAGTAGAGGAAAAGGATTTGCCTTGTTGTCGAAGTGACCTCAAGTGTGTTGGTATTCAAAATGTAATGATGTTATTTCTTAAGTGAATTGAATTTCATGTGTAGAGTTTTTTTTAATCTAAATTCAATGTATGATATGAAGTTGAAAGGTTCTCAACAAAACCTTTTTAATGATATGTTATGAGTCCAATTTTGGAGGTGGAGTAACTATGAAGTTAGTTAGATTAGGTATCCAATGTTGTACAATAATGGTGATCTTTTGTTGCACCTTGACAAGTTGACATAATTAAGAAAAAATATAAAAGAGTATAGTAATATGATTGACAACAAGGTATAATGAGTGAGAATCACAATCATTTTTATTAAATGAAAAGAGGAATAGTGACAATATTTGAATATATGTTAATTATATGTATTCTTCTTTAACATATCCACTTAAGATACGTGGTTCTCTAAATTATAAAGAATGACTTCTCTAGGTTGGATTCTAATAAAAAACTTTCATAACACATGTTGCTCACAAATCCTTTATCTATATGACCTTAGAAGTTAGAAGATAGAAAATTGTTCATTCACATTGTTTGATTGATTCCAATTTTGGTACAATTGCAAACCAAATGAATGTTTGTTAAATAGAATAGATGAAATCTAAATTTCAAATATTTTTTCAAATTTATAATTCATCTCAAAAAACTCACATTCCAGAACAATAATCATAAAATACTGCTATTCTAAGTATCCTCATATTAAAAAAAAATTTAAGTAAATATATACCTATATCAACATATCTACAATTAGAAGTGTAATTTTTTTGTTCAAGGGGCAGTAATTCAAGCCCATTTTTTATTTCAAGAACTAGCCTTGAATTAGACCATTTTACTAAAACTATTTATATTGTTGGTGGTTTGGTGAACAATAAAAATTTAGAAGTGTTTAATTTCAATTAGCCTAAATTTTAATAAAATTTAAAAATAATCTTCAATTTCTTGTAAAACTTTCATATACACAAACTACAAGTTTTTGGATTTATTAATTTATAATTTATATAAATAATTTATAAATTTATCACTTTCATTTTTAAAAACCTCAAAAATATATGAATTCATATATTCAAAAATTTCAAGATCTTGTAATTTTAAACAATTTGATGCAATATGATAGTATCACAAAAATATTGAAGCCTTATTTTTGAAACAACACTAACCCTTCTGTCCATTCAATATATAGACATCCACTTCTTCTGTAGTCTTTGAGGTACAAAACAACCTATCATGCCTCTTTGTACAACCCATCCGCAACTACTTTTCTCTTATAGCTATTCAACCTCAAACACTTTTCTCTCTTCGTCTTTTGGCCACTGAGTCACCGACTTTTTTCAAGTCTTATAGCTAGACTGATAACCAAACTTAATTATTGAAATTATGTACAATCCTACCAAGACATTTTTCAAAAATAGAACATGATAATTAAAACTTAAGTGATACATGAAAGCATAAGCATCAATATCTACATTTTTTTGAGAATTTTTTTTTTTAAGTTAAAATATCAATGATTGACCACAGATTAATCCTAAAAATTCTAAGAGGTCCAGAATAGATTGCTTGCTCTTTGGGGCACTTTCCTACATGTATAATTTCTTGATACTTTAAAGTATAGTTTTTAGGGGATGTTGATTATTTCAACATCTAATGGGTACTATGGGGGTCACTACAATTTTATATTTCTCTCCTACTCTATGGTAATTAAAAAATTTTAAGTGCAAATTTGAATTCACATTTTTCAAATTTGATCATCTAATAAATAAATAAATCTTTGTATTTCTCCCAAGGTAAATTTTGATCTTGAGCTAAACCAATCCTTGGTCCCTTACAATAAATGCTAGTAAGAATATGATTTAGAACTGGCACATGTTTCACATAGTCAAGCGCTTGGAAATGACCCACACAAAAACCGTACAAAGACCCCAAATGACAAGAACTTAGCCCACTTGTATAAGTTAATAAGTATAGTTTTGTGACTCCAATTCACCGTCTAAGCAAAAGGACCATGTACGAAAAGTTCCACTTGTCCAATCAATCCATCTTCCCATGTTGACAATTATGGGACTGGTACGTACTCGATCAGTACTACGACGGGGTATTCCCGGCCCGGTTTCTCAAAACTCCAGCCAGTCAGCTTCGCCACTGAATTCTCACAAACCATTGCTTGGTATTCTCGATCAACCGATATCAAGCAATGTGAGTCATTCCTTGATCTCGATCTACCATAACCTTCAATTACCTTCAATTAGTACAGATGGACACGCTGCCCACCTCGTGCGTGCATGCATGTTGATTCCCGGGGTTTAGTTCGACAACTTCAACCACTTCAAGATTAATTTTAGTCAGACACGCACTTTACGGAAGCTTCTTGCATCCATTTCAATTCCTCCAGTTGGTTCAAAGTCTTGGCTCGAGCAGAGTACAGTACGTGGAGTGACTTGGCACACTCATCAGTGACGCGAAAAACAGACTTGAACTGATCGAGTTCCAGCGCCAATATAAGGCCAGACCAACCTGAGTTATGTACAACCAGCTAGCTGCAACTGATCGATCAGTTCACTCATCCTTCAATTCTCCAAGCACTGCCGAGTTCGCCTGGATCAGTAGCTAGTAGATTGCATTTGCATTGCATTGCTTGAGATTTACAGCAACATGATGAACCGTGCAATGTGGGCTACCGTCGCCGTGCTGCTTACAGTGGCCCTGATGGGTCCCCACTTGGCCATGGCGGCTGACGAGGATCCTCTCCAGGACGTTTGCGTGGCGGACAAGAACCCCGGCGCGACCGTCTTGAACGGCTTCCCGTGCAAGCCTTTTGCAGAGGTTGTCGCCACGGACTTCGTGTTCCCGGGCTTGAAGAACCCCGGCGACACCAACAACACCAACAAGGCCATCGTGACTGCTGCTTCCGTGAACCAGTTCGCGGGTCTCAACACCCTCGGAATCTCCGCCGCGCGCATAGACTTCGCCAAGGGCGGCATCAATCCACCCCACACGCACCCGCGCGCCACGGAGATCCTCATCCTTTTGAAAGGGGAGCTTTACGTTGGATTCGTGAGCAGCGTCGGCGATAACAACACGCTGTTCGCCGCCACCATCTACCCCGGGGAGACTTTTGTGTTCCCCAGGGGGTTGGTGCACTTCCAGCTCAATGTGGGCAAGACCCAGGCGCTGGCGTTCGCAGCGCTGAGCAGCCAGAACCCAGGCGTGCAGCAGATCGCGCCCGCGCTCTTCCAGCCTGACATCAAGGATGAGGTGCTGGAGAAGGGCTTCCGCATCGACACCAAAACCGTCGACTTCATCCAGAAGCAGTTCCGCCCGTAAAATGCATGTATGCGTATCCTACATGCTGTGTGTGTGTGTCGTAGCATTCCTGCGAGGTTCGCCATTTGCATCGATCATGGTTGAAGCTCCAGCGATGGAAGAGAATAAATTTGCTAGATAATGTGGAATTCTATTCTAGCTGGCTAGCCTGCAGTAGCTAGATTGGTACAGCCCGGAGAGAATTTGGCGAGACCAGAAACTCTGCCTCCGTATTATTGACGTATTGACTTCTTGATTCGGAGGGTCCATTTTCTCTCGATCTCGATGATTGAGTTTTGTGACCTTCGGACTTGCAGATTTTGCAATGAAGTACTAAGTATTGTTGGTCGTATAATTGTGTTGGTGCACGGAAACTTCTTCTTTTATTCGGTTGTCGCTCTATCTCGGATCGGAGATGATATTTGCACAAGCAGGCGGGTTCATCTGTAATGTTTGACTCCATCATGTAACGTGCTTATTGAGCACGAGCAGTCGGCTATTTCTGACGTTCCAAAGAGCTTAAATATTGACACTCCACTGAGACATAAATTCTTCAGGAAGATTGTACCGTCTGTAGGAACATAATAGCACTATTGTAGCACTATTGATAGATGAAATAATTCCATCAATACCGCAGGCCTAAAGCTTCGGGATTCAATGGAAGCAGCTATTCAATTTGAGATTTTTAATAGAGCTTTCAACCATACGAACGACCAAAAATGTGTGGAAATCTAAGAGACGCAGCCCCTAGATTTCTTGAAGTTTTATGGCAATCTTTTAAAACGAGAATCAGTATCGATTAAAATTTCCAGACGCCCGTCTGAAAAAGTGTTAGTGCTGTGAGTTTCTGCCAATATTGTAAACTTGAGCAAGGACAACAGCTAGCCTAGTTTCTATGAGTTAGATTCGTGATGAGAAAGCAATTTGCAATTGGACGAGCTTGGACACATAAGTTACCTGGGTTGAACTGGTATTATCGGTACAAGACTGGAATTATTTTGGATGTCGAAATACCAGATCCGATTAATTGGTATGAAATTTTCAGTTACCTCAATCAATACTCATGTTGCTATACTGTGTTTCGATTTAATACTTCGAACTTGAACCAGAGTTGGACCATGCCAACTAGTCTTAGTATCTTGGGTCCGCCATTGAGAAATCAAGAAGTAACTACATTGCTCCAACCACGCTAGGATGAAATGTAATAAACACTTTACTTTACCAGTTTATGCTCACTAGTCTTTCTTTTCGTGAACCATTTTGGTATCATAAAATATGATGCGAGTGCAACACTCATAGGATTGTCATACACTCACACGAATTAGAGTTGCACTGACCGCATGAAGCTAATTAGACAATAGTACCAATCTAGAAGTTTGCTCAATTGCATCAGTGTAAGTTACATAAGGTTGTTACGTGCAGAGGACCAATTCCATCAGATATTCCCAGTGAGTACAATTTAGGACGAAATTGTAAGGCCTCAGAACCTGCACAAACGAATGAGAGACCTGGGACCACAGACGAAATGGCAGAGGCTGTGACAAGAGATCACTCTCAGAGTCAAATGTTATGTTTTGCAACAGCAGGCGGTACTCTACTAAGATGGTCCATCTGTGTAAAATTAATGCACTATTTTCTGGGTTCCAGTGAATTCGACTATAGTTGGGTGCATGATGCTGAGAACCCCATGCCACTGTACCAAGGAAATCCAGTATTTAATTTGGAAGTCATTGACATTGAGGACCTATATACATCCATTCGGTGAGGAAGAAAAAAATACACATCCAGGCAAAAGAAATTCAACCAATTCGTCTGATCAAAAACAAATGAACTGCCAGTACTTGTCGAGTCAAATTCTCAAAATAAGCAGTGAAGTTGTCTCCGCTTGCCTCTGCCCTAAACCCTAAACCCTAAAAAAACAAAATCAAGGACAGAGTGATATGTACACAGACCGATTCTGGCACCACGGAGTGCAGACTTAGAGAAGCAAATGCACCCTCAAGATCTTCCTAAATTGAAGTTGTTATGGGATGTCGGCACGTCGGGCAAGTGGTATAGCCATAACGTCGAATTGTTGTTCTGCATTCAGAGTGCGCTCTATGCCCACAGGCCATGTTCACGTTGGGGATCAGAGGACTCTTTGTTAGTGTTCCGAAACAGATGGCACAATCCTTCACCTTGTGCTTGAGTTTTTCCCATCCTCCGCTGATATCGTTGCTTGGCAATGCCTTGGCTGTGATGACGAGAGTGCTCCATTCTGCCACGTTTCGACCTTCCTCATCGTCGAACCTCTGGCATTCTTCGTCATTGCTGCTCACATACCACTTGCTCATCATGTCGATGGAATTTGCTTTACGGCCCTCGAACATCCACTCACACTTATAAAAAATCACTGTGGTTGCTTTGAAAATCGACCCACAAACTGGGCACTTCGACTTTTCTGCGGTGTTGAACGCTGCGATGCCCTTCTGGCAGTAAACTGTTCTGTCGAATGCTTCACAAAAGGATTTCTGGCAAGTTCCTTCAATATTCAGCCCAGGAGAAATGATGATCCAGATAGGATCACCTGATTTCCATGGACGTACCCGGAGAGTTTTGAGGGCGGACATATTCTCCATGTCTACAAATGTTTGGAAGGGTCTATCTCCCCCACGCAGCTTCCCAGCAACTCGAACAACACTTCCGGATACCAAGTCGCACGATGTCAATGCCAAGCTAGAGTCCAGGGCTGATAAGCTCTTACCAGCACAGGTGATCTGAATGTCCTGGCCTGATGAGTACGCCTCATAGTCCACGATGGCAGTTACCAGATCTGCCACAGTACTCATAGCACGCAAATGGAGCTGAAAAGTTGACCCATTGAGACCTTTCACTTGCACAGACATCCTGCCAGGTTCCGGTCGAGTATGCAATCTTGTACGCACCGAGAACCGAGGTGCACCTATGTTCTGCAAGTCCGGAATCAAATGAAAAAGTTTGTGCTTATCCGCCAAGAGCACTCCGCGGTACAATAAAGCCACAACAGTGAGCCCATGTCGAGAAGAGATGATCTTCTTCAACTGGCCCACGGTGTAGACGTGCTTGAAATTGACCTTGAGCACGCTCCGCAAGCGTGTGCCCTGGATATTGCTCACATGAAGCAGGTCCTCCGCTTTGAAATCGGTGATCCTGCTCACCCATGAAACGTCACAATCCAAGAGATCAGTGTACTATTCTGCATAACTTGCAACAATATCAAGGGTACGTAACCTGTATATACATGCCATGCTAAAGGATGTGGCAATGAAGTGATTAACGAACCCTGAAGCAGGAAGCGCTGAAGTAGACATGTTTCACCTTGTTCTGTGCTGATGTTGCTCCGACCAAGTGATTGACTCCAAAGCAGATTGATCTGATTATACTCGTGCTCAACTGCACGCACGTATTCTCTCCCTGCACTCACGCATTCAATAAAAAAGAAGTAAAATAGAATTAAGCTTCCCCGCGCAATTCGTGCTGAAACTAAGCAATTCTAAAAACGAAATCGTTCAGCACGAAATTTCTGGCACTTCAAAAACAGGGTATTTGCAGTTGCCAGAAATTTCGTGCTGAACTAAGCAATTAGACAAAAAGAAATCAAAGAATTGAAACCACCGTAAGGTTCACATAACAAAGAATTGCTGCCTTCAAGAAGCAGCAATACGATTAGCTGCAAATAATGCATCAAACCCATTATCTGTTATAATTATACAATAATCAGCATAGCACAAGAAATATTCCCTTGGAGAAGCAATTACTACTTACCAGCTCAATGGCAACCAGCAGGCAATCTTAGTTCCACCTTCGGAGCACTATCGATCAAAACCGTTTGTAAGTTAGCATAGAAACCAGAACCCAAAACCAATTGCAAAACTAAACGAGCAAACGACCAGCTAACAAAGTTGTGTGTGCACTCACAGTCTCTGGCCATGGTGAAACGAGATGACAAATGTGGGAGCCCAATTGCTGTCTCTTCTTCGATTCCAGCAACGCTCGTTTGTTATTCAAGCCAATTGTTTTGGTAATGAGAGACGTGGGTGTATTTGAGAAGATTTGTGATCATGAGCGCCGCCACGGCTTTCACCTCTGTACCTGATAACGATGATTACAACACAGACGGCTTGACCCTTAACCCTTAAGCGCGCAGACGTCCATATTATGGACCAGTGTTTGTTTTTTTCCTTTTCAAAGAAATCCGGATGTGGGCTCCAATTTAAAAAGAAGTGGCAAAGGTTAGGCACACTCCCATTTTTTTGCAGTGCAAAATCTGGCTCCATGTACAAATGAAGTGGGAGTTGTATGGCATTAGAAGAAGAAGCAAAAAAACGTATTTGGCAATTTGAATTTCTAGATTGGTGCACAATTTGGCGATTGAGAATTCGGGTTGGTGCAACATTAGGCGACAATATTTGAAAGAATAGAGCAAATTGGGCAACATAGGAATTTGAGAAAATCCAATTTAGGCTGTATTTCAATCCACTTTTCAAAATAACTTCAATAAACTTTGATGTGTAACCAATTACAAATGAGGGTCTCACATTTCTACAAATATTAACCTACTACATTGAGCTAAACTACACCTCAGTCTATCCTACAAAGACTCCGATGCAAAAGACCTACACACACAAAAAAACACTCTGACGCCTAAGTGAGAATATAATAAACTTAAAACTTTCAAAGAACAAGTAGCATTGAAGTTGCACAAAAGAAAACTTGCACACACACAAGCACTCCAATGCCCAAGTCAGAAAATAATAGAAATACAACTATGATATAGCAAGTCATAGCACTGAAGCTGTGTAAAAGAAAACATGCACACATACACAAAGACTCCAATGCTCAAGTCAAACATTAAGAAACATTGTACACTACAAGTTCAAAGTTGGAGCTGACTAAAAGGACATTACAAAGCAAAAAGAAACAAGAAAATAGACAAGTTTATGCTCATAAGTGAGAAGACTACAACTCATAAGTAAAATCACTTCTTCTTGAATACAAGGCAATATGAACAAAAATATGTTGCTATTCTAAACTTAGCAATGCGGTGTACCACAAAAATGCAACCTCCCACATTGCTATTGCTATAAAAAGACAAGCAAAATCTAAAGCAAGGAAACTGCAACTACCACATATAAAAAAACTTGTAGGCATCACACTTGGGAGATGTATAACCTAAATCTATAAAACACAACACCTATAGGAATACTAAGCCATTACTCCATACCGATAGTTATCAACCTAATTGACCCACTATAGAGAACACTTCTCATAAGGAAAATCTTCTAATGTATTCACCTTCTACCCATGCATGCCAACTATGAGGCTTAGATGATCACCTTGCAATCGATTACGGACTTTGTCCTTCAAGAATGCAAGTGAAGAGAAGCAACGTTCATCTTCAACAGATCCAAGAACATGGATCATTCATGGCAATCTCAGCCAATCTATAATGTGCCATAGGCAAATTAAAGGATTCACAATTAAGTGGAGGTCTTCCAAGGCAGCCATACTACTTGATAGCATGGACAATTTGAACAAGTGTTGCTGCAATTCAAGCTGGAAGCAATCAAGGAGTGCTGGAACCAAGCACTTCTCCTCATCTTTGCTAATCCACTTTGGCTCACCATAAAATTTCTTTATCACGTCAAGATGCTTCCGGAAGCTCTTTTCAACATTTGTTTGCCTCTAGTATTGAGGATAAACTATACCCAAAGCATCTAATAAATCATGGGCAAGAAAACAATTGCTTAGCTCGTCAATTAGTTGTTGGGTAGCACCTACGTTCAAACAAGGTACACATTAGGGCCTAGGTAAAATCAGACTTCTAATACTACATTTGCAATTCATTAAAATATTGTATTCAATTTCACAAGACACTTACCAGTGCATTCACTCTTCACATCTTCAATGAGAGAATTCAAAGTTTCCCTAGTGATGATAGCACCCTCATGATGTGCAGTCATCTCCTCTCCATTGGGAACAAATTGCAGGTATTGGACATCCTTTAGGTCCATAGAGCTCCATGACAAAAAAATTTGGTCATGACGGAACTCAAGCAAATTCGTGACGTGCACAAATCCAGGATCACAAAAAGTTGAGCCATGGCCTTTGTACATCTCAAAAGGCTTCTCCAAACATTTCTGGAGTGCTCCAACAAAGTCACAGATATAAACATACCGTTGCTGCGAGAATTGGATTAGCACGTCCACAACTTCCAAAAGCGGCAAAAGGCATATCATACCTACCACGTAATACAGATCCAGCATCTTTTCCAACAAGTCCTTAGCCTTTGCACGAAGACTTTGCTGCAACAAATGGAAAAAAAAATTAGTAAAGCCATGAACCAGCCAGTTGCAAGCACCTTCAATGCAAGATAGAGCAACATAGAAGAGAAAATGGGCAATTTTAACATGGAACTATATAAGACATACAAATAATTTAAATAAAGGTGTATATTGTCTCAACCTTGTTGACCGAATCCAAACACAGTTTGGATGTCATAGAGCGGTACTCACTAAGAAAGTGACACAAGGAGATATAGAGAGATCCACCTTGTTGTGACATTTTTTAAGAGTTTAAAGCCTTTTGAATCCACCAACTGTGCCAACGCATGGAACTCTACTTGGTGTTTCGGAGAGTGAGCAAAGTAAGCATGGCAAAGCTTACACAAATCTTCCATCGCATGGAACAAGTCAAGCCTACTCAACGTTTTCAGAGCCAAGTTCACTCGGTGTCCCTTGCAGCGAACACCAGTGACGTGTGGTGCATATCTTGCCTTCAACTGGATAGTAACCCCTGTTCTACATCCTTGAAAGGTAGAAAAGTCATCAGCTCTTAAGCAAATCAGCTTTCTCGCTATTGCAAGGTCATCCAAGTCACCACGAATTCCAACCACATCCATTAAAAAGGTTGTCAAATTATCAACTGTTGCATCATCAAATTCCAATTTTTGCAAGGTAATCAGGAACGGCACATGAACCCACTCTAGCATGATGTAAACGTGAATAACAATGTAAGAACAATTATCTACTTCGTCCAGATGTTTTGTCACATGTTAGGGCAATATATTTAGCAGACATTAGAGAAAAAATGAGACCAAACAAGGCTATTGTTTTCAAAGTAGTCCCTGGCCAGAATCTAGTTGCAAAGGAAAGTCAGCTTGGGTGAATATCACTAGAGCAGTCAGCCCCAACAACTAAATTTTTATTTATTTATTTATTATTTTATTTTTTGAGATTCCATATCCAAGTATTAGAATCTTGACCAAGAATTGGGTCACTTATTAGTAGCCAAAAAAATGTAATAGTGAAAATATTTATAGACTCTATCTACTCACCATTTGATGATCAAATTAGGTTTATAGTCTATTTATATATGGACATAAAAAGGCCTTTTTTACTACTATTTATCGTCAAAATGTAATAGCAATGGTATTCATAAAATATATTTGTATTTGATGTTCAAGACATGATCCTAAGTCCACCTACACATGACTAAGTAGTTGACTGCTTATTACTATTTGTCCTATCAAAAAAATGTAATAGTGAAGCCATTTATGATTAGGGATTCAAATCACTTGATAACCAAGATTTGATGCTAATCCATGCCTAATTAAGAGCACTTTTGAGACTTATGTCTTTGGACTTAATAGAATTATGTTGGCAATTACTAAGTTGCTTTACAATTAAAGTCCTAGCTTATATGAGTAACAAAATGCACACTTATATTCTAAAGTTGTGCGAATCATAAAGCTGAGAAAGTAAACAAGCATGCCATGGGGATTATGTATCAAATGTAACCACATGTGAGCAAAAACAACGTGGAAGCATGTTAATAGGACCCTGCCCTCACACGGGCAAAGACTAAGACAGGCAAACGAGCTCCCTCATGACAGCTAAGACAGACTCCCTTTCTACATGGTTACAAAAGCTTAAACCTAGTGTAGATAAGAGGAAATAAACCACTCTAGAAGCACCAATTATCAGTGCCAGTTGCCGGTGATTACGTAACAGTTCTGTTTTTTTATTTTTTCTCTACTAATCTGTTCAAGACAGACTAATTGAGGTCTTCAAAGACACAAAGCTTTCAGACATGGAGTTTTCTGAGGACTGAGATATTGGATTCAGACACTAGAAGAAAATTGCGTTGATATTAATAAAAACAATCTGACATTTTTTTGCGTTTTCTTGTTTTCCAACACAAAATTTTGTGTCGAAAAACGTAGAATTTTGCGTTGGAAAACAAAAAATGTAGAAAAATGTCAAATTGTTTTTGTTGACATCAATGCAATTTTCTTCTAGTGAGAGACGTACGTGGATCCATAGCTCTGGTCACTGCTTTTTCCAGTGTATTGAAATTTCTTTGGACAAATCATGGCTTTGACACAGAGGGCTTGTAACAACCAGGTTTAGAAGACTTGCATAGTGGAAAATTTACATGTTGATATCTGTTGTTTTCATTGAAATAGTTTCTTGTGAAAGCGATAACAAGCGTACTAGTAGCTTGTAGATACTTGATGCACGTCACTGACATGGCATTTTTTGTTGTTTGTTGCTGGGATGGGCACAAGTGAGGGCCAGTGCCTCTTGGAACATTTCAATGTTGGAGTAATACCATGGTTTTCATATAGTCAAAAGATATTTTAGAACTAAGTTTTTTTTGTGACATTTTTTTTGACACTAGAACTTACATATATGGATGGTTTGGTTATTTTTGTGGAAAAAAATAGGATGTGATATCATAGTACCTAGGTCTATACATCACTGGAAAAAATATGGAACTATCTTTAACTAAAACTTTGTGCTATATATTGCAAAAGCTTTGTACAAAATATCCAAATGCATATTGAAGTAGGCTAGCTGTGGCCACATTACTGTATGAATAATATGTGAGTATAAAACTACTACAAGTAGTTGATCAAACTTTGCTCTATCATACAGGAACAAATACTAAGACCTTATGAAACACATAGGGCAACAAATGGGCTTTTTAAAAAAAAAAACTAACTAAGAAAATGATTGCATTGGGAAGTATGAATCTCTATGACTAGGGATAAGTAGAATAACGCCCTCCAAAAGGGATGTACTAGATATACAACTTTTTTTTTTAGTTTTTTTTTTTGTGGCTAAATTTTTTTAGTTTTTTTGAGAAAAGAAAAATATAAAATTGGATTCTTGTGCCATTGGCAGCATTGACAACTGAAGGTTTGAGATGGGTGATTTTAGGGGGAAAAAAACTTTTTTTGCCAAAAAAAGAAGATGGGAAGGTAGTTCAGCTACTGCTAGAGCAGCCTTTCGAAGGCCTCATTTTTTCTCTAATGTCTAATCATGGCTTTCATCTTCTCTTGCACGAAGGAATACATATGCTTGGCTATTATCCAACCAACATTAGCACTCTAGTGCATAGACGGGCAATTTGGGGTTTCCAACAAACGGAAGAGACTCAATTTTGCCTCGAATTCAGCCATAGTTTGACCAACACATTACAACTGAAACAAAGTAGAAAACTACACCCGTGCTTCTATTGAAGTACAATTGTTGATTTGTTAGAGAATAGAGGTTGGACGTTTGGCAGCATACAACAACAAGTTTGCTTTGTGTACTTTACGGTGAACATGCTTATTAATAGTGTCCCACTTTGGCGCCATCAGTCAAGGCTTCTTTCCAACACTTGAGCACACTCAACATTTAACCATGTATAGCCAGCCATCTGCTGTAAAAACCATCTTGGCCCAAGGACACTTCACACTCCACTCCATTAGGAATTTGCGAGTTAGATCATAATTGGGCTTTCCCAATCGAATAAGAGGCTACAACTCCTCTTCATCGTCCATACCGTCACTTGAGAGGTCACTGTTTTCTACAAGGCCGTGCACCATAAGGAAGTCCGCATCATCTTCATTCCACACATAGCCTCGAGAGTTAGTGGATACAAAAATGATTGGAATTGGTAGTTTCAAACTCAGAATTACACAATTTCCGGGCTCTACTTGCATAGTAGATGTAACAACATTTGCATCCAAAGATACAAATAATGGAGATTGGACTCGGCAAGTTGTAAAGATACATTTTTTCTTCTACTTGAAGAAGGAGGCGTGTTCTTCAACGAATTGTGGAGATCCAGGGGACCATGATTCTCTGAGTTGCGCAAAGTCGTGTAGAAACTTCGAAGAGTGACTTGGTCTCTAGCCCTCTTCTTCCCTTGCTCCTCAAAAAATCGGCATTGTTAGCAACGTTGCTTCCATTTTCTCTACGCAACGTCCACGATCTTTTGCTTCTGAATGTCTTTCCTCTCCTTCCGCAAAAGAGCCTCCGCAGTAGCCTTCCATCCCAATTTGATTCCAATGCACCGCTTGTAGCTCTAGCCTAAAATGCATTAGCCAACACCATGGTGACAAGAATTCAGTAAGGAAGATTGCAAGAAAGCTTTGAAGTCTGGACTCTCGACAAAAACTATGAGCATGAATTCATAGTCTTTTCATGTGGTTTTTTGTATTGTCGATGTGTGTGATTTGTAGAAAAAAATCAATACTTATGTTATGTGCATCCACAAGGTGTTTCTAAGGTCTTATTATTTGAATCCCTTAACTCAGAAAACGACTCAAACGAATTTTGATGTCGACATGAAGATTCCATACGTTGAAAGATAGCACCAGTACCTTCAGCTTTAATATGGATGTCTATACAGGAAACGGAGAGAAATCAGAGACTCCCGAATCATTACATAACACATCACAAGAAGAATACAATATTAATGCTTTTACTGTAACTCATAAAGAAGTCTTTGAAAGCATTGTAAGAGCTTGAGTCTATCCATTGAATGCAAATATAAAATGTGCAACATTTAAAGGCAATGTGAAGCTACCTTTTCACAAATAGATTTGGAAAATTCAAGTAATTCTTGAACGCTACTTGTAATAATGATCTCACATACAATTCCACTACATACAAATAATGTGTGCAAGATTATAAATGCTTTCTCATGGAAAAAGTTTCATTCCTTCCACAATAACTTCAACATTCAAGATAAATGACTTCAAATAAATTGCAAGCATCCTACAAGGCTCTTGCATAAAATTTCAAGAACTCTGTGAAATATTTCCTCAAACTTGCAAGACTCCAGCGAACCAGCAATCTAGCACTGTAACCCTACACCAATATGTGAACGTTCCAAGTAAACCTACAATGCAAACACTAGCAAAGCAAGATCTGGTATCACAAAACTCGTACCTCTCAAGTTTGAATTTATAGACGCATGAAATCAAGCTTGCGTCCTTCGTGACCGAGCAATGAACACCAAATCTGCACAGACATCCAATGGTATATTATACGTTTCCTAATTCCAAAAATTGCAGTGGGAAACTGCAAATGAAGTTGAGTTTTACTGCAAAATTTCCTGCGCAAAAACGTGACCAAAAGAACCACACTCAAAAATCGAGTGGGGTTTGTTTTTACCATGTTTTCTTATAGTGGTGGTGAAGTACGTACATTTTTTGAAGGAGACCCTAAACCCTAGTTTTGGCGCCATGATGAAAACACCGGCGTAGATGTGGCATCGCCTATACAAAATGAAAGTATTCTAGTTCATTTTTGGCTATGAGTCGACGACGGATGAAAAGTGCGCGATTTGAAGTAGTGACAGCTTGGTTGACTGAAGGTGGCATTGTCGACGCTGTGGCCATTGGAATTTAAGGTGAGATGCACAGGTGGCATTTTAGCCAAGTTTTTCTTCTTTATTTTTATTACACCTTGGTGCTGTATTATTTTTTTGGTGCTTTTAGTCTGTAAATCGCCTAATTAAAAAACATTGTTATGGACGATGAAGAGAGGGCTTCAAGGTGTTGTTTTGTCCAACTAACTTTTCATTCATCCAATGTAACACTTGAATCTTGAAAAGACAACCTTTCTTAATGATCAATTTCATAAAATTTTGGTAAATGATATTTTTGTAGAAAGATATAAGCAAAAATGTGCCAAAATTAGAAAAAAGATCGAGGCGTTACAACGTTATCTCCTGGGCTTATTCCATCTACAGAGCATGCCCACCGTAATCACCCAAGAGTAGAATCGACAACTACTGAAAGACATCACACAAATTATTGAAGAATTATCGTCTCACAAAGCCCTAGGCGATGACAAGCTCCCAACCAAATTCTTCCATGCATTTTCAGACCTCACTAGCTCTAGCTTTAAGGAACTAGCTATGGAGACGAAGACCACGGGGCAACTACATAGAACAATCAAGAAAGGGAAGATTGTACTAATTCCTAAGCCCAGGGACCTCTAGGTAGTAACTAACTACTTGTTAGACAGCAATCAGCTTAGCATCAATTAGACTTAGATTGTCACATTAGTTAGACTTAGAGTAACACCTATTAGATTAATGAAAGGTCATAGCTATCACTTGCTATATAAACTACCTTATATCTTCTCTTTATACATAATGTAATGAACACATGTTTTGTCTTCAATATGCACTCTTTCCTTTCAAACATGGTATCAAAGCTAGTAGAACATGTATCAATTTGACTATTTGCATCATGTGTTTTCCTTCGCAGCCTAGAGTTAAATGCTCTTGTGAAGACGTGTTTGACCTATTCATCGTTGAAGAAGAAAGAACTAAAGTTGATAATCATTTACAATTTATCAATGGCTTCTTCCAATCTCCAATCGAACCAATGGAACCTACATCACAAGAATTTGAAGAATTTAAAGACAAACAACCTAATGAGCCTAGGAAATACGAAATAATTCCATATATAATTTTTAATACATTTGCAAGTTTTGTTAGCACACTAGCTGAATTTGATGAGCTACAACCGCAGTTTTTTGCTAATGATAGTAGCTTAATGAATCTTGCGGCTATTCATCAGGAATTCTAAAACATACAAGAATAGCCAACCTTAGATTAAGTTCGACTTCAAGAGCTTACTATATCCTAGCATTAAGTGCTACAAACTATGCAACATGGAATACTAAGCTAGAAATGCTCCTTGTTTGGTTTGAACTATGGACTGTTGTTGATGACATTGAGATTGCACCTCCTGCCTCTAATGTTAATGGTCTCTTGGCCTGGAAATTAACCCCTAAAGGACCGGACTATGTTTTTTGGTTGTATAGAAATTTTGGGCAGGTACCTACGAGCGGAGATTTTCAAATTTGGGGCTGAAATTTTAATAGAATGTGGGGGAAAGGAAGATCTTTCATATGCACCAAATTTCATGACATTTGGAAATACGAGTCAAAAGTTATAGCCTAATATGTTACTTTTTTCCCCAACTGGGCAGTTCGGGCAGATCAGGAAAAATCACTTTTTTCAGAAACAAAAATTTGGAATTGATTTTCTAGAGTTTTATATACACGAAAAGCTTTGAATCATTCCATTTTGATCAATGAGTCAAAAGTTATGAGGATTTTTGTTTGCGGGCAGTTTTGGATTTCCTACTCTAAAAAAAACTTTGAAATCCTTTATCTTACCCAATTTTCAATATTTTTGGACAAAAATAAAATCTTAGGATGTAGATACATTATTACAACATTTTGACCATTGGGATTGAAAATTTTCAATTCCATATTTAAATTGTAAATAATTTAGTATTTTTAATCATTCTCTACAACTACCTACTTACTATTTTTTTCCTATATGTTGTACTACTCCAAATGATCTGAAATTTTTCAAGCATGTGGCCAACTTGTCTAGGAAAAAAATCCAAAGAAGCACCACCATTTAGATCATTTTTTCATAGAAATGTGAGCTAGTAAAGTGCAGCTGCCCTACTTTTCGAAGGTTAAAAAAAATGATTTTAGTTAATTTGAATGCTTATATCTTGCAATCCCCCCGGTGGAAATGTCTGAAATTTTTACCGCATGTTTTTGATACTATATAATACAAGATCCTACGGTTAGATATGTCAAAAAAGTTTTTTTTTTCAAAATTTTGGTACTTGTACTAGAAATGGCAGTTTTGGAGCGTTTTTGGTGAAAGTATAGTGACGGTCCTTTAACCCCTGAGCGCCCAGAGCAAATTCACTGAAATCCATACCTTTTCCACTTCAATCCACTCAAGCTTTCTTCTAAGAAGAGATCCACATAATCCAACTGTACCGATTGATATTCAAGAGGGACCAAGAGGTGTGGAGAAAAGGACTTGTCCTTTGACCGTACTCCTCAAAAGATTATGATGGTCAAACAAGAACGTTTTTCAAAATAGAGAGGCCAGATTTTGGCCTCTTGGGCGCTCAGGGGTTAAGGGTTAAAGGATTCAAAATCTCAATCTGATATTCTTTTACATTGTGGCAAGAAATAGTTAGTTTCACTTTGACATGTCCTTTAAACACTTCCAAAGTGGTTTGGAAGCGCATTAAACAATCATATGAAAAATCCAACAAAGCAAGTCAAGTTGACTTAATCTTCACAAACAATTATGTCACCTTCAAATGTTTCAATCTGATGATGTTGTCAAATTCTTAGAAAATAGAAACCTGACAATTTTTACTACAAGAAGTAGCTATTGCTGGATGCAATTTCACAATTTCATAGCAAGTTAATTTATTGTTGGAGGCACTTTCAGACTTTTGGAGTGCTTTTATTATAACCCAAAGTAGAATTGCAAACTTTCAATTTTTAGATTTGCTCTCTAATATTCTCCACAACATGCAATTAACTCTTCCAAAAATTGGCCTTCTAAGACTAGTGCATTCTATACTAAAGGAAAATTTCATAAACCTCCTTATCATAGTAAGCCATCAAAATCTTGTTTTCAAAAATCAAGTTTACAAGCTTCTAAAATTCATACTTGACTTGCATCTAGTCAACCCTTTGTCATTTGCCATTATTGTGGCATACCTAGTCATAAGGCCAATGAATGTCACAAAAAAAAGCGTGACGTCGGTCTCAACAAACCACATGTCAATTACTTCACTACTAATGATACAACATACTTGTTCTCAGCTATTGTTGAGTGTTGACACCTCAATTAATTGCAAACATTGGTACTTGGACTTCGGCGCTAGCCAACATATGTCTCCACTCAAACATCTCTTCTAAGATTATTAAGAGTTGGATAACCCCAAAATAATTTTATTAGGTGATAACAGCTCACACAATGCTTTAGGATTTTGTTCCATCTTAATTAAACTTCTAAATGGGAAAACATTGTTGGTTCAAAACATTCTCTTTGTACCCGACTTAGCAAAGAATTTGCTCTCTGTAACAAAAATCACAAACTTTGGCAACACAATTATGACCTTTACAAAAGATACATGTATTATTAAGACAACTGATTCTAGTAATCGTCAACGCATGACTTTTGAGATTCCCAAATCTAGCAATCTATTTTCCTTGGGAATTGGTATTGATCCTTCCATTGAAAGCAATGCTATTACCTCTATTGGAACATCAACTAAGTCTAACTTTCTCACTTTAAAGTGGCATTATAGACTCGGCCATCTTAATAATTTCTTTTTGAGCGTCATGCAAACCCAAGAATTAGTTACAAGTCTCAAATCAACACTTCCTTTGTGTATTGATTGCACTTTATGCAAACATCATCAAACACCCTTGCTTTCTAGACCTGCTACAAGAGCCACAACATTTCTTTCTCTTGTTCATAGAGATTTGTGTAGTCCAATGCAAACTCCTTTTGGAAGAGCGCACTATTTCCTTAAATTTGTGGATGATTATTTAGGTTATACTCATCTACCTCTTTCAAAAGAAATCTGCTACTTTATACAACTTTATGGAATACAAAGCATTGGTGGAAAACCAATCCGGTTACAAAATTTTGATCTTGTACTCTGACAATGAAGGCAAATTCATTTCTCACATATTCACTCAATTTTATTCAAAGCAAGACATTCAATGTCACCTCACAAATCCATATAATCCTTCACAAAATGGAGTTGCTGAGCACAAGAATTGCACACTTGTTGAATCCACCCACAATATGCGTCGCGCTACTCAATTACCCAATTTTTATTGGACTGAAGTTGTATACATAGCATGTTACTTGTAATGAAAACTGCTCTTACACCTCGGCTTTAAATCAATCTACACCTTGTGAACTTTGGACAGGGGCCAAGATACATTTTAGTCATTTGTAAATCTTTGGATGTATTGCATATGCTCATATTGTTGATGAGAAAAGAAAAAAGCTTGACTTTAAATCTAAACCATGCATCTTTGTAGGGTTTAGTAACCCTCTTGGAATTAAAGGCTATAGATTATATGAACCTTCAACTAAAAGAATTTTAATAGTCGTGATGTCATATTTTCTGAAGACTCTTTGCCTAATCAGGAAGCTGTTCCAAGTTCCTCTCAAAGTTTTCCTCCGGATCCTTCTACTTTCTATCAAGTAATAGATTCTTCTGAAGTTTCTACTCTTGCACAATTGCAGCCAGTTAGCCACCTATAATTCAACCAGAAACACCATTTGGAACACCCAGTCCACATAAAACTGTTGAACCTGTTATTTTCCCTCCCCGACATCCAATTGATCATACATCACCACTTCATTGTCATACTTCTCCTCCTTGGAGTTCAACTTGACCCAATAAAGGCCAGTGGTGATCTTGTAAGTTTTGTGATGAGAATTACTTTGCCTATGCTTTTCTAGCTCAAGTTACTAAACCAAATTATGTTCAAGTTGCTCTCTCTAGCTCTAAGGCTAGTCATTGGCGAGAAGCCATGCAGAAAGAATATGATCAGGGTTGACGAATTGGAGCGTCCAGCCCAAAATCGCGTCCAAAAAGCGGACGTCCGGACGCGAGGACGTCCAGATGTGGCGGACGCGGGGGACGTTGGGTAAAACGGAGCCGTCCGTCCGATTTACCTCGGGGTAAATTCCGGCGTCGGAATTTCGACGCTGCCTCGGGCCGTCGGAATTCTGACGCAGTCGCAGCTGTCCTCCTGAATTGCAACCCTGGTTGAAACAGGATTAACAATCATATCATCATGATCCTCTAGCCTTTCAAAAGCATTTCAATTACCACAAGTATGAAGCCAAATTTTTTAATTTTTTTTATCATCTTGCAATATATCATGCTTCATTGTAGAAAAGCAACATACAAATGACACAATCAATTGATATTTTGGATTGAAATCATCTTTGGTTAAGTGCCCCCTTCAAAAATAATGGTATTACCACCATCAATAAGTTTAGGAGTATTACAATCAAAGTCTCTAACAATCAATTGTCAGTACGACAATCTGTGCTTTATGTAATATGAGCACATGAACATTTAAGCCTATGTCCTTTCTATTTCTAAGGATTGTAATCAAAATCTCCTTTCACCTCTACCCCACTACTCTCACACCCATTTCCCAATCTTGCGTCTTCGTCGTCGGATGTGTCTTCCATATCATCTGATGAAGAGCCTAGACATGTCGTTCTTCCCTCTTGTACTTGCGTGGATGAAAGGCTTCTTCTTTGTTTGTCCTTTTTGAGTTCTTCTTTTACTCTTAATAAGGATTTCCCATTTTGTTCCTTAATGCCAACAACACTTTTCATTTTCCTCTTTGAAACATGTAGACGTGCATCAAGAGGGTTTCCAATGGCTCTTGTTTTTTTCAACGGGGATATTGCAAAAGGTTGCATGACTCTCTTCTTATTGGCTCTAGGTGATCCCCCGCCCTCTAATTTTATTGTTGAGGGCCCCCCATTGCCTCCATGAATGATTATCTTCGGTGAGATTGAAGATTGTGGTTTAGGCATTGACATTGTTGGGGGCCGTCGTGGTGGTGCATTACGAGAATGCCGAATGAACATTGAAGCCAATGTCTCATCCTTGTCATCGTCCGTGGATGATAAAATACCTTGACTAGGCCGCGTTTCTTTTGAAATATTTGCAATCCGTTTTCCAAGCCCTAAGCTCCCAACGCCATCCGAAATTTGACTAGGGGTTTTCAATTGTGCACGTGGAGGGATGCTAGATGGTGGTACTTCAAAATCTTGCATGAGTTCCTTCTTGGCTTCTCCATTGATGCACGAAATTGGACTTCTAAACCCCACCACACATAGATCAACATTCTTCTCCGCTTCATTTGCCTTAGGGATTGGAATACTTGGGTGACCACTGTTCGCACTTGCCAATACAATGGTTGACTCAACACTCGTGTTGCCAACGTTCATTTTGACATTCACCTCCCAAGGCTCACGTCCTCCCTTGCCGATGTGTTTGTCATTTTCTTCCGCTCGCAACACTCCTCTAAACGGAGATTCAAGTGGAAAAAGATCTTCATCCATTCTTTGAGTCCCATCATTGGGAATCGTTCTCTCATTGGCCTCTATATAAGCGTCTTCTTTTTCCGATAGAACTTTTTCGCTACTCATGAACCCACTTCCATCCACAAATCTAGCTATGGAAGGTACATCTTCATCATACCCATCATTATCCTCATCCAATGGAAAGTCATAGATGTCTCGATCATTGGCTCGAAGATCTTCATTGGGCTGACTTGGACTATCGAACATTTCATCATCAAAATTGTGCCCGTCGTAATTCATGGCATCTTCGTCATCCAATAGAGGCCCAACTGACCCACCATCCTCCTCGTCGTCCGAGATAAACCCCTCTGAATCCAACGTTGCTAGTATGTGAGCGGGGAGCGGGAAATGGAGAGCGAGGAGCATAGATTCTTGGTTAGGAAGGAGACAAGTGATGAAAAAAACATTTGAATGTATTGAAGTGTAGGTAAATTTTGGGGGAAGAACGTTGGATTTTGGTTGAAAGTTGCTTGAAATTTAGGAAGGGGATTCAAAAAATGTAGATGGAAAAGTCTAAGGGATGTAGATGAAAGGAGATTTAAAATATGGATGAAAGCAAAGTTAGGAATGGATGAAAATAGTGAATGAAAGTGGCAAAAGGGATGGATGAAAATAGTGGATGAAAGTATAAATGGATGAATAATTGGATGAAAAGAACGGATGAAAAAAATGGATGAAAAAAATGGGTGAAAGTAGGAGAATGAACGGATGAAAAAAATGGATGAAAAAAATGGGTGAAAGTAGGAGAATCAATGGATGAAAAAAATAGATGAAAACAATGGATGAAAACAATGGATGAAAGTAGGATAATGAACGAATTTAAAAATGGATGAAAGTATAAGAATTGGTGGATGGATATAATGGATGAATGTAGAAGAATTAACGAATGCCGGAAAATGGGTTGAAAACAGGAGAATGAATGGATGAACCAAATGGATGACAATAGACGAAATAGTGGATGAATAAAAGGGATTAAAGTAGAGGTAAATGTTTGTAAACATGCAAGAAGGTCTAGAAGACGGTATAGAGAAATGGTTGAGTTCATTTAAAATAATTGAGATGAAGACATGGTAAGTTGTTAACCATGTTGGATTGAGGTTCAGAAAACTCTAATTTCCTCTATGTGAACAAACAAATTATATTATTTTCAACTTAAGTCATGGGCAAGAGAAAAATGTATTGACAAGGTTGATAAGGGAAGGTTAAATTTGTTCATGCATGAAGTACAAGTAATACCAGTGACTTTCGTAGGTCTGCTCAATGAAGTGTAATGCAAATAGTGGCCCTTTTAGTCTCACTATATTTTGATTTATGAATAAAAGACAGATGTGTTAAAACTTGGAGTATTCCAATCTAGGAGAATCTAAACCTCTGTAGATTTCAAATGATTCAGTATCCCACTAAGCAGTACTTGCTTCACTTCATTGAAGCTGAAACTAGCAGCATGGATGAAGACATCTAATGTACACTGTAGATTACAAATTATAGTGAAAATGTAGTAAAGATGCTTACAATTTGCCCAACTTCCACGCTTACCTAAACAACTAAGTTTCATCTCTTTGAAATTTGGACAGTTGCACTCTGGAAAAGACGAAATGGTGAGCATGTAATTCTCATTCCGAGTCTCTGTCCCTGAATTTAGAGAAACTATGCAACCGAATCCTGGATGAGGAACCATTGTCACCTTCTGAATGCGTGCATTCAAAGTGAGAGCAGAAGCACAGTTGTTCTGGTGCTTTGTAGTAGGTGCTTTTGTATTCCTACGAACGACTTTACCCGCTCGAATCGGAGGATGCTCGTCGGGTGAAGATGGAATAGGATAGGCATGCACCAATTCTATTCCTCCCTCTCTACCAAATAGGCAGCGCGGTGAAATGGCTTCCCGTTGTGGAAGCACAAAGCCGGCTGATTCTAATGCTAAAATCTCAGCCTTAGAGAGATGTGTGCCAATTTTGACAGGCCAGATGGATGGCACAAGGGGTACAGATAACACCCACTTGCGACGTGTTCCCTTTACACAACATTCAATGTCGTCGTTGCAAAAAAAAAACTGCATGTGCTCATTCTGGTTCTTCCTATAATTTACCATCATACCTGTATACGTTGGTGCAACAGTAGCTTTGTTGTTTTGGATGATGTGAGTGGTGCACTTCTTCTTTGTAATCGCCTGAAGTGCAAAACATGCTTTCGCAGAGGTTTTGGCCAATCTAGCAATGTGCCACTGCTTCTCGTCACACATGGTCTCTTGAATCGCGGACACATGAGTCCAATCACGACTACTGGGTTGGCCGACGTTGTCCTCAATCTCAATGACATCACTAACTTCAACATCTTTATGTGGAACAACTTCTTCTGAAATGGGACTTGTAACCTACAAACTTGATGTCCATCTCGAAGATCTAGTTTGAATGCGGGGATAAGAGAAATTGACCTTGTCTGGCCTATGAGATTCGACTTCACATCCAAGAGGCGTACCGGCCTTCCTTTTTTGTGACCCAAACACTTCTTGACCTTCGAGATGGGGCTCTCTATTGATAAATTCTTGAACTCCTCCCATATTTGAAATTGCTTCACTAAGTGATTTTGGATTTCCAGTTCGCTCGGCGGAACGTTGTGCAACTCGTAATAGGAGCTCTTCCTTCCCTGGCCCGGTCCCTGCCTGGTTTCCTTTCAAGAACTGGTAATATTTTACCATTTGCATAAAGGCTCTAACAAAATCGTCTATGGTGGCAATGTATAAATCATTACCACAATTTCCAGACTGTTGAAGCTACTTGTTGTGCACTGTCTCAGCAAGGTTGCATGACGGCATTTCAGCCTTTTCAGACAAAGTCAGATCTTGAAATGAGAAAGGACCACTTCCGTCATTATAATTTGATAGTGTACACTATACTTTTGACTATGGAGACATATAAAAATTCATACACGAAGTACAAGAAGGGTAGATGGCGGAAAAATCACATTCTGGTGCTTGACCAAATTTATCCCATTAAAGGCCGTATTCTACGAAAAGATACCGAAGATTGCATACCCTATGAACGAAGAAAGAGGTCTCGGGCCCGAGAGGAGTATGTGGTTCAGCATCCCTTACTATGCAAACATGACGAACATGCTACCTGTATATAGCCTGTTGTCAAGCTGTTCACCAAAAAATTATCTGAATGCCTTACAAGCAAAAATGCGACTTAGATCACACATACAAGAATTTTAAATTGATTACTAATGATAGGGAGAAGGCATGGTACATACCAGCTGCATAAATCCACCCCACTGGCGATAACGGAAATGCCAGAAAGACAACCAGAGATCCAGTCGTCGAAGACCTTCCTCTGACGTGGCACCTGATGACAACCACCAAGCTCTAATGGCTAGGTACCGCTCCTCCGATTGCTCCAAGGAAATGGCATTCTTGTATTGATTGCATAGAAGACGATGTTGATCTTGTAAATCCCCTCGTATATCAGCCTTCGTATGCTTCTCCATAGATTGAGTCTAGTGGAAGAGGCAAGTCCTTTCCCGATTAGGCATTGGTTCTGCAATGTCACCCGACCCATAAACAATCCTCACAACATTCCAATTGGCTTGGGCACTATCAGCCATGAACCCTTTGAATTGAGTCTCGAACTGGCCGTTTCGTTCAAGAATAGAATTCAAGTTTCTCCAAAATAAAACTTGTGCTGCGCAGTCCTCGGATTGCATATCGCAACATGCAATTGTCATAACACGACAGTAACGGGAGTCGTACACGTGGCAAGACATCGTGGTCCATTCCTTAACACGCTTGACATGATCAAACATCATCCACTACAAGAAATAGGGGGTAAACGCGACTGGGCAACCATGACTGTGTGTCCGGTTTGACTGAAACGCGACTGTACACTCCGTAATAACACCATTCCTATGCTGCTGGATTATCTACAGTTATTTCTCAGTCATGGCTACGACTGACGGATGTGGGAGGAACGCCGAACGATCTTCGTCAACGGTTTCTTGTGGATGAAGTCGACAACCTGTTGGTCGGTTTAGTGGTCTGAAGGACATTCGGGGGTATTCATGGTCCTGCTTGATGGTTTGACTAGACTGCAACTGTAGTCGACTTGTAAATAACTCGGAAATGACTGTGGGGGCTGTGGAAGGGCACCATGAAATTTTTCAGGCCACAGACGGGTAGGGCAGCATGCTAACGTGGACGAAAAACTTTTTAACAGTGACTGGACTGCGACTGCGCGATCTACAATTTGGTCAGCAAGTCATATACAAGCAACACGGCTATCTTTGGTAGTACATGCCTGTCACTGTTACATGACAGCGTTATAAGTCCGCCATGATGTGTACTTACTCCATATATTCTAAGCTGTCAATCCTATTTTTTGGGGGTTCAGGGTTGTAGCTTTAGTGGTAGGGCAATTCGTCGTCACATGTAGGACCTTGTGACTGTTTTCAACTAATAACTCATGAACGATATTTTTGCAAAATAGCTTCAATTACAGAGACGTCGATACTTTCCATCATGACTTGTCCACAATTCACATGCATGCTGAATGAATTGATTTGCAAGTACATTTGTTTGACCATTGTACAAAGCGGTGATGTAAAGAGGCCATAATTAAGTGCCATATATATTGCGACCGTCATACTTTGTGTACCTTAATCTGACTACGTTCATGACCGCCTCCTTCCGAATTCAGGGTTTGTTGAATTTAGATGCTGGAAAAATTAGTCCAATTCCAAGGGCTATAAATCATGGACCTTCATAGTTTATACATTTTTCCAAGTTGTGCCGACTGTTGTACTTGCATACATCTTGACACAGTCCTCTAAACGGAACTCATTCTCAACTCCGTATACACTTCTGTGACACTGAGGTGCAACTTCTGTGAAACTGAGATGCAACTTCTGTGATACTGAGGTGCAACTTCTGTGAAACTGAGGTGCAACTTCTGTGAAACTAAGGTGCAACTTCTGTGAAACTAAGGTGCAACTTCTGTGAAACTGAGGTGCAACTTCTGTTCAACTAAGGTGCAACTTCTGTGAAACTAAGGTGCAACTTCTGTTCAACTTGTATATGACTCTTGCTTATCCTACTTCTGTGCAGCTGATCAATATCTCACTTATGCACAACTTGCATTGAAATCCTGCTCCATTCATTTGTCAATGCAGGTGCTCCTTCAAATATGAATCTCGAAACCTGACATTTACACTACTATCAATCCATAGAAGAGTGGGAAAAACAAACACATTGTACGTAATATATGGGCACATGCGCGCATGTACATGCTACCTAGTATCCTTCTTGAGCTAATAAGTTCTCCTCCTGAGACAATTCTATGGCACCAACGAGACTAACTATTTGTGGTGGGATTGGCAACCTCTGCGGAGCTCTCAGCCCTGTAGTCTCCATTGTAGTGCTAATGAACGCGCTTGTAGTGTCAACAACTTCGCGTCGCGCTCTGGCCTCGTGACGGAGGACAACTTTCCAACCGGGTCTTTCTACATCATCAGAGAAGAAAACTTGAGTGGCTTGGCTGGGAAATATGAAGGGGTCTGCCATGCGAGGTAGTTTGTGCCGGAAGTTTACAACAAGAAATCCGGCGTCATCCCTGATATAAGTGGGATTACCACGATTATTGCGAGGCTTCACCCACTCACAACGCAATACAATTATCCGTGTACTTACTGCGCCATAATCAAGCTCCAAAATGTCCTTCAACACTCCAACATAATTCACCGATGATTCAGTGGCATTCCCAGTCGGCTCCTGAAAAATGGATGCTACTCCACTGTTGTAGCTCATCAACTGTGTGGTGCTCTCGTCTTCAACTCGAAAGCGGTTCCCAAATGCATACACCCGTGCGTACCTAATGGCTCTTTGTGACGGCTTCTTGCTTAGTAATAAGCGGTCCATATCCTCTGCCTTCCTCAAATCTAAGTCCGACTCGCGCACTGTGCTCTGAATCCAATCTACCATTGGAGCCGTGGTGTGATTTTCTTCTGACTCCATTCTCCAGTTCCTACAGCCGCTAATAGGGTCAAGAATGATCAATACACAAAAGTGAGGATTGAAAATCTCATACCTGAGAAATTACAATGACATTACATCTTGAAGTTCCATTGTATGACTTGAATTTCACTTTCCGTAGTCACCATTTAGTCACTGTACAGTCACTGATTGGGAGATGACTCAAAAAGGACTCTTGGTAATGACATTCTCTACTACTAGAAGTCCAGAAATTACTTTCGCACCAATTGAACACTACAGTTTGTAGAGGTCTAAAACTTTGCATAACACGGCATCACTGTATAAAATGTTAACTTCTTAGCTTTTTCTTTCTTGCAGTCCAAGATCAAGTTGTATTCAGAACTTTCGGTCTACAATTTCAGCTCCTGCACCCGTAGTCATCCTTCAGTCATGGTAAAGTCATTGAGTACTGATATAAAGTAGGGTTTATTGAATAATAACTTCTACATTGCAACAAGGCTACAAATGACTGAATGATGAATGACCATGATCGTTTCCACAGATTTAGGGTGCAAGGGTTTAGGGTAGAACTCACGTGACCAAATCTTGCATACTGGAGACATTTGATAAAACATACTGGTGTGCCACGTCTCTCATCTCCGGGGTCAAGACATATGCCCGTCCGGCACCTTGCAAAACCTCCTCTGCATCTCCGTACTCCTCGTCTTTGTCCCATACACGTCTTTGGGTGGGCTCAAACCTCTGTAGGTACTCTGTGACAAAGCCTAGGCATTCGTCTTTCAAGTAGCCCTCTGCCATGCAAGCCTCTGGTCGTGCTTGATTGCAAACATGGTTCTTCAACACCTTCATGTACCGTTCTACTGGATACATCCACCTTGCGCTTGCTGGACCACACAAGTCCAATTCTTTAGCAAGGTGTATTGGGAGATGCGTCATGATGTCGAAAAATGAAGGTGGAAATTCTATTTCCACCAACGCCATGCTCTCTGCCACATCGGCCTACAAGGACGAGAAATCTGCCGGATCGTATACGCGTGTGCACAAGCGCCTGAAAACTCTACACACCCTCATCACAGCCATCCGGGGCCCGGGTTGCATGAGGCCACGAAGAGCTAGAGGCAACACTTGCTGCATTAGAACATGGTAGTCATGGGACTTCAAACCACCAAAGTTTTTTTTCCGCATGCACTTTCCTATGTTAGATGAATATCCACTGGGTGTCTTCAAGGATTCTATGCACTTCTCAAACTTCTCAAACTCCTCATCTGTTAGAACATATGATGCTCTAGGCTTCACCATCTTCCCTGCCTTACGTGGATGAGGGGTCAGCCATAGGTGCCTCCTTATATTTCTCCTTTGCAAGTCTCTGCGCACCTTCACTGTGTCCTTCTTTCCCGTTATGGTTTTGAGGATGTTCTTTGCTAAGTTCATTTCGCAATGCATGAGGTCTAGCAGATGGCGAATGAGAAGGTTCTGCAATACAAACATGAAGAGCGGCATTAGATTTTACAGAAACAACTGTCATATACTAGTCATACTTAAGTGTCCTGACTTGCTCAACTCGCTTTGACTACTGCACAATAACTAAGATTCAACTTCGACCTGTCCTCCTAGTCGACTGCCAGTCTAGCTTCAGTCGTTTTTTCTAACTACGACAAAGAATAGGAATGTGATTGAACGAGGACTGTTCCACGGCTTAAAAATGACTAACTTGCCACTTGAACATAGTCTTACAGTCACATGGAAGTGGCTTTGTAGTCATTTTTTAGAACTCCGGCGAGTTGAAGTAAGTTTCACCTTCCAATACGGCAGTCTATGAAGACTGCTCAATCGCTTCAAACCGTGCAATTTTGCTGGGTCTCCAGCAGCACCGTCTCTGTTTCCCGCTGCTCTCCAAGCCTCGCACTCCAGAGCGTGTTGTATCTACTCTTCCACGGTAACTTCGCGTGGTTTAGGGCAGGTTTCCATGAATCCATCAAAGTGGTCCTTCATTGCTTCGGAGCGGTATGGATGATCTTCAGAGAGCCAACGTCGAGTTCCTCCATAAGTTTGCTTGCTGAGCTCCGTCGAATGTTGTGCACCTAAATCTTGGCCACACCACGGACAAGCCGCATACCCTTGATGGGCAAAACCTCCCACAGTTCCATAACCTGGAAAATCATGGATGGTCCAAAGTAACATGGCCCGCAATTGGAAAGTTCTACCTCCCACATCTTTTGAAACATCAGAAGCTGGAACTCCAACCCATAACTGTAACAACTCCTCCAGAAGCGGCTCTAAAAACACGTCAAAGGTGTCACCTGTGATGGATTCCTCCCTGGAATTAATAGGGCCAATAGCATGAAAAACTTCTTCGTGCTCAACCACGGCGGTAAGTTGTAATTCAATAGCAAGACAGGCCATGTTGACCATGTAGAACGGTTTTGCTTGAAAGGATTCACTCCGTCCGTTGCTAATGCGAAGTGAACATTTCGTGCATCGTGTACAAAGGCTGGGTCGACATTCTCTTCAAAGTGTTGCCAGGCTTTCGAGTCACACGGATGCCGCACGAGGCCATCACCTCCTTCGTGACTGCTCCTGTTCTCCGCATGCCATGCCAAGAGCTTCGAGATGCTAGGACTCATGAACATTCTCTACAGTCGGGGAATGATGGGGAAGTGACGAAGTACCTTCAATGGAAATGCGCGCCTGTCTTCGTCTCTATATCTGCGTCCGTCACACTTAGGACAACGGATATCATTCTCATGAGGGCCACGGAACAACACACACCCCTTCTCGCAAGCATGAATGGTGTTGTATGTCAAGCCCAATTTTCGAGTCAAACTATTTGCTGAATGATAAGTTCTTGGCAACGTATTATTCTCGGGAAGGAGATGGGAATGCAAAATACTGAAAAGTTCGTTGGCACAGTGGTTGCTGACGCCATGAACAGTGCACAAATTCATGAGGAGTACCGTAGCTGCTAGCTTAGTCGACCTGGCCCCTTCGTACAGATGTTGCAAGGACTCCTCCAGCCCATTGGCATCAAAGTCTGCATTTTGAGCACCTTCATCCTGAAACATCTGTCCGGATGTGTGCTCATCACGACATTCTTCAGTGTCTGCAACATCACCAATGAACCCCTCCATGCACTGTTCATGAATGGAGTCTGCCGTTTCAAAAGCTTCCCTCACTTCCGATTGCAGTCTCTCTGCCGAAAATGTTTGTTCGGGCAGTGGATCAGCAGCTTGGGCGACCATCCCATGCGTGTCCACCTGAGCATCTACTATAGGCGGTGTCTCTGCGATTGGGCCCCAAAAGTGTTGCTCCCACTCTTCGTCCGAGGAATCGCGCACACCTGGACCCCTCTAAATTTGACAATCTAGATCTCTCCCATTGCAGATGAGGTGCTCCCGCACATTACGGATGAACAATCTCTTGCGCCCTCTACATCTTGTACAAGGGCAGTGCAATTTTGTGACGTTGAACTCCGTAGCCCTCTGCAACTCACGAATCCAAAGGCGGTCATCTCGGAGTCGCTGCCTCTGAACCTCAGACAGAGGAAGTCTTGTTGGAATCATGGCCTCACCTCTTACGAGATGGGTGCAACTTCTGTTGCTGCTATACGGCCATATGGGACGAAGTATCAGGCTTCAAGGATACGTCCAGCCCAAAACTAGGCAGAAATGGGAAGCCTGTAACGAGGCAAAATTCACTTCTATTTCATGGTATATGCCTTCACTGTTCCATGACTGATAAATGTCTCTAGTGACTGGATAACTTCTTGAAAATGACTTCTGTGCCACTTCTCAATGACTGATAGATATCTCTAGTGACTGGATAACTTTTTGAAAATGACTTTTGTACTACTCCTCAATGACTGCAAAGTCACAACATTCCACTTGTGAATGACTACAATCTTTCTGCAGGGTCATCACACTTTCCATTGAAGAATGGTCATATGAAGAATCGCAATGCTTACAATGATTATGTCAATGACCACACTTCATAGTACAATGTACAATATTTGGGAAGTAGAATGCAATCCCTAAGGACCTTAGGAATTACAATGAAATCCCTAAAAACCTTGGAAATGTAATCCAACAAAAAAGGAAATGCCCTCCCTAACAACATTGGGATTAAAGAAAAAAATTGGGAATGGAATCCCTTAAAACTAACTCCCAGTCGCATTTCATATACCAGTCATTCATAACAACTGAATTGCAGCCCTCATTTGTTTTCATGCTGCAAGGTCAGAAATAGCCTCCCCTCTGGACTTCTATAGTTCTCCTTGCGTCTGAAATATCTCATCTCTCATAGAGAATACGCACATACCTGACTGACGGACCTCACGTGCCATGGCAGGTCTAGATGACATTCCCATGCAGGGCGGGTTCAGTGAACTTGATCTCCTGTGACCTACACAAAATCCCATTACATCATTAGGGAATGCATTTTTTAGAGACTGGGTGAAATAGACAGTTATTGTTTCATCAAATAACTGTCGTGAATGTAGATAGTGAGGAACTGTAAGGCAATTTGTACATGACTAGAACAAGTCATTTTCTAGTCGTGTATGATTAGAACAAGTCATTTTGTAGTCGTACATGACAGAAACAAGTCATTTTCTAGTCGCATATGACTACAACTAGTCATTTGCTAGTTGTACATGACTAGAACAAGTCATTTTCTAGTCGTATCATGCAACTCCCACTTCAACGTATCTGCTGGGTGACATCTTCTAGAGGCTCAGTTCTTGAAACCCTACAGTATGAATTGTAGAGGCCTTCAAACGCGATTCAGTCACCAATTTTAACATTAGATCCTAAACCTACAAGTACCATACAACTAGTTCCTTCATGAAGACTGCGGATTCTGATTTCGGACCCCTGCAATTGCATTCGAAACCAAATCAGGCAGCCACTTGTTAAGGGGTCCCTCTTGGTAATCACTTTGGCAGTCTTCTGTGGCTTGTCAGATTCTGGAATTAATTCCCAGCCGCCAAAGCCTGATTGCGACCATCATGCCACCACTCTGTCTTCCCCATCGGACGTCGGTCTATTGAGACTACAGTTTCTCTCCCACGGCATTGCCTCCCAACTATCTCAATTCCAAGTCTCATGTTCATGCATCCCTCACTAGAACCAGGAGGAAGAGGCTTAGAGTGGCAGAAACTTCCTTTGCCTCATTGCTCTCTATAGGCCGCACTTACACTAGGCTGTGAAATTTGAGGCAAATAGACTAGCACGCAAGCATTTTGAATTCGGCACTACCAACGTCTACGAAATTTGAAGCAAGCAGACCAGCATGCAGGCATTTTGAATTCAGCACTACCAACATCAGCGAGTCCAAAAGTGCAAAAGGAGAGTGGACGTACCTGCAGTATGGAGAGCGATGACGCACTGGACAGTCCGCCGCACGAGAAGATGGAGTACAAGTTGCGGAGGGACCGCAACGTTGCATTCATGCAAACTTTGCTACAACCTGCCGTGAAATTGAGAGGCGAAATGTGAGTCTGAAATTTCACTCTATCAGCATTTGCGCAATTCGGGTGACTCTAACTTCGCTGCTCCCACTCGTTTCAAATTACCGTGTAGACTAGTTGTTGTGCTTAATCGTCCTGGGGCAGCCTATATTCTCCTTTAGCCTTTGCCCCAGTTCCTCAACGTCTGTGAGATCGACTGAGATGGCACATAGAGGTGTCTTCCTGAACGCACCCGCATTGCACCTTTCCACGTCAAGTGACTTGCATTCGAATCCAAAATGACAGTGGCGGCGGTAGTCTAGGGTTAGGGGACTCAAATTTTCTGCGGTTCAGTCTTTGACAATTTTTTTAGTCGCATATAGTGACTAGAAGTCACACAATGTTACTTCCAGCAACAGTGGCAGTAGGTCATAGTCATTTTTTAGTTGTCACCTAGTCGAATCACAGTCGGACGGGCCCCAATGGGCAAAGGCGTCTATAGTTATTGCAGCCACCATGTGGAAAACCCTAGTGTAGCGTAGGGTAGTCTTCCCTAACTGTGCTTTGATGGAGCAAACCCTACTCAGCCGAGAATTTGATCTCTTTCGTCGGTTTTTCGAGGCACTCTCCGAATGTTTCCCTCTTCAACCATAGCACTGTTTTTTGCAGAAGTTAGGGTGCCTAATTAGTGCTGGAGGGGAACTAAGAGATTTTCTTCATTTTGGCGCCACAGAGATCAAGAGAACGCAAAGAAGAAGGAAGCAAAAGCGCAGAGCACGGAATTCAAGGAACCGCGTCCCCTGCGGCGAAGTTCGCGACGGCGAGGCCTTAGAGGACGAGGTTCGACGAAGGTGCGTGAAGACTCAAGTCGCGGAGGAGTGAGAACGCAGAGCGAGATGAGTAGTGCAGGGGAGTCGTCCTCAGAGGCAACACAGTCCAATGATGAGGCCATCGCCAAAGGTATGATGAATCTCGCGATTGCTTGTACACTAGTTCACCAAGAACCCACCTCGGAAGCAACTGTTGCAGGTACATGAGCATCACATGTGCTTCTTTCCATTTGCCATGTAGTTAGGGTTTAGTGCCTTCTCGTGCCTAAATTGGTGGAGGTATTGGGGTGCATGTTGTCTTGTGTGCCTATGTCTAGTAGAGAACAACTTTCTAGAGTTTAACCGCTAGATTCCCAAGGCTTTAGGAGGTATGACAGTAAATCTTCAAGGCATAATGGGTCGAATTGTGACCTAGCTTGCTTCTGGTCTGTGTGTGCTAGATCGCTGCAGAGCACAATGTGGTGGATTCATCCGAGGAGGAAGAAGAGGTTGAACGTGAAGAACCACTTCGAATCCCCCACTTGAAGAAAAAAAGAACAAACGAGCCTGGCTCATTGGCAATTCGTGGACCTGAAGCACTCCCTCCTCCAGTACAAGAAAGGGATTCATATGGCCGCCCTGCGTGGTCTTGGGTGCCGGGCCATTACATCCATAGCCAGGCACCAACACCAGCTCCATGGTGTGAACAGCCGCCCTCGAGATTAGAAGGTCCGTGGCCTGGGCGCACATCAACAATGCTCGAGGAATTCAACCCGACACTGTCCCAAGATAGTGAAGGGCGCAGGTGCAGGCGGAAGCGGAAAAATGCCTATGAAGAGGGCATTCGACAGAGGTCAAGTGGTGGCCTCAAACCAAATCGGGTGTTTGTGCTGCCTACAGGTGAACTGGATGGGAGTTGTGAGGGGAAGAACGCGTGGGACGAAACCTTGAGGGACTTGGTTCCAAAAATTTTGGACCTTAGCGTGGTTTCCTGGACACATCACGAACCACACACAATACAGAAGCTGAGGGACGCGTTGGATAGCGAATTTGAGTACATCCCTAAACCCCTGAGCATTGTTGGTTTCCGGACTTGCATCACCCGGTTTTTGAAGTCCGAGAGATCTCGGCTCAAAGCGAAGTGGTTGAAAAGCAAAGCAAAAGGCCCGGTGCCGGCTCCTTTCCGCGTTGACCCGAAGCAATGGGCGCGTCTCATTGCATATTGGAAGACGGATGCACAGTAGGAGAAGGCCATGAATATGGCTTTAGCGCGAAGGAGTGTTAAGAATTTGGATACGGTCGGGAGGAAAGGGAAGGCAGCGAAGGAAGCCCAAGCGGTAAGTGTTAAAGTGCGTGTTTTCAGTTTGCTTCTAACCATACTTTTAAGTGTATGCGGACATGTAGAAATTTTTTATCCACATTGGTTTTCTGCTGGCAATGGCTATCGCTCACTCATGTTTGGGCTTCCGTGTACATGACAGAGAGTAGGAAGGGAATCTAGCCCTGGAATCACGGACCTGGCTGACGCTAGACGGGTATTTGCAAGGGAAGACAGTGTAAGATAATTTCATTTTGGATTGATGTTATTCGTGTCTATAGAGTTTTGTTATGTCATTTCCCAAGTGCTTGTGGTACAGACAGGTTTGTGGTACGTCTTCTGAATTTGTCTGGCATGTTCATTTCTTGATACATCAAAAGGGTTGGTGAGGCACCTCAGATGTTCCATTTTGAAAAGGGATTGCCCTGAAGTAGGCCGCATTTATATCAGTTGGTATCCCTGCGGCAGTCGCCATATATGATTGTAGTGTTCAGGAAGTACCAACTAAGTGAATTTCAAGTCGCGCCCCAGTCAATAAGAAGTCTGCACTTAGTCGATTATGAGTCTGCATCTGTAACTAAGTCGATTACAAGTTGCAGAGAAGTCAACTTGAAGTTGCAGAGCATACTTTGTTTTGCGTAGAAGTCTAGTCAGTCATACTTCAAAATAATTTTATTTTGGCGTCTTCTTCGGTTTATATATTTTTTTTAATTTTAGAAAAGTACTTGGTCTATGGATGTCATGTGGCAATTCACAGAACCGGGCACAACCAATTTGTCAATCCATTTTTTTTCCTTTGTCACATCTGCTGAAGTTTGTTTCCTTGCAACATGGAATTTGGCATGCACGTGTTAGTAGTTTGTATATTTCTTAGACACAAGTCTAAGACAAGCAGAGAAGCACCCGAGAATTTTCAGTTCTTTCTGAAGGAAGTGGCAATATAGCTGGGCGAGAGGTCTGCTTAACGGTATCTTAGCGGTTCATAACTTGAGAATGATTGGAACTGTTTGTGGTATACTTCTGTACAAAAAGGTGGAGGGGCCACGTGAATCAAGTCGATGGCGCATCATGGAGTCTTGGAAGAAGGACGTCGATCTTAAGTTTGGTCAGTTTGCGGATGCCACAACAGCACAGGCGGAGGCAATAGAAGACCTGAGGTCCATGTTGAAAAGCTTCATGGTGAATCATTCGCAGTTGGATGCCGGTAGACCCTCCATCATGCATATGCCTGTCGAAATCGAGGAATCCCGTGAACGTGCGCAGCTTGTAGGCAAGGAGTTGGTTAGCCATTCACGGAAGCAGGATGGGGGTCCTGGTGCCCTCACTAAGAACAATGGTGGGGTGCCAAAAGCCAAGAGAGGGTCTGGTAAATCAAGCGGAAAGAAGCAGACGGACCAAGTCAACAGAAAGTGCGGTGATATCACGGACCGCAATTTGGAGGAGGAGCCAACCTTAACGCTCACTGGCAGAAGCGTGGAAGAAACACCAACCAAGCGGGATTGGAAGGTGGTCAGCAAGAAGCCCGTCAGTGCAGCTGTTGTGGAGCACAAGTCAGAGGCACCCAACGCTGGCAACATAAGCGTGCCTGCAGACAGTCCACCGGCTGTTCAAGATCCGATGCCTCTGCCCGATCCCGTGGCTAAGAAGGATCCCACACCTATCGAGGACCCCACGCCTGTCGAGGAGCCCACCTTGTCGAAAGAAGACACAGTTGCCAAAGATGAAGAGACGCTAGCCAAAGATGAGGAGTCTCCTCCCCTAAAGCCTGAACCGCCTGCAACGGAGATCACCGAAGAAGGTACGGTGAAGTCCAACGACACTGCATCAGCAACAGAAAGTGGCGCTTCGGAAAGCCCTGCGGAGAAGGAAGAAGTGCAGGCAAAGATGACTGCAGGAGACGAAGAGGAGTCAAGGGGAGAGCCATCCAAAGCAGTGGATGTTGGAGTCGTAGCGGAGGTATCGCAGAAGAACAGTAGGAAACCTCCGAAGTCACTGGTGAAGGTAAAGTTCCCTCTCGACGTTCATGTACGTACGTCGAGTGAGGTGAGGCCTCTCGGGCAATCTGGGGCACATACAAAACCTCCCAAATATCCCAGCCGTGGACCATTGAAATTAATAATTTTTAATGTCCACGGAACGTTGTTGGATTGCAGCTTGCTTGCAGACGAAAACCCAAACAGAAAAATCCGAAGTAGCACCAAAACTGCCTTGAGGAGAGTGGTTTTCAGGCCGTGGTTGAAACCTTTCTTACAGAGTTGCTTTGGAAATTTTAGGGTAGCCTTTTGGGATATCAAGAGTGCCAGCTACATGGATGATGTTGTGCCGACCATGGTAGGGGATTTGAAGGGGGCCACCCCACTATTTATTTGGTCAGCTAAACAATGTGAGTGGCAAGAAACTGAGGATGGGTGTACAAATGGTTTGGTGAAGAAATTAGCGGCAATATATGCGGCCTGGCCTTCCTTTAATGCCACCAATACGGTCCTTGTAGACTGTAAGCCCGGTTGCGTGGCTAACAACCCAAAGGCCAATGTCATCATCAGCACTCCTTTCTATGTCAAGTGGACTTTGTCATTGGTAGAAGACAAGGAATATTTGAAACGTTTCTTGTGGCCTGCATTGGAGGCCTTAAAGGATTGCCCAACAGTTGCTGCCTTTGGATCGAAATTTCCAGAATTTGTCAACGAATCAATGGACCAAATGCTACAAAGACGACGAATTGGCAATGCATATGAGTTTGTAGCCACTGTGGAAGGTGAGGGGATTGGCAAACCGCAAGGTTGCACACGTCATGGCATCCCCTCGCCTTCCCTTGACCTTCTGTCCTAACAGATTGCGTATGTGTTTGCAGGGAAGGGGTCAAAAGCGGGAGACAAAGACGAAGATGGTGCTGACAACTCCCAGGAAAGGCCCTGCACCATCCACGAAGCAGGTGTGGTGACCTGAACCCTTCTTCTTCATTGCCCTGCTTGAGGGAGTCATTGAGTAGTTCTGAAAAAGTCAGGGAAAAGTGGAACAATCCAAAACAGTCGTGTACCAATCATTGTCCAGTCATGAGTTAGTCAAGTGGAAGTAGGCTCGAAGTTGTGGTTGGCTGTATAGTACACTATAACTTATAAGCGTAGGATTTCATCTAATTCGTAGACTTGGTGTAGTATCGGCAAGGAGACGAAGTGTATCTTATCAACCCGCGGTCGACAAAGCAAAAAGTGGCAGTGGATAACATTAGCGGAATACTTGGGATACACAAGTTTCACTTTAACGACATTCCAGCAACGTGGTTCAAGGTAAATGTCAGGGAAGTCCTACATGGAGGGGTTGCGCTCATGTTCCCAAATGACCAGGCAGAGCAAGCTGTCATTGACGACGTGAAGGGGAGCAGCACAATATGGAATCAGAAGTACCTTAAGCTAATCTAATGAGGTAGCCTTCTTGTCATTGCTTTTTTGCAAGGGCTGGAGATTTGTAAACAATGTGGAAGCTTTCCACGAAATTTACATTTTTGTAAATATAAGAGACATAGACGCAATTATGGCTACAAGCATGTGAAGGGACCCTTTTCTTATGCAATGCATTGGTGTACTTGTATTTTGATTAGCTCATTTTGATTGTGCAATGGATGACGTAGGTTGTGACCGTGTGGATGATTGCGCCAATGCTTTGTATGTATGCATTGGTCTATTGACGACGTCCATGGACTGCCGGGTTTGCCCAGTTCACTATATGAGTTCCACTGTGCATGCTTGTGATGTTTGAGTGATGTAAAACTACTGTGGTCATCCTAAACTGGAGAGGCGTCCATGCGGAAGTCACACCATTTTGTGGAGTCCCTCTGGAATGTATTGGACCAGCACATCCAGGAACACGCAATCGTCTTCAATGGGACTATACACTGAACACCAACAAAGTTGGATTTGTTGACTGGCGTAACCCCAAAATTTTACTCAACAATGACTATGGAATGACTTTGTTGTGACTGGAATGTCACTTGTGTAGTCCGATGTCATGGCCTGTATGGATGCATATATGACTGAAGATTAACTGGAACCGGACTTTGAACCGTAAACCGCAGTAGTCGCCTGAAACATTTGCAACCTCCAAATGACCCCTCAATGACTAGCACATGACATTGGAAAGCCCCCTAACTCGACTCAGAAATGACTGTATCATGACTCAAGTATGAATGTCAATCGGTGTCCACGTCAACAATATGTCAACTTCATGGCGACTTTGAAGTAACTTGCAAATGACAGTGACGTGGATGTCCACGTCAGCACCGATCCGACAGTAGCGCAACTAAACAATGACTCCTAAATTGGCTGAGGTGGACTCCTCCAACCCCACATTTTTCTTTCCAAACCGTGAATTGCCCAGTCTTTCCCCCAAAATTTCCCTGCCCCCCATATGCCACGTCAATACTTTCCATCACCCTTCATCCAAGTCTAAATTGGATGGTGATAATAAGATTGCAGTCATAAAAGAATGACTTGTCCACAATGACTCGGGGGCCCACAGTCATTTTTCAGTCATTTTTGTCCACAATGACTGAAACGCGACAGTTTTTGGCAGTCACGATTACCCCCAATTTCTTGTAGTGATCCAAGCTTCTTCGAGGTCTCCCTTTGGTTGCATGCGCTTCACTAAATCAACTCCGCTCCCTGGCCCTACTTCAGACATTTTGAAAACAAAGACCTTCTCTAAGTCTGTCCCTTGGCCAGGAAATTTGCTCTCTTGCACGAATGCCCATGTGCTGGATCCCCTCAACTTCGTAATGCTATCAATCACTCCAAATTTCCGTAAATATTTGAAAGAGGTTACCTCATTCCGTATACTAGGTGAACTCAAGTATTTGCATTTGTCTAAAACCGGGACGAGCTGAGAGAAGTCTAGGGTCTGTGGCGTCTCTCCATCTGGGCAAAGAAGTAGACCTCCCAGTAGTTCCTTTGTGGCCTCTAAAACTATTGCAGAATTCGTTGCAGATGGGGTTCTCTCCAATTGATCTCCAATGAGATTTCGGGTTTTCTCCTGCATATCTCGGAGTTCACCATCCTTTACAGGATGCTCATGAGTGCCAAGATGAACAAACGCCCTAGTGACCGACGGGTTTCCTGCAACGTAATACACCTGCACTGCACATAGCGCAATACAAGACGGAGGCTCTTTGCAAATCTTGCATACAAGCGTCGAACCAAGTGGATGCGGTTGGCCAACAGCAATTACGGTGGGTGCCATCCCTTCCCACTCTAATTCATTCACTTGTTTTGTACGGTGAATGCGAGTAAGGAACTCGCATTTTGAATTTACACACCGTAAATGCCCTAGGCAAACAGATCTGCGAAATGATAGATCGAATCGATTCACAATATTGGTGGTCACTATCTTCGTCCACACATGTCCATCGTACCGCTTATCCATTTCGAACATCTGCTTTGCTTGTGATGAGGTGCCAGTGGAATTAGCAGCAGGCAACTCAAAAATGACAAGTCCATTAAAAGTCGGAGGCAACACTGTCACTCCGTGAATATCAATTCTATCATAGTCCAGCTTGGATAGGACGTTCCTACATCCTTTCAAATTACGCAATTCTCTCAAGCAATCAACCACAGATGCTCCTAACCCATTAGTGACACCTACAGTGGCCACAAATACTGACTTCAATGGTGTCAAGGTAGGGAAACTTGACACCGACGACGGAGTCCTCAAATTAAAGTCTGGCTCTGGAGAATTGCCTTCTGAATCGGAACTCAAGATGGTGACAGTCTTGGACTGAGGTTCTAATTTCACATGCTGTAAGGGCGGTCTCAAAATAGAACCTGAGGTCAACCAAGGCAATGCTCCATCTTCCAAAGAAGAAGACACAACTTCATTCGAAACTCCATAAGCCCTATATCTCCCAGGCTTGAGGTTCCAGAACAAGTCCTCTCCAGATGAGGCAGATAGTTGACCGACAGTGTGAGTGAGTGTTCCCGTCTCGACATCATAAATATCTTCATCTACATGAATGGAATAAGCTTTCCATTGAAACCTCAGACCTAACCTAAACGACGTAACCACAACCATGCCATCATCTCCTACTGGAAATACCATTGGCACCCCTTCTCCGTTTGCCGAAACGACCACCATGTCCTTAAATTGCGCCATTGTGAAGTAAAACTACAGACACAGAAATTAGGGTCTTGAAACACGATAAAATTCTACAGAACTCTAATAACTGGAAACGATCTAAGGAACCATTCAAAACTAAAGTAGAAGTCTACAATGTGTATGACACATCCTACCACCTTAGCAAATATTCAGTATTTCAATAAGACATTATAGTTTATTAATTAAAGAGTTTGCTTAGAGGCGGTTTCGACAAGCAATGAATGGAAGTACTTATTAAGTACATGCAAGGCATGATCACAGCAGTAGAGGAAATAAATATGTACAATTACTTTATTAAAAGAGGCGGTGCACTCTAGAAAATAAAACCACCACAATTTACTAAGTCCCTGCACTATCTAATGTCAGGGATCTTAGGGTCATGATTAGACGTCATGCTTAGAGCTAAGTCTGACAATATGAGGATGTCCCATTTTATAAAAAATAAATTATCCACTAAATGGCCAAGGAATTGAATTCCATTCAAAACATGGCACACAGGTGCATCATTTTGAACAGAGGTTGAATCACATATCCAACACAAAACTGAAATAGTTTTTGGAGTCCTGAGGAAGCTGAAGACTAACAAGGCTAGGACACATGTCCCACTGTAGTGAGCAGGAATGGATGAAGTGGTTACTGGGGCACTAAGCAAGAACTACGTATCACCACTCAGATTAGCAATTTCATTATGTTGGGGTCAACTTCAAAAAGGGTACATATTTTCCAAAGGTGTGCAAAGGTTTCACAAATTATATTTCTCTTCATTTGTGAAGTAATCATGCTGAACTAACAAAACCGTCTCTGTACTTAAATGCCATATCAACAACCCAAAACCGCCTTTCTATGTATCTATTAGTACTTATCAATCCACCAATCAAGGGCGGACACGTCATTGTTCATTACATTAATGTACTACTTTTGTCAGAATTCAGAGCTGATTTCGTTGATTCAGTTGACGGAATTGAGAAATTTAGCGGTTTGAATTAGGGCTAACTGTAGGGTGACGGAATTGGGACATGTACGGAATTCTATAGGGTTACTTTAGTTAGTGGGGCACTAGTTTCCTATCATTGTACATAGGTAAATATACAGTACCTCATACTCCTCACTATCAACAACAGACTGGCTATAATGATCCAATAATGGGGACTGAACCTTAGTGCATGCATATGGACAATGGGTACTCAACTAACAAGAAATGTATTCAACAGCATAACGAGGTCTGACAACTGGAACTTGTGCAATAGACATGGAAGTATATTATTCAATATTCTATATGAATATACTTTATGGTGTCGGCTGCCATACAGTACTTACCCAAAAATCATAAATGCTTGCTTTGAACCTCATGGAGTCATTTGTAAATTCGAAATAAAATCATCATATAGAAAAGTTTAAAGCGGCTGATAACTAAATTTGATATATATACCAAAGGTATTGTTGGGAGAGGAAATCCGTGTTATCCATATTTATAATGTAATCCTGTTAGCACCGACCGAGAAAATGATAAATCGATTAAAATCATATAATAATATTTTGTTCGTTCACAACTAAAATATATAGGAACCATACGAATATGTGGTAGAATGCTTATAATGATAGACGCCATTATACTTGAAATTCACAATTTTCTCCGTATTGAATTCTAATGATTATTACTTTATGTCGAATTTAAATTCCATATTGGATTCCCGATACTATGAACAACTGCTGACAAAATGGCAAGGATCCCAACCCTATGGCCCAGTAAGCACCCTATGGGTGAGTCCTCAACCTGTGGATGACCCCGATCTTTATGGCCAAACCCGCCCCTAATGCCCGACCCCGAACCTAATGCCCGAGCCCTGACCTCATTGTCAAATTGACTGGGAATCAATTTTCAGCACAAGGAAGAAACCCTAACCTGCAAACACTGCCGCAGTCCATCGACCGGCATCCTCAGACTGAGATTTGAGGGTGGAGTCTCGCCAAATACTTCATGCTCATGCGCACATTTGCAAAGGTATTCAATCGAGTTTACTTGTGCATAGCAATGGAACGAAACTTGCGATCAAGGAAGGGGCAGGCACTGGATGCGGTGAACGATGAAGTCTCAAGAGGGACTGCGGACGACCGAACGGAGGTAAAATTCAAAATTCTGTTGTTTGTGATTTGGTTTTCGGCCTCTTGTTTGTTGACTACTCTCGGAATCGCGTGAAGAAGTCTCGGGGACACGAGGCTTCATCTCGGACAGCGGATGAGGTCGATCACCCCTAATGCTGCACCCGGTTGCAAGAGGGAGCAAGAGCGGGTCTTCTCTCGGGCCCGAGAGGTCCATCCTTGGACCGCAGGCATGCTACCGGTCAAAACTCTGCTGGGGTCATGCGGCGGTATGTGCGTTATAAATTTTTTTTTGGGTCGGATTCCTTGTCCGGTATGCACCCGTCGGGGCTGGAGCTCCGCGTGATTGTCCAATTCAGGTTTGTTCGTTTCCTTCTTGGGCCCGAGGTAAGGACACGGGGAGCAAGACCCCACCGCAAGGGATGCAGTCTCGGGCCCGAGAGACAGTCTGCGTGGCCTGGGTCATGCGTTGCGGTGAGAGGGAGTACTTGCTGACCATTTTTGAGATTTGGACATGGATTCAAAATCCTTTCCTTTGTGCCACTGTGTCACATTTGAAATGCTTGGTTTCGTCCCGTGGATCCAAGGCTACGTGGCCACGTCGGCGTGGGGTGCGGCGGTATGTGCATTATAAAATTTTTTTTGGGTCGGATTCCTTGTCCGGTATGCACCCGTCGAGGCTGGAGCTCCGCGTGATTGTCCAATTCAGGTTTGTTCGTTTCCTTCTTGGGCCCGAGGTAAGGACACGGGGAGCAAGCCCCCACCGCAAGGGATGCAATCTCGGGCCCGAGAGACAGTGTGCGTGGCCTGGGTCATGCGCTGCGGTGAGAGGGAGTACTTGCTGACCATTTTTGAGATTTGAAAACCTCGAATTGGGACTATAGTACCCGTCGGTAGAAAATCCTTCATCTTACTGATAATCCTTCATCTTACGAATTTTGTTGTGCTTGCAGGTTTGTGTCGGGTCGACGGTGGTTACGCATGATCAGCTGGAACCTGTCTTAGGAAGAGTGTTGGAGTTGTCCCCACTTGGAACTGTTGAGGACCTGCTTGTTCCCGTCCCAGCAGATCGACAGGTTGGCAATCTTGTCGATATTTACTCAATGGTCCAGATCCAGAATTCTTCTCTGGATCCAGATTTCTCAACATGCTCCTCGCATGGATCGAACACTGAGAGGGCTCTATCCTCTCAAGCATTGATAGATCTTGAGATTTGCACTTGTGATCATCGGAATGTAGAAGTCACATCTGCATTACATGAGGACGCTGACATCCTCATTTGGTGTTGCGGTAGTTACCGATCAGTTGTTGATAGGTATACATGCAATGTATGAGAACTCAGCACTAATTGAAATGACTTCAGTTTCATTGATTTCTACTATTGATGAAGGCTTTATGCCCTATGCTTTCACTATAAAATTTATATCTCCTCATTATTTTGTTCCTGGGACCATCCATTGCTCTTGGGTGTGCTACAGGATGACGTGGATCTTGGAGCCGGTGACGGTCCACAACAAATCACTGCTTCTCATCCTCAATCAAATGTGGAGAGTCTTTCTGGTGATGAATCGGAGGAGGAAGACATCCCTGGTGTGCACAAGGATGATATGGAAGACGATATTAGACGATCGCAAAAAATGGACACTGTCTCCATTATTTCAAGCTTGCGGTTAACTACCTCAGACCAATCCCGGATGAGGATTCCTCTCTGTAGGTTGGTGCCTATGCCGATGGTACGCCCAACTCTCGAATGCGACTTGATGGTGCTAGAAAACCAATTCAGCGCCGGATATGATGAGGGTGCAAGGGTTTTCTATGTGTCTGTGTCAGATGAGCAAGGGCAGACCTCCGTTTTCTCAGAGGCAGAGAAAGAGAAATGGGGGCCAATATGGAATTCAGTGAACGACAATTTCAACAATCACTTGAAGTCTCAAGCTAGGGTCAAGCACTTAGTGGATTTCAAGTTCTTCGTCTGTGATGGCAATCACAGACGAATCGCCTGGATGAATCATATTGAAAGACTACACGCAAAGGAGAAGATTTGGCACATCAGTGTGGACTCAATCATTCTGGACACGCGTAACCGGATAGGGGTGGCAATGCAGGCAATGCACGATATAAACAAGTGAGTTTGGTGGTTCTTGAATACTCGTGTTTAGGCCATTCCTTCATTTGTTATTCAGAAATTCATTTCTAGTTTTATGTAATAGTTTCCGTCTAATTCGGTATTTTATTGGTATCTCAGGCAGACGGAGAACTCTCACATCAAGACTAATCTCGTTCACACTCTATATAGAGTCCAGAAATATGGGGTCATGGAATTGGAGAAATTCAAAGAGCTTCTGAGTGCAGACGAGGTCAAGACTTGCCTGCAAAATAATCGAACTAAGTGGTATTCAATGCCCCTTGAGGTCTTCACTTCTTTTATATTCAAGGTAAAAAATTTGATACATACAGGTCCTATTTCATTGAATTCATCTCAAGTATTCCATCCCCTGATTGATGTCCTATTAATATGTGTCATATTGGTCCCAACAGCAAGAGATTTCTGTGGCTGCGGACGTCGCAGTTCGAAAGTACAACGAGGATACTCCTCTTGATCAAAACACTAAGGCAGGTGTGGCAGCTGCAATGAGGAGCTCCATAAGAGACTCTACAGAGAAGTTCTATAAGAAACTGTCAAAGATTGTGGCTGTAGCCTCTCCATCTCTTGGCCAGGATTGGCTTACTGAGGTATATCCAAATTCGATGTCAATTAGACCTTTGCACTGCACGGGTACATTTTGATTTTTGCTTCTAACCACTATTTTTTTCTTTAACGCAGATCGAGAGGCATTGGAACCTCTATACAATTCCAGAATTAACTTTGGAAAAGTTACAGATGATTTGCACGGCTAATGTCAAGCCGCAGTACAAGGTAAAATGGTTGAAGTGGTTGAACGCATCCGGTCCTACAAGAGAGGCCAGAAGATTTCCGGCGCGACCGGTGAACGAGGAGAAATTGTTGTTGTTTCTAGCTAGGGCATGCTGGTATGCTGGGGTAAGGATTTCGTTGTTCTAGTCTATTATAATTCGCTTTAATCATGTTTCAATCTAAACTGTCATTTCCCTGCCCAGCTCACTTTGGACATATGTTTGTTCAGCTCGAAGAGGCCGCGACGAAGATGTTCGAGAATATTGTCCGTTTAGATAATATTCCCATTACCATGGCCATCCCTACCAAGCCAAAGGAGCTGCTAGACTATATTGAGGACTGGAGGATGAAGCTCTGGGACATGGCCTACACGGGAATGTTCAAGGGGTCCGACGCTTTCAAGAAGTCAGATACTTTTAAGGATTTCAGAGGGGCGATTCTTGCAGTGAAGCGTGTTATTTACAGGTATTCATCTATAATTGATAGATTGGTTGAAGTACATGATAGTTGGATAAGTCCTTCTAAGCCTGAGAGTCTTCTTTATTTTGCCTTCTTCGTGCGCTTCTGTTCTATCCACTTCTTATTGACAGTGGTAGCTCTTCATGAGATTTGAATTCATGTTTTCTAACTGTATTATTTTCTTTTGTTGTGCTATCTCTATGAATTAACATTGTTCCCTTTTCCTATGGCTAGGTATTTCAAATTCGAGTTATACGGCAAGGGCGCTATACTGAAGGCAAACTTGCCACCATTCCTAACGACGTGGTTGGACAGATCCTCCCCTGACTGCATGTTCTCCGCTTGGCAAATGAAGAATTGGACTACCCCACACCTCCAGGCATGCCCGTGGTATCTTGAGTGTAATTTCGGAACAACTCCAACGAAAGAGGAGTCTCTGTTCAAGTCCTTGAAGCAGACAACGGTAGTAGAACCAGAGTTCGATGAATTTGCTTCACTTGAGGGTGATGCCAAAGCTAGAGCGATTGCAAGACGGGAGGCAATAGACAAGAAGAAGGAGGAGAGATGGGAGGAAGCACAGAAGAGGAATGAAGCTACCAAGAACAAGAGGCTTGCCTCAAAGGCTGAGAAGGAGGAGGAGAAGAGCAAAAAGAAGGGAACAAAGAGGAAGGCTGAGACCCCTGTACGTGAGGGGGCAACGGTATCCGTTGACAACATGGATTCGTCATCAGGATTCTCCCTCACACAGGATCGACTGGTGCATGGTCTTCTTCCAGGAGTACTCAATCTTCCTCCAGTTTCTGACATCGACGAGTGCATTCTGAACTTGTCGGTGGGTGACCTCCCCAATAATGATAAGGCATTCAAGAGCGTCCTGGCCTTCATGGACATGGTAAATATCTTTCCATAGTACTTTGATTTCTTGGTCCTAAGGTTGTCCAGACATGTACAACTAGTGTACATGACATATCTTTGGTACTTTGACCTTCTTTCATTTCAAACTATCTTATTTATGCTTCATGTATCAATATACCTACTACATTTGTATTGATCGGATATGATCCTCCATGTCATCTACAGCATGCCACTGACAAAGACAAACACTTCGATGGTGTACTCAACACACAACCAGCGGTGGACTTGATCATCGTGGATGTTCCGGAAGGGCTCCACGTACCAAGTGTTTCGGCCCCACCTCAACCCATTCCAAAGTGGAATGAATTCTCACCAGATTGCCTAGTCGGAGTCTTCGACTTTGCTCAAGAGTATCTTCACGACAACGGTGGTGTGCTGCTGATGTATCCGTCCCCTTCCGCTCGTCACAAAAGCCATATCCTTGGGTGCTGCAAGGAATATGGTTTTCGAGTACTCGTCACGTGGTTCGGGATGAATCATCTCCATCTAACCTCGCCAGCGGATACAACTAGAACGGTACCATGTTTTCTATATTAAAATTCATACTGTGTTTTATTTTTTTTTGTGAATCACACTTAATGCATTTTTTTCCTTGCAGACGATGCGCTTTGCCATATCGCTCCTCGTTAGGGAATCGGGTCCAAAGTCAGCATTTGCATTTCCATTTCAAGTTGTGCCGTCACACCAAGAGGTTGGTGTCGATGTGTCCCGAGACGACATACTGCAGAATTTCTGCAACAAATCTGATGTTACCATGAATGGCGACATCCCTTGGCATGGACCTCGGGAAAAGGCCCGACAATTCATGCAAATGCTCATCGAAGCCCTTTGTGAGCCAGGAGATGTTGTCGTTGATTGCGTGGCATCCACTGGTAATATTCGAATGCGAATTTGTTATTTCTCTATCAATTGTCACATAATTCATTGTACAACAATGTGTAATTTTGGTGGGTTGTTTTTTAATCTTCAGGGGCAAGTATCCAAGCCTGTCGTGCAACACGGCATCATATTATAGCTTTTGAGGAAGATAAGGCGATCTATAACGCCGTCATTGCTCCGGTAATGCAGACGGAGGTGATTCCTGAGACTGAACCTCCGCGCCCTGCTGCAGAAGTTCTAGATCTCGATGATGAGGTGGTTGTTGCTCAACGTATTGTGAAGACAGCAAGATTCAGTAAGTAAGTCTGTCATTCTTCTCATTCAATTGGTCTGTCTGTCCAGGTACCTCATCTTGGTCTAATTTTGGGTTCACTCCTTTCTGCAGGCAAGCCCAGGAGGTGAGGAACTTCAGAAAGGTTCCCTTTTGGGGGAGACAGGGTTTTTTGCCAAGCCCACCTAAAGCTTTTGAGCTTCCCGTCTATGCAGAGGCTCTTTCGCGTGACTTCGTGGCATTTGACCCTAGGCCTTACTCTCGGTCACGTTCTGTATGTCCTCGTGCTCTACAGTTCGTAGATGACTGTGCCATAGAGTCAGATTCGGATACTTCATATACATAGTGTAGTCGGACTTTAGGCCACTAGACTGGATGTCCTGTTTCACAACACTTTTCTTTCTTTAATGGATTTTCGTGTTTTCTGAGATACGTGTTCTCATATTCTATTTTTAATTTGAAGTCTTCCTCAATTGGTATGGATTCATAACCTCTGCATAAGTACCGTGACTATACTTTTGCACCACTTCTAATGGTTGCAATGTGGAAATTTTTTTTGGTTGGTTATTTGAATAGATCAATAATTTTCTCTTTTAAGTTTGAAGACGACCTTGACGTGCAATGCTTCATTCAATGTGTCAAATGAGTGTAATATAGGGACGACATGGAGGTAGAGGCCAAAGTTGTGACCTCTGATTTCCAATTATATGCTTTGTTTTTCTTTCTGTACTCCTTCAACATTCCTATAGTTCCATATTTCATGGTTTTATATCATTGTCACTGTTTGTACGTGTAGTGGAGTATTGCCTATGAGGCAGGCCAACGTACTTACCCCTTTTACTTAGTCATAATTCATAATTTTTACATAGACATCTTGCTCAGTCCAGGGACTAGGTCATTGTGATAAATAATTTTGATATACACCAGCGCTTATCTTTTGGACCCACCAGTGATCATGCATCACACCAGTGATCATGCATCACACCAGTGATCATGCATCACTGGTACCAATTCCGGTCCATATGTGATTCTCTGTCTTGCAAAATCTTATCTCTACGATCATGTCCGTGGTTGTCATTTTGAAGCTCGATCTTGGTTGCCTTTCTAGTATTGGGGAAATTGTGTTGCTACGATGTAGCTCCCAAGTGTCTATACTTTCTTTTTTGGGTTGCTCCCAAATTCCTAAACCCCCGTGTTATACCCTCCTGTGGGTCTAAGTTGCCCTCTACATCCCCGATTGGGATCTACGGGGTCCCCAGTACGCCTTCCATAATGTCTGCACGGACCTCACGCACACTCGCTAGGGGGGCCTGTACTGCACCAAAACAGCCCCGCCTGCGGCCTTCGCTGTCCTCGTCGTGTCTTCACTACCCCGCCTTTGGACTTCACTGCCCTCACGGGCTCTGCAGTAGGCCGTGGCAACCCTTCGTGGGGTACTAGCCAAAACACTCGGTAGCCCCTCGCGGGTGGGTTGCTCTGCCATAGAGCAGCCCCTAGCAAGGTGTGTTCTACCTTGAAGCAGACCGTCGGCGGGGTCTGTGCTACCCCATGGCAACTACTCCCGCGGTTTCTGCTGCCTTCGGGCAGCGCCTCACGAGGACAGTGCTGCCTTGAGGCAGTCCCCCGCGACGGGGCTATGCTGCCTTCAGGCAGCCCCTTGCGGGGAGGGCTGTGCTGCCCCGCGGCAACCCCTCGCAGGGTCTGTGCTGCCTTGAGGCAGTCCCCCGCGTGTGTGTGTGTGTTGCCTTGGGGAAACACCTCGCGGGGCTCTGTGCTGCCTTGAGGCAGTCCCCTGCGAAGGCCTTTGTCGTGGCCTTGTGGTAGCCCCTCGTGAGGGGGGCTGTGTTGCCTTAGGGCAGCCCCTCGCGGGGGTCTGTGTTGCCTTCAGGCAGTCCCCCGTGGAGGTCTGTGTGCTGCCTTAGGACAGCCTTCGCAGAGGGCGCTGTGCTGCCCCGCGAAGTGCTATCGCGGGGTCTGTGCTACCTCGCGGGGTCTGTGCTGCCTTGAGGCAGTCCCCCGCGGAGGTCTGTGTGCTGCCTTGGGACAGCCCCTCGCGAGGGGGGCTGTCCTGCCTTGGGGTAGCCCCTCGCGGAGGGTGCTGTGCTGCCCCGCGGCAGCCCCTCGCAGCCCCTCGCAGGGGTCTGTGCTGCTTTGAGGCGGGCTCCCGCGGAGGTCTGTGTGCTGCCTTGGGGCAGCCCATCGTGGAGGGCACTGTGCTGCCCCACGACAGTCCTTCACGGGGTTTGTGCTACCCCGCGGGGTGTGTGCTGCCTTCAGGTAGTCCCCCGCGGAGGTCTATGTACTGCCTTGGGGCAGCCGCTCGCGGAGGGCACTGTGCTACCTTGAGGCGGGCTCCCGCGGCGGTTTGTGTGCTACCTTGGGGCAGCCCCTCGCGGTGGGCACTGTACTGCCTTGGGGCAGCCCCTCGCGGAGGGCATTGTGCTGCCCTACAACAGCCCTTCGTGGGGTCTGTGCTACCCCGCGAGAGCCCCTCGCGGTGTGTGTGCTGCCTTGAGGCAGTCCCCCGCGGAGGTCTATGTGCTGCCCCGCGGCAGCCCCTCCCGGGTCTGTGCTGCCTTGGGGCGGGCTCCCGCGGAGGTCTGTGTGTTGCCTTGGGGCAGCTCCTCGCGAGGGGGGCTGTGCTGCCCCACGGCAGGCCATCCCGGGTCTGTGCTGCCTTGCAACAGTCCCTCGCGGAGGTCTGTATGCTACCTTGGGGCAACCCCTTGCGGGGGGGGCTGTGCTGCCTTGGGGCAGTCCCCTGCGGGGGTGTTTGTGCTGCATTGGAGCAGCACCTCGCTGAGGGGCTGTTCTGCCTTGGAGCAGTCCCCCGCGGGGCGGGGATGTGTTGTCTTAGGGCAGCCCCTCGCGGAATCTGTAGTGCCGTGAGGCAGCTACTCGTAGGGGGGACTGTGCTGCCCCGCGGCAGTCCCTCGCGGGGAGATTGTACTGCCTTGGGGCAGCCCCTCGCGGGGGGGATTGTGGTGCCCCGCGTCAATCATTCGCGGGGGGACTGTACTGCCTTGGGGCAACCCCTCGCGGGGGGGACTATGCTACGTGAAGGCAATCCCTCGTGGGAGGTTGCATTAAACCCGCGGGTTTAGGAGCCGACGACTCTATTCTACTTCAGTTTTTAATAGATTACAGTAAAGAGAATAAATCTTCTAAAATTTCTCTAATGACTCGGGTCGATTCCTTCTGCAAGGTCGACAAGCGCGGTTCCATTGCGCGGTGAGGAGCCGACGATTCTATTCTGCTTCAGTTTTCAATACATTACAATATTGAATTGTATTTTCCGGTTTTCTTATTGCATATTGCTTTCTTCAAATAGCACTGTTCGTGCTTTCGGTGAATGTGGGTCCTTGCATTGATGCTCCTCGTGCCACGTGTTGCAATATTGTAGCTTCTAGAAAGGATAAGGTTATCTTCAAAGCTGTGATCGCTCCGCGGGGATCGAGTGGCTGTAGTTTTCCGATAGAATTTGTGTGGCCCGCTTTTCAGACTATATATCTAGACGACACCACATATCCATTGAATGTATTCTGAAGTCATCTTTAACCAGTATGTCATTTTTTTGTTGAATCCTGTGAAGCCGACTACGTTTACAGTGTATACATCTTATTATCTTAGATTTGGTTTTCATGTTTGTGTAGACGGGGCAGTGTTTGAGCAATGTCTCAAATGGACCGGTCCTGCCAAAGCATAGGTCTTTGTATGCCCAACTGCAATGATTTTGCTACTACTATACAAGGAAGAGTTACACCCAGATATTTCCCCCCCGGTGAGTTATACACCCCATTTGCTAAATACTTGCCTTGGTCTTCAATTACTTGGTATTGCACAATACGATCTTGAAGTAGGATCCAAATACAGCACTTCAGTATAGAGTAACTGAAGCTCAATTACATGTACATGAACGTATTCCTAGCAATGCTTATTCATGTTACTTGCTTGTCCAGGTTGTTGGTCCGCTTCCAACTTACAAACCAACTGTATAAGTTACATGTGCTGCTAGAGAGGAAAAATATCATACAAGAACACCATCTTCTAACATTCATCGTGCATTTTTTTCAGCCAGATGACGATATTGTCCATTACAACTTTTGAATTTTTGAATTATAGTTCGACATTGATCCCAACTCGCTTAATTTGGACTTCGTTTCCCAAAAATTTACACAGAATTCGTTTTGTGATCTATCTCTTCTTCAATTCATTAGTTCAAGAGTAATAATAGCCAATATCGATATATGGCGAAGAAAGTGTATGATGAATGTTATAACATGGTGAGCTTAAAGATTTAAAGCCGTATTCAATTCTGTAGTGTACTTATATTCAAATCTTTTGAAATTTGTTGAATCTTGGAAGTTCCAAGACATGTAGTTCGGATTTTAAAAAACACCCTATTTAATAAATTCCAAGGGCATGTATTGTATAGTCCTACGCAGTGTTTTCTTACAATTTAGCCTTCATTCTCTACACACAGTTCTCTGTTGGACATGGAGTTCTTGTTGGATTTTCTACAGCGTGCTATTCATGATCATGGTGTATGCTTTTCTTCACGGAGGAATTCTCTGTGATTTTCTTTGTATTATTTAGCGTCACTTATGCATGCTTTTAATCTCGTCCCTAAACCCCACATTGATTTCATGCATCCAATATCATCCGTTATTTTCATCCACTTCCCTGAGTTACATCCATGTCTTCTATCCACTTTCATCATCTACATTCATCCATTTTTTTCATCTACTTTCATCATCTACATTCATCCATTTTTTTAAACTTCGTGCACCCATTTTCTTAAGCACTTTCATTAGTTTACCTTCAATCCTAAACCCAAAACTTTTGTTCTTTTATAGAAATTTTTTAACTTTCATATAAATTTTCCTAAACTTTTATTCCAATTATCATCCATTTTTTCCTATCTATTTGATCAAAAATTTCAAAATAGTCTCTTCCCGCTCACGAATCCCCGCTCCCTACTCGCCGCTCGCCGCTCCCTGCTCACGTACCAACATTCCCCCTCTGAATCTTCTAAATCCACGTTGTCATCGTACCACTTCTTCTCATTCTTTTCCTTTGATGCTGCCAAGACCTTGGAATTGGTGTACACATACACCAAGTCTGCCGCCCTTTGCGTTGTCAACTTGTTCCGAGATTTGTTGTGAACAAAAGAATAACTACTCCAATTTCGTTCACATGAAGATGAGGATACTGGTTGTGCCAAAATTCGCTTGGCTATTGGAGCAATGAGCTTCCCACATGCACCTTCAAAATCCCACCAAGCATGCGCCGACAATTGTTGCTCATCCGGATTCAACATGTTGTGAAACGGAGGTTCCTTATGGCGGAAGGCTACAAATTCTTTTACCACCGAGGCGTACTCTCCTTGTTTGCAAATTTTCATTAGAACACGCTTGCATGCGTCCATTGCATCTTGGTCGTCGGCTAGATCCTTATCATGCAGAAGGTATGGATTCAAAAGAGCTCCTGCACAATGTAAATCTGTCTCCCCCATTTCACGGTGTTTGAAAAAGGATCACTCCAATGGTTCGGCGAGGTTTGTTGCCAAACAAAAAGGAGGCCCTTCTAGGCTAAGGACATGTTTCTCTAAATTCCTCATAATATGCAACACCTTACCCATGCATGGCGTCTTTGCATCCAAATCACGTAGACCATATACAATGGGGGCCACCAATTCTCGCAAATTTGTCCACCGGTCCCAATAATGCTCCTCTAGAATGAACCTCTTCACATCACGAGACTTCGTGCGAGATTTGGCTTTGCCATTGTCGTTGAGTATTCACATATGCCACCCACTGTGGATCCACCATACTTTGTTGCAATGCTCTTTTGACTTCCAACAAACGATCAATCATGATAAACACAGAGGCAAACCTTGTTTCCACCGGCTTCAACAAATTGTACTTTGTCTCATACTTCCGAAATATAGCAAGTGGCATGTGTCTTTTCTTGAAGAAATTCACTACGGTTTGGGCTCTCTTTACCGACTCTTTAATCCATTTCTCCTTTCCCCAATCTTTGAGCAACAAATTCAAGGCATGCACCACGCATCCTTGAAAAAAAATGTGTGGATATTTAGTGGATACCAAATTCCATGCTGCCGGATTCACTGGAGCATTGTCTGCGCTCACTTGCACCACATTCGTAGGACCCACCTGCTCTATGAATTTTTCTAAAATTGTGGCCAAATATTGTGCTGTCTTTTCCACCCCACTAGTATCCACCGATCCAAGGAATTGCTCACCCGCTGAAGATACAAGCATGGCATTAATCAGTGGACGGTTTGTAACTGAGCTCCATCCATCAATGGACAATGTTGCTCCAAACTTCCTAACGCTGTCTTCGGTCCTTCTATGCACCTTCCCCACGACATTTGCCTTGGCTTGATCAAGCAATTTATGCCGTAGATCATGATATGATGGCGGAGTGTAGGCCTTACCATACTCGGAGGTTTTTTTCACCGCTTCTCTGAAAGCTACGTTTCGGGCCACTGAAAAGGGTATATTTGCCGCATAGAAGAAATTGGCCCACACTGCATTCAAATTTTGTTTTTTGGTTTCTTGAAAGCCATCCAAAAGCCTACTTTGTGTTGGAGGCCTACTGCTTGAGGCCCTGCGAATGTCACGTCCGCTACATGTTTGCATACTTGGAGTTACTTCGGAACCCCCTCCAACGACTTCTTCCGGTGTTGTACAAGAATCTTCTTGTGTAGAAAGTGGCATGCCCCTCCCATTTGACATATCGCTTTCAACCATAGGCAAGTTGTTGACATCCACATTTCCACGAACAGGTCTTTGTGGAAATGCCCCATTGCATCGAAGAAATAGACTTTGAGTTTCCGATGACAATTTGGGACACAAACTCACTCCCCTATCACGAGAACCGGGAATCGATTCATATCCTAAGTGACTCAACATACGGCTCGTTTTCTTTGAAAACACGTTGTTGCAAGCCTTGCATTGTATTTTACTCGCCGAAAGGACGACATACCAAGAGGCAAGATCCTTGCTCATGGTCACAAGTTCCAAACTTGAACTTCTTCAAATTCGCAAGTTTTGAAAAATGTAAACACAAGTGAACCAATGTTTAAAATTGGGTTTAGGGTCGTGCACAAAGCCTTGAAATTCAAGGCCCCCCTTCCACCAAACGATGCATTACCAAGCAAGGGACACAAAATAAATTGCAGCTCCTAGCCCTTGGAAATCGTAGTCTTCAGTGGATTTGGAGTGCCTTCATACGCCTTGTTTCTTCTACTTATACTTTGCAGCTGAATACAGGTGGCGCTGACTATTATTCAGAAAGATGAATTTTAAAAATAGTACCAACGGACTCATTCTCCCCAGAATGGCCCGTCTAATTTGACCATCCCGTCCGAACATTCCGTCGGATCAGGCCAGGCCGTCGGATCGGGCCGTCGGATTGGGCCGTCGGATTGGGCCAGCTCGTCGGAACTGGCCGTCCGAATAAGCCGTCCGAAGAGGCCGTCCGATCTGACCAAGCCGTCGGATCTGGCCAGCCCGTCCAAATTGGCCGTCAGATCAACACGTCCAATCTTTTTATCCAGATTCGGGACTTCTCGTAGTTCAGTTTCAAATAGAATTGTTTCACACTTTCAGCACAAGTGTCCAAGGCTTATCTAAACATTTGGACTTGCTTTCTTCCAATCGGGGAGGTCGCGGGTTCAAATCCCAGCTCTGATTAATACCTTCAAGCATGCGAGTGGTGCACAGCACTAGTTGTGCAAAGCAATACTAACAAGTTTGTAGGAATTGATTAGAGCCTTTTGTGCTAAAAAATTTTGGAGTTCATATTTTTGCAATGAAATAATGTTACAATGGAAAAAATACTACATATTCTATGAACAAATCATTATATCATAGCGAAAGAAGAAAAAGCGACATTTGACCAACCGATTCAACAAACTAGCATGCATTGAAAGATCCATACATATCATGAACATTGGAATACAAATAAATAAATATAGTTATATATTTATATATATTTATATATATGTATATATAAAAAAGACATACATACGTAGATATTAAAGGCAAAACAAGACATGCCGTGATTACAATTATTTACTACTATTTTCACCTCATGACATTAAAACAAAAGTCTATCGAGTATAGAGTTTTATTTCTTCTATTGCAATAGACCTATTGGTCCATTTCTATTTAATTCTATCATTGTTTCCATCTCCCGAACCACCAGACAGACCAGAGGACCCCTCTATATTGCGTTGCGCCACTTGAGCGGCAATCCTTGGACTTCCGCGACGAGAAATTCCCCAAGGGCTTGTTGAGCTTAAGAACCGATTTGATTTGGTTGCCCTGTCAACAACGACAAATTGTCGTATTGTTTCCGGTGAATAGTCATCGTCATCTTCAATCTTCCGCTTCTGTTTGCGCTTCGGAGTCAAATCCACATCCATCGCCTTTAAGGCTCTCAAAGCAGCGTCCACTCGATTTACCAACACATTCACCATATGGTCATCACTAGGGTTGTTTACTCTAAACCCTTCAGTGACTCCTTCCAATAGGAACGCCCTCCATTGACCTATGATGTCGGCCACCCTCCTATCAAATGCCCCTGCCACCTCCACGAACGAATCCCCTTTGTTTGATTCTCCATCCGTTTCTACTTGAACACGAATTGATGCAGCTTCTTCCAGCTTAAATAAGAATAGTGCCCTGCCTATGGGAACGTGATTGTATGCCTCGTACTGTTCACTGAAGCCAAGAGGATGCTCCACCTCTATCCAATTGCCATCTGGCCCTTTCTGTACTTCTTTTTCGGGAAACCGGAAAAATTTATGATGTTGCATGCTCCAATGCCCTCCCATACTACGACAAAACAATTCACGAGCCTCGCCATCATCAATGGCACGAGCCCGCAACTCCACTTCCATATTTTGGGTCATCCACATGAAGGAATCCACCAGTTGCATGGATGCATCATACAATTCATGCTTCTGTTCCTTTGGATCCCATATGAGGGGTTTCCCCCAATGCGAATAATTCTGAAATTTGTATGGCCCTTGGTCAAGTGGAAGAGTCCATCTATTGTATTCGTGGCCGGGGGGCATACCTTCCAAGATGCCAAACATCTCGTAGAACCTCGAACTCAAAGGAGAACGGCACTCGGCACAAGCGGATCGAAACAGAGATGCTTGCACAACGCATTTGATATGAAAAACGTGGCGACAATGGCCCATGGTGAAGGCTCCTTCAGGCCCAAAAGGACCTTGGCAAATGCTACAATGACCCTTCAACATTTCATTGCCTGGATTAGAACCATGCACAACTATCTTCTCGTTCTTCTTGATGTGTGCTAAAAGCGTTGTGTAAGGAGTCCATCCTTCCTCTACTTCAAAAGTCCAATTGATGTCGCGATTGTGGGCTAGCGATTCCTTCTTGGCGTGGTTCAACCGCTCGTACATGGCATCCATGTCTCCCCAACATGTCATTGGTATAGACCCCCAAGAATGTTGCTCGACCGTACTTTTGAATTTCTTCAAAGCAGCCTCAACGACATTGCAATCTTCATCCGACTTCATTGCAAGGGTGCGAACCCCGATCATTGCCCGAGATGCTAAAGACGGTTTGTCTTGAAGTTGTTGTATCCATGTCAACCATCGAGACTCCGATCCGCTCGCCGGTAGACATTCATCCATGTTCTCCACTCATTTCATCCGGTCCAACCTCGATTGAAGAAGGACATTTTCTTGGTTTACCTCATTCAATCTTCGATTCAACTCGCTCCAAATTGGAACCTCATCCACCTTTCTGGTCTCAAGCTCCTCCACTGCTTTGGCCTTCTCAAATGGAAGAGAGAGTTGATCGCTTTCTTGAGTTTCTTGCGACCTCGGTAGTTGGATCTCCACTGTAGAGAGGCCCTTTTCTTCATTTCGTTCCTTCAAATATTTCTCGCTATACTTCTTCCTTGACGCCACCAATTGCCTTCCCAATGACTCACAATTTTCAACGACCCTTCCATACTTTTTACTCCACTCGTCATTCTTCTGCTCCAGCTCCACGATTGTCTTCAAGTAGTTGTACTTCTCATCAAGAAGTGTTAGCGCTCCACTAGCAAACTTGTGAAAAGCCAATCCACCCTTCAATAGTGAATGCGATAATGTGGATAAATTTTTGGCCAATTCCATAGCCAACGGGGCCATTTCCGCTACAGCTTCAGCAGAACATGTTATTGCTTGAGCGGATGTCACAAAATCGTGAAGCCCAAGTTTGTTTTCGGTTGCCGTAGAGCACTCGGCCTCGTTCACGGGTTCACCTTCTCTCGATCCATCCATTTGAGATGGGTACTCAACTCCGCACCTAAGTATGATTTCAAGATGCTCCGGATTTGGGATTTGACCCACATATTGCAATCTTCTTGGAGTTAAAGTGCACAAGAGTGGATACTTGCGCACAATCTCCTCGCCATCAATATTGGAGGTCGTTGCCACGTTTTGAAGTCGCTCTATGAACAGACCTGACGGTTGAACTTCACGGATCGGGCTCAATATTGGACTAGGCGGCGTTGGCGAGTCCACGTTTGGAGGAATGTACTTCAAACTATCGAGAGCATCGCTGTCTATAAGCCGTTCAATTGTAGCATTTGCTCTTGCAACTTTGTCTTCATCCATGTCTTCTCGCGACGAGGAAGAGGGGGCAACTTCTTTCACGAGGTCGTGCTTGTTTGGAGCAATGCTTTGCTCACCCGTGATTGGTACATGAACCGAGGTGGGTAAACAAGTCTCCGGATCCTTGAAATTGACCTTCCGAAATACACCTCCCGAAGAGGCATTGGTGGCCTCCACTCCTAGTTGTGTGGGGTCCAACAGTATTGCGTTGCCTACACCTTGTGAAACCTTCATTGTAGGCATTCTAGTATTTTTTAATACTATTTTAGATTCAGCCGTTTGTGCCCCGTGGTTGTATAAATCGGGAATATCCTTTTGATTTTTCGGAAGTTGAAGCGGCAATTGTGATGTCGTTGGAAACATGCTCCAATCCACCTTCCGACCCAATATGAGTTCTGCATACACCATAGATGCCGTGCTGTAATTTATGTATCCTTTACTCCTTGCCTTGTTGCCGAAGAGGGCCTTCCACACCTCGTCTGATCGATGTACAAAATGACTATCCTTGCAAGTCCACGGCTTACAATTGAAATATCTTGTGTGGGCTGCGTGGCAATCCTGAGGCCACAACTTGTCAATGTGGTACATTTTGACAAATTGTTTGCACATTTTAGAGCTCCAATATTCGGCCTCCACTTTCTCCCAGTCAGGCTCCGCTTTGATGTTCGGATCATCTAAAATGTCATACTGCAACGCATGTCCGGCCCCCCTTGTTTTAATTTTCTTTGGTGGAGGTTGTGTTGAAGTCATCCCAATAGCCCCTCCATCACCTTCCGCGGCCATGCTTGGTACTTTGAATTGAAGAGCAATTCAAAGTAAAAAATTCGGTCAATTGAAATATACGTGTAGGTAATTTAAATTTGCCAAAGTCACACCGTAATAAAATATGTTGAACCCCTTCTCTCCACCAAATAAGAGCAACTAGCGCCAGAGGCAACAACAGCACATCTGACTTGGCAAGCTTGGAGAGAAGAAGTGAAAAGAAATGAAGGGCCTGTCCGATCATATAGCCGTCCAAAACCAACCCTAATACCGGTTCAGTTCCGGACCGCGATCCGTCCAACTTTAGGCCGTCGGATCGGACCTGGTCGTCCGATCGGGCAGACCGAACAGGCCGTCGCCGTCCGATCAGGCCGTCGGAAGAGGCCGTCCGATGAGGGCGTCAGAAGAGGCCGTCGGATCCGACGTCACCGGCCAATGAGGCCGTCGGATCGAACGCTACTGTCGGATCGAACACGCCGGGGCCGTCGGAAGACCAAGTTTCGGAGTCGCCTGCGCCCGATCAGACGGACCGAACAGGCCATGGTCGTCGGATCAGGCTGTCGGATCAGGCCGTCGGATGGATTTTAGGTCTTCAGGTCTCCGATCAGGCCATCGTCTCCTCTGCACGGACCTGCTGAACTGTCATCCTCCAACTGTGTACGCACTGTTCAAACAACGGATCCTTGAAATAGTTAAATCATTGTAAAAAATAATCAATGAAATGTAGAAAGCATCCAATGTGTGAAAGCTTATTGTTCATTTTCTTCCCTACATTGTGAGACTGTTTTTAATGCTAAACCCTAGACCCTAGACCCTAAACCCTAAACCCTACAAATTATTAAATTTCCATATAAAATATTCACGTGCTCAACAAAAAATTGGTGCAGCATGCGGCATCACTTTTACGATTTCACCGAGTATTCCCACCATCCCAATATCCACTAGTAGCAATTTTGGCTCGCCCTCTATACATGGTTACATGAATACATTATTACATTGCAATTTGAAGACATTTATTTTTTTGGATCCACAAAGTACATGACTTCTTCTATGATTTTAAGATATGATTTAAAAAGTCAATGTGGAAATGTTGGTTGAAATGTAATTTGAATGTAGAGACCATTGTGTAATTGATCCATTGAACTTGTAGTCTACATGTGATAATTTAAATGTACTATACATGTGAACCTTGTTGACTAATTAGTTATTCATTTCTATGTTTCCGGGTATGAATTATTACATGGCACCGTGGAAATTGTAGAAGTGAAAGGTTGTTCCACAAAATTGACAATTGAATATGATGATCACTCATGTACGAGAATTAATAGAAGGAGAACGTCACATATGATCATTTGAAAGTTTTTTATTTACTTGTAAAATGTACTACTCATTCATGAATTCATGACATTGTAATATGGAAAATTTGAACCATATACCCTATATTGATATATTTTTTCATTTCATTGAGAAGGGGGAGAGAGGGGCCAACTTGAAGGCCTTCACCAATTTTTCTAAAGTTGAATTCATTAATCTATTAATTTAGGTTTCATTAATTATATGTATGACGAAATGTTAAGCTTTCATACCTTGCAGTATTGCACAAAAATATATTATATTATAGAATTATGGATAATCTCTTTATTCAAAGTTCTAGCCTATTAGAGCATGTTCTTGAGTGTTGCCAAAATAAATCTATAAATCTTTAGAGTTCATTTCTGCATGCAATTGCTAGTGAGATTGATAACTATTAACTAGAAAAGAAGTTCTACATGTTTTTGTGGAACTGAAAGAGAGTGGGCACATTTGAGCAAAAAATAAATATTTCTTCAAATAAATTATAGAAAGGTAGTTTTTCTACTTTTACATGGTCAACAATTATGGAATCTCTCTTTCTTTACTCAGAAAATGCAGTTGTAAGTGCCCCATAAGGCCATAACCGTCTTGGGGGGTGCACTTAGTTCTACTATAACAAATCACGTGTGAACAAGTGGTTTCTAATAAACTATAATTTCAACCTAAAATTTTGAACATTGTTTAATAATGACTATAGCTTTCTATTGCCAAAATTTCCAACTCAAATAAAATATGAAATGATTTCTAGAAGAGGTTGAAACTTGAAAATGAACTAAAATGGCATGTTTTTCAATTGAAATAATTATAGAGGACACATTTAGATGACCATTGAGTCAATATTCAATTCAAAATGAGCTTTCAATAATGAGTTATTTTTAGGAATTTTTTGTTCATTTTTTAGACAATTTTTTCTTATATAATAGAGGGGTGTGAAAGTTATTTTTCAGTTCTACAGTGTATCTTTTTACTTCAAAAATTTGTAACTAATTATTATTAACAAATAAAAATATCAATAATTCAAAACATAAACTTTTAAAGTAGGAAAATCTATTCATATTTTTCTAATTTTGTTTTATTTAAAATTCAAAAAATATATAGGGGGTCCAAAGTTTTGTTCGCACTTGGTTTCTAATGGACACTCTAAATGACCCCCCGAGATAACCGTAGTTCAATAATTTCTACAATTATTTCAAGAAAGCGAATTAGAGGATGTACATGATTTATTAAAAAAATTACGCATTTCGAAGCAATGGGATCCTAATTTTTCAAGGGCAAAGCAAAACCCTCATGAATTTGGGAATTCAAAAATTCCATACTTCTTTCTTCTTATTATTTTCCTTCTACATGTTATACAAGGGTTTAGTGTATTACAAGTAACATTTTAGATCGTACGATTCAGTTCCAAAATTTTTTATGTGCTCACAGGGGGGGCCAAAAAAGGGTACGCTGAATTGCCCCCTTCATTGCCCCTGCTACAGGGCAAAGCCTGCAATTTCGAAAGGGGCAAAACTTCCCTTGTTTTCCAAAATTCTCCTCGCCGGACGGCCCCTCCGCCCTTCCGACGCCCCGTCCAACCTTCTGACGGTCCCGAAAGCCGAAACCGACGCCCCGTCCAACTTTCCGACGCCCTGTCCGATCTGCCAACGCCCCGTCCGAGCTTCCAACGCCCCGTCCAAGATGTTCGTCCGCATGTCGGTGCGTCCACACTTTCTCGGTGACCGTGCGATCCATCGTGCGACAGTTTCGGGCCGCACGATGGGGGCGTCGGAAAACAGGCCGTCGGATTCGGACGGACCCTAAAGCGCCGTCGGAAGCCATAAATAGCGTTTCCGACGCCTCATTTTTCCACAGCCGTTTCCCTCCCGAAGTGGGTTTTCCAGTGCCCGATGTGAATCTGTGGCTCTGCACACCCCTTTCGATTTGGTGTGTGAACGGTTGTGCTTGGATACTTGGTGGTTTTAAGTGATGTGGTTTGAATAATTTCTTGTATGCGAGGAATTGTGAATTAGAAAACCGTTTCACTCCATTGCATTTGAATTTTGAAGTGAGAAGCACTTGGTGCACTTGGTGCAATTTTTTGGGAAAATTCGGACATCAATTATCTTCATTGTAATCAAGGTTATCATGTCTTGCCCTAAACCATCAAGTAAGAATAAGAAAGGGAAATCTCAAGATATGAATTGGGTTGACTGGGAAAACCCTAATTGCGTAGCTGAAGATGGATGGGAAGAAGAGCCAAAGAAAGTTTGGGACTGCACCACATGCAAGAAGTACGTCAAGATGACTCACCTCTCCAAAATGTGGTCACGAGAACGTGCTGAAGGCCAAGTTCGTCAATGGGAAGGACAAATGTCCACATGTACGAGCCGACACTTTCTTCACCGTTACGAAGAAGTAACGCATTCAGCGGGTTTACGTGACTCCAAACCTAATATAATGAACTATTCTAACATGGCTATGGTTTGGGCAGAGATTGTACTCCACAAAGATGTGGATTGGCGTACCATTTATGGGAAACATGTGGATAGTTTGAATCGGAATGATGCAATGATTTATACTAGCTGGACTGCTGCAAGTGATTGCCAGCCAGAGTGGTCCAATCGAGGGCAGTTTGGATTTCCTGCAGTTGTGGTGCCACATGGAGAAGATGAATGGTCGAGTGACGGTGATGAGGGTGAAGCTCCAGCACTAGTGACATTGGGAGAGGAGCACGAGCGTAAAAAAGATCGAGAAGACATTGAATACGAACAACAAATGCAAAAAGCGATGCGTAGAGGACCGTGGTCGACAACTTTTGGAGGTCATTCCTTCGCAAATTATGGACAAGGAGGTGGGCAAAGCGGATATGTTCCCGACTACTATGGCGGAGGACCATATCTCGGTGTTTATGGTGGTGGTCCTACAAGCCCAAGTCAGAGAGATGACACGGATTCAGATTCCGAATGAAGCCGAATCAAACACTAATACACTATTGTATTGTTTGTCTTACAATATGGGCTCTAAATTTAGATTTAGTTGCTTTCCATACAATGATGCAATATAGAATGTAGCAAGCATAGTGTAATGGTGTCAATGAGTGGTCGTCCGTCGTTACGTACAATGCAAAACCGCTACAATTGCGATGTATTGAAATATATTATTAGAATGATAGATTTCTCATGTTCATGGTATTATTGAATGTCATTGCTATGCAATGGATCAAGCCATGGTGTTTTGGAAGCTAAGTATAGCAATGGCCCAGCTTTTACCATTATGTTTTTGTTGGTGTCCATGCGCAAATTTTTTTGCACCATAACCTATTAACTTCAAAATGGGTGAGACCGAGCAACCTAAAAAATCCACTAGAAATTTGAATCAAAAATGATTTTTTTTTTTCTTGTATATTATATTGAATTTTTCTAAATGGGATGCTTTGATTCATTCCAATTGGATTCATGATGCGAAAGTTATGGATTTTCTTGTTTTGTGGGCTATCATAGGATTATCTTGAAAGAAATTCTTTTCTTCCACTTGGAATGCTAATTCATGATTCTAAGTTACAAACTTTGAATGTTCGTATCGTGGAAAGTATAATCTAAATGAAAATTTTCATTATATCATTAGCTTGGTTGAAGAATATTGGATGCAAATTGTCCATTTGTTTCAAGCAAAAAAAAAAAGAATATTGGATGCATTGGTTTAAAAGAAATATTTTTATTAAAATAAATAAAAATCTCCATATAAACTCTTCGAAATTGTTGCAAAAATGTGAGGCCGAAAATGGGCTTCTTAGGAAGTAAAGGATTAACCCTTTAGGGCTTAAGGAGCCCCAAGCAAACTCTTGAATTCTTTTGGAATCAAATTTTCATATCAAAATTTTATCATTTAATTTAAGTTATTATTTTTCAAAAACAACCATTCATGTCTTCTATCAGATCTGAATTTTTAATATTTTTTGGGAAAAAAATGAAATTTATAAGAGTTTCTAGAGTTTCTATCTTTGAAAAATCGTAGTAATTACAAAAGAGCTCACTTTACGATGAAATTTTTATAGAAAATAGGAAAAATTATAATGAACATTATGGTGAAGTTTTCATGCTCCCTTTCGTTATATACAAATAAATTTGATAGAGAAACATGTCCCACAATGTATTTTGAAACTTTCTAAATCCCAACTTCAAATTGCCATAGATAACTCATTATTGCTCCAAATTTGATGGCCAATGGCTCATTGGAAGCAAAATTCCCGTGCCCTCACATCTCATTTACACCTCACAGTCAAATGAGGTTAGAAAAGTGTTTTAATTTCCAAAATTCAGTTTAAAACGACCAAATTTGGCATGCTCGGCCCCCCTAAAGGGTTAAGGGGTGAAAATACCATTTATCGGAGCCGTCCGATCTGTCGGCCTGCCGCGCCGTCCGATCTGTCGCACGGCAGCCCGTCCGCCTCGCGGGGGCCGTCGAATCGATCGGTCGTCCGATCTGTCGGCCGCGTCGTGGGCGTCGGATTTCCGACGCGGACCGTGCGTCGGAAAAGGGCGTCGGAAAGGTATAAGAGAGTTGGACGGGCCCGTCCGATCCTCACTTTTGTTTTCCCCCTTGCATATTGCAAGAGTGAAGCGGAGAGCTTGGTGGTTCATGCCCCCATTGGTTCCTCTTCTTGGGAAAGCAAGAGTGCGATTTTGGGGGCCCCTTATTGCCATTTTTTTCAGTTTTGGTTCGAGTTTCATTTGAACTTGAAATTATCATTTCATTTTGCGAATATTCATTCGTACAAGAAGTTCATCACGATGCCACGAACAAAGAAGGCTGCAAAGAGGAAACAAATGGAGCATGAAGGAGGTTCACACAATGAGGCAAGTAGGGACATTCCCTCTGATGCATGCAAGAGATTTTTGATCAAGTTGATCGTCAATTTCTATGAGTCGGAAACGACGATGTCACTACACAACAAATACGTTAGGTACAACGAGGAGTGCTCGCAAAAATTCAAGGCGGACATGTAGCAACTGATGATGAATGCGCTTAGCGTTCCGGAATGGCACTACGAGACGGAGAAGAAAGGCTTTCCAAAATTCTTGGAGAATAGGGTCCACGATGCATTGTGGAATGCATCAATGGTGCTAGCAAGGTAGGACTCTCAATATCGGGAAAATGATGAGAATTTTCATGAAGTCATTCTGAAAGCTGACTTGTTTGTTGCACGATGCAAGCCGTTTGCAGAGAGCCATAACAGACGAGGATCTTTGGGTTGGTGGAATAGCACTGATGGAGTGGCTGAACTGAATCGGGGCAGACAACACCTAATAGCGCTTCCTGACACAGCACGAGTAATTGCTCAAGACCAAAAAACCATGAAGGGTGGATATGCAACAATTCATAGGGTTTGAATTGAAGGGTGTCCAGGGATAGCTACATTTTGGGAGTTTGCAGCAAAGCTATCCAATCAACACCGCACACAGCCTCATCTTGCGAGATTGGAACACCAGAACGAGTCAATGGCAGTGCGGATTCCACATCATGGAGTTATAAGGTTTGTTGCAGTTCATGGAACAACAAATGAAGGGTATTCGTATTGGTGGAATGGCGGAACACTACGGCACATGATGCACTTGGATAATGATTATCCAGACAACATTGCCATTCGGTTGCACTATTCGAGGCCAACAGAGGTAGAGTTGATTGAAGCTTACCGTCTTGGACGATTTAGGAAGAAGCGCACGCAACTCGCATGGGCATTATTGCACATCATGAATGCGGTGCACATTTTTGGACATCTTCACAATGACATCTCTCCAGACAACATAATGTTTCACTTTCCTGAAGACGAGTCACGCGTGTACATTGGAGTCTGCGATTGGGGCATGACTACCGTAGCTTCTGAACCAATGAAGTCTTTGTACACGTTTACATGTGCGAGTGACATGGAGGAGGCTTTGAGAAAGAGGTGGTGGGTGGACCCGAAGATTGCATATGTGCACAAAAGAGATGCAGATGGGTCAATCATTCCAAATCTATCACGTGCATCAGAAGAATATGCAGTTTGTAAACTCGCTCAACACATCAACAAGGATTGCATGTCTGAAGAATACTACAAGATTCATCGGGAATCAGCTGAACTGACGAAGTTGAGTCACCACGTTTTGGCCCTTATGTTTCACTCATACATGGAGCGGCCTTGCAGTGAAGGTTCGAATTACCGTGGCGGTTTGTCTCACATCATCAATTTCTTTTCCGGTCGGTGCAATTGGCTTGTGCCGGATGAGCACTGCCGCCATTCATATTAGTAGTTCAACGTACTTTATAGTAGCATAGAACTATAGAGGTATGTAGTAAATATAGAATGAGGATGTATGCGTGCACACTATATAGTGCCTAATTATGCAATGTTGATGTATGACCATATATGTGGAATATGATAATTATACATTTTGAAAGTTCGGTGTATTTGAGTAAGTAATGCTTATGATTTTTTGTCACATGAAACTATGAAAGATACATATGACTTGAATGAAAAAGGCACTACTTGTTGTTGTTGAATGCTGAGGTGGCAATTAGCAAGGGTGTGTGGAGATTGTTTTCATTTTAAGCTTTGTAAACCCCATCGTCCAAGCAGCTTCAAACTTCAGAAGGTCATAGGAATCTCAGATTTTGAAATTTTCCCAAACAAAAATTTCTTGCTTGTCAAATATAAGTATGCCTTTGTATCCATCGTTCGGATTTTCAAAATCTCAAAGTATGTGGTGGGAAAACTGATTCAAAGATGACTTAGTGCATTGTCAATATTTGGGACATTGTGGCATAATGGCATTGCAAATTTTTTTTGGAGGTGTTAGGTGTGTTGGATTTCTTTGAAAATTGGTATGCATATGCCCAACTTCAATACCTACAAGAAAAATTTTTAATTTTATGGTGTGTAGTGCAAAAAATTTAGCATGAGGCGGTCAAAGGCATCTGAAATTCTGGGGCATAGTGAAAAAAAAAAAAAAAAAAAGACTTTGAATGCAAATATCTCTTTATCCGTACGGTGAAAACTCCCAAAAAGTTTACCACACCCTCTCATACAAGTTCACTTCAAGATCTTACGGTTACATTTTCAAAGAAAACATTTTCACAACATCGTGAATGATTGCAGCTGGAATGGTAGTTTTCAGTGATTTTGGACCCAGAAAATGGCTCGGTCCTTTAGGGCTTAAGAAAGAAATGGTTAGAATAAAAATGCGTTGAATTCTACAGTTGGGAACGATACAGAATTTTTAAGAATTTTAATTTTTTTCGAAGTCAAATTACTTTCATGAGTTCAAATGGGGATTCTTTCAGTACTCCCTAAAGTACAAGAATGGGTTAATTTTTGGGCCTAAATCCTTGTTAATTAAAAAAATGACATTTCTATAAAACCCTAACAAAATAGTACCATCGTGCATTACGACGCTATTTAGTATTTAGACCTTGTACCTTTTTCTTTTTCTTTTTCTTAGAATAATTTCCATGACCGTCAATAGGGACCTTAAACAAAACTTATTGTATACCAAAGTTCAACAATGGGTTCTATTTCTTTTCATAGCTCATTTGAACCCCTAAAGGACAAAGCGTCCCTTCCATTGACAAATGGATTTCAAGTTGATACCTATGGGCTGAATTTGTCTCCTAATTTTCTTAAATTTTTTTTTAAGATAGAAAAATGGAAAACCTTTATGAAAATATAATTTTTTTCTCAATCGGTACCCCTCTACAAAAGCTATGCCCATGTAACTCAAAACTTGGGAGACCGGGCAACACAAAGATTTTTTAGAATTAAAATTTTTTATTTCTAAATTTTTTTCACTCATACATTATACTTTTGTCAAGGAAAAGGACTTGATTAAACCAGGCCGTCAGATCAGGCCGTCGGATTGGATGTGGCCATCCGATCAGACTATCGGAAGAGGATATCCGATCAGCCCGTCCGATAAGGCCGTCGGATCGGATGTGGCCATCCGATCAGACCGTCGGAAGAGCATACTCGATCGGACCGTTCAATTAGGCCGTCGGATCGAATCTGGCCGTCCGATCAGGCCGTCCGATCGGCCAGGCCGTCGGAAGCCCCGGGCAAGGTAACTTTTAATTTACCCTAGGTAAAAAAACAGAAAAACTGGACGTCCGGGGGGGTCCGGACGCAGACGTTGGACGTCCAGACGTACATCCTCACGTCCGGACGTCCTGGTAACCCTGAATATGATTCATTGATGACCAATAAAACTTGGACATAGGTCGATCAACCTTATGATTACTCCATTGTTAGCTCCAAGTGGTTGTTTCAATGCAAGTATAATGTTGATGGCACTCTATCACACTACAAAGCTTGCTTTGAGGCACATGGCTTCTCCCCAAAATAAAGTATTGACTATCAAGAAACTTTCTCCCCAGTCATAGAAATGACCTCCTTACGACTATTTTTTGCCCTTACAGCACTCCATGATTGGTATGCTCATCAAATGGACATTACAACAACCTTCCTAAATGGTATTTTAAAAGAAACAATTTATCTTGCTCAACCTAAAGGCTTTATAGAACCTAGTTGTGAAACTAGAGTGTGCCGCTTGCACAAGTCTTTGTATGGACTCAAGTAAACACCACATGTTTGGTATGAATTATTTGATGACTTTCTTCTTAGTCAAGGATTTTTCAAGTGTAAATCTAACATCAATGTCTATTTTAAGACATCTCATTCTTCCTTTAATTACTATCTTTGGCCTTTATATTGACGATCTAATTCTCATCTTTGATAACCTCCAATACTTGCCAACTCACAAAGCCACTTTCACTCATCAATTTGTTATGAAAAATAACCATGATGTGGAGTATCTTTTAAGTATTCAAGTACGCCAAGATCAAGCGGCCAAGACAATTACACCATCTCATGACAAGTATATTATTGATCTCTTGGTCAATTTTAATATAACAAATTGTAAACTGATTTCTACACCGCTTGAAGCTAGCATTCGCTTCTCTTGCACTCAAGCAAAGAATCTTACACCTGAAGAATTATCTCTTATGGCATCCATACCTTATGCTCAAGCTACAATGGTTACTTACAATGGTTGGTTACTTTCTATTGATTTGATTTAGCTTTTCAAGTAAATCACTTGGCACAATTTATGATCAATGATCCAGGACCTTGTCATTGGACAGCCTTAAAACAAAAAATTTGTTACTTAAAACATACTTGTAATTGGGGTTTAGACTATCAGTATTTTCTCCCAACCTCTCTAAATATTTAGTTCTTGGCTGGACTAATGTTGATTGGACTAGCAACGTTGATAGTCAAAAATCCACTTCTAGCTATCTCTTCTAACTTAATTGAAATTTAATATCATGGAAAAGTAAGAAACAAGCAATTGTTGCCTTGTCCTCCATTGAGGCAGAGAAGTAATTGTTGTGGCTTCAAGCCTTACTTGCTAAAGTAGGATATCACGTTAAGCTATCTAGCACTTTTCATTGTGACAATCAGTTCTGCATTATCTTTGCCAAAAATCCTAAGTATCATGAGCGATCTAAGCATATTGATATCAAATATCATTTTTTTTGTGAGAAAGTTGAAGCTCAAGTATTACACCTAGAATTCACCCCCACATTAGACATGTGGACTGACATTCTCACCAAATCGCTTCCACAAAGTAAGCATAATCTTTGTACAATTGCTCAAGGACTTTCTTCTATGATTTGATGAAGGGGGAGATGGTTTGGTTCCTCAATATCAAACTACATTCAAGACTCATGGAGTTTATAAGCTCACAGTATAACTACGTTCACTTGATGCAACTGAAGGGGGAGTGTTAGACAGTAATCAACTTAGCATCAATTAAACTTAGAGTGACACTTGTTAGATTAATGAAAGGTCATAGCTATTCACTTGATATATAAACTATCTTGTATCTTCTCTTTATACATAATATAATGAACACATGTTTTGTCTTTGATATGCTCTATTTCCTTTCAAACACTACCAGTCTATCACATTGCATAATTGCTAAACTCAGCCTATAAAGTCCAGGCAAAACTCATCGCATCTAGACTTAAACCCCTACTCCCAATTATCATCCGCCCATTCCAGACAAGTTTTGTTCCTAGGCATAGTATTCTTGACAACATCTTTGCTTTAGAAGAATCAAAAGAATAGGCAACAAAGTCTCGCAGCAAGATTTAGTTCTCATGTTATTCAATTATGAAAAGACCTTTAACTGAGTTAGCTAGACCTTCCTTTTTGCAGTTATGACTACACTTCGTTGCGATGAAGCCTTCATCAACTAGATTGCTTTGCTATACCAAGGAGGTGGCATCAACTATACTAGTGAATGGAAAATTCCGTGAGGAGTTCACACTAGGAAGGGTAGTGTCCCTAGGCTACCCGTTGGCACCCTACACGTACCTTTTAGTCGCAGATATGATGGGCTATATGATGTACGCAAACCTACAATACGAGGTACAAGGGTTAAGATTGACGAATGGAAAATCAAGTTTGCAAACAATACTTCTCTCTCTCTATGGCATCAAAGATAATCTAGATCGAGCCATGCGTGTCATTGATCTTTATTGTGAAGTGTCAATTGGCATAAACCTTTCTAATTGGGGCCTTGTTGAAGGAGAAAACATGGTCATGGGGGAAGCGTTGGGCGCTAAGTGGCTTCTCATAGGTGAAATTTGTCATTAGTTAGGTGTTCCAACGAGCGTCAGAGTCCCATAGAAGGCCTAAAATGAAAAGTTCCTCACTTTAGTATGGGATGCACTTATTTATTGGAGCACTAAATCACTATCACAAGTAGGAAGATTACTCATGGCCAATCAAGATAGTGGCTTCATTTTGGTAATTGGCATCCACTACCAACATTGGCTTGAAGATGTTGAAAATTTCTCAGGGATTAGTCCGAGACTATCTTTGGTTGGGTTGCAAGGAAGGCAACAATGGTTGAGTAGCATAGGCAACAATGATAGATCCTTTAGCTCTTGGAGGTATAAAAATTATTGAATCCATAGCCCAAACACAAGTGCATTGTTAGTAAAATTCATGATTAGAGGCCTTCAAAATAGGGAAGGGGCGTGGAGAGCTCTTCTGCAGCACAAAGTGAGCACGATTCCGCCGACAAGATCAGGGGATTGTCCCCCTAGTAGCAATTGGTTGATGACTAGGACTCGAATTTAAAAAGGTGGCTCTACGCTTTGAGGAGAAATTTGAAGCTTATAGTGCAATATTAGAATAGGTGTAATCCAAATAGAGCCACAAACGTGGTAGGAAATCATGCGATAGCTTGTATATGGAAATTCATGGATAACTAACAACAACAATATTCTATTGGGACTTCAACACGGGAACAAATTCTCAAATTGGGCGGCAAAAAGAATGCAGCTTATCAAACACATTTGGAGTATAAAGGAAGATGACTGGAAACCAGCGTACATTCTTTTTACAAGGACTAATACGATATTGTAAAGGACTGCATTCCTTTTGCAAGGACTAATAGGTATTGCAAAGGACTAATATATTATTGCAAAGGACTGCAGTCCTTTTGCAAGGACTACAATGCTTATAAAAGGACTATTGTGCTATCAAAATTGACTTTGTTGCACGACTATGGCAGGACAATTGATATATACCGAATGAAGGATGCCTCCTCAAAACTTGAACTCATCAGCTCAGACAAAGTGATTCTTCATACTAAAGAAATTCAAAACGTTCGAGTGCAGCACAAGAACAAGAAAGAGTTCATTGGGTTCAATCCAATTACACCAAACTCCACAATCTAGTTAAACAACCCACACAAAGTCCAAGACCTCTATTGGGATCCAACAAAGTGGCAATGGAAGGCAATAGATCCTACAATAATGTCACCCATCTTCAACTACAACACAAAGAAAGGATATCAAGTAGGAATACAAAGCTGCATGCAGCCATCTAAATACGAGATCAAGTTGAGGACACAAGGATATACAGATCAAGAGCAAAAACATATATACAATAGGATGTGGCATCAATGGTTTCCAAGACAAGTCAGTTCATTCCTATGGCTTCTACATAATGAAGGGTTGCCTCTAGGCAGTTGACTGTCAAAAACGTACATTGATGGATCATGCATTCATGCCAACTGTGCTCTATAGCCCCAATTGAATCTGCCTGCCATTTGTTCATAGACTATTTAGAAGTCCACCAAGCATGGGAGCAACTCAACAGATTATGGCAAGTGCACAACCTTCCTATGTTACAATTTAATTGTGTAGTCATCTTGGAAGGCAACATACTAATAAGAGCGGACTTCACAATAATCTCTTACAGCAATGAATGCAGAGTCACTAGCGAAACACCATAGGACTTGCTACATTGTCTCATACTTTGGAACATATGGTGCCATCGTTGCAATAAAGTCATAAAGAACGAAAGCTTTCACTTGGGCATGTCAATTCACAAGTCATGGAAGATGCTCATATAGATTGGAGTTGCATTGTGGAGAAACATCTAGAAATCCCTCCAAACAACAATCTATTGCACCGCAACATTCAAAGACACCTGGACTGCAACCAAGGTTTTTTGTTCTATGGAGGACAAGATTATATAGAACTTCCTTTCAAAAGATGCCCTTCTTCCACAAGACTTAGTCTCAAGACCTTTTAGATCCCAAACTCCTAAGCAACAGATCCCACGCCTTGTCCCTACCCCATCAACAATAAATATTAGCGAAGAGCACACAAGATCAGTGACTGGTGATCTTACAAGTGGAAGCAATTCACCAAGATATTCAAGGATCAGAGGAGAACACATCAACTTGGCGGACCCCTACCAAAAATGGCAAGTAATTAGCTTGAAAATTGACATATATCTTCCCCGACCTCGAAGAATTGAGTATTCTCAAGAGCAGAGGAGGTTGGCATCCCAACACGTTGACCTCATTCTCAGGAACATTCTTTGGGAGTTGGCCTTTCAAGGGGAATAGGTCTCTAACTCGGATCCGTCAGACGACAATAACAAGCCGAATCCTCAATCTGAAGATCTTTATCAAGTTGTGGATATAGAACTTCAAGAGGCCTTTAGTCTTATTTATAGGAATATTGTGGATGAGTAAGGCTTGGGGATGCCTTTTTTTTCTCCCCATGATTGTTTCATGGCTAGTTTGTGATCCTCTTGATGTTTTGGATGGTATCATTTGTCTTAGAGGTCTAAAGTTTCTTGTCTCAAGGTCCTAGGTCCAACCCTAGGGTCCTTTGCAACGTCCTCTTTTGGCTTGCTATTCTCCCCCTCATTTAACTACTCTTGCTTACATTCGATGCAATGGTTTTCTATTGATGCAGACCATCTTCCTTTAGTTCTCCACTCATGCCCTCCGGATTGTCCAATCTAGTTTCATTCTTGTCCTTTGGGGGGGCTTGGCCCTGCTTGTTCATCACTAGCCTTCCATGGCCTTGCCCCTGCCTCTAACATGGACTTCAATTCGATTCATCTCTGCCTTCTAGAGCATGATCTTTGGTTCTTCTCATCTTTGCCTTCTAATACTTTATTTCCACGAGCCTCCCTCCTTACCCCCACCTTTGGCATTGTTTTTTCCTCCCTCCTGCCATCGGGCGTGTAATGCCTTCAAGTGCTTTATTGAGTAAAGTTTCCACCCGAGAATGGGTTTCTCTCTTATTCCATCTCTTCAAACTCAATCACCTTCAATCTGTATATTTGTAGACTATGGACTAATAATGCTCAAGAGGCTCGAGAGCATTATGGGACATAGTGCCAAGTCTAATAGTTCATCACAAACGTCCATATCTATATTTTTTGCAAATCTAAGGGTGTAGAAAGAGGGTCTTTATTATGAGTGATGAACAAGCAAGGCCAAGCTACTCAAGGGTGTAGAAAGAGGGTGTTCATTCAACAACAATTATCATATTTTATTACGTCTCACTTATGACATCATGTGTCTTCTATTAGTCTGAAAAAGGTTCAATTTTTTTGTATAGTTATGCAATTATCCTAAATTTTTGAAGAAAAGGTGAATTATAGTCATAATAAATACAAAAATAAACTTGGATATCTTCTTCATGGGTATATTATATAGTGATTATAGTCCATACCATTCAATAGAAAAGAAACAAATAAGCATGACAACTCACTTTTTTATAAAGTCGATCTTTAAAAAGTTTAGAATTTTCAAAATTTCTAATTGGAGTTTATGCAACAATGTCAATTTTGCAAAATTAGATGTACTTCTTCATTGCAAATTAATGGCACTACTAATTAAAGGTTAAAGCAACCATTATTTAACTTATCAATAAATTTGATATCATTTGGTGTAAGTTGGCATAAGGGGGTAAGTTCTTTCATCTTGAGTGACCCTACACCTTTTGAAGCAAATGACAATTACAGATTAGAACACAGGCTATTAGTACAAAGTTTTTTTTAAATTCTTGTGTAGAAGGAATTTAGAGGCCAAATCAACTTAGCTTTAATTGCTCATGCTCAAGACAATTTGTTATTTTGAATACCTCAAATCGTGCATCATTTGTCCTCTGTACAGGCTTGTTACACATCACATTTAAAGATAATTAAAATTAAAATTGTACATCTCTCAAATGATATGCAAAAAATGTTCAATGAATGTTTGACCAAGAAAATCAACACACATAAAGATTGCCTAATTCATCAAAATTCAACTCATGTGCTGTAATCTAATAAATAAGCATTTGATTTGTGTTCTAAAATTGCTATGAGTATTAGTAACTATATCCTAGCTTTTAGGGTTTTGAGAAGTTTTAAGGTTTTGTGTAAGTGCTAGGTCAAAAAATCAATACTTCTCAAAAATTGTAAACATATATTGCAAAGTTTCTTGCCTCACCATTTTGATCATTCTAAAGTGCAATATCTCACAAATAAAACATATCTCTCATACGCAACAAACACCTAGCACTTACACAAAACCTTGATACACAATGTAAAGAGTTAAAGAGTTTAGGATTTGGAGGTCAAGACAAGGGTTTAGGTAAATGTGCCTGCCTTAAATGAAAGTATTAACAACCATTCAAAAATTGTAAGAACAACTTGGATGAATGTGGAACTTATTTTTATTACATTTTAAAACTATCCAATTTCAATATATTATTTTTTGGACTACGTAACCGTATTTTGTAACTTTAATTAAATTATTATGAAAAAAGTTGTCTAAGCTCTTAGGAAGCTACAATATATCAAAACATTTACATTACACAACTTTTGTAGGACAATTACATCAAGTCCCAACTACTTAGTGGTTAAGTGGGAACAAAAGATAAAAAAAACTTGATACACTAATGCATGTGTGGAAAGTATCCATTAGTTTCGTTAAAATGGCATGATTTTGACACCAAAAAGTGCAACCTTTATGTACATATAGGTATAAAACCTAGGACAAGTATGAATTTATATTTCAAAACAGGTATTCTTCAAAAGTGCCAAAGTATTGGAATATCGCCCAATTTCATGAAATTGACGTTCTGTCAACATTTTCCATTTCCATTTCCACATGAAGGAAGTTAGGTCTCCGAATAATATGAAAACCCTAATTTTATGCATTTTGCAATGCTAATGAAGTAAACTGTGTTGCACATATTTCAAGATTATAATTGCTTTAATTTGAATGATCTGATGATTCCAACTTCACAGGAGTCATTAAGATAAATCTCTGTGCATTTCCAGTGAGAGCATCAAATTCTTCAGAAAAATTTGAGCAACAATGCCAATGAAGAAGTTGAAGCCCGAATGGCGGGTAACAGGGCCACCCCCATTGCACCCAACTCCAAAGCAAATGGATGAGTACAAGCTCTTGGCCAAATTCCGAGATGAAGGAGCTAACCAGGTGTGATTCAATTCGTTTTCTAAAAACTAAGCAATGATTTTCTATTTTGATGACATGTTGCAATTTTTTGGGTACTCTCACAAAATGCTAGTCCCTCTTTTTCTTTGCACAAGAAGTGAAATTTGACTCACCCTGTGATTTATATTGCATCAACTGTCCAGTTTGGAACTACCTGGTTACAATCTCAAAATTTCGTGAAATAGTGTAATAAAATTACAGGATGATGATGATGGTTACAAACTTAAAATTTCGTGTGAAATACAATAATAAAATTACAGAATGATGATATAATAACAGTTTTGTGACTTTTAGCCATAAGGTAGGAGGCTCTTAAATAGAGCGGGCATTAAGAATGAAACGTATAAATGGCTATGAAATGGACAAACAGTAGTTCATAAATTGATCTCCATAGTCATTGAATGAATCAAGAAAAAAAGTATTATTAATTGCAAGAGACCATCATTCTCTTTACTTTTCTATTTTTCTTTAGAAGTTGCAAGTGAACAGTTTCTGGAAGACCTAGGGACATAAATAGGGACCTATGACGCAACTCCTTTGAAAATCCATAAGTAATTCAAAAATGCTTCAAAAAATATGAAACCACTTGTGTTAAATTCCTCTTCTATTTTTCTTTGTTTTGAAAAATGAGCTAAAAATATTTCCATTTAAGAAAATACATGAAAAAGGCAGATCAGCCCTTAGATGAGCCATTTCAGAGCCTCCTACCTTACAACAAGTTTAGTGAGGACACGGCCATGAAAGTCAGTCAGTGGTTTGCCACACACAGGCTCGCCAGTATCAAGAGTGGAAAGCCAACCTGCACAAGTATGAAATTTTTGAAAGAGCAAACCTACGGGACGAAGTTTTTGAGGTCCGAATCAATCTCTAGCTCAAATGCCTCTTTATTTTTATTTTATTTTTTTAATAATAAGTGAAACAAATAAGGTGCTGAGATAACGTAAGTAATTATCCACTCAAGACATCTGCAAGTGTTTTTTTTATTGTAACGATCATTGACCATAGATCTTATTTTTCATTTGAAGGCAGGGAATCCTGCCATGTAAAATATTGTCCAGGCCTTGTTACTTAATTAAACCCAAATATTCTATACTCATGTTTGTTGCAGCATTTCCACCAGCAATTGGAAACTTCACTCAGAGACGAGGGGAAGGCCATTGCCAGACACAGGGCCTACGTGGTTAGTATGCAATTATGGACCCTCTATTTCAATATTTTTGTGGAACGAGTCCTTGAATGTTTTGCAAGAGCCATGAAGTGTAGCTTGATTATGTAGCACCGAAATGAAGTGCCCACATATGAGGATGTGAAAACATGTTGGGTGGGGATGGAAATTTTGGTGGGTTTCCTACCCAAAAAAAAAAAATTGTGTATGTTTTATAGCATGTTAATGCATTAAAATGTACCTTTTAATTCAGAAAAAGGTACAATGGTATTGAACAAAATAAGAAGAAAATTGCATACATGATTCATATATTTGTATCTTTCAACTCTTTATATTGTCTCCAATCAATTATCAAATTTATGATTCCATGTACCAAAATAATGGAAGCTTTGGCTATATATGCGTTCATGTGAACATACTCTTATGCAAAAAAATCATGCAAATTTATATATGCAACTGACTTCCTTTCACAAAGGCATATTTGTAACATTAGTAGAAGATTACTTTGGTATGTGTGCATGAGGCATGTGCCTTGGTGCACACAATGAAGATATGACAATGACCCCTACAACCTTGAGTTATTTGGTTGTAGATGTTGACTAGAAGCATTTGCCGTGGCCACACTAATGCATGGAATGACAATAACCTTTAGAATCCTTGAAATGCTCAAGGGTAGGTAGTTTCTATATGTATAGTGAGAGGTGCAAAATATTGTAATTTTCCCATGTGAAACCTTGAATATCATATTATTTATTGTTCTTCAAGTTTTTTTATAATTGCTCCAAAAGTAATTTTGATTTGTTTAAAGTTACCAAATCAATAGGAAGAAAATTACTTTTGTAGCTCCATAACAATATGGTGCACAATAATGGAAAAAACTCTTATACCAATTTGTATGTATGAATACACTATGGCTTTAGGGTCATTTAACCCCTTATCCCCCTAAATGACCAATCAAACATTTTATCAACGATTGTTGTCCAATTTCGGGCATCTTTTTTGGATTGAAAAAAAAATCAATTTATCATTTGAGATATTGATAAGCTGCATGCTCGGCTGCATGATCCTTTAGGGGAAAAAACTAGAAATGTCAAGTGCTCAAAATTGAGAATTATATACCAAAAGAGTGTTTTATCACAATCACTATACACACTAACTTTAGAAGTATCATTGATAGTATAATTTCACATAAATTTCAAACTTAAAATTAAGGAGTTTAGAATTACAAGGATTGTAATTTTACGTTCATAGTATTTTATGATTATTTTTCATTTTCATATCGAGATGTGATGCTCTAAACCTTAGATTAATTTTTAAAAGGATCAAAAAATATATTTTTTTCTTTCTTCTTTTTTGTAATATAAAATGGAGATTTTATATAAACTCATAGGTAAAAATTGTCTTGAAATTTTAAATAGAGTTTGTGAATTAGTTGTGGCAAAAATAATGAATGTAGGACAAATTTTGGTGCAAATATAAAATTTTGGTGCAACGTAGTGCAAATCAAGCACTTCTATACCCTTAAGTGTACAATGCACTTTGTGTATTGAAATGGATTACTGAATTTTGTTACAGAGCTCACTTTTCATTTTATTTCCCCCGAACAATTCTTTCAAGCTTGATTCCTGAAAGTCTAATTGTATGACTCTATCTAGGAGTCAAACATCACGTTAAGAGCAGGGGGGCGTATTCATTCGGCTCTTTTGCAGCATAATTATTTTGCAGAATGGGCAGTCCAGGAGATCTGCCGATTCTGCCACAGAATGTGCCGGAGCTGCCGATTCCGGTATAAATCGCCGATTACGCCCCCCTCTCTTAACGCGAGAGAGCAGTCCGGGTATGGCCGATTCTGCGGACCAGCTCGCCCTACTGCTCGCCCTTCGAGCTCACCGCAAGGCTCACTGGTCCGCAGAATCGGCCATACCCGGACTGCTCTCTAGTACATTCAAATGCTATGTGACCTTTTAAGTTATATATAAATTTTGATTTTGTATTTTATTGCATGAAACTGTATTTGGTTTATAATTGTGCAAAGTTTCAAATGGTTTCATGAAAATTGTAACCTTTAAAATATTTTACAAATGTCATAATCAAAAATGAAAAAAACAAACCATATATAACACCAAAAAATATACAATTAATTTCAAATTTCCTTCTACAATGCATGAAATTCAATTGTAATTCTATTTTTTCACACCTTAAATAACCTTGGTTGTAACTTTTAAGTTATGTCATTTTTATCTATTTGATTTAGCTTTTTTAAGTTGATTTATACTATAAACTCATAGGCTCATAGATTCTTTGCTCACATGCTAGCACTCTATACAAATTATTGAATAAGAATGTTTCTTTATCAAAAATATAGGGAAGTAAAATAAATTATTGTGATTTTTGAATGTATGATATAAAATTCAAAATTAATTATATTACTTTATATATTAGAACAACATAATATTTTACTAAAATAGAGGTGCATGAAATCACAAATAGTTTAAATTTAGAAGAAAAAAAGTCTTACATGTTTTTTTGCTACTTTGGAGGGCTGCGAGTTCCCATCTAGAAATCCGCCAAAAAACGTTGAAACCCACCGTTTGCAAGTTGTGCTGACCTGGCCAAGCGACTTTAAGGATTAAATTTTTTTTTTGTTTAAAAAAAGAATATTTGACATCGGTGTTCGATGAGACCGGGGGGAATGGAGCTGGGAGCAAGCCTAAAACGGCCCTCCAACCCCACTGGATCTCATCTAATGTGAAGGAAATTTTTTGAAAATAAATCCACATTACATTTGGTAGATTGGATTTTGATATATTGAGTTTTCAATTGTTGTGATTCACTCATTTTTTTTTTAAATTCAAATTTTTGTACTGAAGTCTAAACCAAACTTGACAAGAATCTTTTTTTAGTTCAAACCAGACATTAGTTTTTTTCTCACTTCAGTTGTCTCCTTGCACAATCTACAAAAACTTTAGGTATATGTTTTTTGAGCTTTATTTTGAAGTATTTTAATTTTTTAAATCATTGGACAGAAATTGGAAAAGTCAACAAAAAATCACAATTCATTTTGAAGATTGCTAATAAAATTCATGTGCATCTAAGGTGGTTTGCAATTCCAAAAGACATAGAAAAAGTGGTTATTCAAAAAATAGTTTTAAAGATCAATTATTTGAGGGCTTAGGGTTGCTTTACACATAGAGTTTGAGCCAATTTGTTATGTTAGAGGCCAAGAATCCTCACTTGTGATTGGACAAAATCTTAAAATAAATTCCTTTACACTTAAAGGCTAGGCCAATTTGGTGTAATAAATTTTTTCATTTCAAAAGACATGATTTGACATGGCCCAAGCTTGCTAAATTGGGTGCACCAAAAATAAAAGGTCAATTCTTAGCTTAGGGGCCAATGTCAAATTTTGATTAAAATTTCTTTTTTTAAAATATATTATTTAAAAAAAAATTTAGATCCATTGGATGTTGTGTAATCAACCTCAAGGGGAATTGGCTCGGCTTCTAGGTGTAAAGCAACCTTAAAATCTCAACCCATCTCTCTTTTCTTTTTTAAGGTTTATTGAATCTGCCTAGCTTCTTGGCCCCAAGGCCTTTACATATGGGAAAATTGGCCCCCATTATAATCTTATTCTAATGGGTAGTTGAGGACAACCTAAAGGAGTTGAAATGTGCAATCGGACACGGAAAAAATTGACCTAGCCTCTAGGTGTAAAATGGACCTTAAATCTTAGTAAACATAAGAATTAAATATAGGCACAATCACAAGACAATATTGATGATATATAGAATTGGTCAAAACAAGGTTCTATTTTTAACCCCTGAATTCCAAGGCCTTTTTTCATCAAAACTATCATTTTTATTGCAAAGAGCATAAAGGTTTTAAAATTATTTTTTGCATATCTAATCATAGGATCTTGCATAAGATTAGTATAAAAACATGTAGGAGAAATTTTAAAGAATTTGACTTTATAGATTGTAAGACATTTGCAAAGAAAAACATTTTCTTGCACCTTGCAAGACTAAATTACTAGTACAAGACTTTGAATCTCTTAACTTAAAATTTTTGTACTATCAATTTTGAATTTCTAATTTTTAATGTTGAAGAATTGAAATGAGAATTTGGAATTTTTTTTTGAAAACAACATCTATATTTTCATTCATTAAATAATTTTAAAGTAGAAGTAGGTACAAGATAGAAGGAAAAATTTAATTGTTAATAGCTCTTAGATGGAATTGAAACACATTGATTCCAACAATGAGATTGTTCTAGCCAACAAACTAAATCATTTAGAACTTTTGTTTTTGAAAAATTGCGGAATTGAAATTAAAAAAGAAATCCTATAAGTTATTTTTTGAAGATGTTTAGATTGCTTGGTAAGACAAGACTCTCTATAACTTTTTCATCACTAGTCTAAATGTAATGAATGAATCCTTCCATTTAGAAAAATATATATATTCTGTAAATAAATAAATTTAATGTTTTTTATTTTAATCTTTGCGATTTTTTTGTGCAACCACAACCTCTACTTAGAGATTATGGTGGCATAATTTTTTCTTCGAGGAACTAATTGAAATAAAAATTATATTTCAATGAAGATAAGAGGTGTTTCTATCTTCACAAAGGTTTGAAAAAATCACCCCCAAAATGAGATTATATGAGCTCATATTCAGATAATATTCAAACTTGCAAGTACCCCCTAAGGGGACTTTGGGACTTTTAGGGTTAAAGTGTTGCCAAATTGTTAGAAAGGATTCTTCATTGTTATACCACAACCATTTCCTTTAAAGACTCTTATTTTTGTATAATATCTTATCAAGCTTTACATGAATCATAACATGTTTGATTATTGAAGATTTCATTTTTCATGAACTAGAGATAAGATTGTATTTATTTAAATCCATTTGATTCAAATTATAAGACATAATTATACACATATTACCTAAATCACTTGAATTTAATTTTTGATGTGCAGTGTGCATGGAAGAATTTAATCAATGCAGAGAATGTCATTGACATTTCTGGCATCCAATGTGTATGTTATTAAGAATTGTGCATTATTACAGTGATGGTTTTTTAACCATATATCATGTAAAATGCATTCTATCTTAATTATTTTTTAAGAAAAAAAATACATATAATTTAATAAAAGTCACTATTATATACGAAATTTCATGTTACTTTTTCTAATATATAATCAGTTGAATTGGATTTTGACTCTTGAATGGATACAAGATTTCTTATGCAGAATTTGACAAGGAAGATGAACTATGCCTACAATTTGCATAAAAAAACAAGAGAAGAACTTGCAAAATTTGAAGCCAAAGAGGATCATAAGTATGAGCTTGGTAGTGATAGGATAGATGATTTGCCTCCAATGTCGGGTGAGATGAGTTTTGCTCAAAAAGCAAAAAAGAGAAAATCTTCTCTTATGCTTGGACCAAATCGCCCCCTTGCCATTGTTGATCATGTTATTTTAAGACAAGTAAGCCTTATTGATAGCCAAATAGTAATTTGATCAATAAAAATAAGAAGGTATTATTGATAAGTTTGAATATTCATGCAAAATATTATAGACCTTCTATAATAATGTCAAAATATATTCTTATACATTAGATTCTTTTTTTGAATATTCTAAGAAGGTCTACATTATTTAATTATAATGTAATAGAAAATTATATATATATATATATATATATATATATATATATATATATATATATATATATATATATATATATATAAATTAATAGGATCATTTAAATGACATCATGAGTATGGATTTTGTTTTTAGGAATCAAAAAGATATTTCAATGACTTAAAGATTCGTGTAAAAAAAAGAATTGAAGAAAAATTCAGCAATGTACAAAATAATCGAGCTGTAAGTGACCATTTGAAATACAATAGATCATTGAAATGGACAAAACATATAACTTGCACATATTGAGTAGTGGTAGTTTTAACATTGCCACATTTGTAACAAAACTTTGTTGCATCATTAAGCAATTGCTATAAGCTAGTGAGGTTCAAGCTACAAAGATTTCATTTGCTTTGGGGAAGAAAAGATGAATAAAAGTTAGCATGGATGAGAACATGACAAATAATGTTGTGACATTATTTGTATTTAATATAATAAACACCAATATAATATATGTCAAACTAATAACAAAATTGACATAATCACTTCTCACTAAAATATCCCAAAAGAGTTGCATTCAAATGATTTATTTTAAAATGATATAAAATTAAAAAATTAAAAAATTGACTTCTACAAGTTTTTTGAACAATAATTTTAGAGACTAAAGAAGTGCTTTCATTATATTGTTCGATAAAAATGTGACCATCTAAAGAAATGAATAGACACACTTTATAGCAAAAAAATAAATGTGTTATGAAGAACTAATTATTTTTACATCAATTGTAATTTTTTGTTTTGTTTGAGGTTTAGATTTTTTAGCATGAATACTATTTAAGCTTTGAGTTTGTCATTTTATAAATTACTTTAAGAACCTAAAATATTCTCATGTGGAATCCAAATATTAAAAAAAAATTAATGGAAATAATGGAAAGGCCTTAAATAATTTCTACCTTCTTAAACTTGTATTCAATTTCAAGATACGTGGTAATGACATCAAATAATAAAAATGAAATTAACTCAATATTTTTCAATCCATTTTATAAATGATAAATATCCTATAAATTTATTTGTACAAGTTTGTATTAATCCCTAGAGAACCAAAGGTAGTTCATATTCTCAAAAATGTGAAGGGGTATTAGAAAGAACAATCTTTAAAGTATTACATTGTATTTGAAAGAACTCCATAAGTGATATATTATAAATTTTAGAAAGGTTGGAAACACTTTCAAATTGGTACAAATATAGAAAGTATTATGATTTAGACAAAAGTATGTGGTTATTGAAATTGTCCATTGATATAAACATTGAGATTCACTGAATGAGATTCATTGATCATGATTAAGATTTTTTTTATAACAAATGACCAATTTCATCATATACATGATAAAGTTTGGTCAACCTTTAAAATGATATTATGCATAAAAATATGGTGTTGAGTAATTTAGTGTTGATTTTAAAACAAAATTGCAAAATAGGACCCGTAGTTCATATTGATATTATTAGATCTACTATTGCTCTAATCAATACTAGTAAATACATTTAGAACCTATGAATTCATGCAAAAAGTTTAAGTTTTAAAAAATCTAAAATTCTAATGACAAAAACAAATTGAAGATTTTTTTATTGGTTATAAATTGAAGTCATTTTTAAAAAGTCTTTCTTTTACAAATAATTTTTGAGGTTACCTAACTTGACTTTTTGAATTATGAAATACTTGTTGTGATGGGTTTCAAACTCTATATAATACAAAAATTTACACAACTAACAAAAAAATCTTTAAAAATTATACAAAAGAAGAAAAATCTTTGTACTCGTAGAATATGCTTGAGTTCTTTCATTATCTTATCTTTACACTTACATTTGTTGGTATGTAAGTGGTCAAATCCAACCATTTAATTTTCTTTGAAAAATATTTTAATTTTCACATAAATACAATTTAACAAAGTAATGAACTTGCATGTAAAGTTCAACAACCTCTCACCTCCCATGTTAATTGAAAACTAATATTGTGTACTCTGTGTTACTAATGCTAGTGGTAAATATATTAAATATTATTTATTACTAATTCACTCTTTATTTTCAAAGGTGATATCATATATAGTACTAAGTTGAATTTTCACAAATTGAACATTACTTTAATGTTTCAAATGTCTTATTTTATAATTAAAAAATCTAATGCTCAATCAACAAAAACTAAAGGACATCATTACATTTTTAGTTTTTTATGCCCATTATAAAGTATGTCCTTAGTGTCTAAAAATTTGTTTCTTAGATGATTTATCATCCTTGTTGAATTTTAACATGCCATGACTTTTTTACTTGCTTTTTCATTTACAATCCAAATTTATTAATTTAAATTCTCTATTCAAGCTAATATTCATTCCAAAAGTAAAATTTAAGGATGTTCCTAGCATTGATTTATTTGTTGCAATTACAATTCAAACACAATAAAAAAGACCTCTTCTGTATTAATCGTGAAGGTTTGATTTTCTTCGTGAATTCGAATAAAAGAATCCTTCATTTTTAACCTAATAATGAATTTCATTTTATTTTAAATGATGTGAAAATAAAGGTAAAGTTTATTGCACATGCCTCATTGTGAAAATAAAGGTAAAGTTCAATCACATAGTGAGACATGTGCCCCAAATTGGCAAAAACTGCCAATTCATTTAACTATCCCTCCCCCAATTTTTATTTTTTATTTTGTCTCTTGCCCCCCAAACACATATTTGTATTTTTTCTGAACAATTATGAACACCAATCGATATGGGTTTTATCATTGTATTCAATATGTATCCAATATTTGGTATACATTCAGTTTGTATTCGGTACATATCTAGTATTTAATATGTATCAAATCAACGGCATAAAAGGGGGGGGGTTCAATTTATTTTTTATTTTGGATTAACGGACAGGAAATTTTGGAGGTGGGGGAACATATGGATGGTATTCCAGTATGACAACTAATTTTGGCCACATAGTTGACTAAAGTCAATTTTGTAAATTTGACTATCAAATCTTATGACTTACAAATACTAAGGCGAAAATAAGTAAAATGTATTTTTTATTTCATTCATATATTATTCATCAAAGATCTTTTTGTCAAAAAAAATTCACAAAGAGATTTTAAAAAACTTAAGTATTTTTGTTTATTTTATATTAAAGTTCATTTATGATAGTTTAATATGGATTATTATATAATTGATTTTTTTGGATAAGAGAAAAATAATTAGCTATCAATACATAAATAAAATTGATTTTTATGTCAAAACTATACATAGAATTAAATAAAACATTTTGACAAGACCATCTTGAGGACCTTATCAAATATCCTATCAAAATTGTTAAATTTTGGGGTTTTGTTACTATAATTTTTCACTAAAAAAAACAATTTACAATTTTAACAATGTTTGAATATTTTTAGTATGTATATACTTATTTACATTAATATGCACAATAATTTTGCATTGCTAGCTCATGTGTGGTCTAATTCTCATTTAATATGAAACTTGTAGGAAGTTATTCGCTTGATTGAAGAACAAACAAGGAAAGAAAAAGAAGTTCGTCAAAAACATGATATGGATCATGCCTTCACGGGCATTCATAGTCCAAAAATTGAAAAAGAAAAGGAGGAGAAGAGGGTAGAAGAAGAGCAACTCAGAAAACATGAAGAAAATAAATTAATCATACAAAAAATATTAGAGGAAAAAAGAGAATTGGAAAAGATTTTAACTTTGGAACGAGATAAAATGGTTTTAGCCTTGATGCGCCAAGATTATGGGGATGAAGTCCTCTCCATCCTTGTTTTATGGCAGGCACCTATACTACCAATCATTTGCAAAAGTTCTATTCTATTCTATGACATCTACATATTGACAATAAAAATAAATGAAGTAGTTGATATTGTAATAAGTTCATGAAGAAGTTCAATTCCTTTATGATTATTATATTAATTTTTTAATATTAAAGAATGGTATACTTGAAAATGCATTTTAGAATATGTGAGGTTTATTCTATGGTCTCAAAAAATCATGTTATCAAAGATCGTAAAATCCTATTATTTTGAGATTTTAGCAATCTTATGATGTTTCCAATTACCATGTAGAATCATCTTAATGATTAAAAACTCTATCGCTCTAATTCTATTAAATATATTTTAAGTAGGATTAAATTTACTTTTTGGTGCACATGATAAGAAAGGCACTCGATTTTTTTTAATTCTCAAGGAGCTATAAGTGTTTAATGTTATCAAATTATATTATATTTCTTTTCCAATGACATTTTGAAAACCTTGTATTTTAATTGGAACTTCTTTGAGATCAATTTTCTATTTGATTGACACAAATTAAGTTTTTTTCTACCTTAAATTTTAGATAAATTATTACAAATTCTTTATTTGTGTTTCATGAATATATGTAAGGACTTTAGAATGAAAGGATTGTAGAAAAGATTCTTGCTTCATAGATGTCTTTATCCTTTAAAAGGTCTTTGATCCCCCAAACAAGATGCTTTTTAGAAACTAAATGCATATTTTAATTTGATTGAAACTAAAATAATGACAAGTATAGTTTTCTACTTCATTGAAAATTTTGAAAATTTCCTAGATGTCAGCAAATCATAGCAATTGAAAGTTGTATCGTGTTAGAATCCAAATCATACAATTGTATGTTTTTCAAACCATGTAATTTGTATTTTTTTAGTTTGTATATTTTTAAAATTTATTAATTTTATTTTTCTATGACTCATTCTCAAAAGAAAAATTAAAACGCATATTTCAAACAAATTTAATGGAAAAACATCAATTTAGGAAAAATACCAAAATTACATTAATTAATTATATAAAGGTTAAATCTAGCTTGCCAAAGTGGCACGCGAAGTGGTCATTTGACTTGAAGTTGGTGTTTGGTGTGTTAACAAAACAAAATAAGAACTTCAATTTTTTTACTCTATTCTTAATTCATACTTCTACACAAAGAAGAATTTATAATTGATTAAATTTTTTGATTATATTTACCAATTTATTTTCATGTTTTGCTATAAATTTTATAACAATCATAATTTTTTACAAAACTAATTGAGATTTTTCACATTGATAGACAATACATAGTCTCATGTAATAAACATAACAACATGAAGTTTAATTTGCAAATAATTTTATACTCAAATTGAGCTTGGAAACAGTGTTTGACTATGTAATTGTAGAATTAATCCCTAACCCTAAAATGACAAGACTATGACTGAAGTACTTTGTCAAGAATGATCTGATTTTTTGGAACCAATAGGTTCATTTTTCATTTCTACAATATTCTTGAAACTCATCCATCAACCATTTTTTGACCTCAACATCCTTCTTGGGTTAAAGGGATTCAAAAGTAGGAGATTACTATTTTTTTTCTCAAAGCATGTGTGATGATATTTTGGATGTTTAAAAATATTATCAATCTTGGGCATTAATTTTCAATAAGTATCATATATTGCAAATTGCAGCAAAGAGAAGAGGAGGAAGAAAGGGAACGTTTAATGCACGAAAAAATAGACCGTGACTTTGCTATTTCACAGGTTGCTACTAAATTTCAATAAACCATACTTTTTAGAAATACAAGTAGAGTAGTGACAAACAAATAGTACAATCATTTATTGCATCACCAAATTTATATTTTGCTTAACCTCTAAAGGACCATAAGGCAACTATAGATGCTTCTACAACTTTCATTGTTTTTTGCACCCTTGGTCCTTTAAGGGTTAACAAATCTCCTATCTTTTAAATTTGAGGTTGCAATAAACCAAACAAAATAAATCTTTGTATGAATTGTTCGTCTCAACTAAAAAAGAAAATTAAAAAAATTAAAAAAATTAAAAATTAAAAAAATAAGAATAATAATAATAATAATTTTAATTTTGATTTGAGAATGACGGTTTGTAATTCCAAACATGTCAGGTTTTTGAAATTGGTGTGAGGGCCGGGGATTACAAATTCAATGTGGATACTCATATTTCAAAAACTGAATGGAGAGAGTGGACTACTTTGTATGTTGCTGATGCGTTACCTTCTTTGCCTTCTCCATTAAGCTTATGTGTTGGTTGTTCAAATGAGAATGATCTACTCTATGGACAGGTACTCATATTTGTATCTTGGTAATTATTTTTTTAGTAAGAATGAACATTAAACCCTTAATAGCTCCGACATCCATATTCTGGACAATGAACAGAAGACTTTGAGGTGCTGTTTTGTCCAGCTAACTTTTCATTCATCCAATGTAACACTGAATTTTGAAAAAACAACCTTCCTTAATGATCAATTTTATGAAATTGTTGTAAATGATATTTCTATAGAAAGATATAAGCAAAAATGTGTCAAAATTAGAAAAAGGATCGAGGTGTTAAGGGGTTAAGTGTCTAATTAAATTTTTTCTTTTTATATTAGTCAATTATAAAACTTATAAAGGACTAAGTGGACATTGCACAATCAATTGAAAATTCATGCAAGTTCTTATGATGTCAATTTTCAATGGATTTTTTTTAGAATTTGATGTAAGATGTGGGAATGCAATTCCTAGGTGGGTATTAATTTTTTTTTAATGATTGGGTGTTACCATCAAAATTTATTCTACCCAAAAAATTCCAAGCAATTTGTCAATCCTTAGATTATCACTTGAGTCTTGATTTTTCTTTTGTTTAGGCTTTAAACCTCAAAAGTGTACTTTTAGAATTAAAAAATCTTAAAAAAAATGTTTGAAGGGCACATATTAAAAACCTAATATGGTTCTCAGGACTTAGAAAGACTTTATTGGAAATCTCATGGTAGAAATTGTACTAAAATAATGTCAAAACCTAGGAGATAGAAGGTCCCAACCAAAATATCACTTACATGGATGAACTCCCTTGCACAAGTGACCAATTGGCTAAAACATGATATAAATATAGTTCCAAATGATTGTGGTTCATCTCCAAGACTAATATATTCTAATTAGGTCTTAGGTTAGAAAGTCTCACAAATTTACTGGCTTGGGGGGGTCATTTAGAGTGTCCATTTGAAACCACATGTGAACAAAACTTTCGACCCCCTATATACTTTTTGAATTTTAAATAAATCAAAATAAGAAAAATATGAATAGATTTTTCTACTTTGAAAGTTTATGTTTTGAATTATTGATATTTTTATTTGTTAATAAAAATTAGTTACAAATTTTTGAAGTAAAAAGATACACTATAGAACTGAAAAATAACTTTCACACCCCTATATTATATAAGAAAAAATTGTCTAAAAAATGAAAAAAATAAATTTAAAATAACTCTTTATTGAAAGCTCATTTTGAGTTGAATATTGATTCAATGGTCATCTAAATGTGTTATCTATAATTATTTGAGTTGAAAAACATGCCATTTTAGTTCATTTTCAACCTCTTCTAGAAATCATTTCATATTTGATTTGAAATGGAAATTTTGGCAATAGAAATCTATAGTCATTATTAAACAATGGTCAAAATTTTAGATTGAAATTATAGTTTATTAGAAACCACTTGTTCGCACGTGGTTTGTTGTAGTAGAACTAAGTGCACCCCCCGAGTTTACTGGCTATGTTGAGGAAATGAGTAAATTATGCATTTATGCCTAGACAAAATTCCAACCTCAATCAAAAGTCAAAAGGAAGTATCTTTAACTAAAAACACTTTAGGAGTCAACCAAGAAGCCAATCGTGCGATCAGAGTGCCAAGATTTTCCATTGATAAAAAAATGCCATCCAACTTATCAAACATGAAATAACTATTGATATACATCTTTGATTCAAAGTGCAAATTAAGATAATGAGCTTGCACTTATGTACATAGAGTCTCTTGGAGGCTACATATGAAGTTTCAAGATTTACTAGATTGTATAGGTTAGACTTCTTGGAAGTCAACTGCTAAAATGAACTATGATAAAATCCTAAAAAATACCTAAAGTTGTGGTAAAATCCACTAGAATATAAAACAAAAGTTATGAATGATAGTAATGAGCCTCAACAAGTTTCATAAAGTTTTGATAGTGTTCAGGTCCCAAATAGACAACTATAACACTTATTGACTAGATTTTTAAACAAAGCAAGTCGTTGACCAACATTCTAGGAGCATTTGACATTTGAAAGAGGTCCAAGTAGGGCCTTTTCTTACACCAACAATCCTTTGTATTAATCCTAAAAATTCAAAATCTTTGAGAAATACAAACACCTCATTCAAAATTTTTATGGCTTGTGATTTGGAACTTTTGTTAATTTTATGAGCCCAAATGACTAGAGAAAGGGGATAAAAGATCTTGCAAGCTCATATAGGCATTTGGAAGCTAATGGCACAATTGATTTATGATTTGAGATTTTCTCCAAAAGTTAGAATAGTCAATCAACGTAGATATGACTTTTTCTAGTTTTTGGTAAATTAGCATTGAAACTCAAAAAATCCTAGGATTAAAGGAAAGGAATGAGGCCTTTAGAAATATATAATAGTCTTCTCTTCCTTCTTCTCAAACACCCTGATTTTCATATTGAATTTTTTTTTCATTATAGTGTTTTTTTGGCCAATTCAACCAAATTGACTCTAAAGATTTTAGTCTTTGGGGCAAGTGTTTTTATAAACAATTTCAATCTTGTTAGAAAGTTTCTAAAGATTTTTGTACACGGGGATCCTACCAACCTGGAAATCTAAAAACATTTTAAACTTTCAACTATACAAGTTTGTACTAGACTACTTCAGGAATTTGTAGAAAATAATTTAGCCCATTTTACAACGTAGATTGCAAGATTATAATGTTTGAAGTGAGAAGAAAATAAATTTTGGGCCTTCCCCAATAGGGTGAGTATAGTTTGACTCAACTTTGTGCAGAGGAAAGCATTATTCAATTTTGGAAACTATAATTTTTAGTGCATTGAGTGAAAATTGGAAATAAAAGTTTTTTTTTCATTTTTGACTACACATTGTTTCTTTATACTACCATGAGAATGCGTCCAAAATTTTTTAGCCCATTTGACTTCATAGAATGCAAGATACAAGCATCCAAATTAATGGAAAAAAAATCATAGCTTCTTGCCCTCTCTATTAGCATGTTGTCCAAAGTTGCTTGCAAACTTTGGAACCCATTATTTTTGACTTGGGCACTTGATTGGAAAAAAAGTTATATTTTTAGGAAGATACAAAATGTGCATTTTAGATAAGCATTTCACTACATAAGCTTTCATTAAGCTTTATAGGAGCTTAAAGAACTTTAGGTATTAAAGAAAAGAAATTTTGAGTTGGAGGTGACAACTTTAGGATTCACATGTTGAGAGATCAAGGGGAGTCGGGGTTTGAGCCATCAAGTTCTTGTATTTGGAGCCCCAAGTCCCCATACATTCTAGTAGTGCATAAAACTCTTGGACTGGATTTTAACAAAGGGTTGCAACTAATATATCCAATTGTTGAAATTTTCATAATTTTTGTATCTATTGAAGGTTGAACATTTATGGTAAAAGTTTGTTATATGTAGATTGCAGCAAAGAGGTATTTTGATGAAGTAGAAGATTGGACAAGTCCCAAAGAGTTTGGTCCAATTGGAAGGAACTTGTATCTAGGAGGTATCCTCCATGAAATTCATTTACTTGCATATGAGCCAAAAGATCATCAATTTATTGGTCTAATGAGATTCAGTCTCATGTTAGCCATTATTGGACCTCCATACTCAGGTTGGTAATCTTCATGATTTAAAATATCACTTCTACTAATGTTATCAAGAATAACATTTGCTATATGACATAGTTTGGAGACACCAAGTGATTGAAGTGAGGGTACTAGAGCTTGGTGCCACTAACATCTTGGAGCCCTGATATAAATCCATGTAATTTAGTTCTCACAATAGAATTATCTTCAAATTAGAAAATAGTATATTGGGGCATAAAACCATTGTGAATGAAGAGATTGTTAGTGTAGTTGTACTAGCTATACTATATAGGCATGTTTAATAGAGAGAGTTGTTTTTGATGCCTTCTACATTCAATAGAATTTTAAAGGGGATCCATACTAATTAATCAACATTACAAACTATATAAATATCTACCTTTGTTGTACGTCAATAGTTACTGAAGTGTCCGGGGGCTCTACATCATGTTTCAAGTATCTACAATTTTCCACAATAAATCCCTTTAATTTTTTGGTTTCCTTAATACCCTTATTCAGTGTAGTAGAGGTAGATTCTAGAACACAAATGAATAACCAATACCCATCCCTTCATTCAAGTATATTCTAAAGTACAAAAATATTATTATTATTATTATTAAATTCCAATGTGGATATAGTTTATATTTCTATAATTTAATGTTGAAATTCAATTGGTAGGAAAGACGACTGTGGGTAGGCAATTGGAGGCAGATTTTGGACTTATTCATATAGATCCCAATCTTGTAATTCAATTTGCAATTGAATATGCCATTGCTGGTACAAATCCAACATATTATATACAATATATCAAGTATATCATTATTATAATTTATCATTTTTTTAAGAGAATTAAATTCTAAATATCTCCAAACTTCTAAATACCTCAATAGTAAAGGAAGAAACTTAAATATTTCTATAATATTCTCAAATTTTTCAATTTGGTATATACCTAATCACAAAATTTTATGACATATTTGAACATAATTAAAGTCATTATTCATATTGATATTTGCAAATTGAAAAATTAAGAAAATAAATAATAAAAACACAAAAGTTCCTAAATATTTTATTTCACAAATTAACAGAAGACGCAATGCTCAAGCGCACGATGATTCCTAAACCTGTGACTTCTACACCAACATCTTCTTATGATTCTTGTACATGTGTCGATGCTTTACTTGATCCACCTTTGTTTCCCACTCCACCTCCAACATCACCTCCAACTCCTCCAACTCCCCATCCAAATCCATTTCACAAATTCTCATGGAAAGGTGAACTTGGAATGCGGGCCAAAGAAGCTTGTGATAATAAAACACTAGTAAGTTATTTCTTGATTTTTTATTAATCTAATATGACTCCATTAAAGTTCTTGATAAAATTTGTACACCAAAGGAAACTTATAATTTTCTTCAAAATTCATAGCTTGTAATTTCAAAAACAATGATTTTAAACAATAAATATGAACAATAATTTTTCAAATCAACTTAGAAGTTACAAATTCATTCAAACATAATTGTGAGCTATTTCAAGGCTATCTTTTATCTATTTTCAAATTGCAATATGAAAATCCAACTACTATACATTAATATAATGTCTTTTTGCAATTATCAAAGGTCTTTGATGATTTATCATCTTTTATATATTATTTCATTTTCTACTTGAGGATAATTTTCAAAAATATCTTGTATATAAAAATAAAAAAATATATTGTTGTTACAATCATCCAATAATTTGGGTTGCTTAACTTTTGTAGATCCCTGATGAAGTTGTAGCGCATTTAATGTTATTGGTGATTCATGAATTAAAAGAATATGGTATTGTTTTTCTTATATTCTAAGTAGCATACATCCTTAGAAATTAAAAAAATTCTAATGATAAAAATAAAAATAAAAATGTACCAACTATAAATATAATTGTAATTTGTGAAAAGTGTGAGATTTCTTAAAATTTAAGCATTATTGATTGTAAATATATAAATAATTAAAAATCTACATAGCAGTATTTAGAAAATCATCATTTGATTGGTGAACCATATATGTTGACGTACATACATACATGTGGAAATTTTAAAATACTATCTATGTTTCAAAATAAATTTGTGGTTTTTAGTAGGAATTTTGTTAGAGTACCTAAGGATTTATTTTGAGATAAAGCGAGTATAATTTTGTGAGAAAATGATAAACCAACACCATATATGTCTTATAGAGTATTAATTATATACTATTTGGTGTGTAATTAGCAAAATTACATGTACTAGGTAAAGTTGGTCTGCAATTCCATCTTCTAATACCCGTTAGACTTCTTCAACAAATCATAAACCTAGGATTTAATGTATAGTTTGTGTGGTAGAAACAAACTAAACAAATATTTTTATATGAATAAAGGAAATCTTTTCATATTCATGTTTACAAATATGCTTTTCTAGTAAAAATATTGTAGGCCTATTTCAGATACACTTATCTCTTTGTACACACCATGGATTGATGTAAAAATTATTTGGCTAATGTATAATTACTTTAATCAACTGATTTCTACTATTCCTTGAAAATTGAACTTATGATATTTTAATTTTCAAACTATTTTTAAAAAAATGTAAAAATTCATCACTAAAAATTCAAAAGACATTTAAAAATTCATCACTAAAAATTCAAAAGACATTTAAAAATAAATTTATGTACATATAAATTAGAAAATGAAATTTTAGTTTGATAGAATGATTCATCTTGAAGATTTGAAATTTTGAGATGTGTCTTTTTGTATTGCTTGGACCAAACCATAGCAAGACCTTAACCCCTAAAGGATCAAACACTATTTTTTGGCAACATAGTGATTTTGGGCATCTCACTACAAATGGGACTTCTTCTTTTTTTGAAAATTTCACACGATGTATGCCCGAGGATTAGCTTTATGGCACAATAACTTTCATCATTTTTTACTACATGGTTAAAAAGGTTTTGCAAGATATGTAATTTTTAGCAGTTGGTGGGCAGTACAGGCAGTCCAAAAAACTTCTTAAAAAATCACTTTAAAAAAATAAATTGAAATTGGTTCTTTAGATTTATATATGCATGGAAAGCTTTGAATCATTCCATTTTGATTAATGAGATGAAACTAAAACTCATAACTTTTATCTTATTAATTAAAATGGATGAAAATTATACATTGTACAATAATTTTTTAACCATGTAGTCAAAAGTTATGAAAATTGTCCTCAGGTACACATTGTGTGAAATTCTCAAAGAGAAAAAATAATTTTTTTTGTTCTTAGTGAGTTGCGAAAAATTGCTATATTGCCAAAAAATGGTGTTTGGTCCTCTAGGAATTAATGGCAAAAATGGTGTTTATTATATATTTTAATGTTTTTATATCACAAATCTAATCCAAAGGTTCTTTTAATCCCAAACTAAGAAGTCATTTATTTTTCTAATACAAGAAATATCCAATCATAATAAAATCCAAAAATAATATAAAATTTTAATTGAATATAGTAATATATGTTAAAGGATTTTCACATATTTATTAATTGAAAAAAGATGAAGCTCGAGTTCCATTCAAAATCTTCATTTGTCTAAGTTTTGAAAATTTTGAAGTGCATTTTTCCATTGTGATGATGCACTTGTTTCTATAAAGCCATTTTAACCACTAAAGGACCATTTCAAGTGACCAGTCAACATGTCCAAAAAATCTTAGGTAGTTGCGCACAAAATCAATTTTAGTTGGATGCTCATAAAATTTTGAAATAACGCGTGAACATATACCTCATTTATGTAAATACGTGTTTTTCCAATCAAGGGCCAAATCAAAAGTTATGGTGCTTTAAACTTTTTTGATAGTTGGGCAGCTTCAAGCAATATGTGAAAATTCTTTCTCCACTTTTGAATTTTTGTAGGTATATAACTAATATGATATAAGATACAATTGTCAAAAAATAACCATGTGTAGTATAAAAATCTCACTTTAAGATGAATTAAAGTTTGTTGACCCTAAATTCTAAACTTCAAATGTTATAGTCTTTCAATTTGTTTAGTCAAAGTTCCAAAAAAATTCCATACATTATAATATTAGTCTACTACAAATTTTGATGGTTGAATTTCAAAAAGAAACCTTTTTTTCATTTTTTTTTCACTACTCCAAATTGTAGCAGTTTTTTTTACATATTTTGCCCAAATATATGCCTTGGTCTTTTAGAGGTTTAAGTGCCAACCCTTAAAGGATGGGGGTGTTTTAGGTCCAAAACCACTTCAACGTACTTAAAACCAAAGCAAGGCTAAAATCCAACCATAGAATCCTTTAGTTAATTTGTTAAAGTCTTGGTTAAAGTGTACCCTTCTAAAATTTCAGAATGAGGAACCTTATCAATTGCAAGATTTGTTGCTTGAATTTCAAAAAGGAGTATTTTCAACTCCCAAATGCTTAGATTTCATCTTTCAAACTTTTTACACCAAAATGTGTAGATCCTACAACTTGTTACTCTCCATAATATGTTGAAACCATAAGTTCTAAATAATAAAATTTTCATTCATAGTGAGTTGTTCAAAATCACTATTTTGCCAAAAAAGACAGTTTAGGCATTTAGGGGATAAAGAAAAGAAAAGTTTTAAAGTTCAAATCTTCATTAACACATCTTTTGGATTGTTGTTTATACATTTTTTGTTAAAAAAATTAGAATAATGGATGATGCATTGAAAGTTTGAAAATCTTGAGAAATAATATATTGTGGCAAAAAAAATTGTACACCTTACCATGGTAATAGTTCATAGTATATGAACATGGGTCAAAGAGAAAATACTCTTTTCAATTAATCTTATAAATATAAGCTTGGAAATTAATCTTATAAATGTAAGCTATTAAATTAATCTTATAAATGTAAGCTATTAAATATAAATTTATAAAATATAATATAATATATTTATTATTTTGAGTCTTTTTAAAATATTTTTAATAAATAAATATAGTTCTATATTTTTTCAAATTATAGAATTTTGGTTCCAGTGCCAAAAACTTCATCTAACTCGTGAAAGTTGATTGGACTTTGTAGAAGACCAAGTTCAAGCACTTGAATGTTCTACCAAACTAGGTGTTTTCCTTTATATAAGTTTGAATGTCCACTATAATAAGACCATAGATATCTATTGTATTAAATTTCTTCACTATCTAAATTATTTTTGTTTGTTTATTCTTCACTATCTATATTTATTTGTTATTAAAGTTATCCTATATGAGAGTCAAATGCAACATTAATTAAGTCATTTCTGTAAAAAGTACCAAATTTCATCTTGTAATTGGTGAGGGGTGACATGGACCTTTGAGAATTCAATGTTAAAATTCAATTTCAACACCTCTTTTTTGAATCAAATCCTCACGTACAATATCTAATAAAAATCAATTATTTAGTTGTTACAATATACTCAATAGTATAGGGAGAAGTTCAATTTAAATGTATGCCAAATAACATTTTCCAACTTTAATTAATTATTTGATATAGAATGTTGATTTTGACCACTAGATACATCATAACTTACATTATAAACCTTGACTTTTTTTTGACCCTATGGATTCATTTCAAAAAAATATAAACATAAGTGACTTTCTTAGGCTACCATCTTCTTCAAATTTAAACTCCAAATCCTTAAAAATTGACACTCAATAGTATATCGAACCTCTTAAAGACATTGTCAAATATACATTTTATACAAACAATATCTAAATAAGAAATTGTTAAATCAATTTATTAAAATGTTAAATTTTTTAAAGTAAGGTTGCCATTTTTATATCCAATTTCTTTATAAATTTTGGGAACATTGAATCATCATTTTAAGGTTGTAGTTGGAAAAGACTTTGATGCTTATTACAAGATGGGATATGGTACAAGTCATTTTTGCAATGACCTATAGTACAAAACAAATAACATTATATATGTGTTTGTTCTTTTTCTATTTCATTCATGACTTCTACTTGCACCTTCATAATGAGCCATAAAAAAAAATTTAAGATACTTAAGGAGTGCCATATTCACAAATATTTACTACATAACCATTATTGACATGTATTATGACTAATCATTCATGAGAATTTTTGAATAAAATTTGATAGTAAATTTAAAACTTTCAAATTCAATTAATTGTGTTGAAAACTTATGAGTTTATTTCTTTTATAATAATGACAAAAAACCAATACTTTTATAAATTTTTGACATATGAAGATACAACATTTGTTGACAGGTGCTCCTAAAAAAACTTTGAAGAAACCTAGACATTTTGCAAATAAACCTAGTAAGATTTATTTTCTTGACATTTAGAATTATAATACAAAGATAGCTACACATCTTACAAATAGAATTTTAATTGCTTATAATTTTTTTAATTTAACCCTTAAAGGACGTTGAGGCCGATGGATGACTTGACTATTCATTGTAAAAACAAAGAATGCACCTATTGGTCCAATAATCCAAGCATTTTGGTGACTACCTTGGTTATGGTTTTATGGGGGCTACATCCTTTAACCCTTGAACACTGTGCCAGTCACTGTGGAAATCATCTGTTTTTGTCACCGTGTCAATTGTTGGCTTAAAAAAATAGAAAAGTATTCATTGGAAGACAAACTACTGTAGATGATCTTTCCTTTCCACACAAATTTTGGAGGATGAATAGTTGCATTTTTGTCCTACACAGAGAGATTCTTTGTCATTCATCGGCCGAAAAACGTCCTCCGCGGCGTTTATGGGTTAAGGGTTAATATTCATTGTATGTGACTAAATATTATGTTATTATTTCATTTTCATATATTATCTAGTTTTAAATTTTTAACAAAATGTGGCATTTCTGTGTGCAGTGCAGGAATTCAAATTGGCAGGCTTCTGCTTTGATGGATTTCCTGCAACTCCAAATCAAGCTGCGGAGTTTGAAAAGCTTATAACAGGCTATGATTTTTTCTTCTGGAAGCATTTTGCAGCTGCAACTTCAAAACTTGCTCCACCTCCTGTCCCAGTAAGGCGAACTTTCAAGAGTGGATTGCATTTTGGGGGAAGCTAAACTCCTTGAAACAATTTTCAGTAAATTTTCATAGGAAAAAAAATGGAATTGGCATGTAACTCATGTCATTTCATATTTTTTGGACCTTCCTGGAATTAGTTACAAAGTTTTAAAGTTGAAATGCAAGGATCACCAAAAGCGACCACCTTGTGGAATGTACATTGTTGGTACATTGAAAAAAGTAAAATGTATCTTTGTGTTAGCAATCACTTTTAGAGTAGGGTCGCTTTTAGAGCACCCTACCTTAACATTGTTACTTTCCATGGAACTAATGTGAATGTTTTTTAATATTATCATGAGAGTAGATCATAATACAATTAATATTATCATAATACCATAATATTTTGAATATTACCATAAGTGCATATCATAATACAACAAGGAATTTGTAATTCAATTAGATGTCCATTTCAAAATGATTTTCTTGCAATTGGGTTCATAATTCTTGTAATTAATAGAAAAAACAAATGATTTGATTATTTTGTAGATTCTTGAGCACAAACTTGTATCAGGGTTAGATGCAATTTTTATTTTGGGCAACATTTCCCCTGAAGATGCATTGGACCGGGCTATGGGGAAAATTTGTGATCCACTCACTGCCGATGAATATCATTTGGAGATGAATCCCCCTCCATTTCAAGAGTGCAAGTAAGTATATATGAAAATAAAATATACTAGCAACTTCAAATTGCGATGAAGTGTGTCATGCTCATGTTGAGGAAAAATGCTCACTCATTGCATTGTAGGTTTAACATCGTAAATGTTGGATGAAATAATTGAATGATATTTTTCTAGGATGAAAATGTGATTAAATTTGTGATAGAAGTTGTGATAGGGGTTGTGACACTATATACTTAACCCCTACATGACCATTGTCTCCTCGGGGGACAAAATGGATTTTAGGCAGGTTCCTATGATTTCAATTTTTAGTGAATTTTTTTGAAACTTTCTCATAAGATAGGAAAACTTATTAGCTTCGTGGGAATATAAATTTTATTTCAATTGGTGCCCAGGAGCAAAAGTTATGGCATCTTAAATATAATTTTCACATCATCGAGCAGAAAAAGAAATCTACAAAAATTTGAAATTAATTTTTTAATTTTTTTCTTCTTAAAGATCATATTTTTGTCTACATGTGAAGCTTTGATTCATTCCATTTGGATTAGTAATGTGAAAATTAAGAACAATCTTGTTTTTCGAGCAATTTGAGCATCTTCTTGAAAAAATAACTTATAGGATTCAATTTTGAATGCAATTTTCACAATTTTTCAAAAAAACTTGTTTGACAAGGTTAAGTTTTGTAGTTAGAACAATCTCACCGTTGAGATTATTGTGTTTCAATCCCATTTTAGAGCTATTAACGATTTAGTTTTTCTTTCAAACTTTGACCTACTTCTACTTAGCAATTTTTTAAAGGATGAAAATCAAGCGTGTGTTTTTTTAATATTTTTTTCTAGACTTTCAATTCAATTCTTCAACACAAAATATTTATGTTCAAGGTCCATAGTGCAAATATTTTCCACAAATGGCATTCAAAGTCATCTGAAATTGCAAGCCAATGTTCAAAAAAACTTTCTTTTTTCAACTTTGAATGCTAATATCTTCCAATCTGTACAGTCAAACTCCATGAAATTCTTACAACATGCTCCCCAAATAGTAAAGTACAAGATCCTACGGTGAGATTCTAAGAAAAGTTTTTTCTTTTTTGGATGAATGAAGTAGAAATGGCAGTTTTGAGTAGTTTTTGACAAGAGAATGACCCTGGTCCTTTAGGGGTTAATATAATAGATTTATGTAAAATTCTTACATATTATTTGAGCATCTTCATTCTATATTTTCTTTTATTATGCATCATCTCAAAACATCTTATGTTAAATATGTAATGGAAAATGAATTTTAAATATGGACATAGATTGCATCTTGTTACTTAATTGAAGTAATATAAAAATGTATGGATTGATTGAAAATAACCAAAGAGGATTGAATAGATGTTCATAATTATAAGAGATGATTCCCAAATCCATTAAAACCATTTTCAAGTTTAAGAAAACACTTAGATAAGTATTTTAAATCAATATTTCTTTTGCATTTGAAAATAAGTAATGTAATACAGCTTTAAATTTCTATTTTATTTCATGTTTAGATTAAAAATGGATATTGATTATTTTACTGAAGCATCTTAGCGTCAAATTCTAAACTTCACAACAAAACATTTTTCATAATTTTTATGTCTTCGTTGCTAAATAAATAAATAACTCTAAGATTGTTATTGCAATTTTTATTTTTTCAAAATAAAAACAATTTTTCAAGATATATAAAAATTAATTTTGAATTAAATTTAAATTTAAAAAACATTGTAATTTAGATTCCAAATTACTACAATAAATACAAACTCTTCAAGATATTTGGTTAAAATATTTTATAAATTTATAAATTAGAATTCTCTTGTACTATCTTATTCTACATGCAATCCATAATACTAGTCTTTTCTTGTAATAATGAAAGAATTAAGGATTGGATTATTGTATGCAAGTATCATGTGATTTTAGAATGAACAAGCCTATGTCTTCTCAATTGCAAAGAAGTTGACTTTTCTATTAATAGAAATTTACAAGGAGATCAAAACAACTAAAAAAATTTCATAAATGTCATAGTTAGATGTGGTTGATTCTAAGAAAAATTTAGAAATTTAGAAATTTGTTAAAAAATAAAATAATGTCTTCTAATCCTAACTTAGTCAACTTCAAATTTTTGAATTTTAAAATGGTTCATTGACTAGACTTCTTGTACTTCATTTTATTTGTTGAGCTCATAAACCCAAAAGAAGCATTTAATAAAATCAGGTTTTAATTAAATTATTTAAGGCAACATGTACTTTGAAACAAAACATAAAAGCAAATTGATAAGTATTATGCGATAGTAGTTGCTTTATATTGTATGATTTTTTTTCCTTCATGTCACTATTATTGAATTAAAATACTTGTAACTTTACTACTTGTAAACATTTGATAACTAGGATCTTAAAATATACAACTTCAAGTTGTACTACAATTCAAAATTTATAAGAGATATTTGTATGATAATAATTTAGCAAAAGAGAGACCCTTTAAAGACCAGGGGGTACTCCAAATTTCTAAAATTAATGAGATGTACTATGCAATTTAAAAGAAGAATTTAATGGCAAAAATTAAACAAAATTTGTAAAATATGATCCACATATCAAATCCATACATTTAGATCAATTTCTATCTAACCAATGTTTTTCAATAAAATTTGAAAATTCTTTCTAAAATTTAAAATAGATTGAATAATTTAATTTCCACCAATTTAAAAAAAATTTAAATAGTAATTTCTAATTATGGTGATTCTTATAAAAAAAATTTAACTTATGTCTTAGAATGGTCATTTTTTTAACTAGAAAAGTTAGTTTTTGAAGGTAGACTTCCTTATGTCCCGTCAACTACAAAAGATTTGCCAAAGAAAGTTATAAAATCTATATCATACAATTGTAAGAGAACGAACATAAGAATTTATACATTTGTATAAACATATGTAAAAATAAAGATTTTGTGTGGGATAGGTTTGTGTTCACCCATTATTCAAATTTTGAACCTTTAGTCCCGTAGGGTTTAAGCCTTTAAAAATTAACCAAACATGCAATTCTAAATAATCAAGTACATTACCAATATTTTAAAGATTTATTTGATTTAGTAATAGTGACTTACAATTGACGCAAAATATGAATGTACAAACATTCTCATTAAAATTATTTTTTTTTCCAATAGAGGACTTGCCATGAGGGTGAAACCAATTAACGATGATCCTGATAATATTTACAAGAGAATTAAATCTGCTTCTAAGGCATGGCCTGCTACGGTAGAATATATTCATCAATGGCAAAATATCTTTTGCATTGCCAATACTAAAATGACTGTGTGTCCACAACATCCAGCAACTCGTGGTGCCAATTGCCTTGTTGATGTAGAAGGAGCCAGAAATATAGCTGACCGCATATTTGAAGGTCGATTAAAATGCAATGATGCCACTTTGTTGGTAAAAAGTGCAACAAAGGCAAAAGAAGTTGCAGAAATGGTATGAGTTCTAAAATCTCTTAACTCATAAAGTATTCTATCCATTAAATACCTTGAGATTAACTAAGTTTCTTGCATCTCTTTTTTAGATACTAGCAGAGCTTTGCAAAATGTATATCTATCGACTTTGATCTTCTATTAAGTTGTTGTATATAGTTCATTTATAGTAATTCCAAATCAATTTTTTATTATAGTCATATTAGAGTATTTTTCTAAGAATCATTTCTATTCTTTATTAATTCAACAAATATTTGAGTTATATTAGTCTTCATATCACTTGTAGAATGGTGATATTTTGGCACAAAGGAGAGCATTCAAGAGGGCACCTTTCAAGTGGCAAAGCATCTAGATGCCAATGGTTTTGCAACTTGTTCCATAGGACATTATAAGCTTGTTAAGCAAATAAAATGTTGGTACTCAATACCCAAAAATTAAATTAAAAATTTGTCACATTTTTCATTAGTATGTATGTGGATACAAAGTTTGTATTTTGTACATCCACTTAATATGAGATACATTGACAATGAGTTGAAAAAAATTGCCAATAGTTATAAAACTACATACTTACATAATGTTCTTATCCACATTTGTCATAGGCAGTGAATAAATTACTAGGATAATATAGTGCACATTTTATGCCTAAACAAGGAATTGAAGTAAGGATCAACTCTTATTTTCTTCCATGTATCCATAGAAGCTCAAGACTACTGACTTCACCCACTTACTTGCATACAAGAGAGATATTTAACACTTTTAACAAGTTTTACATTCGATAATCATATACTTGCATTCCTTGCTACATGTATATGATTTGTGTCCATTTATATTGCACACAAATGATGCATATTAAATCAATACACCTTATCAATACACCACATTGTATTTGCATACACATACCTTCAAAGACAAGCTTGTTAACATAGACTAAAATGCAAGATTACATACATGCCTCCAAAAAAGAGGTGATTTATTGAAAAATCATTGAAAAATTTGATTCATGTAAAATTTCCATATGTTTAATATTTTTAAGGAAAATTCAACATTATGCATTTTTAATTGTACAAGTATGAAATCCGACAGGCAATTTTGGCTATCACCTTTGAGAGTAGAATTAGAATAACATTAGAATAAAAAAAAAAAAGGAGGGTATTATGTTTTTAGAACTACAAAATGGAGAGAGCTTTCAACAAATTCTCTTGGTCACTTTTGATATTCACTTTGGTTCCACAATTCCCCCATTCTACTAGTATATGATGTAGTTTTGTGATGAATCCTTGTTTAATACCAAATTTCCATATGGCTATGGTAGGCAATTCAAGAAGTAGAAGAAGCAAGAATTGAAGCAGAAGAAGCCACAAAGAAATATTTCAATGCTCAAAAAGCAGAGGAAGAAGCCGAAATTTTATTGGATACCATAGCTGGCATCACCTCCATAGCCAAAGAGCTTGTAAAGGACACTTCTATGGGAATTGTTGTACAATCACTACAAAGTGTTGAAACAGCTATCAAACGAGTTCAAACCGCAACAATGAAATGTGAAGAAGTTGCAATAGACACTAAAAAAGCATTTGATAAAGCCAAGGTATACATAGTCATAGAAACAAATTATTGTATTTACAATATGGGCAACGATAAGATAGAATCATTTTATTTTTGATAGGTAGTCTTCAAATGAATACATATTTTGAATGTGATTACTATATGAAATATGATTCTACAAGTGATGACTATATACGATATGATTCTATGAAATTCGACTATATGAAATATAATTTTTCATTTCAAATCAATTACTCACTCATAGTACAAGTTATTTAAAAAATTAAGAGAATTTTTTAAAATAATGAATATGCCAATTATTCTTTAATTTAAAACACTTCACCATTGTAAAATATTCTAACCTTCTATTGCAATTTTGGTAAAGATGATATTAGATCAAATTAAAATGTAATATTCAATAAAAAGCTTTACAGGAAGTAGCCAAGAAGGTTGATGCTGCAATACATTGTAGGATAGTTGGGTGGGAAGCCTTGGAACAAATCAAAAAGTCATTAGAATTTGTAGAGGATGCAAAGAAAAAGGCATTAAATGCAAATGAGGTTGCTCAAACATATTTGAAACCAAAACCAACTCTCAAGGAAGGAGAGGCAAAAAACATTACAAAAATGGCTATTCCACCACCACCACTACCACCATCACAACCTATAACTCCGGTATCAATTCAAAATATATTTAACATGATTATTAACCACAAATTTTTAATATGTTAGAGAATTAGAACATCATTATAAATTTTAAAAATAAAAATTCTAACATATTATATTTAAAACATAAGAATCAAGATTAATTAAATGATGTTATATCTTAAAATCATTCTTTAATTAATTTCATATTAAAAATTTGAATAACATCTAAAAGCCTTAATTAAAAGGATATATTTTTTGTAGAGGTTGATCCATAACATTTGTCACTATCAACCCAAAGTGGACTTTAGATCTTATAATTTATTATTTAATAAAAGTACAAGTATGAAGATTTTATATGTCAAATTGGAGTGATGCTACTTTGTAGATATCCCAAAAGAAGTGACTTCTCCCCTAACCACAATACAAGTGTTCTTCTTCAAAACATTATTTTCAATGTCATTAAATGCTTGGATATTTCAAGGAAAATATATAATTATATGTATTTTTTAATATCTTTTTGGACTTGGGTTCAAATAAATGTTTAAAATATATATATAGATAACACATTTATATGGTTGATTCTTAAGAAGTGATATTTCTTTTAGCAATTTAAAAAACAAACTATTCTTTTGTGCATATCTATAGTTAAAAGCAAGGTTAAAAGATGAAAGTAGACTAAGATATCTAACTAGTGACATTAAATGTGTTCTAAATGGAACATTTTTCACATTAGAATCTCTTGGTTTTAAACTTTACAATGACCATATTAGTCACTCAAGCACTTAAAGGTTAATGTAATTGTACATCTTTCTTTTGTTGGAATTAAACACACATTTCACCTAAGAAATGATGTATTTAGAAAAAGTTTATGGAACAAGAATCTCTATTTGGGCTCTATGGATATCAATAAGTTGAATGCAACATTTATATTTTGACATATAACTAATTTTTAAAATGAATTGATTTTTAATATGATGAAGTAATTACAAACCAAATTCAAATACTTTGCACTTTAAAATTGTGAAGATTTATTTATTAAATTATTTTGCTTCATAATGTATTTTTGTAAACATGTTAGTGTGACATGGATTTTTTCAAGTTATAGGATCTAGAAAAAGTGATTTTTATATACTACATGTATTTTTATATTTTCATAAATATAAAAATACAAGTAATTGTGTTCGAAATCTTTCATTTACATTCATCCCTATTGAAAAATCATTCATTATTTTGAGTCTTGAACTTTGAAATGCTAAATTTCTTTAAGTAAAAATAAGTTCACTACACAACCTCATAAGTCTTAAAATTTATATGCATTGATTTTGCTTGAAGTAATGTTATATCAATATATTATTTCATTTTAAAATTGAGTTTATATTCTATAGTTAGAAGAGGTGCCACCTCCTAATGAAGGTGACCCAATGAGAAAAGAAGGCCAATCTAATATTGAACTTGAAGAACAAAAATGCATAATTGCAAGTGAGTTTTTTTACTATTACTTATTGAATTTTAATGTCGTCAAATAAAATTTTGATCTTCAACTTCTCCTACAACTTCAAATCTAGTGATTCACACATTCTTATAATTAACACTACGAATATAATTGTTTGCAGAGTCATTGTTTGCTCGTTGGAATTCCATTGAAGCGAGGTACTTTGAAGCTTTGCCAAGGGCGTATCAAAGAATTAGGAGGGAGCGGAATATGATATATGATTCAATGGTTAAGGTATATGTACATTTTACTAATCCCTAATTATGTTGGATTCATTTTGGTTGTAGGCAAGAAAAAACAAACTTTCATTCAAATCATTTCAATAAAATAAATTGGAAGTAACTATTACCATCCACGTTATCATATGAGCATCTTGCAAAATATTCCTACTACTACATAATTCTTCCATCCATTGATGTATTGAACAAAGACAAATCCTAATGAAATTGTGATTTTCAACAATATTTGTGATTTTTATGAGCTCAAATGGTTTGTAGGTGGTTGACAAACCATCTCAAAAGATATCTACAATGAAACATTATTTGACCTATGGTCCACATATAAGTATTCTTGAATTGCTCAAAATATATTCTAAAATTGACTCACTTAAATCACTTCCCTATGAATGCAGTGCCTTCAATTTTAGCATTTGCTCTCATGTAATAACATACAAATTGCTTAACCACTACCAAACAAGCTTATTACCATCTTCTTGCAAATTTTTAAATTTGCAAGTTCCTCGTCCCTTAACCCCTAAACGTCTAGATCCTTCTCCAGAATTGATGATTTGGAAAAAATCATCATAAAGTACTATTTGGAAGAATATTTTGGAATTCAGATACAAATAAAAGTTGTAGAATTTGAGTTTTAGATTCCATTTGTACAATTAGATTCACCAATGTTGCCACCAATATTTTTTTTAAATTTTGAAAGAGAAATTTCAGAATTCCTTTTAAATTCGATTACAAGCAAAATATTATCATTTTTTTGAGTAAAATTTGTTGGAATGCATTTGAAATGAGGTTCTCTTGACATGGTGATTTTTTGAAATTTTTGTGTTCTTAAAATCTATAACCTCATTTTTGCAAATCCAATTTTGAACTAGAGTCAATGCAATCTTGGCTTGGTCAACCACTTGACATTCTTCCACATTTGTAATTTTAGAAAAATATTTACTCTAACAACACCAAATTCAACCATCAGATAGGACAAGAACTTGATAAAGTATCTCCACAAATTAGGATGACTTTCATCCAAGTAAAATGAGAAAGAAACAAGAGTTTCAATCTGTTCATCGTCCATAAATTGGACGTTGGAGCGCTTAGGGGTTAATAGACTAAGTGGCATTTTCTACCAATATGGGCAATTTCGTTAAAATGGCGGTATTCCATTAAAATGGCGGTTTAGAGGACCAACTAGAGAATGAAATCTTGTAGAAGACAATAGTGGGGGCAATGCCATATGTAAACAAGTAGTGATTTGGGTATACATGGGACACAATGGATGCTTGATATGAGATGAATAGGTGCCTCAATACACCTCAATCTTTGTTTCTTCATGTACAAATGCCAATGGAATACCGCCATTTTAACGAAATTGCCCATCAATGTAGGATTTTTGGTCATTCAATTGTTTGTGAATATCAACTTTTTCAATATATTTTGAAATGTATAGGTGAGATGATTTTCATAATAGTGATAATACTAGTAAAAACATGGTCTTCATAGACAAAGCTTTAAGATCCACATTTGGTTTGATTTGTTATAAAATGATGAAGTGGACCCGATGTGAGTCTTGAAACTTTTAGTCTATGAGGTTCATAATTCTAGTAGTGTAACTTTTGCATAAAATTTAAAAAAATATTATTGTATGATATATAAACTTTTTCTCAATAGTAGCAATTTAGGCACTTAGCAGAATTACTTTATTTCAAAAATAATAATTGGACTTGGTTCTCTAGATATATGTTTATAAAGAATGCTTTTATTCATTCTACTATGATTAACAAAACAAGATGAAAATTATTTCGCTAATAGTTATGGAATCTCTTCTCAAGAATTAAATTTGAAGTTCTTTGTTGAATCTATTAAAGCCATTTATGAAGCAATTTTAGGCCTTTGCGCCCAAATTGAGTTGAAGTTTACAGCAAAAGGCTCAATTTATAGAGAAGGACAATAGGTATTGGGGTCACCTACTTTATTTTGTGTTTGTGTGGTGTCAAATGAACTCTCTTCCTTATTTTTTTTTGACTTCCACATGAATCACTTTCATTTTTGGAGGGATCGTAGGAAATTTAGCCATGAAAAGACAAGATATATCACCAAAGTACTTTGCCAAAAATGATTTGATTTTTGGACCATTAGGTGCATTCTTCATTTCTATAGTAATCTCAAAAGTCATCCATCAACCACTTTTGGACCTCAACATCCGTCCTTCCAAGGATAAAAACACCAATTGACAACACCCATATCGATGTCAAAGTTATACCCAAGACATCATTTCCAATTCTAGTTTGAGAGTCCACTTAATTTAGGTGGAATTCCTTTCCGGATTTTGAAAACATAAGGTTGCTCTTTTCATTTGCTCCCTTTGCCCCAAAATGATTGTTTTCAATTCTATTGAGATTTTTTATGCCAATTTCATTGGTCATACTATAAAAAAAACATAATTGAGAAGGGTTCCAAATTTAATATCACTAGAATCAATGAAGAACATTACATGTGTTCATTTGCAACCTAAATAAAATTAGCCACAAGGAAGTCTCTGTATGACCTACTCAAAACCTTAAAAAGATGAAAATGAAAAAATTGTCATTGAGGATTTTCCCCCTTATCAATGGAAATTATCCATGTGTTTCAAGAAGAAAAAAATACTTAAAAAAACATAAAATTCAAAGTGAACAATCATTCATTGATAATCTGACTTGTAATTCTTTTACTATGGATGGATTCCAGCTCAGGGCTGATTTCCTGGCATTGTTGAAGCTCAAGAGCAATTGCCAAGAGATTTTCGATGAGTACCAGGCAAGCTCACCATCCATTAAAAAACAGTATTTTAAGGCAAAAACTCACATTCAAAGTAATATTTTTAGTAGTCTAATTTGGTATATATGAATTCCATAATTAGTTGGCATGAAATTTGTTTGTCATTTAAAAAAAAACCCAGGCCAATTACAACAAACACGAGTGGTCCTTTTTCGGTAACAAAAGCAGCCAAGCTGCGCTGGAGAAGCAGGCTGCAGATGTTGCCCAACAATTGAGAAGCCATTGTAACGAACGCCTGGAGGTAACTTAGCACAAATATTTTGTGAATTATAGTAGTGGTGTACATTTCAGAACTTGAATGTACACCACCATTACAATTTTGCCCACAAATGGGCTTGCTCCCATTTTGTCCGTAATGGGGTAGTTTACCTGGCCAAAAAGAGAAAAAAAATTCTAATACTCAATGAGTTTTTAATGATAACATTAAAGTTAATAAGTTAATGAAGTACCAAATTGCATCAATTGTATGTAAATAATGCTCTTAAAGGTTCATGAATACATATAATTTTGTGTCAATTATTTGATGTGATTGTTACTTTGCAGCAAGCCAAAGTACACTTGGAACAACAGCTCAATGAGTTCAGGGACTCGTGCAAAGCAATGTTTGCCACTTTATTCACTAACTTTATACAGGCAGAGGTACTTCTAAAAATTCTTGTCATATGCCACTCTCACTGAATTTTTGTAATAAATTTCAAAATTATGAAGGGGAGAAGGTTTTGCAATATCCCAATAAAAAAGAGTGTCCTTTTGGATATGTACACCCATAAACAACAACGCCCCAAATGTGGCACCTGTATTTGGAAAAAAAATTAATCACAAAAAATTAGATATTGGTTACAAAAAGTGTGTACAATCAAAATAGGAGAGTCTATTGTTTTTTCATTCACCTCTAGAGAAACAACACTTTGAAAATTCATAACCTGTTTATATAGAGTTGGTCTAAATATTGTGTATTAGGTTTCCTCTTCCAAGTGGCAATAATATCCAATAAATAATGAATACCGGTAGTCAGAAGTTTGAAAAATAAATAATAGTAGAAGACAAATGCAACCATATTGAACAGGACCCTCTATTTTGTCTTTTTTCCGATTGACATATGACAAAAACTCAAGAACCTTTTTTTTTTTTTACATACATTCTACATTTGAGAAAAAAACAAAACAAACAAATGGAGAGCCTTCTACATGAACAACTCTCCATTACAATGGATTGCCCCCCATTGTGATTATTAAGTTACTTGGCAAAACTGCGTGATTACGAAGCCCTATCAGTTGTTGCTGGGTTTTTTTGACACAAGCGTGTTAAGGAAACACACTACGAGGGTTTTCTATCAGGAGGAGAGGTTGATTTCACACTAGGTAAAGAACCTGCTGCCACCAGGTATCGAACCCGCAACCATGCCATTTGGTTTGCACCATTTGATTTGGGTACCTCACCACCATCACCCGATAGTTTAGGGTCATCTCGGACCTAGTTGTTGCTGATTTTAATTCTTGTTGCTCTAGTTGGACAGGCACATTGACTCGTGCAGCCTGGTTCATGGCTACCTCACCAAGACTTCAGATGAAGACCCTCCTTTTGCAGATCAGTTTCGGTGTCATTTGTCCGAAATTGTCGAAGCTCCACTCGTTTCATTCCCAATACCCTTTTGGATGACCACACTGGAGCAACCCTACCCAGAACTTTACAAGGTAAAATCAGACTGGGCCAATTTTCAAAATAAAAAGCAATTTCATTGATTTTCTTGGTGGCAAGTGGAAGGAGGTTCCAACGCACTATAGAATGCAACATTTGGATATTGTATGCAAAAGTTAGGAAGGGTCAAAGTTTTTTTTGCTAGAGGTTCTAAAAGCATTGAATTTCTTCAACATACATATTGTACATATTGATTTTGGAGATGTACCATTGATGGTGGTTTTTAGGCAGGGTGTGATTTTGGGTGTTTCCACCTTGCATTGTACTACTAACATAATTGAGATCATAATCTAGGTTTGGGCCAACCTTTTAGATCCTGAACTATTTAAAAAAAATTAAAAACTCAGTTTTTTGTACCAGTTTTATTTAAATAGTTTCGTTTAGAGAAAATGGAAGTCTATTGCTCCCTCTGTTCCTAAAAAAGATCCATGTTTCCATTGTAATATACAAAAGCAACATGAGGGCTTTTTTAAAAAACAAAGGTAGTAGTAGAGGCCAAGCAGCTAAAAAGGGTTAGCTGCTCGAGATTCTTGGTTCATATTAGAAAATAAACCCGATAATTTAATTTCACTTGATAAATATGCTGAAAATGATTTTTATTTAGCTTCCATTAAAGAGCGTTTCCATTTCAAATGTAGAATGTGGGAGTGCCTTTGGTGTTGTTATGGTATGTTAAAATTTGATGTGCATCCAATGGTGCACTTTTAACTCCTAAATGCCCATGCCACTATATTTTGGTGTTGGCAAAACTTTTAAGTTAATTAAAGCCTTTATAAATTACTATTATTTGTATTTTTTTCCCAAACGAACACCTTTGGAAGTCTAGTTATAGCATCAAAAATCTGATTTTGAAAATCATAAGCAAAAATCATAAGCAAAATCATAAGCAAGATTTTTGCTTATGATTTAAAATCTACTCAAGATTTCATGCAAGAGTGTTCATTGCAATTCTTGAACATCAAGTGTTGAAGACTCTTGGAAATTAGCCTCAAATACACTTTGAATTTTGGAGAAACAATCACATTAGAAATTCATTTAAGAAAATTGTAGAGTAAATTGATTGTTGTTATGTTTGTTATATCTTTTAACCTCATTTTTTTTTATTCACACCTCAATTTTAAATTTGACATATAAAAAGAAAATTGATAGACTTCATACCACTTTTATTTTTAACACCTTCATGATCAAACATTATAATACTTCAATCCATAAGTGATATTATTGTGTTTTCTTTTCTTATGTGATTTATAACATGTCTAGTTTGAATTTGTATGGTTACAATATATTAAAATATTTATCAAAATTTATTAAAATTTATCAAAACATTGTTTTTTTGTTTGATTTAGAACAAATTCCAAGAAGCTCAAAAAAGGCATCAAGCATTTCATTACATGTTTTTTCATCCCATTGAGAGACTGTGAATTCCCAGACGTTCCCAGATGTTTCCGGAACCATGGTGAGACAGTCTCTTAGAGGCCTCATATAACATCTAATGAGGGGTTAACCCCTAAGTGCTCCAACTTCCAATTTCTAAACAATGGACAGATTGAAACTCTTGGTTCTTTCTCATTCTACTTGGATGAAAGTCATCCTAATTTGTGGAGATACTTTATCAAGTTCTTGTCCTATCTAATGGTTGGATTTGGTATTGTTAAAGTACATATTTTTCTAAAATTACAAATGTGGAAGAATGTCAAGTGGTTGACCAAGCCCAAATTGCATTGACTCTAGTTCAAAACTAGATTTGCAAAAATGAGGTCATGGATTTGCAAAAATCACGACGTCAAGAGAACCTCATTTCAAATGCATTCCAACAAATTTTACTCAAAAAATGATAATATTTTGCTTGTAATCGAATTTAGAAGGAATTTTGAAATTTCTCTTTCAAAATTTATAAAAAAATATTGGTGATAGCATTGGTGAATCTAATTGTATGGATGGAATCTAAAAATCAAAATATACAATTTCTATTTGTATATGAATTCCAAAATATTCTTCCAAATAGTACTTTATGATGATTTTTTCCAAATCTTCAATTCCAGAGAAGGATCAGTCTGGATGTTTAGGGATTAAAGCATGTTGTATCTATTGCACAATGAGTGATTGGAATGTTTTTACTATCTTCCATAATCCCTTCATGCATAGAGTCATACAAAGGTCAAATAATTTTCTCCTTTCTAATGAAGAAAATTCGTTTGAGCAACTAACTCTCCTAACTTTTTTAACAATACATTGCAAACATATATTCATTTTTTAATTATTTTTTAATTTTCAAAGGTTTATTTTTGCAATCTATGTATAGTTTAAAGTGCATTCTAAGCTTATACACACCTCTAGCATTGATTCCCAAGTTTACAAGATCAAAAGGTTAATCCTATTAGCAAAACATAAAATTAAAGATCTTCCAAAATCTAGGTCTACAAATTTCATTGTACAGGTTTAAATATATAAAAATATATATTATTTTTTATTAATATATATTAGTGTATTATTAGCATATGATTAGTGTATGCTATAGAATTCAGAGACCTTTCCCAACTTGGAATCAACAATTATCAACGTTCCATTTGATGTAGTCAAGGGTGTAGTGCAATATTTATAACATGTCCACTATTCATAAAGTTTTAGACCATACAATTTCAAGTTTAAAAAAATTATATGCATGGTCAATAAGTTCTTGTTCATCTTGAAAAGGATGATTTTTAATTCAACTTTGTCAATGTCACATCTACATTATTAAAGTCAAGAGTGACATGTAACCTTTGGGGTTAAATTGAAGAAATATTTTAATTCATCTATTTGTATTCAAAATATGCAATTCTAGTAGAATTGATTCTCCAGCATAACACTTTTTTATCAATACAAAGGGTCCCTTTCGCAAATGCTATATGTGAAAAGTTAAGCATATGAACATTTCAAGATATTTTCTAAAACCCCTTTCTATTGACCTTCCTATATGTAATTCCTACATGAATCAATTAATGTAGGTATTGTGTCAAGCATTTCTTATAGCCAATCAATTGTTGGACAAAATAATCGGAAGAGAATCATTAGGACCATCTATAATTGGTCTTGTATCACCTCCACCTGAACGTCAACCAATAAGAAGGTCATCACTTCGAGGTTCTACCAAAGGCTCTACAAAAGGCTCTACACGCGGTTCTACCCGAGGCTCTACTAAGGGTTCAACCAAGGGTTCTATTAAAGGTTCAATTAGAGGTTCTATACAGGTGCATTTGCAAATTAATTTCCAAATTTTCATTGAAGGTCTTTCTTATATTTTCACATATTACTGCTTTCTTTAGTACAATTAGTTATATTCAAGAAATAAATTAAAATATCATAATATTTTTATGTATCTTAAGATTTTCAAATGCTCTTAAAAACTTTCACCTTTGTTAGTTTCTTTAAGCAATTTGATGTACATTGTATAAAGTCAAAGACCATTAGGTTATTCTCTTGATTATTCTATAATAACTATTATATGTTTGTATACATGTTTGAGACTTTAAAGTATAAAATGAGATGAACCAAAGACACTAAAGAGTGCACCAAAGTATAATAATGAAAATAATGCATTACAAAATGACAAGGGTTCTACAAATTTTGTAATATATATTTGATGTAGTTGAAAATACTTGAAAGGTAGTTAATTGATTACAAATGATGAAAAGGACGAAACATTTGGCAATAAAGAAATGAAATTTTGTCTGATGGAAAGTTAAATAAATAAATAAAAATTTGATTATCTTTTGCCAATTGATAATTAAAAAATTATTATTATTATGAAATTAAGCTAAACTAATGCAATGAATGACATTTAGGGAGATTCCGTACTAAAGGTGGAAGGACCACCTACTATTGACCTTAATTTGCTACAAGAGCCACCATCCATGGTGTGGCCCATAGAGAGAGTTGAAGTGCCCATGGATCCTGTTGTAGATCCTGCCATTGCTCGTGACCACCAAATCTTGTACTACCGACTTGAACTCATTGGTAAGGATGTTAATCTTTTATAAATATCATTCTTTTTAATCATCGTGATGAAAATAGTAGTTTGATTCAACTTGTATGTTGATTAAATTAGTGCTAGAAAGATGCATTAATTGTTTTATATTGCAGATTAATTTTTAAAAAAAAATGGTCAACCCTTAGGAAAAGGGAGTATTTTCTTTCCCCTAAAAATATTAAACTTTTGGAAATAAATTGTTCTATAGTAGAAAATGCAATATAAAACTATTAAGGTATGTTCAAACATGGAGTTTTGGTTGAACAAAGATGAAAAGGCATTTTAAATTTAAATTTTTAAATTTTTAAAAATTTATAGAAACACGTTTATTGAGTTGATTTGATAAAATTAATCCTACAAGAACAAGCTAGTTAGTGTAGAAATCATCTTTTTTGGTACTATGTAAATCATTTGCTTAACCCTTAAAGGACGAAGGAGTGACCTTGGAAATCATCCCTTTTCATTACTTTGTGCATCATGGGCTTTATAAATAGCAAAAGCACCCATTGGAAGTCAAATTATTGTAGAAGACCTACCCTTTTCACAACAAACTTTCAAGGATGAATAGTTGCACTTCTATCCTACTACAAGGATTCCCTGTCATCCATCAGACACCAAACATCCTCCTCAATGTTTAAGGGTTAAGAATCCCAAGAACACTCATTGGAGCTCAAACAACTGTGCAAGACCTCCTCTATTCACACGTGAAATTCCAAGGATAAACATCGGCACTTTTGTCGCACTTTTGTCCTACATAGAATGATCCTATGTCATCCATTGAACACTTAGTGTCCGTGGCATCCTTCTAGAGTTAAGTCATCACAAGTTATCCAACGTTGAGAAATGAAAAACAACTCTCTTTGTGAATTGATAAGATTTCGGAGTAGTGTGCCTTGATTGAGTATGACCCAAAATTTACTGTGTCTCACTGTTTGAATTAACTTGAGAGTAGTAACTAAATACTTATGGATCACTTCATGACGATTTCAGCTCGAAATGCATGCATCTACTACGAGGAGCTCTACCCGATGATTGCAAACACACACAAACGTCTCGCTGCCATGATCATCGACATTAGCACTGTAATGTTATGTTCCTAATTTCCTCTCTAAGCTCCCAATAATGAACGTTAGCATTTGGTAGCCCATCCTACAACACTGCTAAACTTGTGTATGGAAGGACTAGTTTAGAGGAACAGATTAGACGATTGCATGACTCAGTTCCTGATGAATTGCAGAAAGAGTTGAAAGTAGCAGAAGAATCGATTGTGTACATCACAGACTCTGCAATAGAGAGGATTCCTATGTGGTACAAATGCTTTTTTGCCGAAGAGAATTTCATCATTGCCGTTTCCAAGCTCGTCAAGGTATGTATGTGAACCCTAAACCCTGCATATATAGGAGGATTCTCAACTCTTCTGGAATTGAAAGTTTTCCTCAATAGTATCACTGCACTCTTCTATCTAGTTAAGAGTGGGTTCCGATATTAGTTGACCATCCTACTTGTCATTGAGCATAAGAGTGCGATTATAGTGTAGTTATCAGGTCATGGGATTCTGAATACGTGGATGCCGCAAGATGATAGGTGCAATATAAAAAAATCGCTTGAAATAAATAAAATGACACACTAAATATACTCGACAGTGTAGCCGATTCATATCCAGTTCTAGCCAGGGAATCCACCCAAGTTGGTCGGAACTTAGGGTTAAGATTGGACCAATTCCAGCCAAAGTTGGGTGGACTCCCTAGCTGAAAGAGGACATGAATTCCACTGGTGTATATGATCCTGAGCCCAATTGTGCTGTGTAGGAGCCTGGGTCACTAGTACCAATGGACGCCCTACAGTGGCATGTCAGACTGCTGTATGCATTGGGCGCCAAATTCAAACCTGCAAGTAAGCACTGCGAATCTTCTTTTAAGTTCGTCATACATAACAATACCACAGGATCACCTAATTCACAGGAATTGTTTAGGTGACTCTGCTTATATGGATGCACTGACCCTGAGTGGCTTGAATTTGCAGAGGCTTACATAGCGCTGGACGATGCGAAGATCTGGGTGATGCAGACTCTGGAAGAGATTCACGGGATTTTCAAAGAGGATCCTGCGCAACGACAACAGCCTCGCCTGCCCAGCAACAAGGACACACCATTAGGGCCATTTCAACGTTGGGTTGAGAAGCTGGAAGTTGTCATGAAGGTGAACTTCTTTGAAACACGTCCCCAAGCACCAGTAGTGCTCGTGCACCAATGCTCCGACCTGAGAATACAAAAGACGATGGAACATTGTGAAAAATCAGTGTTAATTCTCAGAGTGTAACCCCTAAGGACTGAGATTTCGTGGCCTCAAAAAGTCCATTTTGATTGATCATATTGTGAAAAATAAGGTCTAAATTTCATATCAACAGAATCCATGACTTGTGCTAGCTGATTTAAAAAAGAAGTAAAAATGCGCAAAAGAAAGATTCCATATGACCTCAAATGGCCCCTCAAAGCACAGGAGGCCTACCAACTAATTTGTAATTCACTCAATGCAGGCGACCTTAGAGGACGTGGAGCCGCCAGAAGGAAACATGCGACTCGTCATTGACTGGCGATTGTTCCTGGTGGCGTTGGCAGACACCTACTTCGACTTCTTTCTGTCCAAATCCACTCCCGACGACATTATGCACGCACGCACTGGTGAACATACGCTAGACTGGCAATAACGCTCTCTTACTGTTGATCTTTACGAGAATATGAAAGATGATTGATCAGTTGGAATCATCATAGAACAAGCCCATATTGGAAATAGAGCCTTGTTTTAAAAAATAACATGCTCAGCCAGGGAGTGGCAGGAGAAGTTCCTTTCATAAGCGATTGTACTTCCACGTGATAGGAGTATAGGGCACAACCTCAATGGTTAGATCTTGTTCAATCATGTTTAGTCTAAGGTCTAAAATGCACACTACTGTGCTAGAGAAGGGCATAATTATGAGATAGAACCACGCTCTCCATACATCCCATGCTTGCTTGTCACTTGTACAAAAAATGGGCTCAAGTGATTTGAAATAACGTCACAACATTATTCATCTAGGTAGATTGTTCCCATCAATAAAAGGAAAGGTAGAAATTTTTGCATTGAGTTAGTGGTTAAAGTTTCTAACAAATACGTTTCCAAGGTTTCAGAAATTGGCCTTTGTGGGTTCTGAAAACTGAGAGTAGAAAACTGGCAGTTGGCTGCATGGTGATTGGGTACATGTTAGATCAAAAAAATTAACTACAAACCTTTAAGACTCCCCCAAACACCCCTGACTCATTGCTGAATACTGATGTGGGTTTCTGACAAATGGATTTTGGGTTCCAGATTTCTTCCTGGTGGTGGCGACGAAGCGTTTGACCGACCCCACAGACGAGTTCATCACTTTACAAGACCTCCTGGACACTTGGATATGGTTCGACCCACGTGAGCATAATGAACTCCCCTAAACGCAGCTTGATCAATTAAAAGTCATGAAATTACTAACGAGACAAAGAGGGTTGAGCTGCATTAATTGTGCTCGGTACCTTGCAGTCGTGGACGATGAGGAAACCGTCGTGGATAGTGACGAAGACGCTGACGCCCAGGTCAGTTCTAAAGAAGCTCCACCGCCTCCAGCAGCAGCAGCACAGCCGAAAGACGCAGCCTGGGACTTCGCCACAGAAATGAAGAAGTTCGTGTTCGGCCTTCTGGACAAAGGAGAAGTGGGTCTACCCTGGCACAGCGTTCTGCTGTTTATGTGCCGCGACCCAGAGAAAGAGAACAGAGTCTTCAAGGCTTTCAACGTTCTTGGAGCACCCATGTAACTTACTACAGCAGCAACTATAAATTCTCTCGAAAGAATCACATAGAATCATCCCAATTGTGCATGGAAACACAACAAAGTCACGTGCAAGCAATTCAAAGCACTTAAATTATAGGGTACTTCCAACTATTTCACATCATTCTCAATAGCTGAAATTTTTGTGCAGGGGTCCGAAGGAAGTAACGTTGACACCGGAGGAGATGTTACGCTTGTGTTATCCAAATGGTGTACACGGAGCCGAAGAATCAGGGTTAAAGCCATGGGACATTGCTTTCTTGAGGGTTAGTCTCAGCTTACCTCCACTGTTGAATGTAGGTGCTCATGCTTACGGCAGCTAGCACTTGAGGTTCGTGATTGATGCACAATGAAAATCGTTCTTGTTCAGCGCCATGGAAGATTGAAGAGTGGCAGGGATGATGCGTGTAGATGATGCTGGAAGAATTAGGAATGGAGAAAGTACGACTTCTTCGAAGCCCAGGGGATTCGGCCGGAAGCGAACCTTGTCTCGATGACTTCCCCAAGGCACCACCTAAGAAACCGGTAAATGCCCTTCCCTGGAGTGGTCAAATCATTGCATTCCTCGTCATATTCCATGTTGGAGGGGCCTATATTCTTCTTTGCTCTAACTTCTTACTTCTGGGTACTTTTCATCATTTCAAAGTCCAACTCTGGCTCTACTTTGCCACCAAACATTTATAAACACCTTGGGATTGGTTCATGGGGTACTTGTGAATCTTTCTCTCGATCCTTAGAGTCCCAGGCATCCTTTAGAAGAATATACATTCCTGTGTTGGAGGAAATGACCCGGGTGAATGATATTATGGTTCTCCGCGTCTTCAGTCCAATGTCCTTGAGAATCTGAAGAAGAAACTCGAAAGTCTGTCAGAACTGCAAGCAAGACTTCCAGATTCAGGGAGTTTTAGGAGATACCGGTACCTAGTGTGCCTTCAATCCACAAATATATACGAATAATTTCACAAGACCTCGCAACAACAACGTAGCCACACCGGGTCCGGTCCCACGAGCAAACCTCTCGCACACTAGAACTTCCCCACTCAAAATCGTTTCACACTAGTACAGATACATCAAGAAAAGCAATCGTGTATGGGTGCCAATTGGAAATTTCTGTAAAATTGACATCCCTCTCCCGTTTAAGCTTCATTGGATCCCTTGACATTTTGGCGTTGCTGTGGGTGTTTGGGTACAGTGGACAGGGATGGAATGTGCGGAACTCCCAAAGCCCAAACTACTCTCAGTGTGTGAATTTGAAGAAATCATGGAGGAGTTTCTGGGTCAAGTTCCTTCGCCAACGCCCACCTACACACCACTTAGTGGCGTTTCATCTGACGCCAATCGCAACATCGAAGCATTCGTGGATGCATTAGGTGATGAGAGTGTTCAACCGCTCAAGCGGTTTACACTCGACGACGTGCTACATAGAAATGCAACCGCAAAGCTTCGAGCAGCTTTGTTCAAAATATACGGCCGTTCCTGCGCGTATCCAACTCCCCTGGACGTCGCGGTCAGGCCATCACTCGTAAAAGCATCAATCAAAAAGTGAGAACTATGGAGCTGACTGACACCGCATGTTGGGAGCAAATTTACAAAAAAATGTGCAAGTACAGTACATCAGTGGAGAATGATACAGGTACTACATGTTCCAATATTGCCTTCGTTGATTTGGCGAACTCCGCGTGGTACGGTTACCGGCGCTCAATGGCAACTCCTTGAATGTTGAAACTTCTCAAGCAGCTCTTCATTGAGAGCAATAGCACAGGAGCGGTGCAGGGACCACGTCCAATTTCCACATCTGCAACAGCTGCTTACACACTTCCGTTTCCTCCTCCACTGATAGTAAATTCCCTCGGTTAACCAGACTCAAACTAGTCATAAATTGCAGTTGATCATATCCCACAAATCGTGGTTGTATGCCTCATCTATCAATTTAAGCAACAGGTCGCAAAGCTCTTAGTGAGGTAGATTGAAAACGGACTACAGTTCAGCTTCTTTCCATAGCCGCTCAATTCCATCCATGTGTGCCATTCCCACTACACCTACCACAGTGCCTTCACACTCCAGGAGGCGCTTCACCATAAGTTGGTCCCTTTCGTGCACCATAACCTTGACCTGCAGATCTCAACAACGATGTCAAACCCTTAGACGCACATGACTTCTATAGCCACAAATCATAATAAGACGGATGCTACAAAGAAAATTTATAAGTCTCTTTTACACAATATAATAAATTGACATATTCTATTAACAAAGTCAGGTGTCAAGATCTTTGCACTCTTTGAATACTCCAATCAAAAGACACTAAGGTTCAGGCTTTTACCACATCAGGAAAGGATTGCTCCATCCAATTCATCATTTCTCTCACAGTCTCTCGCGTCTTTAGTCTTTCTACAGCAGTCTCGAGATCGTGGTTCTCCATTTCTCTCATGAAGGAAGGATATGTGTCAAGTTGTTGATTGGGATTCTTCAGCATTCTTAATACGTCCCACACCGTAATGACGTCTCTTAATCTCTTTATCGTTTCCTGTTAGTTTCAACCGCACAATCCTAGATTTTCAGTAAAACCTAGAGAAAAATATATTTCAAGAACATTTTAAGAAGCACCGCGTTGTCAAGACATGTGAGCACAAGAGTTCGCAGTAAAATACACAACTAATGTAAGACATATAATAGCAGTACATGTAAGAAAGCAAATACACAAGCCACAAAGAGATCATACATGTACGTTCCGATCTATATAAAGAATCTCCGCCTTCAATCGCTGCGCCTCCTCTATGGCAACCTAAACATAATTGTGCATCAATTGTTCATCTAAAAGTAGCTGCAGGAGTTAAGTTGCAATTGTACAACGATAGCACTCAGAATCGACAATTGATAAAGAGGGGACGGAGATCGTGGCACCAAACTCCAAGTTTTACATTGCGGTATCATTTAGTTCACAATCACAGATCACAATTGGTGAGAAAGGAAACTAACCCTGAACTCCTTGCCAGGCTCTACACCGGTGTTCCGAATAAGCTCATACATGGACTTCATCCAAAAGCCAATTAACTTCTGACCGAGGCCACCAGGTAAGTTAAACAAATCCTGCAGCTGTTGAAAGGGTGTCTTACCCTTTCGCGCAGGATTTTCTGTCATAAGAGTTTTAGCCCTCTCTTGACAAAGCTCCACCTACAAATTCAATTTCCACAAATGTGCGCAGTCACTTTCTACCCTATGCTTATTAAAGAAGCCGGTCCAGCAATGTGAGATTGAATTCAATCTCCCTCGGACACAAACCCCAATCAAGTAACAACGCAATTAAATGAACACGTTTCAGTATTGACACAAATGCATACCGCCACCCGGTCGGGTTTTACTCGATCGATCACCTGCACAACGTGAACCAAAATTGAAGTTAAATATTGAGTGAGATATCTCTTAAAAAGTCATCTCAACAAATTAAGAGGCAACGGAAATTCAAATGCTAAGTGTGCACATAGACGAAGAGTTAGAGGACAAGCTTAGGCTCTTTGAAAAACTCTTGAGAAATTTTTTGCATCGAATTATCACTTGCTCAATTTGACAAGACTTGTGAATAATATTGAAGTTTAAAAATCTGCCCCACCACAATATAGGTTATTCAGAAACCCTAAACATTAACTATCACAACCTTTTCGCACATGATTAACTCCATATTATCACAATTCAATGCAACTACATGATAAATTATGGAGTTTGATAGTCATACTACAGAGAAAGTTTTCAACTTGGGGAAATGTGTCCCCAATAATCTGTCATACCGGTAACATGAAAATTGTCAACTTTTCAAATGCTATATAAAAGAGATTCAACTGTACAGCAAGCATCAATCAGAAAATCGATCAGAAATCACGCATCAACACTGGCGCTCCAAAACGAATGGAAGGACAAGTACCTCCCGGACTTCATCAGCACTCTTGGCCGAGACGTGAGCGGTGCCAACGAGGTAGATCTGGGCGCCATTCTTGGGATTACGAAGGTACGAAATGGAGCCATCTTGCGAGACTGTGAAGGAAGGAGCCGAAGAACAGAAATTCTCCCGTGCTGCAAGCGCAACGCCCACAAGCACGTGGCGATGAAGACATGAAGAAGATGATCGTCGAGCGGTGCAGGCAGCTCTTCTTGCAACCACAAGCATTGTAATTCGCACAAAACAGGGGTTAGGGTTTTGGAGGAAATGATGATGGACAAAAAAAGAGGAAGAGGAATTGACGATGCGGCAACCGGAGGATCTCTGAGGAAATATTGCCAATGCTGCAGCGGTAGACTGTCTTTGCGCCAGCTGAATTGCCAAGCTCGCTCACAACTGTGCTGCAAACCATGCGCCCTACCACGTTGCAGTGCTTGGTTAGTTCAATGAGTTGGTATTGGATGGCTACTAAGGTAGCCTACATGAAGGTCTGATTCGGCACTTGAGTGCTGGAATTGAATTTTCACATCAACTTCTCAGGAGTCCACGTCACCTCAGATCATTCACAGATGACATGTAGCACTTTTTAACAAAAATGACTTAATTTATGTTGAATCTGACCTTTGCATATGGCAATTAGGATAACTCCAGAGCATTTTGGTCAAGCTGCAAGATGTACTCATTGAGTTGATCTCAGAACTATACTTTTACATATACTATAGTAACAAAACTATGAGGCCCTACCATTGCAAATTTAGGAACAATTGTTGACCCCATTTATAAAACCATCAAAATCAACCAAATGGTTAGAATTGTTTAAACCATTGAATTGACTATGTACTAAGAAGATGCAATTGTATCTTCTTGGTATTAACTCTCTAACTCATCAATTAAGCCCAAAGTCATAACATTGAAACTTGGTTCAATTTGCTTCTTCATGAAATATCAAATTTTTGCACTAGAAGAAAAACAAGTCCGGCACAACCAACTACTATGCAACTAGTGCCCTATGCAACTGTCATGCAACTAGTTTCCTCTCTATTTGCACCAAATCTAATGTAGTTGTTTTGTGTCATTGTTTTACAACATTCATTCATTGTTTTAGTTGCAAAGTAGTCATTTTGTAGTTGCAAAAAAAGACTAGGAAACAACTAGTGTCCTATGCAACTATTATGCAACTATAAAATGACCATAGTTGTACGCTAGTTGTTTCTTAGTGCACTCTAGTTGTTTCCTAGTTGCTTTCAAAGTTCATTCCCATTCGTGTTATATCAATTGACCCATATCAATTGTAAAGAGTACCATTAGATTGAACATATAAGACTTGTAAGTTGTTATAGTCTTATGTAATGAATTCTTTTGATAGAATTCTAAGATTTCTATAATTTGTGGATTTCTACAATTTGTAGATTTTGTATATAAGAATTTTAAAAATAATTAAAATTCAAGAAATTTTATAATCTAGGAAATTGAATTTTGAAATCTAGGAAGAAGGTAGATCTGAAATTTTGAAATCTAGGAAGAGGGTAGATTTGAAATCTAGAAATCTAGAAAAAGGTAGATTTGAAATTCAAAAATCTAAGAAAAAGGTAGTTCTGAAATTCTAAAATCTAGAAAGGAGGTAGATCTGAAAATTTGAAATCTACAAATCATTGAGATTTATATTTTAAAATTTACAAATCTACAAGTTGCAAGCAAGTTGCAAACAAGTTGCACACAAGGATGAAGTTCTTTATATGGTGTCGGATGACAAAAAACCTTGCAACTAGACTGCAACTAATGCGACTTGTCCACTGCAACTACGGACTCTACATTATCACCTAGTTGCAAACGTCCTATGCAACTACAAAATGAGTTGCATACTGTAGTTGCAAAACCCCTCATTTTCTTCTAGTGTTGCAACCAAAAATTAGGTCCAAGTAAAAAACTTAGATCACTCTAATCTTTAGTCCTATGCTATAGCTTCCTTGCCAATTAGTTAGAAAATAAATAATTAAAAGTGTGCCTAAATTTTTGGAAAATTACTGACCTAGTTTGGCCCCTGAAAAAAAAATTATATTAAAGGATTGCCTAATTCATAGAAATTCAACTTGCTCCACAAAAACTTGCATCTCTTCTTTGTCAATAGTTGTAAACATACATTGCATAATTCTTTGTCTCACCATTTTGACCATTTTAAATCATAGTCTCTCTCACACACAACACCTTCACACTTAATAGAACTTTTACACACAAGATAGAAAGTTCAAGGTTCGGAGGTCAAGACAAGGATTTAGATGAATGTGGCCACTTCAAATGTAAGTAGAAACATCCATCCAAAAATTGTAAGAATAGTTGTTGTAATTGATGAATGCCTGATTTATTTTAATTATATTTTAAAATTGCTTGATTTTAATATATTATTTTTTGGTGTGCTTAATTATTTTTTTACTTTAATTAATTATTAAATAGAAAGCTATTAGTTGCCCAAGCTACTAGCAAGCTATGGTACTAGAAGTTGGACCCAATGTTGATTCTTAGATGATGGCCCAATGGATCATTACATGTGTTTTGGCTGCTTGGGAGGGCTGTAAGTTCCCAACTTAAAACCCACCTGAGAACCGCCGAAACCCACTGTTCCCTGTCTGTGCTGACTTGGCCAAGAGACTGTCAGGTTAGTTTTTTCGGAACAACAACAACAATTTTGTTTCTCATTTTAAGGACTTAAATTTTTTTTTTTTTTTTTTTTTTTTCAAAAAAAATAAGTCTGACACCAAAGTTCGAGAAGACTGGGAGGAACGGAACTGGAAACAAGCCCAAAACGGCCCTCCAGCCCCCCCCCATCTCATCTAATGTGTAAATTCAAGTAACTCCAAATAGGGCTTGGGCACTAATACAAATAAGCTTTAGTAAGGGAACCAATGAGGAATATTGTGATAAACAACATGGTCATAGACTTTGTTTTATTAGAGTGGAATTGAAGCTCATACCACAATCATTGGCCGCAACAATGACAACACGGACAAGTTTGACTAAATAGCAAGCTCATCCTCAATGGTCTTGCATGTTTTCCAGCCCCCACTGTTTGTTGCATCCCCACAAACCCCCTTTGTTGTTGACCCTTTCATTTGTATGCCAAAGCTTTAGGTTATGTTTCTTCCCTTGGTTCTCCTATTCAATGGTCATCTCCTACAATGCCTTTGGCATTCATGGTCTCCTCCAATGCCCCTCCCATCCTTCCAAAGTCGTCATTCTTCACGAGTAAGCTTTTGAAAGTTTTTTCATCTTCTTGAGAACTTTCTCTTTTAGTTGCAACATTGCAAGTTTTTAAAGTCAAACATGCCTCTTTTGTAAAATTTATGCTCTTTTCATGTTTGAAGTCAATGTGGTTTAATTTGTTCCACCATTGGTGATATGTGCCCCCATTTAGGTGGTTTTCAAAATTAGTGTAGCCATGTTGCAATGAAGCATTGAGTTTTTTTTACCAAGTTTTGTATTTTGCCAGTGTGCCTTGGACAATCAAGATACATCAAGTATTATTTTATAATTTTGATGTGCTCTTGTTAGATCTCATAGTGTAGAATGATATAGATGCTTTAATTTGCTAGAGTGTCATATGGCAATCTAGTCATGAGGCTAAATAGGTGTGGCTATAGAACTTGTAGAACTTGGACCACATGTGGTTTGCCTTCTTTTTTTGCACATGGATTTGATGGTTGAAAAGTGACAACATATTGATGATATGAGTGGCTAAAATTGAGAGTGTAATCAGTCTTTTTCTATTTTGATGGAGATAAGCAATAGTTTGAGGCTTACGGCAAGTTGGGGCATGATGATATGTTGACAAATGAATGGTAGATGTGAGTGTAATTGGTAGTGTTTGAAGGTTTCTTGTTTTTTAATCAAGAGAGGTTGCATGTCGATATGTTTGTTAGTAATGAAGTGAGTGGGGCACAACTTCACGAGCAGTGTCAAAAGATTGTTTGTAGTTGTCTTGCATTAGAATTAGTAGGTAGTGCCAATAGTTCTTGACATCCAACTTTGAAGTTAGTAATGTCATTCTTTGGACGGAATTGAAGTGGATATTTTGGATAAATTGTATAAATACTTGTAATCCTTCTTCACTTTTTAACCATGTAATCAAAAGTTATGAAATTGTTGGGCCTTAACCCCTACCTACCCAAGACACCAAATTTTGGTGTTGACAATACTTTGAAGCTAAATAAAACCTAACCAAGTTGCTATTTTTAATAGTTTATATTTTCAAAAACTCTTTATGAAGTCTAGTTGTAGCATCAAAAATCCAATTTTGAAAATGATTGATTATGATTTTTCTATTCAAGATTTTGTGCAAGGGTGTCCATTGCAATCTTGACTTTCCGTAGTGTTGAGGGCTCCTAGAAAGGAGTCTCAAATACACTAGATCCTAGAGAAAAAAATCACATTAGAAATTCATTTAAAAAAATTGTAAAGTAGATTTTATAAAGCCGTAAACTGATTGGAGTTATGCATGTTAGGTCCTTTATCCTTGTATTTTTTTGGTGACCAACTTTTTAGATTTGACATGTGAAGGAGGATTGAAAGACTTCAAATCACTTTCACAATTTTAACACCCTCATAATCTAACATTATAATTTTTCAATCCATAAGTGATATTGTTGTGTTTTATTTTCCCATGTGATCTCTATCATATCTAGTTTGAATTTGTCTAGTTACAATTCCAAAAAAATTGATACAACTTTTCAAAATGTTGGCTTTTTGTTCAATCTAGATCAAATTTCCAGAAGCTCAAAAAAGGCCTTGGACATTTAGGGGTTAAAGCTACTCCTTGGACACATGTTGTGTGAAAATTTCAAAGAAAAATAAATTCCATACTTATTGAAATGCCCCAAATCATTATGTTGCCAAAAAATGCAATTTGGTCCTTCAGGGATTAATCATCATCACCTACCAAAATGCAATATGTGCATGTAGGTTGGATAAAGACACTAAAATATGAACTTGAGAGCTATGGAGAGCCTAGTTTCAACTTTTTGACATGGCACATGTAGTAGTTGTAGATGTTGAATTTTTTTTGCAATTTAAATAAAATTATTTTACTATTTATAAACACCCCCCAATTGAATGTCTACCTTGGCCATTGTCGGGGAATTTAGTACTATTTTTTACCCAAAAATGTGAATTTCAAGCTCTGAATTGGGATACAAGGACTTCTACTAAAGTTACACAAGCCCACAAAGAGATTTAAGAAAAACAGTAAATTGTCCACCTTCCACATGTGCTCAAAGTGCACTACCTTTGTGCAAGTGCAAAGAGCACAATTTTTTTTTCCCTAGGATGAAAATGTTTGAAAAGGAGAATCTTCAAGTTAGGAAAAATGTTTTATTTAATTTATTTATTTAGAATTTTTTTACTATTTAAAAAAAATCAAACATCAAAGTGTCCAATTTCTTGGCATTTTTCATATTCCTTTTTTGTGCATAACTTTTGAGGTAATTTAAAAAAAAAAAAATCCATATCCACAAACATTATCCATATTTTATATTATTTAAGAAAATTAATTCCAAAAGCCACAATACTCATTGAAATAGGCCGTTTTGAGCCAAAAACGCCACGTATTTCTTGCAGCGACCCCATGGAGATTTTGGGTAGTGGCTTTCTCGAACACAGAAATCCTGTTAATTTCTTACTCTTAAGTTTTATATTGACTTTGCTTTTAGTGCCAATCAACCCTGAGTACCCACTGGAGGCCATGTTACATTCCCGAGTTTGAATTTTTTTCCTTTACCCATCCTGATGACTAAAATGACTTTTGTTTTGTTTTTGCACTGGCTGTGATGAACAAATGAAGGAAGCATTCTCAGAAGGTTGGTTCTGCACCCAAATTTTTCCTCTAATTTTGCATCTCCCCAAATGGTAGTATCGAACAATTTTCCGTTGTAATACCATGCTGTCCGACATAGTCAACACCATCTTTTTTCTGGTCAATGCTTAGAATCTTTTCATCCACAATCCGTTTCATTAAATTCTCTTTCTTTTCCATTAGTCAGGAGGGTGATACTGCAGATCCTACGGATGCTTCATTGCATTTGAAGCAAAGATTTTCATTAGGGGTAGTCACACCTTCTTCACTTGGCACTTGAAGAATGGAGAATGAGAAGTTGGGGGAGGGTTTGGAGGAGCCAATGGGAAGCCATGGTGGGTGAAGAAGGTGTGACACCCCTAAAAGATGTATTTAGAGTGAAGAATGAAAAAATGGAGAATCCATTTACTTAGATGTAAACAATGAAGTGAAGCTAGAGTGACGAAAGGAAAAGTGCCGATTCAAAAAAGAAAAAGGAGAGCATAAAGGAATATATTTAAGTATGTATATCTTTCGCACTCCCACTCTTCACCTGCGGAGGTGAAGATTGGGAGTGCGGAAGATATACGTACTTAAGTATATTCCTTTGTGCTCTACACTTTTACCTTTCATTGCCGCTTTACCTTTGTTGTTGCCAATTTCCCTTCAACTTTACTTCTAATCTTAGGTTTAGGTAAGTTGCTTCTCCACTTTTTTCATTCTCCACTCTCTTAGGGGTGTCACACCTTCTTCACTCACCACGGCTTCCCATTGCCTCCTCCAAACCCTCCCCAACTTGTCATTCTCCATTCTTCAAGTGCCAAGTGAAGAAGGTGTGACTACCCCTATTATCTTCCTCATCAGTTTCGCACTTTCCAGGCCGCTTTGCCGTTCGCCAACGAATCAGGACGTTTAAGGGTTAACATAGGTACAGTCCAAAACAGGCCGTGCACGCAAAACAACAATAAGAAAAAATGAAAGTCTGTTGCAGAACAAATCGACATGAAGAGTGGAAGCCAGGCGGTAACCACACCATCTCGACTACGCACCCACCAGTTGACGTGGCTAAACGCTTTGACAGAAAATAGCTAGTCATTGATTAAGCATGTTCATTGTCTTCCGAAAACAAGGACCAATACCAATACAAGTAGCCATCGAAGTATCACGAGAAAAGAGACCACTAGAGCTCATGTTGCTCCCGGTCTCTGTCTGAAGTGCCTAGTGCCTACCCACTTCCAGACTGGCCGCAGTATCAAACCCCTCCAAGGAAAAGTTGGAATTCGTAAAGACCACCAACTTGGTACAAACTTGGGTTGACCTCTAAAGAATTGCTCCAAAGCCACACTTACCGATGGAACATATAGATAAATTAACAGTACACAATCGCCACACCCAATAGAAAGGTTGGATCACACCTAAACTCAACTCCAAAATCAAGTGTCTAGTGTGCGAAAAGGGTAGAACTTAAGGAGCACGTCTTCGCTTTGACCTCTTGCTTGATTTCCCTGATGTATCCGCTGCTTTGTTTGTTGCTAACGCTTCTTCCTGCACTCCAACGGGCTTTCCAGAGTCAGCACATATACAACATCAGCCCGCGCTCCTCATTTGTCGGAGCTAAACAATGCTCTTCACTGCGATCCAGGACTAACTCGGTAGGAGCGTCCCAAAACACACGTACTAAAAGCGTCCAATGACGTACGGCGTCATTCTTCGCTGGTCACACGTAACAAGGTCATGGTATCAACAGCATTGGTGTCTAAAACCGGCACGCAACATATCTCTATTACGCTGCTGGCACTCAGCCCCTACACACCTTTTACTGGATAAAAGAAAGTTCAACCAGGGGTCGAAATGAATGTCCAGTACAAAGGTGAGGAGTAAGGACCTGTACCTTAGGACTCTCCACCACTATCGTCTCTCCATCGCTCCCCTCGTCTTGCTCTTCATCGCTGGATTCCTCCGAGGACGCAGCTGACTTCTGAGCTTCCTGAGCTCGTTGTGCCCTGAAGATGTTCTCCCGCTCCTCCGCAGCCTTGGCGGCAGCAGCTCTCGACGCGTCTTCAGCTGCCTTGCGACGAGCCTCTTTCTTCTTGGCCTCCTCTTCCTTCAACTGTTTGAATCTGATCAAAAAAAGAAAAACAATTATGACGATATTCGGGAATACCGGTCGGCGAGCAAAAAAATATGTATCTTCTTAGATTCTAGTTGGAACCACCAAGCAGGGAGATGCAGAACTGAAAAGCAACCCAAGATGGGTTCGGAAATATTATCCACCTAGAACCACGACCATCCTTTGTTGGAGCATTCGTGGTAGTCGCAATGGAGCTGGCGGTAGAGGCCGGAGGTGGGAGAGGAGTCCGTTTCGCCTGGCCCGCACTGATGATACCCCCACCATCCTTGTCCACTATTGGCTGAGCTCCACCTAATTTTCGCAAGTATACTTGTTGAGCCGTGCTCAGAATGTTGTTGGTCAACCTTCAAGCAATAACCGCAAGCAGAGCAGCAGCATAGTGAGATTATACTGCAGAACTTGTCCGACTTTGACAAAAATTACCGACCTTGTTGTCACGATCTCAGTCATCTATCATCAATGGTCAAGGCGCAGAAAACTCACTTCCTTTCAGCTTGCAAGTCATGAAGAACGAAGAGGAAAGAATGTTGATCTTCGGGAAATCAACATGCATAGAATTTGAGCACATAACAACTACATGACTCAGTTCGAACATATGATTCAGTTGAAGATTCTCACCAGTACAGGCTCAGCCCAGAAGGTACAGATAACGAAAAGTAACCGATCATGAGCGGCAGAAATTTCAAAATCGCCTGGGATTGGTTTTGAGCTGGATCAGCATTCTGCATTACCAACGACCAGATCAGCTTGACTTCCGCGTACTCAATCTTGCGCCACATTACGTGAACATATTACGGTTCCATACGATGAGCCCGCCAACAACAATACCAACTATGCAAAATGGGAAACAAAAGAAACTTCTTCCTTCTTTCCCCAACCAGTCATTCAAGTACTCAGTAGATCGTTGAGTCACTAGGTGATAAGACATACCGCAGTAGCTGGCTGCATCATCTGCATGGAAACATATTGCGACGCCACAAGGAGCACTGGCAGCACTAAATAAGCGATGGTATCGCTCCAGCCCAAAGGTGGCGCACCGTCCTGTTCGCCCACAAGACTCCACACGTTAGCACATCTATTACATTGGAAACGTTAATTCAGTGAAGCCCACTCTCGAAGCACCAGCATAGGACACATCCTCAGCTCAGCAGGAACGGGCAGCACTCTAAAGAACTCAGAAGGGAAAATGAAAGGTGCGAGCAACAAGCACGTTCACTAAGTCATGCGGACAACGACGGATCGTGAACCAAAGTACCTCTTTAGTCGGATCCGAGTATGAAACCAAGAACCAGAACCAGAACCAGAACTAGAAAAGAGAACTACTGTCGAGCAACAGAAACCTTCGGACAATCTTCCACCTCTGGCACAATAGACTTAAACAATCATTTACGCTGTTCATGAAATTGTTGCCCTTCACAACTATTTGTTCCAAAATGAAGAAAATAAAGAACGCCATCTCAAGAGACCAACTCACCACGAAGGGGAAGAGCCACGTAATGCCACTCCCATTAGTACGCGCGGCAATTGTTGTCGGGCCGGCCAACGATGGAATCCAGAAGAAGCCCTCCGTCAACAGTCCCTATCATTCCGAAACATCCAATTCAGTGACGTAAACAAACTCACACGTTCACCCTTGAGCTCTCCTACTACAATTTCCAGAAAACCTAATGGATTAGCCATACGACTAAATCAGGCGCCCTCATTGCTCGTCATAAATTGTCTCTGGGCACCTGCTACCTCAAGGAACTGTAAGGAACACCTACAAATCACTCACAAGCAAGAGTAATAGTTTCATCCAAAGCAAGGCATGATGGAATACCTCGTTGGCAACATTTGAAAGCGCTCGATACAGCCCAATCCATACAGGTAAGGTTGCCAGAGTTGGCAGGCACCCTGAAACAACAAAATTAACACTCTTTTGTTGCTTCTCATGTATAATAAAAAGGCTTCAAAATGCCAATATAAGCACACAAACAACATGAGATAACCCTCTCGTAGCAACGGTGACCCTTCTTAACGCAATGTCATGAATACCAAGAAGACAATCTCCAATTCTGGTGCAAACATCAGACGTCATTCTGCCTGAGGGACTAGGAGAGAATCGCACCTGCAAGAGGGTTCACTCCAGCCTGCTTATATAACCTGGCTGTCTCCAACTGGATGCGCTCTTGGTCTCCCTGATACCGAGTCTGAATGGCTTTGATCTTTGGCTGTAAATTTTGCATGGCTAACGTGGATTCTACCTGTCCCAACATTGACGTCCTCTTTAAGAACTCTCCCCACATCCACATTGAACCCAAAGCAAGACCTACGCCCTACCCAAGAGCTTGGTTTTGGCCCTACATATGCTACAGCTTCGCAAACCTCGCTACAATGCTCGCCCCCTCAAAACCACAAGGATTATTCGATTCAATAGCCAGTGCTAGTCAAACCAATAATCCGACGTGAAACTAATAGGCATCAATAAAACAAAGTAAAGCAAAGGTGAAGGTGCAACGAACTACGTACCTGCTTTTTCGTAAGAGGATAAGTGGCGAACTTGACAATAATGGTTAAAAGAATAATGGCAAAACCATATGAATAAGGTACGTTCAGCTTGGAGATCCCGTCCTTCAAAAACTGCACACAGCAAAACCTCCTTCAATGTCTGCTTCTTGCGTCAACAGAAAACCACCGAATAACTTGCCCATCCACTACAGTTAAGACTCTGGCAGGAGGAACCACTAGCTAATCTTAGCGTGGTGGCTTCCTGAACGGAGAGGACAACATGATGTGACCTCAGATTTCGGTGAGCACACTGGGGACAAGACGAACGTGAGAATCCATTGCAGATTCTTGATCACGGACATCACTACATGGTCTGCAGACCTAGGATATTCCATGAAGTTGCTCATTGGCATCTCTAAATGATGCTTTCAAACTGGTAGGGTACACCCCATGTATACGCTAAGGAACAATCTCGGTAAGGGACCTCCTTATCCAGCCAATTCGTCAGTGAAGCAGCAGGCGATCACATGATCCAATTCTTGTCAACTACAGCAATTTTCGAAGAAATTGCACGTCATAGGAAAGGTCAAAACGGTGATTATGCCAGGCAGTATGAAAAAGGAGCTAGGTCAGTCCCCAGTCACCCAAGGTAGAGAATACAAAATTCGTTAGAGACATCATTCAATATTGACCCATGTCACCAACAGGGACTCGTCCATTCATATACTTCGTTGGACTCATCAGCAGCAAGTGGTGTAAGCATGACGTGGCTGCATGTCACTGGCCACTAATGGACACTAATGGACACTAATCACTGAATGGACACGGGGTTGTCTACTGTCAGTTACAGTAGTTTACAGCCTCCCACTGCAAAATTACATTAAAAATTCATACTAAATGAACAAATTTGGTCTCAAAATTTGACCCTTGGATAAAGAGAATTCCGCAACTCTCTATATCTCCGAAAAATCACACTCATGCATGTGGTAAAAGGCTTTACGTGACGCAGATAGTGCTCTCTGCTCAATTCCATGGAGGAATTCGAAGAAACTCAAATGCCCCATTCCATTGGAACACCCCACCCACCCCAAAAAAATACTCACCGTTAGAGCTAGTTCGAGAGAATTGGTGATGCCACCAAGCCACCCTCCGTCCGGCTTCATCACGGGAGCGTCGGTCACCAGACTGGGATCCGTGGCCACGGCGGCGTCCGCCAGTGTGAAGAACAGACCCTCGGTCCGGGTCAGCAACCCCTGCAACGCCTCCGGCGACTTCGACAACGCATTCAAGGCTATGTTCACATGCTCGGGGTCGGGCAATTGGCCCAGAGAAGCTCTCGGAGCCACCAGAACTCTCCCCCTACCCGAATGCCGGCGCAGAGACGGTCCCAATCCTCTCCTGGAGCCCAACCCCCTCGCCGGCGGAAGGAGCGACAAAATCCCATACGGCCGCACCGCCACATTCGCCGCCTCCACTTTCACTGTCGACAGCGACGGCGAGCACGCCTGAATCGACAGCGTCGTCATGGTCGTCTCCCAATCCCGCTGCTGCCGAGCCCGAGCCCTAGGGTTTTAGCTCCCTTCAAGAATTCTTCAAAATTCGCGATTCTGCACCAAAAATGGGTGGGGGAAGAAGCAGCTGCTGCACAGAATTGACACTCCGCGAGCTCACCGACGTCGTACTGCTCCAAATTGAGCGCAGTAGAAGCGGTGAGGACTCGAGGGAAGCAAGCAGCCTATCCACTGGAAGTCTGGAACTGTCCGAGACTGTCTGAGAGTCACAAGATGGGGAAACGATGAGCCAAGATCTGGATAGGGCGACCGGAATGAGCGGTTGATAACCTGACATATCCGCTCTACTATGGGTCCCACAGAATGCGGAGTTCAGCTACGTCGGTCTTTTAGGACGCGACGGACGTAACAAAGCGGTGTTCATTTACGGGCTGATCAGGTTCCACGGTCGAAGGATCCCGCGCGGTCATGGGTCGTCATCTTCGCTCTCTAGGACCGACAGGCGTTCTCCATTTGTCTGTGATGGTATGGTGCCACTCTCCGTTGCTGGCATTCGCGTGAAACCTGAGCTTCGTTGTCGCGAGGGGTAGGACTGAGCAGGGAAGCCGAGGGCGGGCCGGGGAGCGGAGGGTCGCTGTAACCATGGGGAGTACCGCGGAGTCGCTGGAAGGGGCGCCGATCACCACCTCTGCCGTGTTGATGTCCTCGTCGAAGCATATCGGGTCCAAGTGTGGCGCACAGAACAGAGCGTTTCTGGATTGCAAGAGGAGCGATCCCAACCCCGAGAAGTGCTTGCAGCAGGGTCAGGATGTGACCCGATGCGTCATCTCCTTGTAAGTTCCCAATTCTCTGAACGAGGTGCTTAATTCCCCAAACCCTAATTCCTTGCTTTCGAGGGGTAATGTAGGTTTTCATGATGCGATGGTGGTTACGGAGGTGTTCATAGCGGGTCCAAGTGAAGTTGGTTGGGAATTCTTCACATAGACGGGGTTCTGCCTTCGGGAGGGTTGACATTGTGCATGAGAGGACGATTTTCTCAGGTGCTGGCGGGTATGGCAGGTTGAGGGAGCTGAATACCAAGTGCCCGAAGGCTATGGAGTCGTACACGAAGTGCATGGACTATTATAGCAACGAGTTTGAGCTTTGCCGTAAGGAGCAACGGGAATTCGAAGCGAGCTGCCCTCTGTAGGTCACCGTCTGCGTTTGTAGGTGTTGGTGGGGTTGTTCCGATGTAACGATTTCTTAGGGCGGATCAGTTACGTTGGTATTTTGGTAGGAAAGGCTGAGGAGCAGTTCTAAGTGATATTGCTCATGAGGCGGAGATGCAAGATTCCTCTGCCATTAGACTCTCGCTGGTATAGAATTCATGAGGGTTTGCCTGTGTTCCCACCACAGCCTGCATTTACTTGTTCCGTCGCTGGATCTTCAGTTTCAACGAGACTGTTCATAAAAGGCATGATTATGCTGGAATGATGGTATCACTTTGGAGGCATACTTTGGAGCATGCTCCTCGTTCCCTTTCGAATCTGTGTGTCGCATTTGGGGTTGATTGCGTACGCGGGTGAGTGTCGAGCAGATGAATCGTCGTTCACTGGAACGAAATGAAATAGGGCTGGTGTTGAACTTGATGTGGGGTGAGCATTCAGATGTGGATGCGGTTCACCGTTCCGAAGGTCGCCTGACTGGCTCTTCGTGTTAGTCAATACGGAGTATAACTTTGTGACCAGAGTTCAGAATCTCCTTCGCCGGGGGGCTGTCCTTGGTGCCATTTGGTTAGGGGTGGTGAGTTGTCTTCACAATTGTAGGAGTGTGGAAGCTTCAACAAATTTGGTTGATCAAACCTGCGTTTCCGGATGCGACGTTATGTACTTTGAGAATTTTTATTTAACCATGATGTGGAACAGGAGTGTGAGGATCAGCAAGAATACACCTTGAGATTCAAATGAATGGCTTGTGTGTGATTTCGCAGCGGAGGATTTGGTGACTGGTGTTCGGTGTGATGTCTTGGTATGAATGAATTTTCCTCAGGGAGGAATCGACTGCGGATGGTCTTGTAGAGCGCACCATTCCACTTGCGACTTATTCTGAATTGTCCTTTCAGAAGAATCCGGTCAGGAAAAGATTTGCGGTACTGACCTAATGCATTAGTTGCCATTGTTTAGACACCCTGGAATCTGCCCAAACTTAACCCCTTAACGCCTCAATCCTTTTTTAAATTTTCACAGATTTTTGCTTATATCTTTGTTCACTAATACCATTTACCAAAATTTCATGAAGTTGGACATAAAAGAAGGTTGTCTTTTCAAGATTCAAGTGTTACATTCGACGAATGAGAAGATAGTTGAATGAAACAGCGCTTGCAAGCCCTCTGTTCACCGTCCAGAATATGGACATTGGAGTGTTTAAGGGTTAAATACTCGCAACAAGAAAATCTAGTCCACTTCATAAACAAATCTTCATAGCACCCATGTGGTCATCAAACCCATCATCAATACTATTGTATGAAGAAGAATCAAGTACAAGGTGCCTTGTATGTACAAGGCCAAGCTTGTTAGGAGAAGAGTGCTTCTTGATTGTTTGAGTCATGACATTGTGTACTTGTACTCCCTTTGTCCTACTAAGTACAAGTACACAATGTCACGACTCCTGTCACAAACTTGTCACATTTTCATTTGATGTTTGCAATGAAACTTAGAGCGTGACAAGCACTCCTATAATTTATCGTGCACATGTTTCACTTATCTCTTATTTGTTCTTGGATCCTTGTCTCTACCATTTTGAAGAAATGTCCTCCAATTATTTCATTTGATGTTTGCAATGAAACTTAGAGTGTGACGAGCACTCCTATAATTTGTCATGCTTATGTTTCACTTGTCTCTTATTTGCTATGGGTCCTTATCTCTATGATTCTTACTTTAAATATGTATGTATATATATTGTGATATAAACATGTTGAGCACATATGTCCAATAAATTCTATACATCGGTGAAATTGGCATGGTGTCATGTGTCTAAAAGATTCAACTTGTCAATTTTTGATTTTGTCTCCAATGCGTTGATTGTAGCAATCCATGAGTAGGGTATAGATCTTGTAAAGAGTGATGCCATCACTAAAATCACCTCATAGATAATTTGTTTCAAGTGAAGGACACTATTGTAAGAATTAGGAGTGACTAAGTGAATTAAAAAATGATGTAACCATGACATTCTAGAATTAAAAGACTGAAGATTGAAAAAATGACAAGATTATATATAGTGGGAGGACTTGGAGGGAGGCCTCTTCTTATCATAATTTGAAAAAAAATAATCCTAAAAGTGTTGTCAATTGTAGATTGATGAATGGATTTCAAAATTGGACATTTCATTGATTAAGTTTTAAAGATGTTTTGAAAATAACTCTAAAGACTCGTTAATATTGCTTTTTCAAATTAAAATTGCTTCAACATCTTTCAGCAAGTTGGCATAGAAGATTTAGGATCCATCTTTATTAATATATTAAAAAATCATTAAAATGGTCAAAAACATATATGAAGTATAATAAAATGTTGAAGACATCAATTTAAATGATGTTTGAAAATTCTTGTAGGAATTAAGGTGTAGGAACTTCATTAAAAATTCTAAAGAGTCTAAAGGCTGTAGTTGAGTAGTTTCTACATTCATATTTTGCAATATTGAAGAAAGTGATATATCTTCAACAAACACTCAAAATAAATTAAATTTATATTGAGAAACGATTAAAGATTTCAAGTCATGATTTTCATTTGATGTCCATTCTTATTATGTTTCAGATTTTAACGTTGGTAAGATCCATATATGATACTAGTTTGATTCTAGTCATTAGAAGTTTGTATATAAGTCACTACATAAATTATATGTGGCTTGATTTCTCTAAAATGTTTACAACTTCATTATAAGCTAATAGTATTGGACCAATCCAAGCAATTGCCTTTAATCCAATTTTTTTTTTAAAACACTCACATTCTACACATGATTTACACAAAGCTAATAGATTATTCTTCAAGAATCATTAAATGGGAATTTTCATTCAAAAGTATTTGCTACAGTTGGCTCAAAGTAGTTGTCAAAAACACCATTTTGGGTCGACCTTCTTTCTCACATATTTCAATAAGTGCAATTTTTTTAATAATACATTGTACCTTCATACTAATTTTGATTTAAAGTGCTAATTAATTAGAGTGAAAATACATTAGAGTTGATGATTTTTTCATTTTTTATACATATTATTAAAATTTTGTTTATTGTCTTGTTATCATGTTCATAACTTCATAGTGAGTTGAAACCATTTTAGAAGAAAGAATGGACATTTACATTTTATATCGATTAAGAGTTTAGTATGTTTTGAATATTGCGAATTCTCATATCTGTGTAGCAACAAATTCACTGAATTCCAAAATTAGTAAATTTTTTTGTTATTGAAGTACAAGACGGATTTTACTGATTCTAAAATTAGTGTGGGATGGAAATTGGAGTGAGCAGCGGGTCACCCGGTGAAAGGAAGGGCAGCGGAGGAGTCTCAGTCTTGAAACCCTAAACCCTATAGTGCCGAAGCCGCTGCATTCCTCGCTCTCTTTTCGCTTTGCAGCGCGCATCGCATCGGAGCTCGGAGCTCGCAACGATATGGGTACTTTTCTCTCCTTCATCTCTCTTCTCGTTCTTCTTGCGCCTTTTGCAATGCCGAGACAAGCACTTGTGAAGAGACGGGAAAAATTTTAGTGCGTTAAGTTGCCTGTTGTGCCCTCGCGCAGGTATCTCTCGGGATTCCACTCACAAGAGACGGGCAACCGGAGGCAAGAAGAAGTCATGGCGCAAGAAGCGCAAGTAAGTTTTTCCATATTCCATCCCATAGAAACTCCTTCGGCCTTGCACCATTTTGCTGCAATTTATTAGGGTATTATGTTTCCTGTTTTTAGGGTTTCATTGTGTCGGTCGATGTATTGTAGGTACGAGTTGGGAAGGCAAGGTGCTATGACCAAGCTGTCTAGCAACAAGACCGTCCGGCGCATCCGTGTGCGTGGTGGAAACTCCAAGTTCCGCGCCCTACGTTTGGATACTGGCAATTTCTCATGGGGTTCGGAGGCCGTGACTCGCAAGTCCAGAATTTTGGATGTGGTTTACAACGCTTCCAACAATGAGTTGGTTCGTACCCAAACATTGGTGAAGAATGCGATCATCCAGGTTGATGCCGCTCCCTTCCGCATCTGGTACAGCCAGCACTTCGGCCTTGAAATTGGCAAGAAGAAGGCGAAGGCTGCCAAGAAGGACGCGGAGGTAAATCCATTACATTAACTGTAGAGAACTTTCTGATAGGGCATTTTTCAGATCGACACCTGTTACTTCGAATTTGTTAAAGTGTATTCATCTATTCGTGTATGTTCTATGGAGAGAATGTACTATATGTGTGCAGTGGGCGGTGTCCCCTGGGCAGCACTTGTCCCTAGTTTTCTTATGTTGGTCCTTGCATCTGGAGTGGTGCGAGTTAGCTTTGCTTCATTTAATTACACCTTTTGCTGTCGTTCTGGTTTCAGGCGACCGAAGCCACTGAGGAAGTGAAGAAGAGCAAGAACGTGCAGAAAAAGATAGCCAAGCGACAGGAGGGCCAGAAGCTTGACGCTCACTTGGAGGATCAGTTTGCCAGCGGCAGGCTGCTCGCTTGCATTTCCTCTCGCCCTGGCCAGTGTGGCCGCTCCGATGGGTAAGAATTTGCATTCAACCTACACTGTATACTAAATACAAGTACACTGTAATTTTTCCTTGTAATATAAATTATACGCCACTGTTAACTGGCGGTGCTGAATATGAAACATATATTGTAATATAGGGTCGCTTAGAGAGTAGGTAAGGTTTATGCACGTCCCATCTTAGTGCTAGTCTGGGAAATTCTCTGTGGTTGAGCGATTTGCAATGTCCTCAGGAACCGAGGTCAGTGTCTTTTAGTATATGTATGAATCAGTTGTAGGATTCTATTTTGTGGGAAAGGGATGTCTCTGATTGTTATATTTTGAGATGCTTGCAGGTATATCTTGGAAGGTAAGGAGCTGGAATTCTATCAAAGGAAGATTCAGAAGAAGAAGGGCAAGGGTGCTGCTGCCTAATCTCAGAAACTTCTGGTAGTTGGTAGGATCATTCTGATGTGTAAAGCGGCGTGCCTTGCCGAGGTTATTTGAAATCTGTTGCCACAGATTTTCTGGATTGAAAATTTGTAACTAGTCACAACTTGCTTGTTGGAGTCGCACTGGAAATGCATTTGCTGCTACTACAAGAAAAGTCATGATTTTGTTTGAGATTGTGCGTTTATGATCCTGCAGTCCAGAACTTGGTTCTTCAAAATCATCCGTGCAGTAGTTGACTTGTTGAACATGCTCTCTGAGAATGTATGTTTGATTTGGGAGTTAAAGGGGTTTTGTCTAGTTTTCTGTATTTTTGTTTTGGGGGAGTTGTTTTATTGTTTGTCGATTCGGATATTGGACCGGTTCGTTTGTTCCACGATAATTTCGTATATTTGGATGGCAATCAGAGCTCATGTGGTCGATTCTTCTATGCACTGCTGATAGTACTGATTCATATCTTGGAAAGCACATCGGTTTAGATGCGGAGTTGTTCGACTCTTCTGGCATACACCATATGGTTTGTCACTGTAAAAGCTGCTGCTATAAAAGGCTCTAGCCGCCACCATATTTTGTGTTCGTTGAGCCGAGAGAAGGTTAGCATCTCCCTCGACAAGGACGAGAACAAGCCTTCGGGCTTTACACATGAGGTTAAGGCTTCCCGTGCCTGGCTTGCCAGCGCGGATCTCAACCCAATTTTTTCCCCGCCCAAGTGCATGAAAATTTATTTTATGGTCTCGAAAATTCTGAACGGGTTCATGAATGGCAGTTACAGATATTTGAAAAAAATATCCTAGATAGGGTCACAATTAGAATCCAATTGGTTTGTGGACTTCCCACCTTAGTGTGCACCTCAAGATTCTTCGGCCCCTCAAAATTCCACATTGTCAATCCAATAGTGTAGTACTCAATTGAGTGTTACAAGGCATACTCTAACATTGCAAACAAGTTATGTATAGTGAGCTTTCAATGGTTCCTAGTCTATACTAAGTTGCAAACAAGTTATGTATAGTGAGCTTTCAACAGTTCCTAGTCTATACTAAGTTGCCTTCTTTGCCATGCCACTCAACTTTGTGGTGGGCTCTAGAAGAAAATCTCATCAAATTTTGACCTCTCCCATAATTAAGGTACCCCTCTATTTTTGCCACTTTTGTAATCTTATGCCTTGGAAGTATGAGCATGGGTCAATTTTTATTCCATATATGGATAATTAAGAAGGAAGGCAATAGGAACTTGAGTCAAATTTTCAAAGAAAGTATGTAATTTATGCAAAAAAATTTAAGTAATTTGCTTAAAAATCCATAACTAAGGCCTCCCCCAATCATAGAGGAAAAAGCATATAATAGCTCGACCATTTTCCTAAAATGAGAAAATTTTAAATTTTACCCCCCCCCCCACCAAGTGCCCATCATTGTCCCTTCTACTAGCAAAAAAATACTCCTAAAAGTTCTATTCACCTAAAAGCACCACTTAGTAGTTGTTTGCCGCCACTTCCACTTTTATTTTTGCCATCTCAATGCTTCAAATTAGCCCTATCCATTAGAATTGTTATGTCTTGAAGAAAAATCAAACTTAGGATGATTCGTCGCTTATGAATAGTGTCATGTTGAAAATAAGGTGGGTTACCTTATCACCTGCTTTGCATGTTGCAATAATAAATGAAACTTGCAAATTTTCAGTCTTCATTCAAAAAACCTTCATTATCTATAAGCGTTGTTGTATAAAAGGAGTTAAGATTGTCAAAAACTTGAGGCCATTTAAAAATAAATAGAGTCTAAAGACCAAAAAAGAAAGACCTTGATATGTTTACAAGGTAGATAATTGACCTTTCAATCTTAACCCTTAATTGTCGAGGGAGATGTTTGGCGTCCGATGGATGACAAGGAATCCCTGTAGTAGGACAAAAGTGCAACTATTTATCCTCGAAATTTTGTTGTGAAAAGGGAAAGTTGTCTATAGTAGTTTGACTTCCAATGAAGGCTTTTGCTATTTCTAAAACCCATGATTCACACAGTAATGAAAAAGGATGATTTCCAAGGTCACCCCTTTGTCCTTTAAGGGTTAAGGGTAGGTTGCACCAAGATTACATCAATTACTAGTGCATTTAATGTTATTTTACTTTGTTGATTGTGAGCATACTAACTTAACTTAAACCTGGAAAAATGACAAGAGGGGAAAACCAAAGTTGCCACGTGTCCCTGCGAAAATGCCCTGCTTCTCACATTCAAGGGTTTGCAGATGACTGCAATTCATGAAATTGTGTCCCCAAATTGCGACCTGAACCCCTAATGTCTCTCAAACCTATTAGGGTTTAGGGTTTAGGGATTTCGTCAGGCTTGCGCATTTGGATTCGGGGCGCGTTTTGCATTTGAGGAACGAGGTGCTCATGGCGCAGCTTGTCTCCGAATAGATTAGTGTAGGATCGCGCTTGTAATTTATTTTTGGTTTTGGATGGTGCGTTGGCCATGGCGATGCTTCGGCACTTGAGGGTCGTGGTGCGGAATGCCGGTGATGTAATTCGCGCAGGGAGAGGATCGCGGATTGTTGCGCCTTGGGGATTGAACAAGCGAGTCTTGGCGCTGGAAGAGGTGTCAATTTTGAACGATGTGCAGGGTCGATCTTGGCCTTATAGGATGACTATGGTGAGAGGAGCTGCAAGCGATGCGTTGGACATTGTGAGATATCTGGAAGGAGTTGACGAGAATGATGAATCTGGGAGGCTTAGCGGTTCGGATGAAGACCCTGGTGCTGATGAAGTGGCAGAAAATGTTGAGAGGCGTGGGCGGCTTAGTGAAGACTCCGGTGCAGATGAAGCGGCAGAAAATGGTGAAGAAGAACTTAGTGATTCGGATTTTGATACTGGTTTGGATGATGATGCTGGTGAAGATGAAGCGACAGATTATGGTGTAGGGTTTGGGAGGTTTAGTGATTCGGATGGAGATTTAAATGATGAAGATGTTGGGAGGTATAGCGATTCGGATGGTGATGAAATTGTAAGGCTGAATGCGCATGCGGATGGAATGTACCGGAAGATTATCGACGCAATAGCGCGTCCTGAGGCCTTAGCGGTGGCTTTCGAAAACCTCAAAAAGAAATATGGGAAAATGATGTTTCGGTCGCACGAAAACATTGACTGGCGATGGTGCGAGCAGACTGCCGATGAATTACGGGCGGGGACGTATGCATTTCACCCTGTGCGTCTTGTCAATGTCCCTGTTCTAGGGTCAAATCAGAAGATGAGGTCAATTCGCGTTTTGAACCCGAAGGACCAGATCGTGCTGGAAGCCTTTCGGGCTGCTTTAGGGTTGATATATGTTCTTTCCTCTCCTCATGTTCACAGTTGCAAACACACCGCACTTGAGCAGGTGAAGAATGGTTGGCGAGGGACTTCATGGTTCATGGAGTTTTCTGTTGAGAAAAGCTACGACGAAACGAATCAAAAGAGACTGAAGAACATTCTCTCGGAGAAAATACAAGATCAGAGGTTCCTCGACACGTTGTTTCAGATGTTCAATGCAGGCGTTATAAGATTAGAGAGAACGAATATTGAGGAAGGGGGAATTCTTTCTTCCATGTTATGTAACATCTATTATCAGAAACTTGATGAAGAAGTGGAGGCGATTATGAATGAATGGAATTCCGGAGCCAAGGACCGTGGTGTCAACCCTGCGTACCGGAGGCTGATGGTTTTCGATAAAAGGACGCTGGCGAGATTAGGGGGTAATGCTGAACAAATGAGGCGTGAGAAGCAGCATCGCTTGGCAGTGGCAAGGAAATTGGCAATCAGTCGGAAGAATTACAAAGACCCCAATTTCACGAGGGTACAATATGCACGCTTTGGGGATGACTTTCTTCTAGGTCTTTCAGGGAGCAAGAGTACAGGCTTGAAAATTATGAAGCGGTTGACCACGTTTCTGCAATCCAATCTGCAACTCCGGTTGGATTCAGAGAATACGCATCTCAGTCACGCAGTTTCTGATAAGACTCTTTTTTTGGGTGCCTACATACGTGTTTTGGACCCCAAGGAGTTGCCTGAGGTGAGCTCCTCCCTGACCAGAGCGTTGGCAAGGAAGCGGGCGCAGACTATGAGAGTCAAGCAGCAATTGGATGACCGTTGGACCAGGGAGTGCCGGAATGTGGTTCTTAAATGCTGGACCGTTGCTTTTGAGAAATGGCGTCGTGAGTTGGGTAAAGATGGAGCTAAGAAAAAGACTTTTGAAGCCGCAACGCAACAGCTGCTATCTATGCCCGAAGAGGACACCCTGCTCTGGCGAGAGAGGGCGCAAGACGTGCTGCATGTTTTTATTTCAGCAGCCCTGCGACAAGGTCTGTTTCCACAGGACGAAGTTGACAGTTACTATAAAGTTCTTGCTAGTCTTGAGAAAGGTTTGGCGAAGGTGCCGCAGCGTAACTTTGAAGAAGATTTGGACGTGTAGCCTGTGGTCTCGTGGTCACTCTCAAAAATGAATTCACCATTGTCGCCAGCAAGGTCTTTACACGGTGAGTGGTTTCTGCTTAGATCAGAGGTTCTATAACTGGTTGGCATTTTGGAGCATCTTGGTTGTATGAAGATCATTTGAAATCTGTAAGAAATAGGTGGGGCGGTTGACTAATCAAGAATTTGATGACTTGTGTATCTGTCCTTCGTATGCAAACAGGGACTTTTATCCAGAAAATTAGTGTTTTCGCGAGTTGCTCCAGGGTTTCTTTGTATTTGCCTTGCAAGTACCTCAGGTGTATGATCACTATTGCTTACATGCATGTTCTGTCACGGATTCGGACAATCGACTGATGAGGTTGAGCGTCGTCAGGGTCTCAATGTTCCCTTCAGGGATCAACATCTCAATCATGTGGCTCAGGACATCTTCAAGCTCACTAAGGTATGGACTGCGCTTCCAACCTTCTATCTATTACACAGTGAATTCTGAACATGTATAGCATTTATTTTTTAATTCCTGATCCCATTCCGAAATTTCCCAGTAACAGATGATAGTTACACAACGGCGACCATGTTCTGAAAATGTGGAATTTCATTTGTGTTGCGCACAGGCATCCCTCCTGAACATCCTTTGGACCTCTATCATGAGAAGTGGGGTCAAAGTGTCGATCCCGTGTTTGAGAAGCCTCTGTAATAGATAGATTTAGCGATTAGAATACCTTCTGAAGTATACCGAACGAGGATGCCGAACGAGGATGCAGATGGCCTTTTCAGTGGTGTTTGCATTTTAGAGGCTTTTGATCATTTGTCAACCAAAATACGTCTTTTAGTCTTTCCTGTGGAGGACATGTGGTTGCACTGAAACCCAAACAATATCCATTCGGGGAAGGCTTGCACACACTGCGCCAGGGTCGGTGAATTTGTGAACTGGTATTCAAGAACCAATTAGGCTGATGCAGAATGGTAACTTCTTGCGCTTCAGTTGAGTCGAGCGTCGTCTTTGAGATCTTTTTGTAGATCAGTGATATGAAAGTGGGTGGGGCTATCACACAACACGGTTGAGAGAGAGAACTCTGGTGCTTCTATAAGTGTAGGCACGAATTAAGAGTCAATCTGTTCCAGAATTCTCAGCTAAATGTACAGCATAGTGGAGTGGGTATAGGAACTACTTTCTCCTCTAGTTAGTACTTTCAATGAACTTGCTGAAACCTAATTTATCGAGCATTGGAGACAGAATGGGAGAGGAAGAAGTATGTATGGAGAATGCAGTACAGCTTGCCTCCTTTCTCTCCTTTTTTTTGTGCTAATACAATGTTGTTGAAGTGCCAAGGGAACAGGGACGAAGTTTCGAATTCAACAAGTTTACTGAAATCTGCTGACTCCCCTTGTTGAGAAAGTTCTTGTGAATCAGAATCACGTTTGCGTGAATCTGCAGATTTCCTGTGAAATTTGTTGTGACCTAATGGGAGATGAGAGACTTTCTGCGAATCAGAAGCACGAGTCTGAATTGTCGACGGTTTTGAAGCGATGACTACAACACGCAATACGAGTCATTAGTACTTGCTGTGGTCATTGTGAAACCTCTTCATATGGGGTGTTACACACAGGAAACGTCGGGGCAAGGTTTGTCCAGTTATATATCTGGTTTCGATTCAAGAACGGAGGTTGGTAAAACATGACTATGTAACATATCGGTGCTCTTAATCAAATTCTTCAATACACAAGAGCAACGTGAGTGCAACTGACATTATCTTGATGCAAAGGAGCTATATCGTAACAAAAATTGCAAGAGTATGTAGTTTACTTTTGAACTTTGTTGGATTCTTGTAAAGGCAATAAAGAATTTGTATTGAGAAGACAAGAGGAGGGGAGGCCTAGCATATGCACAAGTAGTGATGATGGAAGTGATGGCCATGACAACTATAAGAAAGGTGACTCTATTGGAATAGTTGACAATATGTTATGTTAATGACCACACCCAACACTCATGTGACAATTGTGCCCAAACAAAAGTACCTCTTACTACCACCATGTCACTTCTAAACTATTGATTGTATACCTCAAAAGTGTCATTTTTACTCTTCCAATAATGCCTATGACCATATGAGCTCCTTTACTAAAAAGTTGTCCATTTAAACTTTTGTATGGCCAATTTAGTGCCTTCCAAAAAGTGTTACAAATAATAGCATAGCAAAAATAGGTTCAATTACCTTAGTTCACAATACAATTCACCAACTCATACAAAAACTTTTGAATAGAATATACAAACTCATATGGTTATCATTGTCAAAGCTAAAAGCCCAATAAATCCATCTTTCAAAGTATTCCATCACAAATTTGAATTTCTAATTTCATAACATCTTAGAGTGCCATTATGAAATTGCATTCTCCAGTGAATTTGCTAATACATTTGAGTTTGGAAATTAAGCACCATTGAACACCATTGAAGTAAGCATTTTAATGATGAGAGTCTTCATGTCAATTCTTCTTAACAATAGCCCAAAATACAAATAGAAAGAAGAAACCATAACCTACATGTTTCTAATATTTGAATATGATTTAAATATTATCTCATTTGACTCAAAGTATTCAAATTATAATTTGTATTTTTAGTTTAGGCACTCAAGGGTTACAAAATTTTCTCAAAGACATTTTCTCCATCCCTTTCAACCACCTCCAAAGCAATATTGAGCCCATCATAGCTTCATAATTCTAATTAATTGTGATTCTTATCCAAAAGCAACTCTTACATATAGATTTAAACACATGTACTAATCAATGCTTTAGATTCAAAAAATAATAATTCTAAGATGCATCAAAACTGTATTTAATTGTCAATGAGTCCCAACAAAATCTAAAACAATTTAATAACTATCATCTCACAATTAGGGATGCTTTAATTCTCAGCCATTCTCCTTGAGGCTAATTGCACAAATTTCAACCTTTTTTCCAATCACAAGTGAGGATTTTTGGCTTCTTACATGACAATTTGGCCCAACCTCTAGGTGTAAAGCATATAGACCATCTCAACCAATGAATATGGAAGATCAAATAAACTGAGTTCTTGATGAAGGTGCTCTTGAAGAAAAGTGACTCAATTTATTTTTGAATTTGTCCAAACTCAACTAGGGAGGATTGACCCCCTTATTGCCCCATTTTTTACCCTTGAAGAAAACACTGAATTTTTAAAATTTTCCACCAATGATAAAATTTGCAAATTCTGAATTCATGTTTGCAGTTAGAGGCTCCAAATATGTCAAGAAATAAAAAATTTACGCATCACAAAATAGGGGGCATTTTTTACATATACCCTTGTAAGGGGGCCCTAAACCCTGGCCGTCCAAACTCTGTTGAGGGGAACCAGTACAGAATGACAGACTTCGAGATAGCCATCATCACCTAGTTGACTGCAAATCACAAGCCTCCAACTCATCTCCTGATGAGCTGGAGAATGCAACCAACTATGTATCCGTTGTAGTCTAGATGGTTAGGATACTCGGCTCTCACCCGAGCGACCCGGGTTCGAGTCCCGGCAACGGAAGCTCCCGAGTTTGAAAGACTACATTTTTTTGGTTCCTCTTTTGTGGGAAAAAAAATTCAGATTTAATGCCCGGATGAAAGTTTGAGTGCCCTAAAAATGTTTGGGTAGTTCAAACAACTTGTACTAAAATCCTCATCTACTTTTGAAATTGGGCATATTTTTAACTAACATAATATAGCTTGGAGAAAAAATATTGTTCCTTTTGACTTCAAGTGCTATAATCATTAGTAGAAAACGTAGGAATTCTAACGAATTTATGTTGATTCGGTCACGTTGTCCCAATCATTGTTAGAAAAAATCAGTAGTCCTACGTTTTCTACTAGTGTAATTGTGCAATCTCTTGTTGCCTAGGTTATTGAATTATATATATATATATATATATATTTTAAGTACTTACGGTTCTAAGATTTCACCATTTAGATTTCAAAAAATTCAAAGTGCATAGGAAATCATCAAAAAAATAAACAAGAGTATTTTGGATTACTTGACATCATCTTGTTGCAAGGTGATCTTGAAGGTGATTTAACCCCAAAATGCCCTTGAGGACACTTTCTGTCCCCGAGCTTTCTTCTCTGTGGAATAATGAAAAATCGGAGTTGAATTAAAAAATTTGGTGAACTACACAAATATGCATCTGAAAATGTTGCAAAAGGATATACTGGCTGATTTTGCAGTTGACGTGTCCTCGAATTTTAATACCCACATCACCACAACAAGGTCCAAGGAAAGGGAGCAAACATACCCTACCAGCTCAGCAATCGTAGCCCGGGTGGATGCCAGCAACCCAGAGAAATGCCGTTGGAGGACTGCAGTTTGTCCTTGGGGACATGTCCGTTCCCGCCAGTAGAAACCATGACTCCCATGTACGCGCATCTTCAGTTCACGTCAAGAAAAATTTAGAAACAATATAGGACTGGAAGCTCGCGAGGACAAGGCTTTAGGGTTTGATTATCTAATTGTGAGCGGTCGCTGTGAGGGTGCTTTGGATCCAATTCGCACAAGGACTACTCCTGAGTGAGAGTGGATTTCGTGAGGGAGCGACTTTGCGTGCCTGACGATGGCGACAATCGGCCCTTCGATTATGCGATGCATACAGGGAAGTCACAATCCCCTTCTGTGTTGTGATTGTATGGGGGTAATGAAATTTGGTAGTGGGGTTTGGGACATTAGGGTTGTTTTCACTTTCTTGTTGCTCCCACTACCTGTAATCTTAGCCAGTTCACTGTCGTGTGTACCTCCGCCTGATTAGAGTTGCGAGCAGGATGGCAGATTTAGGGAGCGAGCCGCGTCTAGAAATCCCACAATCCAGAGTGGAACAAGCAGGGGTCATTGATAGGGCGCTACTGGAGATTCACGCAACTGAGAAGCAACGGATGCGAATCCGCAATTGCTTGAATTCCAGTCACTTGCTTTCGCTCCCTCAATGCACTAAGATTCGGCAGCTACCAGCGGCGTTGAAGGCAATACACTGGAGGATTCTCTTTTATAGCAATTTCGCTTACATACTGGGGTGGAAGGAAAAACGTGACTTCCCTGACGAGGTTTTTCATGCAGTGAGGGCAGTTTGGCCAGACGAGAATGAGCCATCCAATGTCGGCGAAGGAGGCTGCCCGTCACGCCGCCCACAATCGGCTCATTTTGCGATCTCCGGCATGCAAGAGAAGGTTGAAGTGGTGGGAGCGAATTTTGCGCCTCCAGGATCCGGCAATCCACAGCCAAGGATTGCAACTCGATGGGAAGAATCGGGAACCCCTGTCTCCGATGGGGGCCACAGCAACAAGCAAACCGAGGAATGCCGAATCACCTGTGGTGTGCCCTCCTACAAATCGGTAGAGGCTGGCTTTGTTCCCCACCAAGCTACCAGTTTTACCACAGGAGGGCGCACAAATCCTCGTTCCCTTGACAGTTTCGAATCTACTAGACGAAGCAGTTGCAGACATCACCGGAGTAGGGAGTTTGCTCGGAAGCAATCCGAGGACAAGTTTGCATTCACCGAAGGGGGCGTTGGAAGGGGGCGTTGGAAGGGGGCCCGTTGGAGGGGACAATAGCCATATTCCAACCATTGGAGGGGATGGATGGGAGAGAGGCAGATTGCCCGCTCTGTAGTGGACAATGGGATGGCAGTCAGGGAGGTCGGCGAGGGCGTCGACGAGGAAGAGGAAAGAAGGTGGGGGGCGATGGGGATGGTACTACAATTAATTCACATGAAAATCATGCTGCTTGTCGGGGTGGAAAAGGATACTTTGTAAAGAAGGGAAAGAGAGGCAAGGAGGTGAAGTCCACGCTCCCAAAGGTGAATTCTACGCTCCCAGTTTTGAGTGACACAGGGACACCGCCGGGGTGGTTTACTCCGACAGTTGAGGGTGACAGACAACCATCACTGCGTCGTTTGAGAGGTAGCGTTTCGATGAATTTGATTTTCCGATTGCAAGATGCGTGACATGGATTGCACAGGCTGGTTTCGGGGGAGCCTTCTGTTGAAATCCAAACTGAGTTTGAAGGCACATGTATGGAGGAGGATGAGACCACAATTCTGGACTACAAAGAGACACCTGGATCGAGGTGCGAGAGTGCAGAGCGCCTGAGAATCATTCGTAAAGGCAAGCGACCATTACCAGACAATGGTCAAGCTAATTCCACGAGGCCCAACCGACATAGCTTGGACTGGTATAACTCCTGCAACGATGGGGGAGGCTATATGCATCTTGGAGACAGTGACAGTATCCATTCGCTTGTAGCAGTTGCAAAAGGGGGTGACATTGTGACCCATGTATGGGTGCCTCGCCCTGCTTTAGGACTGAGTCCTGTTGGCGGATCAAGCAACATGTTGAGGGGGGAGGTGATGAAAGAGTTTGAACACATCATTACTCTCGCAATAATGTACAAGGTCGACTTTGGTGGGGTGCTTGGAATTATCGCTGTTGAGAAGGACAAATGCATTGCGGTTACTGAAGGGGATGAAGTTGGGGCAATACAACCGTTGGAAGATGGCAACCACAAATTGAAGCAGTCTACTCAAGACAGTACATTCACGCTGCAGTTGCCAAGTTATCTTGAAGATGCTACGGACAATGACGAGGTAGAAACTAATTCAGACTGGGAAGGCAATTTCGAAGACTGGCAAGGGAACTCCGATTCAGGTAACTCTGACTGGGCCCTATCCGAGGCTAGTAGTGAGCCCGAAGTGGTAGAAGATAGTGTACCTGCTGCGCCCGATTTGGATTTCGAGTCATTTGAGTTTGACCATCGGTACGCTCCGCAGCACTGGGAGGATTTGAGTACAACACTTCTTCCAGATCGGTTAGAGTTCATCGAGCCAACTCCTGGGCCTGTCCATCGCCCTGTCCGGCATCCAGTGTCAATGTCCCATTTCTTCAAACCATATTGGCCGCCTGAGATGGTGCAAAGGATATGTAACGAAACGAATCATTATGCGAGGCAACCCAAATTTAGTAATCCTTTGAAATCAAATGGGGGTTCAAAGTGGAACGATGTGTCACCAAGAGAAATTCACTATTGGTTAGGGATCTGTATCTATATAGGGATAAAAAAGTTGCCCAATATTTGTTTGTATTGGGATCGCAAGTCGTTTTTTGGTTGTCCCTTGATCCAGGCCGCCATGCATAGAGCTCGTTTTGAGCAGCTCTGCCGTAATATACACCTGGTGGACAATTCCCGATTAGTGGTAGATAAAGAAGATGCAAATTATGATAAGATATCCAAAGTCCGTTGGTTGCTGGAGTCGTTTGTGAGGATTGCCAAGGGACTGTACAATTGCGAAAGGCACATTTGCATAGATGAAATAATGATTCCCCACCGTGGAAGAAGGTGTGCCATCAAACAGTATATGCCGGCTAAACCAGTTAAGTACGGTATAAAGGTTTGGTGTTGTGCGAATAATAAATCTCGGTATGTCTACGATTTAGAAGTCTATACTGGACGACCATGTGAAGGCAGGGAGAAGGACTTGGGTGCGAAAGTAGTGAAGGCCTTAGTCTCGGATCTGAAAGGATTAGGGCACGTTGTTGTTACCGATCGCTACTTCACGTCGCCCAGTTTGTTTGACGAGCTCTTGAAGCAAGGTTTCCTTGCAACAGGAACCGTTATGCCCAACAGGAGAGGAATGCCTCCCAATTTGGTGAAATATTCACACATAGACGGTGAGCGCGGGGGGATCATTGTCCAGATGCACCGTTCCTGTAGAATGTGCGCTATAGTTTGGTTTGATCGAATCCCCATGTTGCTTTTGAGCACTTCAGTAGACCCGCTTGTTGAGGGCACGTTGTGCTTCCGTTGGACCAGACGTAAAGGCCGGAAGGCATTTCACACTTCACCCATTCTACTTGAGTACCAAGAGATGATGAGGGAGGTCGATTTAGTAGATCAATGTCGGATGGAGTATACCGTACAGTTGCGAACCCACAAGTGGTGGCATCGGTTGTTGCTTTTCGTCCTTGACACTAGTCTTGGCAATGCATACGTGTTGTATAAAGTTGATGCAGTTGCTTCAAGGCAGAAGCGGTTGATGTCTCGTATTGAGTTTCATTATACGCTTGCTGGGTGGTTGTGTGACCCTGATGTACGGGTTGGGCGAACTGCCGCTTCTTTCAACTGCAGCAACCGTGGGCTGCATTATTCTGCGAAGTACAAGCGGCTCCGTGCAAAGTGCATAATTTGCAAGAGGAAGCAAATACGGATTTGCCCTAGGTGTGGGGGTGCATACATGTGCGAGGGTTCTTGCTACGTCAAGGTTCACACTATTCCGAAGTATGCGGCCAAAGTTTTGAAGTGATCATGTTTTGCAGGGACAGCAAAGGCGCTGCGGGGATCTTGTGCAGGTGTAGCCCCACCAATTTTCTCGGAGGATGAGAACACTAGCCACCTCGAAGGAAACTTTAGCAGAGGGACACTAGAGTACTTGAGTTGGCTTGCGTCACCATAGGCATGGTTTGTATCAGTTAGAACCGTCTTCCCCTTTTGTAGGATCTTGCACTTGTTTTGCAGTCGTCGGTGTTTTTTAGTGCTTCAAGGATGATCGGGAACTAAACTGCCAATGTTCTTGTGGACACTCTCTAATCCCGTGAACATATTTTTTTGATACCTTCAATGTAATGGCGATTACTTGAAATTCAAGGTTAGGTTGTTGTATTTATGTTTCTGAAGTGTACTTGACAATCCGTAGTATCACTGTGTGGTGGAAGTTGCGAGTTTTCTGTGTCTCCTTCCCCGTTTTCGCTGGTGAAGGCATACTGAGGCCCTCCCGCTCTTGACCTCTGAAACCAGCGGGAACTCCAGAGAAATAGTTAGTCCTTTGTGCTTGCTGGTTGTGCCACTCCCCTGGCTTCATGTGCCAAGTCATGTTACACGCGTTTTTCCTCCATGCCAGGCAAGCTTCTCGCCGAGGCAACCCTTGGTTTCACCGGGTCCCCCTTGGAGTCCCATTTAGAACACAATTGCAGCTAAACAAACCATCCGATCATGCTGCAAAATTTCAGAACTGCTCACTCTTGCGGCCTTGTAGTTTGAACCATTCAGATCACCCTCCTTCATTCCACATTTTTTTCCATAAATAAAGAACTCTTCGATGCATGTACTGATTACGCCCAGTACTCCGAACTTGCATGACATCATGACACAGGAATCTTGTGTCCGATGAATTGGCATTTTTTCTAAATGTGCTCTACATCTCGGCGCGTCCCGAAGCAAAAAAGTTTGGTACCAATCTGATTGGTATTCATCATGCAGCATGCATCGAAGTTCCCCCACCTTGCAGCAAATGCGTGCTTCGGCAACTGTGTACCGTTCCAATCTGGTCAATCCGAGGAACATCTGCTCAGAGTATGGTGCAATAAAAAATTGCTGCAAGATCCTTGAAGACTAAACTCGCATTCTATACGGTTACATTTTTCGTTTTGTACTGTACCTAATTATCAAATTTGAATTCTGACTGACCTCTCTCTAACGGCTCAAACAGTGGGGAAATCGTAGGGTCGTTTTGGGGTTAAAACAAGGTAGAATCCATATTTGGTTTTGAAATTGTGTGTGCATGTATCTCATAAGATCTAAAACTCAATGGTATAAAGATTCAATTGTTAGTAGAACAAAAATCTCACTCCAAAAAGGCTTGAAGCCTAATGCCCTTGTCTTTTAGGGTTGAATATAATCTTATTCTTTCACTTCAAAATTTATAATCTAGCAATCTATAAGGTCACATGGGCTGAAATTTTTCCTACATATTGCCATGATGCTCTACTTTTGTACAGTTGAAGTTTGTAAAAAATGTTTTTATTTTCAATTTCATCCAATTCGCTAAGTATTGGCAATTTTTGACAATTTCTCTTTAAAAACACACAATCCTCCCCATATTTGCTTTTGAAAGGATGGGTTTATAATCAGATAGTTGATCTTCAAAATCCTTAATTGGATCAAATCACACTCAAAGGTACGTGTCCACCAAAGCAGTTAGACAATGTAAAAATTGCACTTTAACTTCTTTTTAACTATCATTTTTCACCTCTAATCCACTAACAATAGATAATTTAGTTTTTATTTATTGGTATATCAAGTCAAATTAAGACTAATATGAATTTTTCAATCAAATTAAAAAACATAATTTCTTTATTAAAGTTCCAATTGAAGTTTAGATATCAGTTTGTCAGTTTTTTCAATGGTAGGAAAAGTGTCTAATACCTAATGAATATCAATGTGATTGAATCCAAAAAAATTATGTGAGCACATAATCATATGATAGAGTAGAAAAGGACTCTTCTACTACAATTTGAATACTTTTTCATTTTCTAAAATATCTAGATATAAAACATTTGAACATTCTTTTTACTATAAAAAACAACCCAACGTTGATTGCGTCAAAACAAAATAGATGTATTGTTATATTGTTCATCTATAAATTTATTAAAAAGATGACAACATCAATGTAGATAATAAATTCAAAAGTCCAAAAAATTGTCAAAAAAATACTCCTACTAGTCCATTGCTTTAAAAGTAATGGTTGTAGTATCTTTGAGTGTGATTTGATCCAACTTTAAATGCTCTCATTTTGTGACTATTTAAAAATGAAATATTTTATATTTCATTTTCAGAGATCTATAAGGTTCAAAGATTTAATTGCAACAAAATTCCAAAATTTAGGAGATTTCAAATTTTTTAATTGGAGTAGAAAATAGACTTGATAAACTTTATTTCATCCCACCGTTTTTTAGTCATGACTTCAAGAGAATCCAACGGTGCTATTCTATGAGCGTGTGAGCATGAGCCTGTGAGCGGTGAGCAGGGATTATGTGAGCGTTGAGTTCAGAAATTTGTAGAAGCACTAAAAAACTTAATTATGTTTCTAAAAATAGATTCCATTTAGAAAATATAGTCAAATTTTACTATTTCTAGTAAAATTTTGCACCTATTACTGTAGACCTATTACCATAGACCTATTACCGTGGTTATGTAGAATTTAGATGAAAATTATAATTTTCAATGTTGTCTAAAATATTAGAAGTATACATTATGAAAATGATGAACTTAATTGATATGAAAGATGGATGGAGATGGAAATGAATTTGTATAGAATATTGATTGATCATTGTTCTATAGCAATGTGGGTCTTTACGGGGCTGATAGGAAGGTATCAATAATATTCTCTTGATGCGCCATCGTTGGACTTGTTTAGATTTTTTTTAAATTGTTAATAGGAATTATTTTTATATCTAATGATCTTTGTCATAGTAAATTTTATTTTGGTTGATTATTGTCTTATAGCATCATAGATCTTCTCATGGTCATGAAAAGGTACCAACACTTCTTTGTGGATTTACAAGTCAATAAACTTGTTTAGATTTTAGAAAAGAAATATTTTTAATTGGAATTCAATATATTTGGAAAAAGCTTGGCTGCACCAAATTTCATTTTTGTTGATCACTATCTTGTAGTAGTATGGGTCCTCTCAAAGTTGACGGAGGGTACCTATACTTTTGCCTCGATGTGCTGGTAATTAGACTTATTATGATTTTGGAAGATAATATTTGGTTGATAGGGATTATTTTGTAAAGAGTGAGCTTAGTTACACCAAATTGTTGATTAGGTGACCATTGTTCTCTTGTGGGACCTTCTAGAGATCCAACTCTTCCATCTTTGATCAGATAGTCATTTGGTTAATCACTCCCCTCTTGTTGCTTGATACTTCTTGGCGCCGAGAGGAGGATCAAACACTTATCTTCAAGTTGATGTGCTACTTATTGAACTTCGCTAGGTTTTAAGAAAAAAAATGGTTATTAATTACGATTTGTTTGAAATCGACCGAGGTTGCTCCATTGAGATTATAACCACTCTCCTCTTGTTGTTGGGTTACCTCTCGGCGCCGAGAGGTAATCCTAACCACGGGTAAAAAAAAAAAAAAAAAAAAACTTTTTTTTTTTTTTTTCATTTTCATTTTTTTCAGCCTCTAGGGGGTTCCTCTCGTCACCAAGAGGTACCTAGCAACAAGAGGGGAGTGGTTATAAAATCAAAATCTTAATAGAACATCTTTAACCAATTTCAAGCAAATCCTATTTAATTATCAATTTTTTTTCTTCTTAAAACCTAACAAAGTCCAATAAGTAACAAATCAAAGTTGTTCAAGGGACCACGGTAATAGGTCCACAAAAATAGGTCTGTAATAATAGGTACCAAAAATAATAAAATTTGACCAAAATTTTGAAATGAAATCTCTAAAAAATTATATGCTCACAGGCTCACAAGCTCACGAGCTCATGCTCACACGCTCACAGAATAGCAACCCTGACCCCTAAAGGACCATTGTCCCTTTGGGGGACAAATGGGATTTTGGACACGTACCTACGGGCTGAAATTTTTCCCTGATTTTTTTAAATTTTTTTTGAAGCTAGAAAAGCTGATAAGATTTGTGGGAATATAATTTTTTTTTCAATCGATGCCTGGGAACAAAAGTTATGCCCAAATAACCTCAAAACAAGGGATGAAGGGTATGGAAAAAAAAATTCAAAATTCAAATTTTTTTTTAGATTTTTTTTTCCCTTGTATATTGTATTTTTGTCTACATGGAAAGATTTGATTCATTCCATTTGGATTTGTTATGAGTAAGTTATGAACAATCTTGTTTTTTGGGCAATTAAAGCATCTTCTTGAAAAAATATAATGTAGGATTCATTTCCGAATGCAATTTTTGCAATTTCTCAAAAAAATATGTTACACATGGTTTAGTTTTCTTGCTAGAACAATCTCACCATGGAGATTAGTGCATTTTAATTCCATCTAAAAGATATTAATATTTTAGATTTTTGTTCTATCTCATACCTACTTCTACTTAACAATTTTTTTAAGAATAAAAATTAAGTTTTTTTGGATTTCTTTTTTTTTCATAGACCCTCAACTCAATTCTTCACTATAAAGATACAATATAGAAGCTCAAAACTCTATAGTGCAAAAAATTTAAGTTAAAAATGTTCAAAGTTGAAAAATCTAGTTCCACAGTGTGCTGAAAAACTTGTTTTTTTCACTTTAAACGCAGATATCTTGCAATCTATGGGGTCAAAAATTTTGAATTTTTTTCCACACGTGCACATACTAGTTAGATGTAAGATCTTACAGTTAAATGTGGAAAAAAAACAATATTCAATTTTTTAAACTTTTTGCTATAGAAATGGCAGTTTTGAGTGTTTTTTGGCAGAAAAAAAGGCCTTGATCCTTTAGGGGTTAAACCAAGATCCAACATAAAGGTCCTCACTAGAATTTTATAGCAATTTGAACTTTGGATCTATAATTATGGAGTTTTGATTTTTTAATTTTAGAAAAGTATGGTAGAAAAAATTGCACATGATGTTCTACACTATCATAAACATATGGAGAAATTTAAAAAAAAATTGAGCACCAATTGCATTTGATATGAATCATTTTATTTCTTTTTCAAAAATTCATGATGATTTCAAATTTTTCCCAAAACATGTGAAATTTTTATGACTAATAGAAGAAATGTAATCACATCTCTAAAAAATTAAATACAAAGATCACATTCATAGGTACTTGAAAATGATGTTTATAAAAATGATAATAGACTCATGTTTTGAGGGCTATATGTTGACCAACGGCTAGTGTTGGATCATATATTCATTAATACATAAACCTCAAACTTAAGACCAAATCCTATTGGTTGGCTTAAATTTTTTTTAACTTTTTATTATTTTAAATTCCAATGTTTTCAGCCTTTGTTTAGTGAAGAAATTGAAATTTAAAGGTTCCCATTCATTCTCTCAAAATCCTTTAAACTTCCTTAGTTGAATGACAATACAAGCTTCAATTTTAGTCATTTGACTTCGAATTTTGTTATTTTTATCCTAGCTTTATTTTACTATTTTGTTCCTAGCTTCATTCCACCATTTTTGTTTTGACTTCATTTCACCATTTTCATTTTGGATTCATTTTACTATTTGGTTTCTAGCTTCATTCCACCATTTTTGTCCTAGCTTCATTCCATCATTCTGGTTAAGGCTCCAATTTTAGTCATGCTTCAAGAGGCCCCCCATGGTTGCAAAGTAAACCTTATGTAATCCCAAAAGTCACTCCAAAAATCACCTAAATGAGTTCCGACCTAAAGGTCATCACTAGAATAAAATAGACTAGATTTAAATTTTAGTTAGATGCCTCCATTGAGATGGGAATTGAATTTTTACCCTCCAACACTCCATTGTTATAGGCCCAAAGTTTAATTCCAATAAATATATTGATTATAAAATAGTATTTGAATTTTAGCAATTTTTAGCAATTTTGACTTGATGCAAATACTAGGCTTTATAGGATTCATCTCACTTCTTTGCGTCAATTTTCTTCTACATGAAAGTCAAAAAATATCACAAGCTAGTACTCACATGCTCAAAGACTATCATATCATAAGTCTCAACTACAAAATTTCATTATAGCATACAACAAGAGTGGAGAACCATAATATAATCTTACATTATTTTTTGTAATAATAATTATAAAAATTATAATAGTAGGCGACCAATATAATTTAATGTGAGACTAAAGTAACTAACTTCTATAGGAAGGAGGTTGTGGATGCCTACAATAGTCATGTTAGTCACATATTGTCTTTTCTAGGGAACAATTTGTGTGACTATTACCCATGCAAGGGTCTTAGCTGCATTAGTTGCACACAGTCTTGTATAGGGATTTTGTTTTGGCTTTTAAGTGCCACATTGCACCCAAAAAAATTCAAATTTAAAAAAATCTTAGATGAAATTACCAGATTGTAGATGAAAATAGAATTATGGATATGTGAAGTGCTAATATAATATTTTCTATCTAATATGTGGATGAAAGTTGAAATTTAGAGCACCACTATAACATTTTATATTGGCACTTTGGCACTTCATGAAAAATAAAAAAATAAAAAGTTGGTCTTCTACAAGGTTATTATTATACTATTATAGTTGTAAAAAAGACATAAAATAGAGGAAAAGAATCCATTAGGGCTCCACTACTCTTTATACTACCAATAATATACAAGTAGAGGTTTAAATTTAGTATTGAAAATATGGTTCAAAGTGATGATGTTTTTTAATTTCTTTTATGTATTGACAAAAGTACCTTATCATACTTATGGGGTATGTTTTGCTAGTTGTGGAGGCTTTGGCAACAATAATTTGTATGCAAATATTAAAGCCCCCAAAGAGAAACTTAACATTTTGAATTTAAAGGGAAAAAAATCGTGTGAAAATTACAAATATTCAACCTATAGAAAGAACTATCCTCGATCTTTAAAGATTATTCAAAATAGGGTGAAACAAAGGTTTTTGAACAAACATCAATCTATCCAATAAAATAGAAAAATTAAAAGAAAATATACTTAGATCCTGACATTAATATCGAAATCAAAACATAATCTTCTAACTATTGTAATAATTGTTGGAATGGCATGAAACAAAAATTTGATTCCTAAACATGGCAATTTAGAATTATCCTAAAAGTAATATGTACAATTTTGTAAGGATAATATATAAAATAAAGTGTAAAGTCACTAAAGTGTGTCCATATTTGTAAAAAGGCTAAAGTGGGCTCCTCAATACTCTAGCACTTAACAAATAGATTCTATACAAGTCAAGTTCTAAACCAATTCCAACTCAAAGGCCATCACAACAATCACCTATGCATTTTCTATCAGATTGAATCTCTACATTGGCAATGGATTCACTCCTCTCTCCCAAACTTTTAGAAAAGCATTAGATGGGTTTCCAGCATTGTGGAGGGCCGCGAGTTATCAGGCTTGGGAACTGCTGCGAACTCCCTGCGAACTCCTTGCTGATGTGGTCGAGCGATTGCCACATCGACAAATTTTAATTTTTTTTTTTCAAAAAAAAAAACAAAACTTTTTTTTCTGTTTTTTTTCTCATTTCAAGAATGTAAATTTTTATTTTTTTAAAATTTTCTATCGGGAACGGCTCGGGAACGGTTGTTCCCCGAAACTGGTGGGGGGATCAAGGTCGGGAACAGGCCGAAACGGCCCTCCCCACCCCCCAGAAAACATCTAATGTCATTAACCCCTAAAGGACCAAACATCATTTTTTGTCAACATGGCGATTTGGGGTAGCTTACCACAGATGGAATTTTTATGTTTTTTCTTTGAAAATTTCACACAATGTGTGATTAAGGAGTATCTTTAAGGCCCATCAATTTTCATAACTTTTGACTACATGGTGAAAAAGTTATTGCATGATATGTAATTTTAAGCAATTGATGGGTAGCTTGTGGAGTCCAAAAACCTTCTTTAAAAATCACTTTCTAAAAAAATAAAAATTTGAAATTGATTTTCTAGATTTATGTTTACGTAAAAAGATTTGAATCATTCCATTTTGATTTATGAGATGAAAGTTATGAGGTGTTCTAGTTTGCGGGTAGTTATGGATTTCCTACTTGAAAATAAACTTTGGAATCCTTTATTTAACTCAATTTTCAACATTTTTTGAAAAAAATAAAAATATATGATGTAGATTGTTTATTACTACATTACCACCTTTGGGTTTGTAATTTTTCAATTTTATAATTAAACTCTTAACAATTTAGTGTTTTGAATCAATTTGTACTTCTTTCTACTTACTATTTTTTTTCCTATATGTTGTGCAATTCCAAATGATCTAAAAAATTTCAAGCATGTAGCCAAATTGACTTGAGGAATGAATCCAAAGAATAACCACCATTTTGGACATTTTTTCATACAAATGTGACCATGTGAAGTGCAGCTACCTGTATTTTCACAAAGCCAAAAAAATGATTTTTATCACTTCAAACGTTAATATCTTGCAATCTACATGGTGAAAAATTCTGAAAATTTTCCACATATTTTCAAACTATTTTACTACAAGATCCTATGGTTACATTTGTCCAAAAATGTTTTTTATCTAAAATTTGATGCTTGTATTAGAAATGACAGTTTTAGAGTGGTTTTGGTGAAAACATAGTCTTTGACCTTTAGGGGTTAACATAGGCATTTGAAAGTTAGGTGAATCTAACATAAACTACCTTTTATGCTTAGCAACAACTATTATTTTTTCCATTATTCTATCACTAAATTCCAAAATTGCATAATAAAACATTATTTTTGCTTTGGAGGATACCAGAATCTTGTTGACGTAGACAAAAGACATGCAAATTTGGTAGTGCCTTATCAACTTTGGTAATTCCATAGAGTCCATTGGATCTTTGTTAGCATCAACCTAGTCAACATCCATGGGACTTGTAAAATCTATAATTCCAAGATGTAGTACACTAGGTAGTTGACTAGTTGCCCTTTTGACATATCTAGATATATTATCTACTTCCCAAAGGCCTATCTAATAGGTATGCCAATGTCATCCGACAACCTAACAAATCTACTTGCAAACTCTTTGTAATAACTTACATCATGTCTATATGGTCAATTTCATTAAAATGGCGGTATTCCATTAAAATGGCACAAAATGAAACCACTGAAAGAATGAAAACAATGGAAAGATTGTCCAAGGGGAGTAGAAATGTGTGAACTAAGAGTGATTTGAATGTGCTAAGCATAAAATTGGCACATATATGACCCTATAGTGGCACACTTATTCTCCATTTGTAGAAGATATTCCATTAAAATGGCATGCGGAATACCGCCATTTTAACGAAATTGACTATCTATTGCGTTTTGCCTCTCACTCTAAAATGCCTATGTAGAAATGTTTTGACAACAAGAGGTTCTTGCCATTCCTCAAAGTCATTTGTCATACTATTATTTCTAGGCTCTAATATTTGTTTGAAATTTTTGTTGCCAAAGTCTTTAGATCCTACGACAAAGACTTGGAACCTTCATTGGTTCATCACTATTTGCAAAGCATTAGATGAGATTGGGGGGGGGGGGGGGCTGGAGGGCCGTTTCGGGCCTGTTCCCAGCTCCATTCCCCCCGATCTTCTTGAACTCCGGTGTCAGATTTTTTTTTTTACAAAAATAAAAAAATAAAAAAATTTAAGTCCTTAAAATGAAAAACTATTTTTTAATTTTTTTAATTTTTTTAATTTTTATTTTCGAAAAAATTGACCTGGCAGTTGCTTGGCCAGGTCAACGTAGGCAAATTTCAGCGGGTTTCGGCGGGTTTTGAGTTGGGAACTCGCAGCCCTCCACAATAGACCAAAACACATGTAATGGAAGTAGCAGATTCCTATTTTTAATTCTTCTCACTCCCTACGACAAAAATTTTAATCTCAAAACTTTGTAGAGAAAAAAATTAAAATTATATCCTAAAGTTCCATTGTCCCCTAAAGGGATAAAATGTTTTTTAGGTAGGCTCCTATTGTCTCATTATTTGTTGTAATTTTATGAATTTTTTTGTGAAGATAAAAAATTACATTAATTTTTTGAGAAAATCTTTTTTATTTCAATTGGTTCCGAGAACAAAAGTTATGGCACAAAAAGTCTTTTTTTTAGGTGTGGCGGGTAGAAACTCTTCTCCGCAATTATTTTTTTTACTTTTTTATTTATTTTTCCATATAGATTGTAATTTTATCTACAAGAGAAGCTTTGATTCATTCCATTTGGATTTGTTGTGTAAAAGTTATGGACAATCTTGTTTTCCTAGCAATCATAGCACGTTCTTGAAAAAAATAATGAGTAGGACTCATATTTGAACTCAATTTTGAAGGTTGAAAAAAATAGTTTTTCAAGGTTAAAATCTCTTATTCAAACATCTCACCATTAAAATTAGTATGTTTTTCTTCAACTTGAACCTACTTCTACTTAACAATTTCTTAATGAATGAAAATTAAGTGTGTGTTTTTTGAATTCTTTTCCTAGATTCTCAACTCAATTCAACATAAAAAAGTATAAATTCAAAATCATTAGCACAAAAATTTTAAGTTAAGAAGATTCAAAGCCAAAAAAATCTAGTTGAGCAAAGTGATAAAAAACTTTCCTTGGCTCTCTCTTTTTTGGCGTTGCCCTGAACAAATTAGGAAGCCATTTGTGGAGTTTTTTATCTTTTATTTCTTCACTTGAAGTGCAAATATCTTACAATCGACTCACTCAAAGTTTTTGAAATTTCTTCTACATATTCTTCTATAAGTCTAGTAGAAGAAAACAAATTTTAATTTATTTTTCTCTTTGCAATAGAAATGGAAGCATTGAGTGCTTTTTGATGGAAAAAGACCTTGGGACTTCAGGGGTTAAGGGAATTCAAAGTCTACAAAAGTAGTAAAGCTAGGTGTAAAAAAATATTACATTCACTTTGAATATAAATATTGTACAATCTACCACTAGTAGAATAGTCTCCCACTCTCCCTCGAGCACTAAGCTATAATATTTTAGTTTAGTACCCAAGAAAGACCTTTCTAGTTTCTACTAATACACATTGTCTAAGTGTCCTAAATTTTTTTCCATACATTTCCACACATCCCTAACCCAAGATCCTGTAGTTGAATATGAAGAAAAAAAATAGTCTTTTTCTTAGTCACTCTTTGCACCAATAATTGCAATTTTAAAGTGTTTTTTGGGTGAAACAATCATGAACCTATAGGAGGTAAAGGGTTATCCATTTCAACCCATTTCATTCTTCGGAACTCATGTGGGATACAAGATGAAGAAACTCTTAAATTATGCCAACCTAAAACAAGGTTTGAGTTTTTTTTCTTTTTTTTCTTTGTGTATTGCAAATTAAAAACCAACAATACTCATAAGATTCCCTCCTTTAGAATCTTCTATGTGACCCCACTAAAACTCCCAAAGTCATGATTGAACATGTGAAAAGTAAAAGAATCCAAAAGATGGAATATCCCTCCCTAAATATTTTGAAGTGGGCCTTGAAAGTACCATTAGGGGATGTCTTAGGGGATGTCAGGGTTGGATTTTGGGTTTCGAACCAGAAATTCAAACCCAATTTTGACTGCCCTTCTACCATGTGACAAAGGAATATGTTGAAAAGTTCCAATTATTCTCAAACTCCTACCAAAGGGGGTGGCTTTTGAAAATAACCAAAACTTTCCAGCATATTCCTTACCACATGGTTGGCTCCCATGAAAATTGGGAAAATTTGGGTTTCGAACATGTTGTTCTCAACTCAAACTCTGACGCGCTGAGTGACGCCCCCTGTTTGATATTTAAGTCGTGGGGACCCTACTTCTGTAGGAGCCAAAAAGAACCCTCAGTTGTCGAACTTGTCAATAATGTTTTCTTCAAGATGGTTTTCAAGATTTCCAATTATACTTGTTATGATGAAGCTCAATTGATTCTGAGGATGCCTGAAAGATGCTACAAATAGAGTAGGAGCACTTGCGAGGTTGGTTACAGATTCCTCTTCTACCCAATCGGACCAAACTGTCACGTGGGTGCGGGCTGCATACGGTTACAGTGGAAAACAAAAGGGTAGCCAGGATCTTTCACCTTTTACCCAGTTACATGAACCTGTGCAGTTTAGGGTACTGAATTGATTCTTACACCACTTCCAGAGTGTTTTCACCAAATCATGAAATCAAAACCCCGAAAGCAATCTAAAAGAGAAACGAGAGCAAATCCGTAAGAAAAAACAAAGGTCACTTTAGAAAATATCCAGTATTCTCCACGCACACCTACTTACAGGTTGCTGCTATAGAAATCCTGATTCTTATGAAACCACCGGTTACAAATTAAACCAATCGATTTTTTCTATCTGGTGATGTTAGCCCAATGAAAGCAATGCATCATCGTCGTAAGAATCTAAAAGTGCGCACTAACACCTAGCTTATCTGCCAGCACTGGCCCATCATTGTGTAGTGCCGTTGCCACCTCTAATCTTTGCCGTTGCACCTAGCTGTGTTAAGTAATCACTGTGATGAAAACAATTACATATGTACATGGTTGTTCAAAGTACACCTTCAATAACTGCAGCGGTATGCACAAATGTACCAGACAGGCTCGCCACCAGGTCTTCTGGATGTTGTTTTTTCAGGTTGTTTTTTATGATGTTTTTCAATCTCCACACTCGGAAGTGCCGCAAAATAATACACAAAATATAGATGTGCCATGTCAGAGAGGAGGATCGCCAGTTTGATCATGTACAGTTTACCGTGGGTGATCCAGCTTCTCATGTGGTATCAGTAAGCCCAGAGAATCTCCTGATTACCAAGCCCGGAGTCCACAGCAGGAGCAGGCACGTCCTGGAGCCGGTACTTGAACATGAAGTTCATATTCTCCGAGCCACTACAATGACTTCCAGTCAAGCAAGATAAGTTGGTGGAGCTTTGCAGAGGCGAAGTCGGGTCTTCTTCGTCCTCGTTGTAAAGAGAGCCTGCCGCCCCTTCACCAGCTGGCCATGTGCTATAGTCAAACCCCTTCGGGATGCTCTGTGCTTCGTCTTCCCCCGATGGCTCTGTCTTGGGCCGCAAGCTCGCCAATGCCTTGCTCGGCTGCATCAGTCCAGCTTGGTGATTGAATCCCAAGGGGTAAGACTTGGAGAACATGGTGTTCAGGATGGTGCTGTCCATTGGCTGTGAAATCCATGTCAAGACTCCGTGAGATGGATCCTTGTGATGGAGCTGATCCAAGTCTGGGACGCAGTTGTAGCATGACAACTGGTCCGTGCCTGCGCATGTCTCGCAGTCCGTGCAAGCGCCGTCGTCAGTGACGGTGGGGTTGGGAGAGTTGTCCACCATGGGTGGTAGAGAAGACCTTGTGTCCTCCATCATCTGCTGCGGGTACACATGCTGCATGTGCGAGTGGGAGAACAGGAAACTCCTCTTCCCTCCTGAACTCTTTTGGAAAATGCGACACACCACCCACTCGTCCTGCAACACATCAAAAGACATCGTTATTCTTGCATCATGTCTCAAAATACAGAAAAAGCTCGCATCCTACAAAGCTAACCCTAATCACGACCAAATACGACCTCCATAACGTAGCCATAACATTCTTGAGTGCCAACTGAGAGTAATTACAGCCCAGGCATGCCAAATCAGAACAAAATTAAAGCTCTGACACGACCCACATGTGAAGTCAATGGCTCATAGACTTCAGAAGCTCTCACTTGCTCAACTTCGTTAAACAAGGTGAAAAATATTGATTTCCTTCTGAAGTCAACTCAGAGGGTAGTCGACAAGGACAAATGCTTATTATCATCATTCTCGCAAAAATAGGAAGAGAGTTGGTCAGGAGTCACCCCTCCGTGAAATGCACACCTCTGGTACATCCTCTCCTAGAACACACAGTCTCCTGAGCAGCACTCTACCCATTCATTCAATGAGTGCGAGCCAATTGAAGTGCCTGTTGAAATGGCTGCAGAGTGCATACCTTGTTGACACGAGAAGGAAGACGATGGCCGCCCTCTCCCTCCAGCCGATACTCATGCATGATCCAGTTGGTCTTCTCCCCCTTGGGAGCCCGGCCGCGGTAAAACACCAGAGTCTTCTTCATGCCGACCAGATGCGCCTGCGGTTGATGCGTCACCACGTCTCGATCCTTGCCAGTCGCTTTCCAGTACCCTGCGTCGGTGGCACGGTTGGTGCGCATGCCGGTTGGGTACTTGCGGTCGCGCAGGCTGAAGAAGTACCATTCCTTCTCCCCCATCTTGGCTTTCTCTGTTCAAAGTTCACAACAATTCACACAATCAGTCAACACACTTCCAAACATCTCGTCTGAGTACTACATACACAAAACTCTCTTCAATCTTACCACAACCACTCAACTGTAGAACAGTTTGAATGTGTGACAAGGGCGCTGCAGTCAATGATAGCGTGGCAAGGTAGTCTAGAATGACAAGGTCGTGATGAAGAGGTTTGAGAGTACATTTTCAAGAAAGCGCTATATCCACGAGAGATCAGTGAGACTCACTACAAGGTCAATGGACTTGGGAGTGTCACAGTCTGCAAAGAGACGAGCTGGTGGAAGTTGGGCTCACCAGGAAGGTCCCAGGGCTCGCATTTGTTGAGATCCACTTCCGAGATGGCGTGGACGGCGAAGCTGCTGTCCAGGACCTTCTTGGTGAGGTAGTAGTTGACAAGCTCCTCGTCCGTGGGGTGGAAACGGAACCCCGGAGGCAAGAAGGGCTCCCCGCCTTGCTGCTGCTGCTGCTGCTGCTGGGTAGACTCATCCTTGGTCGCCATGGATTCTTGGGCACGACTTGCGTTCTGGTATGCTGCTGGTGGAGGTGCAGGCGTTGTGGGACGTACTGTTAGCTACGTGAAGGGGGGCTGCGGATCTTGGACATAGAGAGGACGCCGTCAGTGAACAGACATGAGCGTGAATTGTGGGTGCGGTATTCGAGGTTGGCGTGATGCTATAAGTGGAGGCGGCTGTGGGGTCCTCGCACCGAAGGGTCCATGGCTTCTCTCGTGACTCTCCGTTTCGATGACCAAGAAACTACTCGAGCACGACCCAGTGGAGTTTCTCGCCAACGATATGCAGAAGACGACACTAATGATGTTCCGAGTCACCAGCTGCTGCACTCCATCATGACTTCCGCTCTTGCCGCGATCGAATTATCCCCTTTGACGATGCTTTACACTCGGATGCCGCTTCAAATACCCAAATCAACCACAGAATCGTACAGAAGAAGAACACGAGAAATTGAGAACACACTCAAAGAGAGAAAACGGAAAAGACAGGATTACAACACTAAACAGAAGGGCAGAGTCGCGTAATACGAACACGTAAACAATGCAAGAGAGAACCAGACGTAGCGATCACAGGTGCTACAACGGTAAAGCAGGGATCGAGCTCCGTATCAACAGCAACTAAATTAGCTCCAGATCGTCTCAGAATACGCCAAATTAAGAAAATTCAGGAAAATGCTCAAGATACTCAGACAAAAAGCAGAAAGATCCACTAAAACTCTTCTAGGACGAAACTACACAGGCTGCTACACTCACTGCAAACCTCAAATCACACAAGCACAAACCTCGAATCACACACAATTGAGTACACATAAATAATTAAGCACACCGTGAGATCGATTCCACGAAAACAGAGGCAATTCATAATCCGGAGTCCCCAAACTTGAACCACCACGGACCAGGAATACACCAGGCGAACCCACACTACTTATACGACTGGGTCAGGGAATCCAAGCGAAAGAGCAATGGCTGAGGACAAGAGAGATCCAGCAATGATGAGTGCTGCGAGATGCAAACGAGCCAAGCAGGAGGGGTGCAAGGAGGAGGAGGAGGACGGAAGAAGAAGGCTGGGAGTGAGAGTTGAAGTGGGGCCAGTGGGAAAAGGTTCTCGGTACGTCCAGGCTATATTGGGGCGATTGTTTCTCTTCGGGCAGCATGTGACGGGCAGGAAGGGTGGGCCCCTGGGCTGCGGGTCGGACCTTTTTTGCGGCGCGGATCCCAGATCGGAGACAATTGATGGACGCCCCCTGAGTGTTCATGTACCTAAGGGGAAGAAAAAACCTGTCACGGCAGTAGGGGTACATTCACACTTAGGGGGACATCTTACCCCTTGGGGTGCCCTACTTATTAGGCCGAATCTAAATTATTTATACTGGGGTTAACAAGAGTTTGAAATATTATCGATGCAAGGGTAAAGTATTCCTCGGTAAGAATGAGAATTAAGGTGGAAGCACCCCAAACCGTCAGTTTAAGGAATTCAGCATACTTGGAGGCACCATTTCAAGAAATTAATATTATGGTGGTGTTAGCAAGAGAAAATCATGAATTTTCAAAAAAAAAAAAAAAAAAAAATTCGGACTTGGCGTGTATTCTCTATTAATTTTCAAAGTTGCAGTCTTGTAGGTGGACCCAAATCTGAATTCTGACAAATTCAGCACTTATCCAATCATAGTGAAGAGAGGAAAAAACTTTATAACACATGTCAAGGACCGTTCAATAAAAGTCTAGGGACAGTTTATAGTCCATCTAGGAACAAAGATTAGATAGAGGTGCGGTATTGGGTGTTTCTACCTTAGTTCACACAAAATGGGGAAGTTACGGTTCACGTAAATGGTTTGAAACCTCAATTTCTATTGTATCTCTTGGGACTTTTAACCCTTAAAGGATGAGTTGGTCGCCTTGGAAATCAGCTCTTCTCATACCGTGTGAATTGTTGGCTTAAAAAAATGCAAGAGCACTCATTGGAAGTCAAACTATTGTACAAGACATTCCCTTTCCACCCAAAATTTGGAAGATGAATAGTTGCACTTTTGTCTTGCATGGAGAGATTCTTTGTTATTCATCGGCTAGAAAACATCCTACACGTTGTTTATTGGTTAATTAGGACTTAATATTGTTACAAAGTAGTTGTAAAAAATTACTGTAAAAAACAAATTTCATCACATTTGTCATCCTTGTGCTAAAGTCACATTGGCAATCAAGAAGAAGATAATATGTACTTTTATAAATTGAAGAGTCAAAGTAATCTTGCAATACCATCAATAGAAGGTCTTAACATAGACAAGTTGACTTAACTGGCTATAGTTTGAATTCTTTGGTTTAATTGGTATTGTGTGATTAGAATAATTTTCAATTCCAAATAATTATAGGTTGTCACTTTGAAAAAGTCCAAACAACTCCAAAGATAATTATTGACTATCACTTTTATTATATTCTCATACTAAATTTGTCTACCACATGGTTTTGAATCTAGTATGGATGGGCCAGAAGTCAATCGTAAACCACTAGACTATAATGTTAGCAAGTCCCTATTAGAGTTCATTATTTTGTCAATGAGTGTTGTTGTTCATGATTTAAAAGATGAGTATTTATCTCTTTTTATGCATTTAGACTGGAGTAAATAGAAGCTATTGTTCATGCCTTCATAAGTGGGCAAAATATCAATATTTATATCCTATTCACTTGTAAAGTCTATAGAAGACTTTGACTAAGATTTGAAGGCATGGCCAAGGTTGGAAAAGCCAGTGGAGTATAACATTTAGTAGCAATGAGCTGCACTGCCTTTCTTTTGTCGGAATGATGTGGAATATTCTACATCCAACATTAGCTAAATTACATGCGTAGATATTTGTTAGAGAATTGAGGTAAGTCTGTTGGGTTCCAATTGTATATGGTGGGAGCACCCATTACCACCCTACACGGGAAAAATTTCAAACGCACTCAACTGCTCACCATCTGTTCCACAGATGCTTAAGTGATTATGTCTAGGTGGTCCAACCATAGTGTGCATTGAAGTTCCAATACATTACAAATGTATGGACAATTAGCACTCTTTATTAATTGAAAACAATGAACCAAAGAAGTAGTTTGCATTGATACAAAAATCAACTATAATTTGAATTTTAGGGTGAGAAGAGAAGCTATATATAGACAAATTTGGGGTGGCAGGTGGTAACACAATTCATGTGGGATATGTTAATTAGAATGAGTAGAAAACTAACCACTCATGATTAAGTCAAAAGCAGGAATTGTGTTTGAAGTAAAATTTCAAACCTCATTTAGGCATAGTAGGATAAATTTTATTAAAAATCTTTGAACTGAACAAAGTTGTGAAATTAAGTAAATTTTAATCTCCAAAAATCCTTTTGAGATTTAAATTCTCCAATAAAAAGTTATGGACAGTTTTCAGAGAGGGGTTGGAAGGGACATTTTATTTTACATTTTCAAACATCCTCTCTGAAATTTGTCTATAACTTTTTATTGGAGAATTGAAATCTCAAAAGGATTTTTGGAGATGAAATATAAATTTATTTAACAACTTTTTTTAGTTCAAAGTTTTTTGAGAAAATTTATTCTACTATGCCTAAATGAGGTACAAAAATTTATTCCAAACATAAGTTTTTGTTTTGACAATGAGCGGTCAAGGTCTCCTCTTCAAATTATCCCATACCTTTTGAGGACTCACGATAGACTATGAAATTCAATATAAAAATGACGTCTCTATCCATCCTATAAATGACAATGATGCAATCCATGCAATTTACCATCTAAATGTAATTTTGGTCGCAAATGATAAAATTTCATTGGTGCAATACTTGTTGGAGTTTTGATAAACCATTTTTCTTTACAATTGTTTCTTGAAATTTATATCAGTCCTAGAATTTGTAAAAAATAATGAAGCATACCATAAATGTATTGCCACCATCTTGGTACCAAAGCTTAACCCCTAAAGTCCCAAGGCCATTTTTCTGCCAAACCCACTCAAAACTACCACTTTTGCTATGTTCACCTATGAAATAAATATTTTAAATATTTTTTAGAATCTAACCGTAGGATCTTGCTCTAAACTTGTCTCAGATCACGTGATAATTTTTTTGTGATGTTTGACCGTATAGATTGAAAGATATTAGGATTCAAAGTGAAAGAAAAAAAATTATTTCAAGAAATTGCTATGCTTGCCCACAAAACAAGAAACTCCATAACTTTCACATCACTAATCCAAATGAAATGAATCAAAGCTTTCCATTTAGGAGAAAATATAATCTACAAGAAAAAAAATATTAAAATTTTCATTTCAATTTTTTGTGGATTTTTTGTTGTTGTACGGTCTCCCCCATTTTAAGGTTATTGTGGCATAACTTTTGCTTACGGGCACCAATTGGAATAAAAATTATATTTCCGGAAAGCTCTTAAGTTTATCTATCTTATGGAAAAGTTTCAATAAAAATTGAAATCATAGAAGCCTACCCGAAATCCATTTTGCCCCTGTAGGGACAATGGGATTTTATGGGTTAAATTAATGATGTGAGGATGAATCTTGTTGATGAGAAGTCAAAAAGGAAAAGGTAGTCTCACTGAAGACTACTGAATGTTATGAGAGGAAATGAAAGTCTTCCATGTACAGTTATAAATTTGAAGAGTGAGAGGTCAAAGTATATGTTTCAAATAAAATTTAAAGAAAATTAGCCTTCAATGTATTGTTAACCAATAAAACATGGAACACTAGAAAATTAAAAACTTTTGGATTTTGAAATTAGGGTGGGCAAAACCAATCAAATTTTCAAAAATATTTCAAATTATAGTATAAATAGTGGCAATAACTATCTCATGTGATTACAGAATCCTCCAACCAACCGCCCTCCATTGAAAAAAATGAGACTCATTGATACCCTGTTGAGAAAATTCCCACCCCCATTGAAAAAAATGAGAGCCATTGATCCCCCATTGGGAAAATTCCCACCCCCCTTTGAAAAAAATGAGAGCCATTGATCACCCATTGAAAAAATTCTCCCCCCCCCTCCCCTTTTTGATCTCCTGTGAAAATCTCCTTTAATCCTCCTATTAACCGACCTCCCCTTATCTGGAAAAATAATAAATATGGATACTAATATGTGTCCAAGATATAGATACAATACGGGATATGAGATATAGTCAAATGGACATATCCTATATTGTTTGGAACTGTCAAGTGCTCCCTCAAATTCAAATAGGAGGAGGGGAAAGGGAGGATAATAAAGAAAAAAATTTATTCACCAAATGGGAGAGGGGGATGAGGTAATAGATTTTATTTTTTTAAAGATTTAATCACAAAAATTTGGGAGAATGGGGGAGGTAATAAGTATTTATTTTTTAAAAGTTTTAATGGGTGATTTGCAAGGAACACTTGTCCTATTTTGTGTCCCCTTGACTTTGGACATGTAGTTTTTTGCTCATAACTTTTGCGTCGTTCATCCGTTTTCCATGAAACTTAAAGGGAAGGTACATGTGGTAGTTTCAGATGTTGAGTAATTTTGTAGGATTTCTTAAAATTGTTTTACTATTTTTAAACAAACCCTAATTGGATGTCTACCTTGGCCATTTTGGGGGGTTATAGTACCATTTTTGACCAAAAAATAAGAATTTGAAGCTCAAAATTAGTATACAAGGATTTATTCTAAAGTTACAAAATTTCACCAAAGTATTTATAAAAATAGTAAACAATCCACCCTCCACATGTGCTCAAAGTGCACTACCTTTGCGCAAGTGCAGAGAACACAATTTTATTTTTTCAAAAATAAAAGTGGTTGTATAACTTTTAGAGATAAATTTTTTTGTCTTTTAATTTTCACATTCATACTTTTTAGAATGCTTTACAAATTATACATATTTTATTTCATTTAAAAAATAATAATTCCAAAAGTTCATAGTACTCTAGTACTATGGCCGTTTGAACCCAAATCAATAGGTGTTTCTTGCAATGACCCTAATCACAAAAATCGAGGAGAAGGGGGGGTAATAAATTTCTTTTAAAAAAAGTTTTAATCACAAAAATCGGAGAAGGAGGACAAATAAAAAATTAATTAATTTTTTTAATGGGGGTCTTTTGGATGGATGGATGGGGGTGCATTATCCTCACTATCCACTCAAAAGATAGACAAAATACTAGACAAAATAGTGACAATAATTTATGCCTAGGTATGTAAAAAACTAATTGAACATAGAAGATGAAAAATACTTGCTATTGAAGCTCAAAAAAACTCCAACTCAAATTTAGGACATCTTGTTAGCACTTGTCTAGAATTTTCTATTTGGAAGAAAATTGCCTAATGTCAAAATCTATTTGTAGATATGCTAAATTTAGAGTAAGTTTTTTATTACTTAAATTTTCATCTATATTACCAGTTTCAATTTCATTTGAGTGTTTTTCTAGAATTTTCAATCCAATTTACCACCTTTGACCTAATTGCAACTACCAAATAGCTTCATCAACCACCACTCTAGCTCTGTTCTAAAATATGTTGTAAGAAAATGCAACTCCACATTCCAACCATTGAGGTTAGGATGAGGGTGGGAATGTGTAATCCCGTGAGAGCATCACCATTGTTCGATATCCAAAATGCCAGGCCAAGGCAACCTCTCTAGACTCAATATTTGAAAATGTAGGTTAGATTGGGCCAATGACCCTCATTCATGTTTAGTGTAATGGTCCAACAAAAGTTTGATTTCTACAAAGCAAATATTACATTTATACTATTGTTGGTTTTAGATTTGGATTTAGGTGGCTTCAAGGGAGGCACTATTCATTTTCCAAAGCTTAAGAGTACTATTCACCAACCATTATATTAAAGTTTTTTCCTTGCCAACAAAACAAAGTATCAATAAAAAGATATTTCGAGAATCTGAGCTCCAAGTGCAAATAGCCGGACACAATTGGATGGCAACTTGAGCTTGTTCAATTTTAGGGACCTAGATTGATTTTGAACATCAGCATGCACACAATGCACACTAAATGAAGGCATGGCACACCCTTGCATGAGCTGACTTACAAAGTTACAATAGCAATGCTCCAACAATGTTGCCACTTTAATAAAAGCAAAAGCATCATTATGAGAAATAACATGGATCCCTAGAGTGATGACGGATATATGTTAGAGCATCTATATGGTGGACACACAAAGAAGGGGCGCCAAGTGGGGGTTTTGGCATGCGATTTTGAAGAGTGTGGCTTCACTACTCGTCATGTGCTCTGCGGTGGCCATGCCAAGGAGGGACCCACATTGCACCACTCGCGAGACTCGCCATTTGGCTGTGCACTCTTCAAATTATGAAGTGGCCAACAATTTTTTTGGCCTTGGTATCCCTACTAAGGTAGTGTGCTCATAAACCGTCACTTAAGGGCTGATTCGCCTTTTTAACAGGTTTCCAGGGACATAATGATTTTTAGCATATTTTTCAGAGAAAAGAAAATAGATGCAGAAGCCAACACAAGTAGTTTCATATTTTTCCAAGCATTTTTTAATTACTTCTAATTTTCAAAGATCTAGGTCATAGGCACCTATTTGTGACCATAGGTGTCCCAAAATCCGTCCCCTTGTGACTTATAAAGAAATGTGCAAAAATCATAGCCAATGATTGGCTCTTACAATAAAAAAAACAATTCTTCTTGAATTCATTAACAAAACAAAGAGTTCCATTCAAGGTTCACCTTGCATCCATTCTACAGCTACCTACAGGACGATCTAAAGAAGAGGGGCGGATTTTAAACCACCTACCTTACGGGGCACTCTAGCTAGCTTGACCATGCCACTCACCGATTTTGCCCCCGTTGGCGAGTTGCCGTGGGGATGATGTTATTTCTCATAATGAGCCTCTACTTTCACAATCAATCGGACATAAACTCAGTGGTTGGGTTCTTGGTCCACTAGCGGCTTTTTAATGAAGGGTGGAGATGAAGGGCATCATAACACTACTCCAAAACAGCCCCCTGCCCTGCCCCACCCTCTCAGAAAAGAACATGTCTCTCCTCATCCAATGTGGGACTCTCACTTGTCGTGAAATGAGGATGTGGTAAGTGCAAGATGCCTGGGAATCTCCCCCTTTAATTTATCAAGTGTTTATGTTCAGTTGGTGGGGGGAATAGTCTAGCTAGCTGGTACGGGGAAACCATGTGCAGCAGGCAAGGCATTGTCATCAATTACCTCATGCTGTGCTACTGTGCTTGACTCCACAGCGAACCATCATGACGGCCAGGGTGAACTGACCCCCTCGCTCATCCCCGAAGGAAAACCCGGAATTATTTTATATCCCACGCATGATAAAATTTGCAATTTTTGAATTCATATTTGCAATCGGAGGCCCCAAATTAGTTGCAAGAGATGTAGAGCATACATTTTTGGGGCATAAAATAGGGGGTCTTTTTTTTACTTGCACCCCCTTGACTCACCCCTAAACTGACTTAGGGGGGACGAGCGAGGGGGTCAATTCACCCCGACCCATCATGACTAAGCTTGTACACAGTTCCAAAACTTACTCTCCAAAATGATGCGCAATAACTAACTTATAAGTTAAGGTGGGAACACCTAGAAACGTCAAAGCCATTTGGTGTATAGTTGGAGGCACCTTTTTCTAGAAAAGAAATATTTCTGTAGTATCATGAATTTTCAAAAAAAAAAATAGGATTTTGGATAAGATATGTAATTTCTATGAATTTTCAAAGTGAAACTCCCTAGGCCATTGAAATTGTCACATAGTTTGGTTTGAAAACCGAAATCTAGAGAAATTTGTAGTCAACCCAATTCCAATTAGATATGAGAATGGTTTAATGGCACTTTGGGGAGGGGAGCACTTTTAACCCCCAAAGGTTTTTGACTATGATTTCACCAAAAACGCTTCCAAACTGCCATTTCTAGTACAAGTACCAAAATTTTACAAAAATATAATTTTTGGACATATGTAACTGTAGGATCTTGTAGTATACTGGTTTGAGAAGATGTAGAAAAAAATTCAGAAATTTCCATCGTGCAGATTGCAAGATATTCATTTTTGAAGTGACAAAAATCCTTTGGGGGGCCTTGCAAAAAACCAAGCAGCTGCACTTCACAAGGTTACATTTGTATGAAAAAGTGGTCAAAATGGTGGTTATTCTTTGAATTCATTCTTCAAATTCAAGTTGGCTACATGCTTGAAAAAATTTAGATCATTTGGAATTGTACAACATATATGAAAAAAGTAGTGAGTAGAAAGAAGTAGGGAATGACTTAAAATACTAAATTGTAAAGAATTTATTTATAAAATTGAAAAATGACAATCCCTATGGTTGTAATGCTGTAATAAACAATCTAAATCTAATATTTTTATTTTATTTTCCAAAATTATTTAAAGTTAAATTAAATAAAGGACTCCAAAGTTTATCTTAGAGTAGAGATTCCATAACTACTTGCAAACTAAGACTCTTCATAACTTTCATCTCATTAATCAAAATGGAATGATTCAAAACTTTCCACTTCTATACTAATCTAGAAAACCAATTTCAAATTTTTATTTAAAAGAAAAGTGATTTTCAAAAAAGTTTTTTTAGCTACCCGGGGTGCCTGCACATTGCTAAAAACAACATATCATACAATAACTTTTTAACCATGTAGTCAACATAGCAATATGGGGTGAATTTCAAAGAAAAATAATAAAAACTCCATGTGTGCATCTTCTGTAGAGCAATAAATTAGCTGCTGGAACACCAAATTTCTACTTGGCTTCCAATAGAAATGCCAATTATTAATCCAATGGAGGGACACTATAAAAAAAATTGGATTCAACCACACTGAAAATGACCTCTCCTGCTTGAATATTTTTTAGATTTCTAGCATTCTATAAAGAACTCTTAAATGAAGTTTCTGAAATTTCTTCCAGACATTATTATACTAGTCTAGTGCAAGATCTTACAGTTAGAAATGCAAAAAAAAAAATTCTAATTTTTTGTGCACTTCGCTATAGGAATGACAATTTTGAATGGAATTTAATGGGAAAAAAGGCCTTGGAACTTCAAAGGTTAAAGCAAACCCATTTAGTGCCCCAATTGAAGCATTGACCTTTGAAAGCTCCCTTCGACAATATTCAACAGCTACAATACCACTTTATTGGCTCTATCCTTTGGACAAAAACTATAGCATCAACTGTAGTTACTAAATGTGAGTATCCAAATCCTATCTACAACCACATTCACACTGCACAATACAATTAGTGTTTGTTTGAAGGGGAGGTCGCCTAGTCAAACCCCTTTCCTTGTCCGATTGATCAAATGGGAGGGTATGATTTTTAAAAGAAATAATTTTGTTTTTTAAATTAAAATTTTTCTTGTGTACCATTGATTCAATATTTTATTTGTTTAATTTCCCCACTATCCACTATAAAGAAAACTGATATTGTTGTTAAAGTCTCATGATCACACCATTTCTTTTTCTTTTTGTCTTTTTCAGCGGCTTGGGGGCAGGGTTGAGGATGCCCTATGACTTGTGATGGAACTTATGCCATAGTCTCTGCCTCTGGAAGAGCCCTATTCCCTGCTGGAAATCCTCCAAAAACTTGACTCCAGCGGGAAGAGGCCAAATTCTTGGTCAAAGTTTAAAATTGTTTGACTTCAATTCTCGGAACATTGATGTGGTCATTGCATGTACAGAATTGAAAACAGTTTAAGTTATTAGAGCAACTCCACCGCTTCAACTTCATATGGAACGTGAAAAGGTTTTCAGAGAGTGAAATCGTGGACTAGGTTCAGTAGTGTTTCCACTTCTTACAGAGCAGACACAGACACATCCATGCTTCATCCCTCAGCAACACCTTATCCAACTTACTTTGCGTCAATGAAGACGTCATGAAATAGAATGATTCATCTTTAGTCAAAGGGTTTGAGTCACCACATGACCTCTCACGTGGTCTCAAAGACCTCAACAATGGCGTGGGTGAAGCATTGTACTATTGCCCAGGAAAATTGGAAAGTCATAGTGGTGATGCGGTGAAACCCTAAATCACTGCTTTTATGCTACAATTGTGGTCTTGTTTGTGGTGGAGCTACTTCTAGGCTACATTAACCCCTAAAGTGTTCAAGTTTAGTCTTGTTCACACTTAGTAATACGGTTGGTATTAGCACAAGGTTGCTAGCATGTGAGCCTAGAATCTTGAGTCCATGAGTTTAGGAACCTAGACACCTATATTATCAACACCTTCCATGGTTATAGGAAACCTATGTTATAAATACCTATTTTATAGGCACCTTCCATGATTATAGGATACCTATGTTATAAACACCTTCAATGATTGTAGGGTACCTACTTACACCTAGGCTTAAGGCTCATAGGCTCACATTTCTAGGCTCATTTACTATTGTCATTGAATATTAACAACAAGAATCCAATTCAAAGATGTAAAAAAAGTTGTTTTAAACCCTAAAATGCTCATAAGGATGTTTTGTGTCCTTTGAATGACTTCAAGTAGGGCAACAAGATAGAAAAAACAATTTTTCATCTAATATTTTTTGGGATGTTTGCTTGAATGCATTTTTAGTGAATAATATTGAATATTGTCTCATTATGGTATTATTAGCTTTTCAAAAGAAGAAGATGTTTAAACCATGGATCACCATAAAATTCACTCTAGTAGTTGATTTTGGCCACTTCTTGCTCTTTGCACTTGATGTGAATTTTAGTCATAAAAATGATATTTTTTGAGTTTGAGCCCAACTAATGATAAGAAGTTTATCAAATGAAGCTTTAACTCCAATTGGTAAATTCTTTAAATTGAATATTTCATTGCAATTTGAACCTTGGGCCTACAACCATGGTTGTTGATTTCCTAATTTTAGAATGATACGATAACTTTGGTTTATATTGTGATACTATATACTACAATACACACCTATGATGAAAATTTCAGATTTTTTGAGCAAAATTTGATTTTTAATAAGATTTTTTTACTTTTCTTTTTTAAAATTTATAATATCTTCAATATTTTACAAAAGACTTTGAAATTTACATGACTCATATAGAAAATATGTGTTTTTTTGTTTGAAAAATAAATATAAAAAATCTCATTCATATATAGTTGCAAAATTATAGTAAACGAACTAAAGGATTGTGAGGCTTGAAATCTATAGTCATAAGACTATCCTTCCAAAAATTAACCCTCAAATGTATGAGCAAGTTGTTTCTCACTAAAGAATGGATGATTTCAATCCATTTTTTTGGAATAGAGTTCCTTGAGTAACAATATGCAACACTTTAAGGTAGATGGCCCTTTATTATGCAACTATTAAATTTTATAGAGAAAAAGATGATAAATCCACGGATCACAAAAGATGCATTTCTAGTGTATTTTGACAATTCTAACTTCTTTACTCTTAACATGGATTTTAACATTAAAATTATCTTTTTTGAATTTGAGTCCAACTAATGAATTGAAGTCTAATTTCTACTCTAATTTGGAATTTTAGAAAATTCCCAAGATTGGATATTTTATTGCCACTTGATCTTTGGACCTATTACTATGGGCTGTAGAATTTCTAATTATAATGTGATTAAAACATTTTTCTTACACCATAATATACAAATTTACTGAAAAAATCTATATTTTAAAAGTCATTTTGCATTTTATATGAATTTTTTGAACAATTTTTCTTCAAAAATCAATGATAATTTGAAATTTTCACAAATGAAGTATTAAACTTTTGTGACTTCTAGGAAACATGTGAGTTCATCTTTGAAAAATATAAATAATAAAATTCACACATTTTCAATGGCAAAATGGGGCATCTAAAGAACTTGAGTGGCCTACAAATTTGACCACATAATGATAGGCTTTGACATTATAGAGTTAAAATTTTCTTAAACCCTAAAAGGACAAGACCTATCACCAAAGTAATCAACCAAAAATTATTTGATTCTAAGATGAATATATGCATTCTTTGTTTCTATGATAATCCCCAAAGTTTTTCATCAAATGCCTTTTGTTCTTCGCAATGTTGCTAATTTAAATCATAAAAAATGCACTTTGAGGTTTTTGGAAATTTGGGCATGACTTAACTCTTAAGTGTCTAAGCTTTTCCAAGGGTGTTTTCCCTATGAAAAAAGAAGATGGACTTATTGTTATCCTTAATGAAGCAAATTGATTTTTTTTCAAAATCCGATCATACATGTAGATGTTTAGAGAGCTTACTTATTAGTATGCATACCAATTTTGAGTGTGAAATTGCATAGGAGTTGTGAGATTATAACAAGAGAAATGTACACATTTTATTTTTAGTATGTTGCTCCTCCTCACAATGTTTCAAAAATTTGCATATAAAAGTTTTGGGAATGGGAAGTAATATGAACAACTACAAATAGTGTTAGTACACTAAAATGCACTTCCAAAAAACTTAATTTCACATGAAAAGCTATCAAACTCATTACACAATCCACCTTGCAATTGTTGAAATGCAATTTTGTTTGGTAAGTAGAAATTACAAAGAATCTACTAGTTTGGATGAAAAATAGTTGTTCTCCATTTGTCAAAAGGATCGGGTTTTTTTGGGGGTGGGGATGCCCATGCGAGGAGTACAATATAGTATATGAGTTAACTTAACCCTTGAAAGACCAAGTGTCTATTTAACGTACACAAGAAATATCGGGTAGCTTCTTACATAGTCATTTTGGGTCGGATTTTCATGAAATTTGGACACAATGTATGAACATGTACTTCCTTGGTGATAAACTAATTTTTTTCCAATTGGATGCCTGGATCAAAAGTTATGCTATCCTAAAGTCCTAAACTTTTAGGGCAACTTGGGCAATTTGAGAATCTTTTGGAAAAAAATTCATCAACTTTTGAAATTTGGCATGTATGTAACTAATAAATTAAGGCATACAATCGTCCAAGAACAAAGCAAATTTTAGTCTTCAAAACATTTTCTTCTAACTTCAAGTCCTATTATCTTTCAATTTGTGAAATCAAAGTTCTTGAAATTTTTTCCACATATTCCAAATGTTTGTCTCTAAATTTTCAACATTCAAATTTCAAATTTCAAATTTCGTCATTGCACAAGAAATCATCAAAAAATGACTCACTTATTGCCAATTCACTTAACCTTCTTGCATTGCAAGGTGATTTAGTATATACTAAACATCTTAATTGCTTCTAAAAAATTTCACGAGTGAACCTAACATCATATACTTATGAATGGTCAAAATCCTCATTTCTGTGCAAAGCAAAAATTGTATTCCAAGAGGGCCCGAAGTCTGTGCCCCTATTTTGCACTATTGCAAGAATGAAAAAAGTTTTTTTTTCCACTTCAAGTGTTATAATCTTTCAATCTACACGGTCAAATGGGCTGAAATTTTCCCACACTTCAATCAAACACTTTACTTCACTTTTATACTGTTGAAGTTTCAAAAAAAAAAAATCAATCTTCATTTTTGAATAACATACCAAAAAACCGTTGTTTTTGACAATGTCTCCCCTCAACAATCCCCCCCCCCCCATGTTCCTTAGAGCATCACCACCCATCTTGCAAAATGCGGAGTGATTTGGCTTGCAAAATGTAGGGCCATTCAATTTGTAAGCCAAACCACCCCACCCAGAGCATGCTGTAACTGCATTTTGCAAGATGAGTAAGTTTCCAAATTTGGACTACTTTGCAAGGTCCATCCAATGGGCTATAGTGCTAAGAGCATGCCCACCCGTCATGCAAAACGGATGACTTCTTAAAAGAAGTTGCCAAATCTGCCCCACCCGTCTTGCATAACGGATGACCTGTTAAGAAGTCATGTCTGTAAACCACTTGCGGCCTGCAAAACAGGGTGCTTTTGCAGGCCACTCTCCGCAGCCTGCAAAACGACTTTCCCTACAAGCAACGAGTTCCTGCAGGCAAGTTTGGCGGAGGAAGTGACTTGCAATGTGCGTTCGAGACAGGTGGTGACAGTTGATTGGATTAGCTTAAGCAACTGGATCTGCTAGTTCGGCTTCTTAACCAACTGCGGGTGGGGCGCAGCTCACCACCCGGCTTGCAAAGCGGATGGTTCTGCATTTTGCAGGCCAAATCACCACCGCTTTTTGCAAGACAAGTGGTGATGCTCTAAAGGTCTGCACTTTGGGGGAAAGTGTTGATGCTCTTGTCTCATGTGGTTTGCAAGCCATGCTTTGGCTTGCAAAACACCCCATTTTGCAAGCCACCGAAGGCTTTTGGCTCGACTTCTTAACAACAAGTTCATCTGTTTTGCAAGCCAGGTGGAGATGCTCTTAGGGGGGTAAACCCCACTAATCAGCACTCCGCACTCAGTCACAATAGATTCCAGTAAGACCGAATTGTCAACCGAAATCTCAAAAGATAGACACAGCTAAGTTAAGTTAGCCGGCTCCCGTCCCTTCCCTCCCAGCCAAGAGAATCGAATCTTTCTCCCAAATGAATCCACTTTCAGAGTTACTAACCCCTTTGGCCAACAAGCAAGATAATCGTCGATTTCCAATCTCCACATGAGTCATGCCTTCCGTTTAGCTAGCAGTACGTTTTTGTTTCCTTGTTGTTCTAGACTAGACTAGAGTAGTCTAGCTAGGAGGAAAAAACACGAGCCTGGAAAAAGGCTTCAGTCATCTCTCCGTCCGCCTCACTCTCCTCCAATTCAAGCCGCTCCGTCGCTAGCTTTACTTACTTCAGTCGTTGGTACAGACAGACTGCTTTATTTGCGTGCTCCGTCTGGCTCCCTTGCATGCAGTGGCTGGGGTGGGTCTCCTTTCGGCAGTGATATAAAGTTCCGCATGCCTGTGTCCATTTTTTTAATTCTAGTTTTAAAAAAAAACTACTGTAACAACAAAACTGTACAGTCGATCACTTCGAATTTGGCTCCGAAGTCACTTCGTAGAATGTACGTTCGTTCAGGGAAGTTCGTCCTTCTTGAATTGATACAGTACGTACGCCTTGTCCAGATTCTCGAAATTTAAGGGCCGCAATTACCGCCGGGGAAATCAGCCCAGCGCAAGTGGGCAAGAAAACACATATTGTATTATATATAACATGGAGAGTATGATTCCGATGATGAACAGTCCTCTTACTACTGTAACTTACAAACCGGGACCGGGAATCTACCTGTATTGCGTCCGACTACGATCGATGGAATAATATTGTTGTTGTAGCACTCGATCATCTACTCCACAGCTAGTCCGAGCATGATTCCGATGCATGAACAGTCCTCTTACTACTGTAACTTACAAACCTGGACCGGGAATCTACAAGTATTGCGTACGAATACGATCGATGGTGGAATCATTGTAGCACTCGATCATCTACTCCACAGGCAGAGGCCGAGTGCTAGCTAGACTGGGACATTTGTTTCAAAAACCTATGAAACAGACAAAAAGTGTTTGGACATTTAGAACCTCCGTGGGGAATATGCTGTTGGGTTCTTTAGAGAGCTTCCCGAGTAGGTATCCAACAATTTCATGCAGCACACATTCATCCATTTAACCCCTAAAGTTCCATAAAGTTCTTTGACTATGTTTTCACCCAAATGCTCCACACGACCAAAAGTGCCATTTTTAGTACAAGTACCAAGTTTTAGAAAAAAAAAAAAAAAAAAAACATTTTTAGACACATGTAACTGTAGGGTCTTGTAATATGTTGGTTTGAGAACATGTGGAAAAAATTTCAGAAATTTCCGTTGTGTAGATTGCAAGATATTAGCGTTTGAAGTAACAAAAATTATTTTTTGGGCCCTCTGAAAAACCGGGCAATTGCACTTCACAAGGTCACATTTGTATGAAAAAATGTCAATGTTGTTGGTGCTCCTTTGGATTCATTCTTCAAGGTAAGTTGGCTACATGCTTCAAAATTTTCACATCATTTGGAATTGTACAACATATAGGAAAAAAATAGTGAGTAGAAAGAATGATTCAAAATACTAAATTGTTGAGAATTTAGATATGGAATTGAAAAATGCCAATACCAACAGATGTAATGTTTTAATAAACAATCTACATCCTATGATTTTTCTTTTTTTTCCAAACACATTGAAAATTGAATTAAATAAAGGACTTCAAAGTTTATTTTAGAATAGATAATCCATAATTGCCGCAAACTAAAAGTCCTCATAACTTTCATCTCTTTTATCAAAATAGAATGATTCAAATTTTTTCACATATATATATAAATCCAGAAAATCGATTTTAATTTTCCATTTTTGAAATAAAGTTTTTTTTTCTTATCTACATGGACTACTTGATCGAGGAAAAAAACTACATATTATACAATAATTTTTTAACCATATAGTCAAAAGTTATGAAAATTATCGAGCCTTAACGAAAAAAACCCACATACATGTTGTGTGAAATTTTTTAAGAAAAATAAATAAAAATTTCATTTGTAACGAGATGCCCAAAATTGCTACATTGCCAAAAAAACACAATTTTGTCCTTTAGAGGTTAATCCCTCAAAGACCAAGAGAACGCAATGTGTTCTCTTCAAATTTTCAATGGCAAATTCTCAATAGGGTGAAATAAATCTCAATAATTTGTAAGCTAAGATCTTATAGAATGACAAGTTGATATTCTTGTTGCATTTTTTTTAATATTCAAAGATTCAATTTTCAAAGTATTTAAATTCTTATTTAGGAAACGTAGTCTAATAGAAAAGGGTGTAAACATATATAATGTTTTTCTAATGAAAGGAATATGGTAATAGGGATGGAAAAAAACATTTTCTTGAACATTTCTAGTCTTTACTCTGCATAAACAAATTGGGTTTGGAGATTTCTTTTTTACTTTTACTTTTATTGTTTAGAAATTTAAAAAATTAAGGGTTTAATCTAGTGTGATTAAAAACACAAAATAATTATAATGATTCCAAATTTTTATGAAGATGTTCCAAACAATATGCTAATAATATTAATTGTTAAATTTCAAAAAATGACACATATATTAATTTTTTAATTTTTTATAGGATCCAATTTGGTCAATTTTGGCTTTCAATTCCTTTTGTTTGAATTTGTATACAAATTTGAGAGAGTTTTTTGTCTTTCAATTCTTTCAACTTAAAAATACAAAGAAATTCCTTAGATTCCAATACAACTTTTGGGGGGGGAGGGGAGAAGGGTGTTTAAAAAAGAATTATTCATGTTCTTATAAATTTTCTTCTCCCAAAGCTATGTTTTCTGCATGTAAAGTTGATCATCCAAAATTGTTATAATCTAAAAATCCAATTGGCAAAAATTTCCACAATTAATTCCATGCATACTAGACAAAGTAAGGTAGAAGGCTCCAAAATGGAGCGGGCATTAAGAATGGCCCCTATAAATGGTTGCGAAATGGACAAATAGTAGTTCATAAATTGACCTCCATAGTCATTGAATGAATCAAGGAAAAAACATTATTAATTGCAAGAGCCAATCATTCTTTTTGTTTTCCCATTTTTTTTTAGAAGTTGCAAGTGAACGGTTTATGGACGATCTAGGGACATAAATAGGGACCTATGACACAACTTCTTTGAAAATCTATAAGTAATTAAAAAATGCTTCAAAAAATATGAAACCACTTGTATTAGATTCCTCTTTTATTTTTCTTTGTCTAAAAAATCAGCTAAAAATATTTCCATTTAAGAAAATACATGAAAAAGGCGGATTAGCCCTTAGATGAGCCATTTCAGAGCCTCGTACCTTATTTTATATGGTTAAAATTAAGAAATTTAAGTACATGTATGCGCAAAAAATATCAAAGTAGGACAATTCATTGAAAACCTCCATTGTTTGGCCTTGAGGGTTTAAGGTATGGTGGGCACTCCTAAATGTGCCACTGACCCTAAATCGCCATCTTCACTCTATGTACATTTCCAAAATCAATTACGTACCTATGTGGAATAAATGCTTAGAACCAAACTTTGTTCTTTCATAACTTTTACATATAATATCCAGATGTTGTGTTCTTTGGTGCATTGGAACCTCCTTTCACTTGCCAAGAAGAAAATATGACAATTTAAATAGTCTATCAATAATAATTAGGCACAATAGCAATTAGTGGCGGTTTTGGGGGTACCTACCTTATGCAACCTATTTTTGATAATGTTAAGCATTTTAGTATATGTGTGATTGAGAGATATATGGTATGGAGGGGTTAATTTTCTTCCATGTTAAGCAATATAAATATTGAAGATAGCACTATTTTTTGCTAATTTTTCATCAAGTTTGGAATTAGTAGAATTTAAAAAAGAATGGATTATAGTCCAACTCAGTGGGGTTTCTTCTGGCAATTTGGTGAATTTTTGCACCTTTTTTTTTCCTAACACCAAGCCATAGGAAATTTTTAGTAAAATTTTGGATGAAATCGCCAAAAAACTTCAAGTTCAAGAAAAATCTTGGATGAAATCACCAAATTGTGAATGAAAATAGAATTATAGATACATAGTATCACATTTTCTATCCAATACGTGGATGAATGTTGAAACTTGGAGCACCACCGTAACATTTAATATTGCCACTTTGCCTCTTCATGAAAAATGAAAAAAAAAAACACTCGGCCAACTTATTCTTGATGTATCGGTGAATCTATTTTCAAGAAGTGCAAAACTAAAAACTAGCCTTAGTAACTTTATTAATTAGATCTCAATGTGTTATTCATCACATAGTAATGAAGACCTTGCTTGACATCATATTTCCCTCATTCATGAAAATAGGTCAACCTATCTTGCACAAATGGGGCCAAGCTAGTTGAAAAAAAATTGTATACCTCATACATCTATTATATTAAGTACGTAGTGTGACAACGCTTGCCACAAAATCCATCATTTTTTTAATCTTGGAGAAATATTACCGATTTCATCTAACATTCATGATGAAAACCTAGAGTGCAACAAGCATTCTTGTGATTCATCATGCACATGTTTCCCCAATCAACAATATATATGCTCTCTCTCTCTATATACATGTGTTTACATGGAAAGATATGGTCTTTAATCCTTTAATGCCTAAATGCCCAAACAAACATTTTATGACTATTTTTGTAATTTGACATGCTTATGAGATTTAATAATAAATTTATCTTTAAAATAATGTTTGTCATAATTAGATTTTGTTCCCCGAAGTGGAATTTTTTTTAACTTGGACAAAAATTCCAAATTCCAAATTTTTTTCAAACTCAAACACTAAGGAATGGTTGCTATGGTTGTTAAGGAATGGTTGCTATGGTTGTTAAGGAATGGTTGCTATGGTTGTTTTGGGAAAGGGATCTAATACAACAAGAGGTCATCCCAATATTTTTTATATCTATGGCGAGATCTATGGATAGTGCAATTGTGACTAGGGCTCATTGATTGGAGTAAATATTGAAGGATATGGTGAAGTACTTTTCTTGTTTTTCTAGTGTACTTCCATTGACTACAAGGCTTTTAAAATAATTTGTCATTCCATCAATCCTTGTAAAAATTAACATTCATGTTCTCGACTATTCATAATTGTATTTGGTCAGAATAGGTAATTTATTCTTTTGTTTAAATTTTGAGATAATGCCCCCCCAAGTCATTTTGCTCAAGAAAAAAGCTATTCATTTTTCTTGAAAAATTGGACTTTGATTAAAAATATCTCAAAATTTATGTTGCAAATATTATTTAGAAAATGGAGGGTGAAATAATTTGATGAATAAGATCCTTTGTTCAGATTTCTCTTAACCTCTAAAGTCCAAAGGCCATTTTTCTGTCAAAAATCACTCAAAACTGCCATTTCTACGGCGTTTGTCCAGAAAAGCAAAAAAAATACTTTTTTTGGAACTGAACCATAGGATCTCAAACTTTACTTGTTTGAGATTATGTGGTAAAAATTTCATGAAGTTTGACCATACAGATTGAGAGATATGAGCATTCAAAGTTGAAAAAACAAATTTTTTTGAACACGAGACTGCAATTTTAGATGACTTTGATTTCTATTTGTGGAAAAAATGTGCACTGTGGAATTTGAGTTAAAAATTTATTGTGTTGGAGGATTGAGTTGGAAGTCTAGGAAAAAAATTTCAAAAAATAAAAACTTGATTTTCATACTTCAAAAAATTGTCAAGTAGAAGTTGGTCCAAGATTGAAAGAAAAACTAAATTGTTAATAGCTCTTAGATGGGATTGAAATACAATAATTCCAACAATGAGATTGTTCTAGGAAGCAAGCCTAAACTTTTCAAAAAAAAAAAATTGAAAAAATTTGAAAATTGCATTCTGAAAGGAATCCTACAAGTTATTTTTTCAAAAAGATGTTTAAATTGCCCAAAAAATAAGATTGTTCATAACTTTCACATTACTAATCAAAATGGAATGAATCAAAGCTTCAGATGTAAACAAAAACATAATCTTTGAGATTTTTTTAAAAATAAAATTAAAAAAATTTTGCAATATTTTTTGTGATGCCCGCCTAGTTTAGTTCTAGGCTTTTTGTTGTATAACTTTTGCTTCCGTACACCGACTGATATAATAATTATATTCCTACAAAGCTTATTAGATTTTTATCTTCAAAAAAAGTTTCAAAAAATCAGGGTAAAATTTCAGCCCATAGGAACCTGCCCAAATTCCAAATTGTCCCCCGAGGGGATAATGGGACTTTAGAGGTTAAGATTCTCAAAAATAGTCATACATTATCCCTTGCAACAAAGTGTCTATTTCCATTTAGTGTGAATAAAATAAGATCAATATGGAAGGTTCATTGAAGATGATATTAATATGTTTGGAAAGCAAAGAATCATATTAAGAAACATCACTAGGTTCTATGATTTTTCAATAAATAGCTTTAACTGTTTCTTAGATATTTAAAAAATAAAGTTAAGATTTTAATTATGGATACATGTGAAATATATTCAAGAATATTTACTTGGCATAAAGAACCACAAAATGTGTATACAATTTGCTTAGATACAATTGAAAGTTTTCCTTAGTCCTCATAGGAACTTTGACCTAGAACCTTATCAACCTAGAATGTAAAAAAAATATCTATTATTATAATTTTGTTTGAATTCTATCAAAATTGATATTCTTAAAATCCATAGTAAATATTGTTTTGAATTTAAAAAATAAGCATTCATTGTGAAATTTCAAAATGACTTAATTTAAAAAAATAATTTTAGCAACTTTGAAAATACCCTTACTTCAAATTCAAAATTTGGATAGAACATTTGTTAAATATTTGGAAAATAGACTTTATAATACCTCAAGGTCTACATCAAATACATTATTGAAACTGCAAAAGAAGAAATTTAGATTGGATTTGGACTATTTGGGGTTTGGAGTTTGCACTTAATCCCTAAAGAACCAAGTATCCCGTCAAGGGACACTTGAAGGTTCAGTCAAGTTCCAATGATTTCAATTTTGGCATGATTTTTTGAATTAAAAAAAAAATACATTAGCTTTTTAGAAATATAATTTTAATTTCAATCAGTGCTTGAGAGTATAATTTATGACACCATAAATTCAAAAAGGAGGTTGATGGTTAGCACAAAAAAATCACAAAAATCAAAATAGTTAAAAAAAAATTTAGCAAAAAAAGTCATTGTATATATAAAAAGAAAGGATTCACTCTATTTGGACTAGTGATGAGAAAGTTATGGAGAGTCTTGTTTTCTAAGCAATTACAAAGTTATTCCTTCTATAGAATGCTAAACAAATTAAGAATGCTACTAATATTTAGAATCAATCACTATATTATGCAATAATTCTTTCAAAATAAAATTTAAAATTCATTGTTCACATTTTCGGAAATTTAAGATATTGATATGATTTTGATTATTTTGAAATTATGTACAATTTTCTCACTAGAAAAGAGATTTTATAGTGTTGTTTGAGTTGAAGTTTAAATATAAATAGGTTGTGGAAATGATTTTGGAATTGAAATTTGATCCCATTTATTATTTTTTGTAGGTGAAAATCTTGCATTTGAAATAGATTACATGTAAAATTTGTACTACAATATTCTACATTTGGTATCCACTTACAAGACACAATAATAGTTGACTCAACTATGATACTCCGAATAAGTGCACATGCCACTTTCACCAAATCCTAAAGGAGTAGTCAATTACAAGGTTTGATATGTACATGCAAGAAGTTGCGATGAAAAAAATATCGAAGGATTTGGATAGCTAAAAGTGGAAGTAGTGGTAACTTTTTTTCCAATGTAATCTAGTTTAGGGAATTATTAAATCGTTCATTTTGGTGAGTAGCAAATTCTCTTTGAATTTGATGAAAGTCTCTAGGTGTTCTTTCCTCCTTCCATATTGTTCTTCAATGAACTAGGAGATCCTTCAATGCAATTGTGACTCCTCCTATTAAGTGGATTCTCTTCAAAGTCTCATTGAAAAATAAGTTTACTTTATCTATTTTCTATAAGAGGCATCAAAGTTCACACTTGCTACCTATTCTCAAACAACATTGAAAGGTAATGCCTTCAAAAAAACTCTTCATTCAATCCATGTGGATTGTAAAAGTTACATTTTTTTTAATTTTATTTAATCGCAATTATAGACAAAATACAAAATGAAGTTATTAATATTTTATAGTTTTTGTATATTTGACTTTACATCAATTCTACTCATATAATCTTCAAGAAATTGTTGATCCTAATTCCATTGGATAAAACATTTGAAATTGGCAAATTTTTGACAAAGAATACCCAATTAATGCTTGAACCATCCATTAGATTTTCTTTGTGAGTCTTTCTAAATAAACTAATTTTGATTGAGTCAAGTATTTTGTCTAATACTATATTTTATTTTTTCAATTAACACATTTTCATAATAAATGATGGCAAATCTTTATACTTTTGCACACAATAATTGGTTAGAAGTTAGATAGTGAGTTGCACGGGTGGATTAAATAAGTGATCCACCTTTGTAATAAGTTAGTGACATGGTCCATAGTCATTGATGGGATTTTATTGTATTAATGAAGATGATCTAAATGCTTCTATTTTACTATAAGGATTTTATTTGTGAAAATTTTGAAAAAATATTGCAATATCAAATAAAGTATTCTACCATTTTGAATGGATGAAATTGCCTTAACCCCTAAAATTTCTTGCACCCACATTGTGGTTTTTGAAGAGTCAATTGTTGTGGTTTGACTTTTTACTTGTTTGGACTCAATTTTTTAGTTTTTGGATCATCATTTTCAATACAAATCCAAAAATGTAATTTGCATACATGCTGATTTGGATGCATTTTCTATGTATTTTTGAGTGATTTGGCTTCAAAACTTCAATTTTTCCAATTAATGAAGGACTTGTCACTATGATAGTTTTTTTTTACACTTCATATATTATTTCTTCATGGCAATCACTTGTAAATAGCAAAAAAATAGTCACAATACACTATTAACAACAAAGCAATCCATGAAAAAATCATCTTCTTCTTCCAAAAAGTCAATAGTACCCAAATAAGGGAATTATCCTTATTATTTACTAAAAATACATTCCAACAACTTCCCCAAAAATATTGGATGAAGAAAACGTTTTTTTTCCATTCAACAATTGAAGTCATCTATCGGACATTTAGTGTCCATGACATCCTTTTAGGGTTAAAGGGATTAACCCTTGAAGGGCCTAAAAGCCCTTTGCATCTGTATACTATATTATGAATTTGGTGGTATTTGATTAGAAGAACATAGACCAAAATACTTTTCAGAATAAAGTAAATTAATGAGCTTAATAGTACGTAAATAACAATGTATCACAATATATTAAACCACACTTGAAGAGTTATAAGGCTAAATACGGATTGTATAGAGGGACCCCAAGGGTCTTTCAAGGGTTAAGTTAGGCACATGACAACGTCTCCGTCATGGGACATCATATAAGCCTTCCAATTGGGTCGCTGGAATCTTCATTATTCCCTGATTTCGGGTTTTAAAAAATAAATTATAATCATCTCACTGACTGACACCAGCTGCACATTCATTCCCAGGTCAGTTTGCAAAGGAGTGGTCAGTACTGGTATTGATAAAGCATGGTTTTATTTTATTCCAATCATTGAGGTAGCCAGGAGGTTCATAAAGCGACCCTCTAAGAGCTGGAAATTGGAATTGGGGAGGGTAGACTTTTTGAAATAATTTTTTTCGGTTAATTTTTCTGGAATTGGCATCAAACTCAAGTCGTTTCATATGTTTTGGAGCTTTGTGGAATTAGTTATGAATTTTTGAAGTTGAAATGGAGGGGTCATTAAAATGCATCCACCTCCTACAATGTACACTATGTTTACAATATTGGTACAATGAGAAAGCAAAATGTATAAGTAGTGTACATTTTTACCTTATAAGAGCCAAAGCAGTTTATGGACCTCCTACCTTGGTGGGCATCAAGAGTTGGATTCAATTTTGACTGACATGTGTTATTCCGAGAAGAGAAGTCAAGGTTGAAAATTTGCCCAAACAAAAACATGTATTGCAACTTTGCAAGTATCAGAGAAAAAATGAGGCCTCTAGAGGGCTGCCTCGTGGTGACAAACCAAGCTATTTCAAGCTTGGTCTATCACCTTGAAAAGTGCCACACCTTTGGTGTTAGCCAAGGTAAATATCTCAAAATCTGCCAATTTTTGTGATTTTTTTTTAAATTATTATTTTTTTCAGCCTGAAATTTTATTAAATTTTTTTTTTAATCAATTTTTTATTCATTAATTTCGATTTCTGCGTTGCTGCCACTGCAGATTAAGGCGGGCGGAAATAGGGGGAAAACGATTTTTTTTGCACCCCCCGAAAATTTCAGGGTTCCTCAAGGGTTGCTGGAGCAACCCTAATGAGGCCTCATATTTCGGTAATGGGTGGGGGTGGCAAAATTTTCACCCTTGTTGAATAAATATGAAAACTTGTCTTCTTTTTTGAAGAAGCAATTTTGTAATTTGTAACATCTCTCCTCAGAAATTCAAAATCTTTGACTTCTATAAACAATTCCAAATTTCTAATTTTCAACATATGTGATAAATATTTTTTTTCTTTAGTTTTCTTTTAAGGTAAAATATTAGAGTGACTCCACCTTTGCAATAAATGCCTGAATATTTGTTGGAATTACATTTAATGTTGATGCTCCAAAAAAAAATTTAGATTGGAGTTTTTGACATGCAAAAATGATATAATCTTCAAATTGCACAAGTAAAAGGCAAAAGAAGTGATTGGAAGAGATAGAAAATGGATACTCAAAGCCAAGACAATGGCTCATACCTAGTGGGGTAAGATTTTGTAAAAATTCAATTTGTAAAAGAGTTCTCAAAAGTAGTTAGGATTCAAAAAACTTAACTCAGAGAATTAAGTCACATACTATCTTGATCCAATATTTTAGATAATACATAGTGTAATCCTCATTAACCCCTAAATGATTTGGACTATGTTTTCACCAAAACCGCTGAAAAACTGTCATTTCTAGGACAAGTACCATATTTTTGAAAAAAAACATTTTTGGACACATCTAACTGTAGGATCTTGTAGTAAACTAGTTTGAGAAGATTTGGAAAAAATTTCAGAATTTTTCACCATGTAGATTGCAAGATATTAACGTTTGAAGTAACAAAAATTATTTTTTTGTCCCTGCAAAAACATGGGCAGCAGCACTTCAGAAGGTCACATTAGTATGAAAAAATGTCCAAAATGGTGGTTACTCTTTGGATTCATTCTTCAAGGCAAGTTGGCTACATGCTTGAAATTTTTTAGATCATTTGGAATTGTACAACATATAGGAAAAAACTAGTAAGTAGAAAGAAGTAGAGAGTGATTCAAAATACTAAATCGTTAACCATTTATTTATGGAATTGAAAAATGCCAATCTCAATGGTTGTAATGTTGTAATAATCAATATACACCTAATGTTTTTGTTTTTTTCCAAGAATATTTAAAATTGAGTTAAATAAAGGAGTTCAAAGTTTATTTTAGAGTAGAGATTCCATAACTACCTACAAACTACCTCAAACTAAAATTCCTCATAACTTTTGATTCATTGATCCAAATGGAATGATTCCAAACTTTCCATGTAGATATAAATCTAAAGAATCAATTTAAAATTTAAATTTAAAAAGAAAGTGATTTTTAAAGAAGTTTTTTCTTCTGCCCGGGGTGCCCGAAGATCAAGCAAAACTACATATCATACAATAACTTTTGAACTGTGTAGTCAAAAGTTATGAAAATTGTTGGGCCTTAAAGCTACACCTTGGTAAAATGTTGTGTGAAAATTTCAAAGAAAAAAAATAAAAATTCTATTCATAGTGAGCTGCCCAAAAAAGTTATAATGCCAAAAAACAATGTTTGGGCGTTTAGGGGTTAAAGTAATGAAGCTATTTACATTGATGATCATTGATGAAAGATTCAAATAAAATGAACATTACTTCATTCATCCCCAAGCATCAATAATCATAAAAATGAGAGATCATCCTAAGATTTACTAGCAATTTAGTGGTTTCATCCCTTGAGAAAGAAAAAAACTGTTGTCAAATATTTTATTTAATATATTTTGAGCAAGTTATTGCAAAAGAAACAATGGTAGAAAGTTAAGTCACAATCGCTACAAATATAAATTGTTGTCATTTCCCCCAAACATTCAGTTAAACTGGAAGTTCAAATGCAATTTAAAACTAGCACACCCAAAATTAAAACTTGAATCCACTTTGTAAAGGAGTTTTACACCTTGCATTACTATGATTCCTCTGCAAAGAGTATAACATTTAAAACATTGATAAGTTCACCAAAATATCAGAAATGGCTTTTCTGCAACTGAAATAATGGATTGTTGTACTAGAACAATAAAAAGTAGGAAGAAGACAATTTGAAAAAAAGTTTTAAAATGCAATTTCTATGAACTCAAAGATGATTTTGGATGCCGTTTTCCTAAAATGGAAATTGCAATGCTATAGCTTCAAGTGGCAAAAAAACCCTCCCAAGTGTCAACTCTTCACTAGCTAGTCCTTCTATAATTGCAAAAATTGAAATCTTGAGTATGGAGCACTTTGAAATAATTTATAGAAAATGCATTCCAACTTGCATATGCATATTTTTCTTACACTTACTTAGGTGTGTTGTTCAAGTGCCTAGTTCACCAACATCAACAAGACCAAAAGACCAAAATATCACGTTGAGTGAGTCCTTCACTTACTCCAATAAGTTGGTTTGTTGGACTAGATAAACTTAGTTACTCTCACTACGAAGAAATCCAATTCATGATATTCACATGGCCCCATGATACTATGGTAGCTATCGTTGCACACAAATATTGCCATCTACCAAGTTAACCCTAAAAGTACGCCACAAACACTAAGTGTCCATTGGATGATAGAGAATTCTTCAAGGTAAGATAGAAGAAGAGATCTATGTTCATCTTCAGAATTTTGTGTGAAGAGGGCAAGTCTTCTACAATAGTTTGACCTCCAACGAGTGCTCTTTTTTCTTTTTTTAAATTTTTATTATTTTAATTCCCAAGGTACCCAAAAGGATGATTTCCACTGTGACCAGCCCCGTCTTTCTGGGGTCAAGCTACTGGACCCCTAGAGCTTCGTAACTGTCAGTTGTAGCATCCAGTGGAGCCAGCAATCAAGAGGGAATTCATCTTGAAATGGCCCAATGAATCCCCAAGTGGAGGGTCTGTTTACTTGGGTTTCCCATCCAAACCGCTAATGGCTAGACCTGGCGCATGGCACAATTGTGACCACTGCATCTTCTACTAAATAGTAGGATTCAGTGTCGCAGGGCATCTCAATATATGCACCCTCAGCATTGGCTATGGCGCCTGTCTGCCTGCCTGCCCGCCCTTGTTGGTACTGCGATGCCTGGCCCCGGGACCTTGTTATTCACGGTGGCGTTTTTAGAAGAGATCGATTTTCCCAAAAAACTCGCTAATTTGGTTGCATAGAAAATGAAATGAAATAATATACCCTAAAACTACGTTTTTTACACGTTTTCCAATTTGTAAAGAGCATATTCTTGATGATGATCGAGGTACGAGTCTTGAAGAAACAGACGCTCTTCTTCTCTATGAGTGAATTATCGTTATTTTTTGGCCCCTTTCTTCAAAATATTATTGATCGATCGCTACTTTTCGGTTCCGATATCTCAAATCATGTATACTATTCCAAACGTCTAAAAATTGAAGAAAAATCTCGCGGGCCAAGGTCCCCTCCACCGACACAGTTGCAGCATGCCACTTAGATTCAAAAGAATTATCACTATCACTACCGCACCGCAATCAACCGGGCCTGCACACACTGTATACATCCTCTAACTAATCGAATTCCACAATGTTTGGATGCACGCGAGGGTCGTGTGCCGCCGAGCTAGTTCAACTGATTGTCTGCAGCCCCAATCGTGGTAACCCTGGATCGATGGGATGCTCGGAGCATCGCCGCCAGGCCAGGCACGAGCGAAGACGATCAGATCGAGGGAAGCCAGGATTCTGTGGGGCACCACTGTATCGAACTGGTACGTACGAAGTCCCCAATTCGGCCTCCAATTACGTTTCTAGAGTGCATGAATCCTTGAAGTTGCGTGTCGGAGGGATGCAACGTTAACGTGTTTAATTTGATCAATGAAAAACAGGATCGATATATTCCACGACCCCAGCATCGATCCAGCTTGACTTCCAGCTTTACTTACTATACAAACAGTAAGTAAAAATTTCAATACATGAAGCTAGCTACAGTAGGTAGTACCAGAGTTTTGATGTTCAAGCGGTGGGAGCTCGAACAACGAGGTTTGGTCTAGATCTTGGGCGACTGCAACTAAACTGGCATTTTTAAAGAATATTTAGTGTGTGATTGCGTGATTTTATGATGAAACTCCGGGTGGCGCAAGACATGGTCACGATATAAGTAATGTTCAACATGTCTGAGGTCACTCTTGTCACTGTTCGTTCTTGTCGTTCTAGAACATGATGTGTATAGAGATTCGAGCTCCATGAAAGCTACGCAGCTAGCTATCGATTGTAATTATTCGAGGAATGACGGAACGACGGAGCAGCCCAAGCAATGCCTGACGACTCGGCATGTATGCGGATGTTCGTACTGGGGCTACCTGGTCAATGGAGACACTGGATAATCTGTCTGTGATCACTGTGAATAATGAGTCGCACTTGGTCAGATCTAGAAGCTCCGCGAGAATTTGAAGCGTTTCGTCATTACCATGTTAGCTGAGGTGGGCAACAGAGGTGCAGAGACACATAGAATTTGGGTGGCTTCTGGGAGGGGTGCCGGCCTCCGCGATTCCTGCTCCGCCATTTTCGTAGCTAGGTTTGGTGTTAGAGCATCGCCAGACTGTGTACGCTCCTGACTCTGGATGCAAACTTTGGATGGAAAGTGTGTAATTAACCCGCCCTTAACCCCGAAAGGACCAAGGCCTTTCTTTTGCCTGAAAACACTCAAAACTGCCATATCTATAGCAAGGAGTAAAGAAAATTGAAAATTGTTTTATTTTCATATCTAATCATACGATCTTACACCTAACTAGTATGAGAGTGTGGAAAAAAATTCAGAATTTTTGACTGCTCAGATTGCAAGATATCTGCGTTTAAAGTGGAAAAAACAAGTTTTTCAGCACATTGCGGGACTAGATTTTTTGACTTTGAACATTTTTAACTTAAAATTTTTGCACTACAAAGTTTTGAGCTTTAAATCTTTATAGTGGATAATTGAGTTGAGAATCTAAGTAAGAAAAAGAAATTTAAAAAATAATTAATTATCATTCTTAAAAAAATTGTTAAGTAGAAGTAGGTATGGGATAGAAGGAAAATCTAAAATATTCATATATTTTAGATGGAATTAAAATGCACTAATCCCAATGGTGAGATTTTTCTAGCAAGTAAATCAGACCATGCAAAAAAAAAATTGAAAAAATGCATTTAGAAATGAATCCTACAAGTTATTTTTTCAAGAAGATGCTCTAACTGCCTGAAAAACAATAATGTCCATAATTTTCTCATAATATATCCAAATGAAATGAATCAAAGATTTTTAAATATACAAAAATATAATCTATGAGAAAAAATAAAATTCAAATTCAAATTCAAATTTTTGTCCATTTTTTTTGGGCTGCTCAAGTTGCCCGCTATCCCCTCGTTTGAGCTTATTTGGTCATAACTATTGTTCATGGGCACCGATTTCGAAAAAAATTATATTCCCACGAAGCTAATCAACTTTTCTACCTCCAAAAAAAATTTCAAAATATTAGAAGAAAATTTCAGCCCGTAGGTACCTGCCCGAAAACGCATTTGTCCCCCAAAGGGACAATGGTCCTTTAGGGATTAAAAGACGAAGGGGTGACCTTGGAAATCATCCCTTTCCATTACCGTGTGAATCATGAGCTTTAGAAATAGCAAAAGTACTCCTTGGAAGTCAAAGTACTATAGAGGACCTCCCCTTTTCACAACAAAATTCCGAGGATGAATAGTTGCACTTCTGTCCTACTACAAGGATTCCCTGACATCCATCGGATGCCAAATGTCCTCCTCAATGTTTAGGAGTTAAGGTAGGAGATGTATAGACAGTTTAGGAGTCCCCAATTTAGGAATGAGTGATATGTTCCTTGAAAATATCTATTATTGTTGTTGATAAGGTGGCTAGGTTTAAGGGACTATTCATTGATCTCCTTCCTTAATGGTTGGACTTGTTCCCAAGCCTTGTCTTGAGATTTTCTTTGCTATAGTAAATAAACAATTTTTGTTCGTGTTGGCAAATTTTTAGAATACTACAGTTCTTCACAATTAGTATGTTGGTATTAACTACAAGTATATGAGCATTGATTCTCTAAGTTCATTGAAATGTTACTCACCTATCGAGACAAATAAGACATCTTCATTGAATTTAGAGAAGAAAAGTCACCAAACCAATTACAACCTTCCACATATAGATTCTACCCAAATTTGAAAACAAGCACCAATGAATAGAGAGTGCTTCACAATTGCAACTCCCACTATTATAAATGATGGAGATTCTTTTTGTTTTTGTACATCAAGAGATTTGAAGTTGATTGGAAGTTAATCCTTAACCATGGAAGGACGTGGCCCTATATCACAAGGTATTTAGCCAAAAAATTCCGTAATCCTAGAGGAATACAAGGAGAATGACAAGGTGTTACCTCTTAGGGTATTATATTTCATAATATAACTAAACTTTCTATTGAGAGGGAGTATAGTTACATTGTGAAATATAATACCTTGGAAATAAGGCCCCTACCAGTTTCCATGTGGAATAGGTGCATTCTTTATTTGAATAGTTTCATAAAAGTCATTCATTAGTTACTAGTGTTCTTCCAAGGTTAAATGACATGAAGGTTTGGTAATTAAGGCAATCCATAATTGGGATTGAAATCCTTCTTATATATGGAAATCATGAGGCTTGTATTGAAATGACCAACCACAAGATGAGCTTTTGCATACTTCGAGGCAATAAGCAACATGAAAGCCTAATAAAGAAATGTAGTACAAAGGATTATTGGATTGGTGATTTGCCTTTTTGATGTGATGAAGTTTTGTTGTCACTGGTGGTGGATCTTATTATGTGTAATACCCACTTTGGCCTTCTACAAATCATTCATTGGATTAGCAATGAGAGAGATTCCTTTCGCTTTTGCATACTAAAAAGACTTGCGATTGATTGGAAATGTTACTAATGAGTTGCATTCTTGCAACAAATAATCAATCCATTTCCCTCCCAAAGGATCTAACGGTGTTGCAAGTGCGTCTATTGCATCTTGGGTGTGCGTAAGTGAACAGGAGGTGTCATTGACCATGAAAAATTTCAAGCCTACATAATCCCCAAAAGATGGGCACCTTTGCATTGCACAGTGACAGTTGCATCATTTCTGTTTGGACGAGCCGATGAACATTGCTGGACACAACTGGCGATTGATGCTTTTATAGCGGTTGGAGTGAAATCAGTACTGTAGTGGGGTCACCCCTTCCGATCTGCACCCCCCAAAAATAAAATAAAATATCAAATGCAGTTGGATGCACCAGGGAGATATTTTAAAATTGATTCTGGCTGCCCATAGATATGGTTAGAATATACGATTGGGGATGCCCTAACTTTGAGAACCCGAAATTCCTTCATTTTCAAATGGGGTCGCTCACTGCACATAAAAGTTATTACAACAACTCGCAGTTGCATCAGACATGCCATGTGGCCACTTGCAAAGTGCATCTCCACTTTGATTCCCCACCTACAGACCCAAATGGTAGACTAATGTAATGCTTATCTACTTCAGTTACCTGTTTTTCATGTTTCACAATTATTACATCGGGAGGTGGTCCTGCCTGCCGCCATTGTCCGACTTGTCCCGCATGTGCACAAGTTCCATGTTTCATCTTTCCGTCATAAACTGCGCTACACGGACTTATCATTTTAACTTAGTGCCGCTGTGATTTACGGGAATCACACTAAGTTACCGGTGCGATTACTGTCTACTGCACGCATTTCGTGAAAAAAACTAAAATTTTGTAGTGTCGCTAATTTTACTTTGATCAAATCGTGTGACTGACTTTACTTTGATAAATTAGTGTCACACACACTAAGGAGAAATCAGTGTTGTGCCTGTGAACAAGACAAAACCGGGACCAGAGAGGCAGGGACCCACACTTGCTATAGTAATAATAAGATGCAGATTGAAGATCTCAGTGGGCACAGGAAGTTATTGCGGAAGTTGATGGATTCCTTCTGGACTGATGAGGCGAGGGAATTTGAAGATGCTAGGCTTGTCAATCGGCATCAATGGCGTTTTGTGGGGATCGATGACGGACCCATGTGGCCGCAGGTCCACCCTGCCGACCATTCGCACCAATTCTAGGATTCAGTACTTCGGAGGTAGGAACCAAATTAGCATCTGATCAGAGCGTTAGTACACAAAATATACTTTTTGTTGGGTCACTCTTCAGTTATTGGCAATTGAACGAGGATGCTAGATTCACTACGCCTTAGTACGCATTATCACTGACACTATATACGTTAAGGATTTTCAATGAGTTGATTCCAGGTGTACTCAAAATGAACACTACTGTAGAAAAGAGGGTTTTTTGCACCCGATAGTATATTGATAGTTAGAGTGGGTGCTGAAAAACCTCTTATCTACTGCGCAACCTCACGTTACTTTGTTCTAAAAGTGTACATTTCAGGCGCAAATTAAATATGTAATGGTCGTTATTGTAACAAGATTGTAATTCGGTGTTCCTTTGCGCTACAGAGGTCAACTTATAATATCAGTAAGATGCGACACCCGTAACTAGTAGTTTCTGTATGCAAATTGATTTCCAGTTTTTACATGTTCAAGTTAGGAAATGGAAAAGGATTCCAATGCACCAGAGAAAACAATGTTTGGGTACCATTTGCAAAAGTTATGAAGGTTCAAAGTAGCCACTGGTAACTTGTTAATTGTACCGTTCTACCTCGCAGGACGGACGGACTGCTGTCTGCTTTTTCATGGTTCTCTGGGTCCATCATGATTCCGAGTGATCATCCCAACGTACGCCCAACAGTCCCAAGTGGAGGGGCTCTCTCACTACACCTCAATTCCATATTCTCCACTTCCGACATACTGTTTGTACGTTTTTTCTTTTTCCTTTTTTTAAAACAAATGAGGGGTCCTCATTGCAGACGGACTGTTGTACGTTTTGGCATCTCGGAACAACTCACATTAATTTTTTCTTTTCTTTTTGTACTCCAATCTTGTTTGTTTGACTTGCTGTAGGGCAATTCGCAGGAACTGTCTAAAGTAATAGTGCTACAACTCCTACAAGCCTCCTTCCGAGAGGGAAGGAGATTCCCATTATACTTTGTCCAAACTCTCGTAGAAAAGGTGGTCTTTGGGAACCAAGCTATACTGCGAGAACATGGTTCCAGAGGCTCACTTGGGCACCACGCTAGTGTCTGCATGGATCTATGGAACCATGCTTTTCAGTTGTGCGCTCCACCTTGGTTCCCAAAGACCACCTTTCTAGTTTCTACCAGTGAAAGATAAAGAAAAAACTGCCCACTGTTACTTTTGTATTTTCAAGAGCACTCTAATTTAATTGTAGGTGTCTCTCATTCCAAATAATACTAATTCCGAAATTTCGGAGTAGTCAAATGGTATGGAGCAGTCATTGTTTCACACTTGGAATTAAATATGTAGTTGAATGTTTGTTTTAAAAAAATAGAATTACTGGGAAGGTGGTCTGTATGATTGCCAGATTGTTCATTGTTGTGGTACGTGATGCCAGTCGACCTGATCTGGAATAATTAATCAAATAAATAAATTCAAGAGGCAGTGGTGGCTGTGCCTCATCCAAAGAGGTTTGCATCAAGTGGTCCGTAAGGGCCATCCCACACGTGACACCGGAGTTCAGCATAGGCCGACGGATACGATCCACATCCACCCACTGTTGACGAAGCACACAAAGAAAAGGTAACACGCATTGTTGTGAAACGCCCCAGGGACAAAGGAATTTAAGAAGGTAACTAATGCAATGCAAGGTGGGTACACCCGAAACCGCCATTTTTTTTTTGCTGCGCCTAGTTATTAGACTGGTCAAATTTTCTTGCTGGCAGGTGAAAGGAGGTTCCAACAGACCAAAAAATGCAGCATTTGGATACCGTATGCAAAAGTTACTAAGGATCAAAGTTTTTTTCCCTTTTTGGTAGAGGTTTTTAATTCGTTTCTTCCACAAAGGTACATATTGATTTTAGAGATATGCACAAAGTGATGATGGTGGTTTAGGGTCATGGCGCATTTTGAGGTACCCACCTTAACTGTAACCTTCAAACAAAGTACGGAGCGGTTTTTAACATGAGTGATGAAATGGAATTTTCACTTCATATTTTGAGGATTTTGCATCCCCTAAACCAATGACTAAATGATGTGTAGCACTTAATGCAATTGTAGCACTAAAACATTTTTTAATGCAATTGAGTGTAGTTACCAATTTAGTGGAGAATTGAGTGGAGAATTTATTATAGTGGAGAATTGAGTTGAGAGTCTAGGTAAAAAGAAAATTAAGAAAAAAATTAATTATCATTCTTAAAAAAAATGTTAATTTTCATTCTTAAAAAAAATGTTAATTCAAAAAATTAGGAGAAAATTTCAGCCCGTAGGTACCTGCCCGAAAACGCATTTGTCCCCCGAAGGGACAATGGTCCTTTAGGGGTTAGTCAAAGACAAGAGAGTTGAGAATACTCATCTAAAATTTCACAACATTCCAAGCATTTTTCAATTCATGGTAGAGCTTGCAATGTACATTGGTCACTAAAATGAGAGCAATGTTTGTAAGAAAAACAAGAATGGGACACTTGTCTTCTCCTTAAGCTCCTTGGATTTTCCTTTTTCAAGGTGGATCTGACCTTTTTGAGGTGGGCAACAATTGCAAGGGTTGGTTGACTTTTCAGTCCATGCCCAAACCAACCCCCCCAAAAATGAGTTGTAAACTACACTACACCACTCAACTTTAAAAAATTCCACAAGGCAAAGTTCAACTCAGAATTTGATGAAACTATCGCCATTGGATTCATAATGAAGTCTATTTTTTTTTGTAGTAATAATTTTTTTTAAACTCAAAATTTGAGAATGGGTAGCTCAAAAAAGAGGGGCAACAGGGTAATGGTTTGCTTTGGGTATCACTTTCTAGACACACTAATTAGGTTATTTTTGTTTTAAACCTCCAAAATTTGTCTATTTTGTTCATTTTGATGAAACAAGAAGACTGTAAAATTAAAATAAAAAAGTTATGCACCTCAATAGGGTCAAGATGTATATTCTTATTGAGTTTTTTTAATACTATTGAATTTTTTGGATCTTTTTTTAGAGGTGAGAAAAATCGTTGAATTTTGGGATTTGCAGGCATCATAGTGCACAATTTATTATGTTTTTATTAATAAAATTAAATATTTTATGTATTGGACCACTTAATGTAAGTCACATCCAAAAATGATATTAAAATAAAATTATTAGATATTCCAAATGCTTGTTTTTGAGGATTCTAGGTGCTTGGGACAAAACTTACTTTTTCAACTAAAAAATTCATTAAAAATTCTTAAAATTCTTTGATTGTGATGAATTTTTTTTTCTTGATACATTACAAGTGTAGGCAACTAAAACCACATTTTGTAAAGCCATACTTTATTATATTTAAAAGTTGAAATCGTTTGACACAGTGCAATAGACTGACATTGTAGTTGAGACAACATTTTTGGGTATGCAAAGCAAACCATCACCCAACAACCAGAAAATGCTTGCTTGGGTCATTAGGGATTAAGTGGAAGCAGAAGCAAAGTCCTTTTATTTTTATTTGCTCACCCTTGTTTACCATTTCTTATTATACACTTACATAGGATGACCCTTCTTTGCTCACACTTTAGTGGCTTTGAAGGTAGCTGATGATATTATCTAATAACATAATTTATTTTGTGATAAAATTGTATAATGATTAAGAGAGAGCAAACAATTGAAAATTTAAATGGTTTGACTATGCTACTAATGAAACATAAATACTTGGAAGAAGGCATTAAAGTTTACAATGCTTTAGCTTTGTCCTAATAAAAATAAAACATTGAAATTTGACATGATTTTCCATTACCTCAATTTAATTATTACTTTTTGTTATTGAATTTCATGACATTTTTCATGAACTCTTAATTAAAGAACCAAGTATTTACATATTGCAGACTTGATGGTCAAACCGAATTTTGAGCTTTAAAATTGAGTTATCTCGACATGATTTTATGTTATTTCAAATTCAGTAATAAAACAGTAGAGATCCCAATATGTTTTGAAATGTTCATGTACTCAATGTATTGTAATTGTTCATTTCAAGTAAATTGAAGGCCACCTGCAACATCAACATATCAACGCAACTCAAGCATAACATTGTATAACCAAGCAATGGTCTTCTTCATGTTGGGAAGGTATTATGCATGTGTAGGAGAGAGACTTTCAATTAATCCAAGGATTGGAAGTGGTTCAAGAGCCATATAAGACAATTTTGTTCACGGTAGGGGTTCCCTTTTCAAAGATGCAAAAGGGCCCCTTGTCTCATTGATAAACAATGTTATAAGCCTTAAGCCGATGATTCAAATAAATTAATATATGCCACGAGGTTTCTTGTAAGAGTACTTGAACTAATAAGCTCCTGATTGTGTGTTTCATTAGATGTTTTTCAACCCATTGGAGGGCCGTTTCAGATTGGTTCCCTATTGCTGGGAACCGGTCAAAGTTGTTTGAAAAATATATATATATATTAAAAAAAATCAATTTATTTATTTATTAAAAATAATATTAAAAAATAAAAAATAAAAAATAAAAAATAATTATTTATTGATGTGGCAATCTCTTGGCTACATCAACAAGCTTTTGTGGCGGAGTTCCCAGAGTTTGGGAACTTTGGGGAACTCGCAGCCTTGTACATCAACTGAAATTCATTTAACAAATTCTCTTGTTTGAGCCAAGCCATAGAAAATTGAAGTACCCAAAGTTACTATGGGAGATATGAGAGAGCATACTTCTCATATCTTCTGTAGCAAGTTACTCATGCTAAGCTCCTATCCCATACTTGGATAGCAAGTTCGGCTTAAATTCATTAAAATTAAAAGTATCAAATTTTTCTAGTCATTTTGGAGTTAGACTGCCAAATCTACAAGTAAATGTAAAGATGGTTTGGTGAAAATCCAAAGAAATCAGTAACAATCCATTGAGTCAAATACAAATTTGTCATTTGATCATCTTCAATGGAGAAAATATTTTCATGGTGAAATGAGGGAATTACTTCATTGATATTTTGTGGGTATGAATGGTTGAGAGTTTTTTTTTTTAATGAAATCCATTGTCCATTATGAATCCTCAAAGGATATTGGACAATTTGAAGATGAGAGCTTGGCCACTCATTGTCAAAATGCAGGAATTGTGTCCAATGTAGAACTTCACACCTCATTTTGGGATAGTAGAAAAAAAATTTATAAAAATCTTTGAAATAAGAAAAGTTGGTAAATCAAGTTGAATTTTATTTGCAAAAATTCTTTTGAGATTTAGATCCTCCAATCAAAAGTTATGGACAAAATTCAAAGAGGGGTAGGAAGGAACATTTTCTTTGACATTTTCAAACATCCTCTCTGAATTTTGTCCATAACTTTTTATTGAAGGCTTGAAATCTCATACGGATTTTTGGAGATGAAATTTATATTGATTTCCCACATTAACCTAATTTGAATTTTCTTAAAACATTATTCTACTATGCCTGAATGAGGTTTGTAAACCTATTTTGAACACAATTTCTACTTTTGACTTAACTATAAGCAGTTTAGCTCCTACTAATCCTAATTTACATATCCCATATAGATTGTTTTACCACCTACCATCCCACTTGTATGAAGATCTTGTCATTTCATCTTGTTCTCAATATGAAGTGGTATTTGAAAGGTTTAGGGCGGCAATTTAAAGTTGCCTTTGAAGTAGTTGTTGAATGTTTCTAATTATATTGAATTTAATGTCAAAATTTTCAAATAATAATATTCTAAACCTCTTTGAACCTTCACTTGAAAAAAAATTAGTGAGAATCCAATAGTACCAAGGCAATTTGTCATTATCAATACAATATTTTGTGCCAAAAATGAATGACAATTTGTATATGACATTCTTTGATGCTACATTTAACTACTTCTAGACTATTCAATGAATTCTAGACAAAACACCCTAAGATCTCTGGATAATAACATCGGAGGATCCCCTGATGTTTATATAGATCTCCCAATGTTTTGCCTAGATCTCCGGATGTTTTGCATTATCTCTTGATGATTAGTGTTTTTTCCTCTTGATGATTAGTGTTTTTTCCCCTTGATGACCATTACTAATTCTAGACTTTTCAAAGTCCAGAAGTAGTTAAATGTAGCATTTTGGGAATAAATGCAAGAATAAAGGTTTCAATTTTGCTTGTGTGTCTTTGACCAAAAACCTACACGGAATTAACACAACATCATAAATATTTTTTTGAACTTGAGATGCTTCATAATGTTTTGATGTAGATTCAAATGTGAAATTGCTAATGTGACAAGATGTCATGCTATGAAAGACATAAAAGACATTGAGGGTGATTGTTAGAATTGGTGGTCACTTTTGGCATCACACAAAGAGTGATGGAGCTATTTTCCGCTATAACTTTTGAAGGATGAACCTGATGGACTTGAAATTTTTATTGGAGATGGCTAACTTGATTGTAATCATATTTTTAATTTTTTAGAATTTAAAAATAATTAATTTTTTTTTGTCATACTTTGAGGTTTAGAGTTTTTAGTATTGGATGACTATCCAAAAGTAATGATCTAAAGTTGAAATTTCTATGATTTATGCCATACTAGGTGGGCATGTTCATACAAAGGGACATCCAAAAGTATATTATTTTTATGTCCTCCACATTCGGCTCCCTTGCATGTGCTCTTTTGAACATTGAAGATGGTTTTGACCTCATTCTTTTGGTGAAATCTCATTACCATCAAGTCTTCACAAATAGCCAATTTTTAGTGTTTTTTTTGTCATGATTTTCTATTTATTATTAACATATACCTTCTTGTATCTATTTTTTGTGACAAACAATCTTTTTTCTAGATAGTATTATTTTAGTACTTGCATGTAGTCCATAGTATTTGCAACAATCCTTTTAGTCATTGATTTTTCCAATCAATGGCTAAGATTGTTTTGCTACAAAGCACTCATAGTATTCACTATAAAAATTCTAGATTTTGGCAAAACACTATAGAGTCAACCACCAATTCTTGTAATGCACCCTTAATGAAAGATAAAAATGTATTATAAGGATTAGAAATGTACATTAATGATACATTCAAATGAAAGACCAAAACATACATCATTGAAGTAGACATTAGAGTGAATAAAAAATATTTTCTTTACTAAAACTATAGTCCTCAAATATATACAATTACTTGATAATTAGGGATTCAAAATCCATGAGTAGTAGCAAAAGTTTGCTAATTACAAGAGGTGTACAACAAAATATTTATAAGAAATGTACAGTCAAAATCGGAAAATTATGTATTAGCTAGTGGTTCCTGTTACACAACTCTTGTATTAAACGCAAGGGTCATTGGCATTAAAACATCTTAAAGACCCAAAAGTTAGATGAAGATCAAATTCAGAAAAATTAAATGTAAAAAATGTTGGGTTGCTTACATATTAGAAAAAAGCTTGCAATATATATGAAGAATTGAGACACTTATGCATAGTTAAAAAAAATTCCATACAAGAAGTTCTCTCCAATTAAAATTAAATTTTATTAGAAAGCTCCAAAATTTGGGTAGCTTAGTGTATGATATGTGTATTAAGAAAATCCTCATATAATTTGTTTTTTAATGCTATTATTGTCCTCAAAAATACCCATTCAATGTATATAATTACATTTTTGAATTCCTTGTTGAAAGGGCTACAAGAGTTTCTACATTAAAACAAATTATATTCCTTGAGATTGGACTAAAATGCATTACAAGTGATTATAATGAGTCCATATAATATAGGAGTTGTATACCTAGGCTAGTGGTCAATACACTAATGGCCTCCTCTAAGAGGATGATCATCCTTAGTTGATATATTCTAAGTCTTGTAATTCTTCCAGAGTGTATGAAACTTCAAATCCCTTTTGAGCTTTTGGAGTAAGTTGAATAAACTAATTGTATATTGGAGAATTGAGGAAGTAGTGTGGAAAATCAACTTTTTTATTTCTCTTGTAGAATTGTTGAATTGTGAGGACAAATATCATAATATCATCCATCTTTCAAGGAATGGAATCATCATCAATTCTGGGAAAGGCAACTTGCCACGTTCAAGTTTCTACTCATAAAATATAGTATAAATAGAAAAGTGAATTGTTTATGGATAGTATATGGATTGTTTAAAATGTTCATGAAAAACAAGATATCAATGAGAAGGCAATTGTCAGTAGTTACACCTCAATGAAGCAAGCTTTGAGGAGAATCAATCAATTGCAATGCTTAACTTCTAAACACTCTAGGGGACCAATAGCGTCCTCACATAGTTTCAAATCCAATTCAAAGTGTTGTAACTTTTGCATCTGATGTCCAATTTCAATAAAACTTGTTGGAAAATTTGCATACTCTCTTTTGGTTTGTGTAGTAAAATTTCAAATCAATCCAAGATGTACTAATTTTTTGTAAGATAATTGAAGTTGAGAAGTTCAATTTGAATTCACCAAACTGCATTTGATGGTTGCAACTTTGGGGGCTTGTATCTCCTTCAATCAATATTGTTGAGTTATGTTTTCCTTGCAGTCTAGTTATTGCAATAAAATTTTCATGTCAATTCAAGTTGTTTTGAATGTTTGGGAGCAATCCAAAGTTCAAAATTCCAACATTTTTGGATTTTAGTGAACTTCAGTGGCTTGTCTCTTCTTCATATTGTGTCTATTTTTAATAAATGCTTTTGGAAAAGTTGCGTATACTAGTCTAGTTTGTATGGCTAAAATTTCATATCAATCCAAGAAATTATAACTTATTGAGAAGCATTTTAGTAGGAGGTTTAGCATCGTGTGTTTCTTGCAACTTTTCTTTGCCTTTTTTTTACATTTCAAAGCCATTTTGTAGACACAATGAGTAAATTGAATGGTATTGTATGTGTTTGTATGCTGTTTTGAATTACTTTATAGTTTGAAGTTTTTTCATTTGAGTAGGTTTAGAAATCGAATTTCACCTCCAAATGTGCTGCTAGGGAAATTTCAGCATCCTTTATCAACATTTCAACACTAAAACATTAGAATCTTGTAATCTATGTGACCAAATGACTCCAAAATTTTATTCACGTCATTTACTACATGTATACTACAAGAATGTATGATTAAGATTTCTATACCATAGTGACATTTAGATCTATAACACTTCAAAAGCAATGATGTTTTTAAACCCAAAAAAATCTTGGGCTTTTAGGGGTTAAGGAAGTAGAGGCGACTGGGGTTCATGGGGTCCTTATAAGCATTTTTGTACGCATATCATATCCAAATTTGGGGGTGCTAGTAAGTGAGCTTGTGAGCCTCTAGGCCTCCATTTTTTTCCATTTAAAGTTTGTGAATCCATTGGGGCCCTATAACCGTGGAATCAAATGAACAACAAATGAATATGTTGCTATATAGTTTTGTACCAAAAAATCAAACCAATATATCTCCAAAAATTGAGATATAGTCAAAATAGATAGTGTGTAAGCAAATACATGATGAAAGTAGGTGTAGTGGTTTAAGATGTCTCACTATAAAGCACATAAATGTAAAATTGCAATACATCATAATAACCGAGATAATACCATTATAGGGGTGATGTTTATGAAATCTAAAATAGAAAGAACAACAAAAGTGGAATAAAAAGGCGAGACATAAATCTAGTGACAAGCAAAGGCTATAAACAGTACAAACACTAAATCATGAACAATGTTTTTGAATGATTAAGTGATCAATGTAGTCTTCATTATGGGCCTCCATGTAAATTTAAATGATAAAAATGATCTACCTATTTTATTTTATTTTTATAATCATGCTTTTAATTAAAAACAAAATATCTTGGACATTGAATATTTAAAATAAATATAGTAGTCATCTATTATACACCAAACAAATGTATTAATTCCTATTGAATCTTCATAGAAGTATCCATTGCTGAAGTTGCCAACTTCCAAAGTTTCTCTTGAATCATCTCTAGACTTTCATCATGAGTTTCATAGTGACACTTCATTTGCTCTAACTTTCTAAGAAGGCCATGGAGTACTTAGGATATATAATGGGAAGTTGCTTCTTCAATTTTGAATGAAAAGCTATTTTCACCAAACTCTTGTTTCATGAAGTGAATGATTTATAAAAATAAGTATAATTGTTTTTGATGACAAATGTTATGTATAGTAGAGCAAAAAAAAACTTAATTCAAATTAACAAAAAGAACAAAGAGAAGACCTAAGAATTGAAAAGAAATATGAAATGAATAAGGTATAAGACTCCACTTAGAGCCTCAATAGTGAATCAAGATTTTTGTTTTGACTTCTTCTTGGCTTCAGCAAAAGCAAAAGCACAAAAGCAAAAGCAAAGAAGCTCTAGAGATTAAGAAGTCAAATGATATGAAAATTGATAAAGAAATTGAAGGAATTATCAATTGACTTCATGAAATTCTACCAACATAGTTGCAACATCCCCCTTGACTTCTAAAACAATATTTTCAATAGCATAATGCCACATGAAGTCATCTGCATGATCTTGATTAATAATAGGCAAACATGCTTGCAAATGGTGGGTTCCATTTCACTCCATAAACATCTTATGAGAGAAAACTTTGAGATCTTCATCATTTTCCATTTCTTTCTGAAATACAACATTTGTTTGCACCCAATTTAATAATATCATCCATGAGATCTATTGTTTTCCCCTCATTATTCTTCAAAGCCAAATAAAAAACTCTAATTCCTTCCATGTAACCACAAGTAACAAAGTGTGCAACTAGATTCATGAGATCATTCTTCAATGACCTTACAATTGGCAAAAAAATCATACAATATAAAGGAATATTGATTTTTGATTTTGTCCTTGATTGATGCCTCAACCACTTAAGATGAGAAGAAGTGTTCCTAGTTTCCTTCTTCAAAAAGCCATGCAATTGTAACTCAAATTGATCTTGAGAAAGAAGTTGAAGTGCAACATCTAATTTATGTGCTTGTGGATCCCTTTAAGTCAATATCTTTAAAATGATGTCCAAATGTTATCAATTTTCATGCATTAAGAAAAATGACTAATGTAATCCAAAAAAGAAATGAGAATCACATCTAATTCAAACAACTCTGTTTGTATTGGATGAGGTTGGCAAATAACCTAGCTATTAATAGTTGACCAATAGTAATGAAAAACTTATATTGGCCAAACTTCCTTAGAATCTAAAACAAACATAATGGTCTAGCACTTGATACCTAGATCCTAAAAAATGAATCTCTAGCTTCCAATCTTAATCAAGATTAAAAAAAGTTATAGTTTGTGTATTTCTATTATACAATATGTAATTCAACATAGTAATTGTTAACAATTGTCTATAATTGTGAAGACCAAAGAAATTGAAGCATTTGACCAAATCCTAGCATATAATACAAGCAAACTTGAATTCAAAAAAGCATAACCATTAACAATTGTCGAGTAGGATGGCAAAATAAATTGCAAAATAAATTGCAGCATTTGACCAAATTTTAGCATGCAGTGCAAGCAAACCAGATTCCAAAAAAGCATGGCCGTTAAAGTTATCACGAAGGCAAAATAAATTGTAGCATTTGACCAAATGGTACAAGCAAGCTGGAATCTAAAAAAGTGTGGTTATTAATGGCTAGTCATTAAAAAGGCAAAATAAATTGTAGCATTTGACCAAAACTCAACATATGGTGCAAACAAACAAATTCCAAAAAAGCATGACCGTAATAGTTATGTACTGGGAATGCAAAAAAATAACAACATTTGATCAAATTCCTAGCATATATTGGAAGCAAACTTCAATCCAAAAAAGCATGGTTGTTAACGACTGACTATCCATTAGGAAGGCAAAATAAATTGCAGCATATGATTAAATCTTAGCATATGATATTAGCAAGTTGGAATCCCAAAAAGTGTGTCTCTGGTCTAGAAAGGCAAGAAAATTTTAGCATTTGACTCATTCCTAGCATATAATACGACATTTAAGTCCTAAAAAGTGTGGCCATTAATGGTTGGAGTCTAAAAAGGCCCAAAATTTCAACATTTGATCTAATTTCTAGCATATAGTAGAAGGAAATCTATGTCTTCCAAAGCATGTCCATTAACAATTGGGGTTTAGGAAGGAAAGAAAATTTCAACATTTGACTAATTCCTAGCAACTGTCGGAAACAAACTTGAATCCAAAAACACATGGCTATCAATGGCTATCCATAAGGAAAGCAAAATGAATTGAAGCATTCGACCAAATCTCAACATATGGTGCAAGCAAACCAGAATCCAAAAAAGTGTGACCGTTAACAATTTGAGTCTAGGAAGGTAAGAAAATTTCAACATTTAATCAAATTCTAGCATATGTTGCAAGCAAATTTGAATCCCCCAAAGCATCATTATAACAAAACATGGTAAAAAAACCGCACTCAAAACTGAGTGCAATTTGTTTTGCTATGATTTTGTGCAGGCCCACTACGCGCATAGTCAACTTCTTTTGCAATTTCCAACTTCAATTTGAAGAATTTTAAGGCGTGTGATATACCATTGAAAAGGTACTTTTAAGACCTTTCCAATAGTATATCACAAGCTCCAAAATTACAAAAATTGCAGTAGAAAATTGCAAAAAAAGTTGCAAGCCTACTACGTGTGCATGTACAAAAACGTAGCAAAACAAACTGCACTTGATTTTGAGTGCATTTTTTTTACCATGTTTTGTTATAGTGCATGACTATTAATGGTTGTGGTTTAAATAGACCCAATTTTTTTAGCAATTGAGCAATCTCTAGCATGTAGTGGAAGGAAATTTATGTTTCAAAAAGCATGGCCATTAATGGCTAGGGGCTAGAAAGGTAAGAAAAATTTAACATTTGATTCATTCTTAGCATGCATATATAATGGAAGGAAAATTAAGTCCTAATAAACGTTGGCCGTTGATGGCTGGGATCAAAGCAAGCCAAAAAATTTAGCATTTGATTTAATTTCAGTATTTGATCTAATTTTTAACATATATAGAAGGAAATCTATGTCCCCAAAAGTGTGGCCATTAATGGCTAGGATCTAGGAAGGTAAGGAAATTTCAGCATTTGGCTAATTCTTAGCATATAATAGGACATTTAAGTCCTAAAAAGTGTAGCCATTAATGGTTGGGGGTCTAAGAAGGCCAAAAATTTCAGCATTTGATCTAATTTCTAGCATATAGTGGAAGGAAATCTATGTCCCCCGAAGCATGTCCATTGACGGCTGGGGTTTAGGAAGGCAAGAGAATTTCAGCACTTGATTGATTTCTAGCATATAATAGGACATTTAAGTCCTGAAAAGCGTAGCCGTTAACGGTTGGCGTCTAAAAAGGTCAAAATGGCCATTGGAAAGGTAGAAAAAACAAAAGCATTTTACAAAATCATTGGATGTATCGTACTTGCATACTTGCAAGTTCACCAATTTGGTGCCAAACATTTAAGATAACTCCAAAATAAACTTCAACACTTCAAAATCCCATACTTTTGAAAAACACAACAATGAATCAAAACAAATAAAAAATATTGGGGAAGCTCCTCACTTACATTCAAAGGCTACTTACTACGACTGTGTCTTGGTGAGAAGACAAGACCTTTATACAAGTGGGGTGGTAGGAGGTAAAACAACCTATGTGGGATATGTAAATTAGAATTATTAGGAGCTCAACCACTCAAACTTAGTTAAGTCAAAAGCAGGAATTGTGTTCAATGTAGACCTTTGGACCTCATTTTGGCATAGTAGGATAACTTTTTCTAAAAGACTTTTAACTAAGAAAAGTTGTAAAATCAAGTTAAATTTCATCTCCAGAAACCCGTTTGAGATTTCAAGCCTCCAATCAAAAGTTATGGTCAAAATTCAAAGAGGGGTTGGAAGGGACATTTTCTTTGACATTTTCAAACATCTTCTCTAAATTTTGTCTATAACTTTCATTTTGAATCTTGAAATCTCAAACGGGTTTCTGAAGATGAAATTTAGCTTGATTTACCAACTTTCTTTTATTCAAATTTTTTTGGAATTTTTTATTCTTCTATGCCAAAATGAGGTTTAAAGTTCTACATTGAACATAATTCCTGCATTTTCACAATGAGCGATGAAGCTCTCATCTTTGATACCCATACCCTTTGATTCCCATATCCCTTGACAGACAATAGATTTCATTATAAAAACAACCTCTCAACCCTCCAATTCCACTAAATGTCAATGAGCTAGTTCCGTCTTTTCACTATCAAAAAATTTCTTGATGGTAGATTGTCAAATGATAGTTGATACTAGATTCAATGACTTGTTATTGGATTCGTTGGATTTTTAGCAAACCATCTTTACATTTATTTGTAGATTTGGTTATTTGGTCCTAAAATTAGAAAAAAAAATTGTCTTTTTTTTGTCATTTAAGTTGAACTTGCTATCCAAGTATTTGTATTTGTTCAAGATGTTTATGAAATATGAATGAACTTGGAAGTGGAGTCAATCTCATATAACAGATGCATCTAGGCAACAACCTCAAGAAGTGCTTTATCATGTTTGATTATGTAAAGAGGGTGAAGTCACTGACAAACTATAGCTTGTCACATCTATGACTCCACTTATTGCAAAGTCATGACCATTGTTGTCTATGATATGCAAATTGAGGGCACTGAAGGCTAGCTCATTTTTGGTATTGTCTGAATAAGATCATGGTAGAAAATGGGGGTGTATGGTCCAAACTTTAAGGGATTCATGTGTGATAGTGCTCAAATCAACTTTAATGCAATTTGCATTGTGTATGGGTTAGGGGATCCATCCATTCCAATGATAAACCATAAAAAGACCAGGGTTTTTATTTTCATTTACCGGAAATCGCCTTAAAGGCGAATTGGATTGAACTTGAGAAGTGCAAGTGGCAACATTGGGGCTTTGATTGGTTCATTTAATTGGCGACATTGAAGTTTTTAATGGAGAGACTTTTGGCGATGTACAGAACTATAGATGAAGTGGCTTTTGCTTAGGGCGAAGTCCTACTATGAACTAGTGCACATAAGGCAATATTATACATTCATTTGTTGCAAACATGGCAATTCACATTCCATCAATCACAGTATGGGTGGCAATTTTGTTGAGCAACATTGAAATTTAAGACCTGAGATGTTATATAAGGCCTCCGAGAGACTATTTGACCATGGTTCCCCATGCTGTGAACTATAGCTGGATAGTCAGGTTATTTAATAATAATGAAATTAAAAAATTAATTAATATATTTCAATATTTTAAAAAATATTTAAAAAATAATTTTTTTATACAATCCAACATGGCAATCTCTTGGCCACGTTGGACTGTTGGTTCTGCAATGTTTCCAAAGTCCGGAAATGTCTGGAAATGTTCGGGAACTCACAATTTTTTAATGGACTTAAGAAACATGTAATGGGATTAAATGGCGATACAATGTTACAAAATAGGTGCAACACTAAAAAATGAACAATTGCACACTTGCACTTGTCTACCTTGAACACGGGACCTACACATACACACACACTTTGATGCCTAGGTAAAAATGTGCACAAATTGAAATTTGCAAACTCAAACTTCTCTATCTACCTCACAATACCTACACATAGATACACACACACACACACTCCGATGCCTTAGTAGGAATGTGTACAAACATTGAAGCACAATGGATCAAGCACAAGTACTTCTGTACACACAAAGGTACAATGAAAAATGAAAAAACCTGCACATAATCATTATATTTCAAAGTCGAAGTTAGTAGAATGCACATAACAGGAAAATGAACAAACCTGTAAAACACAAAATATAGAAGCCAACCAACATGTGACCAACCAACTATATACACTGCACAGATTGACATGTCCACCAATATTAGTAAAAAAGACGACAAGATCAATAAACTCAATGCAAAAGAGTTGCACACAGATGCTCCAATCTTGCAAAAAGAAAGATCTCACTAGATCAAGTTCTATTGCAACGTGAAGTAACTAACAAAATAAACAACAACACATCAGTCCACTCTAGAAGCCCCCATCCTACCAAACTAAGAAGCCTAGTACCTCAGTGAAACTAAAAATCTAGTAATGCAACACCAATGATGCTAACCTGCTTACCCATTGAACTATATTACGGAACCCCATATGGAACAATCAAAATGTAGTCTAGAAAACTAAGCATGGGAAAGATAATGTCCTCTCTTTCCAGATTTAAACTAGTCTTCAAATACCTTGTCATACGGAAATGTCTCCAACATGAAAATTCTTTGGGAGTACATTCTAACTGCCTCCTCAAGGATCTCCACCAAAGTAGCCCTAAGCTTTGATTTCAAAAAGACAAGTGACGAAAACGTGCACTCGTCCTCTACAGACCCGATGACATGTGTGATGGCAATCTCAACAAGCTTTATGAACTTTGTGAAGTTCTTTGTTAGGCTGTTATTGCCATCCAAGACTCTCCAGACTTTTGTAAGCGGGGTCACGTCAAAAGGTGGCAACATTGTTGTACTAGCGTTGGACTTCATGCAAACTTTAAATAACCTCCGTTGTGACATTAGCATGTCACAATTGATTAAGGGGGGGGGGCAACATTAGCTTATTAGTGCCGGAACCAAGCACTTTATTACGTTCATATGCTTCCATGAGGACTTGCAGGTGTGTACCAAACTTCCCTTCCAAATTTCCATCGCACCAAAATTGTGGGTACATAATTTCCAATGTAGACATGATGTTCTGGGCAGGAAATTGACTATCCAGCTCTTGTAGGAGCTTAGTTGCAACCCTTACAAATAGAATACCAACACAAGTAATTAGAAATCATCCTCCCTCACAACAAGTGCCATAATGTAAATAACGATCACAATGGAGTAGCCTCAAGGCATTCTATTATCACAAAAAACCCACATTCACAACTCATGAAGCCATTCATGTCACAATCAACAATCACAAGGCAACTAAATTGTGCTTCATGGCAAGCTAGAAGGGATTCCAGCATTCAAACAAGCACCGTGTTATGATGGCGATTCCACTTCATAGAGGGACTACTCTCGGGGGGGGTCATTTAGAGTGTCCATTAGAAACCACGTGCGAATAAAACTTTGGACCCCCTATATACTTTTTGAATTTTAAATAAAACAAAATTAAAAAAATATGAATAGATTTTCCTACTTTAAAAGTTTATGTTTTGTATCATTGATATTTTTATTTGTTAATAATAATTAGTTACAAATTTTTGAAGTAAAAAGATACACTGTAGAACTAAAAAATAACTTTCACATCCCTATATTATATAAGAAAAAATTGTCTAAAAAATGAACAAAAAATTCTTAAAAATAACTCATTATTGAAAGCTCATTTTGAATTGAACATTGACTCAATGGTCATCTAAATGTGTCCTCTATAATTATTTGAGTTGAAAAACATGCCATTTTAGTTCATTTTCAACCTCTTCTAGAAATCATTTCATATTTTATTTGAGTTGGAAATTTTGGCAATAGAAAGCTATAGTCATTATTAAACAATGTTCAAAATTTTAGGTTGAAATTATAGTTTATTAGAAACCACTTGTTTGCACGTGGTTTGTTATAGTAGAACTAAGTGTACCCCCCGAGTCAGCTTCACAGTCAACTCTATAGTCTTTAAACCACTGTTAGTAGCAACCGCCTCAACAATGACCTTGGTGAGATTCTCTACGTTAGGACCACAATCAACATGTTGTAATGCCATAAGCAAGGACATTCACACCCAATTATAGACTACATAACAATGGACAAACAAATAAAATGCATTGTCTACAATAGTCACCTCATCCACCATCACTACAAGAAAGTTAGTGTTTTGAACAAGTTTGTGAATCTGCTATACAACAGCTTTATGCATGCAAGACACTATAACCCAAGTACCCAACCACTATTATTACACCAATGTGCATTAGATAGATCTGATACAACCAACATCTTATGCAGACTTTGACAAGCTTCATACTCTAGCATTGGATGGCTACATTGAAGGACCTGAAAAAAGGTGGCAAATTGAACCCTTTTCCTACGTGATTCCATTGTGGTGCATCTATTAATTTTCTCCAAGATAGAAGATGGCGCTTTTGCAGCATATAATTGCATATTTTTCTAGTGCTTGCAATTGTTGGCAATGTAATGATCTCCTTTTTTCACAGCATGCTGCAGCAAGTCCTTAGCAATGCATTTTTCATCATGCTTCCACAATGTATTTGATTTGGGGCCATGACACAAGGTTTTCGATCAAATTTGGAGCAAACTTTGCAACAAACCATGTGCAACACATCATTTATTGCTAGTATTCCCTCCGCCCAAGGCAATTTGGCAGCCCACTCAGTTTGAAACTTTTTGTGTTTGTCATAGCGCTCTTGGGCCTAGCTCTTGGACGTTTTAGCCTTGCCCTTCAGTGTGCTTCCCTTCATTTGTGGAGGTGAATCAACCTCATCATCTTCCCCCTCGCTAGCATCGGGAATTTTCTTCCAACTGTAGTTGTCTTTCAACAAATCGAACAATGTAATCACAGGAGACTTGGAGCTCACAATCTGAGTGTTTCCCAATCTGGTTGAAGACCCTGATGTTGTGTCAATGGACACAGTATTTTCACTAGCGGACTTGAAAGCTATGGAATTGGAAGATGAGTAATCATGGACACCATCAAACTCGGCTCCAAGCATGTCTGAGAAAGAACTGTCCAAAACTAAGCAAAGAGGTTGTCCGGGTGTTGATCCACTTGTGCTAGTGAAGTATGTTTGCACTGTGACTTTCTTAGCCACCTTTTGCTTTGCAGCGCCACTCTTCAAAGCCTTCAATTGCTTCTTCCAACGCGACACAACGGCCTCTAGTGCAACATTCTTTTTTTCTAATTGTGCCACGTGTGCCGAACTGCCTACCAAAATATCAACCAATCTTTTGTCATTGAATTCCATACTAGTGACCTTGTAAACTCAAGCACACATAATGTTGATCACAAAGTAATGCAAATTGCGAAGACGAAGAAAGTAGGAGATAGAAGTACAATAAGCTGTAAGCAAAAGCACGAGAACCATACAAAACAAGAAGAAACACAATAAGCTGTAAAAACACAAAGGTGATTTCTACAAGAAAATTAGGCATCAACATTCACGTACCAAGGTTGTGGTGGTGCCTCGTCCATCTTGTATCTCCAATTGCAATAAATAACAATCAAAAGCAAATGTTGTAGAAGCAAATTCACGAGCTTGGACACAAATGTGCCAATCCCTGCCAATACATCATAGGCCCTCAAACCAGGACTGGCGAATAGGCCTACATTGAGAGTGAGGAGTGGTGATCAATGATGAAGTGATTGGAGTAGAAGGTGGTGAGTTGCATGTGATCAAAGCAAGCAGAGTGGCAATCACAGATGAAATGTGGAGCAATGATGGCGATCTTAGGCGCAAGAGTTTACGTTGTTCAGGCCACGCGAGGGAAGAGAAGCCGTCCCGAAATCCTAAATTGGGTGATACTTGAGAGGTCGATGCCGCCTTAGCTGGGTAAACTTGGTGACAAGGGCCCATTGAACCCCCTTGGTTGGTGCCCCTATGGCTACCAGAGTATTAGCCCAGGTGCTAAGGGGGCAAAATTCATGAAATTTTTTCCCAAAATTTGCAAAGGCTATTTGCCCAAGGCAATTTTGAGTAAAAGCACTAGTAGAAAATCTGGCCGAATCTATTGTTTTGGTCACGTTGATCATCAACAAGACCAAAACAACAGATTGGGCCAGATTTTCTACTAGTGAAAATGGCATTCAAAAGCCAAATTTAAAAGCCCTTGAAAGGACTTGTTCCATTGAGCAACAAACATGCACAAGCACACAAAAAGTTAATTACCAAAGAATTCTAGAACCTGCATATCTAACTCTACATGCACTACATAGATGCAACATCGATGTCTGAAGTGGATAAGATTTATCTAAAAATCAAAGCTTGGTAGTACTTCTTCAAAGCTACATTAAAACCAACAATTTGTGATTAGAGGATTGAATTGCATTTTGGCACTTTCAATACAGTCAATGGGATGAATTCATGGAAACGGTATTATCTTTAATCTTCTTTTATTTTTCTAAGTATTTCTTACCGTAGCTAAATTCTAAATTGCAAATCATTTGAATAATGACTTCATTCATCATCTTTGGATAAATTGACAATAGAGGAACTAGCAAACATTCCAGCATGCAACCTAGAAGAAACAATGCACAAAAATGGATGCAAGCTTTCAGGATACCCAAGTTTGATTTGTTTGTTGTCACTTGTGATGATTGAATTTGAACTTTCATATAGATGACAAACTCTAAGGCTTATTTCTACAGAGGACCTTTTCAAAAAGACCTCTCTAAAGAAGATTTGAAACTAAAGGGAGCTATGACATTTGGAGATGGAAAGGAAACTACAAATACACTTAGTGAGATGCCTAGAGTGGAAGACATTGATACTTGAATTCTACATTTTGAGGGAAAAAAGGTATTTGGGTCTAGCAAAAAGAAATCAGATCTTTCAATCAATTTTGAAGGTGATTCTCATCATCTTGACAAGGTTAACTTCTCTCATCTTCAGGTTCAAACTAAACCGGTTGTTGCTAAAGTATAACTCAAGATTGTAGTTGAGAAGTTTAACACGGGCATGCCCCATATCCAATCTATGGTAGAAATTGCAATACATTGGAATGGTACATTGTGAGAATTTTACACAAGTCAAGGAAATAGTGTCACACCATTCAAAAGTACATATAGGCCAAATGCTAGGTATTGATTGTTAGACATGGAAAAGCCACTACTATCTCTATTTATGAAGGGAAGAAGCATGAGTATCACTACAAGAGAAAGGGATATTTTAAGTATAGTCCTAGAGATAAGATATTAAGTAATGACCTTTATGTAAATTTTTAGTAAATTTTTATTAGAAATACTTGTACATTTAGAATTTTTTTACTAAAAATCTACATAAAAGTCATTACTTAATATCTTATCACTAGGACTATACTTAGAAACACACTTAAAACACCCCTTTTTCTTGTAGTGTATTAAGGCACGGTAGTCCAAACAAACGAGCAAACAAAGGATTTTTTTATTTTGTGTAGAGCAAAATGCACAATGCGTCATAGAATCCAAGTATTCATATGTTCTTATCCGATTTGAGATCCCTGAAGTCTAGATTGTTTTTATTGATATTAATCTTACTTGTAATAAAATCATTGAGCTTGAAGAAATCTAGGAAGAAACTAGGTTCCGCTTGCAGTCCACTAAGCCAATATCACCTCGATGTCTATTCACCTTGTCTAGAATATTTGAGCCTATACTGTAAACTTATCCTCAACTAACACATGTTGAAAGAATCCCTTACATTTGGAATGGCAAGCATATTTGTTAGAGCAATAATGCAACCACTGAAAACTACTGCAATTAGTGGGAAAATGTAAGGAATATTACCACAAATATTATTGAGGTGAACTTCCTTCCTTGACCTTAACTTGGTGCTATTATTATGCTTTCATCTAAGAGTGACCCAAAACAAAAGGTTTATAACATCATACTTTGTAATTTTCCATCTTATACTTGTCTTTGTTATGGAAGCATGTATATAAATTGCAAAAACCTTTATTACATCTTTTGTTACTTCTGCATACTAGATTACAATCTGATAGACACATTTATCTGCTTTCCTACCCTCAACTTGGATAAAGTGAAGCAAGTGCTTGCTACTACTAGAAATCTAGAATCAAGACGTGTAAATGAGCAAGTTAGTTGATAGATATTAGCAGTACTAATATATATCTTCAAAATATCCAAATTCTAGTAACAAAATATTATATTTATCTTCCAATATATATTTCTTGTTATAATAAAAGAATATTTTATTATATAAACAATGTTCCACATCCTATCATATTTTCATTGCAATCGTCTTCCTCTCATCTTTAGAATTGCTTCTAAATTATTTATACTCACTTGATCAACCCACCTTGAAATGGCCTTTCAAAATGTATTATAAATTTCAAAACACACAATAACATCAACATGTCTGTCTTTTAAATCTAAAATACACAGTCATGGGTCACTTCTTGAGATTAGTCTTTATTGTCTTCATTTTGGATCAACAACGCTAGAATGTGAACATGTGAGTGTAAGCCTAACATTGGTGAGTATGTGAGTGTGAACCTAGAGCCTAGAAATTTAAAACATGATGTAATTTCTAAACTTTTTTGGTTCAAAAAATTAAAAGACTAATGTTTTCAAAAAATTACTATATTTAGAAAATATGACCTATTACCATATGACCTTGAACAACTTGTTTATCTTTATGAGGGATGGCTCATAGTGAATGAGAATACCATTGGTGTTGAAGAGAAGAATCTCTTTTCTTAGCTATAAGGCATTCTAAAGGGGGTGGAATATAATCTCCCATTTCTTAAGCTAGTTTGTGACATTTGTCCTTGCCATCTCCATATTGGGGTCCTTGGATGAGTTGTAATTACTCCCATTTCGAGGCCAATACTTTGTAGGTAGAAATTATTGCTCAACTATGATGATGATGATGACACACACTCTGGAATTGATAATTAGTTGTATCGGCAGGTAAGTTGCACATAACATTTATTGACTAGCAACCAATACAATATATTAATGAGCCAAGCAAGAATACTAGACATTGCTCAATTACTAGAACCTGAAGTCCTAATTTGACTTCTGCAACTCTAGTTACCACCACTGAAATTGGAAGTGCTTGAAGATTTATAATAATGGTTGTTGAAGATACAACTTGTGTTCCAATCTTACAAAGTAGAGTGACAATATCTACAAGCGTTGAATTAGAAGGTGAAGTTGAATGAGAATAATGAGATTAGAAACTAAGATAATTGAGATGGATCTAAAAGAGAATGTTGTTCATTTGAAACTTGACATCTAATGATTGTTGCTCCTAGGAAGTGAATTCCTCTAAGTTGAGTAGTGGCAAACAACACGATAAATTTATGAGTAGTGGAGAACTTGGATGTTCATTGTCAAGGAATATTCCAAGGCTAACAACAGTACAATTAGGTTAGTAGGTTTATATAACTGCATTGGTTGAACCCTCCTTAGTGAAAACAAAGTTGTTTCAAATAGGGCGCATGCTAGTTGATACATCATTACTAAAAGTGGTTTGGGGCCAAGAAATGGAGGCAAACCCGAGTTTTGTCTCCATATGGAAGAGGAGGCCTTTTGGAGCCACAATGTGTATAATTTCAATGAAGTTCATGTCCTTCACGCTTTTGGAGACAATTGTAACATCAAACGTACGGGACATAACGTACGGTCTATATGACCTTGCGTCTATATTGGACTTCTTGAAGTCACCTTGAGAAAAAAGCTGGTAGTACATGTATGATGTGTGCACACCAAGAAGAAATTTAGGAATGCATGGCATAGATGATGACATCTTGAAGGCTGGAGTTTCCAATAAAGAACATCGGAAGTGGAATCTCTAGTAGTATTGAATTGTCATCTTCACCAGTAATGAAGATGGCATTTTGATCTATGCCAATAGGAATGTGCTTTACTTGCCTAGCAATATCCTAAATATTAGTCATCAAGATGTGAACAAAATCACTAAAAAATGAGTAGGCAAAGAATACAAAAAACTTGGAAGCGTCTTGCGCAAGATTGAAGTACTCAAAACTGTTCTCCAAAGATAGGACAATGTCAATGATGGATTCAACATGCCTACATTTATATTGTAACTAGGCACTCTAGAATTGATTAAGTTTGACATTCACAAAGGTGTACTTGGACACAATTATAAAGAAAATCCTAGGAGCCTTGCCATTAACGAACTTATTAGTTGAAAGATTTACATTGCAATATGATTATTCAACCATGTACTGGCCTTTGTGAATTTCATCAATTCATTCTATACATCACGGACAACACTCACAACAAAAATAAAAAAGTCAATATGGATAGCTAGCCCTCACCACACCTTGTTCAATCAGGGAATCCATTTTGCATCCTTGTAGGGGAGCCAATACTGCTTTTTTTGCCACATGAGCTAATCATGATGACTTTATTGAGCTTCATGCATGTCTTTGTACCAATCGAGGAGAGATAAATTTCTAGTGGCCCAGGCTTTCAACATATTCTTGACATTGATACGGAGGCTAAGGATACCGCATGCTAGGTCTATAAGATTGAAATCCCTAAGACCAAGTGTAGGGTGATTTCAAGAAAGGTTGGTACTATTTTGCATTACAATTAGAGTGACAAAGTTGCCATCGATTATAAATTTTGGAAAATGAAGCCAATGTACTTGAAATTTTTACTGGAGATGGCTAACTTGGAAGTGATGAGAATCCTTATTTTTCAAAAAATTGAAAAAACATTTTATATTAAAATTGAATTTTGTTGATTTGTCACACTTTGCGTTTTAGGATTTTTTAGTATTGTGGAGTATCCAAAAATTATAATGTACACCTAAAATTTTTGTGGGATATTTCTACACTAGACAAGAATGTGTGTCTACCAAAGAAAATTTTAAAAAACACTATTTTTTATCCTCTATGCATGTGCGAATAGGGGTCTACTACGCGTAGCATTCAAAGCATTCAAAATGGTTTTGACTTCTATTTTTTTGTGAAATGCAATCACTATCAAGTCTTTACAAGTGGCCATTTTTTAGTTTTTTTTGTTCATGACTTTCTAATTATTATTAATTTATATTTAGTTGTATCAATTTTTTGTGACAAATTGTTTTATTTTTCAATTAGTACTTTTTCAATACTTACAAGTATTCAAAAGTACTATTAGCCATCAATATTTCGGATCAACGGCTAAGATTGCTCTATTTCATAATATTGTAGTACTCATAGTATTGAGTGAAGAAAATTGCAATTTTGGCAGAACACTATTAAAATTGTTCGGTCTTACAACCACCTTGTAGTTTTTACACCCGACTTGGTGATGTGTATCAAGTTTCTTTTTATTTACAAACAAGGTGGGTTGAGTCTCACCACTGGCAATAAATTTGCCTAACTCCCATGTATCAAAACCTCAACCCAATACTGTCAAGTCTCCTACTTCATAAGGAGAAAGGAAAGTTTGGCAGAAACTTTCTCATTCACAAAGTGCGCCAAGACATTTACTTTTATAGCATGCATCAATGAAGAAAATAGTGAAACAATACAAAAGATTCATGCAATTGGTTGCCAATTGACAAAACAACAAAACATATTAGTTAGTAGCCAACATCTAAACAATACAATAAGCAAGCAAATTGTAGCCCACAAATGAAGTGAATGCTGAGGAAAGGTGAATTGCACCTCAAACTCAAGTGTAGGTTTCCCGCCTCTACTTTGCAACTTTGGAAACCTATTTTTCTCTTGTGTTGCCCTCCCAAGCTCAATGCAAAATCAAAAGATTTTGTTAATTAGCAGCCTTCTTTGCAATGTTCAAATTTAGAGCATTTGACACGCGGACGAGAGTATTTGGATCCCAACTAAAAATTGGGATGATCTCAAATTTCAAGGGGTCCTTGCGAGTTTTTTAACCTTTCAAGTACTATTCCGCCAACTTGTAGCATGCAATGACAATATGCTAACCTTTGATGATATACTAATGAATATTAGGGGCTTTCCATCATGGCACAAACAATTGGTCAATAGCATCTATGTCATCCTTGTTAGGGAAAACATCCATGACGATGTCTAAACCTTTGTCGTCATGCAAAGGTGCTCATTCTAATAGAATGTTATGAATCTCTAGTTTCTTTTGGATCCATGCATGTTCTTTGTATATGTTTTTGATCTAGAAAAAAACACAATAATATAATAAGATATTTGTAAAAATTGTATTAGTTGGTAGCCAATACAATAGAACTATCAATAGACAACATACAATGAAGTAAAGCTCAATTTGAGATGGCAATCAAGTTTGAAACATTTACATGACCAGACCCGTCTTTTGTAATTTTTTCAATACTTTAGCTTGTTAGACTCAATGTGTAGTTTGTCGGAATGAATGATTCCTTATGAGACAATATTTTTGGTAGGAAAATGCATGAAGTAGTCTATGTTCTAAAGTATGGTAGATTCCCTCAACTTCATTGTCCTTTGTCTTTGTTGTGATGTGGTTTCTACAAACCAAGGCTTCATGCAAGGTTAGAATATGATGCACTCTTTGTATTGCCTTTCCTTTGCCCTTTGACTTGTATTTCTATGGGGATCCCTCCACAACCACAATCGCATATGAACCTCTAGCAACATCTTTTTTCTTACATGATATATGAACCTCTAGTAACATCTTTTTTCTTACATGATTTAGGAATTTTTTTAATCTCTTGGACTTGTCATCATTTGTTAATGTATTCTTCTTGATTAGTTTGTTCCACAACATTTCTTAAAAATCAATAAGCTCTTCTGCATTCTCAATAGAATTGTCACTAAACGTCATGCCCTTGTTGAGACTAATTACTGCAAGCTCCTTTGATGCAATTTTTATAGGGCAAGGCAACTCCAATATAGTCCAATTGTATCACGCCCCTATCTCTTTTGGGTGCCTAAAGTGCCTTAGTGAGCAAGGGAGACCTTGGGGGTGATGTCCCAAGTCTTGCAAGAGTCTAAGAAGGGAGAATTGAGGACTCCCAAAAAAAAGGTTGCAACAACATTTTGTATTGGAAGAACATGATGATTTATCTAACATTCTTGAAAAGCCTTTGAGAAGATTCTTCTAACCGTTCAAAGAATGCATGATTTGGACTAGTTGGTTAGAAGTTGTGACCATTCAAAATTGAGGGTGTCCCGATGGCACCGGAATACTAAAGGGTTAGGAGTGAGAGGTTTCCACTGAACTCTTCATGAAAATAGGTCATGTAGCATATCATTGGAAAGTTAATAACACAAGGAAGCTATAATGACAAGAATTACGAGGTTCTAAGCTAAGAAATCAAAATTATGGCCAAAAGAAGGGTCATGGTGAAGGCATGACGCCGCTCCTAGTGAACCCGAATCTTTGGAGGGCCATAACTTTGTGAAAACTTGTTCAAATGAGACAAGTGAGATATCCATATGCATCTACTCGTCTTGTAGATATCTAAAATGGTCTCACACGTAGGATTTGAAGGTTTAATTGCAAAGTTACGCCGTTTGGAAGTTCGGGAGTCCAAACAGAGGTGTAACTTGGTGGTTAAGGTTTAAAATGGGTGGTCTTCCAATACCAAGGTGGTTTGGGAAGTTCTTGTGACCCACAAGGTGTGTGTGCTGAATTCCACAAAAAATACTATAGGAGGGATTGATCTCACTCCTCACTCCCTTTTGAAAGCTTGGTGAGCCTCGAGGACTAAAGGGTGGTGATGTAACTTCACCACCGAATCCAAGGCACTATGGGACAATTGTGCGTGTGTCCCGTTGCATTGGTTGGATATAGTCTTATTCCTTGTTAGGACACTCTCAATGTGTCCCAAGTTGTGAGTCCCGATTAGCCACGGTGCATGAGTAGCAAATACGCAATGCTCGACACAATAGGCTAGTATAGAGTGGAATGATACTCAAAGGCAGTTAGGATTGTGGTGAATAGTACGAGGGTGATTGCAAGAAAGACTGAACGATTTTGGTAGCGTTTGATCAAAAACTGCGTTTTTTTGCCCAGTACTAGGAGTACTAGGAGTACTACAAAATGGAGCAATCTCAGCCGTTGATATGAAAAATCAACGGCCAATAGTACTTTTGAGTACTTTATAATACTGAAATAGTACTACTTAAAAGAAATGACAGTTTGTCACAAAAAGTAGATAAAATTAAGTATAAATTAATAAAAATTAGAAAATCATGAATAAATAAAAACTAAAAATTGGCCATTTATAAAGACTTGAAAGTGATTACATTTCACCAAAAACTAGAAGTTGAAACCATCATGAAAGTTTTGGAGTGCTATGCACAAGGGACCTCTAATTGCATACATGTTGAGGACAAAGAATTGTGTTCTTTTGAATTCCCTTTGGTGAGCATGTGCCCATCTAGTGTGGAAATAGGCCACAAAAAAGTCAAGTGAACATCATGTTTTTTGGATACTTCACAGTACTAAAAATCCCTAAACCGCAAAGTGTGACAATTAGCTAAATTGATATTTAATTATAAAATTATTTTTCAATTTTTTTGAAAAATAACAAATCTCATGTTTTCTGAGTTAGCAATCTTTCATAAAAATTTCAAGTCCATTGACTTCAATTTCTAAAAGTTACGGCCAAAACCAACTCCATCACTTCAATTGTGACGCCTCATAGGACCGGTCTTTCTTGCAATCACCCATGACCACAAATCCTAGTACATTAAGGTGGAAGTTTTGCCTCATGTTACAAAGTGACATGCCCAATGTCATGAGTGGAGTGCATGCTAGAGTCTCTGGAACTAAGACTTAGTATGTAAGTTGAAAACAAGAACTAATGTTGTGAGTGCATGGCATGTGCAATGTTAGAAGGTTGTGACCCAAGTAATACTAGAAACAAAGTGAAGTGATTACGCTATGAGAGACTCCTAAAGGTGTTTGGAGTTGCTAGGTGTTATTAGGGCTGCAACAAGTTGTTCCTCCCTATCACCAATGGAAATAATATAAATAATTATATGGACGTTTTTCCCAACTACAATGACACCTATCACATTGCCATGACAAACATCATGTTGTCATTTTAGCTTGACTGAGCAAGCAATTTCAATCCATTAGTTTGGATCCTCTCTTCAATAGAGTCTCCATTCCTAAATATTCAAATTTGCCTTCCAGACTGCATGCATAGGAAATCCGTCACATCTAATAGGCATGTCATCGATTTACTTTACAAGCAATTTAGCAAGAACTATTGACTTTCTAAAAATATAAAAAAACATCATACATATGAATCAAAACATTATTAGTTGCTAGCCAACAAGGATTGAAAGTTTGAAATTATAACTTCATGTAATAGAAAATAGTTTCTAATATGAAAAAAAATTGAATAAACCACCAATTCAAGTATTGAAGTTAATTTTATAAAATCTACATTTGAGATAAAGGAAAATAGTTCCAAAATTTGAAAATATGTTGGTTGGTAGCTAATACTCCAAAATGCATCAATTGGAAAATTACTCTAGTTAGAATATTTTATTTACAAACAATTGTTGGAAGACAAATGTGTCAAATCCCAATTGACTTACAACAAATGTATCGTTTGTCAACCAAAACCCAACAAATGTATTACTATCAATCAATACATAATAAATGGTTGAACAACTTCTTATCTATGTTGTTGATTGCCTAGAGATGCCATGTCCTTAGATTTGGAACTCAACAACAAACAATCTTATCAATTGAGGTGATTCTCAATTCAAACACTAAAATCTTGCAATCTATATAGTCAAAGTTGTTGAACTATTCTCTACGGATTCCCATAATAGTCTAATGCAATTTTGTACAGTTGAATTTTAATAAAATATATATTTTTTAATTCTTTGGTCAAATGCAAGAGAGAGTGATAGTTCTTTTACAAATACTATTGGAAACATATCCAAATTCTTAGGGGTTATAATTATGACAAACACTACAACGGTAGGGAACTCGTTTGAAAACATTGAGTTATATTATTAGTCATATTTTCATGGTAGTAACATTTTTTTTGTTTTTTTGCAACCTAAGAAAAACATGGGCATTCAAAAATTATATAGACAAGCCATTATTTAAATTTTTGAAACTTGATTACCACTTTTTAAGGGTTTTGAAATCCTAGCCACTACTTCTTTTGACTCTTCTTCTTTACCTCTTATTGTCTCTTGTCTCTTGTCTCTTGTCTCTTTGAGTTCACTCTTGTTTCTTAACTGTTGTGTTTTGTTGCATCTTGAGTTCACTCTTGTTTCTTAACTGTTGTGTTTTGTTGCATCTTGAATTCACTCTTGCTTCTTAACTGTTGTGTTTTGTTGCATCTTGAATTCACTCTTGTTTCTTAGTTGATGTGTTTTGTTGCATCTTCACTCTTGCTTCTTGTTTTTTTCTTCTTGCATCTTAATTCTTTCTTTTTCTTATTTCTTATTTCTTACTTTTTGTTCTTTCTTATAGTTTCTTGTTTCTTTTTGTTGCATCTTAACTCTTTTTTGTTGTTTCTTGTTACCTCTTAGTAGTTGCTCCTTATTGTTTCTTGTGCATCTTAACTTGTATATGTTAGCACTTGTTGCCTTTTTTTCTTTTTGTTCCTTGCATCACCATTGTTTTTCTTCTTACCCTAAATTTGTATTACATATTTTCTATTGTTGTAAACTTTTGAAGACTGAGCTTTGTTGTATGTTCATTAAAAATTAACCTCCTATTTCTTTAATTGTATATATAAGCAACAAAATTGGAACAAAGTCGTTGGAGGCTACTTGCAACTCACTTCATATTATTGTAAGAAATATAGTCTCTATTGACTTGTGTAAATAATTCATTGTGATATACATATTTTGTATTTGTGACTAATAAATTATAAATGTCATTAAAAAGAGTCACATTCATTCTTATATATTCCTTCTCTAATATAATTGTTTCTTGTATATCTTTAAAATCATATATATTTGTTTTTAACTACATGAAATCTTTTATTCAATTGTTAAATCATTTTAATGTATGATTGCAAATATGCTTAGGTATCCTACAACCGTTGTATAATTTGTTCAATTCATAGTTCAAAATACATATCAATAAAAAAATGACTACTTGGAGTCACAAAATGATTATAATAATTTCCAAAAAATGACTAGGTGCTCTCAATATGACTGAAAAATATGACTCAGAAGAGTTGTTTTACAAATTATCAAAAAATATGACTCACCGCAGTCATATTCCACATGACTACAGAATATGACTCATTGTAGTCATATTCCACATGACTACAGAATATGACTCATTGTAGTCATATTCCACATGACTGCAAAATATGACTCACCGCAATCATATTCCACACCATCAAAAAATATGACTCACCGTAGTCATATTCCATAATAACAAAAAATATGACTCACCATAGTCATATTCCACGTCATCAAAAAATATGACTCAATGCAGTCATATTTTATAGTAATAAAAAATATAACTGACCGCAGTCATATTCCACGTCATCAAAAAATATAATTCAATGCAGTTATATTTCACAAAATATGACTGACCATAGTCATATTCCACGTCATCAAAAAATATGACTGACCATAGTCATATTCCACGTCATCAAAAAATATGAATGAACGCAGTCATATTCCACGTAGGATTTTTTCATTTACCCAGGCAGCTCAAGAAAAAGTCAAAGAAAGTCAAATTATACGCCTTGTTGGCATACTATGGCTAATTATGGATATTTATACCCCTCAACTTATATGACTGCAAATATGACTGATGTTTGAAGCGACTGCTTCTAAACGACTGCAGTCAGTCATCTACAGTGATTTCTGTGCGAGTCATATTTTTTTATTTTACAACTCACTGCAGTCGTTTTTTGCAGTCATAAAACACTGCTTTTGTTGTTGTGAAAGGATAGTAAATCAAATTGAGTCATATAAACAAAAGTGGGTCAATATCTCCCCCACTTCTAATCCTTGGAGAAGACTTCCAAGTACCTAAATTCAACTCAACCTTGCATAAGACTATAAGAGCCCTACAAAAAATTGAAAGTTCTACATGGAAGCATGCAATAGTAGTAAAAAGATAATTGGAATTGTTGATTAGCAAAGTTTTATTAGAAGACTCTTGAAAAGCGGAAGAGGTAAGTTTCTAAGTCTAGAAAACTATTGAACTTGAACTTTTGGTTTGCTTTAACCCCTAAAGTCCCATTGTCCCTACGGGGGACAAAATGGATTTTGGACAGGCTCCTATGATCTCAATTTTTACTGAAATTTTTGAAACTTTCTCATAAGATAGATAAACTTATGAGCTTTCCGCGAATATAATTTTTATTCCAATCGGTGCCCGGGAGCAAAATTTATGCCACAATAACCTCAAAATGGGGGAAACCGGGCAACAAAAGAAATTCACAAAAAATTGAAATATTTTTTTCTTGGAGATTATATTTTATTCTAAATGGGAAGCTTTGATTCATTCTATTTAGATTAGTGATGTGAAAGTTATGGAGTTTCTTGTTTTGCAGGCAATCATAGCAACTTCTTGAAAGAATTTTTTTCTTCCACTTTGAATGCTAATATCTTTCAATCTACAAAGTCAAACATTACAAAAAAATTATCACATGATCTAAGGCAAATTTAGAACAAGATCCTACGGTTAGATTCTAAAAAATATATTAAAAAAATTATTTCATAGGTGAACGTAGCAAAAGTGGTAGTTTTGAGTGGTTTTGGCAGAAAAATGACCTTGGGACTTTAGGGGTTAAGTACTTAAGTTTGACGATAAGGGCAAAGCTACTCTTAAAACATACTACATAGTTTCTTTCTACTCACATAAAAGCAAATCTATCATAAAAGTCAACGACTTCATATCACTTTGACTCTACAAATAAAAACTTTGTAGAAATTCATTTATGATTTCAATTTAGTATGGAAGTTTTCTCTACTAGTCCATTAAAATAAATAAAAATGCATCTTGAAAGAAAGTCTCTTTAGTAACTAATTGAATGGCTAGGGCTCATCTAGTCTTAAGGTCTTTTTATGTTGGAGGAAAATACACAAATTTATTATCTTCCACTAGATGATCGAATTTGGAAAATTTGAATTCATATATGGAATTGAAGACCCTAAATTAGCTTAGGAATATCATAAAATATTCTATTATCATTCCAAACATTACATTGTTAACCTTTAAAGGATGCAACTGCCCATGACCAAGGGGTTCAATCACCAATAGGTGCATTCTTTGATTCTATAGTGAACAATTAAGTAATCCATTAGTGACTTTTTGACCTCAACATCCTTTAAAGGTTAATTAACTAGCCTAAACCATTTCCCCTTGGAGTTTGGGATAATCCCTCTAATAGATTTTTAGGAGTGAATTTAGTTTAATTTGTTGAGAGTCATGGTTTGGTTGAGAAGTTGCAACGGTAGGAGATTCTGCTTTTTGAGGGTGTAAAAGGGACTCCCTCAATGTTGGTTAATCCTTTAGTGGCATGACATCCAATTTCTAGATGACAAACATATTGAAATATATGTTTTTCTCATTACTTCTTGGATGAAAGTCATTCTAATTTGTAGAGATACTTTTAGCAAGTTGTTATCCTATCTAATGATTGGATTTGGTATTACTAAAGTACATATTTTTCTAAAATGAAAAATGTGGAAGTATGTCAAGCAATTGACAAAGCAAAAATTCCATTGACTCTAGTTCAAAATTGGATTTGCAAAAAATGAGGTCATACATTAAAGAACACAAAAATTTCAAAAAATCACTATGTCAAGATAACCTCATTTCAAATTCCATTCCAACAAATTTTATTTAAAAAAATGATACTTTGCTTGTGATCAAATTTAGAAGGTATTTTGGAATCTCCCTTCCAAAATTTATAAAATTCAAAAATATTGATGATAGCATTGGTGAATCTAACTATACAAATGAAATCTAAAACCCAAAAATTTACAACTTTTATTTGTATATCAATTCCAAAATATATTCTTCCAATGATTTTTCTCAAATCGTCAATTCTACAGATTACTCTGTACCTTTAGGGGTGAGGTCTCTACATTTCTCTCTCTCTCCCAAGGTTAGAAAAAAAGACCTCGAGACCAGATGAGATGTACCTTGATTTGTCTTAATCGTGTGTGTCCCACTCCAATGACCGCAGTCCCACTATTTTGAAATAGTGCAGATAGAATAATATTATTGTATTTCCAAATAAATTCCCCCCCAAATAAAAAATTTGTCCTGACACTACCGGCGAGACTACCGGTAATATTTTTAATGTTTCAGGGTGACGATAGGACAAAAGCAGTGTAGCTTTAGCCTGGCCCTAGTGCTGACTGAAACCATGTTCGGCAACGAATAATTAATTAACTGCAGGATATATCAATTCCCCCAGCTAGTCCAGGACCAGACAATCACAGCAGCCCGGAAGGACGGACTTTAAAGTGCCCCGCCTGTCGTTTCTAAAGAGCCTGGATCGAGAGAATGCGGAGACAGCTAGTGTACGTTGTTGACAACAGGAGCTCGATCACAACATGACAGTGAGGCCGGAGCTAGCTCCCATCCGTCACGGCAGGAAATCAACGTAAACAGTCGTTGATCGATCGACAGACATAGACACAAATTAAACAGGCTACTGTAGAGAGGCAACCAGAAAGAGGCAGACAGCGTCCCACATGGTCCGCACTCTCCCAAGAATTGCCCAAAGAGCTTCACCCCAGGCCCCCCCCCCGCTCTGCACCAATCCAAGCCAACTGAGCAAGTGCAAAAGCGAACCCAGCACCGCCGGCAGCACGCGGGGGGATTCGATCAGCACATGGTTTCAGATCATGAAACATCATCATGCCAACACCCTCATTGGCGAAGTGGGAGTTTCCTCCGCTGCTTCCGTTGGCGCGGGGGGTCTAGATCTTTTGGAGCTTTGGGAACCGCCCGCTGGAAAAAGGGTTCTTCGTCAAAGGTTCCACTGCAGGCTGCTGCTCGCTTATTTACGATCCAGACATTAATTTCAGATGCAACTAATTTTGCTAGATTGATATATCGAAGAGATAATCAGGACGGACGGACAGACAGAAAGAAACTAACTACTGTAGGATCGATTGAAAGGCCAGTTACATTCTCTCTCAACTTGTTACTGACTGATGGCATCCTCCGCAAGCAGGCCTTTTGATGATAGGTCACACCTACTGTACTAAGTAGCGTCAAGTTCCGTCAGTTGCACTTTCGCATTCGTAATTCAAAAAGTCCGGAAAGAAGAATAGGAGGAACGAAGATAGTTCACTCCTAGTAGCATCCGATTCAGATGCATTTTCGCAGTATTGATAAATCAAATAGAAAATCGAAACAGAAGAGTTCATGATCAATTGAATGGACAGCCAGTTATTTGCTCTCAATTAGTACCAGTAGCGTGTTTCAATTCTATTAGAGTTATTAACCCCAAAAGGACTAAGTTTTTTTTTTGGTCAAAAAACATTCAAAACTGCCATTTTTATAGCAAAAAGTAAAAAACATTGAATTTTTTTTTCCCACATCTAACTCTAGGATCTTACAGCTAAATAGTATGAGAATTTGTGGAAAAAAATTCAGATTTTTTGACCGCAAGATTGCAAGATATCTGTGTTTTAAAGTGAAAAAAACAAGTTTTTTCAGCACATTGCAGGACTGAATTTTTTGACTTAAAAAAATTTTAACTTAAATTTTTTCCACCACAAAGTTTTGAGCTTTAAATCTATATAGTAAAGAATTGAGTTGAGGGTCTAGAAAAAAAAAAAAAAATCCAAAAAAACTTAATTTTCATTCTTAAGAAATTCTTAAGCAAAAGTAGGTGTGAGATAGAAGGAAAATCTAAAACATTAATAACTTTTAGATGGAATTAAAATGCAATAATCCCAATGGCAAGATTGTTCTAGCAAAAAAACTAAACCATGTGGAACTTTTTCTTTTGAAAAATTGCAAAAGTTGCATTCAAAAATGAATCCTACAAGTTATTTTTTTCAAGATGATGCTCTCATTAGGGGAGATTTCAGCTACTCGAGAGATTGTTTAAGGGTTTTTCCCATTGTTGGGAACCAGTCCTGTACAGTTAGAATATAATATTATTAAAAAAAATTATGTTCCCACAGTGTTCCCTAGCCACGTCAAATCAGCGTTCCTACAACATTCCCGCAGTCCATGAACTCACAATCTCTTAAAACGCAGAAATCTCCCCTAATGAATTGCCCGAAAAACAAGATTGTCCATAACTTTCTTATAACAAATCTAAATGGAATGAATCAAATCTTTCCATGTAGACTAAAATATAATCTATAAGGAAAAAAAAAAAAAATTTAAAGATTTGAATTTTGAATTTTTTTTTGTTGCCCCTCATTCCTTATTTTGAGCTTATTTGGACATAACTTTTGTTCCCACAAACACCAATTGAAAAAATAATAATATTTCCACAAAATTTATCAACTTTTCTATCTTTAAAAAGTTTTAAGAAATCAAGGAAAAATTTCAGCTTGTAGATACCTGCCCAAAATCCCATTTGTCCCTCATAGGGGTTTAAGATTTAGTTTTCCTTCAATTTTTTACCTACTTCTACTTAACAATTTTTTAAAGTATGAAAATCAGTTTTTAATTTTTTTTTAAATTTAAAATTCCTTGACTTTCAACTCAATAATTAAACATTAAAAAGAATTTTGAATTTCAGAACTTATAGGTCAAAAATTTTACGCTATAAAGATTCAAAGTCTTATAATTTATTCATTCATGGACAGTGCTAAAAAACTCATTTTGTTCAATTTGGACACATATATCTTGCAATCTACATGGTTAAAGCATTAGAGAAAATCTGGGGTCTCTTAAGGGACCCTGAAATTTGTTTTGTTTTTGCAAAAATAATCGTTTTCCCCCTATTTCCGCCCGCCTAAATCTGTAGTGACAGCAACGTAGAAATCAAAATTAATGAATAAAAAATTGACTAAAAAATTTAAAAATTTAAAAATTCCAGACTAAAATAAATTTTAAATTTTTTTTAAAATTTTTAAAAAAAATTGCAAAAACTGGCAGATTTTGAGATATTAACCTTGGTTGACACCAAAGATGCGGCACTTTTCGGGAAGCTTGAAATAGCTTGATTTGTCACCATGAGGCAACCCTTTAGAGACCCCAAAATTTCTCTAATGTTTCTGAAATTTCTTCTACACATTCTTGTATTAATCTATCAAAGATTTTATACTTAGATATGTGAAAAAAACATAATATGTTTTTTTCATTATTTTCAAGTTTTTTGTTCTTTGCAATAGAAATGGCAGTTTTGGATGGTTTTTGATAAATAAATAAAAAAAAGCCTCGTGACTTTAGGGTGATTGCAAGAAAGGCCAGTTCTATAAGACGTCACAATTGAAGAGACTGAATTGCCATCAATCATAACTTTTGTAAAATGAAGCTGATGGACTTGAAATTTTTATTGAAGATGGCTAACTGAGAAATCATGAGATTCATTATTTTTCATAAATTTTGAAAAATAATTTTATAATTAAATGTCAATTTAGATAATTTGTCACACTTTGTGGTTTAGGGTTTTTTAGTATTGTGGAGCATCCAAAAATTATGATGTTCACTTGAATTTTTTGTGGTCTATTCCCACACTAGATAAGCATGTGCCCACCAAAGGGCATTCAAAAAACACAATTCTTTATCTTCAACATCCATGCAAATAGGGGTCCCTTGTGCATAGTACTCTAAACATTCATGATGGTTTCAACTTTTAGTTTTTGGTGAAATGTAATCACTATCAAGTCTTTACAAATGGCCAATTTTTAGTTTTTTTTATTCATGATTTTCTAATTATTATTAATCTATATTTAATTTTATCTACTTTCAGTGACAAACTGTCATTTTTTTCAAGTAGTACTGTTTCAGTATTATTAAGTACTCAAAAGTACTATTGGCCATTGATTTTTCAGATCAACGACTGAGATTGCTCCATTTTGTAGTACTTGTAGTACTGGGCAGAAAAAACGCAGTTTTTGACCAAATGCTACCAAAATCGTTTGATCTTTCTTGCAATCACCTTTTAGAAGTTAATTGTAGAATCTTGCATTAGACTAGTATAAGAATGTATAGAAGAAATTATATGAACTTTGAACTTGCAGATTCCAATATATTTGCATTTAAAGTGAAGAAAATGAATTTTGTTGCACCTTATTCATCTAGATGATAAGATTTTGAATCTTCTCAACTTAAATTTTTTGCATTGCAAATTTTAATTTTGTAATTTTTTTGCCTGAAGAGTTTAGTTAAGAGTCTAGGAATTTAAAAAAAATTGAAAATACTTGACTTTCATTCATTAAAAATTTATCAAGTAGAAGTATATATGAGATTGAAAGAAAGCTTAAATTGTTAATAGCTCTAAAATGGAATTGAAACACACTAAACCTAGAGGTGAGATTGTTCTAGCAATTTTATTGAACCTTGCGGAACTTTTATTTTTTGAAAATTGTGAAGATTGACTACAAAAACAAATTCCACGCTTTATTTCTTCAAGAAGATGCAATGATTGCTCACAAAACAAGATCATGCTCTATAATTTTTACACCACTAATCCAAATGGAATGAATCAATGCTTTTCATGTAAACAAAAATATAATCTTTGAAGAAAAAAAAAAACTTTCCAAATTTTTATGAATTTTTTTTGTTTCCTAGTGAGTTCAAATGTGTGTTTATTAGGATGGCATAACTTTTTCTCCCAAGCAACAAGTGAAATAAAAATTATATTCCCTGAAAGTTAATGTGTTTTTCTATCTTTACCCCTAAATGTCACTAATTGATAGTCTCATTATTATTGATAGACTATTTAACTCCTAAACGTCAGAGACTATATTTTCACCAAAACTGCTCCAAAACTGTTCTTGTATTTACAAGCACCAAATTTTAGATGAAAAACATTTCTGGACAAATGTAACCGTAGGATCTTGTAGTAAAATAGTTTGAAGAGATGTGAAAAAAAATTTAGAATTTTCCACCTTGTCGATTGCAAGATATTAACGTTTAAAGTGACAAAAATTCTTTTTTTGGCCCTGTGAAAATACGGGCAGCTACACTTCACAAGGTCACGTTTGTATGAAAAAATGTCCAAAATGGTGGTTGCTCTTTGGATTCATTCCTCAAGTTAAGTTGGCTACATGCTTGAAATTTTTTAGATCATTTGGAATCGTACAATATATAGGAAAAAAATAGCAAATAGAAAGAAGTAGAGAATGATTAAAAATACTAAATTTTTAACAATTTATTTATAGAATTGAAAAATGCCAATCCAATGGTTGTAATGTTGTAATAAACAATATACACCTAATGTTTTTATTTTTTTCCAAAAATATTTAAAATTGAGTTAAATAGAGGACTTCAAAGTTTATTTTAGAATAGAGATTCCATAACTACCCACAAACTAATTCAAACTAATCATTAATCAAAATGGAATGATTCAAAGCTTACCACATACATAAAAATCTAAAGAATCAATTTCAAATTTTTATTTTTTTTAAAAGTGATTTTCAAAGAAGTTTTTTTTCTTGCCCAAGCTGCCTAGGCTACCCGCTGAAGTGTTGAACACTCAAAATTACATATCATGCAATAACTTTTGAACCATGTAGTCAAAAGTTATGAAAATTGTTGGGCCTTAAAGTTACTCCTTGTCCCCATGTTGTGTGAAATTTTCAAAGAAAAAAAAGAAAAACTCCGTGTGTGGTGACTAGTGAGCTACCCAAAATCGCTATGTTGCCAAAATACGTTGTTTAGACATTTAGGGGTTAACAAAAGGTTTCAAAAAATTGCTTTCTATGTAAACAAAAATATAATCTATGAGACAAAAAAATTTCAAGTTTCTATAGATTTCTTTTGTTCTTCAAAAGTTGAACAAAATATTCAAGTTCTTGTGATCTCAATTTCTTTTGTTCTTCAAAAGTTGAACAAAATATTCAAGTTCTTGTGATCTCAATTTCTTTTGTTTGTCCTTAAGATGGCATACCTTTTTCTCCCACGCAATGTATGAAATAAAAAATTTATTCCCAAAAAGCTTAATGTGTTTTTCTATCTTAACAAAAAGTTTCAAAAAATTGAAGCAAAAATTGAGATCACAGGAACTCGCCCAAACTTTCATTTGTCAATAATGGAACTCCTTCTGTACTAGCATCCAATTCAGTTTGCGCTTTAGCGGTTTAGCCATTGGTAATTCAAAAGGAAATAACAACAGGAGAAACTAAGATAGTTTCTTCCTACCAGCACCCAATTGAGCTGCATTTTCTCCATATTGAGAAATTGAAAAGATAATCAGAACTGCAGAACAGGCCATGATCTATTGAACGGCCAGTTCTTCACTCTCAAGTCTCGACTAATCATTATTAGTGAAGGCCGGATCCTCCAGAAACAGTCTTTTCGGTAGGTCATACCAACTGTACAGTACTAGTGTCGGTCCAATTCCATTGCACTTCAGCCATTGGTAATTCTGAAAGGAAATCAGAAACAGTAGAAACTAATAAGTTCAGATCATGCATACCTACAAAGTACTTTTAGTTCAATCCTATTAGCACCCAATTCGCTAGATGGACTAATAAATCGGAAGGATAATCTGAACAGATTGAAGACGGAGCCTCTGATCAATTGAAAGGCCAAAAATCTTCTCCGATCCCAACTTTTGCAAAGGTTTCGATCGATCGACTGATCCTCCAGAGTCCAGATAGTTCACGCCTACGAACTTTACGGTACTCTACACTTCTAGAGTCCGTCCTAGCCTGTCCGGCGCCATTGGTAATCGGAAAGGAAATCAGAACAGTCGAAACTACAGAAAGATCAATCCTTTCCTCAATCATGCAGCGACTGGATGTTCTCCCCTCCACAAACAGGCTTTTTGATCGATCACTCTCTTTCGGAAGTGAAAGTGACGGTGCTGAATTAAAGTTTTGATAATAAGTTCAGTTCTGATCGATTATCCTCCGTCACTGCCGCGCCATCCAATTCAATTCAATTCAATTCAGCTGCGTTTTTCGCTAAAGTGATGAACCCGAAAGATAATCAGAACAGAGGAGCAGTTGATCGATTGTAAGGCCATTTTATACTCTCTCATTCTGTGAAACAGGCTTCTGGATAGTTCAGACCTAACAGGGGGCAAAAGAGGGAAAAGATTCTATCCAAGTTGGTGACTAAAAAATTCAGCAAACATGTTTTCGAGGCAGCATTTCGGAAGTTTTTTTAGTTTTACCAGCTGTTTTCCTTCAATTCTCAAATTGAACCAGTTTTTCAAGTACAAAGTCCAGTTATTTTCTCTATTTTTTACTCAAAATAGAAATTTTATAGGTTTTTTTCACTAGGGTTTTGCCGATGTTTTCAAATTCCAATCAGTTTTTTTTTCCAATTCCACTAGCTAACTTTGAACTAGTCGCTGGTTCTTACCAAACATAGTTTTGAGGCTCTCAAATTGAAACCACATTGGCACCGGTAGGAATCGGGCAGCCAATTGTTTGTACTGTGATATGGAACATGTCAGATAATCAAAGTTAACACAAGCCTTTGTTGCAAAATGAGTCCTAATGAAGAGATCAAGAGCTCATTGGCTTTTCTAAACCTCATACCTACCTTTTAGCATCTAATTTAGCTACATTGTTGTTATTGGTAATTTAAAAAGAAAATGGAAACGCTAGTTAGTAGGAACATGGTTTGTGTAGCCAAGAATTTGACTAGTTAGACCAGGTGTGGGTCTTCTTGTGGTTTATTCTCTTGGTTTATTTGTGACTAATTTGAGTATGTTTCCACTAGGAATTTGAACAATTGAAATTGTAATTATCAATTCAAAGGTCATTACCTTCTTTCACTTTACCTTGTGGGGTCATTGCAAGAAACCGACTTGTCCTATTTCTTGTCCCCTTGCCCTTAAAAATTGGCTTTTTGCTCATAACTTTTGCACTATTTGTCCATTTGGCATGAAATTTGGAATGAAGGTAGATGCTAAAGTTATAGACCTTGTGTAATTTTTTTAATTTAAAAAAAAATCATTTTACTATTTTTAACTTGCCCCTGATTGGGTGTCTACCTTGGCCATTTTGGGGGGGTTCAGTCCTATTTTTGACCCAAAAATGCAAATTTGAAGTCACAAATTGGACATGTTGGAGGTCTACTAACACTAAAAGGGCTGACAATGAGTTTTTATGAAAATAGCATCATGTCGATTGCACACATGGGGTCAAAGTGACCTTCCTTTGTGCGAAAGCTATGCAGAGGGAAAATTTTCCTTCATGAATTTTTTGGTGCAATGCAAACGCAATCTTCTCTAGAAAAATGGCTATTTTTATGGATTTTTTTTGAATTTTTTTGAATTACTAAAAATGAAAATCTCTACAGACCCCTTTTCTATTATTTTTTGCTTCCAGTGGCTTTCGCAGTACTTTGTAGTAGTCCGTAGTACTGCATAGTACAACATAGTACTAAATCAACGATGTAGATCTGCAGGCGCCTTCAATCAACAACGCAAATTTGTCAGGGCACTTCTAAAACGTAGTATTAGTAGTATTGCATAGAGTTGCCAGTCCTATGGCCCCAAAACACAGTTTTGAACGAAAAACGTGAAGTGTTTCTTGCAACTACCCTGTGTCAATGCAAACATTCCTCCACTTGGGTCTAAAGGCAAATATTAAAAATTAAAGTTTGTGCGTAAAGTGAGTTTGACAAAAATTTTACATTGCCAAGTGATTGGAGATGGCCCTCAATAGAAGAATGAGTCTTACTTTAACCCCTAAATGGTCAACCATCCATTGGAAGATGATGAATGCTTTTCAACATTATACTACATCTAAATATTCAAAGTTACATGTCATAATATTCATTTTGGAAGTTTTAAAAAAAAATTGTGAAATATATGTATAAATGGAAAGAAGAAAGAATGATCTACATGAACCATTGATATAAATTTTTTGGAAGAGTTACAATTACCACTGGCTTTGAACCAAAAGAGAAGTGGCTTTGTGTTGACAAAAGTAACACTTGAGGAAGTTTGAGTAAGATCTTATTAAAAAAGCAATCCAGTGTTATAAGGACAAAGCTTTTGGTAAAGTAGCTGATTGCTTGGCTGATTGTTTATTATGGTTTCAAAAAAATTGATCTTATTATCTTTAATTTGAGCACTTGAAATAAAATGTACATTAAGTTTGTTTTCTAGATACTAAAATAAACCATTGCCAATTGTATGTTGGATAAGCACATTCCAACATTTTTTGGATGAAAAGTGCACAATTAACCCCTAAAGGACTAAGTGTCCCTTCAGGAGACAAATGGATTTTGGGAATTTGGGTAGGTACCTACGGGCTGAATTTTTCTCCTGATTTTTTGAAACTTTTTTTGAAGATAGAAAAACTGATTACCTTTGTGGGAATATAATATTTTTTCCAATTGGTGCCCGGGAACAAAAGTTATGCCCATGTAACTCAAAACTGGGGAGATTGGGCAGCAAAAAAAATTTGCAAAAATTTGAATTTTTTTTCTAAATTTTTTTACCTCATAGATTATATTTTTGTATATCTGGAAAGCTTTATTCATTTCATTTGGATTTTTAATGAGAAAGTTATGGACAATCTTGTTTTGGAGGCAATTAGAGCATCTTCTTGAAAAAATAACTTGTAGGATTCATTTCTGAATGCAATTTTGACAATTTAAAAAAAAAAATTCCACATGGTTTAGTTTTCTTGCTAGAACAATCTCACCATGCGGATTAGTGCATTTTGATTCTATCATAGATATATTAATAAAATAGATTTTCATTCAATCTTGTATCTATTTCTATTCATACTAGTAAGTTGTAAGATCCTCCACTTAGATTTGGAGGAAAAAAATTCAATTTTTTTTACTCTTTGCTGTAGAAATGGCAGTTTTGAGTGTTTTTTGGCAGAAAAAAGACCTTGGTCCTTTAGGGGTTAATGCTTGCACCACCAAAAGATTATCTTTGGCATGGGAAATTCAATAATTTTCAAGATTTGCATGTCTACCAAATCCTCTACAAACATTTCATTGTTAGTAATGGAATTTTTTTCCTAGCTAGGAGATTATTAACCCCTAAAGGACCAAGGCCTTTTTTCTGCCAGAAAACACTCAAAACTGCCATACCTATAGCAAGGAGTAAAAAAATTTAACACATTGTTTTTTTACACATCTAACCGTAGGATCTTACACCTAACTAGTATGAGAGTGTGTGGAAAAAATTTCAGAATTTTTGACCGCTCAGATTGCAAGATATCTGCGTTTAAAGTGGAAAAAACAAGTTTTACAGCACATTGCAGGACTAGATTTTTTGACTTTGAACATTTTTAACTTCAAATTTTTGTACTACAGAGTTTTGAGCTTTAAATCTTTATAGTGGAGAATTGAGTTGAGGGTCTAGGTAAAAAAAAAATTATAAAAAAAAATTAAATTATCATTCTTAAAAAAATTGTTAAGTAGAAGTAGGTATGAGATAGAAGGAAAATCTAAAATATTCATATATTTTAGATGGAATTAAAATGCACTAATCCCAATGGTGAGATTGTTTTAGCAAGTAAATCAGACCATGCACAAAAAAAAAATTAAAAAATTTGAAAAATTGCATTCAGAAATGAATCCTACAAGTTATTTTTTTCAAGAAGATGCTCTAACTGCCCGAAAAACAAGAATGTCCATAACTTTCTCATAACATATCCAAATGAAATGAATAAAAGCTTTCCGGATAGAAAAAAATATAATCTATGAGAAAAAAATAATATAAAAAATAAAATTCAAATTTTTGTCCATTTTTTTCTGGCTGCCCGAGCTGCCCGCCGTCCCCTTGTTTGAGCTTATTTGGTCATAACTATTGTTCCCGGGCACCGATTTTGAAAAAAATTATATTCCCACGAAGCTCATCAAATTTTCTACCTCCAAAAAAAATTTCAAAAAATCAGGAGAAAATTTCAGCCTGTAGGTACCTGCCCGAAAACGCATTTGTCCCCCGTAGGGACAATGGTCCTTTAGGGGTTAATTGGTTAGAAGTCTAAATAGCAAAATTGCATAGGTGGGACAAATAAGTATCCAAATGCCTCTACATTTTGCCAAGATAAACTTTTACCTAACCATTGGTGATGAGAATTCACAAATTCCATGCCAAGATATATATGAAAAGTAAGTGGAGTGCACCACCCAATGACTAACTTAGAGCACTTGCATCAACATGTACCAAGTATCAAACATATGCCAAACTTGAATGACAAATCTTTTAGGCCCAAGCCCTCAACATATTCTCATGACCCGTGAAATCATTATTCATCCTAAATTTAGTGAGATATATTCTATATTCCACTTGGTGATTGACTAATTGGCTATTTATGGGGCACATTTGGAGAGTGTGGCTAGAAGATAAGAATTTTCAGGACTCTTCAAAAATAGGTGTAAACTTTTAATGTGTCAAATTTGACAAGTACTAGTGCCAATGCTCTTAGCAATGGAGGAGATGGTCTAGTTGTAGAGTGAGACTAGGAGGCCTACCATTCATCAATACATTAGAAACCTAGACTTTTCTTTTGGAGTAGCAGTGACCAATTCTTGATCTTTAAAAGAAATTTGAGGGATAAATAATAGGAAAAAGTTTGCATGTCTACTGATCAAATCCTAGCAACTTGGTCCAAATTATTGAAGATCATCCATTAGCAAGCTATGAATGGTTTGATGAGTTACATAATGTGCACTCATTCTCTTAACACATAACATTAAGTAGTTTGTGGCTATTTGTCCTTCCCCTAATAGAATGGTGTGAAATATTCCATCCCATCTAAGCTATGGGGCATGTGGTTTTAAGCAAGAGAATGATATTGTAACTAACTTTATTTCTTCATGATATATTTTGGATGAACTTCTAGTGGATGAGGAATGAAGAGAGAAAAATGTAGCCGCTTTGAAGGCTACTAGATGTTATGTAGAATCAAATTTTGGGTTGCATGAATTTTCAAGAGAGGATAAAAGCCAAAGGTAGGAGTCAAAAAAAGTCAGAGGTCGCATTTTCCATGCCACTCATTAGCATGATTTTTCTTTCTTGGGCATGATTTGTCATGGGCTCTACAATTTTTGTCTTTTAGCTCACTTGTAATAGGATAATAATTTGGTTGTCCAAATTTGTAGGTTTCACTTTTCTTTTGCCTAGTTTAAGTGATGATTGGTGTGCTTAATCTTAATGATAGGATTCTTAAATTTTAATTCCACATTAGTCAAAAGTTAGAAATACTTTTGTCGGATTGTCTTGCAAAGGCTATTGTAAAGGCTTTCAACTTGCTTCTAATGAATCCTATTTTGGTTGTTCAATTTTCAAACCCAATTTTTTTTTGTCTATTTCATGTGATTTTAGATGCATGTCTAGTATTTGCATACTTAATTTCTAATTTCACATTAGCTAAAAGTTACTAATACTTTTGTTGGGCAATTGAAGAGTAGGTCATGAGACAACATACTATGTGTAATATTGTTGGTAAGTTCTTTGTCTAATTTTAATCGAATTCTCTAGTTAAGAGAGCAAGGCCTAGAAATTGATTACTACTTTTGAATAATTAAAATAAAAAATAAATATCAGACTAAACTATTTTCAATAGATTCATCCAATTGGTCTACCAATGTGTTTTCAACTCATTATAACAACCCCTTGCAAGCAGTGTGCAAACATAGTTTTTATCCATGTAGTTTCTATAAATGACATTTGTGCCATTTATAGAAACTATGTATGGTCTTAACCCCTAAATGCCCAAGGCCTGTTTTGAGCCTCTTGGAATTTGCTCTAAATTGAACAAAAAGTCAACATTTTGATAAGTTAAATTAATTTAAAAAAAATTGTAAGCTTACAAACTAGACATGTTAGAGATCACATAGGAAAAGAAGACACAACAATATCATTTAAGGATTGAAAGATTATAATATTTGATCACAAAGGTGTTAAAACTATGAAAATCTTTGAGCTCTCTTTTTGCATGTTAAATCTAAAAAATTGGTCACCAAAAAAATACAAGGTTGAAGGACCTAACAAGAATAATCCGGCAATCAATGTATAGCTTCTGAAAATCTAATCTACAACTTTTTTAAATGAATTTCTAGTGTGATTTTTACTCCAGGATCTAGAGTATTTGAGGCTCATTTCTAAAAGTCCTCAATACATTAGATGAGATCCAAAGGGGCTGGAGGGCCGTTTCGGATATGTTCCCAGCTCCGTCCCCAGTCTCATTGAACACTGGTGCCAGATATTTTTTTTTTCAAAAAAATAAATAATTAAATTAAATCCTTAAGATAAAAAACAAAGCTAATTTTTTTTTTTCAAAAAAAGTGACCTGGTAGTCATCAGGCCAAGTTAGCACTGCTTGCGAAAGGCGGGTTTTGGCGGGTTTTGAGATGGGAACTCGCAGCCCTCTAGAGTAGCAAAAACACATATAATGCTACGGAAAGTCAAGATTGCAATGTGTACCCTTGCACTAAATCTTGAATAGAAAAATCATAATCATTAATTTTCAAAATTGGATTATTGATGCTAAACTAGACTTCAAAAAGAACCTTCCAAAATATAAACTATTAAAAATAGTAATTTGACAAACTTTTATTTAACTTTGAAATTTCTACAAAACTACATTTTGGTACCCCGGGCATTTAGAGGTTAACAAGAGTCAATATAGACTAGGGATTCTATAATGCCAAAAAAAATTGCAACTGAAAATTAATCTATTTGATTCATTTTTCCAAATAGCCAATTGAAAATTACAACATAGGCATATTACCAATTTGAACTTTAGAAAAAATACTATATAAAATAAAAATGCATTGATTTAAGTTTGAATTTTATCAATGAATAACTCAATAATAATAGAAAATTTCATATATGGTTGGTTTGGCTCAAAAAATTTCCTCAACATTGAAGAGTCTTTTGTTTGAGAGATCAAAGTTTTTATGAAGAATGGTATAGAGAGACCTAGATAGGTTCTTGAATCTTGATGGACAAAACTTATGGGATAAGAGAAAACTATCCAAAACCAACATTGCACTTAAATATGACACTAAAATAAAATAAAACTCATTCCCAATCCCCTCTTCATTTCCGAGTCCTATTGTTTTGACCCCAAACCAACCTACTACCCTTTCACTTCAAATATTCATAGAATTTTTATTCTTATTTTTTAAGAGAATTGTTTTCCACTGAGGTTTTTTTTCCAAAAGGCTAAGAAACACAAATTAATCAATTATGACAAGTTCATGAACATGTTTGGATACCTTATGAATTGTTGTTATACCCTTAAATCAATTTTCTAGTTTATTGGATTTAGGTACACTTGTCTCATTCTGAATAGAAGTATTGTTAGAAAACATTAGAATATTGTTTTAGATTTCTAGGAACACCTTCTCCATTGCTTGAAGAGAATTCCCAGCTAAATTGATTAGAAAAAATGGATCCAAAAATGGTCATGTAAGTCTCACAATTTGAAAATATAATACAATTGATTAACCTTTAAATGCCCGAGTCTTTTCAAGTGTGTTTTGACTATGAAAAAAGAGCATAGACTTATAGTTATCTCCATTGAAGCAAATTGATTTTTTCAAAATCTAACCATATGGGTGTTTAAATTGCTTTCTTACTAGTATGCACACCAATTTTGAGTGTGAAATTGCATAAGAGTTGTGATATTATAACAAGAGAAATGTATGTTTTCTATTTTTAGTATGTTGTCCCTCCCCACAATGTTTCAAAAATTTGCACAAAAAAGTTATTTGGGATTGGAGGTGACATGAACAACTACAAATTGTGTTAGCACACTAAAATGCCCTTTCAAAAAACTTAATATCATTTGAAAAGTTATTAAACTCATTACACAATTCACCTTGCAATTGTTGAGATGCAATTTTGTTTATAAATATAAATCACAAATACCTCCAAATCAACACTTGCTTGTTTAAATTTTCAATGGTGAAAATCATGAAAACACTTTACTCTTTGCATTGGGATAATTTTCAAAACAAAAGGATAAGTATAAATTTTTAGATCTCAAATCAAGTGAAATTGCTCAAAGTTGGAAAATGAAGTAAAATTAGCAAGCTTTACTCTTCCATTAATGAACATATGTGGTTTGGGACCTCTCAACAATCAAATATGTACCTTTTTCAGTGAAAAATGAACCCTAAAAACTGCCCCCCAATTTTTTTAAGACAGTCAAACAAATTTAACTGCCCACTGCAAAATGAGTCTGAAATTTCAGATCGATCATATATGATGTGCAGATCATATATGATGTGCAGTGTGATGCAAGATCGATTGCATGTCGGAAATTCATTGGTATGATAAATAAATTAAGATAGGTTCCTGTAGGGTCGGGGCATATAAAACACTGCGCTGCAGAAAAATGCACGCAGAAATTTGAGTAGACAATGGAACGAAATTCCCACTACCTACTGATCTTTTTCTCTCTGCTCGAAAGCTTTGTAAGTATCTACCCCATATCCACGGAAGACTCCAAAAAGGATCAAAAAAAGAAGAAATAGGCTTGAGAAAGATGTGACAATCAAGAATTTCAGACTCACCAGTCTTGTGATTCCAGGGAGAAATACAAAATAAAACCAGAAAACTGGAAAAAAGGAGTCATCTCTATGACACAACTTTACATGCCTGTTGAAATCAAGTGAAACCTTCAACTTGATACAGGCCCAGTGACAAATTCATGTGTTCTTCCACATTCAATCTAATTAGACAGCTTCTACAAACAAAGCTGTCTTCGAACGTGAGATCATTCATAGCACCCACCTCTGACGTAGACAGAACGAAAGCAAGAAAAAACGAGTTCAGACCATATCACTCAAGTGATACCGTCTTGCTAAATGTAGACATTTCGAACATCACTTTGGCCAAATGGAACCCCACATCCAGGACATTTTCGATGTCTGATCTCCAAGTTCCTCTGGATACAAGGGCCACAGAACAAATGAAAGCACTTTGTGATGACGACCTGCCACCAAGACAGATGAAATTCAGAGAATGAGTACAATGAGATAGTCCGCTTTAAATCATAAGTTGAAACAAACTCATACTCTAGAGTGCCTAAACGTAATCACTTCCATATCTATATATCATTTAAGAAGCCTGAAGGGAAAAAAGTACCAACAGAGGAAAAAAAATCATATCCTAGATTTTTTTAGCAATAGAGATATGTTCTGAAAGTTACTACGATTGACAATTCGCTCCCAAGATGACTTCCTCTTTAGTTTGGACACTTGGGGGTCAAACCTCTCGTCTAAGAAATCTAAAGTGTCGGACAAAATATCTAAAAAAGAAATAAAAAAGGAAGCGTCAAGGGGAAGGTCGAGTCAAACAGAAATGGAAACAAAGAGAGGTTCTTACTTCTTTTGGACGGTCGTGACAGACGCTACACTTCAGAATAGCCTTATATTCTTTAATCTCCTCCTGAAGGCGTTCCACAGCGGGACCCCCCTCATGATGTGATCGCAGTCGAGTCAACTTACTAGTCAATGCCTCTAGCTCATCCTGAACCCTTCGTTTTTCAAATCTGAACCACAGGAAAAAAACCCGATCAAAAGGGATGTCTTATAACAAAGAGTTCTTGAACAGGAGATGATCTAAAAAAATGGACTACGCACTACTGACGACCACATCACAATTCTCTTCATCAAGCTAGCCCTTGGATGTACTATACAGGTGGCATAGACGAGGCGAAGGCTTATTAACGTACACGCACAGAAATGAGTGCCCAGAAAACTATACGAAAGGGTGGCAATACGATAATACCACTTACACCAATACGAGAGTACAAAGCTCCATGTGAGACGATAATTAACCCACAGGTCAGGACTCACCTTTCTTTGTCAAGCTGCTGTTGAGCTTCAGCAAGTTTGTGACCACGATCTTCAATTCTTCTATTTGCAGCTTCCAAAGCCGTCTTCGTGGAGAGGAGCTCTTTTTCAGTCTCCGCTGTCTTCCGTCTCAAAGTCTCCACGGCTAATGTATGTTGTCTGCCATCGTCCATGACCTTGCCTATTTGCTCGATGTACGATTTTGCCTACACAATTCATCCACGCCGATCGTCTTAAGCAGGTGTAATCGGAGTATTTCCAAATTTCTACTCTTTCGACACAAATTTGGCGAGCTTTTATGTAAATTACCTGCCCATAAAGAGAACCCGCATAAACTATGACCAGAGCAGAAACACTACGGTATCATACCTGATCTTCTAATCGGCTAACACGCTGCTTGTGATGGTCTGCAGTGGCGTTAGCATGTTGCACACGACTAGCCAGAACTTGCTTCTCTGCCTGAAGAGAGGCTTGCAGTTGTTTAGCCTTCAGACTCTCTGCCACCAACTGAAAGATAACATAGAAAAAAAACATGGAATTAGATAATGTTCAAGCAAAATAAAATCAGCATCTCAACACTGTGATGCTTCCCTTCACTCCATACAGTGATCCCTACACCCTTAAAAGTCCCAGTACTTATAAAACACTAAGACGACTATGGAGATATTTATGACATGATTATGGTCAAATGACAAGATATCATGTTACAAGTCACACCAAGTATTCTCCTTGCTATCCGGACCCACAGCAGATACAAATCAAATATTCCAGATCACGAATATGCAACTAACACCTAGACAAATTGGCTCGATCTGAGAACACCAACAGCCACTATATTATGCATAAATACCTGAGTGTTATAATCATCCCGTTCAGTGATTTGATGAAGTAAGCGGGAATTTTGAGTTTGCATTTCCTCGTAAGCTTGGCCAATAGTCTGCATAATCAAGCAACGCACGGAAGTAAGTCTCTCTCTATACTGTCTAATGTAACCGAAGTCAGCATTTTGAACCATCAAGTGCATATGTTTCGAGAACTCAGATAGGTGCAGAAGAAAAGGATAATCAAGAACTTAACGCCAACAAACCTCAATTTCAGTAATATATGCGTCTCCTTCTTCACTTTTAGACTTCAATGTCTCCCTGAGTTCCATCGCCACCCTGGAGGAAAATAATTTTCAATACCGAGATAAATATAAACTAAGCATTTTCTGCCTGCACAATTGACGAAGACCATCTCATCATGCAAGCACAGGCAGTTTAAGATTTACGACAACTTCCAGCTGATCCACGCATTAATACATTAGTTTAAATTTAAAGATCTTACGGCCTAATCCCCTGCTCTCGTAGCATGTGCTTCACTGTCGAGAGCGGGATAAACACTAATTTAATCAGTGAAAGAAATTCACGTGAAAAGCAACGGCAAGGACGATGTTCAGGGCAACATTAATGGGGTTAAAGTTCAGATAAATTTAAAAATTGAATTACTAGTTTTATAATAAAGAATTTGAAATAATTTCAATCTTAAAAAAGATAACATCCTAATGATATCCGAGGGCCAGAGCCAAACCTTTCCGAATCGTCCAGCCTATGACGATGGTCAGCAATCTCAGCTTCAGCAGCTGCAAGCCTTTGCTGGCATGCAGCCTCAGCCTCATTGGCAGCTTTCACCCGAAGCTCTAAGCTATGCTCGTCAAGGGCTCTTTTCAAGCGATCTACTTGCACCAATGTCCTACAATGATCTTGCTGCAAATCCATCATAGTCCTGCATGTCAACCTCAATGATTTAATCCCATGCCAAATAGCTCCTGCATTCCTTGGAGCAGATATCTGAAAAATACAAATCGCAGCAAGAAGTATGAAAGATATATGAAGCCAACAAGACTGATAAGATCCAACATCACTGCATGAAAGAGTCAACTCACAAACCTTGGATCAATTGACTCTCTCTCGTACATTTCCAATATGAGCTGCAACTCTTGATCACTCTGTCGCAAACTTTCCACCTGCATCAGGGAGGCCAATTTAGAAAGAGTTGCATAATACAAATACAAATGACCAAATCTTCATCCCTCCAATCTGATCAATTGTCAATGCCAACGCCACTGCTCAACAAATAGTCCCTATCATGAGCAAATTTGCCATAAAGCGAGGACAAAGTTCTGCGGTCTAACAGCCTCCACGACATTAAAAATGAAATAGTAAATCCCCGACATACCTCAGCTTTCAAGGCTGTCAAATCAGCTACTTGTGCGACATATTGATCTGAAAGGTGTGTACATTGAACTGTCTGCACAACAAGACATTAAAATTTGGTATCAAATTCCGAAAGAAAGCTTGCAAGTTCGATAAGATTGTTTAGTACAAAGCCTGTAATGACAAAAAAATTAACTGCCGAAAATACTATGCTCTGAAGTCTGATGCATGCCACGCAGAATAAATGTTCACTGAATATAATCAATGTGCTTTAGTAGTGGCAAAATCTAAATCGAAGTTCCTCCTGCCGTGCACCCAGATATTGATGATTCTTGTTTACCTTTCTTTCAAGGATTCCAGCCAGGGAGTTGATCTCTGCTCGAAGAGAATGAACTTCATGAGCTGCTTCCTTAAACTTGTTCAGTTGGGATTGCATCATGCCCATCTCCTTATGCAGAGTGGAGATCATCACCTGCAATTCAGGCACTGAATCCTTCCTTCCTACAAAAAGTTTTAAAGACAAGTTACGAATAGCAGGGTGAATGATCTTTAACACTTTAGTAAGAATGAACTCTAATATTTGGCAATGAAAGATGTCCTACGTACAAATCTCAAAGTCAAGGACAAAGGATACAGATTATTCTACCTGAAGATTGATTAGCCTCCTCTAATCTGAATTGCAAAGTATCTCGATCTGCCATGCACTCTTGAAGTTTTGTTTCCAGTTCCGCAGCTCTCGCATCTGCAATAGCATTTGCCCTGCGGGCTGCTTCACCAGCCTCTGCCTTCAATAAAACCTCTTTCTCTCGTCGAGACATTGCATCACGTTCACTCTGAAAGAATTGAATTTGAAATCAAGACCAACATTGTGTAGAAGAGTTGACTTTATCATATAGTACGAACTGTTGGCTGAGGAGACATAAAGAGAGAAAAAAGTACGTAAAGCATACCTGAAGTTTGTCTACCAGAACTCGATAGCGTTCGACCTCACCCTTCAAAAACTGAGCTTGATCGTTGAGTACAACATAGGGACGAGATGACAAGATCCTATGTTCATCAAGTAGCGCATCCTGTCATGACCACATCAGGTCCAAGCTAAAAGACTTAGACACCATAAAGCCTGAATAAGAATACAAAGTTGTGAAACTACCAGTCCCAATGAGTAATAAATTATTGACCACAAGTTGTATGAACAATAAAACCAACACACTAAGCCATTATTTGTTAAATGATTCACAGATTGCAGGGTACAGAGGAATCGTATTTCACCTGCATTTGCTGCAGTCGCTGGGAGAGGCTCAACTGGGTTTGCAGTGCTTCTTGTAACTCATTGAGTCTCCTCGATGCCAATGTCTGCATACAAGACAAAGTATGTCCACGAAGATAAGAGTCGTGAACTTTCCTCTACCTCCAGCTATGCAGTACCAAACACTTCACCAAAATCACAAAACGTATAGCAGCCTTCGAAATGCATCCCTCTTGCTTCCAGCATTTAACTCGTCGGCGTACTATAAAGCTCAGTAGAGGAAAATAAAGGAACAGACAGAATATCCATATCTAAATACTTAGAGCTTTCGTTGAATGAACTAAGATAACCCAGTCGTGAAAATATGAGAAAGACTTCAGAAATAACATATACTACTCCATACAAACTTTGCATTGGTATTCGAATCTTAAAGGCATGAACTGAAATTGTAGGAGAAGTACAAGCTGTACCTTTGTTTCTTCTAAAGCTGATTCCAGTTCACGAGCTTCTCTTGATACCTTATCTGAGCTGGAATTTCGACCACCACCCTCACTCTTAACACCTAGTGGACCTGCACCCCCAGTAGGCGGTGCAACAGCTGCAGCATCCTTTTGGCTGCGGAGTTTTGCTAGCTTTTGTCTACACATTTCCAGCTCAGCCGCTGTCTCCTCTAGCTCACCTGGACAAATGTTCAAAGATGTCAAGTGTGAAATAACTGCCAGCTGACAAAACAAAAACAATCCCAGGAAAAATCAGATTCAAATGTTGCTAAGCAAATTAGTCACTGCTCCTTCAGTTACAGTATTCAAAATGCGACATAGTATGCAGAATTCACAAGTGTAAACTAAAGCTTCAAAGACAAATGTAGTGAAGTGCAGTCCCTAAGTTTCATTTTACGAATCGCAGGATAAAACACCCAGTATTCAAAGAAAAATATCCAGGCGTTCGACAGGTACCAAGTAAAGCTCAAAGGACTACAGTCATCATGAAAAGTTGATCATCTTAAGACGTGAATGAAGATTTGTAGTTTTGAAGTTGTTAAGATCCAGGTCAATGTTCTATTTCGGTAGCCACCAGATCTATGAACGTCAGGGGGTACACAAATATCAGAACTTGCACTTACTAATTGGCAAATAAGAATTTTCCATACCAACAATCACCTAACTAACACATACCAGCTAGACGTTTGATCTCAGATTGATCCTTGGCTTGAAGGTCTCGAACAGTCCCAATTTCAGCTGACATTTCTTTGTGCTTCAAATGCAGAGCATCCATGACACCTCGTATCCTGGATATTTCCGTGCGCAACTCCTCATTTGCTTTCTCCAGCACGCGTCCCGCTTCTGTTGCATAGCAAAATCCAAACATCTATAAATATAGTAAGGCAAAGGAATAAAATCAAAGCGTAACTCACCACCCAACCATAGAAGAGGGATACTAAACGATTGACTCAACGGTATCTTCTTCACCCACCGAACTACTAATATACTGCTTCAAGTTCCTATCTACATGAACTCTTAGTGAATTAAATTAATGTCATAATTCCAGCATTATTAAATCAACATCAGAATTTTCTGATAAAACATTATTCTAGTGATATCCAAATTCATGTTTCGAGTTTTTAATGGGATAGTTAGGTAGTTGCAGTCCACAGCAGCGAGAGACTCTAAATACTCTGACAACCGCCAACGGCGGCGCCGATGACCATCAGAAACCGAGAAATAAGACCCTCAGGAGTGAATACAACGAGGAAAAAACTAGAAAAAATCTACTGCAACCAGTTGTCATCCCTCCATGTCCAGCGTATGTACAACAAGGCTGTGAGGGATTTCTTTTCTGATCAACACAGAAATTGCTCACCAACTCGCCCAAACGGTGGAAAGCACGGCGGAATAATCTATTAAATGCCCAAGGTATGACACTCTAGGCAACTTTAAAGTACATAGCCAAAAGTTTAACGCTGTTTACCTTCGACCAGTGCAAGTGCAACTACCATGCCTCGAATTGCAATAGCCAGGTAGAAACTTACCATGAGGACTCACAATGTTCCGCAAGACCGCTGCAAGCTCGTCATTCTTTGATCGTTGACAGTCAATGGCTTGCAGCAGACACTTCATGGTCTTCATAGTTGCAGCCTTTCTGGAAGCCAGTCCAGCCTCCACAGCTGACATATGACTACTTTCTTCAGAGTTGCTACTCTCAGTAGCCCCCTTCTCCAGGAGTCTCTGAAGAAATGTCTCTTCAGGCGGAACAGCAGGACCTGCCCTCTCTGCAAACACAATGGACACGTGAGGATAAGGAGAATGCCTGAGCTTTGAGCAGGACTGGGTTGAACATAAGTAGTTGCATTGATGATATTAACCTTTACAGTTAGATAAGAGGCTAGTTTGAAGAACATAGCCGACAGGGAGTCGAGGGAAGGATAAGAAAAGAAGCAATGATAAATGAAAAGATAGTAGCAATTACTATTCCTTTTGCATTCGAAATTCCCGTTTCAATTCCAAATCCTAGGAGCGTCAACGAGGATCGCAATTAGTCTTGTGATCAACGATATCAGTACAAATTCAATTTTTAAAGAACACTTCCATCTTTCTCGACAGTCCAAATTGAGTTGAAAAAATTCAGTCTGACCTTTGTTTGCCGACGTGGACTCAAGCACTCGCAGGCCATTAATAGCGGCATTTGCGCGCACTGCAAGTAGCTCCAAATCGTCCACGAGCTGTGAATCACCACATAGGTGTTCAGTACCACTGAGTCTCGAGTAAATGATATATCTTCAAAATAGTAAGACCAAACACTTGACTGCAACTTCTTACCCTAAAAGTGATTCTGAGTGTTGCAGTTCAAATGCCAAATTTGAGAAAGGGAAAGAAAGAGAGAAAAAAGAAGAAACATAACCCACGTGCCGAATTTGCAGATTGAGAACCACCCTATTTGTAGTTAAATATTTCATTCTAATGGTAACTGAGAAAAATGAACTGCAGGTAAATGACCCAAAAGAATTCCCTATAACACCTACGCGTATGTGACCTGCCGGTGGCAAAATAGGATAAAATGCAGAGTTACACAAACCAGATCCCACGCGCGGTTCACAATGATGAGAGTGTCGTCATAAGAGGTCTGCTTGCTCCTAAATTGACAGCATTTATTCTCCAAAGCACAGATCTCTGAACGCTGATGTTCCAGTTGCTGAGCCAATTTGTGATTCTGGTACTGGAGCATGGCTGGGTCCACCTGCGAGAATCCTCACGCTGTAAGCGAACCAATTCCAAATATACGGACTAAACCTAGAAAAAATCTTAACACAATGACCAGCGTTTGAAATTTGTCCTACAGAAATCGAACCGCGCCAATTCTACTGTGATCACGAACGCCATTGCTGAATAAATCAACACTTCCACGACCAACCTCGAATCTCACTGAGGTTCCAATATTTCATGCTGGCGCTTGGCAAAAGTAATCAGCCTTAATACTCGGAACTACACGGACCTCACAAAGTAGGTCGACATGTACTTCAAAATGCATAGCAAGCCTCTGATCATAGATAAAATGCGTGCAAACGTACATTACTTAAATGACGAGAATTACTGCAGTACCTGACAATCACGAAGATTTTTTACAGGCCGAAGTTCTAAGATTATTTGATTCGTGCACACGGTCGTTCTAAAAAAAATCGTAGGTTCAGATTATATGAGGTTCGCTTCTTCAACATCGTACACGATAGTAATTGCGAGTTTCAGAGGAGACGAAAGCTCTTCTTTCAACCGTAACTGCCTTTTCATTGCGCTCAGTTTCTAATCACGACCAGTTACTTGCAAACACCGGACGTTGCAGAAAAGATAATGAAAAGAAACCATACTGTCCCAAACTTGCTTCGTGCAGGATTCACCAGAGTTGTTACGATATGAGAGCTTTCACAATCGAATAATCACTGCACTGTTACATGTATGCCGTAACAAGAACAAACCTTCTTCTCGTCCGAGGCGGAAGTAATGGCCGGCTTCTTGAAAGGCGGGGACGCAGGATGGTGAGGATTGAGGTGGCGCCGCTTCCGCTCGGGCTCCTCTGTACTTCCCATGCTGCCCCGGCCCAGGCCTTGGGGCACATTATCAGACGCTATCTTCTTCAAATGCACCTTCACAGACTGAACAACCTCCAGCTCGACTGACCGAAACAGACAAAAGCGCCTCTGGACCTCACAAAATTCGCCCCGCCTCAGACAAAAGGAGAAAATGCACTCCCTCCCTCATATCCACTTGCAAATTTTCGCTATTCAAGCCACTCTTCTTGTGAGAAAACCAAAAAGCGCCACAGTGAGTACCCTTGCATGCTCCCGAATATGCTCTGGGAACCATCAAACGGACGCTGCTCCAAACCCTAACCTCCTTCCCAAACCCTAACCACGTCCGGAAACCACCACAACGAACAGGAGAAAATCCGGCGCCCCGGAAACGAACGAACGCGTACTCCGCCGCTCCTCCCGACAAACTATGATGACCTCCGCAGGACTCCCATCGCCGCGCCCGAACTTGGAAAAAGCAACATGCTCAAAAAGCTCCGCCGCATGCAACACAAGCGCCCTGTGAAAGCTCTTCGGAGAGTAAACGGTCGTTGAGAAGCAAATTAGCGGCAACGAGGAGCGGCAAGTGGAGAACGGGGCTCGGGGGGAAGAAGAGGCCCGAGGGCTGGAGCATGCGCACAACAACGGAGACGAGGAAGGAAATGCCGAGGTCGCAACGACTATGGCGCCCGCAAGCTCGGAACATAAACAAGTCGGTACCTCCCTCTCCCCTCTCATGGTGACAATACTTTCACACACAAGCACCCGCAAATCCACACAAAATACCACTCTTACCACTTCCTTAATATATCCAATGATTAATATATCCAATGAGCTTATTAAATATATTTGGTGACAAAGTTTGTAAACAAATTCTTCGACAAAACTGGCAAATATAAGTATCTATTCTCGTAAAACTTACTAGATTGTGTCTCTAACTCTAAATTCTTCAACACAACTAACAAATATAAGTGTCTATTATCACGAGGCTTACTAGATTCTATCTTTGATTCTAAATTCTTCAAATAAACTAATGAATAGAAGAATGTATGTACGTAAGGCTTACTTGTAGGGAAGACTATTTTTGACTCCACATTCCTCAACGGAACTAATAAATATAAAAGGGTATTCACACAAGGTTTATTAGATATTATTTTGACTTCAAATATGTCAACTGAATTAACAAATATATGTGTCTACTCTCTCATAAGGCTTGCTAGATTTAAGCTTTGATTCAATGCAAATATGAGTACCTTTCAAAAAATTTAACAAATTTAACAAATCCATACAAAATAGGCACACTCTTTATATTTTTCTATTTTGACAAGGTTATTAAATATGTTTGAAACAAAATTTGTCAATAAACATCCCTTTTCAAACCTCTTTAGTTTTCAAAGGATTTTTAAGAAGTCTAATTTTGAATTGAAATTATGATATTTATCACACAAATAATTCTTTTAGTATGTGGTTTTCAATAAAGTCAACAAATTCACATAAAATAATACTAATTATGTCATATTCTACACTTTAACTTGTGTCTATTCTAATAAAGTTTATTGAGTTACATCTTTGATTACAAAAATTGCCAACATAAACAATGATCTACATAAATAACAATCTCATCAATTTTCATATTTCATATATATTCAACCCTATAAACTTACAAAATAATATTTTTGTTTAATTTTTTTTTTAAATAATCATTAAATGAAACATCCAAAAAGAATTATAGTAAAATAAAAATAAATAAAGTACCACTATTTTTACTTTAGGGTGCCTTTAAAGGTATAACTGAATGAAACTTACAAAGTTATATTGGCTTTGGCAAAAAAATTGCTTTTATAATGAATGACTAACACTTCTTCTAAAATCTCTTTACTTTTTCATCTCCAAAGCTTACAAATTATTTTAGGAAAAATTGTCAATGAAATCAACAAACACAACTTTCAAAACTTCTATGCATGATCATTCCATAAAACGTAATAAATTTCTTTTAGCAATAAAATTAGTTAATACAACCAATAAAAGTCCCTTCTAAATCTTAAATACTTGTACAATTTAAAAAACTTAATAAAAATCTCCAATACAAGAATCTCTAAGTATAGAAGAAATGAATAGAAGGAAGATCCCTACAAAAATTATTTCTTTTTGAATTAATTAATAAAATCAAGAATCAAGTTTACCTTACATATTAATTGTTTGACAAATAAGTGGAAAGATGCAAGGCCATTTTACTTAGAGGTTTACAAGAACTTTTTTCAACCAAAGTGATGTAATCAATTGTAAGAAAATTATTACAAATTACAAGTCATAAAATATATATGAATTTCTAAAAATACACTCACATTAGATTAGAAATTTCATAATAAGATGGTCGTAATAAAATAAATTTTATTGCCCCCATGATTCTATATAGAAAAGGCATTAGAATGACTATTCTAATTTATAAAATGTCTTGACCAATAATCACCAAGCATATGCTATGAAGCTATTATTTTCCTACAACTTTATATATGAATGTCATTATTTTCATTGTTCATATTAAATAAATTCCTCAAATCTTGAAATCTCTAAATAATTCCAAATAACTTGTCTCCACTTCCATCTCCACTAGGTGAACCAATATCTTGAAAATAGTTTATTTTTGTGAATTATAATTTTACAAAATTTTGAAAATTGTTATTATTATTTGGATTGCCTACAACATATTGTATTTTCTACAACCATATAAAAATATTTAAAGGTTAATTCCTAAAGGCCAAGTTTCCATTGAACACACAATCGGAAATTCAAGTAGGTTCCTATGAGTCAATTTTGGTTGGATGTTCATGAAATTTTGACACAAGGTGTGAACACATATCCCCTGAGTGGGAATATAATTTTTTTCCGATTAGGTGCCCAAATCAAAAGTTATACTGCCCTAGACTTTTTATGTAGCCCATGCAATTTGAACATCTTTGGGGCATCCTTTTTCTCATATGCTCATGAACTTTTGAAATTTGGCATACAATTGTCTAAAATAAAAACAAATTTTAGTTCCCAAATCACATTCTAAGAGAAGTCAAACTTTGTTAGCTATATTGGGTTATATTAGCTACATTGGATTACAAAAAAAACATTTCTTCTAACTTCAAGTCCTCTCATCTTGCAATAAGTCAAGTCAAAGTTCTTCAAATTTTTCCCACACATTCCAAATGAATTTCTCTAAATTTTCATGGTTAATGGTTTGGTTTTGGATAAAAAAATTCTCATTACAAAAAAACATTAAAAAATGACTAGTGTATTGCTAATTCACTCAACTTCATTACATTGAAGGATGATTTAGAATAAGCTAAATTTTATATTTGCTTATGAACTTTTCATGAGTGAACTTGACATTATATACTCTTGAATGGCCAAAATCCGTATTTTTGTGTACAATTTTTTTTTTTACTTTGAGTAATTTTGAACATTTCTTCTTCCAAACACTACAAGAGAAAGGGGTGTTTTAAGTAGTGTCCAAGACATCACGTCTTTTAAGTAACGTCTTTCAAAAAAGTTTTTAAGTAAAATTTTACTAAAAAGACAATCTTTTTAGTAAAATTTTACTTAAAAGACATTACTTAAAAGATGTGATGTCTAGGACACTACTTAAAACACCCCTTTCTCTTGTAGTGAAAACACTTTCCAACCTTAGGGGATAATCTATTCATTGTCCATTGGTGTAACATTTATATTTTTAATTTATTTAATGACATTTTTGAATAAGATCATTATATTCTTATGAAATGGACAATAGTAAAATACGTTGTATTCTATTAAAAATTTGCATACCATGTAATATCAATCATAAAAGTAAGAATATAACATTACACACACTACAAGAGAAAAGTTTTTTTTTAAGTATAGTCCCAGAGATAAGATATTAAGTAATGACCTTTATTACTTAATATCTTATCACTAGGACTATACTTAAAAAACAGACTTAAAACACCCCTTTCTCTTATAGTGATAAAAAAATTAGGATTATTAAACTTAGACTTGGACTCATAAAACATAAATTGAAAACAAATATTAACTATAGATGTTGTTGTAGATTATTGTAGGTAATTAAAACATCATCTGGAAAGATATTGCTTGAATCACTAATTATTTGATTTACAAATTGATAGAGAAAAATTGTCTCTCAAAATATTGAGCTACTAGTAGATTTTGCAAATTTAAAATGAAGCAAACTACATGACATAAATAGCCCCTAGACGCCAAAGTTTCTCCCTAAAATGATAGAAAGAACAATTATAGCCACGTAGAGTTGTTATTTCATCTATAAAAATTTTGTGTGATGAGTTTGGTAATTTTTCTAGAATTTTATTGTGCAAATTTTGAATACTATTCTACAGGAATATTTTAGAAATTGTAGATGAGAAGCATTCTATGATTTTTTTAGCTTCAAAAGCATACTAAGAGAGACTTTTTTACAATTTAAGTGAAAATTAAATTTAAAAGACTATCATGGTTAGGCTTTTTCACTTTAAGGTTGTTACAAAAAATTCATTATAAAAGTGCCAAGATTTTACCACATTAAAATAAAATTTTGAAATAATAATAATTTTAAATTTATTTATAATATATAAAATTATTGGTGATAGCATGCGCACATCTTACCATACAAAATACAAATGTAATCTTTGGTTATTAATTAAAAAAAAAATTTAACATTGTGATGTATCTTTTCAAGCATTGTTTTATAACAACTCTTTGAAAATCATAAAACCTTGAATTATCCCACAAACCTTAGGTATACATTCATACATTATTAACAAATTAAGATGTCTCTAATACTTGTATTATCTACAATAATGTAGGTTAGGTAACTAGTAAATATTCTATATCTAAGTCTAATGGACCTATACCTTATCTAGCTATTAGGAACCTTGACAAAATTTAAATCAAAAATCAAAAGTTGAAAAAAATTAGAATTTGTTTTGAAAGAAAGACAAAAAATATAAGTTAATGTTGAAGATGCCTAACGATAAAAAAAAAGCCACATTCATGTTTGAACTTTGGAGCCATTCTAAATTGAAACTTTGCAAGCAAACAAATTTGCACACAAACATTCACAAATAAAAAGACATAGAAATAGACAAGTGAAAGGAAGGCTATTGATTAGGGTCCCTTGCATCCAAGACAACACATACAAATAATAAATTTGTCACCCATTTATTGTACATAAAAATTAATGTGTCAACTTTTTGAAAAGAACAATTATAAAATTTTAATAATTCTTTGAGTGGCACCAAACTACTTTTCTCAACTTTAATTAATTGTTTCATTGGCACAAAATGATGATCCTAATAGTTAGGTAGTGTAGTCCGGTGAATGAAGAGTTTTTTGTTTTGACAACTTACCTCAATCAATCATTATAACTATATTCAAATATTTACTTTTTTTTTTTTATATGTATTAATTCTTCTTGTAGACAACTACAATTCACATTTAGACAATTTGCAAAGTAAGTTTTTGTATTACTTTGAACTTTTTCAAGTCTCAAACAAAAATATGTAAATCTAAAAATAAATTGTAAATAAACATAATGCATTAGTCATCTCATCCATCTAAAATTTTGGAGGTGCCAAGCATTTGCTGGCAAAATTATTGGTGTAAGTTTCTAAAAGCAAAATTGATTTTATGCCAATTTGATGTCAACAAATGTTTGAGGATAAGCAAAATGTTTTTTTGACTATGAACGGGAACCTAAAGTTATGGAGATAGATAGATATGATGTTCAAAAATGACTTTATGGATTCTATAGTTCTACTTCTTATTAATATTTCATGTTATCAAATTTTTCTATAAGTTAAAACTTTAATATGTAAAGGCTCAATCAATCCTAGATCAATTCAATTGAAGTACAAAAAGACAATTAATTATTTCCCTCATCACTCTCTTTTATTCTTGGAGAAGAAAATTAATATAAAATGTACTCTATATAATTTAACTATATACAAAGGATATTTAATTGTGGAGGGGTATGAAATAATATATATATTTTAAAAATATTCTTATATTTTTTAATATTTTAGTGAATATTCTAAAATTAACTCTAATTTTTTTTCTAAACTAAAATTTCAAGAACTATTTTTAGATCTATTTTACTTTACTTTAAGACTTTTGCATAAAAAAGGGCTTGTTTGAGTGGATAATCACTCAAAAGACAATAAAATCATACCCATTCCTCTTCAAATAAAATAATAAAATAAATTATTCTTTGTCATTTTTCCACTAGAAAATAAATATGAAAATTTTAGATTCAATTTTTAGTACTCCTAGACCATATACTCCCCCGTTCCAAAATAAATCCAAGGTTTCCAAATATACTTGTCCCAAATTAAATTGGAAATTGTCTCTCCACAACTTGATTGACAACAAATGACGCTAGTTAGAACACCTTGAAGCAAAAGAATCTATAGATTCCACATTTCAAATACTATATAGCAATTCAATCACTACAAAAGGAATCACAACACAACTTCTAACCAACAAGAGGTGATGAATTCAACCCACAACTATATAGCAACTACTACTAACAAATCTCAACAAGATTTCTTGGAGTTGAATCATAGGACATCGTTGGAATTGAATACAGAGGACATCATCGAACTTCACTACATCAACATTGCTTGGAAAATGATCCAAATTAATAGCACTGGAACAGTTCCAAAAAGGGGGGAATTTGTCAATTTCGCTGCCTTTTTTCAACATGTGCCACTTTGCTATTGACTTCCATTCTTTTATGCTTAGTGGAGTTGACTAGAAGCTACTATAATTAGGCAATTTTTTGAAAATAAGAGTAGTTATTGTATTGATGTAGTCATTTTCAAGAAACTCAAGAATTTATTTTAGGATGTAGGGAATATCTTTTACGAATGCATATGTAATCACAATTGATGTGGGATATGTGACTGTATGCTATATCCACATATGTAACATAGCATAGCCATACGTTGTACCATTCACAAATGCCAATATCTATATCCATACCATATATTCATATGTTGTGCTTGTATCCATATACATACTTATATTGTCGTATCAACATACATACTATATATATAGTGTTTAAGTAAAAAACATGTTTGATGTTGGGGTCTAGGGAAGTTTTTAATATTTGGAGAACAAGTGGGCTATCTCTTTTTAAGAGATTGTGCCTTCTACTAGCTTTTATATACAAAGATATAAGTCTTGATGTGCTTGAATTATTAAAACACTATTTTATAGTCTAAACTACTACCAAATAAAGAGTGTTGTTTTTAACATTCACTTCAAGACATTCTTCAATTGCATTTATACTCAATTGTATTGGCAAATTCAATTTGCCAAATCCTTAGGAAAGAGTACCAATTTTAGTACCAACACCTACAAATTCCATTTGAACAACAAATTTCCAAGACAATTTTTAATTGAATCTTATTTTTTGATGTTTGTAAGATTAGCATACAAACTTGGATACAATTAAGATATAGTTAATCATAAAATTTTACTTTCTATCCTTAAAAACTTTCAGAATAAAATTAATTATACCAATCAATCTACCATAGATGTAATAACAAATGCCTTTTTCTTCTACACCTAAAAATATATGACTTACTTCATATTTTTCAAATAAAGTTATCTATTCCAAAGAATTTTTTATCAATAATTTAATTAAAAATTATATAAAATACAAGAGGAATATTTGGTGGAATACTCATTTTTCTCAATGGATGAAATCATTGAATTGTTATAAACTTTTGAAATGATATCATACTTTTTTACATGAAAATACAAATATTTGGATGGAGTCCTTTCTTGTAAAAATCTATAATAGGACAAAATCATGTTCTTCATTTCTGTTTTGCTCATGCCAATAGACAATAATAAAAATTTGGTTGGAATATGAGTTAGAATATTTTGATTTGTTGAAATAATCCTAGAAGGCTTCAATGATTACAAGAGCCTTTTTTTCATTTTTTATGAAGTGCCAAAGTGGCAATATAAAATATTATAGTGATGCTCCAAATTTCAACATTCATCCACATATTGGATAGAAAATATTACATTAGCTCATATCACATGTTTATAATTATGTTTTCATTCACGATTTGGCAATTTCATCCAATGTTGAGCACTTTAATCCACATAGGGTCCAAATCATCTCTTTGCAAATTTTTGCACCGTGCTGTATTGGTGTTCCAAAGTACTATCAAATACAAGTTTCTAATCACCTTCCTCAATTTTCTTCACCCTCAATTAGTGTGTCTTGTCAAACCGCTCATTGTTGCTCAGCCTCACAACTTTTAATCTTTCTAATGCGGTTTCAAGATCCTCCGGCAATTTCTTAAGTTGTTGAATGCAAAGTTCTAACAAACTTTCTCTACTGATCTCATCTTCTCATGAAAGAAACATCCATGTAGGAATATTTCCTTTTCCAAGCATCATTGGCTTCTGTTTATGCATAAGCTCTATAGGCATGTAACTACACTAAAATTGGTAAATAGTGTTGGGTGATAATTAGTGTTGTTCTTAGTTTTTTACCCCCAACACTATTTTCCAATTAATGTATAATTAGTGTTAGGGTACTTGTCGCCACCATTTTTTGTCCTTCCCTGGAAAATTCAGATTTTGCCTCCCGGTCATTAAGTTCTGGCCTCCCGGCCGCCTTACCTTGGCGGCTTAAATTTTGGGACTCACCCGCCCCTTCCCTTCCCTTGGACCTTGCCTCCCTGACCTTGTCTTGCCTCTTTCTTCACAATTTTTTAGGAGCTCTCTCTTTGAGCGGAGGAAGAGAGGCGGGGAGCTCTCCACGAATGAGCTCTCCAAACAGGTGGGTGGGTGGGTGGGTGGGGTGTTATAGTCCGCGAATTCCCGCCCACGTTCGAACGCTCCCAGTTTCTACCAATTGGATTCAAACTTTGTAGGCTTGTAACTTTTGATGGAGGTAAGCAAATAGAGATTCAATTACACCATTGGAATGCTCATTCTCTCTTCTATTTCCTGTAAAAAAATGTTTTTTTTTGGTCGCCAAATTTTTTTTAATCCATTTCCTCTCACATTTTTGTAGCCGGCCATGGATCGCCCTCTTCTTGCTAGGATTGGCCTCAACGCCACGCCCCGTCGTCTTCAGCAGGTTTCCAGCCTCGCCACCCGACGATCTGTCATTTTGTGGATGGTTGAAGATGCTGCTATTCGCGGCGAAGTTGGTCTTTATCCTCGGGTTGTCCAAGCATTTCCCGAACATTTTCGTGGACAACGGCCTGCCAACCTTGTCAAAGCCCGTCGTTGGTGGCAGCAACGCGCTGAATTTCAAAAGGGGTCCGCGGGCCCCGCCACTCCTTTCTCTAATAGCCGAAGTTGTTTGGGAATCCGGCGGCGCAATTCTCCAAAAGCCAAACCAGGTCGTGGCAAGAAGAGGAGCGAGTGGGTGCAGTATTTATATCCACTCCTACTGGAAGAATTTAACCACTTCCGTCAATCAGGTGTAAAATTTTCTACTCATCTCCTTCGTGAATTGGCCCTCTCCCTCCTTGTAGCTCCCGAATCCACTTTTACAGCCGATTATGTTGATTCCAAAGATAATATTCTCTTGGTCAACAAAATCACCGCGAATTGGGTCGCTCAATTCCCACAATATAGTCTTTTATTCCAACGGGGACGTTTAACTTGTAGCCCTGAAAAAGAACTCTAAATTGAAATACAAACCGCTTACCATTTGGGGGTCCTTCAAAGGGGATTTGCATCCGGAGAATTTGATGAAAACCTAATGGAAAACCTAGATGAGACCGATTTCGTTGTCAATCTTGACAATGGCTACACTTTGGGCTTTAGGGGAGATACTACGGTCAAATACGCTGAAGTAGTCTTGGGGGGGGGAATCTATGACTATGGTGGTTCGTATTTCAAGAGGTCGTCGCGCTACCATAGAGGCTCCTATGCTCATTTTTTCAAATGAAAATAGGAGCTATCCTATTCGGGGATTGATGGATAATACTTCAGGAGTTTCATACAGAACAGGTCCTAAAGGATGGATGGACCAAACCCTCTTCCCCGAATACTTTTTGGAACCTCGTGTATACCAAGCCGATCCTCATCAATGGATAAAGATCATATGGCTTGATAATTGTAGTCAATGGTCTGAAAAATTGGCAAATCCAGGGAAACGCTTTTTCTTACAATTGGCTGCGGATAGTGTGGAAGATGTCAATCGGGACGTAGATTGTGACAACATTTCTTATGCTAGAAAAGCTATGATTCGTTGTGGCTTGGCATTAGGACTTGATGGTTCTTAGAGTGTAGGACAATTGGCTCCACAACTTCAAGAAATTATTGCAAAACATTTGCAATACTTCTAAGGGCAAGAACTGCCCCATATCAATAGGGCAGTTTTAAAATCATTTTTGATATTTTACTACTATTATAAAATTTTGGCCTTCAATTAGGATTGCTATATTATATTTAGGTTTTTTGCTATATTTTTTTCAGGCTTTTTGCTATATTTAGCAGTTTACACATGCATTGTAAAAATTTTCAACATTTTCTTAATCATTTCAGTATTTCATTGTTATTTCAACTTTCTATTGTTTATTTGAGCATTCTGTTGTTTATCTCAGCATTTCTTTATTTGATTCAGCATTTCTTTGTTTATTTCAGCATTTTCTACCTTACTTCAGAATTTTCGGGCTCATTCCAACATTCTTTGTTCATTTTAGCATTCCTTTGATTATTTTAGCATTTTTTTGTTTATTTCACCATTTATTGGATTTTTCAGCTTTTCTTTGTTCAATTCAAGAGTTTTCTCTTCATTTCAGCATTTTCTTAACCAATTTTTCACCACCATTCCAACTTCTATTTCTTGTTACCATCTAACACTAAATGCACTCTTCTAAGAATGTTAAAATTACCATGTTTTACTACACATTTGAAATAGTATTAGAATTGCTAATTAGTGTTCTAACACTAAGCTCGCAAATCACAATTAGTGTTAGCTCGGCTAATTAGTATTGCCAACACTATTTACCAATTTTAGTGTAGTTACAGTATTGTGTGTTGTTATGTTAGTCCATAGAATAAATAAAAGTAATTTAGGCCACATTTTAGGCTTTCTTTTACATGCTTTAACTAGGGCATGAATGATTGGAGGATGTCCCCTCTCAAATTTGCCATTGACTTCAAGATTATAAGTCGTTGTTAGTTTCAATTGCACACCATATCTTTTGAAAAATTCTTTGGCATCAACTGCATCAAGTTCCCCTCTGTTGGTTTTCATCCGGCCAATACTTCCATACCGTTAAAAATATCTTCAATACTTCCATACCGTTATTCTCCGTTGTTTTGGTTCTCAAAGCCTTTCCTTCAACAAAGTTTGAAAGTTCTTCTCAAGCCAAAACAAGATACTTTATCCTCCAAATTTGCAAGAGGTATAAATGTATAACAACCAAATCAATCATCCATTGAAAATGGATTGCAATAGGATAAGTTGGATGTAGTTTGTCTTTGTGTCGAATCTTAGGTTGCAGTCGATACACCTCACATGAAGTTACAAACTCTTCAACGTCTTTATACAACCCTTTCCACCAATATCTTTCTTTAACTTTTGTGTATGTGGCAAAAATTCCTCTATGACCAACCCAAAGTGTATTATGAAACTTTTTCAAAACTTGGATCTTTGTCTCAGAGTCCCCTACCACTCTCAATGGCATTTTACCACTCCTTTTTGCCTTCTTCCATAGATATCCTTGTCTCAACACTAGAAGAAAACTGTGTTTTACGTGATGTTTAGAAAGACGTCAGCACATGTTTGGATGGAGGAAAAAGGTGTCAACTGTAATGTCACCTAAAATCCGTTGGTGCTTACGTTTCCTTAGACGCATAGAATCCCGGGAAACACGTGAAAATGTCAGCATGTTCCATGACAACAAGTGTGGATACCTTCTTTTAAAAATGTGTGAAAATGCGCCATGTGGCTGCCACTAGGACTGCACGTCAGCAAATTTTGGGCGGGCAATGACACGTCATCTTTTTCCAAAATTAATTTCACTTGACGTGGACTGTGACGTGGGCCGGTCATTTTCTGACGTGGCAGCTTCTGTGACTACACATTTGCAATTTAGTCGTTTGCCATTACTGTTTTCAGAAATGTCATGTATGATGTTTATATGTTTTGGAAAACGTTTGTTTCAATGTTGCACTGTTTGTAAAGACATTGATGTCGGTCAGATTGCTTGTTTTCTGCACGATGTACAGCAGCGGAGGACACAGGGAGCCCTTGATGGTCCATGTCACTGTGGACATCGAAGCTATACATGTCATGTTCTTTCTGATGTACGCTCCGTTAAAACTACGGCATCCGTGTCTTGCTTATGCGTGTGCTCGTACATTTGCTGAATATGAAGGTGATGTCGTTCCTTGTTTTTACATGTTTGTGACGACATTAGACATTATTTTCCATTGACGACGTATGCATTGCTAATAACATTCAAAATGCTTCAAATGCAACTGTAGTGTACAGTACTGCTTCATTGGACGGGACATCCATGCAATGCAATGTCATACACGATAGCAGCTTGTACACTGATGTTCACTGCAACAACGTATACGACGTAGTCTGTAGACTCCAAAGAAATGTTGGCTTACACGAATCAATGTTTGGAGCCCAGTTTCCTTCTTCACATGAAACGCATGTTCATGCATTTTTTTGAATATGGAGTTTGATTTTCAAAAATGCAGTCATTGGTCTTACAAATGTTTCTAAACACAGTAAACAATATACGGAGGTTCACTATAACAATAAACGGATGTTCACTATGACAACATACCCAAAGAAGTTGATAACGCAGTACTACAGGTCTGCAAACATGGCTGTAATATATTGGACAGCTGTTTTGACTCTATTTGTGAAATGTGCAGATCCATAGACGTTGCACACCTGAATGTGCATTGCTGTTATCATGGGACATACATTACCAAAAATTCAGTCACTACTGCTTGTACAAAGTTCTGATCTACAAAAGTAAGGCGCATTACATATAGTAGCTTTGTAGTCCTTATAGAACATTAACGTCTATGTCTTCGTTCAATCTGAGTAAGAGAAACTGACGTGCCTGTCTTATGGTCGGAGCGTTGTCCATTTGCCATTATGGTGAGGCTGCAGAAGATGCCATGCTTGCTGCCGTCTGCATTGCTACATGCAGTAAAGAAACATGTTCTTACTTATTCTTCTTCCCCATGAAGAAGACGTCGTTCCGGTGCCAAAGTTCAGCATCCGTATTTCGGTCCTATGCACGTGTGTCGACAATTCACCTCATGTCAGGTAGTCTCTACATCCGTGTAGAAATTGCAATTTCGGCTTCATTGGCATTTGATTAGTTGGTTCTGTAGAACACAGGACCAATCCAAAAACGCCTCTCCAGTGTTCTGAACAAATTTTATGAACTTGCACTGCGAATGATTTACTGCTTCGAACGACCTGTGAAAACACATTGTGGACGCCTATGTCAGAAAGCAGAACGTCACCAAGCGGTCGAATCTTCAGAAGTGAAAAGTGGCTCATGCACCAGTGTCATCAATGAACGAGGTATAGAACAGAAGTATGCAAAGAAGTTCAAGCCGCAATGTTAAAACGGGGAAAAAACATTACTCCTCAAGCATACTTGATAAGCACCGACGACATTGTCGATAACTTTACCTCAAACAGATCATGCCGAATTGAACTTTACCTGTCCTCTTCACGCTGAAGAAAATGACGTCCTCTCCGAATGCATGCATTCACTGGCCCTACACTTTATAGCTTGCCATTCTTGCAAGAATGGATTCATTTCACGTACTTCATTGTTTTCATTTGCTGCAACAACAGGTTCTTGTCACCATCAATACGGGGCTCAACAACTGCAGTCATGTACAACAAAGTGTAGGAAGCTGTTTTCATTGTTAAAGCACATACCTGAGCATGACTTTGGCATTCTTCCAATTTCATTGCATGAGTTCTATTGGCAATCATATGAAAGAACATGTTTGAAAGACGTTGGTAGTCCCTATGAATAGCTACGGATTGACTCATTCGACTGCACCCACTAAACTGTGCTACTTAGAATGTTTCTGTGATGTACACGTCATCTTCCATCTTCAATTCGAGAAAAGCAGAATTTCCAGACACAGCGCTTCCGCTGACTACTGTTGTGAACGTGAAAATGTATTGCACATGGTAAGCACTGAATGACACTGTCGGCAATCATTTACCTTCAGAAAGGAACCCATGACTTGCATAGAACGTTCGTTTCACGTAGGTGACCGTACGTGGACCGTATACTAGTTTGGCGTCTGTAGAAATTGCGTTCACCCTATTACATATTATGTCAGTGGCCTTGAAGTTCACCTATTTCATCCTAGAATACAGGTTCTCCAAATTCAATACTACCCAATTCATGGCATATGTGTAGTTCATCCCAACTAAAATCTTGTGGCCACAACATGTGCTGTGGCCAGAAGATATCGCTTCGAACTTAGAAGCACGAATTCATCAAACGTACTCAAACTTCCTAATAATACTTTCTTGAGCACTAATTGGAAAATATTTACATTCTTCAACTGTTTTCCAAATGTAAATATGCTTGAAGGTTATACATCTAACAATGTTCTCTTTCTTAGTTGAAGATGGCGACATGCTAAAGTAATATTCCATGGTTTCTGAAAAATGTCAAGTAGACTAGCAAAGTACGGTACTTCTGACATGCACTGTATCTATCATGACGGAACATACTGAGCCTCTGTGAACAGAATCTATGACAAAAACATCAAACCTTCTCAGCATGCAATAGCAATGTGTAAACAACGGCAAACTTTAATTGAGTTCTCATAAGAAGTAATTTATTTTTTCGAAGGGACTAATGCACACAGCAGTTGGAGCATTCCGACAGTTATGTACCTGCTACCGAGTAGCCACTGAAGCTCTGTTCTGCCCCTTCGGAAATACGTTCGCAAGAAAAGGTCCACATTCACCAAGTTTGCATGTAGTATGCACACTGCACATACAACTTCTTTGTAGTTCACGTTGTTATTGACAGTGCAATATACCAAATTACGAGATTAGGCATATCATTTAAGAAACTGTAGTCGACGAACGTCACAGTAGTTGTAACTTCAAGTAATAATGACAGTATCGTACATATTCAAATTGTACTATTGCTAACCAATAGTTTGACATTGGTTATTTAAGAATGGCAACAGCCGTCCGGAACAACTTACTTCAAGCAATGGCATTTTCTACGAAGCATGGATGCATGCTGGCTAATAAGGACAGCTTCTGCATATTCCTATATTCTAGTGCGCGTTCTGGTTGGACCGCCTGTTTGAAGCTTCCTGACATGCACAAGCGTTGACCTTTTCTTTAACATTACGACGTGCAGAGACAATTACAACAATTGAAATGGCATAACACATGCATGCACTGAAAACAATAGTTACTGTACCCTTGCATGAAGTGTTCAATTCTGAAGTACTCCACTTTGTCAGCATGGTAATGCATGTCTGCCATAGAAAAGCCCGTTCTCATCGATTGCCTGCATTGTGCACCAATGTGTCAGAATTGAATATGACCATTTGGTTTGCTACAACGACAGAAGAGTATGCTTCAGCAGGTTTCTTTGTGCTGCAAAATGAAGTTTGCTTTTAAACTACAATATTGTTCTTCGCATGTAGTATTCTTAGATAGTTGCTTTTTACGCTCCACAGATTGCAACTGCAGTCCAATGCACATGCCAAGCAAATGCCGACGTCTGAGTATACTTCGCCGTTACTGCAGTACATGACAACTAAAGGTACTTGCACGTCAAGCATGACGACTATGCCGAACAATGCCAGCATGCTTTCCCGACCATGCTCTCATACATTCCAAAATTTGACAGTGACGGTTATAAACTTCTGCATTTTACCTTCTGAACTGTTGTATTGACGATATCAAGTCTGTGCTCCTCCATTACCGTACACGTCTACCAGTACATTTCACAAAGATGCTAGGAATGCCTTCATGAATATCCTGTACAAAAGACGAATGGCAAATCCAGACAAAAAAGGCATACCCTTTTTGGCAATTGCTGACTTCCAGAATTGCACAGGCTACTACTCTTATAGTAATCCTTGTTGTGGATGCATTTGATGTACGCCATTCTTGCCACTTGCCACTTCATTTTCTCTTCCATACAAGTTACTCACACATGTGGAACTACGGAAGTGAACCACTTTCTCTGTATCATGTAACTACGACAGAGGCTGCTCGGCAACAGTTCTTCAGAAGCAACTTCTGCCAACATCAATGGTTCTATTAAGTATCACAACATACCACATTGACTACACGATTGAATTCATAGACTACACAGCATAACACATTGACTACATAGCATACCACATTCACTACACTATTTGTGATACATAGTACGAGACAAATTTGCATTTTTGCATGCATGCGTACTGATGGAAGGCACAAACTATTGTAGGCATGGAATTACTGAATGTCCATAGACATCATTGGAGACTACCTTTAGTACTGAGGACTGCAACAGAGCAACGAACATTCCTATGAAGTTGTTCGTAGTGATGATGATTAGCAAAGACAGACTTCTATATGTATCTCAGATATAGCAGAAATTCAATGACTGCAAAGAAATAAAAACTAATTCTCCGAAAGATGCCAAGTCTTAGAACGAAGGTGAATAACCTGGACGTCGCAAATGCCAAGAAGTTCTGGAATGATCCATGTCCGCTTCTGCTGTAGTACACCTTCATCTCCCAAAAACTTCTGTACTGCGCGACTATGAAGCAAGCTTTCAAATACGGAAGTGAATTTCTTTGAAAATCATGCACAAGTCGACAATAGTGAAAACAACATCCTCCAGAATGAAAAAAAAAAATCAGATGAACAAGAATGACCTCTGCTGAAAGTGGTTCGCATTCTCCTTCTGCTTCCACCACACATGCGTCTTCCACTTCATCATGAAGCATGCACTACGATAACAGCCGTCCAGTTACTTGTAGTCCAATTAGAGCAAGAGATAGGAAAACTACAGAAAAAAAAATGGGCGACAGTCATAGGCATTCCGTTCATGAATGACAAGGGACAGGACCTGTTTTACTTTCTTCATTCTTTTCGAAGTTCCTCTTCAATGTCTACTTTTGAAAGTTCCTGGAAAGTGCTAAAACGTTCGTGCTTTGTCATAACTGAAGATCTTTTGGAGAAAGAACCATCGAAAGAAGAATACATAATTATTATTTTTTTCAAACGGCAGTTGAATTCCAAAAGACTATTCTTCTTCTGAAGTCACAGTCCAGCCATTCTCGTACGTACGAAATTCAAACATTATAATTCTATCGTTTCAATGAAGACTCTCATACGGGCTCCTATAGTCCTATGTCGTCCTCTCATTTGACATATGTAATCCCTCTTTGCCTGTACATGATATATCCTAACAGAATTGCACGCCATGTCATTCATTCATGCCATTCAAGAAAGTTCGATTGAATAACTAGTACGTGAAGCTAAGACTATGTACAATTGCTACAAAGCAGCATTACTAACTGCTGGGTCATTGCAACGCACCTGGCTTCCATCGTTGCATGCTCTGGGTTGGATGTTGAAATTATTAAACACATAGACAGGAGAGCACCTTCTATATACATGAAAGAAGAAGACGATGACTACAGCTTTCACATCCACGCGATGTTCGTGAGCTACAACACGTCATGGAATTAGAATTGTCGGTAACGATCAGTGACATGCATGTATCAGAAGTGACGACAAGGGATACCGTTAATCGTAAGTACTTGCCAAAAATAGAATGCTTACATAGCCTTCTCAGGCATTGTTACCACTTCATAGGTATTTCCGTAACCTCTATGGAGGCCTACATTTATGAAAGTCCTGTACATAAGTTATCTTTCATTTCTACATTCCGCACAAACTACATTAGCAAAAAAGAAAAAACCACTGTTTCGGTTCCTTGAAGTTATATACAGCTGAATGTCCGTCGTTTAGCATATAATATTGTATACCAATAACGGATTTCATGTGCACTTGTCCATTTATGCGCGTCTGGTACCGCCTCACCCCTGAACTTCCTTGTATACGACCACTTACACAGAACCATCGCTTTGTAGTGGCTTCCTTTCGCAGTACCGTATTACCTACAGACCCCACAGCAACATACATAGAAAGTATGCAATTAACAATGACGTTCATGCTTCATTGGAGACACTGATTTTCTAATATACATTCTAAACACGCCTGCTGCGCATATCCAATGTTCCATGTCCTCACTCCTTCCGTATGAATTCCACCATTCTAATGATATTTTTTACATAACAACAGTATATGGTCCTCACTTTGCTGTGCTACATGTTCATTAAAAAATAAAAGTGCATGCACAGAAGGATCACTCACATTCAGTGGCCCCTGACAGAAACAACGTATGACTTATTTCTTCCGACTTCCATCGGTGCGTTTGGAATTCATGATCTGCAATTACAAGAAATCATTGCCATGTCGTCATGTTACTGTGCCACAAATGGTACATTCGTTGTGCCACCGTTTCATTACTGCAGTTACGCACATGCAAGAAGAACTGACCTGTCATCTTTGCAATACCCCCACTGTACCGTCCAATACTGCAATGTACACTTGCTGGCATTCCAAAAAGTACACAATGTCATTTGTAATGTACCTTAGCAACAGGTAAGGCTGGCTTTACAGCACCCAATAATTTGTCAGTAGTTCCTTTTGTAGACTTAGATGCAACAGTTTTTTTGGAAATATTGTTTGTTGGCATGGTCTTCACCAAACGCTGAGGACGTCTCATGGGATCTCTACTGGATTCATGGTCATCCTGCATGACCAACAAACTCACATGTACAACATGTTAGTGTCACTGCATGCTTCATGAAAGCATAAGTTCTATGGCTACATGTACAACCAAAAATTAAATGACAACATACCACCTTCTAATTGAACTTCTTGAGTATGGTTTGTACTGTAGGATAGAAATGAAACGTCTGTAGCTGTCGCTGCGTACATAATAAATGGGCAATTCGTTGACATATTCTGGCATGACTACTGTCATGCTTTCAATCACCAATTCCGGTTTCGAAAAATAAATTGTTATACTTTCAGAAACTGCCTTTAATAGCAGTGTCACAATCATGAACGCCACGTCACTTAGCATTTGACAAACGACATGTACATCGCACAATACTCAGCTTCCAGTCAAGTGTGCTGCTAATTGCCAAACTTGATATTCACAGATTGCAATGGATTGGACTATTGAAGGAAGTACCTGCTGCACACGATCGACATCTTCATCAACTACAGTGTCCGCCACAACATCTTTGGGCGTAGGTAAGTCAGTGACCAGTATGTCGTAGACGTCATTTGGTATGTCCTCTCCGACCACTTGAGGCAGAACGGCCTTCTCAGGTATTGTTTGGTCGTCTCTATTCTCTCCGACGGGAACATCCTCCATGTAGAGTCCAACAACATCCTCCCGGTCACTGCCATCTATGGACCCTTCATTCGGCACTTCGCCATCGGTATGCACAAGTACGCCACCATTTTCAAGTAATTCATCAGGCACTGACTGTGTCACACATGGTGCGTCCATACAAGTGGGAATGGGAATTGATGGCCCCAAAGAAGATTGTCCCACTTCAGGCAAGCTCTGCTGTATTGGCAACGTCCGGCCATCTTCGCAAGGAAGCTGCAAGTTCCCAACACGACTTCCCATCATTTCATTTAACATGTCTTCCACACGGCCCTGCGATGAATCGATTTTTTGCTGTAGTCCAATAAGCGCCCCCTCTATATCAGCAACCTGTGTGTTCATTTCTTCAATGTCCTTACTACGATCCATAATGGATGCCCTCTTCGCTTCTTCCTGCCGACTGTACTCTCTTGCAACTTCTGCGCTGACTTCCTCGGGTTTTGGTTTCCGACCAAACCTGATGCTCTGTCAAAAAGAGAAAGAACAGAACATTTTCATTCATGAACACATTGTGCCAAAAAATACATGCATAATTCGTAGATAACATATTGTATGCAGAAAGTCATGGTATCCGTGTTGTATTCTAATTGCACACTTTCCATTCAGAAGTCTGTACAAGATTGACCTCAACTACGTTTTTACTCCATGACGTGCACTTCCAGATTGTATAATGTCAATGTAGACCGCATTCACTGCTCATGATGTCTAACGGAACTAGCAGTATGACATACGCAGCAATAATCCAATGATACTTACCAAACTACTGATGGCATCACTCTCGATGACCCTAAGCAGTGCCAACTTAGAGCCTTTGCCAACCGAAATCGACCGCATGTGCTCGGACATTTTGCGTGAAGCGGGTGACTGCCGATTCCGGACGAGTGTGTCCCAGTGCTCTGCAGTGACCTCTGCTGGTTTTGCTTTACCTGCGTCGATCATGCAATTCAGTCTCCACCGACTGTTGATCAATATCTTTGTCACAATGGGAGAAATCCACTTGTCACTGACTTTGGAGGCCCCCCCCTTCATCTCCCAATCTGCAAATTTAAATAAAAAATTAGCAAACAATTCTTTTCATGTGTATGACAAGACATTGTATGTGCAATGCAAATAGTGAAAGAATTGAGACCATTGTATAAGCGCTTGAAGAAACGCTTCTTCTGTTGGGAAGGTTGCGCTTCCCAACTACATGTTGGGTCCAAATCCTTGGCATAGCGCTTGACGTCCTCTGCCAATACAGGCATCATTCGTCCGTTCGGGAAGCCAATGACATCCAACTTGATGGGCTTCTTTTCCTCTTCCATGCCCTTGCCATTGCGACTCGCAAAGGGTTTGCAGTCTTCTTCGTCGTTGTCGTCGCTACTGTCTTCATCGTCTACTTCCCTGCCAGAAGCATCACTGCTCCAAAATCACCATTTCCAGTATTGTGCATTCACAATTAGAAATGAAGCATGTCAAGTATACAGCTAAGCTTCAAGATGTAGAACTTGGCGTACCGCTCCTACAAGAACATGGACTGCAAAATATAAAGCAGTACACAATATAGTCCACATTCCAATGCAGTTGGAGTCCAATTTTTTTTTAAAGTAAACATGTAGGCAGCGTTTGGAGCTTTGACAATGAAGCATGCTATTAAACAAGACATTCACATATTTTTTATTCTTTCTGCTTTCGTGAACCTTTCTTGGTTTCTACTGTTCTAAAATCTGTATGGACTTATTAAAGAAATTGCATTTTCGCGAAGGACAGCCTATGGCTTCACTACAAAAGACGAACCAGAGAACCGGAATATGGAGAAGGGACTACTGAAACGTACCGGTGTTCTACAAAACGCGCATAAGTTTTTCAAAATGTGCAAAAATTTATCAAAACACGGTCCCGTTTTTATAAACACGTTGAAAACACACACGTTTTCCTCTGGCATTGTGACATCTTGAAAATGTTAAGAGTAGTCTTCAACAACATCCCCCAAGCAGCCAACAAGATTCCACTCCACATTTCATGAAGCATGGAAAATGCTACGCATGTCTTCCCGGAGACGTGCAATCCTCCACCGTACTACTACTGCTCATATCTAACATGAATGCCATGAAGAAGACACGGAAATTGCAACAAACCTCTCTACTTCCTGGTCCTTCTCTGAGTCATCCATATCTGGAACTCCACGTTCGTCCTCTGAGGACGTGTCCACTTCCACTGTAAGTGGCTTTCTTTTCTTGGAGGCGGGCATGGGTGAAAGAGCAGGAGCTTTGCCTTTGACGGCACGCAGGTCTTCCTTCATCTTCGACCGACGCTCGTCTGCGCCTCGCATACGATACTCTGTCATCTTCAGAACTGGAATGTCATCCCCACGATGGGGCTATGCGACAGACGTCTTTTTCTTCACCACATTACCACGACCTGGTCCCATTTTCTTGCGTCTGCTCTGCCAAGGAACAAAACACTCACCCGACGCCTGCACACAAAAGCACAAGTGCAACATACATCACTAACGAACTCCATGAATGAGAGAAAAAAACAATAGAAACGTACAAGTTCAGAAGCACATCATTTCGTGAATATTGTTGCACGTCAGCACATGGACCGCACACAGTCGACGGAGAAGGGTATCCACTCACTTCCATGCATCTCACATCCTCACTGTCTCCTACTTACAAGTTCCAGCACTTTATGAAAGAAATGTCACAATTACTGGTCGAAATGAAGACAACCAAATCAAGCAGAATGCGGCGATGCAATACGTACACACTGAAGTAATGCTTGCAATAGCTTTCTAAGTTCGGAATGCAATGGTTTTGGCAATGGATGCTGACCTGCACGTTACAAACTGTGCTCTTCCAAAGCAATACAGGAATTACACACCAATGAACAACACAACAATTCAGCACTACAAATTTATACGTCTGCACGTTCAAGCGAAGAACAAGTGAAAAATTACTGTTTGCCCAATGTGTCATATTCTGTGTCCACAACTTCCTTTTTACAGTGCACTATGTCACTCAAAACAAAGAGAGGGCAACAGACCCAATGGCCTAGTGCCCTAATTGCGTGGAACCTTGCGCGTGGTCGTACACGTTACCTACACCCGTGGACGAAGACCACTTGTGACCACAAAAAAGAGACCCTACTGCCGTCGCCATAGCAATTGTCGTAGGACTGACGGCGCTGACAGGCGGCTGCCAACTTAATGCTGTAATGGTTGCGTGTTCAGTGAATGACCTTCGTGCGTGCAATACCGTCCATTGCGATTTGTAAACAAAGGAAATTGCAAGTGGTTACGGCTTTACCTGATTGGCAGCTAAGTTCTTGTCGACAGGAAGTAACGTTGTCATGCGACGATTGCAATTGGCTATGTCCAATGGCTTCCTCCGTATGCTACGGCGGCATACATCCACTTGCGCATGAGCAGTGCTATTGCAATTCTGCAAACTCTCTCTCGAATTGCCAGCAACTACCTTCAGGAACTCCGTGAAAACACGAACGGCGGAGTCCGTCACCCCACCATCAATGTGAGCAGAATTAGGTAAACCTGTTGTGCCTGTATGAAGCTGTTCATCCCTTTGCAAGTGTTCGTGCAAGTCCATTTCCAACTAAGTTGTAAGCTGTAAGAGCTGCACGACTGTGCACAAATGTCCGCTACGGTCGAAGTTTAGTAAATCTTTGCTTCACCAAAGTTTGACGTCTTCTTCCTGTACAGATAGAAGACACGTAAGACGTTCGTGAGAGTACGGCAGTTGCTTACTGGTTTGTCAGAATTGTCACCTGGCGTAAGCATTGACGTTTTTTGAAACGCAGCCATATTTTGGTGGACAAGAAGCTATGGATTCAGACGTAAGCAACGACAATACAGAACCCTTTCGTGAACATTGACGTTCGCCTGACTGGAGTTCCTTCGTTTCGAGAGAGGTACTTTTCCTTCCGCTTATAATATACAATCCACGGCATTAATCATTGACAGCCATGTGAAAGTGCAACATGCTTATAGAGCATGTGGTAAAGTGAAAACCTTCTACAATGTGCTGTATGAGCCCGTCTGTGACATGCTGCTTTCAGTGCTTCCCATACCTACTGAAGTAATGCTCTGTACATAATGCAAGTACACGTTTGAATGACGATTTGTTCATTGATCGCCTGTAATTTCTTGTAATCGTTCACGAAGGACTACAGTCTGTATTGGGCGGGGCACTCCCTTACCGTTGACCACTATTTTTAGTGCTATGTTTTTCTGCTGTTTGCATTTAGTAAGAGCCATTGAATTAATTCAAACATCGATGTTTCTATCAGTCGTCACAGGGAATGAACGCTTATGTCATTGTCTGCACTGCACATGCTCTGTTCATGTAGGAATGTCATGAACCGAAGCTAAGAAGCCACTGGAAGATTGGTGCACACAGCAACTTATGTCACATGCCAAAACAGAAAGAACGTACTGCAATGGAAGCAGTTTCTTCTACTGTGTGTAGTAATGAAGGAAAGAACGAATGACATCATGTATAAATGCTGTGAGGAGCATTGTTGTCCTGAATATGAGGAAGCATGAATGTATGGATAGTTGACATGCAATTTTGACTGCATGTGCAGGAAGAAGCCGATGCACTGCTTGTCATCCTCATTCACCACCAACGTACGAATGTTACGGTGCAAGCAGCACTAACGCAAGGCTATTCTCGTACGTCGGTCAGGTAATATCAATGAACTTTAGAGGACCTTCATTTTAGTTGCAGGATTTTCCATGTGTAGCCGCACATTCAGCGGAGTTCTGAAGATAATTATTGGTCATGGCAGCTTCTGAATGTCACAAACAAGCCTTCCAATTTCGCACAGGATAGGAGCGGTTCTATGCTTTTCTATGACGCTGAATGGATACTTAGAACTCTGCATTTGCCCAGTTTGTTCAGGTCAATGTCGAAATCAGAAACCGATGCCGTCATGTCTGCTATCTCGAATGCTGAATCCGTCGGAGAATGTGTCCATTCCATCGATGTAGAGTCGGAAGTACAGTACAGCGATGCAAATGACTGTCACTCGTTTTGGCAGCATGAAGCTGATTTGGCAGAATACCTTGAGTGCCTTGTTTTCTTACATAAAGAGCATATGCGCTGGTATGACTTAGGATTAGTTGGCACGAAGAATTTCATGCCAGAGAGCATTGACGATGTGTACCAGAACAACACATATACAATGTCGTGGTTCTATAATGGAGTTTATCCTTTTGAAACTCTGGAAGAAGCATATGATTCATGGCTAGGTGAGCAAGTGCAATTAGCGATGACTGATTGACACTTCGTTGTTAATAGCAAAAGTTTTTACATGTGCTTCCTGGTATGAGCGTCTTCTTTAGAATCAAAATAGGTAGACCTGTCCATAGTACAGTGGGAAACTGTGTAGTGCTTGCTTCTACTGCACACTATACACATTGTATATGAACGCGTTGTGATTATGTCTCTGTAGGCCATAGGACGTATTACTTCACAAAGCATATTTAAGGATAGGACCACTTTGTGGCCATACAGGACCAGTTCTGTCTGCAAATGATATTGACAGTAGTATTGGGTGAATTGTACTTTACATTTTGAATGTCATGTACGTGAATTAACATATTCATGTGGAATGGCTACGAAGAAGCATAACAAAATAGCAAGTATATGACCTGAATTTGCAAGTACAGGAGCTTCTCCTTGCCCTGTTGAATTTCGTAAATATCTTTCTGAATGTGAACTATGACGGAAATATGTCGTTACTTCAATTTTGATGAGGTGTGCGTACATTCTGTGCAGCATGTGCTGCAAATGTTGCTTGATGACTGAGCTTTGGAAATGCACAAATGAAGTATTTATCATGGAACCTCGCGAACTGCTTTTAACGTGCACGGTGCACCGCAAGCTTTAAAAAGTGCTAATACAGTGTCGGCACCAACAACATACGAACACAGAAGGGCTGGAAGCAGAACTGCAGGTAGGTATTCCAGAACTTCACAACAAGTACGTGTGCAGCTCTGTTATGAATTCTTCAAGACACGTTTTGTTTCCGTAATTGCATTTAGCCATGCATGAGTGCATGACATGCATGAGTGCATGACATGTATGAGTGCATGACATGCATGAGTGCATGATATGCATGAGTGCATGACATGCATGAGTGCATGACATGCACTGCAATGCCTGCCTTCCATAAATAGCACGTACGATGTGAATGTGAGCATGCTCATTAACAGGTCCATCAACAAGTCCCACTGGAAATTCTGTATGTATATAACTGTGTACGACTTTGAAGTCTCAGTTTTTAAGCGTTTCCTTTTGTTTTAGAAGCATACAACTATAAAGAATGAATTGTGCTTCTAAGATTGCGGACTGACAATTACATTTGTGTCCACATGAACTTTTACCTATTTTTGTTTGGGATAAAACATATAGGAGTTGCACTTGCAGGAACAGTTCATCGCTGGTCATCAATGTCAATAATTTTCACTTATTCTATGAGAACAGTATAATCGTGTGCATGATATTTGGTTTGGAGAAGCATTTGCACATGTTTATACTACACAATGAAGAAATTATTAGTGATTTCAAATGAGATGAACATGTATATTCTTCATGCATTATTTTGAATAGTTCTAATGTTGTTTATTTTATATAACGTATTTGTATGAACTCCTGCAATTTCGAATGTGCAAGCATCATTGTGCAATAGCTCGTACTCTTTTTATTGATATAATGATTTATTTGACAAAGAACAGTATTCAACGAATATAATATGCAGAATATGAAAATAGAGATAATAGCTTTGATCTTGCAAGTGCTGCATGCTGAGTATTTTCAGTGCACAAAACGCAACTCTATTTTTCAACTATAGAAATACTCTAGAAATCTTTCAAATCTGGAATGGTCATTGGATTGTTGTCCTTGCTACATTATAAGTGTACATACCATAAAGCACATTTGCTGAAGTCATACTTTGAATTTGTATAATTTGAAGATAAATTTATGTAACACATGCATGTATGCTAAAACTATACGAGTGGACATTGTTTGATTGGGTACTTATACCGCAACTGTAACCAAGAACTACAGGAAAAGCTTCAAATTTTTGGAAGTGTATCATATAAGAGTAAAAGAACAGCTTGCTTTATGAAGTCTATCGTATTGGACATGTAGGAACACAATTCTTATAAATTTTTGAATATGATCATGTATAGGACTTTTTCTTATACATGAACTGTACGACACCTGCATTTCAGTTGACGAACACAAAATATTTATAACAGTTTCCTAGGACGTAAGTTTGGACTTTCATTTTTCCCGCAATCAACAACATCAAAGAAACTTGAAAACATTATGAAGAGCTACATCTAAACTTTGCAACGTACATGAATGAACTTTAAAATATGTAATGAAAAGTTTGGATTCGTTAAAAATAGTATGCATTTCTTTTAGTCATTCAATCATACTTGTATTCATTACCTATTATTGACCTTTTGTACTAGTGGACAATTGGAGAAGCATGCATGTGAACATGTATGTGAACTATAGTAAGCGAAATTGGCTTCATTTGTCTGTACAGAATTAAAAGCCTGCACATCACTTTTTGTACAAGTGAAAATGGACTGTACTACCTGGAATGCAAACGGTAGCTTTGCATACTACTACATTACAAAAATATATACTATACATTTATGTGGATTACAAGCGGTTCTAGATACAAACTTCTAAAAGTGTATTGATGTTTCTGACTTTCTATGGTAGATTTATTGAAATTCATCACCACATACATAAATTGGAGGACGTACTCTGACATAGTAGAGTAATTAAAATGAGGGAATCTAGTAATATATGAGTTGGTATTTTAAGAATGTAGTTACTGTATGGGTTGAAATGCATGTATTGTACATATAACAAGGAAATTGTAAATGATTGAAGTTATGTTTTTTTGTCTTTGGCAGGTTTTCTATTCATGCCAAGCACATAAGCTTCTAGAGTGTGCAACAATTGAAAACGTTGACGGAACACTCTCACCATGCCAAGACATTCTGTACAGCAACGTGCAACAGTCCGCATTTGTAGTGATGGACGTACACTACGTCACATTCCACTGGGAGACTTGATTTTAGAAACAGAGTTGCGAGTAGCAACGGAGCAAAACATCCGAGCATATAGATGCCCTTGCAGGGACTGTCATGGCGGACGACGTAAGAGTATAGATATAATCAGGAAGCACCATACAGCAGTTGGCCGCGATCCCTTTCTATTAAAGTCCATGATAGGAGGTGATCCTCCTAACGGATACCCACGTCGAGGACTATGGATAGAAGATGACATTTTTGACGATGACCTTGTACAGATGGATGCACATGTGGAAGGAATGGTTACTAACGGCAACGACATACCGAACATGGATGTACCTAATGTAATTGAAGAAGAAGCTGAGGATCGTCGCGACAACCCACTTGATGAATTGCATGAGGTGCAAAGGCAGGTGATGGAGGCACTAGACAGAAGCGATGCATTACACCGTGAAGTTGCTGGATTTGTAGATGTTGAAGAGAATGAGGAAAACGGTGCAGATACATTGGATGGATTGGAAGAGTTGTATGACCAAGCTACAACACCAGTGTATGCAGGGTCCAAAACAAGTGTGGTGCCAGCGACAATCATCATAATGAATATGTGTGCAGTGTTTCATGTGAGCAATAGGTTTATGGATGAGCTACTACGATACTTATCGGAGGATTTGTTGCCATCAGACAATAAATTGCCAGGTACTCACTATTTAGCTCGGAGAAACATTCGGAGGTTGGGTTTGAATTATAAGAACATCCATGCCTGCCCAGATGGATGTGTACTTTTTGACAACGACTATGCTGATTTGAATAGCTGCCCAAAGGGTTGTAAATCGCGTTGGGTGGAAGGCACGGATGCCATTCCAGTGAAGATTGTACGACATTTTCCCCTCATTCCTAGACTGAAGCGCATGTGGAGATCAACGGAAATTGCACGCATGTTGACTGGTTACACAAAACATGTTAGTGAAGACGGTATCATGCGCTCTGTGGTAGACAGCCCAGCATGGAAGCATGTTGACACGGATGTTGCTTTCAACAACTTTGGATTGGAGAAAAGAAACATGCGCTTGGCATTAGCGTTGGATGGTGTGAACCCATTCAAACTGAGTAATACGAATTGGTCAACATGGCCCGTGCTGATATTGATATATAATTTTGAGCCTTGGTTTGTTACGAAGAAGTTTTTCATTTCGTTGTGCATTCTCATATCGGGCAAGCTCTCTCCCACATCCAAGAACATTGACGTCTATATACGCCCATTACTGAAAGAGTTGTAGGAATTGTGGGCAGGTATTCCAGCAGTAGATTTCTCTCAACCAGAAGGCTCTCAAGGATTTACAGTCCGTGGTTTGCTAATGTGGACCATATCTGATTATCCAGCATATGGCCTAATATCAGGCCTATGCTGTAAGGGTTACAAAGGGTGTCCTTGTTGTGGACCAGAAACGGAGTCGAGAATGGCAAAAACGGGGGATATTTTACCAAATGGACGCATCCGTGGTTCCAAGATTGTATATGGTGGAATGAGAAGGTATCTCAGTCGACAACATCCGTACCGACGGAACAAAAGATTCAACGGTCAAGTGGAGCGACGGTGTATGCCACCGGTAATGTCAGCTTTGGACATCATAAGGTATGCAGCATGGCGATAGTCGTACCTTGATTTAGGCGGAAAAGAGAATGCGAGTGCTGATCCGGTGCATTGTACGGGGGTGAAACGATTGAGTGCATTCTACGAACTTCCTTATTGGCAGGTTTGTATGTACTTTCCTTTGTTTTGCATTGAAGTAAGACTTGTTTATAACAAAGGAAGCTCAGAGTAGTTTATTCCTCATGTTAGTTGGATACATCGTGCAGTACAACGAAATCATTTATGTGTTTTGTATTACAACCTCTTCTTCCACTAGAATGTGAACAAAAGGATATTTTGTACATATTTATTGATCATAGTTCTTTTGCAGTATAAGAAGCGTGATTTTCTGTACGGTTGTTGGCTATGGACAAAGTGCTATGTATGCATGCAAGCACTTAGTATTACAGACAACATGCATGGGGAATATAATGTTTGATAAGGATGTACATAATGTACTGATGTATGAAAGACATACGATATTGTTGTTTGCAGCATTTGTTGGAGCGCAATCTTCTAGATCCAATGCATTGCGAGAAGAATTTATGTGAGAATATTGTGAAAACCATTATGGGTCTTCAAGACAGCGCTGGCAGTCGTCAAGATGCTGAGGATTTACTGATCCGTGAAGAAATTTGGTTGCAAGCAGGAACGCGAGGGCATCAAGAATACTACATGCCTCCTCCACCATATGTAATGAAACAAGAGGAACGAAAGCAGTTTATTGACATTATCACAAACATTCGCACGCCTTCCCACTACGTTGGTTCGATTCACAAGAGATTCATGGACGGTAAACTGCAGTACATGAAAACACATGACTATCATGTCCTCATGCAACAGGTACGATACAGAAATATAAGAGCATGCATTATTTCTGAGTACTAGCTTCGTTCAACACATGTAACTGAGAATGACATTGTTGTTTACAATGATGATGATGATGGTGCCATGAGTCATGATCCTTCTGATGATTATGTATGTACATAATCATTGTTGCAGTAAATGAATGCTATACAAACGAAGTTTGAATGAGGTATATGCTCACAGTACTTAATTTCTACATTCATGGAAGAACTGAAGAGTTGCCCGTCAATATTAGTCTTGTATGCCAACTTCTACTACAACACTAATGTACAAGTATGCATTCATGCATGCATGGCTTATGAAGTTGCTGTACTGATTGTAAAGTGTGGTTTGCAATGTACTGTAGATTCTCCCCGTGGCAATAAGAAACATACTTCCCGAAAATGTACGAAGTGCAATCATTCGAACCTCTCGAGTCTTCCAAAGGCTTTGTGAAAAAGAAGTCCGTCTTTCAGACAAAGACGAACTAATGCAGAATGTCATTATGGCAACGTGTGAGTTGGAAAAGGAATTTCCACCAACTTTTTTGAACATCATGTCGCATCTTCCTGTGCATTTGGTGCAGCAACTATTTGTATGTGGGCCGGTGCACTACCGTTGGATGTATCCTATCGAAAGATACATGAAGACACTAAAGGATTATGTCCGAACATATGCACATCCCGAGGGCAGCATTGCAGAAGGTTACCGCATGGACGATACTCTTGGCTTCTGTACTGAGTACATGAAGCAATACACGGGAACAACACATCGCATATGGGATGCTGAGGAAGATGCAACCATGAATGATGAGGTCCTGCGCTCCACTGAACGTGCAAAACGTAAAATGTCTAACGAGGTCCGGAACTTTGCACATGCTTTCGTTCTCGACAATGCAGCGAGTTTGGAAGTTTGGCGCAAGTAAGTACTTCTACCAAAGTGTGCAATGTTGGATGCATGCATACTTCCACGTACACAGTTGTTTCCTTTAGTATTGCCTTCTTCATGGTTGTATATGTATAACAATATAACAGAGTCATGTATGTAGCACATAGTAGACATCATGAGCACTAAAATGGGAACAAACTTTTATATTCTCAGAAGTGTAGTAGTTTTATATGTCTAGCACTGCGCATAACAGCAATCCCTTCATTGATTATGGTATGACCTCGTGAATAACAATCAATGTAATATGTGAAAAGAAAAAAATGCTAATGACGTTTGCATTGCAGAGATTATGTTATTCAAAAGGGCAGACGTTGGGAAGAACGGGAGGCGTTTCGCTTGGATTGTCGACGTCGCCGCCCTGCACAGCAACCAAGATATCCCGCTGAATTAAATGAATTTCCAAGTTTTCCTGATTGGTTGAGGGACAAAATAGATGCAGCGGAACTAGCAGGTGAAGACATTGAAAACGACATTTTGCAGTATGCCCGTTTACCAGAACGTTACGCGACCTCCCATCGCCACATGTACGCTTGTGGAATGCATCTACGCGTTCGCAGTTCTGAAGTCGGACTTGTCACCCGCGATTCATGTGTTGTGGCGTCATTTACGAGCCAACTTCGATGGGGGATTTCTAACGGACGTCCCATTGAGCGGACTGATGATTACGTTGGATACATAGAAGAAATTCTTAAGTTGGATTATCGCAATCATTGTACAACAGTGCTAATGTGTGATTGGGTTCGTAATTCTCAAGACGCACGCTATCCAACTATACAGAGGGACAATTATGGATTCACCATTGCTAACTTCAATCGCATGGATGGAAAGGTACACGCCGATTCCTTTGCATTTCCATTGCATTGCCAACAAGTGTTTTTTTCAGATGACCCAAACAAACGTGGCTGGAAGGTGGTTTGTCGAATTGATGTTCGTGGTAGACGCGGGCAATTACAACTGTCTGATTCACAGAACAACATCATTGATGTTGGAAACGACTCAGACTTTATAGGCTTACAACCATTACTACTGGCAACCGAACCTCAACGACAACCAGCAACAGTAGGGGGTACATACATCACAGTACCTTCTGAAACAACAACAGAAGAACATGCTCGCATGTAGCAGAAGAAGAGAAGTAGTACTCCTATAAGTGTACTTACATGTACCGAAATTTGTTTTTTGAACCTCCAATGTTTTGAAAACCATACTTGGAAAGAAATACAGGTAGTTCATACGTTTATATGAATTCTGACATTGGAAAGCACATTCCTATATGCACAGTCTTTTCTTCATGATAGACAAAGATGTATTATGCTGACCATTGTAAGAGACGTGTGCGTGTAATACAATGTCATTCACAAGTGTTGTGGGATCATACATGTTGAATTGCAACTACATGATACTGCCATATAGAACACGTACTACAATATAGCTGCGTCAATACATGTATCATTCCCGTACTAGGAAACTTGAAAGTGTAGTACGGCAAAATTTTGATCTTTGGAATAAATTAGTATGCAAAGACATTCAAATAGTACATATAAAAAAGAGACTGCACATGCATGAACAAGTAATTGTAAGTGCACGCAGTAATGCAATCGCTAAATGCACGTACGCACATGGCATTCATGTACTATAGCCTGCCTAATTTCAGTAGTGCTTCATACAGGTAGTGGTGTTTCACGGATTTATAAGCATGATTAAGATTATTTGGACAGTAGGTACCTAAAAAAGAAAAGTACTTCATAATTAACAGAATTTTAGAAATTTCAAAAGGGGATTAAAAAATTATGAAAACGTTTTTCTGCTTAAAAAATTTGTGCATTGAATTATCGATCTTTCTATTTGTTATTAATTTAATAATTACTTACATATTTCGAAAGTGAAGATACACATAGTAGAACTGGAAAATTACTTTTGCACTCTAATATTATCACTAGAAAAAAACTGTGTTACGTACAATTCCTGAAAACACGTCACCTTGTTTTTGTAAAGTTCCTGTTTCAAAACGCAGTCAAAACGCAAGAAAACACTTTTTCTATTTTTTTCTACGTTTTGACTGCGTTTTGAAACGGGAACTTAACTAAAAGAAGGTGACATGTTTTCAAGGATTGTAACATAGTTTTCTTGTAGTGTGTAGAAGGAAAATATGTTTCAGAATTGAAAAATACATTCTAGAAAACAACTCTTCATTCAAAGCTTTTTGTCATTTTAAAATGCATTTAATGGTCATGTAAATGTGTTCTCTACAATTCACAGAGTTGGAAAACATCCTGGGAAGGACACTCACATTTGAGCAACCCACAGGTGACATAAAAAGTAATACATGTAATACACCTTAAAATTGAATTAAATTAAAAAAAAATCGAAATTAAAAAATATATATTATGCATTGCTTTTACTACTGTAGAAGTTTAAGTTTTTGTTTTTTATTTTTTCACCTAATAGTAATTAGTTATAAATTTTGAAATAAAAAAGATACACGGTGAAGTTGAAAATAACTTTCACACCTCCATATTATATGAGGGTCAGAAACAAAAATTTCGGAAACAAAATCTATAGAGTAGCTTTGAATTGGGAGTTTATTTTGGTTGAATATTGATGCAATTGTCATGTTCATGTCAGCTCTCTAAAAAATGTGGTTGGACGACATGCCATTTTAGTTCATTTTGCAACCTTTTCTAGACAATATATGTAATGTTATTTGGAATTTAAATTTTTGTCAATAAAAACCTTGAGTCATAGTTAAAAAAAGCTCAAAATATTTGGATTATATTAAAATTTATTCACAAGTAAATAGGGCATGCCAAAATCGCTCCGCCATACATGGGTACCCCAAATGTAGTGAGAGTGTCCTCCCCTAGAAAAACATGCCAATTCTTTTCTTTTTAAAATTTTTATAGAAATCAAAGCATATTTTAGGTGAGCAGGGAATTCGAAGAACAAAAACCTGTTGTCCTTATGAAGCAATACTTGAAATTCTAGTTTGAAATTCTACTTTATAATTAATTACAAAACGCACATTAGCACATGCTTAATTAGCTATAGTACTAGAACTGAGTGCATCTCTGCCAAGGCCATATGAAATGGAGTGATAATGTTTATGAATTATATGTAACCGCTTTTAAAGAACATGTAACTGCAACAGGACGTGAAATTTTGATATTGAAGTTCATGAATTTATTAAAGTATGCATCACTGTACACAAAAAAAGGATGTTATCATACGATTGCGTTCACATTAAAAAAAATGTCATCTTCCAGAAATATACAAAATATATATATATTAGAAGTGAAACAACATTTAGTATGTTTCACTATGTTATTTAGAATATTTTCAAATTTTCTTTCTCTAAAGAACTTACTTACAAATTCAGAGAAAAAACGAATACATTGTATTTTTGGGGAAAAAATTGGACCCCCTATTGTATATGTTGAATGATAATTTACATTTATTTTCTGAATTGCCTATAAAAAAAGACTTACTTGAATTTTATGCATATCAAAGTTGCATACAATTGTCATTGAAATGCAATCTCCATAAATATTTGAAGTGCAAATACGACCATTTTAGTGCACTCTTCAGTTGTGCATTTGGATACGTTGTTGAATTCAATGGAATCAGAAATTTTTCTACAAAAAAGATACATGGATTATATATATGGAACAACACTAGAAAATTAGGATTTACATGAAATTAATATTGTAAAGGCAAACAATGGTATGTGCTCTATTATTTGTATATATGAACCTCATATTGTGAATGTACACATATTTTTAAGGTACCAACAATTACGAACAATACATTTGAAATTAAAAATACTAAGCGCACATTGCTTCTTTTTCGTTTGTAACAGTCTACGTTCGGGTTTCAGCCATTGTTAACTATAGGAGGTCACTTAGAGTGTCCATTAGAAACCACGTGCAAACAGAACTTAAGACCCTTATATATTTTTTGAATTTTAAATAAAACAAAATAAGAAAAATGTGAATAGATTTTTCTACTTTGGAAGTTTATGTTTTGAATTATTGATATTTTTATTTGTTAATCATAATTAGTTACAAATTTTTGAAGTAAAAAGATACACTATAGAACTGAAAAATAACTTCCACACCCCTATATTATATGAGAAAAAATTGGCTAAAAAATGAACAGAAAATTCCTAAAAATAATTCTCTATTGAAAGCTCATTTTGAGTTGAATAGGGATTCTCTATAGTGTTCTCTATAATTATTTGAGTTGAAGAACATGACATTTTCATTCATTTTCAACTTCTTCTAGAAATCATTTCATATTTTATTTGAGTAGGAAATTCTGGCAATACAAACCTATAGTCATTATTAAACAATTATAAAAATATTATAGTTCCTATACATGTATAGACTGAGATGTACACAGATAAGTATGGAAGGATACATGAGCACGAATAAAATTAAAAAAATTCCTATAATTAGGCATGTACCATTATTGTTAGGAGCATACATTTTTTATAGCGTAGCTTCGAAATTTGAATATACAAGATGGGAACGAATTATTTATTGAAATATATTTTTAAGAAATATAAAGTGGGGAAAAACAAGTGAAAGAAAAAAAATTATACAATACTTTGATTTCTTCACAAACCCAATGAATTTCATGAGCTTACGGACTCTGGAAAATAAACTTGCAATACACATTACTGAATGCACAAAAAGTTTGAAAGCATGTAAAGTACCGACCTATTTACTGTTTTTACCAACGTATTACCCTTTTTTTTTAAGAAGGGGCAGCTTCTACCTTGACCCCGTAGGAAATCTAGAAAACTATACTGCAGTGAATCCAAACCTCTCAGCTGACGTGGCAGTTGCTTGTAGTCAATTGTGTTTTCTATAACGTTTTAGTGTCTGTGTGAATGCCCAGAAAAACGTACACGTCTGACCAAACATCAGCATGCTGGGCCAATGACATCCACGCGTCTACCAAAACATGCATTGAAAATGGGCCTCCAAAATAGTAAATCCCTCTAACGAAGTGATGTCAGAGAAAACAAGACCCGTTTTTTCTTAACACCACTAAAACACGGCTTTCTTATAGTGCAAAAAGTATCCATAAGACTAGTGTCTTATGACTTTAAATGTCTTATTCATTCAATTTTCTTCTTTCTTCAAAATGCTCAAATAGAGTCCAATCTCTTTCAATCTTCTTTTATTTTTATTTTATTTTTAATAGGAAAAATTTCATTGCCAGAACTCTCTTCACCAATAGTCAAAACAAAGCTATCATCTGAGAGCTCTTCACTTTCCTCATTAGCCATTATTTCTTCCTCCTGAAAATATCTAGCTCTTGATAGCATATCCACAAATGAAAATGAACTATGGGGTGCTCTCACATCCCTAAAGACAGACAGAAACAACTTGATTGGAGTAGAGGTGGTATTGAAGACTGATTGTTTATCTTTGCTGGGGATGATAGCAAATTGTACTTCATTCGATATTGCAATGCTTTGTTGGATAGCCTACATTAAATCCTTCAATCCTGTTCTGATTCACATTGAGGGCAAAAAAAATTGTGTTGCCGATATGTTGTTTAGAGCAAGGTATTTCAACAAAGAGGAAATGATGGCACATGAATATGATGAAGAATTATTGCATGGAAGTTATGTAATGAACTTAGATGGAGAAACTCCATGCATTAAAGCTTTGCCTTTCAAAGCTGAGCTTTATGAAAAAAAATTGAAGAACATTAGGCTTTATTTGAGCACAATGAGATGACAAGAAGGTTTGATGGATAAAACATTCAAAGACATCAGACATTAGTCTTATGGCTATCTTTTAAAAGAAGGATTTCTATGGAAAAGGCCAAAAATGACTGAAGAAATACTATTGAGAGTGGTGGGGGACTCTGAGACAAAGACCTAAGTTTTGAAAGAGTTTCATGATGCACTTTGGGCTCATCACAAGGAGTTTGGGCCACTTACACAAAAATCGAAGAAAGATATTGGTGGAAAGGGCTATACAAGGATGTTGAAGAGTTTGTGGCTTTATGTATAGAGTGTCAATTGCAATTTAAAATTCAACACAGAGATGAATTACACCCTACTTATCCTATTGCAATCCATTTTTAATGGATGATTGATTTGGTTGCTATGCCTACTGCAATTTGGAGGATGAAATATCTTGTTTTGGTTCGAAAAGAACTTTCAAACTTTGTTGAAAAAAGAGCCTTGAGGACCAAATCAACTGAGAACGTATGCCGATTTATACTTGAAGATATTTTTAGTCGGTATGAAAGTATTGGCTGGATGAGAGCTGATAGAGGAGAACTCAATGCAATCACTAGTAGAAAATTGTATTTTTGTCAACATGGGTTAGCTGATTCTTTTTGTACACTACAAAAAAAACAGTGTATAAATGACTGCGAAAAATGACTACATAGGAGTCATTGTGGACAAAAATGACTTCACTGTGATTTTGGTCCCTAGAGTCATAGTGGACTAGTCATTTTTATAAATGACTGCCATAGTATTATCACCATCCATTGTGAGTTTGGATGGGGTTTTGGATGAAACTTCCAAAGTAGTAAATCTAGGAAATTTGAATATTATTTTTTGAAATCTAGGATTATATTCTGAAATCTAGGAAATGTGAATATTTTTCTTCTGAAATCTAGGATTGTATTCTAAAATCTAGGAAATGTGAATGTTATTTTCTAAAATCTAGGATTATATTCTAAAATCTAAGAAATTTAAATATTTTTCTTCTGAAATCTAGGATTGTATTCTAAAATCTAGGAAATGTGAATATTATTTTCTAAAATCTAGGATTATATTCTAAAATATAGAAAATGTGAATATTATTTTCTAATATCTAAAAGATCTGAAGATTATTTTCGAGTTGTGGTGAAATGTACAAAATAAGTACACCATATATCGAACACCATACATCATATACAAATACATGATTCATACACCATATACAAATACATGATTCATATATTATATACCATATACATGATTCATACATCATATACCATATACAAATACATAATACACAATACACTATATTTTGCATGTGTCAAATGGATTTTCAAGCCATTTAGTGTGTGAATACAAAGAGTTCAAGTAACAAGCCTTTTATACAAGTGGCGTGATAGGAGGCAAGACAAACCATGTGGGATTTGTAAAATGTTGATGCAATAGTAGAGTAGTGATGTGGAAGTCATTATGTAGTTGTGTTAGGGAACATGGTTTGTCTTGCCTCCTACCACGCCACTTGTATAAAAGGCTTGTTACTTGAACTCTTTGTATTCACACACTAAATGGCTTGAAAATAATCTACAAATCTTTTCAATATTAGAAAATAATATTCACATTTCCTAGATTTTAGAAAATAATATTCACATCATTTAAAGTGAAAAAAATAAGTTTTTCAGCACATTGTGGGACTAGATAAAGACAACACGTTCCAGATGTAAAAATGTGGATGAAGACTCTCTACCGCTAAGTCGTCATCCTGTAGTCGCGAATGTGACTCTGAATTGACTCTAACGATGACAATCCCAAACCCTTGGTGCAATTAGGGAACATGAGTCATATTCAAGTCGTTCCGGACAAGCAGTCATTCTTCTATGGTTACATTTACCCCCATTTCCTTGTAGTGGTAAATTGCGTTTACTGAAACGTAGTTTTCTGAGAACCGTGTTTATTGCAATGCAATTTTTTGAAAACTGCGTTTTAATAAACGTAGTTTACAAAAAGAATCAGCTAGCTTGTGTTGATAGAAATACAATTTTCTTCTAGTGAATGGAAGCGAAAGAGTTTTTCAAACGATATGGTGTCCAATTGAAACTGACAATGGCCTATAATCCTGAAGCCAACGGCAAAATTGAAAGGGGACATCCTAATTAACATATGTAGTACATGCTTGACAATTTTTAAAAGAATGAAGTAAATTTGCATTATCATAATTGAGGGATAACAATTTCAAAATGAAATATGTTGAATACTCAGTATTGTCCGAAAAATTTGAAATAAAACCAAAATTTTATAGGTGCTTACTTATGCCATTTTTTTTTTTTGTATTGAGCAATACGCATTGTGTGCTTTAAGTATGTTGGCATTGGTTTTGTTGTGTATGCAATACAAAGTTGCAAGTCCAGAACGGACACTAGTAGGAGCCTATGTTTTTCTTGACGGACTTTTCTAGACATCTACATGTTTTCATGTTAACAGTGATGTCAAATAAAACATCAAGATGTTTCATTTGACGTCATTGTTAACATGAAAACATATGGATGTCTAGAAAAATTTGTCTAGAAAAACATGAGTTTCTACTAGTGGGACTACCTAATCCATATAATGCAGTCCTATTACTATGCAGTCAAGATAGTTGCGAGTCCAGTACGCAAGTGCAGTCTTATCACCTTGGAGTTCTCCGGAAGACGTACATTTGAAAACAAGTTGCCTCAACATGATAAACAAAAACCAAGGAGTCTGCAATCTTCAAAAGATTATCAACGACAAATTTATTCCATCCGTGGTAGATTTGTACTTGAAGTAATCCATGGGGCTTTTTGAAAACGCAGAGTTGCACCCTCCAAATTTTGGAAGAAGACTGAGTTCTAAGATCGACCGATTCTTTTAGTTTGTTACCATGAACGTTGATGAATGAGACTGACACGTATTGAATATAACAAATTAAAGACAATTCAGTTGCAATGTGACCATCAAGTTCTACATTAACTTAGCAGTATTTGGAATGTGATCATAACATACTAGTTGACACCGTCGACAAAGTGCCTTTTTTGAGTGTAGGAGCAACTTGCTAAAGAAAATACTTTCCGAGGCTCTTAGCTCAACAACAATCAAAGCCTTATCCCCAACTATCCATTGCATTTTCGCAATGTATCTGGCCTTGTGTCTACACTACTGTGAGTGTTTCTAACTCCACCCTTGAGTCAGAAAGTTGCACATAGGTTCTAGCAGCATAAGTTAGCAAATTGTAAGGGTGAAATGTAAACGTAGTGTTCTTTGGCCTTCCAAGCAATGAACACTTTGTTATGTTGATTTTTACCTAATTTAAGTACTTCAAAACACTCTAATAGTTAAGAAATAAGGTTGTTGAGGGTTAGTTAATTGTGATTTAAACTTCTAGCTAAACTAAACTAAATCAAAGAATACAATTTGCCATTTCCAAAATGGTAAAGCAAGTTGGATTCTGATATACCTAATGAAAGTTATGTGTGGATGAAATTTGTACCTAATTCTATCCTAAAAACTTCATCCGTCAACTAGAAATAGCAAAATAATGTAAAATAAATCTAAATTTCAGGGTTGAAAGGTTAATTAAGTTATCTAATGGAATTTTTAGAGAAAACCTAATTTTAACCTATTTTAGGATTTTTCATCCAAAATTAGGTCAAATATTCATCCGCCCTTTTATCCTTCCAAATTAAAGTAATTTAAAAAGTAAAAGGTGGATTTAGAATCTTCAAAAGATTCTCTAAAAGATTATGGTTTCAAAAGATTCCCCAGTTGTGCTTTGAAAATATTCCTAATTGTTCTTTAATTAATCTTAATTCTAAGTTATTATTCTAATTTTAGTGAATTTTTAGGGTTTTATGGTTTTTATGAGTAAAGTGATTAATTAACTTCCTATTAAGGTTAAGAGTAAGAATTTAGGACTTTTAGGTGAAAACTTTTAAATGGATGAACATTCCCCTTAATTGGATGGAATTTGTTCCTTCAATAATTTTCAAGGGAATAAAGAGATAAATTAGGTTTTGACTTTCCCTAATTATTCTATTATTTCCTAAGTTCCTAAATTAAATTAGATTCCTTTTGAGATTCTTTTGGATGAGATTACTATTTCGTTTTCCAAATTAATTCAAAGTTAATCTAATTATTATCTTCACGATTTTAGTTAAATTTTCAAGGGTTTTCTAACAATTTAAATTCTACTAGCTATTGGATTCTTAATTGTTAATTTTGTTAGTTTTAATTTTCTAATCTAAATTTTTAAAGAATGAAAGCAAAAAAAAAGACAAAAGATAAATTTTGAAATCATACCTTGGTGTCGAGAATGTCGATCATCCCATCATCGCAAAACACCATCATAATCGTCTCCTCGAAATTCTCCATTGTCTTTCATGAATTTGGAAGAAATCTTAGTATTCTTGTTTTTAAACCTATCTAAAAAGTCCAAGTTTGTTAGTTTTGGCAATTTAAAACTAATCCTTTGATTTTAGGAAATTAAATTAAATGATAAATTTAATTCATTTTTTCCAAGTTTTCAATGAATAGTAGTTTTATTCAATTGCCAATTTTTTAATAGTTATTTTGTTAAATATTCCAAGATATTAGTTGTCTTTTGTTTTTATCTATTTGGCTTATTAGGCCTAATAAAACAAATTCCCAAACTACAAACAAACAACTAATTTGGCTTTGGAATCCTAATTAATAACTAAAACCAAATGAATGAATAGTAATCTAATAAAATAATAAAAAACAATCAAAAACAAATCTATCGATGAATAGTAGAAAGAATAAATTGAATAAACAAACCAAAACAATTAGCCACATGAATAGTTAGATTCTTACCTTAATAGTTGTTTAATCTTCTAATTCCTTCACGTGTCGAATTTCTTTCCTTCTTATTCTTCTTGTTCTTCAATCCTTCATTTGATGTTTCGCAAATTGAAGTTGGCTATGGTGAGGATTTGCATAACCGAGAGTGAATGTTAGTTTGAAATCCTTGGTGTTCGAATTTTTCCCAAAATTTGTAAAGAGTTTGAGCATGGCAACAACTGCCTTAGCTTATATTTCTTTTCAAGTGAAATTGCCAATTGTTATGGTCAATGATCTATGTGGTTATGCTTGTTAATGGAATGAAGTTTGTTTCAAGTTAAGCTTCCTGTCCAAATTTTGGAATTCAGCTCCCTGGCTTCAGTTGTTCCGATCAATTTTTGCTCCGTCACCCGTGCTGGTGTTGTTAGCTGGATACGTACCTCTGGTCCGTCGGTTCTCCTTGTTCCCGCGGCGCGTTCCCTCGTTCCCCGGACTCCCCGTCGCTTCAGTCTCTCCCTGGCTTCTCCGCTCCTCCGTGATGCCACGTGGCGCGTCGCGACTGGTCCGTCGGTTCTCCTTGTTCCCGCGGCACATCCCCACGTTCCCGCGAGTTACTTGTTTGCCTCGGTGTTCCCGATGTACTGGCCCGCGTGGGATCGATACCCTTGCCCAACTAATACCCGCCTCCGACGATTGATACCTGGTTCCCCGGTTTGGTAACCCATGCCTCACGGCTTCGACGGCTGTAATGGCGTCAGTCCAGCGGCTCTAGTAGCAGTGTTCCCGGCGTTCCCTACCGTTCCCTTGGTACCTCCACAACCCCCGACTGCCTTAGCCCCTATGGCCGAACTGAATTTTCTCTCAGACTGAAATTTGTAAATTAATAAAGGCAGAACGTCAAGGTTTTCGTGAAAAATCCCCCACAAAAGAACAACAAAAGAAATTAATGTCTATGGATATAATGGAATTAAATAACAATCCAAACAATACTAATTAAATAGGTTTTAAAATGATGATTAATCTAGCAATTTAAAACCAAAATAGCGCAACAAGTGTCAAAGTTAAAGCAAAATAGACGTAATAATTGGTGTTTTGGAAGCAAAAATACCTCCACCACATCCAACGCAAAGAGAAATAAATCAACAAAGCTCGAACTTTAAATAAGTCTCCAAAAGAATCTTATTTGTGATTCTAAGTCAAAGCTTTACCATGTGGTTTAAATTCACGATTAGATGGTCAGTTTAAAAGTAAATTTTAACCTTTTAGAGTCAAAGCTCCGCCGTGCAGGAGCAACCCCAGGAATTAATAGTTAGATCAAAGTTTCAAATACCCGTTTCTAGGTTTCAAAGTCAAAGCTCCGCCGTGTGGGAGCAACCCCAGGAAATAACTAACAACTTTAAATTTCAAGTACCCGTTTCCAGGTTTCAAAATCAAAGCTCCGCCGTGTGGGAGCAACCTCAGGAATAACCAGTATCCAAGGACCAAACTAGTATTTTGAAAACTTAATTCTTAAAGGAGGTACACATGACAGTGTTTAATCGAACATTAAAAACTAATTTCCCAAAATTCAAAGCAAAGTTTTAAGTTTAATCACTAAAGGAGGTACACATGACAATGTTTAACCGAACATTAGCAATCATTCAAACCAAACACCCGTTATACAACGAGTTTTGGCACGAGGTGATGCTCAAAACCTTTTGGCAAAGTCCAGCCTTGCCGCTTCAAGGTTTTAAGTTCACAAACTATTCTCAATTCACACAAATGGTTGGTTAGTATCCAAAAGAACAATAAAATCAAAGTAGAGTTTGGAAACTACTCCCACAACTCCCAAAATATCAAAGTTTTGGGGCTTGAAGCCTCCAAATTCAAGAAATAAGTTAGTTAACACAAACAACACTAGAGTTAGGGGATTTCCTCCACCTAAACTCTTTGAAAAGCAAAGTTTTGGGGCTTGAAGCCTCCAAATTCAAACAAGAAAAGAAAACAAAGCTTTGAAGGGGCCCTCCGGACCTTCAAAGTACAAGAGAATAAAAGAAAATAGAAGAAACTAGCCAAAATTTGGCTTAAAAAGTGCTCCGACAAGTGTCGGTAGCACGACAAGAGCAACAACAAGAATGAAACAAAGAATGAGGGCCACGAACAACCTCGAAGAAGGGCCTTATATACTCGCTCCCAGCCCCCCCCCGGTAAGTTGTTCGTAAAATTATCTTTACTTTCAATCTAGATATTTTGCTAAACTACCTAAACGTATTTTCAAAATAATCTTTGTTTAATGGGAAGGAAGGTTCTCAAGCGAGTTCCTTCTAGGCCCTAAATGGCCTTAGAATCTTTTCCCGAATCAAATATTTGATTTTCCCAAAGATATTTTGAAAACCTACCTAATTAACCAAGATATTTTGTGTTTTAATCTAGGGTTAGTTCTAAATTGTCTTTCTTTAGTTCAAAAGATGGCTTCTTACACAAGACAAGTATCTTGGGCAAATCCAATCTTCGATTTTACAAGAGATATTTGCAAAATCAACCCAGATTAATCCAAAATTACCTTTTAAAAGTCAAATTAAGGGCTGACCCTCTCTATCTTTTGAGGAACAACTCAAAACTGAAAACAAACTGCGCCATCGCGTTCAGAAGACCCCAATTAGCCTGAGGGATCCCTTACCCCTACCTCTCCAGCCGTTTTAAAGCGCAAATTTGAGTCACGGTAACTCAGAACAAAAGTTAAAAAGCTAACTTTTGTAGTTTGCGTCTTTTGATGAAACTGTTGGTCCTGGGTGGTTTAGAATATTTGTGGGAGTAAGAATTGACCCTTGAAACGCTCCGTTCGGACACCGCTAGCTCCTGGTTCGCCGGTCAACCCGTTGCCAAGTTGTAAATTCTTGTAAAATTCGCTGTCGGTCCTAATTCTGGTACTTGGGAATGTCGGAATGTCTTCAAACTTGATAGGGCTCTTTATTGGCACACAAAACACTATTCTAATTTTTAGTGAGATTTTACCGCAACATTGGTAATTTCTAGGAATTTACGAATGCAGTTTTAAGCGGTTGACTTCCCATGGAGTCATCGTGGAGTTTTGTAAAATCCCGAAACTTTTGGGCAATCTTCTACAAGATGTCCATCAACTAAGGGCAAAACCAAATCTCCAATAAGAATGCTATTTTTAGCAATTCTTTAATAATTTCCACCCGGGGGGGGAATTATTCTTGATATCGGGGGAATCTTGGATGATCGGGCTTCTATTTGACCTCTTGGCATGCTTTAACCTAGAAAAGCACCTCTTTGTATGTTCCAATCATCATTTCCTCCATCTTGGTCTGTGAATGACTGTATTTCTCAAAATTACCTGCAAACAATAAATCTAACTCTTTCGAATTGGATTTGGACTGACTCGGACTAGACTCTAACTTTTAACCAGTTTGTTACATGTATACTTGTAGTTGTTGTATTACATGAACAAGACACTAGGACTGGTTAACTCTCAAATTCTCACATCGCTCGGAATTACTGACTTAACTACTTATTTCTACTAATAAGACCTAAAATTAGTGAAAATGTAACGTCTTACGTGTTTCACGCATTTAAGGCTATTACACACCTCTTTGGTAGGGACTTCTACCAAAACCTACAATAATTGTATTTTTATATGTTTTTTCCTATTTTTCACTAAAAAATTAACTAAAAATCGCAAAAAATAAGTTCAGAGTTCCAAGTGCCAATTTGAGGGCTCACAACTACTTAGAAGAAAATGTCCACATTGAACTATTACCAAAAAAGTAAACCGTGACATATCATCTTTGTTGACTAAGCTTGGTAAATCTAAAAAGATGAATTGTGGCATAGGAAAACACAAAGGAGAAAAACATTAGAAACTAAATGGGAGGAGAGTTAGCACTTACTATTTCAGAAGTAGTGACCTCTTGAATGTTGTCCAGTTCATCACTCCCAACTTCCAAGGTTAGTTAATTTCTACAATTTGTTGAAGGCCAATGAAAATAAGTTAGTTTAGTAGTCTTCTGCCATGTCTAAATATCAATATATACAAGAAAAAGAAAGATAGAAGGAAGTCAAACATACCATAACGGCTTCCTGTTCTTGATCTAGCTCCATTAATTCAGAAAGACAAAACATATTTGGACATGATTGAAGTGGGGAGGAAATCCCTCTCAGAGTTTTTACACAGGGTTGTCTATCATGATGTGACGTTGGCTTTTTATGTCAGTATGTCCGTCAACGTTAGTCTAGACGTGTTAAAATTGCGTTAGCGAATTTTTTTTCTTCCAACCGACGGCCTATCCGTCGACTTGGACGGCTTGACCGTCAACGATGAGGCCGTCCAAAAAAGAAAAATTCCGATCCTAACAGACATTGGGTTTGGATCTGAACTTTTCATCAGCGTCATGTCTGTCCAAACAAGACATTGGGCTGACAATCCTATTTCCACATCCAAGAATTCTACATTTAAGATTAAATGTCAAGTTCTCACTGTTCTCATCAACTTTTAGAACTTCCAGCCTTGAGATTCAAAACTCAATTATAAATTACATGGCCTCCAATACATTTTTTCAACTCATCATCAACAAGGATTAGTTGTAGTACCAGCTATTCTTGATACTCGTTTTCGTTGCCTTTCCCTCTACTCTCTCGTTCAAGTGATTCCATACCAACTTGAAATAGTTTTGAAACCTCATTGCAAATCTCGTGTACATCTTTTTGAAGGATTTAGAGGGATCTAGACAAAGAGTTCAAATTCTTCACACTACAACAAAAGTAGTGTTCTATGACTGCAAAATACGACTGCAGTCAGTCGTAAAATTAAAAAATATGACTGGCATAGAAATCACTGTAGATGACTCGGAATATGATTGTAGCAGTCGTTTAGAAGTAGTCGCTTCAGACATCAGTCATATTGGCAGTCATATAAGTTGAAGGGTATAAATACCCATAATTAGCTATAGTATGCCAACAAGGCGTATATTTTGACTTTCTTTGACTTTTTATTGAGTTGCCCGGGTAAATGAAAAAATTCTACGTCGAATATGACTAGGTTGAGTCATATTTTTTGATGACGTGGAATATGACTAGTCAGTCGTACTTTGTGGAATATGACTGTGTTGAATCATATTTTAAATGACGTGGAATATGACTGTGGTCAGTCATATTTTGTGGAATATATCTGCGTTGAATCATATTTTTTGATGACGTGGAATCACTAGTAGAAAAACAATGACCAAATCAACAAAACATCAACAAAAAAAGTGTTGATTTTAATACTGTATCGTCCATTTGAACAATTTTTTGTTGATTTTGGTAAAAACTGACATAATCAATACTTTTTTTTGTTGATTTGGATACTGCAACTCTAAATCAACAAAAAAATCAACACTTTTTTGTTAATTTTGACTTTCAAGAATCTCAAGTAAGTTTTTGATTTGAAATTTTTTTAAATCACCATCGTTAGTATTCTATAAATAATGTGGTGTTATTTTTTAAACTAAATCATACACAATTCGGTATTTTTTAAAGTCAGCAGACTTCAGAGGTCATTTAATAATAGAAAACCAACTTTTTTTTTTAACTTTGAACTAAAAGAAGTTTCTAAATCAAAGTATCTTTCATCTCCAAAAATCCGTTTGCAATTTTAAGTCTCCAATAAAAAGTTATGGCCACACATTGTGTGAAATTTTCAAAGAGAAAAAATAAAATTTTTGTCTATAGTGTGTTAGAATCTTAGTACGCTTGATTAGTTTTATATTATTAAGAATATGACCAATTGACCATAGACACTTCAAACGTCCCACTTCGGACAACCCACTTCCGACAGCCCACTTCCGACGCCTAGTTTTTTTCACATTTTCAAACCCTCCACAGAAACTTGTCCATAAATTTTAGTGGAAGGTTCAAACTTGAAACGGATTGTTGGAGATGAAACCTTGCTTGATTTCCAAACTTTTTTTTGTTCAAAGTTTTTCAAAAATAGGTATTCTACTATGCGGAAATGAGGTCTGAACATCTACTTTTCTTACATTATATTTCGGACTGCTAGTCCGAATTTGGAAGGCGGAAAGGCTGGTTGCTTGGTTCCACTTGGACACTTCTGACAGCAAACTTCAAACGGCCACTTCCGACAGCCTACTTCGGACGCCTAGTTTTTTTCACATTTTCTAACAATCCTTTAAAAACTTGTCCATAACTTTTTGGTGGAAGGTTCAAACTTGAAATGGATTTTTGGAGATGAAACCTTGCTTGATTTCCAAACTTTTTTTAGTTTAAGGTTTTTCAAAAAAAAATATTCTACTATGCGGAAATAAGGTCTGATCATCTGCTTTTCTTACATTTTATTTCGGACGGTTGGTCCGAATTTGGACACCTAGTCTCAATTGGCCACTTTGGACGACCTTGTTCAGATGGCAAATTTGGACGGCAAATTAAGACGACAAATTTTAGATAGTCATTTTTTTCTTATTTTTAAACACTTGTCCGCCTTGTGTAATTGTTGATTAGTCGTCTAGTTGTTTGACAACTGACTGCTTGCTTGTTTGCACAGTTGTCTGCTTGTACAAAAATAGGATATTTTAAAAAGTGCAGATTTGCTTTCTAAAATTGTTATTTAATGCTATAAGCATCCTATGTAGCAAGAATGTATTTAAAAAAAAGGTAATTCAAGTTATTCTTTCTTACATTTAAATATGCATTCGAAATGCTAAACCCTAAACCCTAAACTTTCAATTATACATTAGTTACCAAAAACATTGGTGTAATGTGTGGAATATTTTTTATTTTTTTATTTCTTTTAGATGTGATTATCACGATGTACGACATATGTACTTATATAGACCTTATAGATTTATTCATATATATATTTTCAATGTATTTTTAGGTTTTTTACATCAATTATGATGTGCCACTTTACAAATGTGGAACATACAATTATAACTTGAAGTGTTCTTTAAGTTTTGTTGTAAAATGCATTAATAGTTTGAAACAACAAAATATACATAATACAAGCAATTGTATTTTTTTGTTATTGTATTAGAGGATGTTACAAAAAATGCTTTAAGCAATTTAATGTAATTTAATGTAGTTTAATGTAAATCAAGATTAAATATTGCATTTATACAACAAAATTGTAATTGAAGTTATTTTGATATTTTCCTACACCCTTATACTTATATTTACATCTTAAAATGTAAATTGTCAATAATATATCCTATACAAAAAATATTGGTGCTTATGTAGTGAAAAATATGATTGACTTTCAAATATGATGACCCCTCATGTATCACAATTATGGTCTTATGGACCTTATTTATGTACGTTTGTAATGTATTTCTACATCAAAAATGATATTTTCAATTCATCTTGTTGTAAATGTGAAACATGCAATATTGCAATTGTGATTTAATAATTTGTATTATTTGTATATTGTTTGGGACATCTTTAAAATATTTGGATTCATTTTTCTATATTTTGTGTTCTTCATCATACTAGATTGAACCTATTATTTTTAAAATTGCTAAAAATACAAATTTAAGAAAAATTCTTTAAACCCAATTTATTTGTGTCAAGTAAAGACTAGGATTGTTTAAAAAAATGTTTTTTTTTTCTATCTCTACTATTTCTTTCATTGGAAAAACATTGTCTATGCTCTTTTTTTCTAGCAGACCACATTTTTAAAATAAATTTTTAAAACATTTCTCATATTAAAATTTTCAAAATCAAATAATGCAACAAGTATGTAAAATTTCAATTCTACAGATCCTAGTTTGTAAAATATTCAGATTTGTTTCATCTTATCGAGAATTTTCCATTGAAAATGATTCATTGTGTCCGCTTTGTACTTGAGGGATTAATGATTACAAGTAGGTTTCATCTCCAAAAATATTTTTTCTAAAATTTTCCAAACAAATTTTAATACTACCCTAAACCCCAAAAATTAGTTTAAATAGAATTATAAAGTATGTATGCTACGAACTTATAGCCACAAAATTGTAGTAACAATAAAAAAAATGCATGTACAAATGATTTTATAGAAAATTACGTAATCTAAACCTTAGAGATTACAATATCAATTGAGTTGAAAGAAAAAAAAAAACTCTAAGTGGGACCAGCCTTCCGAAATCAAACAAACCGTCTGAAATATAATGTAAGAAAAGCAGATGTTCAGACCTCATTTCAGCATAGTAGAATACCTTTTTTTGAAATACTTTGAACTAGAAAAAATTTGGAAATCAAGCAAGGTTTTATTTCCAAAAATCCAATTCAAATTTGGACCTTCCACCTAAAAGTCATGATTTTCACATAGTAGAATACCTTATTTGAAGACCTTTGAACAAGAAAATTTTTGGAAATCAAAAAAGGTTTCATCTCCAAAAATCCATTTCAAGTTTTGACCTTCCACCTAAAAGTCATGAACAAGTTCCTAAGAGGGTGTTTGAAAATGTAAAATAAACTAGGTGTCCGAAGTAGGTCGTCTGAAGTAGGCTGTCCAAAATGGCCCGTTTGAAGAGGCCGTCCGAAGTTTGCCGTCTGAAGTTTGCCGTCCAAAGTGTCTAAGTGGAACTAGCCTTCCCCCTTTCCAGATTCGGACTAGCAATCCGAAATATAATATAAGAAAAGCCGATGTTCAGACCTTATTTCCACATAGTAAAATACATTTTTTTGAAAAACTTTGAATTAGAAAAAGTTAGGAAGGTTTCATTTCCGACAATCCGTTTCAAATTTGGACCTTCCACCTAAAAGTTATGGACAAGTTTCTGAGGGGGTCTTTGGAAATGTGAAAAAAAATTAGGCATCCGAAGTAGGCCGTCTGCAGTGGCCATCCGAAGTTTACCGTCAGAAGTGTCTAAGTGGAACCAGGCAACCAGCCTTCCTCCCTTCCAAATTCGGACTAGCAGTCCAAAATATAATGTAAGAAAAGTCGATGTTCAGACCTCATTTCCGCATAGTAGAATACCTTTTTTTGAAAAACTTTGAACTAGAAAAAGTTTAAAAGGTTTCATATCCAACAATCCGTTTCAAGTTTGGACCTGCTACCTAAGAGTTATAGACAAGTTTCTATGGGGTGTTTGGAAATGTGAAAAAAATTAGGCCTTCAAAGTGGGACATCTGAATTCAGAGTCTGCTTTTGGATGCACTGTCTGAATTCAGACGCTGCTTTCCAACGAACCGTCCGAATTCGGATGCTATTTTTTGACAAGCCGTCTGAAATCCCTGTACCGAAGCTCAACATAATTTTTTGACATTGTCGTTCGATGCGGACTTAGAATCTTCTGAGTCTGAACGTATTAACGTTCGGATGTTCGAAAAATGGACGTGATTTTGCCCTGGACGTTGGATTCGTCAACCCTACAACGGACCTAAGTCAATACAAATAGGGGGATTTTTAGAAGAAGAAGGATGATCTTTCATACTTTTGGGGGGCACTCTCCCCCTCTTTTTCTAACCTAAGTAACCTTATCACTTTAGATTTTCATCCTTATCTTTTAGGATTTTCATTGCATTGGGTTTTTTTTGCTGGTCTTTTATTCTAATTTTTGGAGTTCCAAATTGCAAACGGATTACGCCATTGGCTTCAGAAGGCCATTATTAATATATAAAATCCTCTACCAATAGTCATAAAATCTTCTACATGCAAGGGATTTTTGGCGAATCAATTTTATTTTTGAGTTCCTAACATGCTTCTGATCCCAAAGTATTATCCGATGTCTGTAGAACCATGGAGATGAAGGTGATTTTTGAGGTGGAATTGTAAGTAAAATCTATAGATGACGGGAGCTTCAGCGGGATTCTAGCGGGGAGTACTGAAGCGCGAGGAACAAGTACGCAACAATGGCGACAATGTCAGCCTGGAATTTTCCGTTCCAGCCGATCATTATTTTGGATGAAGAGACTAATTGTATCAAACTGAGAGCACTAGTGCACGTAGAGTCTGGTTTGGAATGCTGTCTTCAGAACCTGCCGCCACTGTTTGTTTCTGAATTTCGGGCACAGAGCAGCTAGAGAAGAGCGGCGCACGAGCAAGACAACTGGGACACAGCTACAGATTGCTTCCTGCAGTGTAAAGAAATGTTGTTGAGAGAGGGAGAAGAGCGCCTGGGGACATGCGCGTATCATTCTCTGATGATGTGGGTCGACCTATTTCTGGCGCAGCTATATTAAGCAGCAGGCTGTAATAAGCAGGACACGCTCAAAAAGGTGATTGAGCTATGGAAGGATATACTCCACTTCGTCATGCCTTTGAAGTGGCAGGTTATGGCACTGGTTTGTGAAACGTATTGTTGCACGGCTCAGTACGAACTGGGGGATGCATTGGACTCTTCCATACAGAAAAATGAAGCAGTACAAAGGTTTTCTAAATTAAGGACAGGTTCTGAAGAGACTGCGGAAGCCGAAATATGCTCCCTCTTGTGTTTCGACCACGAATATCTGGGGAGATTCATCGGAAGCTTACGGTGGATTCGAGAAGCCAATCGAGTGAGGATGAAAAGTCCCTCAGTTTGGAGCCTTTGCAAATTTTATTTTCTAGAGCAGGAAACGCAGCTATTAATGAAGCTTAAGAATTTTGCAGAGGCTGTTCGAGTACTTAAAGATTTGACGAATACCTCCGCCTCTGAGTCTGCTCAGAATCGAAAGCTTGCACTATCCATTCGAAACGCCCGCGAAATGCTACATGAGTGTTACATGCAGATGAGCAGAAGAGCTGTAGAACTTGGCGATGTCCAAGAAGCAAAGGAGTTCGAAGACCTAGCCAGGGAACAACTTCGATTGTTTCAGTGAGTTTCCTGAACCGGCTTCACGCAATTAAGCTAGTCAATGCCTGATTATGTACAGTTTACTGGATTGGAACTATAGACTTTGATCTGATTGTGTCAAAGAAAATCTTGTAATAAATGGATTTGACGAGCAAACAAATGTAGGACGACCTGACCTGAGATTGTGGGTGGATTCGACACTCAATTTCTACTACCCAAGGCCTCTCCTCTCGGAAGCTCGGTACGCTGCTCGATTCTTACACCCTTTACCATGCTACAAAATCTCTTCAAAGCAACTGATACAGCAGGATGTCGCTAGGTTGATGTTGGTTGATCTGCTTGAATGTGCATGACATTCTTTTCTTAGATGAGAGACACGTATTAATATTACAGCATGTACCCGGGCATGAGTTATGACATTATATTCATATTGATCGAAGTTTACTCAAAGGATTTGAAATGCGGATTTTTACAGGGCCTAGGCTTGACTCAAGCACCTGCTTGGAAAGGTGCACATTTACACATGAGTAAGTTGCCAAAGCCTATCATGGAGCTACTGGAGTGTCAATATAGTACAATGCAATATTCGCAAGAGGTCCACGATGGGGAGACAACAATATTGTTGTCCGAGCGGATGAGGGAGGTCTTGAAGATGATCAAAAGATCTTTTGCCTCGGGCACATACGACTGGCTACTATCATGGGTTGACCTCCCATTGGCAGGTTTATATCACTATTGTGCTAGAAAGTTTGATAAAGCACTCGAGATATGGAAGGAGATTCAAGAGTGTTCAGTCCGTAAATCGGAATGTACCGATAAGTTGGAGGTTTCATCAACGGACTATCAAATCCCATTTGCTGCATTGGAGTACGAGTTGAGTTTCTCAAACGCGTCTGTCCGGAGGAAGGACATCGTCCAAACGTGGGCTACAGCATATTGCACAAGCGAGGAGAAAGCTGAGCAGGACTTGTGCTTTTGGTTGTATTTTGGCTACTACTGCCATGGAAACTTTCAGGGTGCATTAGAATGGCTGCAAACATCAAAAAACCTGAGGCTGAAAGGATGTCAAACGAACGGTGGTTGTCCACGGAGGAGGGGTCCCAGAATTGACTACGTTTGTTGCGATTATGACTATAATTGTTGCGAAATTGATCTTTTTACAAAGCTTGAAAGGCACGAAGAAGCAAGAAATGCTCTAGAAAGTCTACTTCGTAGCAAAGAATGCGTTCAGGAATCTGGTATCATCGACTGCATCAACAATGATCTCCTGTGAGTGCTTGCAAACGTCATTTATGTTTTGCAAAGTGTACCTAGTTATCAAATTTGCCACTGTTTTTACTGTTTGTGCCGTGTCGCTGTTGTTCTGTATGTCCAAAGTGGGAACTGGCATTCCTACTTTAAACTTCATTTAAGGTGGAGAAGGTGTACTTACGAATTAATTTTGAGTGTTGCAGAGTTGATGAGAGTATCCTCGGACAATTGCCAACTCCAAGTCCAACTGTAACTGGCTGCATCTTTCTCAAGTGGTCAGACAGGATACGGTCACGTGGTTTTCCTGAAGTGAGATGTGAATCCACAAGTCTCCTCATTGTGTTGGACAAAGTCGAATGAGCTTCCACCTTGGGAGCTAGTTTTGATGCTATAATTGGACTATTTTCTGACCTTGTGCATCCGACTAGCTAACTGAATCATCTCACTAAATAGTGATGAATGAATGACCTACACAGGTGTACCAGATTATTTTTGTGGCTTTGGAATTTCTGGAACGTTATGTCTTTTCACCTTAAAAGGTTCCTACTTTCATGTTCTTGAGGTATCGTGTCAATACACCGATGAAATCACCTAATTTGAGTAACATGAGCTGAACGGGACTCAATCACCAGCTTAATTTTAATGGCGGAATTGCACAATGTTGGCCGTTCAAAAATCTTAGAGAACTAAGAAAATTTTGAGTGAAATAGGAACGCAGCAAGGGTTGATGAGGTCAATTTGAAGGGAATGGATTGCAAGTACTAAACGGAAACATTGTTTATGCATGGATGAGAAGTAGAAGAGAGCAAAAATCCCATATCTTCTACAAAATGGCATTAATAGTGAAATGCGCTAATTTGATTAGTATGAGGTTCTCACTAATTTCGTGGATGCCCTTCTTTGGAATTCCAGTTGGTTCAATCCTCGGTTGGTTTGGAGCACCATTTACTGAAGCTGTTGTTTCCCATTCAACTGGCGTTTCGGAAACACAGCTCGATGGGACGCCTGTACAACCTAGAATGGATGGATTCGAAAAATGCCATATTTCATTTTGAGTGGTGTCTCGAGATCTTGGAGACTATGCCAAGAAAAAGAGTGGCAGCGTTCAAGCAAATGGAGAAGATTAAGAGGGGAAACGTCCTCAGGGCCAACCAAGAACTTGAACTTGAACAGAGCCGGAGAGCTCTTAACTCTTGTGACTGGCTGCGGCAATGGGTCATCCCCCCTCTCGCGGACCTTTATCACATGAAGAAGCAATACAAGACAATGTTTGATTTACGGCTTCGTTTGCAAGATGCAGTTCAATGTGCTGAGATTGCCAACCATAAGTCGAAGACGGAATTGGAAAATTACATATTTTACGAAGCATATGCTGCAATGTATCAGTGCGCCATCTCTGACTCTCTTATTGATTCCGGATTGAAGATGTTTGTTATCAAGAGTGTTTTGGGAATGCTAGGGCTGATGGATGATACAAGCACTAGAAGAAAAAGACGTTGGAATCCCTGAAAACACGTGGGCTGAATTCTGTTGAGTTCCTGTTTCCAAACACAGAAAAAACGCAGTCCAAACGTAGAAAAACGCAAAAAACTGCTTTTTCTGCGTTTTTTTGCGTTTGGACTGCGTTTGGAAACGTGAACTCAACAGAATTCAGCCCACGTGTTTTTAGAGATTCCAACGTCTTTTTCTTCTAGTGAAGGGAGCTAGCATGTGAGCGTGGAGCGTGGAGCATGGAGCGTGGATTGGTGAGCAGGGAGCAGGGATTTTCTGATTTTGAAAAATAAACAAGCCAAAAAAGTATAAAATATTGGATGACAATTGATGAAAAAGTGGATGAAAAAGTGGATAAGAAAAAGTGGATGAGAAGTGGATTAAAAAGTGGATGTGAAAAGTGGAAGAAGAAATTGGATGAGGAAATTGGATAAAAAAATTGGATGAAAAAATTGGATGAAAAAAATTGGATGAAAAAATTGGGTGAAAAAATTGGATGAAAAAATACTATGAAAAAATACTATGAAAAAATTGGATGAAAAAATTGGATGAAAAAATTGGATGAAATCAGTGGATGAAAAAATTGGATGAAAACAGTCGATGATGTATTAATTGGCCCACCACCACATTTAAACCATTGAACATTACAAGAGAAGAAAGCCACGCCCCTTGTGTGGGATCCTAGAATGACTCTGAACTTCTACCATGTCATAAACAATCTTACAAATGCGGAACACTTTGAGGCTAAACATTCAATGGTGCCAATCATTCATACACAGCACACGCTAATGAACTCTTCTAGCATTCTTTTGAATACTGTGCACACTAACAATGAAGTATGCATTGTCTACTAACTATGCAAAGGAGTTATCATACATGAGGATTTCAAACTTGGCAAAGAAAAGTTTAAACTCAATATAAAAAATGGGTCCGAATGTTATTGCTGATAATAGTGAAACCTGGAAATTATTGAATTACATCAACCTACTTGGCATGGTGTGTTGATGCATTGTCACCATTCAATTTGTGCTCATAGGCAGTTGTGCTCATGGTGCAGTTGCAAACTAGCAATGATATGTGTAAACTCAAAAAACTGAGTAGAATGCTCAACATGAAGTCGTATGTGTGTTTGATGGATTTAGTTGGTGAAGTTGTTACATGAGCTTTCACCAACAATGAAATCTAAGCCACAGTACTTCGATACAAGATTGCTCATTACATCTCTTCTAAGTTATCTCACATCTTCATAGTCCAGTTCAAGATAGCCTTTATGATTGGTTAAGGCCTACCATGTCTGCAAGTAATGCCGAATTCCCTATTTGACCTCCGTGGTAACCTTCCCATTCTTTTGACGAAGTACTTCAGCTCCTTTTATCCCTGAAAACAAAGACAATACTTGGATCCCCTTTATATATTTGGTCTTCAGAATAGAAATGGAAGAAGGCATTCTATACAGAGAAATTGTTTCCCAGTGCGTAGTATTGTATTGAATGACTAGCAGTGCCTGGAATGATCTCTGTCCAAACTGCAACATTGCCTGCATCATCTACACATGAAGTGAATAGATTCATGTCCAATTTGCATACTGTATATTGCGTCTCACTTGAGCTAGCGTTGAGAAATCTTTGAAGCTGGGAAAGTAATCCAACTGAATTTGCCACTAGTGGGTTCAGGGTGGTGTATTCAGGGTAGAGTGTGTTCTATTTGATTAGAGCACTTTAGAAGAGTGTAGGAGCTAGAATCATAATTCCGATATTTAACTACCATCAAAAAATAAAGCAGGCTGCAATAACGATTACTTCATAGGCTACCAAATAGTGAAGCCAAGCACAAGTCTACATCAATGTCATCTGCTTTCCAAGAAGACCATATTTATTAACGAGTCTATGCTAAACAACTTTGACCAACAACATAAAAAATGATTATTTGTGTATCATATTCACGTTTTCCATTGAAAGGAAACCATTTGAAATAGAAGAACCACTCTTGAGAAGGAATTTAGACAACCTACTATCATGCTTAATGTTCTTTTGGAAATTCCTATCAAACACAAAAAATACAGAAGCTAGCTTATGTTTGAAAGCAAATCATATCCTTGGAAACTTAGACGCATTAAAAGTTATCTTTCCATTGGAGAGCACGATATAATGCGGGAAGGTGTGGACTAACCCACGAAATCGCAATGTACAAAGTTCAAACAATAAGTCACTTGAAAGCACCCAAAAAGAGTAATATATAAAATCCAACAAAATACGGTGTTCAATAGCCTATCCAGACACTATTCGATAGCTAAAGTGCAGACATGGAACTACCCTCACTATCAGATGTATCCACATCTGATTCAACTGCCTCTTCATCTACAAACTCCAGAACGCGAGGACTCACGAATCGGGACCTAGAAGCTGCCCGACGGTTTTGCGCAATATAATTCCGGGAAAGAGCTTCCGCATATGGAGGTAGCTGAAACGATCTTGGGGGGCTCGGGAAGAAACGTGGATTAGCAAAAAATGGGACTGGCTTGGAGGATGTCACTTCTTGGCTTTGCCTACATGAATAAGTGAACCACATGTTAGAATATTGTAAACTAGGGTGAAGCAATATGCCTAAACCGTGGTTTTAGGGGTGACTTACTTACTGAATCGAAGTGTTGTCTTGACCTTCTGGATTATGACTTCCTCGTCATCCTCGTCGGCAAGGTCAAGCGCGGAGATGGCCGGCATCGCTTGAGGTACCACAATTGGTCGAAGTACCGGAGCAATAAGGGCATCATAGATGTCCTTATGTTCCTCAAATGCAAGAATATGACGACGCGTTGCACGGCAAGCGTGGATGGTGGATCCTGTGATACAAGAAAGTTTCAGATCGAGTTCACAATCGAACGGTATTTGTAAAATGCAGCATAGTGAATTTGAGTGATTGTAAGAACCATACCTATGGCCGCTGTGCAGTCAACAACCACGTCCCCTGGTGCAGTACATGCCTCAACGAACATTTGCATGAACTCACAACCCTTTTCTCGAGGACCACGCCATGGCACGTCCCCATTCATTGTCACATCTTCATTGAAAACAAGGTTTCGAAGGATGTCGTCCTTAGCTAGGTTTACACCCACCTTGGCTTGAGACAGGACAAGCTGGAACGGGAAGTCTTGAAGTGTCTTCAGCCCACCATTTCGCACAAGTAAGGAGATGGAGAACCTCTGAGTCTGCATAACCAACAATTTTAATATCGTACAATGGAATGAGAAATTCATAGAAGTCAATGCAATTGAAGTAAGGGAGATTTACCGTTTTCCTCTGATCTGCGGCTGAAGTCAAGTGGAGATGATTGGATCCGAGATACGTCTCCAGAATGCGAAACTTGTAAGATTGACAACATCCTAGAATGTGACTTCGGTGTAAAGGAGAGGATGCTGGATAAATCAAGATGAGTGCTCCACTGTCATGGAGGAATTCTTGGGCGAAATCGAATACAGGAAACAAGTAGTCGGTCTTGAACTCATTCCACTTTGGAACAGGAGAAGGTGCTGCCAAGATAGTAGGAACGGGAAGTCCTTCAGGTATATCAACTATCATGAAGTCTACACCTGGATCGGTTCCAGTAACTCCGTCAATGCAGCGTGTCTTGTCACTGGAATGCTACATGAAGCAAATAAATTAAGACATAGTTAATGCACTACTAGTTTTCAAAGTTACATTGACTCTTGCACTGTTTCCAAGTAAATGTTGAGAACATTTGATTTATTCAGATTCTATAAACTAATTTAAGAATGCAATAGAAACCAATAATGATGTAAAGGAATTACCATGGCTAAGAAGGCTTCAATGTCCTTGAAGGTTGGAGATTCCATGTCAAGATTCTTCAAGCCGACATTAAATACGCACTCATCGATGCCGGGTGCGGGAACCACAATCTTAGCGGACGGGGTCTTGCCTTGCCCCAAGCGTTCCTGGGTGAGGGAGAAGCCAGACGATGACGGGTTTGCATCCGCAGCACTTGTAGCTGGTTCGGGCAAAGGGGTGTCATCCTTTGAAATACGTCGCTTCTTCTTCTCCTTCTCTTGCTCCTTCTCCACGACCAATATACGGGAATACATTTGATTTTAGTGACGATGGGTATGTTTCTCCGGGAAATTCACCTGTACGCAGTCCACCGCAGAACGTCGTGCACAATATGGATGCAATTTCGCCGGCACATGCATCACTGAGGAGGGAAAGCACCCCCGACAACAACGACGAAGGCAATGGTTAGGCCGCCACATAGTCCTCCACGACCAATATACGGGAATACATTTGATTTTAGTGACGATGGGTATGTTTCTCCGGGAAATTCACCTGTACGCAGTCCACCGCAGAACGTCGTGCACAATATGGATGCAATTTCGCCGGCACATGCATCACTGAGGAGGGAAAGCACCCCCGACAACAACAACGAAGGCGTACCTATTCCCATGGCACCCGTAGAGGAAGAAGCTAGATCTCCAATATCAACTAGTTCGCCTCCAAATATGGCCCGCAATTTAAGAAGCAGTGCACAAGTTCCAATGAGAAGCGAACATGAAGAAGAGGCCATCGAAGTCAATGAAGTTGTACACGAGGGAATACCAAATCCCGTTGTATTGAACGCATCTACCCTTGGAACAACTGTTACTACAAATGATGATGATGATGTGCCATTGGCATATGTTATGAATCGAAGTCGGAATGTGCCGTTGAATCTAGAGACGACTACAAATGTGGCAACAGTGAGGAGGTCTATCCCAACCCTTCCAACAAGGCCACCGGTGCGTGGAGGTGCTCTACGGACGATTGATGAAGAGGTTCACGGCTCAGCTCCACAACCCACTCAACCTTCATCCGTGTCTGACCCTGGCGAATCATCATTAGGAATCCAGGGGCGCAACAGTAGAGGCCAGAAAAAGCGTATTAGGAGGGTTGACGAGAGGGGACCTCGAAACCCTAAACGACCCATTCAAATTGTCCAACAATGTACCATTGGAGCGGGATGTTCCACCCAGAATGTTGGACAATCAAGTAGAGGAGGGCGACACCCTACATCCAACATGGATGGAACTACGGATGCGTTGAGGCTCACGAAACGACTTGTGCAAACTGAAAAGTTCAGTGGTGTAGATACAAAAGTTCGAAATCTGAACTCAGAGGTAGAGCGTGAGGTACAAATCGAAGTAGTAACAAGGGAAGATGATGAAATCGAAAGCTCGGGCGACAACAGGAGCAACGAAGAGTCTTACGAAGATACAGACCCTAATGCTGATGAGGTGCCGAGCGATTCCACATTCACGCCTGGTGACTAGAGTACTAGAGAAGTAGACAATAATTATAGTTATAGTTATAGTTATAAGGTTTTAGCTTATATGTTAGGTAGCAAATCTTTGTAGTTCAAGCTTTGAGCCTTCATCCTGATGTGTAAGGATTTTGTAATGCTTCATCAAGCATATGAGCATATTAGAGTGAGGGACAAATTACCGGTTTTAAAATATATGTTGAGTTCTAATTGGTAGGCAGTTAGGTGATGACTGCAACGTGGTTATAAAAGTGCAATGCAAGTATGGCTACATTTGAAGTCCGCCTCAAAGCAATATCGATGACTAATTAATATAATCGTTGTTGACATTATTATTGTGGCCTTATACTGGGTGAATTTTTGGGATTAGAGAAGTTTGTCCAATTTACATTTCATGGGCTCTATTATTTGCACTTGTAAATTGTAAACCCCAATATAACGTAGCACCTAATTCTGCGCTTATAAAACACCTATGTGACGTGTTACTTCAAAGACTGAATATGCCAAACTGAAATCCTAAACTGAACCTGCGGTCGCCCTGGAACATGCGGTCGCTGTCTGCTGCTCCGACCCGCAGTCGCCCTGTAACCCGCAGTCGCCCCTACCTGTCGGACCCGCGGTCGCCCTCAGTACCCAAAGCCGCGGTCGTCCCTTCACCCGAAGTCGCCCTAAACCCCTGACCCGCAGTCGCCCACTCACCCGCAGTCGCCTTCAAGCCTAAACCCGCAGTCGCCTCTATTTTTTCCACCCGCGGTCGCCCCTTCACCCGAAGTCGCCCTAGCGCCCCAGACCCGCAGTCGCCCCTTCACCCGTAGTCGCCTCAATTTTTCCACCCGAGGTCGCCCAAGGCAGACCTGCACGCGCCTACACCCGCAGTCGCCCATGCTGGCTGTCCACGTCAGTTCCGAAGCCCTGCCACATAAGCAAAATCTATTTACCATGGGGTAAAATTTTTTACCCCTCCGCGACGCGATGTCAAGTAAACTCGACACTTCGTGACACGCGACACGCGACGTCAGACGTCATACACGACGCCTAAACCCAAAAATATGTCAGACAAGACAACCCTGCTTCTGGATGATGACTTCCTCCTCGTCCCCATCACCAAGGTCAAGCGACGAGGTGGCTGGAACCGCCTCAAGTACCACAGTTGCTCGAAGCACCGGAGCAATAAGGGCATTATAGATGTCCTTATGTTCTTCAAATGCAAGAATATGACGACGTGTTGCACGGCAAGCATGGATGCTAGAACCTGTGATATAACGAAGTGGACAATTGAGTTAATAATCAAAGGGAATTAATCAAATGAGCATATTGTATTAAAGTGATAGTGAGAACCATACTTGTGGCTGCTGTGCAGTCAACAACTACGTCCCCTGGTGCAGTACATGCCTCAATGAACATCTGCATGAACTCACAACCCTTTTCCCGAGGACCACGCCATGGCACGTCCCCATTCATTGTCACATTTTCATAGAAAACAAGGTTTCGAAGGATGTCGTCCTTTGCTAGGTCTACACTGACCTTGGCCTGAGACGGGACAAGCTGGAACGGGAAGTCTTGAAGAGACTTCAGCCCACCATTTCGCACAAGTAAGGAAATGGAGAACCTCTGAGTCTGCATAACCAACAATATTAATATCGTAGACTGTATTGCAAAATTCAAACAAATGAATGCAACTAAAGTTATCAAGATGTACCGTTTTCTTCTTGTCTGCGGTTGATGTCAAATGGAGATGATTTGAGCCGAGATATGTCTCTAGAATGCGAAACTTGTAAGATTGACAGCATCCTAGAATGTGACTTCTGTGTAAAGGAGAGGACGTTGGGTAAATCAAAATGAGTGCACCACTATCTTGGAGGAATTCCTGAGCAAAGTCAAAAACAGGAAACAAGTAGTCGGTTTCGAAGTCGTTCCACTTTGGAACAGGAGCAGGTGGTGCTGAGATAGTAGGAATGTGGAGTCCTTCAGGTATATCAACAACCATGAAGTCCACACTTGGATTAGTTCCACTGACTCCGTCAATGGAGCGGGTCTTGTCACCAGAATGCTGCATGAATATGAAGACATCGTCAATACATTACTAGTTTGTAAAATTACATTGAATCTCGCATTCGTTATAAAATAAAGGATGTAATATGTGAGATCATTATGCTATACTCAGATTCTATAACTGATTTGTGGAATGCAATAAATTGGAATAAGGAGGTGAAGAAATTACCATGGCTAAGAAGGCTTCAACGTCCTTGAAGGCCTGAGATTCCATGTCAAGATTCTTCAGGCCAACATTGAGTACGCACTCATCGATTCCCGGGGCGGGGATCACAGTCTTAGCCAAAGGGGTCTTGCCTTGCCCCAAGCGCTCCTGGGTGAGGGAGAAGCCAGACGATGAAGGATTCACATCCGCTGCACTTGTAGCTGGTTCGGGCAAAGGGGTGTCATCCTTTGATACTCGCCGCTTCTTCTTCTCCTTCTCTTGCTCCTTCTCAAGTAGCCGCTTCTTCTTCTTCTCCTCGACTCGCTTCAGGTTTTCCTCGGTTTTCTTCTTGGCCTCCTCCAGTTTTTCCACCTTCTTCTTATTAGAAACCTCCCGGGCCTCAGCATCCAGTCCCGCGAACTCGTCAAACTCCGCGTCAGTGACCACTGAATCCTTCAGTGTCTGAAATAGAGCCTCCTCCTCGGGTGGTGTAACTCCAAAGTTACACTCTAGATACCACGAGCAAGTCTGCAGATGTGGACTGGTCCACTTCTGCATTTGCGTCGAAGAGAACATACAGTCAGGGGATGACCGCTCTAGCCAGGTAGTCAAGAACAGGGTTAAGTCCTCCTTCTTGATGGCCTTCTTCCCGTACAACTCAAACTTAAAGTACCTGGGCACGAAAGATGAAAGGCCATACTACTCGTTAAAGTATATCAAATAAGTTATTATCAACTGTCAAATGGTAGTATGAAATTGATGAAAGAAAACTGTCATAAAACTTGAATGACATGGCTGTCGTTGCCACCAAAGGATGATAATATGAAAATCTAATATTCAATAAGCTTGAATCCATATATAATTACTTTGTCCTACATAGAGCAAAGATGCAAAGTATTTCAGAATGCATAACTATACCTGTAAATCAATCTCTTCACCGTGAGGTTGGTTCCCCTGTATGATGCAAAAGAGTCCGACTTCTTGAAGGCATCTGATCCCTTGAACACTCCCATGTAGGCTTGGTCCCAAAGTTTCATGCGCCATGTTTTAATATATTCCAAAAGTGACTGGGGCTCCTCTGGAACGTTCATGTCAATAGGGAGGCTATCATTTTGAGTGATGTTCTCAAACATCTCCACAGCTGCCTCCTCCAGCTGCAAAATTTCAAGAATAATTAGAACTTAGAAAATATATAAGGTATCCAATCACATATTTCACACTCAAGAAATCCCTCAAAGTGTGAATTGGTAAGAGAGACTACCCCTACATAATAACAAGCCTTCACCAAAAATATTGCCAACTTCTCTTCATTCATAGGGCGTGGTGGAAATCGACAAGCTTCTCTCGTGTGAGTGCTGGCGTTCATCCACTTCAGCCACTTGACCTTATGTCGAGGCTCTACTGCTGTAGTCGCCATAAGTTGAAGCTTTTCCAGTGTCAACTCAGGTACTACATTATGACTCCAATGTCTCTCAATCTACAGATGTCGAAGTATCAAAAAACAATGGAGCTTTATACATCATATAATGGATGAGAGAGTAACGCAACGAAATTGTCGTACCTCCTTAAGCCAATCCGGAGTGAGAGCGGGATTCGCTACTGCCACGATTTTCGAGAGTCTCTTGTAATGTCTATCCGTGGAGTCCTTTATAGCCGATTTCATGGTGGAAGCAACTGCCTCTCTGGCCACCTCAATATCTGGATTCTCTTCTTTCAATTTGCGAATTGCCACATCAGCCGCTGCGGAAATTTCTTGCTGAATCACCACATCAAAGGTTATTTACAAGTCATATTGAGTTGATAAAAAGGTCACAACTCAAACGATCAAATCATAGGATCAGAAGGACAGATATGATTTATGGCTTACCTTGAATATGAAACCAGTAAATATTTGAAGTGGCATAGTATACCAACTTGTCCGAGTGTACATCTTACATGCATGCACCTCATCCTCCGACAATAGTTCCTGGAACTTTTCAAGTTCCATAACTCCATACTTCTGGACACGGTAAAGAGTGTGGACAAGGTTTGTTTTCACGTGGGAATTCTCGGTGTGCCTGTTGTAGGACCACCATGTTAGACTTGAATGCGAATGACGTAAAATCAATGTATATCGTCTAATATAGATAGAAGGGCTACTCAACCATGAATAGAAAATTTAAAGGGACGAATGACTTACATATTTATATCATGCATTGCCTGCATCGCTACTCCGATTCTCTGTCTGGTGTCCAAGACAATAGAATCCACACTCACATGCCAAGTGAGCTCTTGGCTGTGCAGCCTTTGAATATGATTCATCCAAGATATTCGTCTGTGATTTCCATCGCAGACGAAAAACTTGTAATCCACAAGGTGCTTCAAGGACAGAATTGACTTCAAGTGTGCATTGAAGTTGTCATTCACGGAGTTCCAAATTGGACCCCATTCTTTCTTCTCTGCTTCAGTGAACACCTCCGTGTTCCCCTTCTCGTCCGAAAAGGAAACGTAGAATACTCGTGCACCCTCATCATATCCTCTGGAGAATTGGTTGTCGAGCTGAGTCAAGTCGCACATCAAGGTTGGCCTCACCATTGGCATCGGCACCAACCTGCAAAGCGGGATCTTCATGCGCGAGTGCCCGTCAGACGTCATCTTCAAGCTGTTGATGACTGTAACTGAGTCAAATGTTTGCACACGACGAATGTCCTCCTCCATGAAGCCAGGTCCCACTCCCGGGATATGATCTTGCTCAGAATCATCATCCTCCGTAGGGAACACAATGACATCGTGATCAACGCATTTGGCAGCCACGTCAGCAGATCCAATAGCACTTGGGCATTGTCCTTGATCCTACAAGTGAAGGTAAACATCAGATTCAAATGAAGATGACACCAAGACAGAGCCCATATTCCTCAATACTAGAATGAAAAATATCATATTAGTTTCCAACATCAGATTCATAAAACTAAAGTGGAGGTAATGTAATCAACCATTTTGGATGACAGGCTATATTGTGACCTACGAATCAGTACACGGACAAGCCTCTGATAGAGGCCTGAACATCCCGCAACACAATATTAGAATGTCGTTGTCTAACATCTGTCCAGAGTCAACATCATCGAGGTCTCTCGTGCAATAGTCATCCCTATTCTCAGACACTGTAATTTCCAGATCCCATGATCCTAATGACGTGCAGCAAGATGATTGCGGTGATAACGGTCTCTCCAAATTTCTGATTTCCACTAGTTCATCAAGCTCACGAATGAGGTCATCAAGGTCGCCTACCATCTGCGCTTGATCGTCATGTGGAGCATCAATAGCACCCTCGCCAGCGACCGGGAATGGCGCTGGGGCAACATCCGTCATAGGTACATCCATCCCTGTTTGTAGTAAATGGTCCTCCTACGGAGGGTCGATGCGCTCAACATCAGCCGATTCGGATTCAATTATCTGCACCGGAATTACTACAATCATTAGTTATAGGATGACCCGACTTCTATTTCGCCATGACTCATTGAAGTTCACAAGTAAAGTGCATGACCCACAATAATCCAGCGCAATGAGAAAGTCCCAATACATAAGAATAAATTTGATGTTCACTAATTTCCGCGCTCAGACTGCCACCCTTGAGACCCCTTCTCGGTACCGAGAGGGCCCACTCGGGACTACATGCTATGCACAGAAACGGAACAGGCTACGGCACGGGCCATCCTCAGGCAGATGCGAACATGGCTCTCTCACGAAGGCCACGATGACGGAGACCGTATCGGTAAAAAAATACAATGGATTCCCTGCCTTCCGAGCTCAGCCAGTAGTGAAGCGGACCCCCTCTCGGTACCGAGAGGGCCCCAAGACGAGACGAAGCTTTGCTCTGAAAAGAAAAAACTCGGTGATCACGCGAGCCACATGCGGGTGGAAACTCATGCTCTTTCACAGCTCCAAAAAAGGTGGTGACCTAATTGGAAAATAAAACATTGTTGAGCCAGAATCCCGAGCTCAGCCAACAGGGGTTCGGCCCCCCTCTCGGTACCGAGAGGGCCCTGAAACGATACGAAGTTGTGTACAGAGAAGGGACACCTCGGTGAGCACGCGACCCGCAGGCGGAGGGAGACTCGCTGCACTCACCCGTGAGAACAAGATGGCGACAGCAAAGGAAAAAAATGCAACGGTAAACCTGCCTTAGCGAGCTCAACCAGTTGGGTCAAGGACCCCCCCTTGGTACCGAGAGGGCCCACGGGCAACGCCGAGCTATGCACACACAAGGGTCAGCCTACGAAGCACGCGACCCGCAAGCGGATGGGAGGCTCGCGCCACTCACCCGTGAGAACAAGGTGGCAACAGCAAAGGAAAAAAATGCAACAGTAAACCTGCCTTAGCGAGCTCAACCAGATGGGTCATGGACCCCCCCTCGGTACCGAGAGGGCCCTCGGGCAACGCCTAGCCATGCACACAGAAGGGTCAGCCCACGAAGCACGCGACCCGCAACTCACCCGAGAAAACAAGGTGGCGGCAGCAAAGGAAAAAAATGCAACAGTAAACCTGCCTTAGCGAGCTCAACCAGTTGGGTCAAGGACCCCCCCTCGGTACCGAGAGGGCCCACAGGCAACGCCGAGCTATGCACACACAAGGGTCAGCCCACGAAGCACGCGACCCGCAAGCGGATGGGAGGCTCGCGCCACTCACCCGTGAGAACAAGATGGCGATAGCAAAGGAAAAAATGCAACGGTAAACCTGCCTTAGCGAGCTCAACCAGATGGGTCATGGACCCCCCCTCGGTACCGAGAGGGCCCTCGGGCAACGCCTAGCCATGCACACAGAAGGGTCAGCCCACGAAGCACGCGACCCGCAACTCACCCGAGAAAACAAGGTGGCGGCAGCAAAGGAAAAAAATGCAACAGTAAACCTGCCTTAGCGAGCTCAACCAGATGGGTCATGGACCCCCCCTCGGTACCGAGAGGGCCCTCGGGCAACGCCTAGCCATGCACATAGAAGGGTCAGCCCACGAAGCACGCGACCCGCAACTCACCCGAGAAAACAAGGTGGCGGCAGCAAAGGAAAAAAATGCAACAGTAAACCTGCCTTAGCGAGCTCAACCAGATGGGTCAAGGACCCCCCCTCGGTACCGAGAGGGCCCACGGGCAACGCCGAGCTATACACACAAAAGGGTCAGCCCACGAAGCACGCGACCCGCAAGCGGAGGGAGGCTCGCAGCACTCACCCGTGAGAACAAGGTGGCGACAGCAAAGGAAAAAAATACAACCCTGAACCTGCCCCCCGAGCTTCTCGAGTAGGGAATCGGAGAAAAGGGTCTCTTTGGTTAGCTCGCAATCCATTGGGGGAGGGATGCTCGCGCCTTTGTCAGCTCGGCGTTGAAGGTAGAGACTATATAGAAAAAAAATACACTAGAGGCCCTTCCCTACCGAGCTTAGTCTTCCACGACTTGGTACCAGGAATGAACTCGTGGGTCTGCAACCTATGCACCGAAACTCGACGACTTTCAGAGTAGTCTATCGCAACGCAGTTGCGGCTCCTGCGCTTATAGAAGTCGGATTGGACGTTAGCGAGCGTAGAGGAAAAAATTAGAATGTTTTACTTAGGTTACCGACCTCAGCCGACCATGCCACGTTACATGGAGGGCTTTGCTATACTGCGATCTGTACTCAGCAATTGGACGCCTCAAAGAGCGGTGGTTCGTGCCTCACGACGAAAATATGGAGGTTGTCTCCTAGGTGTGCTCTGAATCTCTGAGGCCCCGTTTCTACCACAATGACGTGACCACTTCCCTAAAAACTATCCACACAATTTTCCCATCAACTTCATTCCTTGAATGTTATAATCGAAGTACGGTGGAAATGATCATACCTCTTGTCCTTCGACTTGCAATGGCGGAGGTCGTATATTCGCGCCTAGAACCTCCGGGTTTAGACGCCTGGACCTCAGTTTTGGTCCCTGTCTGTCCATGACTAGTTCCCTGTGCCAAACAAGTTGGAGGATCTTAGATAAGAACAGAAATGGGGAACCATACATCTAGAACAAGATAGAAAATAAATATTCAAACGCCGCAATTCTAAACCTTCACGGAAGCACGACGGCAAACCAAAAGGCTTCGCCGCCAAGACAATATAGTTTGGGAGCCCGGAGGTTCAGTTGAAAAAGACCAATTTTGGCAGCACAAGCTCCCATATAATGTGATCTTCTAGGTCCGGGAGTTGCTCCGGTAGTTGGTTCGGTTGGAGAAGAGGTTTGTTGTGTGTTACGAAATGCACTTGAGGATGCGATATTAGGTGAATCAGGTTCGACACATCTTAATGTCCCCTCCCGGTTCGGTAATGGTCGCCGTAGCCGCCTTTTACAACTCGATCGAAGCTCATTATTGTTTAATCACGGTTGCAAGTCGTGGGCATATCAAATTGAGGACAGACGTAAATGAAGTCTGGCTAATGAGGTTATATTCTGCTTACGTGGTTGCTTTTGTGTGACTGCAATGAACATGTCTTGATGGGCTCATTGAATATCCTTCTCACTTACTCATGGACGGCCTCGATATGATTAAAATTTGTGTCAAAGTACACCTTGGAATTCAATTTTCAATGACCCCACTTACAAGGGAATATACGTGTTCCTTCTGGCAATATATCTGGGAGTCCTAAACTCTTATTGACTGCTTCTAGCTTCCACTGACAATGTCAGTTGGGGATTTGGATATGATTATGATGTGCGGTAGACCAACTATATATAGTAATAATGTAATCCAGTTCTGGAGTGATATGTTACTATTTCTGAAGATGATAATCCATGGTTGATAATGTCCGGTTGTATTTTAACAATTTGCGTTATAGTCGTTGTTAACAATATTTCCAATAAGTTCTTTATTTCCATCTTATAAATCCACATTTCACTTGGATTTTGTGGATCTAGAATATATTATGGTCATTAATTGCATTATTGAGTTCAGTACTCTCCATCCTGTTATTCCTTTTGATGAACTTATCAGTACACTACTGAACTTGCTCTACTGAATACTTTTAATGATGGAGCAACATAACTGCTCTCCTTGAAGCCGTCGCAATTGGATTTGTTACAATCTGTCCATTACACCGCACTTAGAAAATGATAATGTTACTGTGGTGAATTTGAACATTCAACCTCCTAGCCTAGATGATGACTCTTGATATATTATAAACATGTTGTCCACCCCTATATATACCACTGTCATACACCCTGCCACATACCTGAGCTTAATTCTTTCAACTTATTTGATTTCTGTTTTTAATGTAGGCAGTGATTATCCCTAATCATTATTAGTACTACTTCAGCTAAAAGGTCTGGGAATGGCGTAAGCTCTATAATGTAGCACATCTTGAATTTTTTACTTTGCATCCATACTACTTTTTTATGGTTAGACCTCTTTGAAATCATACCACTTCAGCAATGTAAAGACAATGTACATTGCAGAGGGTGCGCCATCTGTGAGTATGCGCCATTTGATGATGTAATTGTCATTACTAATTATCCAGCGCCTCTTATTCTTTTTGAACAACTTAGGTCGATGGAAATCACGTCCATCTTCTAGGAATAGATCCTGGATGTCTCACACTTATGTTTCACTAAGCTGGAACTCGTTTCTCGCCCTCAGGTAGTCCACGGCTGATTACAATAGTATAGGACGCAATGTAATTTGGATAATCCCGTTGGATCGATTTAATTTCTGGGTGATGTGAGACCTTCAATGATACTATTTATAGATCATTTCAGAATTCTGTTTAGTGGTTTAGGGTAATGGTTTTGCAGTGCTTCTTCTTCGTCTTCTAGATTGATCACACGGTTTGGCCGACTTTCTTACGTGGTTGCGATGGGAGATATTTCCAATTCGGTTGTTGTCTCTGCTGATGGTGCAAGAGTTCCAATTATATTTCCGGTGTGCGACAATGGTGTCGCTGCTGTATTGGCTTCTCGATTAAGTCTTAGGTTCCAATTGAGGGAGGACTCGATCTATATAGACGAAGAGGTTTATGAACCAGACTCAGGTATCCTTATTCATACCATAGGGCAACTTTCTATTTTGCAGGATGGCATCACTGCGTGGCATCTAAAGCCCGGTAGGTATAAGCTTATGGAGTTCATACTCTCATGGATGCGGATGATAGAGTGAGGGGTAGACTGCGGCAGTCATCAACGACATCATATCAAACACCTCCCTTGAATCATGTGAAGGTAGAATCCCTTGAGGACTGTGTAACCATTCTTAGTTCGGACTCTAAACGCAATTCGTCCAAGCGTAGGTTGAATGTAGAGACTCCATCTTCGTTGTCTACTTTGCCTAGCCCTAGTAGCCTTCCAGCATTAGTGGCGGAGAATTCTGGTGGGAGTGGTACATCTGTAATCGACTGTTTGCGTAAATTACGTGTGCAAAAGGGATGTCGGAATATACTCGCAAAAATTGATTATGAGTCGATTTGCATAGAGAGAGTACGTACGTTGCCTCCGTGCTTCAACGGAAATATTATATATGAGTTGCCTCCTTTGGAAGCCGATTGCCGTCCTTCTCATGCTCATCAGATGGAAGGCATGGATAAGCGGTATGACGGTCACGTTTGGACAAAAACAATGACAACGAATATCAGTAATCGTATGGGCTTGACATTTCGCACATCTGCTTGTGTGGGGCATCTTAGATGCATGAATGCGACTTGTGAGTTCAGGAGTCGCGGTAATAGACATGATGTTGTGAATCAGTTGGAATGGGAAGGCATGTCTCCCTCGACAATGAATGTTGGGGACTTGCATCCACCGGGTTCAACTCTTGTTTGTAGAATATGCAAGCAACCTCCTTCTTGTTTTGCCAAGTGTGCTGTGAAAGCATACTATGTCCTTGGAAATCTAGGAATGACTCGGGCGTTTGTACACCTCGGGGTTCACAATCATCCAGTAAAGGATGGTGAACTCCGAGACTTGCAAACTAGAACTAGAGTCCTGATTGGTGAACAGATGGAGAGAACGCCGACTGCAACAAATTCATCTATTGTGCTTGAGGCGACTAAGGAATTACTTGGCGAACTTCTCCTTAGCCAAGATGGAGTGAATCCCAAGCTGCTTGACTTCGATGACCTTGTCCCTGTCCTGGACAAATGCAAGTACTTTAGCTCTCCGAGTATTCGGAACGAGGTTACATCCTTCAAATGTCTGAGGAGATTTGGTGTCATTGATAGCATTACAAAGTTGAGAGGTTCCAACACGTGGGCTTTCATTCAAGAGAGCAAATTTCCCGGTCAAGGAACAGAGGCGGATAAAGTTTTTCTCTTCAAAATGTCTGAAGTTGGTCCCGGTAGTGGAGTAGACATAGCGAAGCGTATGCAACACGATGGCGACCTTCGTGACTCATGGATGATGTTTGATCATGTGAAACGGGTAAAAGGGTGGACCACAATGGCTTGCCATATGTATGATTCTACATACTGCCGCGTCATGACAATCGCTATTTGTGACATGCAATCTGAGGACACTTCTGCCCAGATTTTGTTTTGGAGGAATTTGAACTCAATACTAGAAAGACACGGTATAAAAGATACCCAGTTTAAGGGATTCATGGCTGACAGCGCGCAAGCAAATTGGAATGCTGTGAGGATCATCTACGGATCAGGAGATAGTACCGAGGCTATGGCAAACCGTGAAAGAACTTGCCTCTTCCATTGGACACAGTCCATGGAAAAGCATACGAAGGCCGACATCCGTGGAGACTTGCAAGATCAGCATCGACTGCTGTACAAGCAATACAAGAATGCAACTTCTCTAGATGAATGTGAAACAAGGTACCTTGCCATCAGAGAGTGGTGGTTGTCATCAGGTGCCACTTGCGAAGAAGGAAAGCATCAACTTGACCTATGGCTGTCTTTTTGGCATTTCCGCTATCGCCAATGGGGAGGATTCTTGCAACTTGTGAGTTCTTCACTCTCATTTGAAATATTTTTTACTGTCAGGCCTGTTTAAATGTTGTTAATCTTAATCCTCCGAATTTTTAATTTGTTATACTTATATTACACCGTTCTACAACTAATATTTTATTCGTTAGATTGCAAGTAGCACTCTTAGAACGCATCATGATAGGCAGTTTACATAAAGTGAGGTCAAGGGTTTGCATAGTTTTGTGCTTCAAGGATATATCTCTTCTTATAGAAGTTCTTTGCAGTTTAGCGTACATAAAATGGGCTACAATTATTTTGCAATTCACAAGCAATGCTTGCATACCTAGCTAATGTAGAAAGGCTCTACCGATACCAACAATGATTAGCACATATGTATACTTAGGAAACATCCATAGATTTCGGGCTGAATAAGTGTTGTCGATCTAATCCAAACCCAAAAATGTATGCATACCTAGGTGCTTACCGATACACCTCTCGGTACCGAGAGGGGTGTCCACTGTACGCTACTTATGGATACTTGCTTCGTTTTCATTGTTGCCACTGTGTTTTAATAGACAGTAATGAGTAATGTCTGCATGCGGTGCAACTTTAGAAGAGCACTGTAGGCACCAAATGGGCCTTACGCTCCAAACTCTTTCGAGGCTTTCGAGGCTCTACGTGATGACAAACTCTTGGGTGTCGTTGCCAACAATGAAGTTTTGCATCTTCATTTCAGTCATTCACCAATTGTTGGAAATTGTTAATGCTTTCAGGTTGATTGTACGTAAAATCTCTATCTTCCAGCATCTGATGGCAGGATTTGATATTGGTTATTCAAGATCTAAATGAAAACGAGCTCGCCGAGATGCCATCATGCAACCTTGCGGAGACAGTACACAATAAGTGGCTTCAACAATCCGGGAATCGGGGAACCGATTTGTACATAGCCACAGTTGATGATTTTGTTCGAGCTTTCATGCAGATGGTGAGGTATTATCAATATCTGAGGGGAAATCAAGCTGGAACGGGTCCAGGGAAGGAAGAACTAATGCTTCGTGTTGCACAGAGGTCAGCACAACGAACTAGTAATCCAAAGGCATTGGCCGAAGCTATATCCAACATTCCTGAAGTTCAGGAATTTGTGAATAGGGAGCCTCAACTTGAGGGTGAGGAAGTTTTCGGATCTCACAAGCGCAAGGCAGACATGCCACTAGGGTGCGAGCAAGATTCTCATAGGCCGGATAAAGTCAATTTCTCTCATCCCCGCATTCAGACGAGATCTTTAAGAGCGTCAACAAGTGTAGGACCTCTGAATCCCATTAGGGAAGACGCTTCTCCAAGCGTGGATGTGGATATGCATGATATTCTGGCAAATGATTCCAATTTGGAACTAGCAAGTATTGACCAGTCCACTCACGTGTCATGTATCCAAGAGAGCAAGTGTGACGAAACACAATGGCATATTGGTAGATTACCAAAAAATTCCGCGAAGGCATGCTTTGCCGATCAAGCGATTACAAGGAAGAAGTGCACTGCCCAAATAGTCCAAAACAACCAACCTACAGCAGCGCCGACATATACAAGTATGATGGTGAATTATAGAAAGAATAGTAATGATCGTATGCAGTTCTTTTTTTGCAACGACGACATTGAACGGTGCGTGAAGGGATATCGACGGAAGTGGGTGTTATCTGTTCCACCTGTTCCATCCATTTGGCCCATTCAAATGGGTACCAAACTATCAAAAGCGGAGATCTTATCGCTGGAGGCGGCAAGATTTCAGCTTCCTCAACGACAAGTGATTTCACCGCGTAGACTTTTTGGTGGTCAAGCGGGACTTGAATCGGTTCGTGCCTACCTTGTTCCACCTAATCCAGATGTGTTTCCAAAAAATCGAGTAGGGAAGGTGATTAGACGGAACCCGAAGGCCCCAACAATCAAGCATCAGAATAATTGTGCTTCGTCATTGACTTTAAATGCAAGCATAGAAAGCGTAACCATGGTCCCCCATCCTGGATTTGGTTGCATAGTCTCCCTGATATCCAGTGTGCAGCCTCAGACGGAAAAGTATATGCTCACCATTTCATCATTTCCCGATTGTACCTGTCCTAATTTCAAAGAGATGAAATTGAAGTGCCTAGGGAAGCGCGGAACCTGGGCAAATTGTAAGCACCTATACTATGTTTTTACAATCACCTGCAATCTACATAGTACTATTGATGCCTTTATTCACGCGGCGAGCTTCAGCTTCAACGAAGTGAAGGCAGTTCTTCTCGGTGGGATACTAAGTCATATTTAGTGAAGGTAGTTTCTTTTTTGCTGAACAGGAATACTCTTTATGTTTCCCATACTCATGAATGAAGATGTAGTGAGACTACAAGGGCCACTACTTGCATATCATTCGCCTCCTTGGATTTCTATGTCAACGTGTCGTCCTTATAATTTTATGTGCATTTCGTGTCTATTTAGGTAATCAAGTGACCTCAACCCCTTCCTTCAAACCTATGGGGCATTATACTCCAAATATATATTTCGCTTCAAAACAAAATAGAATTCTATCAATGAATGTGCAAAGAACATGGTCTGACTTCTATGCACTTCCAAATTCCGAGTGCAATAAGTGTATATCAGTTTCATTGTTGTAGAGATGTTTAAAATCACCCTTCCATCCACTATAGTCATAGGGCAGTCTCATAGCATGGTCTATTAGAAGTTATTACTTGTCAGTCTCATCGACTCTCATCCATTTTCTAATCCAATTCATTTTAATCTTTTCATCCATCGTCAATAGAATTTCAATCCACTTTAAGAATTTTTTTTCATTTGGGCTAATCTACCATTTCTCTAAATTGGCATTCATCCACTGCAAATCCATTCCCAATTTTCTTTTCATTGGGTTATTGCAGCACTTATCATCCCCGTTTCATCCACTTTTTTCATCCAATTATGTCATCCTGTTTTTAGTTTATCTACTTTCTTCATCCACTTTTTTCATCCAACTATTTCATCCTCTTTTTAGTTCATCCACTTTCTTCATCCACTATTGCAATCCAACTTTTTCATCCAACTTTTTCATCCTGTTTTAAACTCATCCACTTTTTTCATCCACTTTTTCATCTACTTTTTATCAAAGATTTTATACTTTTTTGGTTAGTTTATTTTCTAAATCATAGAATCCCCGCTCCCTGCTCACCAATTCCCGCTCCACGCTCCACGCTCTATGCTCCACGCTCGCATGCCAGCATTCCCCGTATGCAAACTAGGACTCTAAAAACGGTTAGAGTTTCTCCACCAATGATCCCAAAAGACTCTTGAGGTCCTGATTTCAACTCAAGGTCCTTCCAAATGACCCCAAAACAATGACAATGCTTCAAGGAGCTTCTAAAAGTGACAAATGATCCTCACAACAATAAAAATGACTTTGAAATTTCAACAGGGCTTCACCAATACAACAAGAAAGGTGAGGACTCCCCAACACAGTTGCTCCCAAAGTAGCAAGGCTCTCAAGAGGAGACCCCATTTCTCTTCAAAGGTAACAAGAGAGCTCCAAGCCACCCAAATGGTGACCCAAAGGAGCAATGGAAAGAGAGGAATAGAAAGGAGGGGGCTTGGCGATGGCCTTTACCCCCCCTTCCCCCCCCTCCCCATTTTCTATCAAATTAACTTAAATTTTAGTCCTAAACTCTAATCTAGGACTTACACCATTTTAATTACATTTACAACATCTAAAAATGGCAAAGATTAGGATTAAACACCCCTGCATGGTTGACTTGGAGGTTAACTTGGGAATGACATCCTCTCTTCCCAAGGCTTCATCTACATGTGGAATGCAAGATGTCTTCCCCCACATGTGGATTGATACCCTCCCAGGATTTCCCACCCTCGTACGCTGATTTTTTAGTATAACTTTTGGAGAAATGCTTTGATTGCCAAACTGATTACACCAACGTGCTTAAAGTGGCCCTAATATCCTAGAAGAATCCCTCACCCCTTTTTGTTTTGCAAAAAACCATCGAAAGCTTATGCCACCTCATTGATCCTATTACGTGGAAAATCCAACTTTTAGGGTTTGGATTTTTGGTCAAAGGCAAGTAGACCAAGCTCCTTGTATGGCTCAAGGTAGTCAGAAAAGTCCCCTCTCAGGCCTCGTTTTGATACCGTATGCCTCCAGTTTGCCGGTCAAAGTACATTGGTACTTCAAAAAGTTTCAAATCCCTGGGACTGCTGCTGGATGGGACTCTTCCCACTATCAAAACATCTTGAAACTTTTGGAGGATCTTTATTAGCATAAAAGAAACTACCTTAATTTTTAGTGGGATTTTACCCCCGTCAAGTGAATTTCCAAGAAATTCCAAACATGTAGAATTGCAATTGACCGTTCGGAATAGTATTCTCTGCAAGCTATAAAAAACCAAAAATCTTAGGAAAGTCTTCCATGGAGCTCCCCTAGGTCTAGTAGTTTTCTTGATATTCTAGGACCAACAATTGAGGGGAGATGAATCTCGCACCCTCGCGTTTAATGTCGGTTTTTAAGGAATATTTCCTTGGAGGGAATCCTAGGAGAATTGGGCTTCTGGAGACCCCTCTTGAGGGAATCTCCACTCATAGGCTCCTCTTGTTGTAGTCGCCATCCAGCGTCAAATATCTCAGTTCAATTTGCCAAGCTTCAATTGTCAAAAAAATTGGTAAATGGCAAGTTGAGAGAATATGTTAAAAATTTGAAGTAATTTGTGTTAGTTCACTATAACAAAATTGTGTTAACCATTACAATAATTGTCAATCTCTCAATCAAATTGTCATTTTTTGCCAAGAAGACAAAAAAGCAGTTGAAAGAATTCAAAGTCTAGTAATCTTTAGAGAGATAAATGAGTGAACATGATAAGCTAAAGAAAGAAATTTGCAACGGAATCCATTCTCTTCTCTCGTTTTTCATTGTAAGAAAATTATTCAAAATCATCATCAAGAAAGGAGGGTCAATCAACTTCTTGAGAAAATTAAAGATTTGTAACCTTGAATCTACTTCATCACCTTGTTCTAACCAATTTGTTCTTCCATTTGTTTTAGTGTTTCTAAGTGAGGATTTGATTTGTCTATGGAAATTTCTCTCTTGTCCATTTTTTAAAGAGTTAAGTGTGAAGCAATTGAGGACAAGCAATTGACATGTCTATGAACTAAAGGTGTGTGCAAAAAATGCCAAGAGTTTTCATTTTTTTCTAGTTTACTATGATCACATTTAAATTGACAAAATAAAGACTTGTAGACTTGAGAGTATTTCTTGCCTAGATTACTTGAGTTTAGAAAAAAGAATCAATTTGTCTTTCTTTCACTCATACTAAAAGGAAAACTCCATTGGTCATACTTTTGCAAATTAAGGATTCAGTCAAATTGTCATTTTTTTTATTACAACAAAGGCCGAATCTTAGTAGTCATCCTTTTGAGGTTAAAAAAAATAAAACTACCAAGTAACTTGCAAGGATAAAGAAAATTTAATTTAATATTTTCTACAAGCAAGTGAACATGATAAATTCTTGGGTGTATGATCTTTTTCTTTGGAAATCAAAATATGACATCAAAAAGACTTGTGTTAAAATTTGCCAAAAGAAATGGTGAGAAATTTAAAGGAGCAATTGCCAATTTGACTAAAAGTGTAATTCTATGAGCAAAAAGAGAACATGATAAGAAATAAAGTGACGCTAGAAGAAACTTGTTTTTTTTTTATGTTCGGATTTTTGTTGGAACATGGCGCATGATCCTGGGGGGTGCAACGAGCCTTAGTGGTAGAAAACTACGTATGAACAAATGATAGGGTGCCTAAAAAATATTTGACATAAAAATTTGAATTTGTTTTTTATATTATAGGATACCAAAAATGACATGACATGTATTATAACTACTATAGGGTATAGAGAAACAAGTTCAATTAAAAAAAAATGGACCTCAGATACACTCCTTTTTTTCTTTTTTTTGGCCCAAAGCATAAAATTCAAGTACCTTGAAAGTGGCATACTCAATAATTTCATAGACTTTAGTTGGCTTTAGTTGGTTTTAAGTAGCTTTAGGCATCTATACCTTAAGACAAGCTATTTATTTGTTTTGTTTGTTTGTTTGTCACGTTGAGATCTCCTAGACATGCATCCCCTGGGGGCGTGCTTGGTATCGTTGGAAAGCTCTTGGCAAGGAGGGATGCATCGGCTTGGTTTTATGGCATTTGGACCCATGGTATGGGAGTTGCTGAATTTTGAAGTTATTTTTGGATTAAAAATTAGAAAATACTTTTACTTTTCCGTCGGCGGCATGCTTGGTATTGGTAGAAAGCCCTCAGCAAGGAGAGGTGCATTGGCTTTGTTTTGTGGCATTTGGTCCCACGGTATGGAAGTTGTTGAATTTTCAAGTTATTTATGGATTAAAAATTAGAAAAAAAATGATTGTGTGTCCTCTAGGTTGTACTTAGTGCCATCGGAAAGTTCTTGGCGAGAATAGAGCATGGGCTTGGTTTTGTCATGTTTCACACTTTCTTTTGATTGTGGTATTGACACAAGGCACAAATCACACTAGTTAGGAGTGAAATGAACCCACAAAGGGTCCGCCTCATAGTGCAAATCTAAGAGCATTCCCACTCGTCCTCCAAAATGGATGACCTCTCTCTTGCGGCCTCCAAAATTGCCCCACTTATCCTCCAAAACGGTTGACCTTTCTTTGGGCCTTGCTTGGAAGTGGTGGCTGGCCTCCAAAACAAGGACTTTTTGGAGGCCAAATTGTGGCCTCCAAATATAAAGAGACAAACACCCGTTTTTCCCTCCCATTGTTGTGGAGCAAGCGCTTCACCTCGTAGCTCGTTGTTTCACCTCCCTCTGGAAATGGTACTCCATGTTAATCCTCAAACAAGTAAACATAGCAAGTTAAAATTGTAAAGGTCAAAAGGACCTCCGATGAAAACTAGGGGTGCAGCAAGCCCCTAGGCCTGCCTGAGCATGGCCATGGGTGAGGCGCTTGGGCCTCAGAGCACCCGACCTTCAAAATAAACTGCCCAAACCCACCTACAAAATGCAGGACAAGTGGGCATGTTCTAAACTCACTAGTAATTTAGTGAAGGCATCGTGGTGCCCTACCCAGCATCCCGATCACAGAGATCAACACTCTAAAATAAGTCTAATAATGATGGAATAGTAAAGTTGTTGGCTGTGTTGGGCTTCTGAGTGCAATGACGTGTAATTCCAACCATAGTCTGGGAAATATTTAGAAAATTTAGGCCAAAAATTGGATGGTGTATGTGGGATATATAATTTAAATTTAGTAAGAACTCAACCACTCATAGTTAAATCAAAAGCAAAAATTGATTTTGAATTAGGATTTCATATTTCATTTAGGCATAGTAGAATAGGGTTTGTTTTTTTTCCAAAAATGTTGACCTAAGTTAATGTAAAATATCAATTCAACTTTCATTTCCAGTTTTGTTTTTTGAGATTTAAAGTCTCCAATCAAAAATTATGGATAAGTTTTAGAGAGGGATTGAAAGGAATATTTTTTTAAAACACTTTCAAACATCCTCTCTAAATTTTGTTCACTACTTTTGACTAAAGTCTTGAAACCTCAAATTGACTTTTGCAGATGAAGGTTAGCTCAATATAACAACTTTTTTTAGTTCAAATTTTTTTGATTTTTTTTTTCTACAAGTTAAAATGAGGTCTAAAATTCTATTTTGAACACGATTCCTGCATTTTGACAATGAGTGATCAAGCTCTTATCTCCAAATCATCCCACATCCTTTGAGATTCATGATGAACAATAATTTTCATTATAAAAACAACCTCTCCACCCACAAATTTCAGAGAATGTTCCTTCATCTTGATACCTTCTTTGTTGTAATGGTAAATAATAAGTGCCTTCAATGTCCGGTGGTAATTACAAAGGTACTACTCTTGATTAATTCCCATGTGGTGAATTATTAACTTTAGCCACCCTTTTTGATTGTTTGGTGAGCACATGAACTCTCCAATTGACTCACCATTGATAATCAATTATCTTTGGATGCCTTCATTAAAATCTGGCTATGTTTTCAAGAGATCCTCCTATATCCATCCATCCATACTTCCAAACAATCAATTTCTGGTCCACTTAGAAGACGTAGAGATAATTTTCCTACCTATTTTTTCTTCCCCGGTCAATTTCCACCTTATTTTCATTGCATCCAATTTTCCTGCCTAATGGTTTAAAATTGAACCAATCAAGTTGCTAATTTAATCGGCTCATCTTGCATTTTCCGGACATTGATTCCAACTAGTATGAACTTTCCGCCACAACTTTGTGTAATCGACGGTTGTGAGCTGATTTTTTTCAACTAAGCTGATTCTCAGTCTGAGTTGAGTCACATTCTTGCATCAGTGTCAGGTGGAATCTTGTTGTGTAACTTATTGTTAAGATCACACACACTCGCACTGGAAAGCGAGCAGAAGCAGCAGGAACGGACAAAAAAGGAAGGCAGGTAGGCGGTAAAGACATGCTGCCTGTTCTCTCGGACATCAATTTGTCCTATTATAAGTCGCATCCACACTTTTACGGAGAGGTTTAGACATTCGGTAGGGAAGTGGTAGAATACAGGATTATTCCAAGTTGCACCAATTCAAAATAGCGTGATTGAGATCAATTGGCTTCACTCTCAGTAAGCTTACTGTATAGTGTTGGGACAAGTCAAGGTACTGGCTGGTGGGCTTTTGAAGGAATTTTTGTTTGTGGAGGAAAAAGAAAAAGAAAAAAAAGAGGGTGGAGCTGTGGAGTCTGGTCGAGGAAAATTGACCCTTTTATTGCTCCAACTAGGAATAACTTTGAAAAATTTCCCCCCTATTTTAGGCCACAATTTTTTTGGTACTCCTACACCTTGTGAATGGAGACCTTTGATTGCAAATATGAACTTTGAATTTTCAAAAAAAATTCATGTGTTGCAAATAAAAAAATTCAAATATTTTCCATTGACAGACCTTGGCCGTGGAGGCTTGCGTGGAGTGTAGGCGGGCGGGAATGCATACCTTGATGGCAGGAGGCTTGTTGGGCCCCTCATTAACGCCGGAGATTGTGCAGCAAAATAAGGTGGAAGTACCAATTACCAACCACGCCCAGTACCCAACAAATAGGGTGAGCTATTTCCAACCTTAGCTGGTTCTCAAGCTTGAAATTTGATTTTTTTGTCCTTTCCAAGGTTGGAACTAGTAAGGCTATGCCACATGAGCTGAAGTAATGAGCAAGAAAGTCCTATCTTAAATGATTAGAATTGAAAGACTCTAGACATTGCTTACTAGTCGCAAGTTCTTTTGGCTCCTGAAATTCATAGTAATTTAAATTTCTGGAATTTAAATTTGAAAATTTAGCAATCCCCATAATTCTTATTGTCCTACATGGGAAAAATATCTAGTAATTCATACTAAGTAGTCAATATTGATGTAGGCAAAAATAGAATCTATGAGAAAAAAATTCAAAAAAATTTGAATTCAAGTTTTTAAATTTTTTTTTGGCTGCCCCCTCTCCCCTGTTTTGAGGTTTTTGGGGCATAACTTTTGTTCCTAGGCACTGATTGAAAAAAAAATTATATTTCTACAAACCTCTTCAGTTTTTCTATCTGACTTCAATAAAAAGTTTTAAGAAATCAGCACAAAAACCTAGCCCGTAGGTACCAGTCCGAAATCCCATTTGTCCCCCGAACGGACAATGGTCCTTTAGGGGTTAACTATCATTTTATAATTATCACTGTGAGCCCCAAATTCTTCACTTGGGACTCATTGTTTTCTTTTTTTTAGTTTATTACAAATTAAGGCATAAAGTACTACAAAAAGCCCCCAAAAGAGTATAGAACCAAAATAGGTATGTCACGTACCAGTATAGCATTTGGTCATAAATAGCCTTTTATCCATAGATTACCCATAAAACCCACTTGTATATAGGTTAGAACCCGTAATTAGTGGAAAACAATAGGGCTACTGGGAACTTATCCAAAATAGCCCAAACCTAGTGCATGTGACCATGATAGGCTAAATTAGTCTTAGGAGAGTTAGGGAGGTCCCCACGTAAATCTCCAAAGATAGGTTCCAGTTTCCCCATTCCACCGACGAAACATTAGGAATCCAAATTGTTAGCTTGCAGGTGTTACTTGTCCCAGATAGGCCGCATGGAGGAATCCACAGCCGCCGGATAGTGTTCTTGGATCTGGAACATGTCGGGGTGTCCACGGCAAAATCCATTCGCCAAGATTCCCTCACGTGTGAAAGATTCCCTGACTGCCGGTGATTCAACCGAAGTCAGTTTTCACCTCGCCACCAACTGTGTGCTAGAATAGCCCAAGACTTGGCATGTGGCTTGGGGGACTCCATGAGAGGTTCCCCCAAAAGTCTCGGTTTTTTCTGATCTCCAAAGGATCTTTTTCCGAGCAGTCAACCGCCAAAGGCCACGTTGGGAAATTCATGGAAAATACCCAGGCCGCGGTAAAATCTCACTAAAAATTAGACTAGCATCTTTTATGTTAATAACGCGCCCCAACAAATTTCATGGTGTTCCAATAGCGAGAAGCAGCCAAAACTGACAACATTCCCCCAATTAATAATTACGGCAAGATCTTTGCGGGGTTGACCGGCGTCTCGGGAGCATACGAAGTCGGAACGAAGACATCAAGGAGCCTTTTCTTACTCCCTAGAGCCTCCCCAACAACCCTAGCTAGTTACCCAGGCCAAAAGAGGTAAACCCCCAAAGTTAGGTTTTTACCCTTTTAATTGGCCCCAATTGGCACTAGTTTTCGATGGTTTTTTTGTGATAGAAATAGGGGTTGGGGGTCCTTTGGGCTAAAAATGGCATTCTGAAGCCATTGGCACAATCCATTTGCAATTCCGAGCTAAACTCCAAAAGTTAGAAGTTGGGGCCAACGTAAAACCCAAAATTAGGTGAAAATCTCAAATTTGGATGAAAATCTGGATGGATGAGGTTACTCGTCGAGGGGGGGAGTGGGCCCTTGGAAACCTATAAAAGGGGGCCCTTCTCTCTCCCAAAACACCCCCAATACTTGTTTTGGGTCCGTGGGTCCAACCTCTCTTGGTTTTGGCAACTTTTGGCCAAAACTACCTACGGTGTTTTGGAGCACTTTTGCTCCTTTTTGTTGTTGCAATTTTAGTGTTGAAGGTCCGTGGGGGGCACTTCTTCTTGTCTTGTAACTCTTGTGAGGTTTATTTTCTAAGTTTTCTTACCATCCAAAGTCGGGTTGGGTGTCCTTGTCCGTGTCTTGTACTAACCCTGGAACCACCCTCCACCGTACCTTGACGATGCTGCTTTGGGGGGCTTCCAGTTCATGTTGTGTTATTTATGTTGCACTAACCTTCTTTTACTAACCACATTCTTTCCGCATTCCGTTACTAATCCAGTTTATTACCTTTGCATTTGAGTCGGGTCCTTGTGTCCATATTGGAAAAGAGTGGGATAGTTCCCCTAGGGGTAACCAGACCCTACCGTTCCTTGTCCAAGTTTAGTCCTAAATTGTGTGTTAAAGGGTCCACCACATGGCGGAGCTTTGAACCTCTAGGGGAAGGCAAAAATCCTAAATTTGGTGTTAAAACCAAATTGACGGCGAAGCCTTGAACCCCCCACGTGGTTAGCTCCAAAGTTTAGTTTCCAAAACGCTTGGAAACTATTCAAAGTTTAGCCTCCAAAAGTAGAGTATCAACCGTAAGAACCACTCTCAGTTGTGTCTTGTTATAACCCCCACGAGAGTAGGGGTCCCCCAGTTGTTTGGAGCGTATGGACTTTTTTTGGTTTGCCCAGCAGCTTGCCCAACAGCCAGCCCAGCTTGCCCAGGCAGCCAACCGGCAACTTGTCCGGCAACCAGCTCGGCAGCTTGCCCAAGCAACTTGCCCACAGCCAGCCCGGCAGCTTGCACAAGCAACTTGCCCGCAGCTTGCACAGGTAGCTTACCCGCAGCCAACACAGACAGCTTGCCCGCAGCTCGACCCAATCGGGGTCGGATTTTGTTGTTGTTCTTTTTTTGGGAAAAAATTAGGAAGGAGATAGAGTAGGAGACTAAGAAAAATTAGTAAGTAGATAGAGTAGGAAACTAAGGAAAAATTAGCAAATAGATAGAATAGGAGACTAGGGGAAGTTAGTGAGTAGATAAAGTAGGAGACTAAGGGAAAACTAGCAAATAGATAGAATAGGAAACGAGGGAAGGACCTCGCCATACACGCTAAGGAAGGAGAAATCAAAATACAAGAGACGTTTCCATCTCACCTCACCAACTCTCCCCTCACATCACCACCACCAAATGTAAGGAGGAGAAATGGGGGAAAGAGCTTAGATAGAATTGGGGCACCATCGAGAGGGTAGGAAGGAAATCTTCTCCACCATTAGGGTGAGACGGGCATAAGAGGTAGTTAGGCCATATTTTGACTTTTAGATTCCTTCCGCATTAGGATAATATGATGCGTAAGGGGTAGTTAGGACGTAGTTTGACCTTCTAAGTAGGTAGGTGTCCAACCCACCCCCCTCCATCAATGGGGCACGCAGGTTGAGGAGAAGGGGAAAGGAGAAAGAAGTGGCATGCACGGAAAAGAAGTGTTAGTCTTTTGAAATTACAAATACGACGGGACCAACCAAATACGTGCCCCACAAACTACAATTTACCATGGTAGAAGAAGGTGAATTGACCGCCCTCCTCATGGAACACCACGCCGGAGTAAGAACCTAACTTCTCCCCTCGTCGTTGGCCCACTAGGGGAAAAAGTCTCAACTAGGCCGAGAGCTAGGTACCATTAGAGTCCAATTCAGGTCATGTATGATTAGAAAATCTTAGAGTAGGTTTTGAGGGGTTTCCAAAAACATAAGACACATAGGAATCAGAGTTAGGATGGCCGAGATACTGATGGATGAAGTTTAGAGCCCGAAACGGATGAAACTTGGACGTAGTCATCCACCCAAGTTGGGGCTTAGGATTTAGGTAGAGAATAGGGAGTCAGGTCCGTAAGTCAAATTTCACCCCCAACCAGATTTGGAAACCCATAGAAAAACATGGATGAAGTTTGGTAGCCTTGCGGTCAAAACTTCATCCGTCCATAGCAGGTGATTAGAAGGTCCAAATTGAGCGAGTCTTAGGTTTTTAGAAATGGCATGAGATAATCTTTTACCTTAGGACATTAGAATAGGATTTGGAAATAGGAAACACAAAAACATAGTATAGCAGGATAGTCAACTTAGGAGTCATTAGAATCACGATTAGAGAGTCACGATTAGGAACTTTAGTTAGCAAAAAAGATCCATTGCTTGGAAGGCACAATGGATTGACGCTTAGACACCCATTAGAGTAGGACACTATCATAGAACTAGAACCTGGTTGTGTTCGCCGATTTACCAAGGGTGGGTAAATAAGCGCCCACAATCACCAAGGCCCAAAGTCATAGACAGATGTCACCATGGTGTTGTGTGATAAGTTTTGAATCAATTTTAGGAACATATTACTTGGCGATTAAGAGTAAAAGCTTTATTTTGTACATTATGCAAATTTATTACACATACTTATTAATATTTATAGGAATTTTTAGTTTTACTTTTATATAAAAACCTTGTATATTATACATATCTATTACATATACATGTACTTATTTATGTTTATAGGACTTTTATTTTCATTTTCATATAAATACCTTGTATATTATATGTATCTATTACATACATGTGCATTTATTAATATTTATAGGATCTTCATTTTTATTTTTATATATATTCTTATGTAGTCTTATATTCTTGTTTATATTATTCTTTTGTTATTTTTTTGTTTAGGAATTTCTTTGTCCTTACAAATCCCCTAAATCACAACCATTCAAAACCACTCACAACCACCCTAAACCTGAATTAGAAGAACCTCAAAACTTACAAATCTCCTAAATCCTAAACCCTCGAATTCAAGCTGAGGTAAAACAAAAACACATTTGGATTGCGTTTACTCCAACCTTGTAATCCTAAATCCTTACCTTCCACTAGAAGAAACTTGGGTTTTTTGTAATCAAACCATAACGTGGTACAGACATCCTTTAGGACGTCCGCTATGTTTACGTGGATGTCCAAAAAAATGCATTATAATTGACTAGGTGAAAAACATGTAAAATTTAAATAAACATGGTCTCATTTAATGAAGATTTTAAAAGACGTTTGAAAAAACATGGTCTCCCAAACTCATAAAATCTTGCCACGTGGCTGCCGCCTAACCTCCACATCAGCGCCAACTAGGCGGGCAGCGCCACATCAGCAAAAAAATCATCCAAGCCCTTGCTGACGTCATCAGTGTATTGAGTCTTAGGTCATGTTTTTTTGGACGTTTGTTGTAACACACTCCTATTTTTTTGGACATCAGTAGTGACATGAGAGTCAATTTTCTGGACATCATGTAGCATCTGCCATGTGTTACAACATGTTTGTGGAGACTTAGAAACATCACAAATAACATCTTTTTGAACATGCTTAATAAGTATGTCTCAATTTTTGAAGACATCATCCTAAACATTTAGGTGTTTCTTAAGACGTCAATTTAGGCATACGCAATAGACATACACATACATAATAGTCCATACACAATACATTGTATACAATAAGCCATACATTATACACCATACACAACATACCGTATACAATACACCGTATATTATATGCCATACACAAATATATACACCATACACACATACTATACATAATACATTATATGTCATACACAAATATATGCATCATACATACATACCATACGTGCCATACACAAATATATATGCCATACACAATATATTGTATTTGGCTCCAAAAGCCACTTATTGTGAATAAATTGATATGACCAAAGAACTATATATACATTTTGGGTGGTAGGTTAGACCCTAAACCGTATGGGATATGACTTTGGAATTGTATGAAAAGTATAGCTTTAGACGTGGACATCTTCATGAACATGACTTTGTTTCAGTTGATGTTTAACAAAACATTTGGACGTTTCAGTTGACGTCTTGATGAATGTCTCAAAAAACATCTTGATGTTTAACCCCTAACTACCAGCTGTTCCCACTTTTTGGTGTTTGCAAAACCTTGAGGTTAAATAAAGCCTAACCAAGTTCCTATTTTTAGTAGTTTGAATTTTTAGAAAGTTCTTCTTGAAGTCTAGTTTTAGCATCACAAATCCGATTTTGAAAATAAATAATAGTGATTTTTCTATCTACAATTTTGTGCAAGGGTACCTAGTGCAATCTTCACTTCCCGTAGTGTTGAGAGCTCTTGAAAATGAGCCTCAAATACACTAGATGTTGGAGAAAAAATCACATTCAAAATGCATTTAAAAAAATTCTAGAGTAGATTTTAAGAACCCATATTTTGATTCGGGTTATACTTGTTAGGCCCTTTAATCTCATATTTTTTTTGGTCACCAACTTTTTAGATTTGACTTGTGTAAAGAAGATTGAAAGATTTTTGCAATTTTAGCAGCCTCATGGTCAAACATTATAATCTTTTGCTCGATAAGTGATTTTTTTTTTTTTTTTTTTTTCTACCAGATCTCTAACATGTCTAGTTTGAATTTGTAGGGTTACAATTCCAAAAAAATGGATACAACTTATCAAAATGTTGTCATTTTGATAAATGTAGAGCAAATTTTAGGAAGCTCAAAGTAGGCCTTGGGCAGTTAGGGGTTAAGTTGATGTCTTAATTGAAATTTTAAAAAACATTTGGATGTTTCAGTTGATGTCTTGGTTCATGTCTCAAGAAATATCTTGATGTCTAAGTTGATGTTTTTGTTGACGTCTAAAATAACATTTTTGAAATTCTTAGATGGTATTAAAATGTGTTGACGTCATCCTTGTTGGATGCCATATGAAGTGCCCGTTTTTTTTTGGAATTTTGCAAAAACTACCATGTCATTGTCCCTATATTTTTTGTACAATTTGGTCAATATTTTGTCTTAGCTCCTGATAAATTTTACAAACCACCCCGTAGTCAAAACGGTTATGAAAATTGTAAGACCCTGAATACTACTCCTTGGGCACATGTTGTGTGAAAGTTTCAAAGGAAAAAAAATTCCATTTGTAGAGAGTCGCCCAAAATCGCTATATTGTCTAAAATGTTGTCTCGTGCTTTAGGGGTTAAGTAATTATGAAAGTACTATATTATTGTTCAGTTTCAACATAATCATGAAAAAGTAGAAAAATTTCCAGAAGCTATGAGGCTTCTAAATGAGCAACTGAGGACTCCTCTACATGTTTCATATGGTTCTTTGGATGGGATTTTTTCCACTTCAATTTCCAGGCAAGAAATAAAATATTCTCAGTGTAACACAAGTTGTTTCGTATTATTGGAAGATTTTTTTAAGTTCTTTTGAATTTTAAAACATTATGAGTCATAGGTCCCTATTTAATACCCTAGGTTTCTCATGAAGCATTCACTTGCAACATGAAGTAATTGATGGGAAAAGCTAAGACAATAATGAACTCATGCAATAAATAATAATGTTTTTATTTATTTATTCAAGGACTATAGGACTATAGGAGGTTCTTTTGAAGACCACCTCATGTCAATTTAAGGTGAGTCTATATAAGCTGCTTTGACCCCTAAAGTTCTATGACTATATTTTCACCAAAAAAGCTCAAAAATTGCAATTTTTAGTACAAGTAGCAAACTTTTGGAAAAACTTTTTTGACAGGTGTAACCGTAGGATCTTGTACTATGTAGTATCAGTAACATGTGGTAAAAATCTCAGACATTTCGACCACGTCGATTGAAAAATATAAGCATTCCAATTCACTCAAATCTTTTTTTTCCCCGGCGAAAAGCCGGGCTGCTACACTTCACAAGCTCAATTTTCTATGAAAAATGACCAAAATGATGGTTCCTCTTTGGATTCGTTTTTTTAAACAAGTTTTCTACATGCTTGAAAATTTCCAGATCATTTGAAATTGTACAACATATAGGAAAAAAATAGGAAGTAGGTAGTAGACAATGAATTAAAATACTAAATTATGAAGAATTAAAAAATATGGAATTGAATGATGACAATCCCAATGGTCGGAATGTTGTTATAAACAATTCACATCCTAGAATTTTAGTTTTTTTCAAAAATATTGAAAATTGGATAAGATAAAGGATTTCAAAGTTTATTTTACAATAGAGAATCCATAACTGCCCGCAAACTAGAAATCCTCATTACTTTTGACTTGTTGATCCAAATGCAATGATTCAAAGCTTTCCTTGTATGTTGAAGTCTTGAAAACCAATTTCAAATTTAGGTTTCTAAAAAAAGTGATTTTTCCAAATCTGCCCAAACTGCCCAGTTACCAAAAAAAGTAAAATATTAGGCTATAACTTTTGAATCCTATTTCCAGATGTCATGAAGTTCGTTGCATATGAAGTATATTCCTCGTCCACGACTTCTATCAAAATTTCAGCCTGAAATATGGAAATTTTTGGTCACAATGACCTGCCTAAAAAATCTATACAACCAAAAAACGAAGGTTGGTCCTTTAGATTAAATGCACGGTCACTTTCAGAGCCTCCTACCTTATAGTTTATTCTAGAATGTGCTAACTTATTTACACATTTCGGAGAAAAATGTACAACCATCTAGCTTTATATTAGATCATAGAAGTGCAAACTATAATGTGTTTTGAATAGTTCGCCCTTAGTATGTGGTATGATATGAATTTTCTTAATTGTAGGAAGGGGATGCAGAGAAGTTTACCTTCAACTTCAATGCAACTTCCACACTGAATGGCGGAAGTTCCATTCTACATTTCTGGTTTCCTACTCCATGAATTATCATAAATCAAAGATAAAATTATTTTGATATAGACCAAGGCCTCCATTTTGCATTTTAATGTCATATTGCACACCTACATGAGAGTGAAAAATGAAACTGAAACTATAGTTCGAGAAATGAAATCTAGGATAAAAAATGTAACAGTGTAACCCCTAAAGGTCGGAGCTTATGTTTTCACCAAAACTGCTCCAAAACTGCCATTTCCAATACAAGTGCCAAATTTTAGAAAAAAAAAACATTTTTAGAAGAATGTAACCATAGGATCTCATAGAAAATGATTTTCAAAAGTTTCAGAGATTTCCACCGTGTCGATTGCAAGATAAATAGCGCTTGAATTGACAAATATATATTTTTTGTCCCTGCAGAAATTCAAGTAATTGCTTTTCACAAGGACCCATTTGTATGAAAAAATGTCCAAAATGGTAGTTATCCTTTGAATTTATCCTTGAAGGCAAGTTGGATACATGCTTAAAAATTTCCAGATCATTTGGAATTGTACAACATATCCGCACAAAAATAGTGAGCAAAAAGAGGTAGAAAATATTTCAAAATACAAAATTATTAAGAATTTATATATAGAATTAAAAATACCAATATCGACGGTTGAAATGTTGCAATAAACAACCTATACCCAATGTATTTTTGTTTTTTCAAAAATATAAAAAAATGAGTTATTTAAAGGACTGCATAGTTTATTTTAGAGTATAGGATCCATAACTCTCCTCAAACTAACAATACTCGTAACTTTTGACTCATTCATCCAAATGAAATGATTCAAAGCTTTCCATGTACATATAAATCTAAAGAACCAATTTCAAATTTTCTTTTTTAATGAGTGATTTTCAAAGAAGTTATTTTTGTTGACCGTGTTGCCCGACAGGCATTGAAAATGACATATCCTGCAATAACCTTTGAACCGTGTAGTCAAAAGTCATGAAAATGGTTGGGCCTTAAAGATACTTCGAAGACACTTTTTGTATGAAAATTTGGGGGAAAAAAATAAAAAATTCATTTGTAGTGAGTTGCCCAAAATTGCTATGTTGTCCAAAAATGGTGTTTGGTCCAGTAGGGGTTAAGATTTGAATGAATAGCAAAGTAATTATTTAGAAGATGGTGTTCTAATATCATCTTATTTGTAAACCCTATTTCGAGATCCACTCAAAAGTGGAATGTATTGAAACATCACAATTTATAAATTGATGAAAATTACATATTATTTCCAATTATACAACAAGTTCATGCATGGTGAACTCCATTTTAGAACATCAAGAATGAAATAATCACAAGTCATTTAGCACAAATTTCACATAATATGACTGTCATCTATAATAATTTCTAGTCAATCCATGTCAACTAATGATTTTATCCTTTTGACCTTATGACTATATCTAGTAGTATGCAAAAATAGTCATCTAAATATCTTCTACAGGTTTTTGTACTATGCCAGTACAAAATGGTAAACTTTGATATGTTTCAGAGGTCCCTAATATTGCACTAAAACCCCAAACACATGATAAGTAGTGAAGGAGAACACATGGAAATTTGTAAATTAAATTGTAAACCACATAAATGTATAAAATGTTGTCTACTATACAAGAAACAATTAACACTACTAGATAATTCAATTTTTCAGTTGATTCGGTCACGTTGATCCGGTCAATTTTCTGTTGATTTTGATAGAAGGGTGATTGCAAGAAACACTTACCGGTTTTGGCTCAAAATGGCTCAAAATTAGTGAGTCATATGAGTCCTAGAGCCCTTTGAAATAATTTTTTTTTTAATTTTAAAAAATATGGATAATTGGAAGAGCAATGAGAATATTATGTCTCTTGAAACTCAGACCTAAGAATTTTGTTCTCTAAATACTATAGACAATGGAAAATACAATGAAAATAGTCCTTTTTCACTATTTCGGTGAAAATAGTAAAAAAGGTCGAAAAACGAAAATGAAAAATGAATTGTTTCTCCAAGTAAAGGTCTTTCTTTTCCAACAAAGCATGTCGTGTTTTTGTCTGACGTCACAAAAAACGTTGGTTTCTTCTAGTGTTCCCTCTCTTGCAATAGGAAAAAGTACTTAAAATAGAAGGATGAAAAGATACTGAATTTCTAAGTTGATATGAATTAGAAAATGAGATACCCCGATGTCGGTTGCTGGGATATATTGAGATCGGTTACGTCAATATCTCAATTTCAATGTCGAATGCATCGATATCTCAATATCGAGAGCAATCATATCTCGAGTTGTTTTTGGTACATCGGTGAATTATTGGGAGACCCTAAAAGGATTAAACACATATCTGGACATTGAGATATCCCACATCAATGAAATAAGACAAGCATTAGCTATAGGATTCTTTGTACAGAAGCCTACATCAATAAATCCACACAATTCATAACCCCTAGTGTGCAACTTTTCCTGGAGAGTAAATGCACTTGCTGTTATGACATCGGAGGACTAAAATGGAGTAGATATCGATATCTCGATGCTATCGATATGAATATGGATGCTCCCGATATCCAGATGTCAATGCGCCACGACAACGAAATCCAGAGATCGATGCAATCGATCTTGGAATAATCCAACAATTGACTGCACTTCATCCCCGAAATGGCTCGAGTACAGTTCAGGGAGTCCAATAACCCTAAATCCACAGTATTTGTAGGGAAAGTCCTAATCTGCATACTACGAGTGCGACCCACTCTTCAGCATCTCCGTTGCCTCCATCAACTCCGGTCCAGGACCATATGAAACACTCTCACCGGACCCCTGGAGAGCCATTTCTTGCCATTGTTTCTTCAAAGACCTCTGCTCCCCAGAGTTCCATGGACCTCATATGTGTCCCTCTATCACCCTAAACCCGTGGACCTCATTTGTTTCAATAGCACCATTAGTAATGGCCGGGGCGAAACCGACTTGCTAACTATGTTTATACTGGAGTTGCTACCGGTCACATGGCAATACCGACATCTCTTTACATCAATCCCTCAATTAGAACGACCTCCAAAATAATGAACTGTTGCAGCATAGAATTGTTTGGTGTGATTTCACCTTTGATGCAAATAATGGCGCCCTCTAGGCTCTTCTTGAAGTCCGAGATTGTTTCAGTCTTCTGGCGCCAAGCTCTTGACCCCATTGATCTTCGGGTTCAGGGTGGTGAGGGTGGCTATGCAAGTGACTAGATTGGCCAATGAATGGTGGCAATGCTAATGACTCATGTGGCGTCTTCTCCCTAAACCATAGCGGCCCGGCGAATTTTTGTACCACCCTACGGAGCAGGCCCAAACGATCCGAAATCCTAACCACTTACTTCCAAGAGAGCTCCTCTGATCTGAAGCCGCTCCAAAATCCTTCCTTATCGACCATCTACATTAAAATCAAGAATCTCTTCCAACAACCGAAATACACCCCGAAGCCACCCTAAACCCAAGACCTCAACTGCGCAACAGTGAAGACACCGCATGAGTCGTTGGCACTGCCCCCTTCGGACCATGAAAACAACACCGTCGCCGAAACCGCCTCCTGTCCCCGCCATGATCGTCACCCCGATCTGTGTGTAATCCCTTTTAATAATTCCCGATCTGTATTAAATCCTTTGGATAAGTCAAAATGTTAGCATCCAAAAAACTGCGAGATCTCGAGACCGTCGATATTGAGATCACCTCGATGCCCCCGATCTGTATCGAAATGGAAATATCGATGCCCCCGATCTCGGTACATCCCCGCACCCGACGTTGACATACCTCATTTTTTTAATTTGGGACACCTGTTGACCCCTAGACCTCGCTCACCCTTCTTCTCCTTAAAGCCCCCTGAACAGTACGGTGGTTTTTCATTTTTCTCCCTAAACCTTGTTGCAATGTTACAAAACAAAATAAAACCCAAAGAACTCGGCCCATCAACTCGTAGTCCCCCTCCAGCAAACCCTACGGAGGACTGTAGCTTCGCGCCTATCGGCGCTCAGCGACAGGCCTAAACCCTACTCGCTCCGCTCCGTAGGGTTTAGGAAAAGTCACTCGCATTGCCCCCGTCGTGCTTTGAAAATGACAGCGTCGCCTGAACTGCCGTCTTTACTCGTCATGATCGTCCAAATAGAAACACTTGCATAGTATTAATTTTTTCATGGATTTTAGGCAATTCAAATGTTTACAACTTGTACGTGAATTTTTTTTTGCTTCTTACGTTCAATTTACATGTGAATTCTTCATTTCGTTCATTTAAATACAGCAAACACTTCACCTTGAATTTTGAAGTCATGAATTTTTAAAAAAAAAACCTACTTGTGGAATTTAAAATCCGGAAGCACCACTTTGTAGATGCTTTTCACCGCATTCCAAAAATGCAATGCCCTTTATCATCCGATACTTTGGTCAACGGCAACTGATGGATGAAGTTTGACCAAATCGAACTTCATCCACTCCTATCTTCTGCGTGGAATATCCAATCGCCAAGTGCCACATCATTTCGGACTCCCGCAAAGAAGACCTACGACCCCATGCCTTCCGTTTCAAAAGGCCCTTCTTTATGCAAAAGTCTGAACGTGCCCCTTCATCAAATGGCACTTTTCAATTTCTATTTTTGGCAAAAATCAAAAGCACCACCTTGTAGATGCTTTTCACCGCATTCCAAAAGTATCTTGTACTTGAAATTCCAACGTCAAATTCAGCGGCAATGGACGGATGAAGTTTGGCCCAACCAAACTTCATCCCCTCCTATCTTTTGCATTGAATGTCCGATCGCCAAGTGCCCCATCATTTCGGACTCCCGCGAAGAAGACCAAGGACCCCATGCCTTCCGATTCAAACTGCCCTTCTTTATGCAAAAGTCTAAACATGGCCCCTTGTCAAATGACACTTTTCAATTTCTATTTTTGGCAAAAATAGAAAGCACCACCCTGTAGATGCTTTTCACCACATTCCAAAAGTATCTTGTACTTAAAATTCCAATGTCAAATTGAGCGGCAATGGACTGATGAAGTTTGAAAAAACAACCCTTCATCCGTCCATATCTTTTGCATACAATGTCCAATGTACGAGTGCCACGTCATGTTAGCACCCCCACCCTAAGGCCTAACCATGCCTCAACTCAAAATTAAAATATATTGCCTTCCACGAGACTCCAACATGCTCCCCATCCATGAATGAACCCAAAAATCAAAATTACTATTTTTAGAAGTTGACCCTAGTTTCGGGTAGCTCTCGTCAAGCCCAATCCAAAAAGCTAACTCTCGCCTTTTCATTCTTTAAAACGAAGTCACAATCGCAAAGTCAAACCTCCCTCGCCTAAGGTTAAAGTTGCTATATCTCGCAAACTGCACCCTACGAAAGCACACCTCACAAAAACATCCGAAATGAAAACCGCAACTGGAACCTGAAGTTTACCCTAAACCGCAACTTTAGTTCGCACAGTCACCCATTTCGGGCCACACCTACTGAACCGACGCCCTCCACCCCCATATCGGGGTGAACTGTTGATACCCACCCTAAACCGCACCCCTTCCCACTCTGTTGCAAGTGGAGCAGAATCCAAAGCCCTCAAGATCCAAACCCAAACCCAAAACCGAAATGGCCTTGCTACGGCTACGGTGCTGATCCGACACCCTCAACCCCCATATCGGGGTGAACTGCTGATACCCTTAAAACCGCACCCTTTCTTTCTCCATTGCAAGTGGGGCAAAATCTGAAGCCCTCAAGACCCAAAATCAAACCCAAAACCGAAATGGCCTTGCTCCATGGCTCCCTCTACGGCGCATTCCACTGAAAAGGCGTGTTGCGGGGCGGCCTAAAGTCCACCAACGCTAAAGGAGTCAGGTTTGTTGTTCAAGAGAGGCGCGCAAGCAAGGTGTACCGCAGAGTTCAATCCTAAAACCACCTGCACAAGGACCAGTCTGCACCCAGCTCGCACGCACGCGGTCAGGGTATATCTCTGAGTTCAACGTGCATTCCACCTGCAGCAGGAGACAGGTCTGCACTAGCTCGCACGCGCGCGGTCAAGGTGTATTTCCGAGCTCCGACATGCATTCCGGTAAAATGACGTGGATTCCCAAAGGGAAAGGTACACTGGTGTACCCCGCGTGTAAAAAGGTGTACCGGTATACCCCGTAATGCGCTGCATTTCTGTCACTGCGATCTATAGGTGCTAGCCTGACCGGATCTCGATCTACGGAGTTGCGGCATGGATCTTATCCGATCAGGTCCTTTTCGTTCTACCTCACCCGCTTCTAGCCGCACGTCCCGTTCTCACTTTTCCCTCTTCGATCTCAACCGGAAGCCAACACACAAACACACTTGCACCATCATAAATCTTCAAAGTGCACTCCTACACGCGTACTTCCAAAGACTACAAAAAGTCAAAAGGACAGCTGAGCACCAACAAGCACTAACGGACAATTGGCACCTCCCAAATTAGTCTCTGAAAAAGGGAGTCCAACTGAAATGGTAAGTCCATATATAGTCCTAGGATCCCTAATTCGGCCAATCATAACATTCTCCGGTTTGGCGGCGCGGATCCGATTTGGCGGCGGAAATCCATTCCTATCCCGGTTCTAGTTTCCGTTTCTGTCCTAATTACTTTTGATTGGTTTCTTCCTCTTATTTCGTTTCCTGGGTCTATTTTTGGGTTTCTTCTATCCCCTGAGTGGATCCGGTTCCATACCCAATGGTTTCCGTTCCATTTAGGTGATAAAGAAGAAAAACCAAAAATTCAAGTTGCCACAGCTTTTCCGAATGTAGGACCGGAATGAGAAACTGTAATAGGCAACGTTGCCGATCATCTATATAGTCTTCTACTGTGTATCCATCTTTTGGATTGACGGCACCCTGAAACTTGCCTCGGATGAACTCATCCTTCCGGCTGGCTTTTCCAAACCCTTCCACCCGGAAGTCATAAACATCCCTCCACGCACCTTCCATCCAAAGATCCAAACGTCTTCTCACAGTCCTATCAAGCTCATTTGACGATTGGCTCAAGAGCTCCTTCACCATCCGTTCCTCTCTGAATCCCCACGACTTTTCTATGAAACCCTCACAACCCATGGAAGTAAGATCTTCTATGAGTTGCATCTTCTTTGTTTCCGTAGAGGGAACAACCGGAATGACTTTCCGGAGTTTAACCTCGATTGCAAAGGTACTAGTTTGACCCGCTCTCAATCTACGGAGCTGCAACATGGGCACGGATCTTATCCGCTTGGATCCTTTTTGTTCCTACCTCACCTTCTCCAAGCCGCACGTCCCGTTCTCACTTTTCTTCTCCGATCTCAACCGGAAACGAACACACAGAAATACTCGCACATAGAAATACTCGCACACTTACAAATACTACAGCGCACTTCTCATACACACACTCACAAGGACTACGGAAAGTCCAAAAACGCACTTGAGTACCAACAAAGACTAAGGGACAAACGGCGCCTCCAAAATTAGTCTCTGAAAAAGGGAGTCCAGCTGAAATGGTAAGTCCATATATAGTCCCAGGATGGCAGGATCCCTAATTCGGCCAATCATAACATTCTCCGGTTTGGTGGCAGGGATCTGGTCCTACCCTAATCCGGTTCTAGACCTAATCCGGTACAGTTTCCGTTTCCACCTCAAATATTTCTGACTGGTTTAACTCACTCTAGTCCCCTATTTTATTTTCCCTGTCTATTTTTGGTTTTCTTCTACCTCCTAAGTGGATCCAGTTCCCTATCCACTAGTATCCGTCCCATTTAAGAAATAAACAAGAAAAAATCAGAAAATCAAGTTGCTACATCATGCATTGCCATGGGTGGCAAACCCTAACTTCAAGGGATTCATGGCAAATAATGCTATGGCCAATTAGAATGCGGTCTACATTGTCTACGGCACTAGTTCAGCCAATGTCAAAATGGAGAATCACGAGAAGACTTGTTTGTTGCACTGGAGTATCTCTCTTCATAAGCATTCGCAAAAGTATATTAAAGAAGCATTCCAACAACAACATATTACTTTATGCAGATAATACAAAGATTCAAAGAATATGGACCAAGCCAAGGTCCATTACCTTGCAATCTAGTCTTGGTGGTTGTCTTGGTGATTGATTTGAATTATGTATATTTAAATACCATGTTAAAACTACAAAGCCAATGGAAAGCTTTAATCATAATAAATTGTCATTGGCCGAATGGATGCATTGAATTGTGATAGTCGACTTCCCATTGGCTTTGTAGGTTTAAGGGTACATGTATGTTAATTTGAACTTAGTCATTTTATAGCATCTCATGTTGCCAATTGGAATCGGAATGGAATATGTTGCATGCAACAATGCTAGTACGTGAGCGTAGAGTGTTGATGACCAATGTTCTAGGGGTCCTATTCATATGTCCTATAATGATTGGCATTTTGAAATGCGCCATTATAAGGCCATTCAAATCCTAAACCTTTAAATTTAGCCTCAATGAGAAATGACAACTAGTCTCAATTTGACCCTTCATTTCTTTTTCTATAATTTTTTGGAAAACACCATGGGCACTACCTCACTTTCCTATTTCTTATTGAGCTAAGGTTTCTCAAAAACCTTAGCCTCTTTGAAAAATGACTCCCGATCTCAACTTGACCCTTCATTTTTTTCTCTATTTTTTTTTGGTCATTCCCGTGGTTACCACCACACTTCCCTAATTTCTTGGTAGTTAAGTTTACTCTAAAATCTAAACCTCCATAAAAATGACCCTCAGTTTTACCATGTGTTGGATTCTTTTTACTATAAAGAATTCAAACATCACATAAAATATTTACTAATCCTTGATCATAGGATACACGGCTTTAGGTCCCAAATTTACCATTAATAGCAAAAATAAATTAACTTTTTGAATTCTTTAAGCCAAAAAAAAAATTTGGACACCAAAAAAATGGAAAATTCTTTTTTTTAGGCTAACAACTTACAAGCTCCATGCTCCACGTTCACGGCTCCAAGCTTGCACGTTAATGTCGTTGCTTTAACATCTACCAACCTGAGCTCCACTATAGTTCTGGTCCAGCATGCAACCAGACTCTTAGTGCTTGCTTTTGTGTAGTACCTAGGTGTAATGGTCTTATTGTTCTTTCATCTTTGAATTGTTGTCATGTGTATTTGTTCCCCACCAGGCCCTTGTGGCTGGTGCTTTGTACATCTTTTGTTTTTGGCAATGGAATCTTGTTTTATTTGTCTTCCAAAAAAAAGTCCTTCAATTGGCTGGGTTTGCAGTAAATCCACTAGCCCCACCCAAGCTTCCTCCTCCAGGGAGCTTCCTTGTGAATGGGTGGTGATGCTCTTAATCTAATTGTCTAATAAGCCCAAAATTATCTTTAAAACATGACCACCCGTTCCGTGGGAACCTTGCCCAGAAAATGGGCTGGCTTGACCCTCCTCTTCCTTGCCTCTTTTTAGCTTAATGAACTCCCTAGTCATTTTCAACCTATCGACATAGCCAAACATGTCAACTACATTCCTTTAATGACTTCATAGATTTAAATTGCTTCAAATAAGGGTTTTTAAATTATTAATAATTTGCAAAATGTTTTTCTAGCTTCAATTCCTTTATTATAAAGAGCAATTGAAATTATATAAAAATAATACATACAATAAAATTAAAATTTTGGTCCTTAAAAAATCTAAGAAGTCAAAAAAATGACAAAGTAGAAGGAAAAAAATCATTGATAGCTCTCTAATGGAATTATAATTCAATAATTTCAATGGTGAGCTATTTTGGGCAATCAAAGTTAACTAATTGTTCTAAGAAAAATTAAAATACTGAATATTTAAAAAATCCAAAAAATTTTGAGTTAAGAAAAACAAAAGACAACAAGTGCATTAAAAAACACTTAACATGAATTTGTGGTAGACCATAAAGACACCTCAAGCCACTTTTACTTTAACATTGAAATTGATTAAAATAAAATACAAAACATATCAAGTGTGTTTTATCATTGAAATTAATAAGAATAAAATATAAAGCATACCAAATGTGCTTGAGCTATACTTGAGGTCTACCTAAAGTACACCTCAACTACACCTCAAGCCACTTTTACTTTTTTATTTATTAAAGTTGATTAGAACAAAATATGAAATGTGCTTGAGGTATGTTTAAGGTAGACCTTAAGCAAATTTTTTTCATTGAATTTGATTTAAATAATATTTAAAATATACAAAGTGTATTTGAGGTGTGCTTAATGAAGACTTCAAGTACACTTCAAATGACTTTAACTTTATTCATTACATGTCAACTAAAACAACATATAAAACATACCAAGTGTACTTGAGGTCTACCTCAAGCACACCACAAGTACACATTAAGACATTTTGTTAAATTAAAACAAAACTATTTGAATTCAAAAAAAAAGAAAAAATAAGGTTGAGGTGTGCTTGAGGTGTACATGAACTCAATTTCAAGCACATTTGAAACACACTTCAAGCACACTTGGTATGTTGACTAATTTATTTATTTAAATTCAATGAAAAAATTAAAGTGGCTTGAGGTGTGCTCAAGGTGAGCTTGAAGTTTATTTCGAGCATACATCAAGTATAATTACTATATTTTATATATCATTTTAATTCAAAATCAATGAAAAAAGTAAAAGTGGTTTGAAGAGTTTTTGACATTTATGTATAATATAGTTAGCATGTTTTATATTTTATTTTGATCAAATTCAATGAGAAAATTTAAAGTGGCTTAGATGAGCTTGAGGTTCACCTCAAGCACACTTCAAGCATGTTTTATATTTTATTTTAATCAAATTTACTAAAAAAAGTAAAAGTGCATTACAGTTTGTTTGAGGTATGTTCAAGGTAGACCTCAAATATACCTCAATTAAAGTTTGTTTTTGCCTTTAACTTTGAATAAAATAAATTATGGATCATAAAAATTGTATTGATATGTCTTTGAGGTCTCATTCAAGTCTTCTTCAATATATTGAAATTTTTTTTCTATTTGAATTAAAATGATTAAAAATAAAGTTTGAAATATAACACCTCTAAAATGTGTTTGAGGTTTTCTATTTGATTTTAGTTAAATTTGAATTTAAGAAAATAAAAATCTATTAAAGTTGCTTGATGTAGACTTGAAGCAAAATTCAACAAACTTCTTGTATTTTATTTATGGTTTAAATGAAACTAAAAAGAAAATAAGGGGTATTAAGGTAGTCTTTAATTTGAGCTTAAGCATTTTTTAGTTTGCTTCTCCTATTTTTTATTGATATTGAATCAATAATAATTGAACTCATAGAAACCTTTGAATATTGATAAAATTACAAATAAAATTTCTTCTTATCAAAATTCAATATAAAAATTAAAAGTTGCTAATTTTATAGTTCAAAAACAAGAAAAACACATAAGAAAAAAACAAATTGGCTTCATGGCTAAAACATGCCATATCACTTTAAATCCTCTTTCATTGAACTCTGCAAATGTTTATTCATGCATCAACTCACAACTTTCCAACATTCCATTTATAAACTAACAATATACGCTAAATAATGAAATTAGGTTGCCTTCACAATCAAGCTATCTTATCCCATGAAAGTTATTGTACAAGCAACTAAAGTCAACAAATAGTTGTACAAATGCTTCTATTTGCACACATGGAGATTTAGAAGTCTAAAACACAACCAATTTCTAATGCAAAACTAATGATTTCTATCATAAAGAAAACAAATATTTATATAGTGTTGAATACAAAGAATGCCCTCCCATTGAAACCGTCCACTCTTTTATAAACATTGATTATTTCAATGTGGGTTATATTGGTTTCTATAAATGCCTTAGTTAGCGTTCATCGAATGCAGATCAAGATGCAATGCTCAATGTCGCCATCCGTAGTCTAACTTGTTTGAATCTCACTCTTCAATATCTCCTAGAATCTGAGCCGTTACACTTTGTGTGACGGAACGGCGCGTATCCTCTTCCATTTGGTTATTGCGAGATTTTGCTTGCGTATTAACAAAAATAGAGAGTTAAATTCCTTTTAACCATCTATTCAATGAATGATATGTTCATCAATAACATAAAAAAGGATATGTATCGAGTACTTGAACTTTCTGTGCTTCAATATTTTGCGAAAGCTGTTTCATACACGACATGATTTCGTCTATGCATTTTTCGTGTTCAATGGCCTTTGAATGTGTCTTCTCGCGGTATTCTTCCAGATTCTATTCGTCGGGTAAGGTAGATTAGGCATAATGCAGACATCATCGTATTCAGTTGTGTTGACATGAAAAAAAAAACATTTCAGACATCGATTTGCATACAACAAGAGACTCACTTGATTTACGATCCTCGCTTCTACAGTTTGCTTGAGGAGTGCTTTCATAATTTCTGCATGATCGGTCTTCAACGCGTCCAACTTCGACGACATCGGCGTTAGGAAATGGATATCGTGCAGGCGAACTCCCAATCGTACCGCATGAAGCATAGCGGAGTCGAAGCTGTCTTTGTAATTGCTGGTGTCGTTTAGTTCCCGGCGAATCTTCTCCATCTGAGTTTTAATTCTCTCAATCTCTCCTCGCTGAGTTAGAATTTCTACCTTATCCCTCTTCTGCTCTTCTCTGTACCTCTCAATCTCTACCTTATACTCCTCATTTTGATCCTTGAGCTCCTGAACTTCTCTAAGAGATGCATTGTGCACAGTATCGAGCGCTTATACCTCTTGATTGAGATGCGCAAGAGATAAAAGAGCGCGTTTGGCCATTCTAAAACTCAACAGATTATCAGAACTAAGATAAATTGTAATCTACTCTAAGACATACAAAACTAGTCGAGGACTGAGTTGGAGAACGCCAGACGCCAAGTAATCCATGTTCTCTCTGATCCCTTTTATGCCATAATTTTTTTTTCAAATACATTATTTTTTCTAGGCCTACTTATCGATTGCAATAATTTGAGACGATTATCTGGTGGCTTCCAGCTGTCAGAAGCGTAAATTGATTTTCATTCACGGGAATTAATGAGAAGATGTAAGTGTCATTTTTCATATCCTCATTGGACTAATGTATATAAATCCTATCATTTTATGGTTTTCCCAATTTTGTCATTAATCTTCCAAACTGAAAAGTGAATGTGGTTCTTGAGGCCTAGTCAATAATAACATTTTTGTCTATTAATATCACCAAGTGACAAATTTCATTCAAATCTTACATTGTTTTATTCTTTTCGTAAGTTTTTTGTTCCTCTTGATTTAATATATACACTTTTTCAATTCTAAATTTTTTTCTAGATTTGAAATGAAATTCAAATTTCTAAAGCTAAAATAAAGGCAACAATCTCAAATCCATCTTCAAAAAATTCATAATAAATTGGTTTTGAAGCTGCAAAAAAAAAGACACAAATATTAAAAATTAAAAAAAATTAAAATATATATGAAAGAAATGTATAAATGTTTGTCCTAATGTTTAAGAATCAAAATATATAAATAAAAACAAAAATATACCGTAATATTATGAAGATTAATAAGAAATTATGATATATTTCTCATAATAGTTAAAGTCATTATAATCCTTGGGCAAGTTTAAATCCAAGAATCTTATCTCATGTTTAGTACCACAATTATGATCCTTAAAACTTATAATGTCATTTGATGGTGAACAACATAATTTACACTAGAATTTCATGTCTTTCAAGTATTTACATCCATCTATTAAAGTCATAAAGATATAAAAATTTAATTTAATGGCAACCTCAGTTTTTTAGTAACAAAAAAAACTTGAAAACATTACATTACTTTAAGAAATTAAAATTAAAAATCAAATAGATGATTAAAAATAATATTTTTTTGTACCACTATACACTTTGGTTGTAATAAACCTTTAAACCGTTAAACTTCTAAGCCTTTAAATCGGTAAACTTCTAAAACCTTAAATTATTAGTAGAAAGGTTAAAAGAGATGAAAAAAAATTAAAAAATCCATTGAAAAGTTATTTACCATAGATGGATAAAAAATATTAAAAACCTTTAATCTTTTCTTCATCTTTTCTTCATTTTTTAGAGCATTCAACATTGTACAAAAGATTCAATACTAAATTTTAAACTAATATAGAAATAATAAGAATTTGAAAGTTTTTAAAAATAAATAAAAGTTATAAAAACGCGATTATATATCATGACGATGTAATATAAAAAGGCACTATATAAGATAGTTAAATAAAATAAGTTCATTCTAACCTTGTTTAATTCAAATATATTCATAAATATTCGATGTTGTAATACTATTGGACCAAATCTTGTGAGATTACAAAATTAAGTCTTGTACACGAAGACTTTGAAATCATACTTTGATTTTTTAACTTAATGGTTTTTATTCCACTTTGACTAAGATATTCTTCCTTACAATGATCTGTCAAGTTCTTTCATCAAACCTCTGATGATTTCATGTAAATATTTACATAAAGTGAGCCATAAAAATGTTTGGATAAAGCGTTGGAAAGCCAAGAAGAAATAATTAATTGGAGTCAATGCTTGGCAGAATATTGCTCGTGGAGATGGTCAATGGTCTGGTAAACTTACCAACTTTGGTAAGAGATTTTTTCTTCAATTGGCAGTTGATAGTATTGAAGATGTCAACAGACAACTAGATTGCAATAACATGTCTTATGCTAGAAAAGTCATGATTCGTTGTGGTTTGGCATTAGGTTTTGATGGCTCTTGGAGTTGAGATCAATTATTTCCACATCTTCAAGAAATAGTTGCTAAACATCGACCGTACTTTAATGGGCAAGATGTAGCTCAATATGGAAGGCCAATTCTATTGAACCTTTGCTTTCAGAGTCCCATGTTGTTAAGGTTTCTTCTGTGGAATCTATAATACAAAAACATCGCTTTAAAAATCGTTATAGGCAATCGAGTAGCTATAACCATAATAAACTGAATGCCTTAAAGAACACCTCTTCTTCTATTAAGAACCATGGTAAACATTCATCAGAGACGCGTTCTTGTCACAAATGTGGCAGAGTGGGACATTTAGCAAATGTATGCCGAACATCAAACTATTTTGTAAAAATGTTTCAAAAAAATAAAAAACTTCGAGCCCAAGGTTGTGAAGCTTATACCATGAATGCATCCATAGATCTCTATAGAGATGATAACAGAGTAGCGATGGTTGCTAAGGACACTCCCACTAGTCAGTCTTGTAATGCGCTCTTTACCTCTACAACTACTCATACAATCTTGCGAGATAAACAATTTTTTGATGTTAATAATCTTTCAACTTGGCAAATCAAAAATTTAATGACTGTGGCTGAATCGAATGTGTTTTGTTTCCAAGATGGTTCAGCAAAGGTGATTTTGCCTAAAGGTGCCACCATTATATGCATGCGTGCTATGTATTCTCCCTCTATGCCTTAGAACTTGATCAGCTATCGAGATATGTGCACCAACGGTTTTCACCTCTCGACTAGAACTATAGATAAACGAAAGGCTCTGGTTTTATACAAAACAATAAAATTGTAGATACAACCTTTGCTATAACAAATAGCTTGTATTGGATTCTAATCCAACCACATATTGTTTTTAGTTTTGATATATCCTTTAAAGATAATAAAACTTCCCTTTGACATGAAAGATTGGACCATTTAAGCTCAATTTTGTTTTAAAAAATTATTCTTTGTATTGTTGGTCATAATTAGCAACCAGTAGATGTCAATTCTATGACATTGTGTCATGCATGTGTATAAGGCAAGTTCATTGCCAAGCCATTTTCATGGAAACTTTCCCATTAATTGTCACCAATACTATCTAGACTACAAGGTGATATTTGTGGCCCAATATCTTTTATGTCTGGATCATTCCAATATTTTTTTATTTTGGTGAAGGCATCGGGCAAATAGTTGAATGTATCTTTATTATCATCTAGAAATTTGGCTTTTGCCAATTTACTTTCTATATTGATCCATTTTGAAACTCATCTCCTTGATTATCCAATCAAAACATTGTCGTACGCGCAGTCTAGACATAGGTATCTTTAACACCACAAAAGCGTTAAGATGACACGAGTTATCGTCCTAGGGAATTCCAGATGTTGTCGCGATAGATATGTTTCCGGAACTACGGATCTACCCGGAAATGACAATCCGCTGTAGGATCCGGCACAACACAAACACCAAGTTCCGGGAATACTATCTTCCGGAATCAAATCCGGATCCACCTTGATCCGGATTTCTACTCTCACTATCCGTCACACCAGTTTTTGGTACCTCTGTTTTACCCTCAGAGGATCCTCACTTGCTCTTTCCGAGGGGTGGGGAACATCGCCATTCAAATAACACACGTATCAACTCCTAAACAACAAACAACTATCCGTCCTCAAAATTCTCAGTCCGGTACGGAGGAAAGATGGTCACCCTCACAACTTTCCGGCTGGCCACCCGGAAGGTAGGTCACGCAGAGATATACCCTCACCCGCCCTTACTACAACGACACTCAGCTATTTTCTGGATCAAGCTTTCGCCTACTCTTGAGGTTGGCAGACCTTCCAGTGGTTTGGGAATATTCCACTAGGCAGTTGCCGACTTCCGCACGGGACTACTCTCGAGTTCCCGGACTAGCTCCCTGACCACTACCGGATCCCACCAGATCACCGTTCCAGCGATTTAAAGGCACCACGCACAGCTCCTCACTCGTAAACTAGACTCAATCCGCAAAACAACCATGGATAGTTGGAATCCGGAACTAAAGGACTTACTTCCTAGCTATCGACCGTTCTTGAGGTTGACAAACCTTCCGATGGTTTGGGAATGTTCCACTTAGCGGCCGCTGACTTCCGCACGAAACTACTCATGAGTTCCGGATTAGCTCCTTGACCACTACCGGATCCCATCGGATCACTGTTCCAGCGATTTAAAGGCACCACGCAAAGCTCCTCAAGTTCAATCTAAACTACTCTACAAAACACCTTCAGCCGGATCCGGATACCAACCAATCTGGATTCCTACCTTGCACACTCTCCCGGATACACCCACACACAAGTAATCAAGACGCGATACGCAAAATAATGATTCCCAAGGTGTTTATTCTTGGATGCTCAGATTGAATGACACAAAATGGAATGACAGACCACAAGCCGGCCCGCCCTTAAAAACCAAAACAACACGACCAAAACGGTCCAAAGAAAAAGCGGCCAACGGCCAACTGAAAATCCAGACAACGACCAAGTGACCGTTCCGGGAAAAACGGAAAGCCGTTAACTTCCTAGAAAACCGGAACTAACTAGCATTCCGGATCAGCGGGTCCCACATCCGGAAAACCCGCGATGAAAACAAAACACTAAAACTAACAATCCAACTGCGCTACCTAGTCATTTACCCTTCCGGGCCTTTTTCGCTGACGTTCCACCCTTCGAAATCCGAATTGGCGCCTTCTGCCGGATCTGCTTCGGCGAGGTGGACTTCGTTGCGGATCGAGTCCTTGGCGGACCCGGATCCGTCTCCGCATACTCCGACTCGGAAGATGAGTTCGTTATTGCCTCTTCTTCATTCGACTCGAGGACCTCCTCCGGATCGCTGCTAACCTTCCGCCTAGTGGCCTTCTTCTTCTTCGGCCTTCTTCTAGCGGATCGAAGTGGCCGACCAACTGGCGCATCTCCTTCAATGCGACCTCGATCCGCGCCTCAAACTCTACCAAGATCTTTACAACCTTGGTTCCGGAAATATCACCTTCCCGGGTCATCTGGTTGTTTCAGAGCGCGGATCTAGTGATGATATCCGCTGGTGGGTTGATGAGGTCCCTCAGTTTCCAGACCAACTCCGTCGCATCCGTCGCTCATTTATTAGCGGTGTTCATCTCCCTTTCCGCCCAGGTCGCACGGTTTTGAAGATGATCGCGTTCCGCCTCCACTGCCCGGATCCGGCCCTCCAGCAAGCGAACCATCTCCGAATCCGGTCTGCTCTTGATTGCCTCCACAATCTCCGTCTCGTCTGCTACCTCATCGTGCAGACTCTCCGGATCAGAGTGGCCATCCGATCGTTTGATGCCTTCTGTCTCCGCAGCCAGGATATTGTGGACTCGAAGATATCTAGATCCGGATCAGTGTTCCGGGATGGAACAGGGTCCGGAAGCTGGCTCTTCCCTCTTAATTCCGGGTCCGTGCTCTTCCGGTGGGAGTCGTGCCTGTCCGGTGAGTTATACTCTAGTTCCGGCTTTTCCTCTTCTTCTAGCTCCTCATCCGTCGGATCTGAATCCGGAGGAAGACCGTACCGGAGCAGGCTATCTCCCTACCGGTAGATGATGTCTTCCGGACTGCTAAGTACCTCCTGCTTGTGATACAAGTGGAGGAGGTACGGACTGATGGGACTCGATTTCTTTCCCACCAAGTTTCCGGAAAGTTTATCCACGATCAACTGGATAATGAGCCCCCAACTAACTAGTCTAGGAGCCGGTTTCCTTCTTTCCCCTAAGGCTCCAAAGATAGTGTTTGCTAGGGTTATTGTAATCCGACTGGACTTTTCCGGATACAGGATTGGGCTGAGAAACTCTAGGAGTCTTTGATCCCTAGGGTTCCGGCAGTCAGACGCGGTGTAACCCTCCTTCGGATCCGCCGGGTTCCGGAACCTATCCGCGGTAAATTTCTCCGGCCGGCCGGCCCATCCGGATCCTCTAGTGGACGCGAAGTAGACTCCGGCCCATATTTCTGCTGTCCAGGACTTTAGACGACCCCTAACGGTTAGGTGGTACTGATTTGGAGCGCCATAGACTATCTCGTCTATCATCTCCTCGCTCCGGATGTTCCAGGGTCTTTTCAGAAACCCTAGACACCCAATATCCGTCAAGTCGTCCTCCAGCTGATGGTGGTGTTCCGGATTCTCAGGGATTTCCGAACTGATCATCCGGGCCGTGATCCCTGACTTCCATTGCACACTGGGCCCTGCCATAACCACCGACATACTCTATCCTCACTTCCGACTCACTTCCGCTAATGTTTCCACTAATCTTCCGTCCTACTTTCCGGTGCGATTGGCACCGGCCTCCCCTTCTCTCCCTAACGCGTTCCTATCTCACCACACTTTCATTCACTAAGCGCCATCACGATAATCACGCGGAGAAAGAGGAAGAATGAAGGAGACAGCGGGGGTTAAGTAGTTTTCGGCCTGGCGTTTCCGTAAGTTCCCTAGCCGGACTAGGCTCTAGGGCCTACTCGGCCAGAACTTTCCGGTTTCTGGATTAGGGTTAGGGTTTCCGGATAGGGTTTCCAGATCCGACTGTAACCCTAATTACAGTTTAAGGTTTTCCGTAAAGCCTCTAATTCCTATTTCTGGTTTTAGGCTTTCTATTCCCTACCTATTATGGAAAATTTGAAAATTTCTACTCTATATATTTACTATTGTCTATTATTTCTGTTTATGTAGATGTTGCATACTTCCACAAACATTACAAATGGATAATGCTCAAGAGTTTTGTTAAAAATCTTTTGAACATTATTGTATTGCTATGGGGATTGAGTTAACTTATTCTGTTCCATATGAACATACTCAAAATGGTTTAGCGGAGTTTTTTATCAAACGGATTCAGCTCATTACGAGGCCCTTACTTCTTCATGCAAATTTGCCTTCATCTATGTGAGAACATGTAGTTCTACATGCTGCAAATCTAATTTGCCTTCGTCCTTCAAGTGTGGATATTGCTTCTTCATAAGAGCTTCTCTTGGGTCGTGTTCTCAATGTATTTCATTTACGAGTCTTCGGTTGTCGAGTATGGGTTTCAATTCCAGAACCTCAACACCATATCATTGGCTCTCATCAATAAGAAGGTATTTATATTGACTTTGATTCTCCAAGTATTATCCGTTATATTACTCCATCAATTGGTACATTACTCCGTGCTTGTTTTGTTGATTGTCGATTTGAAAAATATATATTTTCATTTTTAAAAGGAGGAGCATCTACTTCAGAGACTTCTATTGACCTTACATTTCAAGCATCTTAGACATTTACATCAAATCCTGATCCAAAGATATCTATGATTAAAAGTGAAGTTTTTAAGATTTTGCATTTGCAAAAGATTGCCGATCAAACACCTAATGGCTTTAATGATGCACCACAAATTATTAAAAATGTATTGTGGTACAGAAAATGTATGGGATAGAGCAAAAACGGACATCAATGATTCTTTCATTTGTATGATTGTAAAGAATTTTTCTTACAAAGAAGATGATCTTCAGTCACGTACAATTGAAGAAGCGATGCGTGGCTTAGATTAGCTGAAGTGGAAAGCTGCTATTGAAGAGGAGTATGCTTCTTTGAACAAAAGACAAGTGTTTGGTCCTATTGTATACAATTTCACTACTCGACCTCTTGGATACAAATTGGTATTTGTACACAAACGCAATGACAAAGGTTACATTATTCGTTACAAAATTTGGTTGGTTGGTTGCTCAAGGTTTCATACAAAAGTTTAGTATTGATTATAATATTACTTATTCTTCAGTTATAGATTCCATCACTTTTCGATATATTCTAAGAATGGTAGTTCATGCCTATCTTGAGATGTGTCTCGTAGATGTAGTGACAATTTATCTTTATGGCTCACTTTATGTAAATATTTACATGAAAGTTCCTCTTGATCTTGAAACCACCAGTCCAAGTCCATCTATCTCATGCAAACATCGTGGCGTAATGACGTTAAATTACAACATGCATTATATAGTTTGAAACAGTCTGACCGTATGTGATATCAACGACTCCGACAGTTTCTTATTGAACATGGTTTTATAAATGATGCCTTACTTCCATGTCTCTTTATTAAAATAGACAAATATAGATTTGTTATTTTTGTCGTTTATATTGATGACTTAAACCTTGTAGGCACCAAATCTGAATGTACTGCAACCACTCAGCTTCTTATTCGTGAATTCAAAATGAAGTTACTTGGGAAAATTACATTTTGCATTAGTTTACAAGTTCTTCATATGAAAGATGATAAAAAAAATTCTTTCACAGTCCACCTTTATAAATTGAATCTTCAAAAGATTCAATATAATTGACGCTTACCCGTTGTCTACACCTATGATTGATCGTAGTGCAAAAGAAGATGATCTCTATCACCCTTATAAGGAGGAGGAGGAAACATTGGATGAACAATATCCATACCTTGCAGCGGTTAGAGCACTCTTGGATTTAGCTACAATTACTAGGCTTGACATTGCATTTATAGTTAGTGTCTTCGCAAGGCATAGTTTCCGGCCTACACTACGACATTGGAATGATATTAAACATTTTTTTTGTTATTTGAAAGGAACTTAAGATTTGGGATTACATTACTCTCGATTAGTGGATTCAACATTAGTTGGATATGTTGATGTTGGATATAGATCTGATCCTACAACATCTAAATCTCAAGCGAGCTATGTTTTTTTACAACATAAAGCTGCAATATCTTGAAAATCTGTAAAGCAGACTATTATTGCAACATCATCAAATCATGCAGAAATTATTGCTTTACATGAAGCATCTTGAGAATGCATTTGGTTAAGATCAATTGACAAATTTATTCGAATAAGTTGTAGATTACCACATGATGATTCTCCAACTATATTATATGAAGACAATAGTGCTTGCGTTGCACAAATGCAAATAGGTTTTGTTAAGGGTGACTGAACAAAACATATTGATCCAAAGTATTTCAGTTTTACACATGATTTGATTACCAACAAGGCCTTTGAAATCAAAAAAGTATCATCAGTTGATAATCTTACTGATCTCTTCACTAAGGCTCTTTCATTATCTGTTCATCGCCGACTTATTCATGACATTGATATGCGGTGATTTAATATTTTAGAGCTAGAAATTCAATAAATTTTCTTTATGAAAATTTGTAAACCTTTTGATATCCTTCCATAGATTTTTTCCATTGGGTTTTACTATGAGAATGGATTAATAAAGGTATTGTATTCTTTTTCCTTCATCTGTGGTTTTGTCCTTGATTATAATCAAAGTTTTCTCAAATAAGGTTTTAATGAGGCAGCAACCGTAAACTCACAAGATTAGTAGATTACGGAAATTACATACAAAAGGTGGGGATCGTGGTGAGAACCGCGGTTTGGGTTCAATGCTAGAGCTCGTTAATCATCTTGAGGTGTCTTGCATCTTGTCACATCACAACTCGTGAGTGGGATAGTGGATCGATTGTTTATTCCTGCCTCACTAGCCATGCCAAGCTACGGGTTTTCCGAATCAGTCGACGAGGCCGACGAGTATTGAACCTCGAACCAATCGGTTGACCACTGGTTTATGAAACCAGCCGACCAAGTCTACGACTTGGCGACAATGACTGATTTTTTTATTGATTTTATAGACTCTATCGACTAGTTCATATTAAATTTTTATTTTATATTATTTTACTTATATTATGTTGAGCGAGGAGCGGGGGTGCTATTTTGTGAGCTTTGAAGCGGGAGCCCAAGAGCCGTGAGTTTGTGAGCCTACAATTTTAAAAATTTTGGAGGGGGATTTGTTGGATTAGGACCTATTACCATGGATTAGAATGAAGGTGATTTGGAGGCTAATCTTGAAAAAAAATTATGGAAATGGAAGATTCTTGATAATAAAATACAACAAGGAATATCATATATATCAAGAGATTTTTTGAAAGGTTAGGGGTTTGGAACCCTCAAAAAAATTCAAATTAAAAAATAAATTAAAAATCTATTATTTATATTAAAAATTAATATTATTATTTCACCCCCTAGAAAACCTTCTTGATATCTAATGGTCCCTTGGATTTGAAGCTCTCAAAATTTTTATTTTTATTTTTTCAAATTTTTTTTCCATGACTTTATCTCATCTAGAAACCCCTCTCGGTACAAAGAGGTTCCTCGAGGATTTCAAAGTGTGGGACTCAAAAAAATTAAAAAATATATTTATTTTCAATTTCTTTTTCAATTTTCTTTTCAAAAATCTTTTCAATTTTTTTCCTGAATTCATTACCTCTAGAACTTATCTTGGTATCAAAGGAACTATTGGAGACTTTCAGATTTGACACTTTCAAAAAAGAATTTAAAATAATAAAAAAATATTTATATAATAATTAATTTTTTTGCGACTTTGGCACCTCCATATCCTTTTTGGTACCAAGATATGCTTTGCATGTGTTAGGGTTTGGGACTCTCAAATTAAATAATAAAAAATTTTAATTTTTTAATTTTTTTTGCTTGTTAAAAGTTCCAAACTCCAAACTCCCAAAAGTTGCAAAAAAATTAAAAAATTAAAAAAATGGTGTTGATTTGTTTTTGTTTTGTTTTTTGTAAAAGTCTAAAACTCCAAACCCTACAAGGCGTCTCTCTGTACCGAGAGTTTTTTCTTGAGGTGACAAAGTTGAATTTTTCTTTTAAATTAAATAAAAAAAAAATTTAATTTATAAATTTTGGTTGGAAGTTCCAAACCCTAAACCCTACTAGAGGTCTCTATACTGAGAGGGGTTTTAGGGGGTAACAAAATTGCGATTATTTTTTTTTTAAAAACAAAAAAAACTCATTTTGGGTTGAAGTTCTAAACCTCAAATTGTGTCAAGGGTATCTCGGTACCGAGAAACCCCTTGCAGAGTTTGGGGATTGGAAATCTCAAGGAAAAATAATAAAAAATAAGATTTTTTAAAATTATTTGAAATTATTGAATTTATTTTGCGACTTCATCACCTCCCCAAAACCCTCTCGGTACAGAGAGACCCTTAGCAAGGTTTGGAGTTTGGATTTTTCAACCAAGTTTTTAGTTTTTTCAATTTTTTTTGGCAACTTTGCCACCTCAAAAAACCCTCTCAATACAGAGAGACCCCTGGCTGGATTTGGGGGTTTAAGACTTTAAAAAAAAAAAAAAATTCAAATTTTTTTTTATAACTTTGTCATCTCAAAAAAACCCTCTCAGTAACGAGGGACCCCTTTCAAGGTTTACGGTTTGGGGACTTTCATTTTTTTTTAAATTAAATTTAGAAAAAAATAAATAAACTTTTTCTCTTAAGTTTTTTTTCTAGAACTTTGTCACCCCAAAAAACCCTTCTTGGTACGAAGAGACCTCTTGTGGGGTTGAAAATTTAGGATTCTCAAAAAAATTTAAACTAAAAAAGAAAAAAAAAAAAAAGTATTTTTATTGTATTTTTTCTACAACTTGATCACCCCAAAATATCCCTTTCAGTATCAAGAAATCCCTTGCGGTTTTTTGGGTTTGGGACTCTTAAAAAAAATAATAATTAAAAGATTTTATTTTTATTTATTTTTCCTTTATTACAACTTTGTAAACCCTTAAAACTCTATTTTGTTACCAAAGGACCCTTTATGGAATCTGGAGTTTCGTACTCTCAAAATTAAAAATTAAATATTAAAAAAAATCTATTATTTGTTTGTTTCCACGGCTTCGCCATCTCAAGAATCCTCTTGCAAATTTTGGAGTAGGAGACTTTGAAAACACTTACTTTTTTTTAATTTTCAAATTTTCTTTTGAGTGTGTGAATGTGTATCACAACTCCATTACCCTCCAAAAAAACTTTAGGCACTAAAAAGTCCCTTTGGAGGTTTGGCGGGTATGACATTCTAAAAATTTCCTCATTTTTATGAGATAGTGTTTACTGCATGAGCCCTTTATCAATTGTCCAAAATATTTGTTTTCTCTTGGAATTTTTTCAAAAGCTTGATCATTAACAAACATTTTCACAAGAAGAACAAAAATGGGCCTTGAGGTGGATTAAAGTTGTCGTCTGTCAACGTGCCAAGCCAAGCACAAAGCATATGCCAACAAGGCCCCACAGTCATAGGTCCACGGTCATAGGGATGAAAATCAAAATCAAAATTTTGAAATGTCTTCATTTTTTCTTTGTTGGCGTCAAAAATTTCAAGTTTTTTTTAGTTGATGCTTTGGGCTCACAAAACATATGCTCACAACTCCTAAGGTCATGCTTTTAGGTTCACAAACTAGCGTTGTTGAGCGAGGAGGAGCGTTAAGATACCTAGTATGAACGCTTACCGTAATATGGTGAGTGACACGTGTCATAAGGATTAGGTAGAATTCTTTTGACCAATAGGAAAAAACAATTATTCATTGTCTCTCATCTTTTCTCCCATTGTATATACTTCAAACTCCCTAATGAAGAAGTATTCTTTTGAGTGTATTTTTGAGATTTTTACAACTTTGCATTTTTGTTTCGTTTATTATACTCAACAGCTTGGAAGGTCAAAGAACACTAGATTTACAATTCATCCGTAAGAATTACTTACTTACGTTGCTAGAGCCTGTGTATAACTTTTTGACTTAAAGGTGGAGTGAGAAACATTCACAATCTACAAGGCCTGATATTGCATTTGTAGTTAATGTTCTTGCAAGGCATAGTGCATGTTCTACACTTCGACATTGGAATGATATTAAATACATTTTTTGTTATTTTAAAGGGACTGAAGATTTAAGACTACATTATAGTCGATCACTGAACCCAACATTCGTTAGATATGCTAATGCTAGATATAGATATAAATCTGATCCTACAACATTCAAATCTCAAACAAGCTATGTTTTCTTGCAACATGGAGCAACAATATTTTGAAAATTAGTGAAGCAAACAATCACTACAACATCATCCAATCATGCAAAAATCATTGTTTTATATGAAGCATCGAGAGAATGTATTTAGTTGAAATCAATTGGCAAATTTATTCGGTCAAATTGTGGATTATTTTACAATGAATTTCAAATTGTTTTATACAAAGACAACAACGCCTGTGTTATTCAAATGTAAGAAGGTTTTATCAAAAGAGATTGCACTAAACATATTGACTTTGAATATTCTGGTTTCACTAATGATTTGATTACAGAAAAAGCACTTAAAATGAAGAAAATTACTTCAATAGATAATCTTGCCGATTTATTTTTCAAGGCTCTTCTGTTATCTATCCATCGCTGACTTATTCATAACATTAGAATGCAATGGCTTAATATTTTAAAACAAGAAATTCAATAGATTTTCATTTAAAAAATTATTAATCTTTTGATATTCTTCTATGGATTTTTTTCATTGAGTTTTACCATGAGAATGAATTGATAAGGGTGTTGTATTCTTTTTCCTTCATCTGTAGTTTTGTCCTTGATTATAAACAAGGTTTTCTCAGATAAGGTTTTAATGAGGCAACAACTATAAACTTTCAAAGATTACGAAAAATTTACATAGAAAAAAATGCGGTCATGGTGAAAACCACAATTTGGGGTTCAATACTGAAGTTTGTTAACCAACTTAGGATGCCCTGCATCTTATCACATTACAACTCAAAGGTAGGATAGCGGGTCGACTATTATTCCTACCTTACTAGCATGTCAAGCCACAAGTCTCTGAATTAATCATCACGGTTGGCGAGAATTGAACCGCGAACGGGTTAATTGACCACAGACGTATGAAACCAGCCAACTAAGTTCACAACTTGACAACCTCGTTTGTCTTTTAGTCAATTTTATTACCTTCATCAACTAGTCCGATTTTCTCTCTTATTATTTCACCGTTATTCTATCGAGTGAAAATGAGTATTAAGAAATGTAGTGTGAACACTCTCTATAATATGGTGGAGGATTAGTCAACACAATATTTCTTAGCCTATAAGGAGAGAGTATTATTCATCATCTTTCTCTCTTTGTATATACTTCCTACATTCAATGTTAATATATGTATTTCTCTTCTTGCATACTTGAATGTTTGACTTCTTTCTGTGTTTTGTTTTGTTATATATTTGCAACAATAATTATCCTTCTATCTATTCACATCAGCTTGAGTTAACAGTATTTGATCTTTCAACCTGAGTTGAATATGTAACCAAGACGTAGATTCTCAAAGTACAGAACAAGCCGGCATCTACGTCGATCGGTACACTCCTCTGCAGTTCAATATAAAGTTCCCGCCATTCAGCTTCCACATCCTGTGCCGGCACTCTCTTTGCCGCCAGCCCCGTCATCTCCCCGTTCCCGCGCTCTCGCCTCCAAGAAGCTTTAATTTGCTCTGCTGCTCCTCCTCCTGCTCAGTTGTCGTCGCCATTCAAGGTCTGAATTCCTTCCGATCCCTATCACCAGCGCGCTCTCTTCGTCAAGCTGTCCTCCGGAACTTCCTGTACTCCGCCGGTCCCGAGGCTCGCCATTCCGTTCCTGCAGCGTCGCCACATTGCGTCCACGAACGCTGCTGCGATTCGATCGAGCTGTGTGTGCATTTGGGGTCTCTGCTTGTGGTCTCGTCTCCAGTGCTTTGGTACTGCTTGCGCCTTGCGATGATGCGTTGCCGTCTTTGCTTCCTGGGTTTCGTCTCGTTCTTTGGGGTTCATTGGACGGGGTTTATGTCTTTCCCAGTCAGAATCCGGGGTTTTAGGTTTTGTGCCCCCCCAGTGGTCTTCGAATTGCATAGGGATACTAGGGTTGCTGACGCCGTGGTGTGTGGATGCTCCGCAGGTAGGTCATCAAGATGTTGGAGCTGAGGCTGGTGCAGGGTAGCTTGCTGAAGAAGGTGTTGGAATCCATCAAGGATCTGGTGACCGATGCCAACTTCGATTGTTCGACGACGGGTTTCTCTCTGCAGGCCATGGACTCTAGCCACGTGGCGTTGGTGGCGCTGCTGCTTCGTTCGGAGGGTTTCGAGCACTACCGTTGCGACCGCAACATTTCGATGGGCATGAACTTGACGAGCATGGCGAAGATGCTGAAGTGCGCGGGTAACGACGACATCATCACCATTAAGGCCGACGATGGCGGCGACTCGGTGACTTTCATGTTCGAGAGTCCTAGTAAGCCCCGCGTCACCCTTTTGAATGCTGCCCTTTGATCGGTGGGAAAGGAGCCCTTAGGGCATGGTGCCAAGGAGACGTGGCTCGGGTAGTTTCACTGTCGGCTGGCGTCGGGATGATATGCATGTGAGAAGGCAATGATTGATTGTGAATTTGGTGGTTGCACTTCCAATTTGTCCTGGGTCTCTGTCCCAGCGTGGGCCTCGGTGTGTTGTTCCCTGTGGTGCAGCGTGTGAACGATCGTTTGGTTCTGACGGTGAGTGCAATGTCCTGTTTCAGATCAAGAGAGGATATCTGACTTCGAGATGAAGCTGATGGACATCGACAGCGAGCACCTGGGAATCCCTGAGACCGAGTACGAGGCCATCGTGCGAATGCCCTCTGGCGAGTTCGCTCGCATTTGCAAGGATCTGAGCACCATTGGTGACACAGGTAGTGATGCTGTTTTTCTTGTGTTGGGATTTGGTGATGCTTGCTTGATCGATTGGGGCATGGAGTTGTTGTTCGAATTCGTCGTTTTCCGAGTGCATTTTTTCAGGCTGTATCTGTATTTCCCCGAGTGTACAGTCTCACTTGGTTATCTGTTGTGGGTGTGAGTAGTTGGCTTCCTTAATTGGCATGTGGCTTTGGTGTGTGCGTGTTTGGTGTGCTGTTCGCTGGAGTTTGAATTGAGGTTGAGTTTTCTGTGTGCGCAGTGGTTATCTCTGTGACGAAGGAAGGAGTGAAATTTTCGACCGGGGGGGACATCGGTAGCGCCAACATCGTTTGCAGGCAGAACACGTCAGTTGATAAGGTGAGTGGTGTCTGAATGCGAACGCGTGACTGTGTCGAGGGTTATTTGGAGTGTGTTTGGGTGGTTGCGGAAGGGTGTGAGGTTTTCTTGTGAGGAGGGCTTCTCAGCTCAGAATCTGCTCAAGTCACCTTTACAGTGTCGATTTTTTCTTGAAGCTTTAGAGGGACAAACAAAGAATTCATTGACAGAAATTTCAACTGAAATTCTCTTCAGAAAGGTGTATTAGATGTTGTATTCTGAAAAGCGGTTTCGTTTAGGATTGATTTGTGTCGAATTCACCTTTATTTCTCATTTGTTCGTAAGGGAATCCTCCACTAATTTGATGGAGAAACCAAATTCATTGCAAGAGTGCGTATTGACGTGTCGCACGTTTTTTTCAGGAGGAGGATAAGACTGTGGTGGAGATGCAAGAACCTGTGACGTTGACATTTGCGTTGCGTTACTTGAATTCTTTCACGAAAGCCACGCCTTTGTCGAGCACGGTGACGCTGAGTATGTCGAAAGAGTTGCCCGTTGCCGTCGAGTACAAGATTGCCGAGATGGGTCACATCAGGTTCTATCTTGCCCCGAAGATCGAGGAAGACGACGACATGGCCACAAGCTAAACGGAGCGACTTGGGCGCGTGTTGTTCTTTTACATTCCGGTTTTGACCCCCTGCCAGCAAGAGCGCTGCAGATTAGTTGTGGGAGGCCGTGTACATGAGGTTTGCCTGTTTGTGGCCGCGGGTTGCGTGCTGTACGTTGTCTTGTTCATGAATTGTGAGGATTATGGTGTGCACTATTTGTGGGCGCCGTTCAGATGTGTTGGTTAGATGTTTATAGGAATGGAATGACGAGGATATGTGACCAATGTGTCCGATCACTGTCTTGACAATCGAGTGGATTAAATCTCGGAGTGACAAACTCAATACGAAATTTATTGCTTGAAGGCCTTCATTTTCATTTTTTTGGTATGATGGGAACTCAAGGAATTAAAATTTATTTAGAGTTGCTTGACTTGGATTTGATCTATTTTGGTGTGCTTGCATATGTTAGCCCCTAAGTGCTCATGAGACCATTTTATGATTCCTGTCTGGCTTTGGGCGGCATTTTTGGTTGGGAAATTTCCTTTTTTTCAAATGCAACCATAAAGGAGCTATGACGTGATTGATGAATGGTGAAGTACTCCAAGCCTTGAAGTGAATTGATCTAATTGAAAAATGGAGGATTTAATCATATACTGTATGGATGACATAGTCAATGGGGAAGAGGGCTTTGACATTTGACCCCATAGTCAAAGACTTTGGTGTTTCAATTTTAAAGTTTCCAATTTAAAATTGCAGATGAATCTGAAAATATTGCATGTGGTGAAAATTTGAACTTAAAAAAACTACTTGACAAAATTTATCTTCTTTTGGAATTTTTGTAGATATTTTTGTAGTATTTGTTATGGAATTGTTATTTATCAAAATTGTATTGAGGTCCCTAAGTGCCCATCTATTCCTGGTTTGTTACATACTATTGAATTTTTTCCATGGGTGGATTATGAATGGTTTGTGAGTCTTGCACTTCATTCTACTAAGATGTGTTTTATCAAAAATTGCTACTTTATAGAACATGGGAAAAAATAGAGAATTTAAAATAAAAAATTTCAATAGTATCAAACTAACTTAGACTATTGTAGGAATGTAGAATTTTTATAAGAAACTTTGATCATATAGATTGCAAGATTAAAGGTAGACAAAAAAGGTTTTGAATCTATGTGGTCAAAGTTTTTGAACTTTAATTCATTGAAGTGAGTTTTGCATGAAACAGAGGGTTTTTTTTACAATTGTATGCTATGTCATCTATTATATTAAGTTCGTGGGGGGTCTTGATAAAGTGTCACAACCCTATCACAATTATTGTTACAAAATCTATCATGTTTTCATCATGGAGAATTATCATTAGGTGAGATCTGGGGGGTTGGAGGGCCTTTTCGATCCTGTTCTTAGGTTGAGTATATTTTTAATCCCTCCGGTGTCAAGTATTTTTTTTTTCTAGAAAGATTTTTTTTTTAATTAAATTAAATCCTTAAAATGAAAATAAAGTTTAATTAATTTATTTTTAATTTTAAAAAAAGAAGTGACTTAGCAATCTCTCGGCCAAGTTAGCATAGCTTGCGAACGGTACATTTCAGTAGGTTTCAAGATGGGAACTCACAGCCCTCCAAAGTAACATGTAATGCATTCAATTATTTCATTTAATGTTCATAATGTTTATGCATTTGATTGTGGAATTGAGAATTTCTTTTTCTTTTTCTAGGTTACAGACGTAGGCCAAGCTAGTATTACTTACATACACACCAAAATTCAAAAGTAAAAGAGGGTTTTAACACAAGCTATCCCCTCAAAAGCTTTGGGGCATCATGACTTTTGCTTTGGATATTTGATTGATGAAAATTTTGAATTCCCCAAAAAGGGTCACATATCCACACTTTGAATCAAAATTTCAAAATGATCTATTCAAAATTGACTTTATAAAAACTTGCCCAAATTATCACCTAAAATCACTAATGAATCCCATCCCAATTGTATCCTAGGGACATGACTTTTTCCCCTTCACAATTCTTGGTGCTAACTACCTAATACATCTCACACAAATCACACTTCTACAAATGTTGGAAATGCTTGATCATCCTATGTTCAAATGCTTGAAGCAACACAAATAGCCTCAACTAATGAAATGAAGCTCATAAGGCCTTCAAAGTTTGATAATATTGCTTCAACCACCAGAGTACGTCTGTTTCGACTTTCAATTGAAGGTGGCATGATGGCTAACTTTGCTACAGAAATTGAACTAGCTGCCATGGTGCTCACGCAGCTAGCAATCCGCAGCTATGTTTATGGACTAGGTAATTGCAAAGCTGGGCAAGTTATAAAAAATAATTGCTAGTTAGAACCTACCAAGCAGTCGGCGGTGAAGTTGGTATTGATCTGCCATTATTTTTGATGACTTGAAATTATTGAACATAATCTCAATGTAGGAGAGTTGAGCTATTTTGACTACTTTGATTTCTTAAGCACTCAAAAAATGTCACAATGGTGAAACTCTCCTGCATTTAAATTATATTAGATGGATTCACAACTACTAAGCTAATATTGGTTGGTAGTAGTAGAGATTTCTCTCACTGGTAAACCAATGAAATTTCTACTTCTTATCCACCTTATTGAAATTTTCCACAAGCAAGGAGTGAGCATTATCAATCTTAATTTGCCTCTCCTTAACCAATCGAAACATGCCACCATGGGAAAACTCTTGTGCATTGAGATTATGATCAATATACCTGCTTCCATGGTTTTGTTGAGCTTTAATCATGAAGTTCACTAAACTAAGTGATTCTAAGGTACGTTGAATTAAACAACACTTAAGGTCTGACTTTTGAGCACATCACGAGAATTAATTTTGAAAATCTTTGTTCTTGCCAAGAGAAAATGGAACTCAATTTGGAAGTATATTTTATTAGTTATGAATTTCTTAGAGTCACTATGATCCTCTTTCCCAAACCAAGAGAAGGTTAAAACCTAAACACTTTCCACGAATGAGATCTTCGCATGCTACCAATTTTCATTGACTGATATTTAGTGGAGCTAAAGAGAGGTGATTTAAGCAGCCCGGTGGGATTTGGGATATTTTGTCTTATCCAGGAACTTGACCTTCATAGATTTGTAATGATCTATATTATCCCATACTGCATGCACTCTTGTGGTTCTTGAATTTCGAAGTCTTGTTCAAATATGCTTAAAATCTGTCGGTTCGTTACTTGGATTCCGATAGCATGTACCTGAAATGATCGAAATTGCAACCAACCTTGCATTTGTAGCAACCACAATCAGCATCCGCAATCAATGTTGGTAAACTGTTTCAGCTTGTGATCAAGCTGCAATCTGCTATGCACTCCAAAACGGTTAATCTATGGCTGAAAAATGTTGGTACCATCTAGGCTGGAGGTCTCATTTGGGGATTTCCGAGTAACAGTGGACAAAAGAAACCTCACCAAGCCTCAGGCAAACCTTGCCGAGTTCACCAACGGCGTCAATGGCCAGGACTTTTACGACCTGAGTAATGTAGTAAGGGTTATCCCTGACTATCTATGAATGCGTTTTGCATACCCTTCTCTAATTTTCCTGATTTGGGTATGGTGATACAAAATCTTGTCACAATGATGTCAGCATTATTTTCAGTAAAGGTTGTTTCAAGAACAACCAGACAATATCAGAAAAAGAATCTTTTTCATGATTCATCAGAAAGTCTCCCTATGATGACAGTGACCACACCGACAACCTCCCACTGTAGTCGACCATGGGGGAATCATGACAAACTTCCTGAAACATTCTGATTTTACTAAGAACCTTGCGTCACATATAGAACTAATTGGTTTTCTGTGATGCCTACAATCTGCCTCTATTGACATTGCTGGTGGAACTCCCATCTGAATAGCTTCTGCCAGACTCCAAACTTCCTCACCGATGGACCAGGAAATGGCTGCAGAAACGCAAACGGGCCTGGCAAAGAGCCTTGAAGAATGCATGCGTCAGTTCTTATTGGTTCTCCACGGACAATCAGAATACGGTATACGCTTGCAACATTGGCAGCATGGGCATTACTTTCCTCGATCCCTACTTGTAATTACAAATCCTTCACTGATATGAAATGAAAAATGAAGGAACGAGTTCCTCGGCATGGGATTCAACTTTGATGTGTTATTCGTTAAAATCAATTTGTTGCAACAAGATGCCCTCAAAGCCACCAAATTCAGCAACACTCCCCATGGCCTCATGTTTACTTCGCATCATCTCAGTGATGAGCGATTCGCGACTGCTAAACCACTCCTAACTGGAAGAATCCTTAAAGCAACCGAGGTGCGCATGAGAAATGTCCGCTTCGCAAAATAATCAGACTTCACAAACTCGTACAATATAGAATTCATAGCTTTAAAGCAGATAATGATACAGAATCCAAAATTAACCATCAACTGGCCATACGTTACCAGGGAATAGCACGAACCACCAAAATATTTCAGCATCACTTGCAAAACGAACTCCGGCATACCAGTCCCAATAAAATCCGGAGAAATGCTCGATAAAAATGATTTTCCAGCCCTGTACTTCATATAAAAAATTTCGTAACAAGCTAGACACCCATGGAACACAAAATGGCCACTCCGAGATTTAATCCACTCGATTGTCAAGACAGTGATCGGACACATTGGTCACATATCCTCGTCATTCCATTCCTATAAACATCTAACCAACACATCTGAACGGCGCCCACAAATAGTGCACACCATAATCCTCACAATTCATGAACAAGACAACGTACAGCACGCAACCCGCGGCCACAAACAGGCAAACCTCATGTACACGGCCTCCCACAACTAATCTGCAGCGCTCTTGCTGGCAGGGGGTCAAAACCGGAATGTAAAAGAACAACACGCGCCCAAGTCGCTCCGTTTAGCTTGTGGCCATGTCGTCGTCTTCCTCGATCTTCGGGGCAAGATAGAACCTGATGTGACCCATCTCGGCAATCTTGTACTCGACGGCAACGGGCAACTCTTTCGACATACTCAGCGTCACCGTGCTCGACAAAGGCGTGGCTTTCGTGAAAGAATTCAAGTAACGCAACGCAAATGTCAACGTCACAGGTTCTTGCATCTCCACCACAGTCTTATCCTCCTCCTGAAAAAAACGTGCGACACGTCAATACGCACTCTTGCAATGAATTTGGTTTCTCCATCAAATTAGTGGAGGATTCCCTTACGAACAAATGAGAAATAAAGGTGAATTCGACACAAATCAATCCTAAACGAAACCGCTTTTCAGAATACAACATCTAATACACCTTTCTGAAGAGAATTTCAGTTGAAATTTCTGTCAATGAATTCTTTGTTTGTCCCTCTAAAGCTTCAAGAAAAAATCGACACTGTAAAGGTGACTTGAGCAGATTCTGAGCTGAGAAGCCCTCCTCACAAGAAAACCTCACACCCTTCCGCAACCACCCAAACACACTCCAAATAACCCTCGACACAGTCACGCGTTCGCATTCAGACACCACTCACCTTATCAACTGACGTGTTCTGCCTGCAAACGATGTTGGCGCTACCGATGTCCCCCCCGGTCGAAAATTTCACTCCTTCCTTCGTCACAGAGATAACCACTGCGCACACAGAAAACTCAACCTCAATTCAAACTCCAGCGAACAGCACACCAAACACGCACACACCAAAGCCACATGCCAATTAAGGAAGCCAACTACTCACACCCACAACAGATAACCAAGTGAGACTGTACACTCGGGGAAATACAGATACAGCCTGAAAAAATGCACTCGGAAAACGACGAATTCGAACAACAACTCCATGCCCCAATCGATCAAGCAAGCATCACCAAATCCCAACACAAGAAAAACAGCATCACTACCTGTGTCACCAATGGTGCTCAGATCCTTGCAAATGCGAGCGAACTCGCCAGAGGGCATTCGCACGATGGCCTCGTACTCGGTCTCAGGGATTCCCAGGTGCTCGCTGTCGATGTCCATCAGCTTCATCTCGAAGTCAGATATCCTCTCTTGATCTGAAACAGGACATTGCACTCACCGTCAGAACCAAACGATCGTTCACACGCTGCACCACAGGGAACAACACACCGAGGCCCACGCTGGGACAGAGACCCAGGACAAATTGGAAGTGCAACCACCAAATTCACAATCAATCATTGCCTTCTCACATGCATATCATCCCGACGCCAGCCGACAGTGAAACTACCCGAGCCACGTCTCCTTGGCACCATGCCCTAAGGGCTCCTTTCCCACCGATCAAAGGGCAGCATTCAAAAGGGTGACGCGGGGCTTACTAGGACTCTCGAACATGAAAGTCACCGAGTCGCCGCCATCGTCGGCCTTAATGGTGATGATGTCGTCGTTACCCGCGCACTTCAGCATCTTCGCCATGCTCGTCAAGTTCATGCCCATCGAAATGTTGCGGTCGCAACGGTAGTGCTCGAAACCCTCCGAACGAAGCAGCAGCGCCACCAACGCCACGTGGCTAGAGTCCATGGCCTGCAGAGAGAAACCCGTCGTCGAACAATCGAAGTTGGCATCGGTCACCAGATCCTTGATGGATTCCAACACCTTCTTCAGCAAGCTACCCTGCACCAGCCTCAGCTCCAACATCTTGATGACCTACCTGCGGAGCATCCACACACCACGGCGTCAGCAACCCTAGTATCCCTATGCAATTCGAAGACCACTGGGGGGGCACAAAACCTAAAACCCCGGATTCTGACTGGGAAAGACATAAACCCCGTCCAATGAACCCCAAAGAACGAGACGAAACCCAGGAAGCAAAGACGGCAACGCATCATCGCAAGGCGCAAGCAGTACCAAAGCACTGGAGACGAGACCACAAGCAGAGACCCCAAATGCACACACAGCTCGATCGAATCGCAGCAGCGTTCGTGGACGCAATGTGGCGACGCTGCAGGAACGGAATGGCGAGCCTCGGGACCGGCGGAGTACAGGAAGTTCCGGAGGACAGCTTGACGAAGAGAGCGCGCTGGTGATAGGGATCGGAAGGAATTCAGACCTTGAATGGCGACGACAACTGAACTGGACCACGAGCAGGAAAGCAAACGAGCAGCAAAGCAAACCTGCTGGGGGGGGCTGGAGGGAGAGCAGGCAAGAGCGCGGGAACAACAGGTAGTGACGGGGCTGGCGCCAGAGGCAGGGCTGGATGTGAGTGGACAAGGGATGGCGGGAACTTTATATCGGTCGGATTCGTAGAATCTTCTGTGGGTTTCAAATTCTTCTCTACGTGGGTCTCTCAAATCCGATGACTTGGGGAACGAAGATGCGCTGCTATGTTTCAATTGCCTACATTTAACTCCTGAATACCCATGTCCTTGTCTGAGCTTCTTGGAATTTGCTCTAAATTTTACAAAATGCCAACATTTTAATAAGTTTTATCAATTTTATTTGAATTGTACCAGTCCAATTTCAATTTAGACATTTTAAAGATTACATGGGAAAAGAAAACACAACAATATCACTTATTGATTGAAAGATTCTAATATTTGATTACAAGGGTGTTAAAACTGTGAAAGTAATTAAAAATCTTTCAATCCTCTATTCACATATCAAATTAAAAAATTGATCATCATAAAATTATGAGGTTAAAGGTGATTTTTTTCCTCGAAGATTTAGTGAATTGAGGCTCCTTTCCATGAATCCTCAACACCTGAAAATCAAGATTTGCAATGGACATAATCTTAAATAGGAAAATCAAAATCATTTATTTCCAATATCAAACTTTTGATGCTAAAATTAAACTTCAAAAATAATTTTTCAAAAATACAAACTATTAAAAATAATAACTTGTTCGAATTTTATTTAACTTCAAAGTATTGTCAACACCAAAATTTGGTGCCTTAAACATTTAGGGTTTAAGAACCTTGAACATTATTGGTACATGAGATTAATTCTAATGGTTCACTCTTCAATAATAACATTCTTATGCACTAATTTGCAAATTATGCAAATTTAAGAGGTGCACTAATATTGTAGTTCATAACATTTTTAATGAAATCGATATTTTGTGGTCTATACTATTTACATACTATCTAAAATAGTATGAATGTCATTTGACTTTCATTATATTTTAATTTTTTTTATTCATTTTGCATCTAATTTTTTAGATAAATATATACCCCCTTAAGTTGCAATTCACCAAAATTAAATTGAAGGTCTCACACTATTCAAACTCTCACAATCAAAGATGTAATACATCTGATCAATAAAAGGATAAAAATCTAACTTTGGGGGGCTACCTTTCCTGACAAGGGCGACTAGCTATGGTTATCACAAGGCTCTAGGGAGTAAGAAAAGACTTCTTAACTTCATTCCAACTTCTTGCGCTCTGGGGACGCCGGTCAACTCCAAGAAAACCCCGCCGTATTTGATATTTGGAAGAATGTTGGTAATTCGGACACCTCCCGCTATCAGAATACTTCAAAACTTGTTGGGGCGTGTTATTAACATAAAAGAAGATAACCTAATTTTTAGTGATATTTTACCGCAACCCAGAAACTTTCCATGAATGTCCCCTCGTAGGTTTAAACGGTTGACCATCCAAAAAGAGTATCTCTAAAAGTTAGAAAATTTTGAAACTTCTTGGGAAACTTCTCATGGAGTTTTACAAGGGGTGCACAAAGTCTTGTGTCAGTCTTGCACATGGTTGATAGAAAGGTAAAACCACCCTTCCTTGATTTACTAGCAGTCAAAGATTTTTTTTCATGCGAGGGAATCTTGACGAATAGATTTCGCTTTTGACTTCCTAATTTGCTTTCGATCCTAAAATACCATCCGGTGGTCGTAAATCCTCTACTGGTCTGTCTTAAGAAAGTGACTCCTACATATTAACAATTGGGATTTCTAATATTTTGTCGATGGGATGGAAAAACTAAAACCTATCTTTAGAGATTTACGTAAGGATCTCTCTATCTCTCCTAGAATCAATTTAGCCAAGCATAGTCACATGTATTGGATTTTAAGCTATTTTGGGTAAGTTCCTTAGAAGCCTATTGACTCCCACTACTTCATGGTTTTAACATATGTACAAGTGGATTTGGGGGGTATTTTAGAAATGAAAGTCTATTTATAACCAAAAGCTATACTAGCATGTGACATGCATATTTTGGTTTAACACTCTTGCACTACTAGAAAGGCATGTCCACAAGAACAGAAAACCAACTAATTTGTGTTATTTAGAGTAGTACAATGATCATTTTGATCATATCTGTTGAAAAACAACAGAATGGCAAATACTTTCTGTTGTTTTGGATAGTGCAATGACCAAATCAACAAGTTTCTGTTGATTTGAATTTTTTTTTAATCTTTTTGGAATCTTTTTTTAATCTTTTTTTAATCTTTTTGGAATCTTCTGGAATCTTTTTGGAATCTTTTGGAATCTTCGGGAATTTTATGAGAATTTTCTAGATTCTTCATGGAATCTTTTAGGAATTTAAATATAATGATTATAAAAAAAATTGAACATGTGAAATTAGTGTTTTTTCAATTCAGCAGACTTTGGAGTCCAATCTCTCATAGTAGAACACATTTTTTCACAAAACTTGTAACTAAAAATAGTTGTAAAATCAAGCTATCTTTCACCTCCAAAAATCCGTTTGGAATTTAGATCCTCCAATCAAAAGTTATAGATAAAAATCAGAGAGGGGTAGTTATGAACATTTATTTAACATTGTCAAACATCCTCTCTGATTTCTGTTCATAACTTTTGATAGGAGGATCAAAATCACGAACGGATTTTTGGAGGTAAGAGATATCTTAAATCTACAACTTTTCTTAGTTACAAGTTTTGTGAAAAAATGTGTTCTAATATGAGTAAATGGACTCTGAAGTCCGCTGAAAATATGGAATTATTTTAAAAAAAAATTTAATCATTCACAAATTGGTATTTTAAAAATTCAGTAGACTTCAGGGTCCATTTTCACATAGTAAATCTACTTTTTTTCTTAAACTTAGAACTAAGAAAAGTTGGAAAACAAACTTAACTTTCATCTCCAAAAATCCGTTTGCAATTTCGATTTTCCAATAAGAAGTTATGGGCAAAATTCAGAGAGGGCCATTTTCTTTTCACTTTTTAACACCCTCTCTGATTTTTGTCCATAACTTCTTATTAAAAAATCTAAATCACAAACGGATTTTTGGAGATGAAAGATAACTCTATTTTTCAACTTTTCTTAGTTCTAAGTTTTTAAGAAAAAGTCAATTTACTATGTGAAAATTAGCCCTAAAGTCTGCTGACTTCACAAAGCACATAAAAAATTACTTAGAAAGAATTGAAATGCATTTTTTTTACTCATTACGACATGCAAATTCAAAGGTGGCTTAGTGAATGAAACCTTGGAATTCAACTCCAAGGTCGGGGGTCCGAATCCCCCCGAAGGCAAGGTGCCTGTGGCTAGCTGCCTAGTTGGCACTGCCACGTGGCATTTGTTTATTTTTAAAATTTAAAATTTTTAAAATTTAAAATTTTTAAAATTTTAAAATATTAAAAAAAAAATTGAATTATTTAATTTTCTTATTTGTCCGAAACAACAGAAACAACAATAGATTCCAGTTAGATTTTGTCCGAAACAACAATCCGTAAATGACTGAACTAACAACAGTTTTCGGTTGAATTTTAGTTCTTTTGGTCATATCCTTTCTAGTAGTGTTGGAGGGGCTTTTTGTAAAGTCTCAAGTGACGAATTGGGAGCTCACACATGGGTAGCACAAAAAAAAGTCAAGCCCTCAATGATAGTCAACGTATACGCCACGTTGGGAATATATGGCTAATTATGGCTAAAAATATTTTCCAAAATCCATATGACTTCCAATGTAACTCATGTTCAAAGCGACTCGCCGGTAATGACTGGATTTAGTCATATCAAAAATCATCTACAATGATTCTTGTGTCAGTCATATTATTTGATTTTATGACTCACTACAGTCATAAAACACTGCTTTTATAGTGATGTAAATGAACACATGAACTTGCTCTGGAGCTATTCGCAATTGAATTGCATTATAGTAGTTTGTTTTGAACTACTCATTGATCAATAAATAGATAAATTAATTATATCAAAGAAAGTCTGATTGACATACTGCTACATGTCAAATGTATGAACCATGTTTGCTAGACACATGCCACTTCAATATTGTAAATTTCTACCACAGATTTGAATACCAAATCCAACATCCAGAAAAACTTTCAATAATTGACAGTGTATAGCTTATATGTTTAGGAGCGTGCTAAAAACACATTATCCGGAACATACATTTCTTGTTCCTCAAACTTTTTTATAAATTTGTGAACGTACTTGATGCACATTCAGCACCATGAGTCAGAAATAGAAGACATATGCACTTTGCAAAGGTAAAACAGTTTCATCAGTCAAAAGTAGAAAATCAACCTTCTAGAGATATTTTGGAAAATCTAATTGCATTACAGTTGGTAGGTTTACATTAGATTACTACAAGCAGGGATAAACATTCTAAGGTTTTCTATAATTCTCTCAAAAATTGTTTTCAATCAAGGCATTTATAGAACAAAGTAAGCAACATAAAGGCTCAAGCATAGCATTACACCCATTGAGATTATGGACAGGACCGTATCTATGGATCTGTGAGTACAAACACAAATAGATCTAGTTGCAAATTCAATGTCGCATTAGTATACTTCCTTAGGGCCGTTTCGCACTTGCTGTTTTGGAAGACTGTTGTTAGGAAGATGATGGAATCAAACACTGGCGACTAGAATTGTCAGAGGCCCTGAGGTTGCATTGTGAGAGCAGTGAGGCTTCTGTTAAAATAGCAAGGGATAGTATGACAGCTCCGTGCACACTACGCAACATGAGTAGAAAGCATTAGCTGCAAAGAACGTGTGTACAATACTATGTATCCGCATTGAATGGAGGTTTTACAACGTTTGTGGGGCCCTATGTTGGTGCTATGACGTTTGAATGGGCTCCGCGACTGTCCATTTGTAGTTGTTGTTTTGTCGTAGGATAGTTTGAGGGCATCTCGTTACGTCGACCTATTCATGATGTGTGTGAATTCTGTAGACAAAGACTCCATCTTGTATTGGAGATGTGGTTCTTTTATTGGAGATTTGGTTCTGTAGTGCTGGATTTGGTGGGGATTGTCTAACGGAGAAGGCAAGTTTTGTAGTGCTGGGTTTGGTGGGAATTGTCCGACGTAAAGGGCGATGGAGGTCCTTTACAACGTCCTTTTCATGCGGCAGCAAGCTTTTGAAGGTTCCTTGTAGTACGGCGTCATATCAAGCACGGAAGGGAAAAGCGTGGACAGCAACAGCTTCCGTTGAGCAGGTTTGTTTTCGTGTACATTTCAGTGAGCATACTGTAAGAGGAAGTTGGTATTGTGTGAAATGTATGTCACAGTGGATTCGTAGCAAGCGTAGTCACGATTAGAGTTCCATGAAGTATATTCATTCACTGTTTTGAAAGAGCAATTGAAGTCATTCCCGAGAATTTTTTTTCTGTTGTCGACGTTTTCTACAATACCTTCATGTGCTTCAGCTAAAATGGACGTCCCTTGCCTACATTGCAGACATTTTATTGTGTAGTCTTCGGAATAGGAGCCATGGATTTTTTTGAGAACTCACTTGACGTCATGTCCGTAGCCTCCATTGTCTTACTGCTCCTCTTGAACACACACAGAGCCTTGTCTCTTTCACTAGAGAGCGGCAACGAGCAGAACATGGATACAGACATGCTAACAGTAGTGAGCAACTATGAGACAACGTCTTCTACTTTGGATGCTACTACGAGGGCTACTTTGCAACATTTCCGTTTATGTAGCACGTTGAGTATGATAGATGAGGACCTCGGTTTCTGGGTGAAACCTAGGTCAACCACTTGGTTTTCGAAATTCTTGTTGCAAGAGTACGACGACAATCGGTGGATTCAAATGTTCCGAATGACGAAGCGATCAGTGTTTTCTTTGACGAAGCTTCTTGCGCCATCAGTGAAGAAGAAGGACACAAAATACCGTCTAGCAATTCCTATGACAGTGCAAATTGCATGTACGCTTTTTAAGCTCAGCCATGGTGCTAGCCTTTTGATCTGTAGCAAAATGTTTGCTGTCGGGCGGAGCACGGTGTCCATAATGCTACGGCAAGTGGTTCATGCCATTAATGTGATGCTCCGTGGGGAAATTACTTGGCCTTCCGGTGTTGGTATTTCTTCTACAGCCGCTGCGTTTTAGAATTTCTGTGGCCTCCCTAGTGTTCTTGGAGCCATTGATGGCACACATTTTGCTATCACTAGGCCTCGATTTGGTGCGGTGGACTATTACTATTTCAAGTCCGGAGCATATTCAATGAACTGCCAAGCTGTTGTGGACAGTTCTAAACGCTTTTTGGATTTGTATGTAGGCATGCCAGACTCTGTTAACGACTCCAAAATGCTTCGCAGGTCCTCGTTGTTCTATTGGGGGCAGCGGAATTCTTTGTGGGACGGCAACCATTCCTTCCATGGTTTCTCTCCATATTTGCTGGATGATGGAGGATATCCTATTCTCCCTTCGTTAATGGTTCCTCATTGGCGACAAGGGCACCAATCAATGGCTGACAGTCTCTTTAATCGCAAACTTTGTAAAAGTCGAGTTGTCGTGGAGAACGCTTTTGCTCTTCTGAAGCAATCCTTCTGTGAATTGCATTCTAAGACGAACTTACATGTGACGTTTGTGCCAGATGTAGTGACTTGTTGTGCAATTCTACATAATCTTTTGCTCAGACAAAGTGATGAAGATGTCGAGCGACTTCTTGAAGTGCTGCGCTGTGAGGGAGATACCCGAGGAGATTCAGACCATGCCGCTGAAGCTGCTGCAGTGGTGGACATGGACAGTGATGGTCAAGCTCTACTTCCAAAAGTGCCAGAGGGAAGTCAGAAACGGAGAGATCTAGGGATTTTCCTGTCAATGCAACGAGTAGTCCCTATGTAGAAGTGAGTATCATGTACGCACTGTTTGCATACTCCATTTTGTATTTTCCGCTTCATCATGTGTGGCTTCTACCTTGTAGAGTACACAACAACAGCTATATGTTTCATGTGCTAGTGAAGACGATACTTGTACGGGTCTTTTCCTGCAATGTTAGAAGCAACATCGTCTTTAGTACAATGTACATTTTCTACTATTAAGCATTTTTGGTTTTCCATTACCACATTCTCATGTTCTCGTTTGCTTTCGCATGGATTTCTTTTATGCTCACTACACTATATAGATGTCCTTGTCCATGGCTTGTTGCAGTCTTCCTATGCCGGCACATCATGAACTTCGTTTCTGTCTTTCATGGACCTGCATGAATGACGGATTTGTCGTATAGTGAATGGAACGACTCGTTGTGACGGATGCAAATTGCGCACACAGAAGATGACGTTCATGCAATGTTTGGTAAAAGTTTTTTGAAGAGTTGTGTTTTTCCAGAGTACACACACCATCTAACTCCATCCCACCTGTACTGCAGAAGAGCTAGCTAATGCAACTAAGAAACTGTAAACCCCAGCAGTCCCTTGTGATCATGAAGCTAACTACGTGTCCTCTTCAATACTCAGAAGAGCTCTTCATTTCATTCCATTTCATTTCACAAACTTCCTGGATCGTCGATCGACCCAAAAGGGCGGACTGTACTTCAGTTTGAAAGATGAAGAAACTGGGTCCCAAATTGATGAATGTTCTTGTAACAAAAAGTGAAAGATGACGGAAGTATGAAGGACGGTGGTCGGGAGAGCTGCAGACATGGAGAAAACAAATTGACAAAACATTGGTTTGTCTCTGCAATTGTTCACGAGGTTGTATGTACATCATTCCATAATGAGGACAATCATGAGAAGATGACGACGACATTCAATTCAAGAAACTATTCTCGGTGAAGAAGGAAAAAAAATGGGTGAGCTATTGGCAAAGCTAATGTGCGTTACTAAGGATTCAAAGGTAAGCTTTGTCGTGTGGTAATGAACTAGATCAGGTATAATCCAGCATGTTGGCGGAGAGAGGGTCAGATGTATGTGCTCCCGGAGAGAAAGTAGTGACATGTGCTTCGCAGGGGGAATTTGCGGTGCAAGCAGCCAAGCAATGCTTCTAGTTTCCAAGATTGCAGGACTCTGGATATACTTGACAAGAAGAAAGAAACTATTGTATGAGCAAAAAAAAGTCTAGAATTAAAAAAAAAAATTATAGGGAAAAAAAATCATAATGAAGTTCGATAAAAAACTTGAAGAATTTCTGTAGTGGCTACAAAGTCTAGCCTATAATTTTTTGTTATTAAAAAAAACGACAAGGGAAACTGAAACCTGAGTCTTGGACTGAGTGGACTACAATTCAACTTATTAGAGTCATCATTGTGGAGCACGCACGCATGAGTGTGAATGAAGAAGATGACTGAGAAGTTAGATATCAGTGGACTTTTTGTACACCCCTCACTAGAAGAAACCTGCGTTTTTTCTGACATGCCAATGAACATGGTTACGTGTTTAGTTTAACATCAAGCATGTCTACTGTGGATGTCTAGGAAAATCCGTCAAGATTGACGGGACAAAAACATGAAGAATTTGAAAAAACATGTGTTTTTAAAGCGACATCACAACAAACATGGTTAAAAAAGGAGACTAAAATGTGCCATGTGGCAGCCACGTATGCAAGCGGGTAGTGCCCCATGGAATTTCTTAAACCTGACCTGCTGCTGATGTGGCACTTGATGTCATACCGTTTGAAAAAATTAATACTGTTTTCAGCAACGTCAATGTAGATGTCTAAAAGAATTTGAATGTTGTTTTTTGCAATGTCCAATTAGACATCTAAACATTTTTTTAAACGTCAGGTTAGACATACACTATACATAATATACCATACAAAAAAAGACATATAAAATACACCATATAGAATACATTGTATATCATACACAATACAAAATAGGCCATATACAATATATTATACACCATATACAATACTTTACATCATATATTATACACCATACATAATACGCAATATACTATACATCATACACAATATGTCATACATTGTACACCATATATAATATGCAATATATTATACAACATACACAATATACTGTATTGGCAATTATGTCAAATGGCCTAAAAAGCCACTTATTAATTAATTATTATAAGTATATTGACATGACAAGACAACCTACTTATACAGATGTGGTGATAGGAGCAAAGACAAAGCATATGGGATATGTGAAACTTAGAGATTGTATTTTATGAGAAAACATTTGGATCTCTCAATTGACGCGTTAGTTGACATTGCAAAAAATATGTAGACATCCTCTAAGACGTCTCAGTTGATGTGCTAATTGACATCACAAAAAACATCTAGATGTTTTAGAAGATGTCTTAGTTGACATTTTAGTTGATGTCTTCAGAAATAGTGTTAATCTAAATGTTTTTGACTATGCTTTCACCAAAAATGCTCCAAAAATGCCATTTCTAAGATAAGTACTAAAGTTTAGAGAAAAAACAACATTTTTACACATGTAACTTTAGGATCTTGCAATACACTAATTTGAGAAGATGTGGAAAAAAATTCAAAAATTTCCATTGTATAGATTGCAAGATATTAGTGTTTGAATTGACAGTAATTCTTTAATTGGCTTTCCAAAAAAATAGGCTGCTACACTTCACAAGGCCACATTTATATACAAAAAGGCCCATATTGATGGTACTTCTATGGATTCATTCTTCAAGGCAAGTTGGCTACATGCTTGAAAAATTTATAATCCTTTGGAATTGTACAACATATAGGAAAAAAATAGGAAGTAGAAAAAAAAAATAATGATTGAAAATACTAAACTGTCAAGAATTTAGTTATAGAATTGAAAAATGTCAATTCCAATGATTGCAATATTGCAATAAATAATCTACATCCTAAATTTTTTTTTTTACAAAAAAATTGAAAATTGAGTTAAATGAAGGACTTCAAAGTTTATTTTAGAGTAGCAAATCCATAATTGCCCGTAAACTAAAACTCCTCATAACTTTCATCTCATTGATAAAAATGAAATGACTAAAAGCTTTTTACATATATATAAATTCAGAAAATCAATTTCAAATTTTTATTTTAGAAATTAAGAATTTTCTGAGTAGCTTGTTAAGCAATGAAAATTACATACTATGTAGTCAAAATTTATGGAAATTATTGTGCCTTAAAGGTACCCTTTGGCACATGTTGTGTGAAAATTTCAAAGAAAATAAAAATAAAAATTCAATTCAGAGTGAACTGCCCAAAATCACAAAAACAGTGTTTGGGCATTTAGGGATTAAAATTTTCAAACGGCGTCAACATGTATTGAAGTGGCATGCCACTTCAGCTTCATTGGATGCCATATTATTGAAATGCCACGTCAAATACCATTTTTTTAAAACCATGCGATGTGGCTACCCTTTTTATGTTTTTTTCATATATAATCAATATTTCACCTCAACCCCCAATAATTCTTAGAAACTTATCCATAGTCAAATTGTAAGCCCATGCGGCCATGCAAATCATTTCTACTCTATAAAGTATAAATCTTATGAAAATGAATATCTATTGTGATTTTTCCTCTAAGATGTATTGTTCTTGATGCTAATTTTGAAGAGCCCTCAACAATAGAAAATGAAGATTTGCAGTGGACTCCCTTGTACAAAATGTTGAATTGAAAAATCATAATCATTCATTATAAAAATCAAATGTCTGATGCTAAAACTACACTTCAATAAGACATCATTCTTAAAAAAAAAATTAGAATAATGAATAGTTTTAATAAGGATTTCATTCACTTCAAAGTTCAATCAATACCAAAATGTAGTTTTTGGTTTAAATGTTGTTAAAGTAATAGTAGAAGGTTAATACCTACTTTTACAATACTATTACTTTACTACACCGTCAAGATAAATTTTGATTAACAAAATAATGAAATGGAACAAAATTTCAATTTATAAAAGAAGAGTTGCCTCATAAAATTCCAAGTTGATAGCAGTATTGTTTTTGAACATGTAAACAAGAATTTGCACTGGGAGTATTGAATTTGAGTATTGAACATATGAAGATTGCAATGTCTTCTAATATCTGTGCAATCCAATTATTTTGAAGCCTTTAATGGAGAATGGAAAAAGTGCAGCACATAATGGAAGTGCGTGCAAAGTCATTGTTTTGTTTCTAATATTCTTTGTTGTTTGGGAGAAGATATGAATAATAACTTTAGCAAAAAAAGAATTTTATTTGCAATAGAGTCAAAAAATGAATCTTCAAAAATTGACAACAAAATATGTTTTATTATGAAATATATGGGAGCATAAAGACAAATATTTACATATAGTATATATACCATAACGCATTATACTAATTTTTTAGGACTTGTTAATACAAATTGTATTATATTGGAAATATAATAGAAAATGAAGTCATTCCGCAATTTTTCCATCTATGCATGCAAGGTTTTTGAGAAAAGATGCCAAAGAGCTGCCCCTTCTTTGTATTTTTCACATGTGGTCAGCTTTTTACCTCAATCTATAGTAAGTTTCAGTAACTTACCTGTAGTCAAACCGAAATCCTTTGCCAACGTGGCAGTTACTTGTTTCTCAAGACGTTAGGAGAAACGTGACTATGTTTTTTGTGATGTTCTCTGAAACATGGACATCAAATAGGACAGAAGCTTGTTATGACCCTAACATTGACGTGTTTTTTGCAACATCCAAGTGAATTAAGCCTCCCATGGCCAAAGTCCCATTTCTTTGCTCATGTTTTAAAAAACATTCTTGTTTCATGCTAACATCTAAAAAAATAGGGGCTCCTACTAGTGCCTTCCGGCATTGAATTTTCAGTTCAATTGTTCAGTAGAAATTTCAGTGAGTAGAACGAGTCGTAGTGATACATGCAAATTCCGCACTGTAGATTGTTTTGACACTTCTGTAGTTGTTTCATGATCTTGTAGTGTACATTATTCTCATAGCTTTCTTGTTGTTTAATCATGTGGTCCACTTCTTCTGAACAAGTATGGACAATGCAATTTTGAACTTTCACTACTAGAGAAGTAGGGAAAACCAAGACAAAATCAACAAATTTTTGCTGGAATCAACATGAAAATGATTTTTCCTCATCAAACACAATTTTTTAGACCGCATTAACACGTTTTGTGTTGGTTAAATAAAAACCAACATAATTTTGTTACATTTTTTTGGAATCTTTTGGAATCTTTTAAAAAAATATAGAATCTTTTTGGAATCTTTTGAAATACCATAATAATACTAGAAAACTTGCAAACATCACCTTAAAACACCAAAAAAACACTCAAAAAATTTAAAAACACCACCTACAAATGCCCTCTAAACAACTCAGAAATGCAAAACAGCACTCCCAAGTGCCCAATAAACGACTCAAAAATGCAAAACAACACTTCCAAGTGCCCAAAAAACAACTCAGAAATGCAAAACAGTACTCCCAAGTGCCCAAAAAACAACTCAAAAATCCACAACAGCACTCCCAAGTACCCAAAAAACGACTCAAAAATGCAAAACAGCACTCCCAAGTGCCCAAAAAACAACTCAAAAAAGCAAATCAGCACTCCCAAGTGCCTAGAAAACAACTCAAAAAAGCAAATCAGCACTCCCAAGTGCCCATAAAACAGCTCAAAAATGCAAAACAACACTTCCAAGTGCCCAAACAACAACTCGAAAATGGAAATCAGCACTTAAAAGTGCCCAAAAAACAACTTAAAAATGAAAAAAATGAAAAACTTTGGAATTTGGTGTTTCTTTAATTTCAGCAGATTTCAACAGTCATTTCGGCATAGTAAAATAACTTTTTTCAAGAAACTTCAAACAAAGAAAAGTTGCTAGATGAAGCTAAGTTTCATCTCCAAAAAACCGTTTGATATTTCAATCCTCCAATCAAAAGTTATGAACAAAAAAACAGAGGGGGGTTCAAATGGACATTTTTTTCTACATTTTCAAACATCCTCTCTGATTTTTTTCCATTACTTTTGATTGGAGAATTGAAATCCCAAACGGATTTTTGGAGATGAATCTTAGCTTCATTTAGAAACTTTTCTTAGTTCAAAGTTTTTTCAAAAAAATTAATTTGCTATGCCTAAACGGCTACCAAAGTCAGCTGACCTAAATAACATAGAATTTTAAATGGTTAAGTATATTTTTTATTTCAGAATAGACATATAGTTGCAATGGGTGGTGTGGTGGTTAGTTCATGGGGCTTGTACATGGGAGGTCTCAAGTTCGAACCCCATGGCGGCAATGGCCTAATGGCGAGGCTGACCAGAAATTCCGGGCAGCGGGCAGTTTCTATAAATAGTAATTTTTCATGCCTGAAATTTCCGGGCAGCGAGCAATTTCTATAAATAGTAAATTTTCATGCCCGGAAATTTCAGGCAGCCAAAATAATTTGTTTTTGTTTTTTTAATTGTGTTTGATCCAAGAGAAATCAGCAGAAAATGTGTTAATAAGGAGTCTGAACCAAGTGTTCCTAACCAAGAGGCAAAATCAACACATTTTCTGTTGATTTTGTCTTCATTTGGACTACATTCCTCTAGTAGTGTTTCTGATGCAGTGCTCTTTACAAGTGCTCCTATGGACAGTACATCATTGCAATGGGGCAAGCCTTTACACATTTTTCTGTACATTTTTTTTTTCCATAATGTAAGTACTATACATATGGCGTGCACTTGCACTTCCGAAGTTACTACATGTTGTGCTGCTAAAGAAGACAGGAACTGGCCATGAAGCCCAAAAAACAAAATTTCCTATACAAGTCCATTACATGAGAAGATTGCAAAGAAGAGGAGATGAGGGGGACGACCTCATTGTCTCATGTGTGTCACTTTCCTTCACTAATGCTGAGTAGGCGGATTGTTTATCGCATGCTCAACATCTATAGCTGTTTTGTCTTTAGATGGTCTGTTGGAGGAAGGTGGAGAAGGGTCCGCTGCACTACTTCACTGCAAGCCGGCACTCAAGACAGAAGACAATTGCGCCAAACACATGACTACCTCACCTTGCTTTTGAATAGCCAACTTGGCATTTTCATTAGTCAAGCGGGCATTCTCTTGTAATTTGTGATCTCGTTCTCGTTGGTATTCCATCTGCTCCGAGAATAATCGCAATTGCACCTCCAACTTCGATTCTTCTATCTCCCGACTAGCATTGGCAATCTCCTTCATTTGCCCCGTCATGGCTTCACCCATCGCCCTTATAGCGTCTACTATCAATGAATGTCCTGAAGCACTCTTCCGTCGCACACTAAAGTTGCTAGGTCGACGATTTACTGTTGGCCCACCGGTGTCTGAAGAACTCAGCAATTGAGGAGTCACTTCAGGTGGAAGGAAACCCTTTGCTGGAGCAGAAGGTGATGGTAACACAAGCGGCACACCACTGAGAGCCCTGAACTTCGTACTACCAACGGCTGCCATTGGTGATTGGGTGGATGTTGTGACATCATCAGGTTTCTCTGTTGCACCTAAAGAATTGAATGGATCGTCCTGGAAGTCATTATTGGAATCCGCATGGTCCAGCAAATCGATATCTACAACAAGAGTTTGGTAATTCCTATCATTGGGAGAGAGCAAATCACGGGTATGTGGCGGCTGCACCATTGGCCTTGTGCCATACCAATCATGAATTCGACTGAAGACATGCTGCGGAAAAGATCTAGGCAAGCCTTCGGCCTTCCGTTGAGCTGCAGTGAAGTTCCAATATGACATTTCGTTAGTGCCAGAACGAGAGAGGAAATCCGCTATTTGTTTATAGTCAGGAATCATCTGATTCCATTTATTTTTGCATACTGCAACGTCATGTTGATATGGAAACACGTACGCCTTCATCAATTCCAAACTGATTTTCTGCCACTTCCCAGCATCAGGAATCATGAAGTCTTGTTCGTCCTCAGTGTCGTCCTCTTGCAGGAATAGATTCCGTTTTGCCTCTACTAGTGCATAAATCTCCTATGCACTCCAATTCGGTCCTCTTTCTTTTCGTGCGCGCTTTGCAGGAGAGGAAACGTCAACCGCAGGAACAATTATAGCAGGGTCTGCAAATCCAAGAACGACATGAGCAGGACCCACTTGACTCTGCCGCATGCTCGAAATGCTTCCTCCTGTACATTTACAAGCAAACAAAGCATAATTTAAATAGTATGGAACATCCGGAAAATGCAAATTTGGCATAAATTAACAATTGCATGACATATTGAACGTGAAATGAAGTGAGGCAGAGGATGACGTATCTACAGTAGGTGACAGTCGTGAAAAAGTTGGAGTGGATGACCCTGAATATTGCGCATTGCTTGAGTACAATGAAGCCCTGTAAATTTGAAGGACCTATTGAAATCCTAGAACGACAGCAAAAAATCCATTGTTGCAAAGTACATGACGCAAACAAGATGAAACAAAATACTAGTAAGGTTTGGAAGAAGTTACCTGAACTCATGACAGGGTTGGCAGCTGCAATTCTACCGTAGGATGCACTGTTGTGATGATTCTCCATTGTGCGTTACTTATTTTTTTGGAAACGTTCAAATCGTCAACTTCCACAGAACACAAGCACACATGAAATGAAAATGAAAATAGCAACTACAAGCAATGCATTGTCAAGGTTGTGCACCTCAAATTTTCGCTGCAATTCGTGATAGGTTAACGAGATTTTGGAAAACTACTATTACTCGACGTTGAAGGTATGCTGAGGCTCTACACCTCAAATTTCTGCCACAATAGCTCACTGCTGAACGAGATTTTGGAAAACTACTATTACTCGACATTGAAGGTATGTTGAGGCTCTACACCTCAAATTTCTGCCGCAATAGCTCTCACTGCTGAACGAGATTTTGCAAAACGACTCTCTAACAACGTTCAAGGTATGGTGCACGCTTCATTTTGTAGAAGGAAACAGAATCAATTCAGTCGTCCCAATTGCTTTCCTTGCGTATCTGTGGGTGCTTATTTACCCACCCTTGGTAATTGGCGAACACAACCAGGTTCTAATCCTATGGTAGTTTTCTACTTTAATGGGTGTCTAAGCGTCAATCCATTGTGCCTTCCAAGCAATGGATCTTTTTTGCTAATTCCCTAATCATGACTCTCTGATCGTGGTTCTAAATGACTCCTAAATTGACTATCCTGCTATGTTATGTTTTTGTGCTTCCTATTTCTAAAGTTTATTCTCTTGTCTTGAAGTATCAGATCATCTCATGCCATTTCTAAAAACCTAAGACTCGCTCAATTTGGATGCTCTGGTGAGCCGCTATGAGCGGATGAAGTTTGGGCCGTGAGGCTATCCTACTTCATCCACAGTTTCCCAAGGGCTCCCGTTTCTAATTGAGGGCAAAACTTGAAGTATGACCCTAACTCCCATGCTCTAACTCAGTTCTAAGTTTGGGCTTGATTGGATGAAATTTCCCCGGGTTCATCCGTTACGGGTCCTAAACTTCATCCAACCGTATCTTGGTCGTTTTAACTCTGATTTGGGCGTGTCTTATGTCTTTGGAAACCTCTCTCAATCTACTCTAAGATTCTCTAATCATATCCAACCTTAATTGGCCTCTAATGGTACCTAGCTCTTGGCCTAATTGAGATTTTTACCCCCAGTGGGCCAATGACACGGGGGAAGGTTAGGTCCTTACACTAGCATGGTGGCCCATGAGGAGGGCGGTCAATTCACCTTTTTCCACCATGGCAAGTTGCGACGGTAGGCCACTTGTTGGTTAGCACAGTACGTATTTGTATACTCAAAAGACTAGCACTTCTTTCCCTACGTGCCGCTTCCTTCCTTTTTTTTTTGCCTTAACCCGCGTGCCCCATTGATGGGGAGTAGTGGGTTGAGCACCTACCTACTTAGAAGGTCAAACTATGGCCTAACTATCACTTACGTTGTCGAGTAGAGAGAAGCGCGCTTAGGGAACACACGAGGTGTCTGGCTATAGGTTGTGAGTGTAAATGGAAGACAAGTAACGATACTTGAATCTTCAATTAATCTTCTCTTCAATCTTCGCTTGATCTTCACTTCAATCTTCCGTTGACCTACCCTGTGGTGGCCCTATGGGGCCAAAGGTAAGGACGTGTGATAAGAAACAAGGCCTCGGACGGGTAAAATAGGACGGCCAGTCCACGAACTGAGCCGTCTAAAAGATTGGATCCTAAACTTCAAACCCACGATAACCAAGAATCGCCTTTCACAAGTGGGAACAACATAGAAGATCGACCATGTGGGTGATCAATCCCATTTCATCGCCACAAACATAAAACGGGGCCAGTATTATCATAATGAAATGACTACAAAGCCCGCAACAAAGCTTACAATGCAGAAATGAAAACAACTAGCCTCCAAATCCGGCTAGGAATAAGAAGCCACAAGCCACAAGCCACAAGCCACAACACACGAATCTTCATGTCTTCATATATTCATGTCTTCAAATCTTCAAACCTTGAAGTCTTCAAGAGATGTAAAAGAAACATGAAACGAAATTCTAATTTGGCTGTGTTCTTTGATCTACTGCCAAAAACGTTTCCAAGCTCCAAATTCTAAGTGCAATAGCAATTTAAAAAGCTAATGAAATAATCTAACACCCCTCAAAATTTCAAATCAAACTAAGATACTGTCCAAAAGTTATGAACAAGTAAAGTCTCGGCCTTTTCCTTTGAAAGGCAGCAGACCTCTTCTACTTCTAAATTCTATATCTTCTTCAATTCTTCTTCAAAACACAAATATAATAGCTTCTTGAAAAGCTAACTTTACAAATTAACTTCTCCTTAAATTTCAAACTATTTTAATCTTCTATCCATAAGTTATGAACATGCAAAGTCTCGGCCTTCTCTTTTGATAGGCAGCAGACCTCTCCTATTTCAAGAACTCATAACTTTCTCTTCACCACTTCAAAAGCTTTAAATTATGAGTATATGAAAAGCTATAAAACATTTCTATAATGCTTGAAAGTTTCAAAGATGTAGGAAAAAACCACAAGCTTTGGCAACCGCTCGAATCTCTGCTCCTCTTCGTTGGGTGGCAAAAGATCCTCCTCCACTCTCATGCTCATAACTTTTTACTCACAACTCCAAATCAAGCAAGACATGTCTCTTTAGAAGCGCAATCTCAAGAAAAACAAACCCTCAAATTTTCATTTCAAAAAGTTTTATACAACCACCGTAATCGCCGATCAAACATTCGACTTTTCTCTCCACTCTTACACACACATCAAAAACACACCACAAACCACTTCCACACACCAACCCGAATTAGATGAAGCAAGAAGATCCCTACCTACCTTCTAGACCCCTAAGGTAAGTGAGGTCAGCCCATGTACACCTCACATGGGCCTCCCAACACTCATTGGTTCAAGGAAAATACCTAAAGATAAGTCCCTATTCAATTTCTAAAACCAATCAACCTCTAAGGTCAAAATAAAATGGTAAACTTCATCTAAACTCCCATTTTCTTATTTTTTTTACACACAAATGAACCACCAAAACATGTATTACATACTAAACTCCAACCAACATCTAATGGAGGTAAAAACTGAAGTTGATGAAGAGCGTTATTCCATCTGCAAGAACTTGAGGATGCGCCTGACAGTATTGGCCACATAATCTGCACGTTCAGCCTTGGTTAAAGGATTCAGTAGTCCTTTCAACCAACGTTGATGGCCAATACCTTCTATGTCTGACCTTATCATACAAAAATACTGGTCTTCGTTCAGGCCCTTGTAGCTTACTTCGAATGTTACATCATGTATACCAAGCTCAACACATCCTACTTGAAGTAGAATCACTAAAGCACGGGCATTCCTATCAAAATTCCCATGCCAACGACGGTCCACCCGAGGTTTCTTCAACGGACGAGAAGGTCCGGCCTCATCTATAATAGAGGTAGACAATGGTATAGAAATCACCGGCTGAAATGGCTGATGAGGCAACTGTGATAAGGAAAGCTCTAATTCTGCCTCAGGTTCAGACTCAACATCTTGTGACTCCATAAAAACCCTCCAGTTCGACATTTTAATATCGAACTCCAAATCCAAACACAAATTCTAAAAACTCAAAGGATTACTTTGAACTGATGAAGTTTGTCTAAGGTTTTCACCTTATATACAATTCCATTGCTAACAAGCGTCATCTTGAAGCTAACGGAAGCGTCATTAGTAAGTTTCTCCTCCGAATCAAGAATCTTCTAAAACGTATAATATACATACTTTTTATACAATGTATGTATTTACTATACGACAACGCGTCATCTTATCCTAATGTGGAAGGAATTCTAAAAAGTCAAAATGTGGCCTAACTACCACTTACACGTCAACTCACCCTAATGGTGGAGTGGATTCCCCTTCTATCCTACCGATGGTGCCCTCTTCCTATCTAAGCTTCCCCCCCACCTCTCCTCATTGCATTTGGAGGTGGTGATGCATGGTGCTGGAGGGGAGAGTTGGTGAGGTTGAGATGGAAACGTCTCTTGTCCTTTGGTTGCACCTTTCTTTGTGTGGATTGCGGATTTCTTCCCTTCCTAGGCTAACTCTTGCCAGTTAGATTCTAATCTTTCCTATTACTATCCTAATCTCTATAATCTCTATGCTAACTTCCTCCCCTTGTTTTCTACACTTTCTACTTTGCTAACTTCCTCCTCTAGTTTTCTATACTATCTACTTTGCTAACTTCCTCCCCTAGTTTTCTATACTATCTACTTTGCTAACTTCCTCCCTCCCTTTCTAAAAACCCCACGAAAAAAACGACCCAAACTCGGGCGAGCTGCTTGGGCAAGCTGCTTGGACAAGTTGCGGGCCGAGCTGCCTGGGCTGGCTGCTAGGCGTTCCTTGGGTTGACTATTGGGCACTGCCTTTGGGCGGGCTGCCTTACGCGGGCAACCCCAAAAAAAACACGCACACTTTTGAACTAAGAAAATGGGAGGGACCCACTTCCTTCGAAGTTATAACAAGACATAAATTAGTATTTACTCTTAAAGGTTGACACTCTATTTTGGAGGCTAAACTTTGAATAGTTTCCAAGACGTTTTGGAAACTAAACTTTGGAACTAACCAAGGGGGAAGTGCAAGGTTCGCCGTCAATTTGGTTTTAACACCAAATTTAGGACTGCCTTTTCCTAGAGGTTCAAAGCTCTGCCGTTTGGTGAACTTTTAACGCACAATTTAGGACTGAATTTGGACAAGGAAAGGTAGAGTCTGGTTACCCCAAGGGAAACTACTCCACTGTTTTTCAAACACGGACGCAAGGACTTGGGTTAAATGCAAAAGCAAAAGACTTGGTTAATAACGGAAATGGAGAGACACGTAGTTAGTAAAGGAAGGTTAGTATAACATAAAAGAGATAAAACTAGAAGCCCCCCAAAGCGGCATCGCCAAGGTACGGTGGAGGGTGGTTCCAAGGTTAGTACGAGACACGAAAGAATGACAGTTAAAAGACACTTGAATAGCAAGAAGGCTTCAAGTATCATACAAGAGTTACAAGAGAAGAAGGAAGGGACCCCCATGGACCTTCAACACTAAAAATGCAACAACAAAAAGGAGCAAAAGTGCTCGAAAAACACTGTAGGAAGTTTTGGCAAGAAAACACCAAAACCAAGAGAGGTCGGACCTACGGACCCAAAACAAGTATTGGGGGTGTTTTGGGAGGGAGAAGGGCCCCCCTTTTATAGGTTTCCAAGGGCCCACTCCCCCCCTCGACTTACTACTAGTAACCTCATCCATCTAGATTTTCATCCTTATCTCTTGAGATTTTCACCTAATTTTAGGTTTTATGCTAGTCCTAACTTTTAACTTCTGGAGTTTAACTCCAAATTGCAAATGGATTGCGCTAATGGCTTCAGAAGTCCATTTTTAGTCTAATATAAAACCCTAACCCTATTTCTATTGTGAAAAATCCATCGGAAACTAGCGCCAACTAGAACCAATTAAAAAGGTAAAAATCTAACTTTTGGAGTTTACCTCTTTTGGCCTAGGTAACTAGCTAGGGTTGTTGGGGAGGCTCTTGGGAGTAAGAAAAAACTCCTTGATGTCTTCATTCCAACTTCGTACGCTCCCGGGACGCCGGTCAATCCCGCAAGGATCTTGCTGTAATTAATAATTGGGGGAATGTTGATGTTTTCGGCTGCCTCCCGCTATCGGAACACCATGAATTTTGTCAAGGCCCGTTATTAACATAAAAGATGCTACTCTAATTTTTAGTGAGATTTTACCGCAGTCTGTGTAATTTATATGAATTTCCTATCGTGACTTTTGGTGGTTGATCGCTCGGAAAAAGATCCTCTGGAGATAAAAAAAATCGAGACTTTTGGGGGAACCTCTCATGGAGTTCTCCAAGTCACGTGCCAAGTCTTGGGCTAATCTAGCACACAGTTGGTGGCGAGGCGAAAACTGACTTCGTTTGAATTACTAGCAGCCAGGGAATCTTTCACACGTGAAGGAATCTTGGCGAATGGATTTTGCTGTGGATGCCCTGACATGTTCTAGATCCAAGAGCACTATCCGGTGGCCGTGGATTCCTCAATGGGGCCTGTCTTGGACAAGTAACACCTGCAAGCTAACAATTGGAATTCCTAATATTTCGTCGATGGAATGGAGAAACTAGAGCCTATCTTTGGAGATTTATGTGAGGATCTCCCTAACTCTCCTAAGACCAATTTAGCCTATCACAGTCACATGCACGGGGTTCGGGCTATTTTGGATAAGTTCCTGGTAGTCCTATTGTTTCCCACTATTTACGGGTTCTAACCTATATACAAGTGGGGTTCGTAGATATCTATGGGTAAAAGGCTATTTATGACCAAATGCTATGCTCTACACTCTTTTTTGGGCTTTTCGTAATATTTTATGCCTTAATTTGTAATAAACTAAAAAAAAGAAAACTATGAATCCCAAGTGACAAATTTGGGGCTCACAGTATCATGCATGTCCATTCATGCTGCATGGCATGGTCGTCCTAAGACTGCATTGATTATGCACAGTTGTTTATTCTTTTTATAATAGCTTACGTTAATGGTACCCTGAGAGGGCCTTTAACTACAAGCGTTGTTTTCTATCTAAAATCTACGTTTCAAGAAGAAGCGATGCTACTTTATTTCTCAAAACTACCAACATACTTAAAAAATGAAGTGGCCGCCGCTGTTCTCCAGCACCACTCTTTGCAACAGCCACATCTGCCTCCACATAGGCTCGAAGACTAGCAACGACGACGAGTGTGGAAGCCCTCCACCGCTCTTTCAGAAGACCCCATTGTAAAAGCCCAGTTACTAATAAGTGTGAAACGACCCTTAGTATCTTTGTCTCTAAGTTAGCTGCAATATTCTAAACCTATCAAAGTTAGTTGCTGAAAACTTGGAATAAGCTTACTGATTTCCTCGAGGAGCTCATGAATGGGAGGCAATTGCTGGGGGAACAATTGTGTGAATGCAAAGGCCAAGGTTGAGGAGTTCAATGGCTTCCAAAAGAACAATTGACTCGGACATGGCCATCAAATTCTTTATTACGTTTAAGGGTTAAGTTGTATTCCATAATAGTCATAAGTTTGATGCCTTTGCATCCTTGTAGAAAACTTTGCTAGTTTGGACTACATCAAATTTCAACTAATGGCAAGTTATATATTGTTACATAAATGCCAAATATGATAGAAAGAGTTGGCTATCAAATTCTCTATTAAAATAAAACCAAAGAATATGTTGTATAAGCTTGCTGTTCAAAAAAATGTCTCCTCATATTCTCCAAACTACAACCTTTGAAGTGAGAACAAGAAACAAAATCTTTAATGAGGAAAAATGTTAGGTACTTAATGACATGGATCAATAGATGAAACTACGGAGACAAGGGACAAGTCATAGGAAGGTTTCTTATAAGACTTGGATAGTGCAAATAGAGGGTTAAAAAATGTCTTTCTTATAGCGACAATAATTTGATTTGAAATTGATAAGAACTTGACAACATAATTGCAAATCATCAAGGAACTGAATATTAGTAGTACGCAAAGAAAGTTGCATATTAGATAATAAATGAATTTCATATGGCAGAGGCTTGAGAATGATAAGCAATACCTTGAACTCTTGTTCTAGCCAAGCTTTGTGTATGGTGAAGGGTCAAATTTTATAGAGAAGTGATTTTGAAGACTTCAAAACTCATTGTCAAAATTTAGCTTTTTCAAATAAGAGAGGACATTGTGTAGAGTCAATGTCGCACCTAAAACATGGTCAACCTCCGTCCATCAAGCACATTGAAGATGCAAGGGTACTCTAGAGTAAATTTAGCCAAGCTTGGATGTTGAGTTGCAAGCTCTAACTTGTCAATCATCCTTCAAGGCATTCAACTACAAGCTCCGAACTTGTAGGACCAATCAAAGTTGATGTTGTTTTGCAACAGTAGCATCAAATATACTTCCCTTGTAATCCATAAATAAGGAAGTAAGGTGAGTCAAGTACTACCCCCCGAAAAAGAAAGTAAGGTGAGTCAAGCACTACCTCATTGATTAGTAGCAAACATGTTTTAAGTTACATATTGATAGCTAAAGAGGACATGAGAACACTAGAAACATAATGCAAGTACAAGGACATCGACAACAATCTACTATGAGTGTCTACCGCAAGGGCCACCAACGATCATGTAAGCATGTGCATTATAAAGAAATCAAATGACAAAAAAAAGCTCTCATTATGTCTCCACAAATCTTTGTAAACCAAATCTAGAATGACTCGGAAGCAAGAGGAAAACCATCACAAACAGAAGAGTCAACATGCATTTTGCCAAGACTTACAATAAGTCATTACCATCGTTCTTCACACCTTGGCTTCGGAACTAGAATGTCAATTTCAGCTTGTTCCACGTAGCATGTGCACTAGAGCAAACATTGAGAAGAATAGGATGCGGCCAATAGCCATGCAAGAAATGCATGTCAAAGAAAAGTGGAAAAAACTCTATGGAAGGAGGCCACAGAGAGGAAAGTGAAATGGCAAGGTAGCAAGTGAAGATGGCCCAGAGTGCAAATTGCAATGCAATAGTATAACGGTAAGGAGAGGAGCATCGACTTAACCCTACAACCAAAATTTGGATCTGTTTCAATGAAGTGCAAGTTTAATGGCATCAAGCTTGTCTATGCAGTTCTAGAGTGTCATGTGGCACAAGAGCCGTTAGACTGTCAAATTTTGACATTAAATCTCCTAAAACGGTATTAGGAATAGTTATAATCCACTTAGGAGTCATTAGAGCCACAATGCATGGGTTAGATGGGTGAAATAGGACTATTTATTGTCCATTATGGGCCCAAATTCAAACTTAGAACTCCTTAAATTTGGGGTAACTGGGCATTGTCCTATTTCTCATTGGATACCAATATCAACAGTACTAGGAAGGTCTAATGGCTATAGTGGGACAATGACACTTTTAGCCCCACCTACTAGCTATTTTAGATGGATGACAACTAACTATCAGTAAAATTTATATCAAATTTTTAGTAGGTGCAAGATTCTCAATTTCACTTGTTCTCTCTTTTGGCTGAGTTCAGCTATCTCAAAAAAATGTTATTAGAATTTACAAACCCCTTTGACATGGTACATCAACAATTCTGACCACAATGGATTATTTTACCTTAGCTATAATTTATAAGCATTATGACATTTGTATCAACTATGGAGAAGTAGACAAATTAGGGTGTACTGTGAAGACCTACAATGGCATTGTAAATGACGTTTACTTATCTCACTTCTTTTCCTCTTAGAGATGTTGTTTTTTAAGTGTACAACATCTACTAATTATATTATTTCTTCTATACTAAACAATTTCTTCAATTTCTAAGCAACTAATGTCCTTTGTTGTTCCCATAATCCTTATTACTAATTATGAACTTCTTGAAGGGGAATGTATACATGCTTGTTGAAAATCTAGATGACATATCTTTGCTATGGAGACTAACCCTATCATCTTTCAAGGAATCATGCTACCAATGTCTTCACCAAAATAAGTTGAGTTGACAAAGAAGCCCATGATGCAACTTTTGCACAATGATGAAAGATTAGATGATAAAGACAAATGTCTCAACTCAAAATGAATTTTGCAAAATAGATTTTGTATGTAAGTTTCCTTATAAGAGTTTTCTTGCCTGCAAAATAGTTCTACAATAATATTGAAGTATGAAGTAATACTAATTAGTGGTAATGCCACATTTAACTACTTCTAGACTATTATGAATTCTAAACTAAACATCATGAGATCTCTGAATAATAACATCGTAAGATCTCCCGATGTTTGTATTGATCTCCAAATGTTTTAGATTATCTCCTAATGACCATTTTTTTTCTCCCAATGACCATTATTAATTCTAGACTTTCAAAAGTCCAAAGTAGTTAAATGTGGCATGGTACTTGTGATTTAAATTTGTTGCAAAGATTTAGAAGTTTTGTCCTCTATTTGAGGTTTGTTCTTAGGATGCTTTTACTTAGTGATCCTCAAAAATCCTTTTTGCTTGTGGGTCTAAATTGAGTCAATTGCCCTTGAATCCCCCTCAGTGATGGATAAATATGTGCTTAAAAAGGGTGAATTAGAGGTACTTCTATTGTTTTGTGGTTTCTACATTTGGTTGCCGCTATTGAAGATTTGTTGATTAAGATTAGTTTAGATGAAGATGAAGAATTCCAGCATGGCTACTCGTTATTGACATGTACATCAATATCAAGGTCTCCTTCTGAATCATCATCAAGCATTGCATCCCTTAAATCTACTTGTAGCTCACATATTTAGGAATTTATCTTTTATAGGTTTTACATTGCATTACTTTATATTGTATTGGCGTTGTCAATATGTCTCCGTTTGTATATACTTAGTGGCACTATTTAGGCCATTGCTTAGTTTTTTCACATTTTTCTACTTATTTGGATTTATGTCCCTTTTCTTATTTTTTTTTCTAATCTCTATGTCAAGTATTAAATATGACATCTTCTCATAACATCTCTATGTTCTAATCCTCTTTATGCTCTTTGCATTGAATCCTATCACCAAATATTCTACATAGGCATAGGAATCCAATGATTTGATCATGGATTTGAACAAAATTATCACTTGAAATAAAAAACAAAATAATTCTAACTCCCCACTTCATGTTCTCATACAATGTGTTCTTTATGCATGATTTTTTGCTAGTTGGCTAGAACTAGAAGATGTTGGCTATTTTTTTGACATTGGTGGTCAAAATAGCTAAATTATTGGTTGTTTTTTAAGACAATAGCTAAATTTGACCTAGGTATCATCAAGTATCACAAGAGTATTGAAGAAATAGCTAGGTACTTCTCCAAAATGATAATTAAAAATTAAAAATTAAAGAAAAATCTAAATCTAAAATTTAAAAAAATCCAAAAATTTAAAATTTAAAATTTAAAAATAATTTAATTTAATTTTTAAATTTAAAAATAATTTAGAATAGATGAAATCAAAAACCCTGAAAAGAACCCTCGTTCAGGCGTTCAGACTGGCCTCGGGCAAGAAGGACTTTTGAACAAGAACGAGGGGAACGTTCCTGGAGAGCGTGCAGGTGGCAACGGGGGTTAAGGCTTCTGGAGCTCCAAGCCCTAACTCTCTTTTGCTGCTGTGGAGTCGACGTCGTCCTCGGTTTCTGGTTGCCGCCATCGCTTCGCTCCTCCTCTCGCCGTGGTCGTGAAGCTGCCCCGCCTGCCACCATGCCGAAGCAAATCAGCGAGATCAAGGACTTCCTGCTCACCGCCCGGCGCAAGGACGCCCGGAGCGTCAAGATCAAACGCTCCAAGGATGTCGTCAAGTTCAAAGTCAGGTGCTCCAAGTACCTCTACACCTTGTCCGTCTTCGACTCGGACAAGGCCGACAAGTTGAAGCAGTCCCTGCCCCCCGGCCTCACCGTCCACGACTTGTAAAGAGAGGAGTGGATGCCCCGAGGGAATTCACGACATGCCAGATTAGGGTTTCCCGACTCCGTGGTGAGTAGCAATGGCTAGTGAACTTGGAATTGGAAAAGCAGTATGGGGGTGCTACCTTGAGAGGTACTATTCTTTTTTTCTCTGTCAAGACCTTTTGTACCAGGACGACTTTTACCTGAGGATTTTCCGCTGTTGGGAGACCGTTAACATCTCTTAATCTCGCTTGGGCGAATTTTTATAATGCTTGTGTGAGTGTTCAGTTCGTATTGCCTGATGTCCTGTTTTACATTTTGCGGATGTGATTTTCCATGTGTCCAAGAATTGGTTTTGATCTTTTTGAGTTTCATACGAATGCAAAGTTAGTGGTCGGATGAAGAAGCAGGAACTGAAAGAACTGATCCATCTTGTGTACCTATTCTTGCTGTCTGACACCTGATAAGGTGTGGTTCTGCTGTCATAATGTGAAATTACTTTTAGGTTTATCGACATATGCTTAAAGGGAGCGTGCTTTCACATCCTGATTCCGTGTAGGGTACCTTCTTCGAGTCATACAGCTATACTCTCCGCAATGTGTGTTTGAAGTTAATTAGGTTTTCCTTGTTCCGTGCCGTCAGATCATCTCAGTAATTTTACTCATAGCATTTCATTTTCTGTCTTAATGAGTGGTGTCGATCTATTTACATGACCGCGAGGTTGTTCGTGCTGTTGTAGATTGCATCATTATGGGGACTGTTCATTTTTTCTTTTCCTTCTGTCACTTTTTTCCTAGTCCGATATTTTCTGGGTCGCTGGACCTCAGAATGCTATGCGTAATATAGTAACCGTCCGATCTTGATGTAGTTGTGGAGATGTTTGTAGAAATATGTCGGCCTCTCTCTTTTCAGGTCGTTCTTTGCTTCACACCAGGCACGATTTTCAGGATGTCGGGTGCTGCGAATTGCATTGCATGATAGCGGCTGCTGTTGGAGTCTTTATATACCTAGTGCTTTCAGACTTACGAAGTGGAAGTTCTTCGTGATCATTCACAGATTTGATTATGATCTCTACTCAGTAGATGGGGACTGGTGCTCCTGGAATGAGTCGTTAGCTATCGCCTGCATCAGCGTTTTTTTGTGAATTTCTGGTCAACAGGAGATTTAACCACTTTTTAATCACCCTTTTAATCTTATGAAAAGTCATTTAGTAGGGCCGCAATGTTGGAGGACACAACCCATAAGGTCAGAGCACCGACGAAATTCAAGATTTTACGATCAATCCATGTATATGACACTGTTTATTTTCCTTATTGAGCAATACCAGTTCCGGCAGTATGCGTTTTTGTAATAAAAGAATCAAGACTTTGATGTATATTATCATTGCAATCTGTTTTTGTACTTGGTCATCATAATATTAGCATTGCAATTTCTCCTTAGAAAAACACTGGCTGAAATTTAGGGGTTTCGAACCTCTTTCGCTTTCATATCTGTTTTCGTTCTCGACTCCTGCAGTTGTTCTGTAGTTTTCACGTGCATCACCTATGGGGGACATGAAGGGCTATCTTCTTTTTACGTTCTGAGGTAGAGAGGTGCTTATCCTGAAGTTCATTATTCTTTGTCAATCCTCAAAGGATATGGGATATTTGAAGCCTTGACTGTTGTAAGAAAAAATGTAGTACTTTAGACCTTGACTGTTTAGAGCTGCAATTCAGACCTAATTCAAGCATTGTAATCACCTTTTTTCAAATTGTTGTCAGCTAAGAAAATGTGGAAAATCAACTTAATAGTTGATTGAGTATTGAAAAAAATTATTTTAGTATGCACCTAAAAGAGGCAGTCACACATATGGTTTGCCATTAGTTGCCCCCCCTCTCCCAAAAATGACCATTGATTTTTTTTTAAATACTTCCCCTTCTAGAATGCCGTTGATTTCTCAAAATTTCTTAGGTTGTTGATCTTTGAGATTGAATCTAAGCCATCCATCCAAATACAAATTTGGATACGGATATGGTACCAAAATATGGATATGAATATTTGATGTTGGAATATTGTACAATACAGATATGGATATGATATATGAATACAAGATACGGGATTTTCATTGTCCCCATATTATTTGTCATGTTAACCTCATTCAAAATATTACAAGTAGGGGGAGGGGGGGGATGAAAATTTAAGAGATTAACTTTAATTAAATTTCTTTTTTAAATCCGGTGTAGTGGGGTTTGGAGGGGAGTTTAAAATTAATTAATTAAAATTTTGAGTGCAAAATGACAGAAGTGTCACCCACTATGCACCCAAAAGTGGTTGTAATAGCCACAATACACAATCTGTATACTATGTTTAAATGAGGTATGCAATGTAGTTGGAAAAATGATTAGTGCATTTGACTTTACTATGAGCAGTTGAGCTCTTTCATATTCTAATTTACATATCCCACGTGGATTGTGGTACTTTTGTTCCCGGTTCTATAACCCACTTACATTTCCTCTTACAATCAATCATTGAATGTTGAATCACTTTTCTTACTTTTAATCATTTTCAACCTACATGTGTTGACTATAGAAGGATATTAATTTTTTTTTTTCCAATAATCATACCATCATTTTGCAAGAATTAGAGATATCCATTAATACTTAAATGTCCAAGGTCTTTTTGAGCTTCTTGAAGTTTTTTCAAAACTAAACAAAAAGTCTAAGTTTTGATTAGTTTTATCAATTATTTTAAAGTTCTAACTGTATGAATTCAAACTAGATGTGTTATGGATCATATAGGGAAAAAAATCTCAAAATAAAGTTAATTGTAAAGTTCGTCATGTGTTTGCAAACAAGTGTTAGAGGAAGGTTTAACTAAGAATAGTATGAAAAAAACATGGCACCAAATTCCATTGGACCTCAGTTTGGATGCTCCATGGAGTTTTGTCTTGTATTTTTTCCAAACTCCGGCTCATGGTCCTACATTATACATCCTTTACAATTAACTCTAATATCAATTATGGACTGAAAGATTATAATGTTTGATGAAGAGTGTGTTAAAACTGTGAAAGTGATTTGAAATCTTTCAATCCTTTTTTTACGTGTCAATTCTAAAATTGAGATCAAGAAATAAATATAAAGCTAAAAGGACATAACATGCATACTATAATTAATTTATGGCTTCTCAAAATGTACTCTAAATTTGTTTTGAAATGAATTTTCAATGTGAATTTTTCTCAATGCAAGATCTCTATGAGCCTCTAATATTAAAAAATTAAGATTTCCAATGGAAACCATAGCACAAAATCTGAAATAGAAAAAATCATGGTCAATTCTTTTCAAAATCAGATTTTTGTTGATGGTTAACCCCTGAAGGACTGGATTGTGTTTTTTGGTTGTATAGAAATTTTGGGCAGGTACCTACGAGCGGAGATTTTTATATTTGGGGCTGAAATTTTAATAGAATGTCGGGGCGAGGAAGATCTTTCATATGCACCAAATTTCATGACATTTGGAAATACGAGTCAAAAGTTATAGCCTAATATGTTACTTTTTTTCCCAACCGGGCAGTTCGGGCAGATCAGGAAAAATCACTTTTTTCAGAAACAAAAATTTGGAATTGATTTTCTAGAGTTCTATATACACGAAAAGCTTTGAATCATTCCATTTTGATCAATGAGTCAAAAGTTATGAGGATTTTTTGTTTGCGGGCAGTTTTGGATTTCCTACTCTAAAATAAACTTTGAAATCCTTTATCTTACCCAATTTTCAATATTTTTGGACAAAAATAAAATCGTAGGATGTAGATACATTATTACAATATTTTGACCATTGGGATTGGAAATTTTCAATTCCATATTTAAATTGTAAATAATTTAGTATTTCTAATCATTCTCTACTACTACCGACTTACTATTTTTTTCCTATATGTTGTACTATTCCAAATGATCTGAAATTTTTCAATCATGTGGCCAACTTGTCTAGGAAAACAAATCCAAAGAAGCACCACCATTTAGGTCATTTTTTCATAGAAATGTGAGCTTGTGAAGTGCAGCTGCCCTGCTTTTCGCAGGGTGAAAATAATGATTTTAGTTAATTTGAATGCTTATATCTTGCAATCCACCTGGTGGAAATGTCTGAAATTTTTACCACATGTTTTTGATACTATATAATACAAGATCCTACGGTTAGATATGTCAAAAAAGTTTTTTTTCAAAATTTTGGTACTTGTACTAGAAATGGCATTTTTGGAGCATTTTTGGTGAAAGTATAGTGACAATCCTTTAAGGGTTAAAGTAGACTTTAAAGGATATTTAACTAAAAAAGAAACTATCCCAAATAATACTTTGGTAAAATTTTATATAACTTCAAAGTTTAATTGACACCATATTATGGTGCCTTGGGCATTTAGGGATTAAGTAATGCAAACATAGTTCAAGGATGGTATGAGATTCAAAGCTCTACCCCAAATAAGTTATTAAGAAATTTGTTTTGCAATTAATCATAGCATCTTTTTGAAAAGATTAGAGATATCCATTAGGTAGAGCAACTACAATATGAGGATGACATAAGATTCAAAATTCTACTCCAAACTTTTGACCAATCTATTCCCAAAGCCTATAGCTGGTGGAAAAGTCTTTATGAAACTCAATTGTACCTAGAGAATATCTTTGAACTCAAGTTTCACCATTTCATCAACAACAATACTAATCCTTTACTTTACCCCCTAAAAGATTGCATGTCCATTAAAAAGACAATTGGAATTTGGATTGGTGATGAGGAACTAAAAAATAAAAAAATTGTTTGCAAAAATTGTCACAAGATGGAGGCATTGACCCTCTTTGTGGAAATGTAAAAAAAATTGAATGGGTGTGTCAATCAAAAGTATTGTTCGGACATTTTTAGCATCTTTTGTAAAATTTCTCATCTACTTTTGATATTTTGGCATATATATAACTAACATGATATAAAATGAAATTTAATCCAAAAAAACTCATTCTAAAAGGAGTAAGAACTCTAATCCTATTATGCAAGTTTGAAAGAATTTTCTTTTGTCTATCTATTATCTTGGAAATCTAAAAAAAATTGAAATTCTTTCCACACATTTCTAATGTTTATCCCTAAGTATTCACCATTTGAATTTTAAGCAAAAAATTTCCTTGCTATATATTAATAAATCATCAACAAATGACTAATGTACGCTTAGTTTATTTGATCTCTTCATATTGTAAAGTGATTTAAAATAAGGTAGTCCTCATATTTGCTTATAAAATTTTGCATTAGTGTACCCAACAAGATGTACTTGATGATATAAAAGGTCCATTTTGTGTAGAGAAAAAACGTTTTTCCAAGAGCACTCAAAGTCTACTAATCCCATCTCATAGGAATGAAAAAGAATTTTTCCCTTACTTCAAAAATTATAATCTTTCAATGCAAGTAGTCAAATAGGATGGAATTTGTTCATCAAGTAGGATGAAGTAAAAGTCTACTACACATTTGTGTGGTTGAAGTTCCAAAAAATAATTTCAATTTTCAGTTTTTAAACCAATGCACTTAAAAATGGCAGTTTTTGACAAGATCTCTTGAAAGTCACCCTTGTTCCTTTAGAGGTTAATAATAAAGGCACATTTCAAAGCAAATTATAAAAAAAATTGTTTTTTAGGAAAATAAGAAAGAAATGGAAAAAGCAGATTTAGAAAAAATTTAACCATACAAATTTGTGCTAGACTACCATAGAAATGTGTGAAAATAATTTAGAAACTTTAATGGCATAGATTGAAAAATTGTAGAGTTTGAAATTAGAAGAAAAAATGTTATTCTTACCTTGACTACTAGAAAATTGTGACCAAAACAATAGAAAATTGTTGATTTTCTATTGTTTGGGGCATCGGTGGTCACAACTTGACCAATTTAATAGAATTTTGTAAAGACATTGAATGATTTATGTTCTAGGCACTTCAAATTTTTTTCAACCAAATCAATAAAAATCCAATAGATTATGTAAGTATCAATTTGTTATTTGTATGTACACATGTGAATTCAACCATGCAAGTTCTTAGGATCAAACCTCGGTGCCAACACATATCTTGATGTGGCAGTTGACCTTGTTGGTGTCGTAGTCCTTGTCATTACTGATGTGGCAATTGTTGACCCCAATGACATAGGAGTCCCTATCACTACTGATGTGGCAATTATGACCTGTTGACGTAGCAATTGTTGACCTTGATAATGTGCCAGTTTTTTTTACATTAATTTTTATTTTGTCGAAATCAATAGTTTCGGAACAACAAATTTCAATGTAATTTTGTCTATGACAACACAATTGAAAAATTTAAACCAACAATAGATTTCAATTAGATTTTTGTTGTTTTGTCATAGGGGTTCTAGTACAACTTGCCCAACAAGATCAACATACTTTAGGGTGAAATTTTTGTACTATGTATAGGGTCTTTTTACAGTTGTATTATGTATCATGTTACTTACATACTTGCCAAATTTCAAAAGTAGATGAGGAATTTTGTACACATTGTGTTGTTGCCCAAGCTGCCCCAAAAGTTTCAATTAACATGACTTTTGATATGGGCACCCGATTTTAAAAAAAATTATAATTTTACTATAGGGATATATATTTACACCTTGCATGAAAATTTCGTAAACATCCAATCCAAATTGACTTCGTAGGAACCTCCTCGAGATTTCTTGCATATGTTGAATAGACACTTGGTCTTTAGGGGTTAAGAACTAGGTATTTGAACTTTGATTGAATAATTGATGAATGCAAACATGTCCCATCTACGAAGATTCGAAGAATCTTGATATTCATATGCATCTAAAATGTTTGCTAATTTTTATATTAAGTCTATATCATTTATATAATATAGATTTTCAAATTTTTTTTGCAAATATTTAATCATTTCAAAGATAACAAGAATGTTTTACTTCAATAATTAACTTTTCTGTTTTAAAAATTCCCCCTCAATTACTTCAATAATTAAATAAGATCAAAACTTAAAGCAATGTCATAATTAGAGTTAAACAATGTGAATTTAATAGGAAAAAAATCTCTTGAAAAATCTTCTGAAAATATTCAATCTACAATAAGTATTAAAAGTAGTATTCAATTTTTGCAAAAATATTTTTATAAATAAATATTGGTTAGTGCATTGACAATCCAATCATATGGATATGAATTGTACGGAGTATTTTTTTGTGAGTATGTCAAAATGGCCATGTCATTAGACTTTCTCATGAAAATAACAATATGAGACTATAATAGAGTTCTTTGTAAATCGTGTGTGATGCGGGATCAAGAACCAGAGTTGTGGAAAAACACATGCACTCGAAACTTTGAGCTCTATAGCCGGGGCAAGATTGGGGCTACACTAGGATAGTTTAACCCCATTTTTGTACCACTAACCAAGGCTAAAAATGGGAAGAAGGCTAAAAATTTAGCAATTTTAGCTCCATTTTTGTTCTACTAACCGGGGTTAAATTTCTTGTGAGAGATGTCACAAGAAGCTCACACGGGTGTAGCAAGGGCTAGAAATTGGTGGTTCAACTCCTCTTGATCTTCTATCCCGGGGGCTAGAAGATCCAAAGTTCCCAGTGACAAGACAGAACTCCTTGGAGCACCAAAATTGGGATTTGATGGAGTTTGGTGCCATGTTTCTTTTCTGCTATTCTTAGTTAAAACTTCTTCTGACAAATTACAGACACAAGATGAACTTTGCAATTAACTCTAATGACATAGACATTTTGAAAAGTTTCAATTAAGGTAGTGTGCTCATAAACCGTCACTTCAAGGGCTGATTCACCTTTTTCATAGGTTTCCATGGACAAAATGATTTTTAGCTCATTTTTTAGAGAAAGAAAAATAGATGCAGAACCCAACATGAGTAGTTTCATATTTTTCCAAGCATTTTTGAATTACTTATAAATTTTCAAAGATCCGGGTCATAGGCACCTATTTGTGACCATAAGTGTTCTAAAATCTGTTCCCTTGTGACTTATAAAGAAATGTGTAGAAATCACTGCCAATGATTGGCTCTTACAATAAAAAAAAACAATTCTTCTAGAATTTATTAACAGAGCAAAGAGGTCCATTCAAGAATCACCTTGCACCCATTCTACAGCTACCTACAGGACGATGTGAAGAAGAGGGGCGGATTTTGAACCACCTACCTTATTTAGGGTAAGCACTTACTGTACAGTTTCAGTACTCCATCTCTTCTGAATTTAATCTTCGAGGCAATAATTTCCCGCTCAACAAACAAACAACATCTTCCCCCTCCCTTCGGCATATCCTCCTCCGTCACTTCCAACGCTGGATCGAATAAACAATACACGACAATCCATTCTGCATTCATTTCCACTTTGGAAGGCATGCAATCATCATCAGTCCGTTTCCAACCAAAACGAAAGATCGAGCTACGGTAGAGAGAATCTAGTAGCGACGAGAACGGGAGAGGCCTCGATCCGAGGGTGCCATCGCGCACTGTACCACGTTGCAGAATTGAGGGAGAGCATCAACCATGCATGAAGCAATTTGGAAAGGCTTAACAGTTATAATTAGAAAGCCCCGCGCGCGCCCCCGCCCATGCCACGCTGATCGAGTTCTTCGAATGAGTCTAGCTTCGAGAATCGTGCTGGGCCATTTTCCCGCTCGACACGATGATCGATCACTCTCCGGACGTACTCGGGATCGATTCCCGAATCCCAAACTGTTTCGGTTTCTTGGGAGTTGGGAATGGGGAACCAAGTCCGGAATCTGATGAATCGTACCGGCACTAGCTTGCAGTTTCAAGTTCCAAGTTCGCTGTAACCAGAATTTGCCGCTTCAAGACACCTTGTTCTTGATTTCTGGGATTCGATCGAGGATCTAAAAATATGAAATCTGTTCATTCGATCTGTGCAGTTCAGTTGGGTGGAATGAATGTACTCTTTTACTGGTTTTCTGGTAAATTGTTTCGCGCTGTTGAATTTGCCTTTTCTCTCAAAATCATAGAAAAACAAAAAGTTTCAACGCAATAGTCTGTCTTCCTATCGCAATATACCAGCAGGTGGTTAACCCCTCATCGCCTGAAGTCCAAACGAGGTCAAAAACAGCATTGCTTTTGAAGTGTTGTAAATTTAGATGTCGCTAAGTTATAGAAATCTTAACCGTACAATATTGTAGTGAACATATTGTAGATGACACAAAAAAAAATTTGAAGCCATTTGACCGCATGGATTGAAAGATAATACTGTTTTAGTGTTAGAAAAAGATGCTGAAATTTTCCAAAAAACACATTTGGAGGTGAAATTCGACTTCTAAACCTACTGAAATGAAAAAACTTGAGACTATAAAGTGATTCAAAATCAACATATAAACACATTGGTGAAAAAAATATCATTCAATTGACTCAATGTGTCTGCAAAACAGATTTGAAATGTCAAAAAATAGCATGAAAAGTTGCAAAAAACACCATGTAAGGCTAAACCTCCTCCACTAAAAAGCATCTCAATCATTCATTACTTTTTGGATTTATGTGAATTTTAGCCACACAAACTAGACTAGTATGCGCAACTTTCCCAAAAGAAATTATTGAAAATGGACACTGTATGAAGAAGTTACAAGCCGCCGAATTTCACTGTAATCCGAAAATGGCTGGATTTTAAATTTTGAATTGCTCCCAAACATTCAAAAAAAGCTTGTATTCACATGAAAATTTTACCACAATAACTAGACTAAAAGGGGAACATAATCCAACAAATTTTATTGAAAATGAACATTGTATGAAGGAGATACCTCCCCCCCCCCAAAGTTTCAGCCATCAAATGCAGTTTGGTGAGTTCAAATTGAACCTGTGAACTTTGATTGGCTCCCATTTAATTTGTAAATCTTGGATTGATCTGAAAATTTTACCACACGAACTAGAAGAGAGAGCGCAACTTTTCCAACAAGTTTTTATTAAATTTGGATATCGGATGCAAAAGTTACAGTACTTTGAAATATATATGAGGACACTTTTCGTCCCCTCAGGCGATGAGGGGTTAAATGGCACGTTTTTGTTTTGTTTTGTTTTGTTTTTTACTTTACACAAGCGTTTTAAGGAAACACACTGCAAGGGTTTTCCATCAGGAGGAGAGGCTAATTTCACGCTAGGCAAAGAACCTATTGCCACCAGGTATCGAATCCGCAACCACGCCATTTGGTTCAGGTACCTCACCACCATCACCCGGTCGTTTAGGGTCATCTCAAACCATAATGGCGCCTTTGGGGACCGTGTACCTAATATTGTTTGTAATGAATGTACCAAATATATATATCCGTAGGATTGAGCTACAGGAAGGAAGAATGGATAGGGGGAATTAGCGTCATCTAGAAAATTAGTGTCGCCACTCAATTTTAGTTTTGTAAATATTGGTACACTATTTCAAAATAGTGTAACTGTGGTAAATAAGTATCAAACACACTACTAGGATAATGCAATGTTGTTGAGTTAGCCCATTTCCCTAAAAACTATTTGTATTGTAGGTAGTTTGATTACCAATTAATAATAAAAACTTAGCCGTAAACATTAAATTTCAATTAATTTTCAATTAAGAAAAATTTGATAAACATTACATATTTACAAATTTTAATCAAATTGATAAATTGAATTTTTAAACTTCATATCAAATAAGTTAGAAATTTAAATGTAAAGCCTTGAGCTTTCAACTTTCAAAAATTTGAAATGTAAAATTCAAAGATTTTACATCTTTAATGTTTTATAATTATAATTTATAGTATGATCATAATTTTCAATAAAGAAAGCAATGGAGCCCTATTTTAGTAACCAAGCATTAATCCTTCTATCTATGTACGTCATGTTGTTTTTATTTTCATTATGATGTTTGCAATGATTCTTGATATTATTAATACTTTTGTAGCTTCATCAAATATAAAGTATCCAAGAGAAAAAACTACATTATTTTAAAATAAAAAATATATCATATTTACAAATTTCATATAATAAAAATTAAATAGAATATCATTTTTATGAACTTTCAAATTAACAAGTTAAAATTCTAGAGATAATTTATAATATTAGAACTTGCAATTTTATAAATAATTTATAGTCTTAGAACTTCCGATTGAAAAATATTTACAAATTCATAAAATCATAATTTCAAGATTATAGGGTTTCAAACAATTTGAAGTCATTGATAGTATGAAGAACATTGAAGCCTTGGTGTTGAAGTAACACTACTGTATACAAACAACCTAGTCTGCCTAAGCTAATATTTAATAAAGTGAAAGAAAAAAATTCAGCACCCATTTTCAAATAAATTCTACCTTTGTCCCTTTAAAAAACTCCAAAAACTTTCCTATGAGAGATTAATTGTATTTTTAGTCTTTATGCTAATAATACATGCATTTAAAAACCAATACTGCATCCTCTAGATCTCTACAAATTCTCTAGCTAAGGCATCATCATTCATGCATCCAAAATCCATGCGGAAAGTATCAAATTTGAGCATTGCTTGTGAATGTCAACCGCTGTCATTTTTGATGATTTAAAGGTTGGTGGCAGCAATGGGATCCTAAAAATATCTACTTCCAACCTAAATACCCGCAAAAAAGAAACCTAGATCCCTCATTAGAGAAAAAATGAGACCTTCAAAGGACTACTCCAACAGTAGCTAAAATATCCTTCCATCTTTTTTTTTGGCAAAAGAAAAAATTCCCCTAAAATTCCCCACCTCAAAACTGCAGTTTTCAATGCCAATGGCACAGAAATCCAGTTTTACAAAAAAAAAATTTAAAAAAATTTAAAAAGAATTTAGTTGCAAAAAACAACAACTAAAAAACTAATAAATAAAATAAAATATAGTGCTAGGGCTGACTGCTCTAGCAATATTCACCCAAGGTGACTTTCCTCTGCAACTAGATTCCAGCCAGGGACTACGTTGAAAACAATAGGTTGTTTAGTCACTCCGGAGTAGCCCTTTGGAGGCCTCATTTTTTCTCTAATGTCATTAGCAAATCTTCATAGTGCCCAAGTGGTCATTGAATCCATCGTCAACACAACTGTTTGAAGAAGCAACAAGTACAAGGTGCCTTTATCATTTCAGGAATAATTATAGTGATTTTACGATTTTCATTTTACTTAATTATATAAGTTATTTTTGAAGGATCATTTTTTTCCTTTAAACTATAGGGAATTTCCACAACGAAGTTTTGAAAATCAATTCCGTACAATATCAGAGAACTAACAAAAGAAGCTATAAACTATTAGATGGGTGGAAAAAAGAAGATTTTTTGTGCTCAAAAGATGTTTAAGTTCATCTATTATTTAAAATTTGAACATCTAGTCATTGAAACTCATTTTTTGAAATTTAGCCATAAAATTGATCATTCTTGAATTTGAGCCCTCCTAATGAAATAAAGATTATTAAGTCCATGTTCTATTTCAGTTTTAAGATTCTAAAAAAATTCTAAAGTTGAATATTTTATTACACTTTAAACTCTAGATAAATAACCATGGTCTAATAGTCTATTTATCTTCAAATTATAGAAAGACATGAAAGTTTCAATTGTACCATGATATTCTATACTAATATATCCTTGTGTGGATAAAATTTCAGATTTTTAAAGCATGTTTTGTAATTGACACAAGATTTTTTCATTCATTCTTCAAAAATTCACTACAATTTTGAATTTTCACAAAAAATCTACAAATTGCGTAACATATCTCCTAAATGACTAAAGGATGTTCTGGGGCTTTTCATAATTTCTAGGTAGGCATTTGTGCTCTCAAATTTTTTATCTTGCAATTGGAATTTTGCATATAGATGCATACAAAGATTGTCTTGAATGAAAGACAAATTTTATAGACAGTCTTTTTGATTTCAAAATAGGTAAGTTGGAGAACAAGAAAACCTTTTTATATTTGAGTTTTCTTTCCTTGAATTTTTTATAAACTTTTTTAAAGATAAACTACACAATTAAAAAGAGATATAGAAAAACTTTGTTTTTCTAAATTTCAACAAGTAAGCTTTATGTTGATAAAATTAAATTTAGAATATTAATAAAAAATATAGAGTTCTTTTAGCTACTTGAGTTGAAGCCAAAAATACATTTTAGTTCATAATTTTACAATCAATAAGTCAAATTGGGTACAAATTAGAGTGCTACAAAGTTTACAACATGACACACGTTCTTCTAAAAATTATTTGAAAAAATATATCTTTGTGACTTTACAATGGCTGCCCTCAAATAAAAAAAAGTCCAATTTGGGCTTTTTAATCATTTATTAATCCGTCAATGTAAAATCAATTTTTAGGAGATTCATGAAAGGAAAATTTTTAACAAACAAATGGATTTATATAAGCTTTCCAAAAATATAATTATTTTTCCAAATAAGAATTTGAGTCAAAAGTTATGGGGCCCCCAAAAGTTTAAGGACAACATGACATTAGAGAAAATTTGGGTTCTCAAGAGGGCCGTTAGACTTTGGACTAGCACCTCCAAAAGTGAAAATAAAAAATATTTAAAAAAATAAAAGTAAAAATTTGACATGGCACCTACATTAGATTTCAATTAATTTTTTTAAGTTAAAATTATTTATTTGCACTTTTGAAGTGCTAGTATAGGTCAATAAAAAGTTGTCTAAATTGAAAAAAAATCATTTTTTTTCAATTTCCACTCAATGCACTAAAAATGGTAATTCTAGAACAACTTTAGAAACTTTTACTAAATTTTTAGAGTTTTTATTTTATTTTTTATTATTTTTTAACTTTATTATAAGATGAAAAGATTTGTGTTTATCATTGGAATTTTCATTCTTCTAAAGGATGAGTTCTCAAAAAAAAAATTGAAATCAAGCTCATGTACTAGTTGCATTTTTTTTAACCTCTTATAAGTGCATGATAATTTGATTATGTTAATCACCTCCAATATCTTTGAAAAAGATCATGCAAGTAACTAACATAACTACCTATGCAATGATGAAAATTTCTAAAGTTGGATAGTTCTTTCTTCTCCATAAAGTTGAGTTAGACTATACTATTATACTAACCCTGTTAGACAAGGTCCACAATTTATTTTCTTCTAAGTTCAAACCTTATAACCTTGCAATCTACATTGAAATAGACTAAGAGTTTTTTTCTCACACATTCTTATAGTCGTTTAGTACAAATTCGTATGGTTGAAAATTCGAAAAACATTTTTATTTTCAATTGTTTCTAATGTACTAAAATGTGACAATTTGGAATATTTTATGTGAAAAATAATCAAGGAACTATGGGATAGATTAAATTTTATAGAAGACATGTGATTTCATCTCTAAAAACGAATGTAAGAAAATTCATTCATAAATAGTTATAAAATGAAAGTATATTGAATCAATATTTTTAAAATTTGATTATGTGCTAATAGGCCAACCCCCTTTCAGAGATATGCCCATAGTGTTATAACAATCTTAACTTTTCATTGGAGAATCCCTTTAAAATCTTTGAAATGTGGGGTCACGATCCTTTAAAAGAAGCAACCATGGCAAGCACTAAGATGTAGAAATCTTAACCTTTACTGTGCCCAAGTATTTAGCAAAAAGGTAAATCCTTCTCTTTCCACAAACAAGGGGAGGGTTGTTAGAAGAGTGGTATAGAATGTTATGGAATTCTTGCAATCGAGGGTGGCACACTTTGGACAAGCATGCCAGTTCTATTGACAGTGCATTGTCCTAGTGGACATTGCCAATTCTATTGAAGACTCATCCTCTAAAGCCTCAATCATTATCTATGAATAATTTTATGGGTTGCCTTTGGCCCCTATATTAAGGTAAAAGGCTCAAAAATGGCTCATCTAAGGGCTGATCCACCTTTTTCATGTATTTTCTTAAATGAAAATATTTTTAGCTCATTATTTAGACAAAGAAAAATAGAATAGGAATCTAACACAAGTGGTTTCATATTTTTTGAATCATTTTTGAATTACTTATGGATTTTCAAAGGAGTTGTGTTGTAGGTCCCTATTTATGTCCCTGGGTCTTCCAAAAACTGTTCACTTGCAACTTCTAAAGAAAAATGGGAAAACAAAGAGAATGATTGACTTTTGCAATTAATAATGCTTTTTTCCTTGATTCATTCAATGACTATGAAAGTCAATTTATGAACTACCGTTTGTCCATTTCACAGTCATTTACAGGGTCCATTCTTAATGCCCGCTCCATTTTAGAGCCTCCCTTACCACAAGCCTTCATAGCACTGGCACAAATTGTAGAGGGAAGGAATTTGACATGCTCAAATATGTTAGTCTGGTGATAATTTACCACAAAAAAACAATTGCCTTCTATCTATCTACATGTATATTTTATACCATCTAATCAGCATGTATATACAATATTGTGTAGATATTCCAACCTTTATAAAATTCTCCTTCATTTGCCCTCCAATTTTAGATTAGCCCTTCAATTTTTGGCAATTTCACATGTAGTGAAAGAGCCAATTATTTTGTTGTTCATATGAAAAAACCCCATGTAATATATCAATGGAAAGAAGAAGGAATGTTGTACATGTCTCATTCATTTGTATGAATGATATAGATATGTTGAAGAATTTAATTTATTTATCACTCATATAAAGTTTCAAAATTGATCTTACTATCTACAGATTGAGTACTTCATAGTTAAGGGGGAAACAACACACTTGCAAACATGGTAAATATTTCGCCCTCCAACCATGTTGTTCACATGACAATTGTCTCTACGGTACTATTTTAAACTACATTTCTCTATAATTTGTGTTTCATAGTTTACTAATAAGAATTTTTCAGCAAAAACCCAATCCTCACTTGGATAAATTTGGCGAAATGTAAAAAAATAAATCTAAACTCCATATTTCCTATACTCCTGTCGTAAAGGTCTTTTTGAGGTTGTTTATTTTGCGATAAATCCCCCAAAACAAATTCGCTGCTTGCAACTATATTGCAGTAAGCTTTATTCGCTACTGCAGCGATCCTGGTTGATTCCCAATTCGACCCAGGAAATCACAAATTCACAACTCAAATCAATGCGTTTAATGAGGCCATTCATGGTCAATCCATACTAAAAACACTTAAGCTTAATAAGCTTACTGTAGCTTCGAGAGGTCAGCGCTGAGGAAGAACGCCGGAACCAGGATTGCCGTGCTTACAGGCGCACTTAACGGAAACCATAGTCGGACTGCCACATAAGTTAGCCCTCTTCCGTGAGTTCCGTCAATTGGCCGGGCCTCCCCATTGGTGATGACTCTCTTCCAACGTCCGGGGGCCACTGGGCCAGCAACAACCCAGCAACCCAGCAGTCAGAGGGGTCAAGAATTCCAGATGCGGCGCTACAGGAAAAAGTGTGTGTTGGTGACATCGATCGCATCAAGTGCGGAGAAAGGTCAGCGGGGGGGGTGGGGGGGGGGGGTCATCATTAAATGCAGGCGCTCCGCATCTCCCGCCGCTCGAGGGTTCGGTGAAAAAGGGCAACAGTCTCACCCACCGCGATTGCCCCGGTGCGATGGCTCACTCTTTTGCAACGGAATCTCGCCACTCACCAATCGATTCTTGGCACTAACAACAACATGTGTGTTAGTACATTTACATACTTTTCAGCTACTTGATAATGTGAAACTTATTTTTCTTTTACAAATCGCCCAGCACTTTCTTGGTTTATGTATCATGCAAATGTATGATTTCTCTCTATTTGGTTGTGAGAGGACAACTGAAAGCGTGGCAAGGATTTCCAGTGGTGCTTTTTTGAATTTTTTGCTTCGGAAATGAATTCCTAGCAATTCGTTGACTTCGGATAGGAGGCCATGCATTGATATATAAAAGCTAGCTATGCACATCTACAATGTAATGTGAGGATATTTAATTGGGTAGGCGACTTCCACTCAGAAACCAAGCCAGCGCTACGTAATACTTGAATCTCTCAGACCATTTGATAGCTGTTTGTTTCTGTTTACACTAATTTTCTATTTGTGAAAAGAGCATGTTGGTATCAAGTGAACTCAACTTCTCCAGTTTTGAAGTATTGGAATTTTTTAATCATACTAGCTTATACTCCGGAGTACAAGTTTCAAGTATACCATCCCTAGTATCTCCGTGCACCGTGTTGCTCACGAATTGCATAGCAAGCTACGGTGGTAGCAACTGAAATTCGCGAGAAATGTGTATAAAGAGACAACGCTACCGGGTACGGCGGTACCTATGGCTGGTTACCACTTACCAGACGCTCTTTGGCCAACTGAACCGCAATCTTCTCCGCCATTGTCAAGTCCTGTGGACCACTGGATTTCACAATTTTGCGGTTATGAAAATTTGCCATAAATAACTTGAACACTTTGACATACTGTAATCAGTTGTTTTCCAAAAAACAACAAGGTTGGTTACTTCTAACGTTCAAGTTCATCAATTTTTGCAACTGGATTTGGCTCATGACTAGATCCGTCATATCATCACAACTCCCTCAAACTTCAAAAATCCTGGAATTACAAAAAATTGCCGGCATAAGCAACTTCAATTAAATTGCGAGTTTCTTGTTTTTGTTTTTGCATTTGGAGGGAAAACGGCGATGATTGAATTCAAAATAAACACGACCACGATGAAAGTCAGTCATGGGGTCATACCATGGGTCCAGATTGCACCATTTCAGAATAAATGTCTACTTTTGACCAAACGAAAGTAATTTTTTTGGACAGAAATTTTGCATTTCTATTGGAAATGCAAATGAAGTCGCCAAATTTGAATGGAAAAGTACATGAATATGATTGAAAGTGTTATTTGGTCCAAAAGATGGATGAATGTAGAAATACAATGCTTCACCAAGTTTTAAGTGATAGCCATCTTGGCACTTTCGTATAAAGTAAAAAAAAAGGGGTTGGTTTGTACTATCTATTGACAAATTAATTCGAACATTCCAAGTACAATCTATAGTACCTTTCCATAAAGCATGTTTTACTTTCTAAATGGATCAAGCTTTGTTGCAAAAACGAAAGATGTCTTGTCTTTCATAAATTGTGGATTTTGTATGTAAATGAATTAGTTGTTTGTTTTGCTTACTTCATTTAATTAATTAATTAATTAATTAATTTTTGTTGATTGACTTTCCTATAGAAGAAGTTTGATTAATCCTTACTCCTTAAATGCCCAAGACTTTTAAGAACTTCTTGAAATTTGCTCTGAATTAAATAAAAAACCAACATTTTGATAAATTTTATTAACTTCTTTCAAATGGTAAGTGTATCAATTGAAACTATAAGATATGCTAGAGATTACATGGGAAAAGAAAACACAACTATATCGCTTACAAATTGAAGATTATAATGTTTGATCATAAGGGTGTTAAATTTTTATTTATTTATTTTGAATAAATGGAAGATCCATTGCATTAGAAAGAAACTAGAATGACAGTAGATTAAGCCTAACAAGCTGACCAATGAAGAGAATATGAGCACAAAAAAGGAACAACCAAGAAGAACAACTAAGCAGCTAAGTAAAGGAACAAACTGGAAGGGTGTTAAAATTGTGACTAAAGTGATTGGAAGTCTTTCAATCTCATCAATACCCTATGCTCGGGTCAGATTTGTTAAAAAATAATTCAAAATATAAATAAATATGGCATGTAATGAAATTTTCAAAATTATATCATGACATATATGAATAGTGTAGAAAAGATTAATGAAAATAATGTGAAATTTGAAAAAAGCAAACAAAGATGGAAGCCTTCCCCACTACAAGTCACGTAACACTCGGTAAAGCCTGGTTCCTCAATAAAGTCTCTGTTGCTAAAGTCACGAAATATTCCAAATTCCATGAAACGAAATTATGAAAATTCTAAACTGAGCTAACGAAAGGATATTCAATGAAAAAAGAAATGATTTCGCATGGGGTCCAACGAATTTGACCCCAACGTACGGTATTTGCAAAAGGGTAGCTTCGCCTCACAACCAAAACTAAGTTCCTTTGCTTCAAAATCCTAGAATTCAACGGTACAGTATTTCGAATGAAGATTGTGAGTATTCATTCATCCATAGCTTCCCGCCATTCGCGGATTAACTGTCGCTAAGGTAGGTTGCTCAGAAACCGTCAGTTTAAGCACTGTTTGTGCTTTTTAATCGGATAATGAATCAAGAAATATTTTTCACTGATTTTAGGGTGGAAGAGAAGATGCTGCAGAAGCCAACAGAAGTGCTGCGATGATTTCTGGAGGTACCCTGAATTAGTTACAAATTTTCAAAGGAAACATGCGTAGGGTCCTATTCATGATCTTAGGCCAGCAAAAAAATAATGACGCATGATGTGTAAATTGGCATGTGTTTACTGAAAATCCGCAGTGCGAGATGCAAAAAGTAATGGCCAATGAACCAAAATGCGACACCTAGGAAACTAGAACCCGTCCGTTGCTGTGACCGAAGCCAGTACATGACAAAACTTGCAGTGTCAGCTTGAGCAATTGAAGCCAATCCAGGAAGTTCGCTGAGGAGGACCGCACCCATCCCCAAAGCGGCAGTAGTGATGGTAGAATGGATCCCCAATGAACCTCTTGATTTCAAAAATTGGCGCGCACTTGAAAACTGGATCTCCATTTCAATCGATGAAAGTTATAACTCCGCCTACAACTTTCGTACAACACCGTTGCTCTCATGCCTGTGCATAAGAGTAGAGTTCTTTGATGGGTCTATCACCTTCCTCACCGATTGTTGTGCTTCACCGTTGGCGGTTGCTCGTAATTCCCTGGAGAGCGTCCAGAAATTTGAGTTTCGACATGCTTTCTTGCACGTCTGTAAGCCTCTTCATTCTTGCAACCTATTTCCTTCAATATCTCCAAGGTTAGCTTAGCGACTTGACGTTGATAAGTAAATATGTTTGTGACAGATCGGTTGCCGCTGGAGTTCCTGCGACCCTGTTGGAGTTCCTGCGACCCCTGCTGGAGTTCCTACGACCCCTGCTGGAGTTCCTACGACCCCTGCTGGAGTTCCTGCGACCCCTGCTCCAGCGAATCAGCGCCCCTGCTCCCCGATCGCCTGCCTCCAAAAACGTCACTGCTAGCTGAGGTAAGCTTCAAACTTGTCATTGGTTTCTTCTCTTTCCACTTGCGCTCTTCTACACTTTTGTTTGCGTCCTCCCTCTTGCATGATGGAAACCCTAATGTAGTTCACTACCGCTCTAACGACACTTGCATTGCCTTCATGTAGGACAAGCCGTGGAGCTCTGCCCAGCAGTACTTCGAAATGACAACACTTGAGGTAATGTCTTCGTTTGCATTCTTCCTTCGATGATTCTGAAGCTTGCCTGCTTTCCGTAGGCCCTACATGTGTGTTCCTGTGGGTAGATTCGAGAAGGCAGAACGCAAGTCGTGGCTAAAGGGAGATTGCATTGTAGGAATATGACCCCCCCTGAATGAAAGATCAGAGAAACCAGTAGAATGTTGCCAATACTGATTGAAGAAGGAAGGATTGGTACTTACACATAGCCATGGTTTCGGAACTTCCAACAATGGAGGTAAGTGGTTCGTCTGCTCTCCACATCTTTTTGCTCTTCTTTTGGCAATGGCTCTTCTTTGGTTTTCCTTGCAGATAGGGGGTGGAAATCCGCAGTATGGCGATTTCCAGGTCTGAGCACTTGTGTTTGATTTGATGAGAGCATGCAACATCTCCCCTGCTGCTGCCACAGACTTAGCTGACCACTTCTCATTGTGTGCTTTTTTTGATTTCATCAGAGCTTGCCTCTCTATCTTTGCAATATTCTTTTGTCTCTTCTCAGCTTCTCTCTTCACTTTGTTCATTTCCATTTCTAATCGTTTTCTTTCCTTCTCTTGTGTAGCTTCTTCCTTCCTGGTGGCGATTTGCTCCAAAGAGTTCACATAATCTTCTTGCGTCATCCATATCGATTGGGAGTAGTCAATGCAAGGCTCTCCATTTTTAGGTGTCTTCTTCACTCTAGGCAAGGCAACTTGGGGAAGTTCGAAAAAATTATTTTCGTTTGGTCTCTCTTCCTCTTCATTATTGCTGTTGTGTTCTCTTGCACTGTTGCTGCCATTGTCACTTCCTACATGTACATAATATTGATGACATTCAGGAAGACAACTTACATCTTCTTCAAATATTTCTTGGATTTGCCAGTCTTGCAGGCCGCCAGCATCATATTGTTGAGGAAGTGCAGTAGCAGGCCCTCCCGAATTACAGCCAGCAGGACCTTCCACTGTCGCTCCAGTCGCTCCAGTTGCTCCAGCAGTTGCTCCAATCGATGCAGCAGTCGCTCCAGTCGCTGCAGCAGTCACTCCAGTCGCTCCAACAGCTTCAATCGCTTCAGCAGAAGCTCCTCGAGAAAGACCGCCAACAGGTCCTCCGCAGCAAGCGCTAGCAAGTCTTTTGTAGCAGTCGGCAGTAGCTGTTTGGGCAGCTTTGTGTGGAATATCGGCAGCAGCTCTCTCCCCTGGAGTTTCAGTTGTACTCTGAACCTCACTTCTGAAATTTAGACTTGGGCCTATGAGATGATCAATAGCTGTAGAATTGAATGGAAATATGCCTGTTGTCTTGAAGCCTTTTGTTATATTCTCCCTTGATAGCGCTCGCCTCAATGCAAAAGAAACCCATGCAGCTAGATCTTCTTTACCAGGGGTTTGTCCTATATGTTCCATGGTCCATTTGTCTCGGTATGCCCGAAATGCAACTTTGAACGGCTTAAAGCAAGTCACGTCCAATGGCTGTAGGGCATGAGATGTGTGGCTTGGAAAAGTGAGGACATCCAAACCACTTAACATAGCTACTTTAACCACCTCCAAAGTCACATGAGAAGAGTGGCCATCTAGAATAAGTAGATGTCGATGTACAGGAGAAATGGCATACCTTTTCCTTACGTTTTTTATAAAATGTCTCATCCAATCCTTGAATAACAAGTGTGTCATCCATGCTTTGGGTTGCATTGTCATTGTTGCATCTGTTTCTCCTGTTTTGATGAGATAATTGAATTTCCTCATTTTTCCTTTGAAAATGTAGAAGTTTGGTAAACTATCCTCGTTTGCATTGATGCAAGACAATACTGAGAGCCATTCTCGCTGATCTGGAACAATCATATGAACATTTCGGACTCCCTTTTTAGCTATGACATAGCCGCCGCCATCCTTCCCTGCCTAAGCTCCTGATTCATCACAGTTCCAAATTTCATGTGCTTCATATTTGTATTTGCCATACAAAGTTTGCAAGTTGTCATAGAAGCTCTTGACATTGTGAGGACATAAAGCTAGAGCTCGATTTTGGGCAAGTGGTTGAGCCTTTCTTAAAGAAAGCTGAGGATGCCTATTCATAAAACTTCTAATCCAGCCCCGACCAGGTATCCCATTTCGAAAAGGAGTAACCCTTGTTTGTGTGTAAGCATGAATTTTTGCCCTCAAGTGACCTATGTGAAGGGGAAATCCACGTCTCTGCATCTCCATGAGGTATGTCACAACTTTTATCTCCTCTTCATCACTTAGGACAGTTTTCTTCCCCCTCCTCCGAGACAATGTAGTTCCAAAGATATGTCCCCTAAGAGACGTGATAGGAATACCATGGATTCTTGCTGATGTTTTCATGGGCATATCATTGTCTACATCTTGTAAAGCTGCCTGTAGTTGTGCTTGTGTCTAGTTACCATTTTTTTTGTTTTTTCTTTCTACTCTCTTTGGATTATAACATGAAAATGGCTGTTGTACCTCTACAGTATGAGGCTGGTCCTTCGCCTCAGTCGGATGTGTGAGGCTTGGATCAGACTCGTTGTCCCAAGTCCGTCGTGGAGTTGGTGTTGGCTTGCCGCCACATTCATCAGAGCTTGGGTTGTCTTCTGCATCGCTCGCAAACAAGTCGGCAGCAGCAGCGATCTCCCTTGCAGCTGCGGTGCCAATGGACCACTTTGGCTCCGTCGCTGGAGGACGTCTTCCCCGATCCGGCGATGTAGGTAAGTCTCCGACCCCACTGCTGTTGACGTGCTTCTTCCTGCTGTTGCTTTCTGCGACCGTGTTGATGACGTCGTTGCTGTGGGCCTTGCGCAGGGATGCATGCGGAGGACTGCGTTGCATGCTTGTGGGACGGGTACTTGCTGCAGGAAGGCTTGGCTGCCGCTGTAGCAATAAAGTCTCTGCGTAGTTATCGTCTAAAGGGCCCCGCTTGCTTGTATTCAATGGCCTCTCGGAGCCCACGTGAACTTCACTTGGTCGTTGATTGCAGCCTACTCTTTCGACAGCTCTGCGATGGGGATCCAATAGGTATGAAGTATGTTGCTCCGCGTCTGAAATTTCTTCATCATGCTCATTCACTAGCTGAAGCTTGTCCTTGTTTAGTGGAGCACTAGTTTCTACTGCCCAATCAAATCCATCAGGGACTTCGTCATCATCTGTCTCTTCCTTAATGCTGAAGTCAGTTTCGATGTAGTCCGATTGACTGGACCCCCAACTTCGAGGTGGATGGTAGTCGCTGTTGTTTGTGTCCTCACTGGCATCGGTATCTTCATCGTACTCTTCCATATCGCCACTCTACTTGCACCACAACACAGGCCATTTTTGTTAGAAATAAGCTTAGCTTCTCTGAGGTATATCATGGCAACTTAGAATTGTAGAACTAATAGAAATGGAAACTTACATTGTTTTTCTGTAAAACAAATTTGAAATCTGAAGTTATTTCACAACTCTTATACATCAATTAGAATGAGTTCAATGTAGACAAAGTTGAGCAATGGAAGTTATACCTCTTTGGTGAAAGCTTGTCAACTGTTGTAGAATACAAAGAAACTGTGAAGAGTATGGCACCTATAATGTAGAAGTTATTTCAATTCTATGAGAAGTGAAAGCAATTGCGCACTGTCCACATCCACTTGAACTTGCAATTTCAAGCATGTCTGTTTTCTATCAAGAATTTTACTTACCTAAATGCCCACCACACTTGTTGGTGGCACAATTCAAAAATTCCATTCACCAAGATTCTTTAATGTGAAAGTGGGCTCATTAAGTAGTTAAAGCCGTCATGTTTTGTATCAAAATGTGATGGCTCATGGTGGAGTAAGTAAACTTTATTTTTCTTTGTCAGTTCCTTGTTGTACCAATTATTATTCTACTTCCTTCAAGATTCAAAATTTGGTAGTTGAACAAAGTTATTTCATTTCCATTAATTCTATACGGACATCTACTGTGACTCTTAAAAGGATCCATTGCAACTACAATTGAACCCACTCCGCAAGCACAAACCAGCACCCAATTAATTGTAAATCGCTCTGACAATAGCAACAGCCCATTTAAAGAGCATCAGTTCTCTATTTTTAAACCACTTGGTAACCATTATATCCCATTTCGTAGGGACGGTTTGAAGAAGAGGGGCGGAGTTACAGCCACCCACCTTAGTTGCAGAGGAGCTCCTCGTTTGTTGAGGAGCCACAAAAGCATTGCATCCATCCCCGAATTCCGGTCCACTAATAATGGCTGGAAAACTTTTTCGGAGGGAACTGAAGAGAGAACACAGGCAAGCCGCAAGCCTCATTCAGCGGAAGGTTTACCGGAGACGGAGGTGAGGTCTCAGAAATGTCGTAATTTCGTCAGATTCGGTGAAAAGTTTACCCGTTCAGAAGGCAGTTGGTCAGTCGCCAATGAACGGAGGGCGGAAGTCACGGGTTAACGTCCAGGTGATCGCCACTCGCCAGCACAGCCGAGCTTTCCACTTCCAATTCGTCGGGGAATTTGTCGCCGCTTCCGTCGGCATCGCCATCTCACCTCCAAGTCTTGTATATACCAGGCCTCTGTCTCTCAATTGCGCAGGTTACCGCATTCAACTTCGAGAGCTCGGTGTAGTTCCGGTGTGTGCGTTGTAATCTCCAACTTCTTGTGGACTCTGTTTCGTGAATTGCCTAACGCACCTTCTTCTCCGATTGATTTCGTCCTCTGCATTGCTTGAGGGAGCAGGAGTTAGCACGGAGAGGAGAGCTGTGAGCAGAGAGAGAGACGCGACATTCGTTCGCGGGCCGGGCAATCACAATGCCTGGAATAGACAACGGGGTTGGCAATGTTGCAGCTGCCGTGCCTTACAGCTGGGAGACCGCGCCAGGGAAACCTATGGAGGATTTTGTGACGGACTTAACCGAGACTATTCGGGCTCCTCTTCCTCTTCCACCAGGATCTAGAGGCGTGCGAAGACCAGCTACGTTTGTTGAGCCTACATTTGGCGGATTTGCGCCAGCAGTCGACGTTGCGAAATCGTCCGGGCCGCATTTTGCCGAGAAGTTGTTTAGGAAACTCCACACGAAGCTGAAGAAGAAATCGAAGCTTCTGGCCGCGTCGTTCGCTAGTGAAAGCACTGCGGAGCACAAGAAGAGAGTGAGTGACACCGAAGAGAGTGTGCAGAGCATATCTTATGACTCTTACGAACACTTACAGACTTGGTCGGCATCCAGTACTTTCGATCAGCCCGATACACCAATGTCAACCGATTCCGGCTCTTTGAGTTCAATGAGCTCGCTGAGTTCCACCTCGACATCTTGGGAGTCTATCGGTTACCCTTCCACTCTTCATCAAGAAGACTCTCATCGTAGCATTGACTTGCTCCTCGCTGCATCTTCGTCAGATGATAATTACGATGGCAGTATCAGCGGTCCGCGAGAGTCTGCCTGGCATGAAGAATCCGAGGGGGAGGAGGACGAATTGACCGAGCAAGAGTGGCAAATCGTTCGATACGCATCTTTACAGAGAAATGGCTCGAATTTGATCTCCACGCTCGTAAGGCAATCCTCGCTGACTCCCTTAGGCGACCACAGCTACCAGTTTTCACCAATTCGAGGGCGGAAAATGGAGTAGGAGTAGACGATTATGCTAGATCTGTACGATACCAGAATTATTTTAGAATAGCACAAGACATAGATTACACAGAGTTAATTGTGCTGAGCTCTCCTCGTATTGCGAGAACTGCACGCATAATTACGAGAACCGCACACAATGGTGCTGAGCTCTCCGAGTATCGCCTATGATTTGCAATTGAATCTCGTTGCTGCGAATACACACGCTTTATTTTTTCCGGATCATTATTGTCGGCATGGCATTCCTGCATCCACACTTGCCGAAATCAATTGGCTATCCTGTTTTGCTTTCAACTTTGTCTTGACCTCCGTTGTAGAAGTTTCGTCCTTCAAAATACTCCCCAAGCATTAATTATCTGCAAAAATTAAAGTAGTGAAATCTACGACAGAAACTAATGTTTACCCTTGTAAAAGCACCTTTCCAGTGATGATTTAAAACGCCCGCTTCGAGTATGGGATTCCGTCAACTCTATTACGATCGATCTGGATTTATGCGTTTTGTTGCCATTCAGTTATGGACACTCTCTGCCTCGATTTCAGCCAGTGAACGTATGTCAATTGAAGCGCCATGGCACAACAAGGTATATTTTCTTGCATTTGCTGCAACGTAAGGCTCTCGCACGGAAATTGAACTAGACGAAGCGAGTTTGCTAAAGCGAAGACGCTTAGCATTACATCGACTAGTGAATGGAACCCTGTAGTGCCAAGGTTGCTGGCTTGCTTCACTGCTCGGTCTGAAGTCGACGTGCTTTTGGGCTGGAGGGTTAGATTGGTTGGATGGATGCATAAGGTAGTGTGCTCATAAACCGTCACTTTAAGGGCTGATTCGCCTTTTTCACAGGTTTCCAGAGACAAAATGATTTTTAGATAATTTTTCAGAGAAAGAAAAATAGATGCGGAACCCAACACAATTAGTTTCATATTTTTCCAAGCATTTTTGAATTACTTATAAATTTTCAAAGATCCAGGTCATAGGCACCTATTTGTGACCATAGGTGTCCCAAAATCTGTCCCCTTGTGACTTATAAAGAAGTGTGCAGAAATCACAGCTAGTGATTGGCTCTTATAATAAAAAAACAATTCTTCTTGAATTCATTAACAAAGCAAAGAGGTCCATTCAAGGATCACCTTGCATCCATTCTACAACTACCTACAGGACGATCTGAAGAAGAGGGGCGGTTTATGAGCACACTACCTTAACGGTAGTTGGATCCGGATGGATGCTTAGTTTGGATGAGAGTGTAGGTGGGATTTTGGGGGATTGGGGTTGAGGTTGGGGTTTGTCCCAGAGGATGATGAGATGCTTTCGTTTAGACTCACATGTATTGACATCAAATACAAGGTAGGAATACCATAAACGAAGAGGTCCCTCTAATGGCACATTAGGGTATCCTAAAAATCTAAAATAGACAATAGTTGACTCCATTGTTGATTGAAAAAGATTCGATTTGCTCACACTTAGTTGGCTCATATTTGAATAGGAACAAGGTTCAAAGGTAGCCGTTTTAGGTGAAGCTACAAGACAAGAATGGATTCTAGATGAAAAATCCACATTTACATTGAATAAAATATTCATTCTTGAGGATTTATTTATTTGTTTTCATTCTTCTCCATCCTTCTTTTTGCATACATTGAGCTAAACTTTTCAATGAATTCCCCATATTCTATAGGTTGAAATGCTTAAATTATTTGCTTATGGTATTCGTACCTTGATAAACACTACGCTACAAGAGGACCTGTTGTACTGGCTTGATTTTTGAGCAAGATAGCTAATAAGACTTCCTCAAAATAGTGTTAATTTTTGTAAATGCAAAACTTCCTTCCCTTTCATCTAGAGTTAACAAATCACTATATAAAGAATGGACTCATTTCAAAAGGCATTCTTCATTGTTGAACTTTTTTCTTAGTGAATTTAAATGGACCATTAGGTTGTATTGTAAAACCCAGAGGAATTTGGGTTACTAAAAAATTTGAGGGTTAAGACCATTTAGGTTGTATTGTAAAACCCTCAAATTTTTTGGTAACCCAAATGGGTCACTCCATTTTTAGAATGGACATTTATGAACTTAGTAATGTAAAGAGTCATTTAAACTTGGACTCATTCTCAAGAAAATCAAGTTAGCTATCAAGTGGTGTATTCAAATTTATAAAAAGATTTACTGTTGAATTTGCAAAAAATTGCAAAGTAAGGTTGGGGGGTGTAGCAAAGAGTCATTGCTTTAGGGAACTTTGGCCAATGAGGTGGAGATATATAGTGTTCATGGGCAAGCAGGGTTATAACTGTGTTGCTTGGTGTTAGCAAGGTTGACCCAGCTTTGGGATGGAAGAGAGGCAGTTAGAGGCTTTTGGCATTCTTTAAAAATAAAGCAAGTCAAGCAATGCATGGCAAGCTATGTAGGGAACATCTTAGGAAATCCCTGTTGAAAACCATCTTAAGTGGAAGAATAATGAGGTTGGACAATGATGACAATTATAATTCTAATGGATTCCTGGCTTAGACCATTCATGGCCCTTTTCAATGACCTGACTAATAGTAGATTTGACCTCAAGTGGCATTGCCTTCCCTTTTCTTTAACTCTACCTAATCAAACAACCATTAGAATACACATCTTGCATTCAAATTTGAATTGTTTTCAAATTTTTTTCCCTATTGTGTGTCTTTTCTTGTGTTCTTTCACTCTACCATGTTTAATCTAGAATTTTGGCTTTAGAGTTGTGACAAATCTTCCATTTATCTCATAATTTTTGAAATTTAACAATCAAGTGGTCACTATTGCAAGACCATTTTCTCACTCATTTTTTGTCTTACAAGACTTGTTTCCATGCATATGGAACTTGGTTACCTTGAGAATGAGTGTAGGATGACAACTTTCTAAAATATTATGTGTCCAAAAGAGCTAGTTAAAGCACAATTTCAGCTACGCCCAAACATTGATTTCTTTGTGGTACCCTTCACTTTTACGTTATAATCTTCCAATCTATGACTTGGATTGAAACTAAACTTTGTAGAGATGATAAGGACTTGACTTTCTACAAGATCCTATGGTTAATTTTGACTAAATGACTCATCTTATTTTGAAGTTCAACTCTTTGGAACTTACGAAATTAAGATCCAAAACACCTTGAAAATGATTGGAAAATTTAAGGGTTAAACAATTTCTAAAGGGTTTAATATTCTAAATTCAATAAGGTATTGGGTGGTATAAAAAAAACAATGTTGAAATGATTCTTATTTTAAATAATAATAATAACATGAATTCAAGATTTTTATTACAGTCCATTACATGACAATATATTGGTATTCCAAGTATAAAAATAATATAATCAAAGGAAATGGATGCCACACTTAGAGGAATAAAAGTCACCTCAAAGTGCTACCAAGTAACTATTTCCTTTCACAATCAACATGTGCTTAAATGCACTAACCATTCTCCTTATTTGAACTAATTTGATGATGATTTCAAACCCCATGTTGTATAAATATTGCACAAAAATTTCACATGGATTTCATTACAAAAGCAAACAAATGGCCATCTATATGACTCACTTTCCTATGCAATGTAAACATTTGTAAAGGTATTAATTTTTGGCGGTTCATACTCTAACGAAGTGATGGTACAAATAAAGATTTATTGTTTTTGCTTGAAGTGTGTATAAAATTTTATGAAACAAAATGTCAAAAAAATAACAATTTATGTGCTACTCTTTGAATTCATTAAATATTATGTCAATTGAAATTTTGTCCCACCTTCAAATACATATTCGTATCCAAAAGCACACCTTCTACACCAATGGGATAAATGTTTTCTACTGCTTTAGTGATCAAGACATTTTGGTGATTTGGTTGATCTAAAATGTAACAAATAACCATACAACTAGCTGCAACTTACTATTCTTTTTCTAGTTTTGTTTAATGTTCTATAACTTACAATAGTTCAATATTTTCTCTAACCTTACAAAACTTGTTTATTGAATTTTAGCCTCTACTAAAGATAAAATATTCTACTTTCATTTTGATTCTTTAAAAACAATCAATTCAGTTGAACAATGTTAACCTAAGAAAGACTATATGACCAAAAAGTGACAAATGGATAACTTTCAAGATTATTGTAAAATTAAAGAATGCACCTAGTGGTTCATAAATGATACATAGTATCATTGTTGGCAAAGTACCTTGTTGATGTTATTTTTTAATGCAATGGGTTTCCCATTTGTTAAAAAAAAAAAAATAGCTTGCTGATAGCAATCGTGGAATTTGCGCCAGAATATTCCGAAACGTATTTTGACGCAAGTTTTTGGGGTCCTCAAAGTTTCCCTGCCTTCGATTAGGTTTAGCGCCAGAACCTTCATTGCACATTTCTTAACCGAAAAGCCACCACCTCCGAAACTAAAGTAGCAGTCTTTCCGATGCTGCTCGCGCATTCTCAGCCACATCTCCGGGGAGGATCCTCTCAGCGACTGTAGTGCAAGTGTATGCGTTTCACAATTCGCCATAGTCAGGAAGCACGATTGCCGAACGCCAAAGTTCCTGACCCCGGAGTTCGAGTTGCAACTCGCAGGGGAATTTCCTGTTGAGGTGGTGGGTGAAGATGATATCATCTGAGCATGCTCGATCTGTACTCTGCATTATTAGTCTCCGATTCTATTATTAGAAGCGCTTTGAGAATATCCCTATGGTTTAATAAACAGAAGCTGAGGAGCAGATTGACAACGGGATTTCTCTTTGACAATTTCGTTGTTTTGTTTACGATACTTGTGACCTACTCCGTATTTGAGAATTTGTCGTCAGACATGACCAGAGTTTTTAGCATTACAGGAGGGAGCTAGGATTTCGAAGGCAGGATCGCGCTGTGAATGTGAATCTTCATATTATTGTGTGCTCTTCTGATATTTGTTCCCATGGCTTCGGTTTGAGGAGATACCCATGGTTCACTAAACAGAAGCAGAGGGATAGAATTCAAACCCTAGGGCACTGAAACTCTCTTTGACGATTTCGTCGTTTTGTCTTCGATGATTTGGGACCTGTTTGGGAATTTGTACGTCCTTCAGGATTCTTAGACAGAGTTTTCAGGGGAAGCTAGGGTTTGGAAGGAATTGAATCAATGATCGTATTGTGAATGTGAATCACTATTCAGCAGCAATGAGCGGGGACAATAGCGGCGATGACTGCATGGAGACTGATCCTGTTTCTGCTTCTAGTACCGACCTAGTGCGATCACTAGCGTCTTTGTCTGTGGTTAAGGCGTCAAGGGAGCATGTAGTTTTCGAGAAAGGAGAGCTTGGGAAGTCATCTCTAAATCCGCGTCCATATTCAGGAAGGAGGGAGACTGTGGAGCCCTTGGATGCTGAGCTTTGGAGTAACTTGCCTGAGCATCTACATGACATAATTTTGGCATGGCTACCTCTGCCGAGCTTCTTCCGACTCCGGTGTGTTTGCAAACGCTGGAACGAGATTATTAACGTGAAAAGCTTCCTCTCGATCCGCTCAAGAGTTCCCTCGCAAGGGTCGCTGTTCCTCATGTTTGCAGACCTGCTGCAGCAGAAGTTTGCAGCTTACGATCCTACATCCCAGAAATGGCACTTGCTACCTCACTCATTCTTCCTCCCCTGTCCGTATTTTGAATCTGTTGACGTGGTGGCCTCTGCGGGAGGGCTGCTGTGTCATGCGGCAACAGGTTCTTCTAGGCATCTTTCCGTGTCGAATCCCATGATGCGAACACGACGAAAGTTGCCTCTTATGCTACACATGAAATGTCCCTATGTGGTGGGCATGGTGATGGATCAGGAGCAAGGAACGTATAAGATTCTCGTAGTTCAAGATGGTCCAATCTTGACATCCCAGGTCCTTCAATTGCTTCCCTCCCATTGTTACTGTTCTTGTTTGTTTTAGAAGTGCAATTCCTTTTCCTTCTGTGCAGTTGATTATGGTAATAGGTGCCTTGATTAAGAATCCTTTTATCATCCTGACTCGAGGACTTGTTTACATTACTTCGCATTAATTGGAGTTGCATTGGCAAGGTATGATTGGTTGGGGCAGAATTTGATGAGTTTGAGATGAAACTTTATAATCGGGTTTCGGAGGTGACTGTTGCCTTCGGATCGGATTACTTCATTGCTCTTATATAATTTCGGCAGCTCTGATTCTTATACTATCTGGTGCAGGTTTATGACTCTGGAACCAACTCATGGCATGTTACCAGCAGCCTTCCTAAAAAGCTTGCCCTTATTACAGGGACGGCTTACATAAATGGGTATCTGTACGGTATGAGTTTTGGAGCAACTGCTGGAGTCTTGGCTTTTGATGTCCGTGAGGGAACTTGGCACGAACTGAAAGTCAAAATGCCTCTGAATTTGGTCTGTCCTCAGATTATAGGCCACCGAGGCGAGCTTTTGATGGTGGGTGGGGTCGAAGAGTACAGGACGATCAGAAGCGTGCATCTATGGCGTCTGGATATGGCCAGAAGGGAATGGTTGGAAGTCCAGCGCATGCCAGATACACTGTTCAACAAGCTCTTTAAGTGAGTCCACCTTGAGCCTTCCAAGATTTTTAAAGTGAGGGACGTGAGAGGCCGAATACCAAGCATTGCCGTTACTGAAATTTTTACGTCTTTCTTTTTCATTTGCACACTCAGCGTGTTTACTAGTAGATGCCATCTGCGCATCCAACTCACTGAACTCTTTAGGTTTCGTTCAGTTCAATTTGATGGAAGCAGTATATAAGCAATTTGTTGCGTGAATTTTTTTGTCAAATGGGATCTCTGTAGATGCTTTTGGTTCATTACTCCTGTCTTCTGTAAATTTTAAAGTTCTCTTTGGATAACTACAACAGTTGATGTTTTTTTAACACTCATGTTTTTATGACATTTGTGCAGATCTCAACGTTACCATTTTTTGTGCGTTTCACATGGAGACTATTTATGCCTCAGAGAGTCATACTCCCGTGAGCTGCTCATGTATGATATGTATCGAAATTCGTGGTGGTGGTTACCTGCATGTACCCTAAACAATAATATGGAAGTTCTGGGCTTCTCATTTGAACCTCGCTTGGACGCTCAGGTTTAAGTGAAGCAGTTTTTCCTCTCTTTCTAGTTCAATAAGAACTGATCCAAAGTTTGAGTTTTTCAGTTCATTCTTCATTACTAGTTTAAATAGCTCTATGTAACTAATTCATTAGTCGATAGCCAATTAAATAACGGTGGATTAAAGCTCTATTTCGGCGTTAATCTAACTAGACCTTTGGTAATACATTAATGCTTGCTTGGGGTGCGTATCGATGACTTTCTAGTCTGAATGCACTTCCTACTGTGAGTAATCCCAATGCCAGAAGGATGAAGCTTTGGAGCTGATAAAACTGATTGAAGGCTTTGGTGCTCAGCTCGTAGGCACCTTCCGGAAGGGAATGGATCCAATGCTCTCTATTATTGGAGTTGATGTAGGATGGGGATTACGTAGTGAACGTTGAGAGTTGTATTGTTTTGGCCATTTACTGTACCGGTAGACAATTGCAGGGTTCCATTTTTATTTAGGCTACGTAAGCCTGATGTAAATTAGCCAGATGAGCAGCTACCCTCATCTGAAAATCCTCTCCCGTTCAGGTTAGGACTCAGGACTCAGACATCACCAAGGTAAACCATGGAAATGGTTGAATGTACAATTTTTTTTTTTGTAATTAATGATTTTTTTTGTCAATAAAGTACATTTATCATTACACTCAGACCTCTTTATTATGACCCCCTCTTCAATGAACATTGCATGACATTGTTAAAATCGATTCCCTTCCCCCTGGGTCCCAAAGAGGGGAAGCACCCAAAACCGTCAATATAAGCAATTCAGCATATTTGGAGACACCTTTTCTTAAAAATGATATTTCTGTAGTATTAGCAAGTGAAAATCATGGATATTAAAAAAAATATAGATTTTTTGGATGTGGTATGTATTTTGTATAATTTCCAAAGTGCTAGCTCCCTATACCACTGAAATTGTCACATAGGTTGTCCCTAAACTGAAATTTGCAAAAATCAATAGTCAACAAATTAGAGTTAAATATGTGTCTTTCAAATGCATCAGCAAATCAGAGGTAAATATTTAAAGGCAGGTAGGAATGCTCCCCTGGATTCCGGTGGCAAGGATTTAGTCATTGGTTGTGGTTGTGGGATGGGCATGCTGTATTGTTGTAAGAGACAATTATTGGCCAATGGATGACTTTTTGAGAGCCTTTAGGATGGAAAAACACATTTTTTCATCCAATTCTTTTTGTGGGAGGTGCTTGGACATATTTTTTGTGAATATTGTTGAGTATTACCTCATTGTGGTGTATTTGACTTTTCAACATAAGAAGATGTTTGATGCATGGATCAACATGTTTATTTTGACATCTTCTAGGTTCTAGTTCTTAATGTGAATTTTAGCAATGATAATGATGCATTTTGAATTTGAATTCAACTAATGAAATGAAGTCAATGAAGTGCAATTGAATATTTTATCACAATTTGAGCTTTAGTTTAATAACCATGGTCTCTAATTATAAAAAGGCATGGTAGATGGTTTTACATCATGATATTCCAAACTATTATGAAAATTTAGATTTTTGGAGCATATTTTGTATTCAATATGAATTTTCTTTAGACTTTCTTTAAAAAAGTCACTATAATTTCAAACTTTCATTACAAGATCTAAAATTTTCTTGACTTGTAGAAGATATGTGATTTCCTCTTTGAAAAAAATCATAGTTACAAAATTTCAAATATAAATAATCACGAAAAGAGAATATACAAAACAAAAGGATTTTGAAGTTCAATTGTAGTAGTATGCCCATCTTTTCAAGATTAAGTCATTTTGTTTTTGTCAAATTGCAAGGATTTAGCCAATGGTTGTATGGGTGGTAGTGGAAATGAGGCATCTTGAATTGAAAAAGGGAACATCCAAATACTAATGAATAATGTCCTAGGTACACCTTAAATACCTGATATACTTGCTACAAATCATTGACTGAGCCTACTTATTTGACATTCAAGGTGTTTGACATTTGATATGACTTTCTTCAAAAAGGTCATTTTAAAAAGAGTTAGACTATACATGGTGACAAATTAGTAAATTACACTAAAGAACAAGAGCAAGGCAAAATTTTGAAAAAATGTCCAAAATGGTGGTGCTTCTTTGGATTCTTTTTTTTAGACAAGTTGGCTATATGCTTAAAATTTCACATCATTTGGAATTGTACAACAACTAGTAAGTACTTACTATTTTTTTGAAAAAATAGTAAGTAGATAAAAGTAGAGAATGATTCAAAATACAAAATTGTTAAGAATTTAGTTATGGAATTGAAAAATGCCAATCCCAATGGTTGCAATGTTGTATTAATAAACAATCTACATCCTATGATTTTATTTTTTCAAAAAATATTGAAAATTGAGTAAGATAAAGGGCTTCAAAGTTTATTTTATAGTAAAGATTCGATAATTGCCCGCAAACTAAAACTCTTCATAACTTTTGACTTATTGATCAAAATGGAATGATTCAAAGCTTTTAGCATATATATATATAACTCTAGAAAACCAATTTCAAAATTTTAATTATGAAAAAAGTGATTTTTCTCATCTATCAGATTCCCTTGACCATGGAAAAAAGTAATATATTAAACCATAACTTTTGACTCATATTTCCAAATGTCATGAAATTTAGTGCATATGAAAGATAGTCTTCATTCCAACTTCTACTAGAATTTCAGTCTAAAATATGCAAATCTCCATTTACATGTACTTGTCTAAAATCTCAAAAAAAACATGTTGATCCTTTAGAATTTAAACAGATGGAAGTTGTTTGTAGAGGAATTCTATTTTCATGACAAAGTAATATACATAGTAGTGTGACTCAATTCTAAATGTCTCACAATTTCTATACTAACTAATATTTTGAAGTTCATGGTTTCAAAATTATAAAATCTTGAGATTGATATAATGCCATTAGCAACTAGTTGGGAATAGAGTCCTCTAACTTCAACAAATTTGAAGATGTGAAAAAACAGAAGCCATAACCATTCTAAAAACTTAGCAAATTCAAGCAATCATGCAATGTATACATGTGAAATTAGATTCAAATTTATTAGAATGAAAGTTGTAGTACATGCTTGACAATTTTTAAAAGAATGAAGTAAATTTGCATTATTATAATTGAGGGATAACAATTTCAAAATGAAATATGTTGAATACTCAGTATTGTCCGAAAAATTTGAAATAAAACCAAGATTTTGTAGGTGCTTACTTATGCCATTTTTTTTTTGTATTGAGCAATACGCATTGTGCGCTTTGAGTATGTTGGCATTGGTTTCGTTGTGTATGCAATACAAAGTTGCAAGTCCAGAACGGACAACCTAATCCATATAATGCAGTCCTATCACTACGCAATCAAGATAGTTGCGAGTCCAATACGCAAGTGCAGTCCTATCACCTCGGAGTTCTCCGGAAGACGTACACTTGAAAACAAGTTGCCTCAATATGATAAACAAAAACCAAGGAATCTGTAATCTTCAAAAGATTATCAACGACAAATTTATTCCATCCATGGTAGATTTGTACTTGAAGTAATCTATGGGGCTTTTTGAAAACACAGAGTTGCACCCTCCAAATTTTGGAAGAAGACTGAGTTCTAAGATCGACAGATTCTTTTAGTTTGTTACCATGAACGTTGATGAATGAGACTAGCACATATTGAATATAACAAATGAAAGACATTAGCAATTTATGAGAACAATACAATTCAGTTGCAATGTGACCATCAAGCTCCACATTAACTTAGCAGAATTTGGAATGTGATCATAACGTACTAGTTGACAGCGTCGACAAAGTGCCTTTTTTGAGTGTAGGAGTAGCTTGCTAAAGAAAATACTTTTCGAGGCTCTTAGCTCAGCAACAATCGAAGCCTTATCCCCTACTATCCAATGCATTCTCGCAATGTATCTGGTCTTGTGTCTACACTACTTAGAAGAAAATGCCCACATTGAACTGTCACCAAAAAAGTAAACCATGACATATCATCTTTGTTGACTAAGCTTGGTAAATCTAAAAAGATAAATTGTGGCATAAAAATACACAAAGGAGAAAAACATGAGAAACTAGATGGAAGGAGAGTTAGCACTTACTACTTCAGAAGTAGTGACCTCCTAAATGTTGTCCAATTCATCACTCCCAACTTCCTTAGTTAATTTCTGCAATTTGTTGAAGGCCAATGAGAATAAGTTAGCAAACAATAGATATAACTTCGCAACTAATGCAAATTAAAGTTTAGTAGTCTTCTGCCATGTCTAAATATCAATATATACAAGAAAAAAAAAGATAGAAGGAAGTCAAACATACTACAACGGCTTCCCGTTCTTGATCTAGCTCCATTAATTCAGAAAGACAAAACATATTTGGACATGATTGAAGTGGGGAGGAAATCCCTCTCAGAGTTTTTACACATGGTTGTCTATCATGACGTGACGTTGGCTTTTTACGTCAGTATGTCCATCAACGTCAGTCTAGACGTGTTAGGATTGCGTTAGCGAATTTTTTTTTCCGGCCGATGGCCTATCCGTTGACTTGGACGGCTTGACCGTCAATGATGAGGTTGTCCAAAAAAAATTCCGATCCTGATAGACATTAGGGTTAGATCCGAACTTTTCGTCAACGTCACATCCGTCGAGACAGGACATCGGGCTGACAATCCTGTTTCCACATCCAAGAATCCTACATTTAAGATTAAATGTCAAGTTCTCACTGTTCTCATCAACTTCTACAACTTCCAGCCTTGAGATTCAAAACTCAATTATAAATTACATGGCCTCCTATACATTTTTCCAACTCATCATCAACAAGGATTAGTTGTGGTACCAGCTCTTCTTGATACTCGTTTTCGTTGCCTTTCCCTCTATTCTCTCGTTCAAGTGATTCCATACCAACTTGAAATAGTTCTAAAACCTCACTGCAAATCTCGTATACATCTTTTTGAAGGATTTGGAGGGATCTAGACAAAGAGTTCAAACTCTTAAGTACAGCTTCAATAACATTCCCAAGGCTACCCGAATGTTGATAAAACTCTACATCAACTCTGGATCCCTGGAAAATAAACACATCTCGATGTTGGTAAATGTTCATTCCAAGAGCTTACTCGAAATTAAAACTGTAGACACAAAAGTGAAAGCTAGAAGGATTATTGTGCACGAGAGAGAGATCAACACTTAAAATGAATTGAACGCTACTACAATGATACATCAAAGCCACCATCTTAGTACACGGACTAGAGACCATTGCAATGAGCTTACAGATCTTCAAGCTTTTGAAGCTTGCAATTAACAACAGAGCATACTATGAAAAATACTTCACATCAACAGATCTCGACAAAATTCTTGTCCAATGCTCGGCAACTTGAGTGTCGAAATCATCCATGTTCGATGTATAATCAGTTGTGAAGCAAAGAATAATTGAACTCCCTAAACTACATTAACTACCATCACAATTAGAGGAATATTCCTCAAATCTCTTTGCCATTCAAATTATAAACAACTTACAATTTCATGACAAACACTCACTAAAGCATTGTATCAGGAAAAGACTACTCACCTCCTGGTGAGGTGTCGACATCTCCGATGATCGTCTCTACTTTATGTGAATGGGAGCGGGAAGGCCTCCTACAAGATTGAATTGAAGTTACTCAATCTTCACTCAAAGCACTTCCTATTGACTCAAACAAAAATGGAGATGAGATTTCACCTTCCACAAGGCTCTCAAATGGTGGTCTCCCCTTTCCTGTTGACATGTGCACACGCGAGAAAACTAAACGAAAACTGTTGACGCAATCACCATCCATATCAGAAAATTCTACATCCTCACATGCAGAACCAAAGCTATCATGGAAGAAGTAGAATCAAGGAATTCCAAAAGCCGCAATCTAATCACTACAAGAATACCAACATGCACAAGCGTCGGAGGATCTTATCATAGAGGAAATTGTAGAATAAAAAATGAACACCAATACGGAAGCTAAACCCTAAACAAGTGAATGAAATCTAGGTTAGCGCAAACAACATCAAAGTAAATAGATGATTTGATACAAGTGAACACCAACCAAAACCCTGAACTAATGGAATCAGTGCACAAAGCCACATATAAAGCCTAAGGATATTGAAAGCTTTCCAAGAAAGTAAACTCATACGCCGTAGTCCCGTTGAACCAAATCGAATCAACGCATCTTACGTCTCAATGCCCGCTCACGCACAATGGGAAACTTGTAGTATCGGTAATTCAAATCTAAACCTATGATTGCTCGCGAGAGAAACCATGACAAAATACTTTCATAATTGAGCATTTCATAATCAATAGATTGGAAATTTGGAATGTAAAAAGGAATGGCGGGTTGTTACGAGAGAATTTGCATTGGATGAGTGGAGAAGATATATTGGGTACCTATAGGTGTATGGCGACCAATGGATCGATCAATCAAGGTGTAGAAACTGAAGGACTAGAGATGGAAGAAACATAATACGATGCAATGAAGAAGCAGAATAGCAGAAATTCGAAAACACGAGAGCAATCAAAGTTTTAGGGCTTGGCGATCGCTAGCGAATTCCCCGTTTCCCACCCACCATGCGTTCCCACAATCCACCAAAGTTCCCTATCAGGGGAGTGTTACCTTTCCCTGATGGGCCTATAACAAGATGCCTGGGCCCTAGAGAATCACCTACAAAAACAATATTATACTTCTACATTAAAGAACTTGTTCTTGCAACATGTAAATGGAGATTATTCTTAGGGACGAGTAATATTATTTGTAAGCCTAGGGGGATCACTAATGTATATCTACTGTAACTACATGCATTAAGAAGGTATATAAATGGGACCATTTCATACTTGGAAAAATTGAGAGTTTTACATTTTTACATTACATTCTAGGTATATTCTATGCATATTCTAATTAGGTTTCAAATTTCTTCTTTTTTTGAGTGGAAAGAACCTTAGATTACATATAAAATTTTATAATCTGTAAAAATGTTTCCTTTCATGTTACCCTACGTACGTTTTAACTCATGTGGTCTTCTAGCTCAACCCAAGTGACTTCCCCAAGTTGTAAAGGAAGTGATAACATTAGCATTGAAGTAGGTGAGGTACTTCAGTCCTTGGAGTTGAAATAAAAAAATTCTTATGTAAATGAACTTTATACTAGTAGAAAATTGCGTTGCCTTCAACAAAATCTAGGTGAAACAATTTTCCATTTTCTGCCCCCAAACGCAAAATCTGAATTGACTGTAACATAGTTTTCTATAGCTCAAAACATGCCTAGTGACTGCAAACCTACCTAGTATGTTACATAACCTACAAATCTTGGTTTTATTCCAAAAAATTTGGACAATCTTGAGTATTCAATATATTTGTCACAATGAGCTCAGAACATGCAATGACTACAAACCTACCTAGTATGTTACATAACCTACAAATCTTGGTTTTATTCCAAATTTTTTGGACAATATTGAGTATTCAACATATTTCATTTTGAAATTGTTATCCCTCAATCATGATAATGCAAATTTACTGCATGTTTTGAGCTCATTGTGACAAACTATCACAATGAGCTCAATAAAAATTAATTAATTAAATTTTTTTTAACTCCCTTCCAGATCCTCCAACTTTAAATTTTTTTTAATTAAAATTAATTTCTTAATTCTTCATCCTCCCCTCCCTTTACTTGTAATTTTTTGAGCAAGGTTAACATGACAAACAATATGGGACAATAAAAATCATGTATACCATATACTGTATCTGCACACATATTTGTATTTGTTTTGTAATGTATTCTAGTATCAAGTACTATATCTATATTTTGGTACCGTATCCATACAATATCTGTAGCCGTACTCTAATTCATATACATATATCGTATTTGTATTCGTATTTGGATAAATGGCTCAAATTAAATCTCAAATATCAACGGCTTAAGAAATTTTGAGAAATGGATGACGATTTCAAAGGTAAGCATTTAAAAAAAATCAACGGCCTTAAAAAAATTTGAAAGAAGAGGGTGGCAACTAATACCCTTGGCTTACTCTTTGGGGTACATTGTAGGTTATGTCTTTTTGCTTTTTGAACATCATCTTCAATATGCTTATGACTCATGTACATTATAGGTTGTCATATTGACTCACCATATTGTTGACACACAAATGATTTGAGTCATGTACATATTGTGTGTCAAAAATATGGTGAGTCATGTCTTATGACTTATGTACATCTAAGAAGATGGTCATCATTTGTGTGTCAAAAATATATCAAATTGTAAAAAAACAAAAAATACATCTTAAAAAGACATTTGATGATCATCTTCTTAGAATTGATGGTGTAAATATTACTAGGCATCACAAAGAACTAGCATGTATCAACATGAACCATTGTTGCATCAATTCCATCTCACATTTGTGGGTGATTGCAAGAAACACTTGTCCTAGTTCTTGTCCCCTTGTCCTTAAAAATTGGCTTTTTGCTCATAACTTTTGCATTGTTTGTCCATTTGGCATGAAATTTGGAATGAAGGTAGATGCTAAAGTTACAGACCTTGAATAATTTTTTAAATTAAAAAAAAATTAGTTTACCATTTTTAACCTGCCCCCGATTGGGTGTCTACCTTGGCCATTTTGGGGGGGTTTAGTCCTATTTTTGACCCAAAAATGCGAATATGAAGCCACAAATTGGACATGTTGGAGGTCTACTAACACTAAAAGGGCTAACGATGAGTTTTTATGAAAATAGCATCATGTCAATTGCACACATGGGGTCAAAGTGACCTTCCTTTGTGCGAAAGCTATGAAGAGGGAAAAAATTTCCTTCATGAATTTTTTGGTGCAATGCAAGCGCAGTCTTTTCTAGCAAAATGGCTTTTTTTCTGGAATTCTTTTGAATTTTTTTTGAATTACTAAAAATGAAAATCTCTACAGACCCCTTTTCTGCTATTTTCTGCTTCTAGTGGCTTTTGCAGTACTTCGTAGTAGTCCGTAGTACTGCATAGTACAACATAGTACAAAATCAACGGTATAGATCTGTAGGCGCCTTCAATCATCGGTGCAAATTTGTCAGGGTGCTTCTAAAACATAGTATTAGTAGTATTGCATAGTACTGCTAGTCCTATGGCCAAAAAACGCAGTTTTGAACGAAAAATGTGAAGTGTTTCTTGCAACTACCCTTGTAATGTTTGTTATATTTTATGGAAGTCATAACAAATTCAACTTCTACAAATGAACATGTAATGATTTTTCTTATTCAACTATTGTTTTGGTAAAATATTCTTGCCAAAGTATTCTCTCTGGCATTACAAAACTTGCATTTTTGCTATTGTTTTTATAACTATGCCCAAATGGTACTATTCGTCTTCAAAATAATACATTGTCATCATCAATGACAAGGCTCTTTTTATTTTTGTGTACTATAAGACTTGTCATTGGTTGGAAATTAAAATAACAAGTTGCATAGGTGGGACACACAAATGATCCACTTCCTAATCTTAAACATGGTATTTACATAGATGAACTTCTTAGTGACTATTGGAGATTACTCCAAAGAATACAAAGTTTTATATATTATCCAAGTGTAGACCTCTTCAATAGTTCATTGTATCGTATGTGAGGATCAATTCCATGAAAGGAGTGCCAAAATTGAATTTCCACATCAAATAATGCGAGGTTCACACCATTATAAACCAATCACAAGATGACACGTGGTACATTTAAACTAAAATGTCTTCATTTATGCCAATCTGCCCTTGCTTAGAACGGTTGTAGGCGCCGACAGGATCGTCGTCCTCATGCAGCAGGGTTTAGGGATTCAGGCGGAGCTTTGAGTGTTCAATCTCTTGCAAGTCCAACCTCTTTTAGTTACCTATTCTCAGGGGTAATCTTATGCCTTGTGAAGACAGGAAGTAAGGTAGGGCGTGTATCGAACTTCAAAGTCGCAAGGGATTTTTGAAGTTCTTGGGATTTTTTTGGAGTCTGTAGAGGACAGATTTGCAGGTTCTATGGCTGGAGTTCTGGGAATGGAGGTAATGATATAGAATAGCAGAGATTCGGTGATGAGAAAAACTATAGAGCGCACAAGAGCACCGGGTTGAAGTATTGGCGACGAAGCAGATTGCGCAATCGGTCGAGGAATTCAGCATCATGCGGGATTTCTATGGCGGAGCCTTGCAGGCTGCCCTGCCTGCCGTCACGAGCGGACTCCAATACCAATGCACTCTTAAGCACACGGGGGCTGCTCAATCGTTAAGATCCGCAGCTCCACTCACTGTGAGAGGTCGGGGAGATTAAAATCCTTGAAGTTGAAGGTCACTTGTCACATTTTGATTGTAATTTGGTATCTTAGGGTTTTCGTTTGTTGTTGCAAGATTCAGAGGTTTATTGCGAGTGAACTCTTCCTTCTGAGTTATGGAAATGTTCAATCATTTTTTAATTTGTTGAGGGGAATATTTTGTGGAGCAATGAGATTGATTTGGTCAAACGATGGACGGATTGCAGGTGCAGTTAGCACGGAACCAATTGTGGTCCAAGAGGGCAAGCGAGCTATTCAATTTCGACCATGCATCGACATTCACAAGGTTTGCCATTCTATCAGGAAGTCTTGCAGCTACTGTTTATTGTCTGTTATTCTGTTGAGGTGGTTCTTGTTCTTCAGAAAATTCTTGATCACCTCTTCTGCCGTGAATACTTTTTCTCAATCAATTTAAGAGAAACATAGTAAAATCGAATTTATGTGAAGGCCTTTTCAAATAATTGTTTAATATCATGGATGTTTTTTTTGATTGATAGAACATAATAGTATCCTACAAACACATTAAAATAAAATAAAAACTGACTTCAAATTTTAGTTCCAGAAAAGATCCTATTCATTCGATAATTGTTCGGCATAATCTAGACGAGAATGGTTATGCCATCTGTCATCTGTCGCTTGCCACCTGCATTACAACTCGTTCATTAGTCTATTCTTCGAATTATAGTAGCTCACACGGTGTTGGAGATTGATGTTGCGGTATTTGTTGATGTAGGGTAAGGTCAAGCAAATAGTGGGTTCCACATTGCGGGACTTGCCGGATGATAAGAATTCCGAAACTGCTGTTTCTCTGGTCACGAATTTCGAGTCTCAAATATCCGCGGGAGAGTTCGCTGAAATGTATAAGAACGACGGCCTACTCGGTGGGCACATTATAATGCTCGGTGCTGACCCAGCTAGCCATGCCGCAGCTTTGGAAGCTCTAAGAGCATATCCTGGTAAGTTGACTTTGTAGGCTCTTCTTTGGACATTTCATAGAATGGCACTGATGGATGGTAAGAGTGTCTTTTAAACTGTTATAAGGCTAATTGATGCTTCATTTGGACGACTATGTCATACCTCCATTATGGTATACTTGATGACTACTGTTTCTGACGCTGAGTGAGTTGCAGGCGGTTTGCAAGTAGGTGGTGGTGTCAATCTCGATAATGCCAGTGGATATTTGGATGCTGGAGCAAGTCATGTTATTGTCACATCCGTATGTAATCTTATCCTTGTTATACTTGTTGCATCGCTATGGCATCCTGGTTCAGGTGCTAAAGCCAGCAGCTGTATTCTTCTTCTGACCAGGAAGCGCAATGAAATACTTGAACAGCATTTTCCAGTTCATTTCTTCGTATTTTGACCGTGACTTCGACGTTTTGGGTGATTTGGGTGTTTTTTACGCAGTAAGTGCTGAAAGAATATTTGCTTTTCTCGTGCAGTTTGTTTTCAGGGACGGTAAAATGGATGAGGAAAGGCTGAAACAGTTAGTGAAGTTGACGGGGAAAAGTAGATTGGTGTTAGATCTCAGCTGTCGAAAGAAGGTATTTCTCGCTCACATGCCTCCTTTACCTGTCTAATTAATCCATCTCCTTTTTTGTCCTTCCATTCAAGTTGTATGCTAATTGTGTGTTGATCTTATTAGGTTTCAGTTCAGTCAAAGTGCTTTCTCTCTCCTCATTATGTGAATTGTAAACACGAGGTGGGTCTCATGTGAACAGGACGGTCAGTATTTGGTTGTTACAGACCGCTGGCAGCGCTTCAGCGATCTTGTTGTAAATGAGGCCACCTTAGCTATGCTGTCTGCCTCTGCAGATGAATTTTTAGTGCACGGTGTTGACGTGGAAGGGAAAAGGTTAATTTCTTCGAACAATCTTCTTCTTGTTTCCCTGTACGGTTACTTGATTGCACATTGAGACGTTTGGATGTTGCAAAATAATTCGTCTGTTCTTCGATCTTGAATTCTTAACGAGCTGACTGCGTGAAGTGAATTTTGCAGGCTTGGTATTGATGATGAACTTGTTAGTATTCTTGGAAGACATTCACCGGTAAGAAATCTTATGTCTCTGCAAATCACGTACTTGGGGCTTATAACAGTTGTACCCAAAAGGATTCGTTTTTTTTGGTTTGGTTCAGAACCGTTTCTCGAGATTAATAGTATACGTGGATGCATTCACTTGAGAGAGTACTACTAGTTATTAGAGCATCTCAACATTACAGCTTTCAGTCGAGCCTTCATAGTGGTTACCATTATATAAATTATAACATCTACATTAGTCATCAGTTTGCTACTTCCGAAAAAAATGCAGAGATATATAGTGTTATTAGTTAGACATTTTGTACTGCGAGAGTGTTAGGTGTATGGATAAAAATTACGCTAGCCATTATCAGGGTATTTTGTACCTTAGTTTCATCACTTCTGTGTCAAAATAAGTTTAATTTCGAAATCCGAACTATACAATGTGTCATTTTAGAATTTTTATTTTGAGAAAAATAGTAATTTCGGGGTTTCAGAGTTCACAAAGAGCTAAAACCATACACATGAATTTTAATTTTTGTGTTTGGATTTAGGTGTAAAATTTATTAAAATTATACTTAATTATTTATAATATTGACGTTGACATAGGATAATAGAATGAAATTTGAACATTGTAAATGAAAGAATGGATAGAAATGGATGTGGGTGTACAAAAATAACAGAATTTTTAATTACCAGTGGCTATACTATCAACAATTAGAAACTATTCATCATTGCATCCAAGGTAGAAGCACTGTACCCTAAACCAATCTTGCATACATGTATACATCTTGCATACATCTTGTAAATAAGTATATATTGGAAGTCCAAAATGTACATCTTGCATACATGATTTGGGGTACATCATGTCTTTGAACAAATTCATAACATTTTCATACATAATCAGAAAATTATCAATTTAAAAAAAAAAAAATGATTTTCAATTGCTAACATGTTTAAAATAATCTCATGTGTTGCTTCCACCTCTCTAAGTATGTGAAATTGCTTAAAATGTTGGTTATAAGTGCTTCTACCTTGTATTTGTTAACTTTTCTTACTCCCAACTGCTTACGATTTATATTCCTTCATAGTGGGGTTGATGCAATGGTCTTATTTGAATGCAGCTGGATGGGTTGAACTGACTCGTTATTTTGGTAATCCACAGATTCCAGTCACATATGCAGGAGGTGTGAACACATTAGCAGATCTTGAACGTATCAAGACTGCAGGGAAGGGAGTTGTGGATGTCACAGTTGGAAGTGCTCTCGATGTCTTTGGTGGGGACCTTCCGTACACTGAAGTTGTCGCTTGGCATAAGCGACAATTACACTGATTTTTTCTATTAGTGAAAGCGCAAATTTATTGTCACTTCAGAATTTGAGGTTTGGCTGAACTAATTTACGATTCTGTGACTTCGGTAAATCAGTGTCACACGCACTGGTAGAATAAATCAACGTAGGATAAATCAGTGCTGTTTCCTTGCTCAACAGAAAAAACAGATGCGTGCCCTTAGAAGGAAAAATTCGGCAAGGTGGGTTCGTAAGGAATTATCTTGCTCTTTGTCTTGGACATCATGCACTGAGGTACAAGATCCTAAATTTTTTACGCATGCATGAATCAAAGATAATTAACAATGCTTTTTTAACAAGAATTAGTCCAGTTTAGTGACTTTTTTTTTCATTTCTTCAATTTTTACATAACAACTGCTAGAAAGGTGTTCAGTAATTTCTGCTCTGTCAAAAGTAACCAATGCGATGGGACTACAAAGCAGGAAACAATCTTGGCTTTCGGTCCCCACCACAACTGAGAAAAATAAAGATATTCTCGAAAGCAAAAGTAAAAGCGAAAAATCAGAATCCATGCCGGCCGCAAGTGATCGAGCCGATATCCACCACCAGTGCCGCCAGTTACATTACATTCATGAACTGTAATCACTTCTTGCAACCACTCACTCAGGCATCCCTCCTGGTGATCCCCGATTCCCGATCGGACCTCATTGTACCGATTCTCGAAGCCCTACGTCGCGAGCTCGATTCCGGGGTGCATTCTGTCTCTCCCCATTCATCATTCTTTTGCCTATCTTCCGTGAGCTTTTCTCCCACTTGTTGTGAATTCCCCTCTTGGAAGCTCCTCCGACGCCATGGCCATGGCTTTGCTGCAATTTCCCACCCCCACGGGATGTGTCGCCCTCTCTCGCTCTTGCGTCACGCCCAAGAATGGCGTTCTTGGGGTTGCGTTCTCCGATCGGATGTGCATCACTTCGGGAGGGAAGGGGCAGCAAGAGTTGAATCGGCCATGGCGGATGACGGAGCGAGGAGCTCGGGAGGTGGTGCGCAGACGCTCCGCGGAGGCGGCGTCGGGGAGTAGTGTGGACGTCGCGACTGCGGGCGGCGTGACGGAGGTGGACAAGGACACGTTCTGGCCGTTTGTGAAAGAGGCGGGGGAGAAAGTGGTGGTGCTGGATATGTACACGCAGTGGTGTGGCCCGTGCAAGCTCATGTTGCCCAAGGTGATGAAGCTTTCGGAGACATACGCTGACGATGTGGCGTTCGCGAAGCTGGATTGCAACCAGGAAAATAAGCCCCTGGCTAAGGAGCTCGGTGTGAAGTCGGTCCCGACTTTCAAGATTTTCAAGAGCGGAGAGGTGGTCGCGGAGATTCGGGGCGCGAAGTTTGACGATCTTGTGAGTGCTATCGAGAAAGCCCGATCGCTGACCTCGTGAGGAGATGTGTTTATATTCTCGGAGACAGTTGTGCAGAAATTCTTCTTCTCATGTAATTACGTTCCGAACCTTTTTCTCCAAATTTTGAGGGGGATAGCTCTCGTTTATTGGGGGCACTGGATTTGTTGAGCGTCGTCGGGCATTCGGCGTTGTATATTATTCTCTTTTCGTTTCTCTTGGTTTCTCTTGGTTCTCGCGTGGATGGTGGAATGCCCGTGCGTATGGGCACTTGCCTCCATCGCCATTGCATCCTGCCAATTCTATTTCTCTCTGACACTTGTGTCGAACCCGGAAGAAATACTTGATGTAATTACGTCCCGAGACTGCTTCCAATGTGCAGATGAATAACCCTCATTTGTCGTCGAGTTGTGTAAATATAGTCAAATCTTTTCTCCCGCCTGTTCTCGTGTCGATGGGGATATGTTTTTGAGTGTGGCGTGAGAGAGGTAATTGCCGTCATCGCCATTTTATTCTGCCAATTCTTTCCGCAGAATTATGTGTTCGTGGTGGGTTGTCTACCCCACCCTTGTGAAGGTTTTCTGCGAGTGCCTGTAAGCTTTGGATCTTAAACCTTCTCAAAAAAACACTTGCTTCTTCTAGATTGTCCTGCTGGAATGAGCTTCACACACTTGGCACCCAAAGCTGATGTAGCTACAGAAGTTAGGGTAAGCTTCCATTGGAATAGCAGGTGCGTGGCCCGAGCTGGAGTTTGTCTCTAAGCAATTGCCGGGCTGGACCATCTTGTCAGAAGCTGGACGGAGTACGTACAGGTCGCAGCAATTCCTGAAGTTTCAAAGAGGAAAGCTCCTACACTCCACCTCTGTAATTGCACATTCATTGCGCATCTTGTGGATCTCTTATGTTGTGTCCAATTTTTGTTGCGCATTTAGAAACCCATTGTTCCTTCAGTGCAATGCAATTAGAGAGGGTTGAGTGTATTCCGGTGTTCGATGTCCAGCTCCAGTCAATTGTTACGCGAATGCTCTTGAAGTTGCCAGGTGGACCTGCGGGTTGTTCATAGGGTAGCAACTTGTTGGGGGTGGGTGCCAAACTTCTGGGTTCCATGCATGGATTGTGCTGCTAGGTTTTGGGATTGCAGTTTTGGGAAAACTTTTTGTGAGAGCATGGACTCCTCAATGTAAATATTCCTCCTATTTTATGGTTATGTTTATACGCTCCTCCTCTCAAAGGCGAAGCTACTCACATTCACACAAAAACACTAGAGTTACTTGTACAGGAAAGTTAACCTTTTAGATAACCTCTTGGGTTTTCTGGAGAGAGGTTGTAACAGTTCTTATGGAGTACAAGGTGAAAATTTTGCAGAAAACCCAACCCTGCAACGACCTGTCCATTCAACGATTCGTATGTGGGCTTTTAAAATGTGGTAGAGAGCGGAAGAAGGGCGCACGTGGATTGCTTTGCATTTGTGTCCTCCCTCACTCCAGCATCGGTGCACAACGATGCGCATTCAACAAGTATATTAGCCCTTTAAATCCTAGATCTAAGAGCATGCTTTGTGGCATTTTCTTAATCCTTAAACATTGAGGAGGACGTTTGGCATTTGATGGACGACAAGGAATCCTCGTAGTAGGACAGAACTACAACTATTTATCCTCAAAATTTTGTTGTAAAAAGGTCTTCTTCAGGAGTTTAACTTCCAGTGAGTGCTTTTGTTATTTCTAAAGCTCATGATTCATAAGGTGATGAAAAGGGATGATTTCCAAGGTTATCTCTTAGTCCTTTAAGGATTAAGAAAATGAACTGCAATAGTGCTTTTGTGGGGGCTTGTAGTTTTTTGTTGAAATTTTTTCTATAGTTTCAACAATTCAATACCATCAAACGGAGCTTGAATGTGCTTTACTATAAATGGTAGACCTTGAGAGGGGAAGAGCAAAAAAAAAGGCATTACAGAGTGTTTATATCCTAGCTTTACAATCAAGATGAAGTGAGTCAAAGACATTTTTGTTATGGCCTTGAAAATAGGGTTAATCATAAAATATGTGTAATGAGGGACTAAGAGCCAAAGTTTGAGAAAAACATAGGACGAAACTCCTTGAAGCATCAAAATTGAGGTTTAATGGAGTTTGGTGTTGTGTTTCTTTTGTACTATTTTTAGTTAAGTTCTCCTTTGATACCTTTATGCAAATTGGGGTTCACTTTATGATTAACTTTAATCTCATGTTCTTTGCTTTTTATTTTGATGCTCCACCATTTTCATGATTGTGGGCTCCTTCTTTGGGTGGTAGATCACACTCTAAGAGTACCAATACATGTTCCCCTAAAAATGGAACACATCATCATGGTCCAAAGTATTTCTACCTAAAACACATCCAAAGTAAACATTTTTTCATATTAGTGATTTTGAACACAATTTAGGATAAATATAATATCATAATGTTAAGAAATGATCGAAAGCAAAAGTAAAATGCAATTGGTTTGAGAATTTTTAAAGTTTATATGAATATACTAAGAATTTTCAAAGTTGCAGTCATAGGAATACTTATTATTGACACTAGACTATCCTTAATTGAACATCCTTGAAGTAAAATATGATTCAAGTCTCTTTCGTTGCTTCAATTTCTATTGGTTATGTTTGAAACTAGTGTTCAGTTAATGAGCAGTTGTGAAGAATTCTATTTTAGTTGGTAGCAAATGGCTACTATTGCAAAAGAATGAGGATATCTTAGTGTAGTCAAGATTTGTTGCCATATCAAGTCAATTGTCTTTGCCCCACATATGTGTACTAGTAGGGCTCTTCTTCCATGGATCTAGACAGTTGATTGTTAAGTTAGTATGTAGTTGACTATATGGATCAACCAATAAAGGTGGTTGATCATATAGATCAACTAATCTATTGCAAACTATTGAGAAATTGAAAACATTGAAGAATCAAGGCACATTATGGAAACCAAAGGGCCCTACAAAATGATGTAAAAGGCTTTGATTTTAAAGGAGTTTCGCATCGAAGTTCCCATTGGTGCATCTAGGGTGGGGTCTTCTTTCACCCCAACTCCCGGGGGGTGTACTACAAAGAAAGTTCATGGGTGAAGAGCAACCAAACCTTTAAAACCCATTTTTACTTTTCCTAATTACTTTCTAATAAACTATAATTTCAAGCTACAGTTTTGAATTTTGTTTAATAATGTCTAAGGTTTCTATTGCCAAAAATTTCAATCCTAAATAACATGTGATAACATGTCTAGAAAGAATTGAAAAATGAACTAAAATGTTAGGTTTTTCAACTAAAATATTTATAGAGATCACATAAAGATGACTATTGTATCAATATTTAGCCAAAATAAACTTTAAATAGAAATCTGTTTTAGGGGGGGGGGAATTCATTTTTCAATTTTTTCTTTTCTTATATAATGTAGGGGTGTGAAAGTTATTTTCAGCTTTACAGTGTATCTTTTTTCTTCAAGAATTTGTAACTAATTATTATTAACAAAAAAAAATACCAATAATTCATAACATAAACTTTCAAAGTAGGAAAATCTATTCATATTTTTTTTAGAAATAAAATAAAATATTAGGATATAATATAGGGGGGTCAAAATTTGGTTGCTCCTCACCTATGAACTTCCTTTGTAGTGCACCCCCGAGCCCCAACTGTAACAAGACTTGGTACGGTAAGTTTTCTTGGTAATGGTGCTTTAAACTTTTATACAAATAAGACAAATGTTTGAAGTCTAGCACAACATCAAATGATGCAAGAATTGTTTCATTCAAAGTTGTGGAAGGTCTCCAAATATCATAATATTTACTAGTGACATGCTAATAAGACTCTAATATACCGCAATGTATGCTATAATTATATATGTCATTGCATATTCAAAACAAAGTAATGGAATTTGTGCATTTCATTATTTAAAGATCTCGAACTTGATGTTGAAATATTGGAATTGAGCTTTTGATCTTGTAATATGTATTAGTCACATGTGCAAGGTTAATATTCCATCAAGTTGTATTTATTAACTTTAAAATTTAACATAAAATTAAGAATAAATTATAACTATACTTGGAATGTGTAGTTAGCTCAATGGTTAAAAAGGATTTAGGTCGTCTAGTTGGGTGTAAGAAAGATAAAGTACCTAATTCATTACACAATAGAAGGTTCAACTATACATAGATCAAAATTACATATTGAATTTGAAATTTGAATTTTTATTCCTACAAAATATTAAAAAATATGTCTTACAAATTCAAGAAATAAATTAATTTTTTTTAAATCTTCAGAAAATTTGTGTACATTATTAAAGATCTTAGATCCACCTCAAAATTAAAAAAGTATATTGTAGACAATCAAAAAAATTGTACAAATTTGGCTACAATACCTAAAGTTTACTATTTTTTACATTTTTAGAAAGATGGTGCCCTCAAGTTCATCACAACATAATGGAATATTTTAAAAGATCGAGTTTGAAACATTTGAACTCATGAAAATTACTTTCTAAATCAAATTAAGACATGTTTTTTTATTCTTATTTTATTGAACTTTTTTGTAGATATATCATTACAAATTTATAGATTTGAGTACTTATAACAACAATACAAGGCATTTTGAAAAACTAAAAGAAGTTTTGGTATTTAATAGCCTTTGACCATATTTTTGTAATTTCAACATAGCATAACATTTTTTCAAGGCACTTTAAATTACTTGCATCCAATTTTAAGACCAAATTTACCTATCTATCCAAATAAATTGTTTTGATCTCTATATAGGTTTAAACCTGAAAAAGGTATGAAGTAATGCACAAATATTCCAATTATATGTCTTATAGTACACAAAATTTGTTGGAAGTGCATAGTTGAATGCACACTAAATTTGACATATCATAACACATGCAAGTACTCTTCTCTTTTCTACAGTTTGAATCTATATATTGACTTCCATGTTTCCATAAAGTAGTATATTCTAAAACCAACCGTTTAAGGACCGATCCGCCTTTTTCATGGGTTTTTGTGGATAGAAATTTATTTAGCTCATTTCTCAAAGAAAGATGCACAATGTAACTCAACTTGTTTTATATTTTTCCATGCATTATCGAATTAGTTATGATTTTTTAAAGATTTGCATCATAGTCACCTATTTATGACTATAGATCTCTCAAAATCCGCCCACCCAACACTTGTAAAGAGATGGGAGGGAAACCAAGGCAAATGATTGGCTCCTACAATAAATTACAGATTTTTCTTGATTCAATCAATGGTTAAAGAGGTTCATTTAAGGACCAACTCATGTCCATCCAATACTTAATTATAGAAGGGGTTTGAAAAGGATGGGCGCTTTTAGAGCATACTACTATAGTGTTTTGTAGACATGTATTGAAAAAAATGGAATCTCAAGGTTAACTTACAAGGTAGTGAAAGACAAGCAATGGCTTATAAATGGTCAAAGAGATTTTTGCATATCGGAAAACAAATGATTTTCATTGAAATTTTTACTACAAGAAAACATGTATTTTATGACTACAAAAATATGATTGGGAATGACTAGCGACTGCTTACAGTCATATTCTTGAAAGCCAACACCTTGGGGAGAAATATGACTACCAGTCATTTTTGGACCTTGTACTTCATAGGGAATGTAGGGAACATGTTTGGGGAATGTTGAGTCATATTGCGAGTCATATTTTCATAGTAGTGGCATTTTTTAAATTTTGGAGCAACTGAAGAAAAATATGAGTAGTCCAGAAATATATAGGCAAGCCATTGTTTAGGATTTTGAAATCCTAACCACCGCTTTTTTAGGATTTTGAAACCCTAACTGCTACTTCTTTTTACTCTTCTTCCTTGCCTTTTGTTGTTTCTTACTTCCTATTTGTCATTGCTTCTTATTTTTTGCTTCTTATTTTTTGCCTTTTATTGCATCTTAACTCTTGCTTCTTCTTGCTTTTACTTTATGCTTCTTGTTTCTTTTAGTTGCATTTAAATTCTTTCTTTTTCTTAGTTCTTGTTTTTTGTTTTCTCTTGTTGCCTTTTAGTTGTTGCTTCTTGTTGTATCTCAACTCTCATTTCTTGTTGTTTCTTGTTGCTTCTTGTTATTTTTTGTTGCCTCTTAGTTGTTGCTTCTTGTTGTTTCTTGTTGCATCTTAACTCTTGCTTGTTATCTCTTAGCACTTGCCGCTTTTTCTTCTTGTTTCCTTCATCACCATTCTTATTCTTCCTACCCTAAACGCGTGCTAAATATTTTTTGTTGTTGTAAGCCTTTGAAGGTAGAGCTTTGTTGTTCATTCACTAAAAATTAACTTCCCATTTTTTTAATTGTATATGAAGGCACCAAAAGTTGAAACAAAGTCGTTAGAGGCTACTTGCAACCCAATAGAGCCATCTTCACATAATTATAAAGAATATAGGCTTTATTGGATTGTGTAAATGATTCATTGTGATATATATGTTCTATATTGGTGAATAATATATATATCAATGAACAGAGTCACATTTCTTCTCACATTCTCCTTCTCCAATATGAATGTCTCTTGTATATTTTTTAAATCTAAGTGTATTTGTTTTTAACTACATGAAGTCTTTTATTCAACTATTAAATTATCTTGGTGTATGATTGCAATGTGTCATGTCCATTTAAAATGCATAGAAAATGTGATTGTAGTTTGTAATTAAAGCTATTTTGGAACTCAATCAATCTCAATCACAAAATACACACAAATTTAGAAAATGTGATTCTCAATCATCTGGAATATTACTTGCTTGAGTTGCATTTCACAATATATATTGGTCAAAATATAACTAGCTATAGTCATATAATGCTCATAGTTATGCATGTAAAAATGTGACCTTGCATTTCCCCAAACATGACTGCAGTCAATCATAAAATTACTAATGACATTCACATGAACTACCACATCAATAAAAAACATGACTCACAAAAGTCATACTTCCCATTAGTAAAGAATATGACTCAGAAGAGTTGTACTCTACATCATTCAAAAATATGACTCATGAGAGTCATTTTCCACATTAACAAAAAATATGATTCACAAGAATCATATTCCACGTCAATAAAAAAATATGACTACACAAAGTTGTATGCCATGTTAGCCAAAATATGATTCACCACAATTATATTCCACGTTAGCAAAAAATATGACTATACGGAGTCACATGCCACGTAAGATTTTTTTTCTTTGTTTAGGTAGCTCAAGAAAAAGTCAAGCCCACAAGTATAGTTAGCGTATACGCCACATTGGCAAAATATGACTATTTATGGTTAATTATACCCTCTAATCCATATGACTACAAATGTGAGTGATGTTTGAAGCGACTCATCAATAATGACTAGATCCAATCATATCGCGAATCATCTACAATGATTTTTGCATGAGTCGTATTTTTAAATTTTACTACTCATTATAGTCATATTTTGCAATCATAAAACATTGATTTTGTTGTAGTGTGTGTATTTTGATCATGAATATCTACATCATATTTAATCCTTTTTTTTGCAAGGGTGGGACCTAAAATCTCAATTTAGAAAGACAAGAATCTAAAGGTATGTTTTCACCTGGTGTTTGATAACAACGATAAAGAAAACATAATACCTCTAACAAAGACAGAGAGTTGTAGATTTAATTTAAAAAAAATTCAATTGGTTTGGTAATGGTTCAGCATAATTTGGTAATTTTAAGTTAGTAGTCATTTAGACTTGGGACATACCTTAACATTTACAATTCTTCATAGAGGCGACCTTTTCCTCTCTACAGTCTTCATAAAAAAGAATTCATCCACAAACCATGGCATTGATACCAATGGCATTTGACCATCTACCACAAATAAATAAATTTGATGACTATGTGAAGTGAACACATCATTGACTATTGTGGGCATGAAGGATAGGGACATCATTTTTATATATAAATTCATTGTCCACCATAAACCTTCAAAGGGTATGGGATAATTTGAAGATGAGAGCTCGAGCACTCATTGTCAAAAAGCAAGGAATTGCATTTGGAGTAGAATTTTAGACCTCTTTTAGGCACAATATAATAACTTTTTCAAATCGGTTCAAAAGTTATGAACAAATTTCAAAGAGGGGTTGGAAGGGACATTTTCTTTAACATTTTCAAACACTACTCTCTAAAATTAGTTCATAACTTTTGATTGGAGGCTCAAAATTATAAATGGATTTTTGGAGATGAAATTTAGCTTGATTTATCGACTTTTTTTTAATTCAAATTGTTTTGAAATAAATTACTCTACTGTGCCTAAATGAGGTCTAAAATTCTATTCTAAAGGCAATTCCTACTTTTGACAATGAGTGCTCAAGCTCTCATCTTCAAATTATCCCATTTCCTTTGAAGGTTTATGGTGGACAATGAATTTAAATATAAAAATGATGTCCCTACAAGCAGTTGAATTCCTACTAATTCTCATTTACATATTCCACATGGATTTTTTAACTTCCTACCACCCCATATGTGTATTAAGAGCATCTCTACTTAATTTAAATTTAGATTGTAAGTGGCCCTTGCATTTGAGCTATGATATCTCCTAGTTGAAAGTTGATCTTAGTTAAACACCCATCTATAGTCAAACTAACTAACTATACTTTTAGCAATCTAAAATCTATGTTTCTTGCTAATTGAGGTGCTACGTAAATTGGTTGAAATTCACGTAACTGTGAATAGTTTCCTCTTTTATTGACTTGATTGTTGTTCTTTTCCCTTGCTACCTCACTGTCGAACTAGAATTGACATTTGCTAAAGAGTGGAAGTGTGAACATACACAATTCTCTTTCTAACAACACCCAAAAGACTCAGCTTTAACGTTAGGTGCAAATATACGATAATGTGATTAGATTGCATTCAATCATATTTTTGTTGCCATTCCAAAAAATATATAAATTAAATAAAGATTCAAATGCAATCTAAAACTACGGACTAGATCTACTCACAAACTAAAACTCCTCATAACTTTCATTTCATTAATCAAAACGGAATGATTCAAAGCTTTCCACGTATATATAAATGTAGAGAACCAATTTTTATTTCTTAAAAAAATGTTTTTTAAAGAAGTTTTTTGGGTTGCCTAAGCTACCCTCCAACCACTGAAAATTACATATCATTCAATAACTTTTTTAACCATGTAGTCAAAAGTTATGAAAATTGTTATACCTTAAAGTTACTTCTCAGACATGTTGTGTGAAATTTTAAAAGAATAAAAAAGAAAATTTTGTTCACACTGAGCTGCCCAAAATTGCTATATTGCCAAAAAACAAGGTTTGGACCTTTAGAGGTTAAGCCATCACTTCCAACAAATTTGCATTGTCTCAAGAGATATTAACATTGGGTGCTAAGAGTGGCGTTGACAACTTTAGGATTAATGAAAATATTACCACCCCAATAGCAAGATGTTTAGTTTAGTCAAATAGTAATAGTAAGTTCAACATCCATTGGCAAATTTTTTTCTTAGAAAGTTGGATTTACTTCTTCAAAATTAATTTTATGTATTTCAACATGTATTTAGATTTTTCATAAAATGTCATTGTCAAATGCTTGAACTTATGCCTTGACTACACAAATTGGTACTCAATTGCTATATCACTTTATCATATGTATTAAGGCTCCAATGATTGTATGTTGTCTTAGATAGGTGGTCAATAATATTCATGCTTTTCAACATGATGTTAGGCAAATATTTTCCAAATAATTTCATCTTAATTTTTTGAAATAATAATTGTTAGATCTACAATTGGCCTATGATATTCAAATTAATACTTGACAAACAAGGTCCTAGTCACTAGAATTAGTTAACTTTTAAATGGCCCTTGTACATTTACGGTATTATATTTTGTAATCCACAAATATATATGTATGTGACGTTGTTCTATCCAAATTAAATCTCGTAGAATAAATCTTTAATGGGTACTACAGTAGTGTAGCCTTGTGCCATTAGTTCAATTTTCATCATGATTTTTGTCTATAACTTTCACATTGTATGTCCAAATATGACATAACAAAGTCTGTGCACTACTCCTCGCAAAGAGTTTTCTAACCGTACCAAGAACGCAACCAAGTGACACACGGTAAAAATGATCCATAATCTATACATTAAATTAGTTTATTTTATAGTGTTCCAACTCAAGGCAATCCATATATTCAACCCTTGTAGATAACTTTTTAATAGTACCATGAACGAGCCTATGAGGTGCATGATTTTATTCTTGGTAATGTGGAAAAGTCCTTTGCAAAGAGGAGTGCATAGACTTTGTTTTGTGGTGTTTGGACCTACATTGGGAAAGTTGTTGAATTTCAAAGTTTTTATGATTTAAAAATTTGAAGATAATTTTGATTTTGATTTACCAACTGGAAAACACACTATTCCAAAGATCTCACGATAACAAACAAAACAAAACAAAAAGCCTAATTTAAGGTATAGAATATATGGATGTCATTGTTTTGAAGTTTTTTTTATTATGGGCCTCTTTTAAAATCCAGAAATAGTCCAAATGACTTGAATTTAATAGGAAGCATGAAAAACGGACGAAATCATCCAAACATTTCTTCATTCATACTACGCAAACCGTCATTTTCAGGGTGAAAAATGTTACGTACGTAACTTGGTTCAAATTTGGGCGCTGGAGGGAGACGGTGTCTATGCACCATTTTTTTGAACTTCGGTTTCATTGTCCCAATCCATGGAAGTGATCTCGATTTCAGAAGCTTCATTAGTGTGCAAGCATTGCATCTTTCTCTAAAAACCGTGATTATTGAGCAGCTCCGGCGGTTGATTCACTGTAGATGTCATGATCATCAAATCGGCCTCCTTTAATTTCCAATATCGGCGATCTGTACGAACAATGAGCTCTTTCGGCAGAACAAGCGTGTGGACTGTGGACTGGTGGAACGAGGCGGCAACGCCAAGCACCGAGGGGAATCTTCATGCCAAATGCCCAAATCGCGCTACTGAACGGAGAGAGCTACAGTAGGTCTTGATTGAAGAACCTCTCTTCAGGAGCGGTAAGAGCAGCTAACTAACCTTGCTGGCAACGAATGCATCCGTACTTGTTGTCGTACGTTTTTTCCTTGCAGACAGACAGCTCAGGTTTTCTTCTCGTTTCTTTTGTAATACTCTTGAGTTTCATTCACTGATATCGCGCGGCTCTGTGACACGTACTTTGGAGCAGCTGTCATGATCATCTTGTTGACCTTCATTTCCAATTTCGGTGATCTATGCGAACAATTGAAACTCAGCAGAACAAGCTTGTGGAGGAGCGTGATGGAAATGTAAAGCTACGAAAGTGTGGAATGCTGAAGTCGCATCGCTGCGCAAGGATGCAGGTTGTGCCGGTCCTGGCCGGAGCTGGCTGGTTAGGTATTTATTGAATGACCTCGCTCTGGCAGTGGAGCGGCAGTGGATGCATCCGCGTTGCAGTCTTTGCTTACCGACATGTAACTTCAGAGGTTTTATTCTCTTCTCGTTTCTTTTCAGATACTCTCGTACAGTTGAGTTCCACTGAGACTTACATCAGCTCTGGCGTGTGCATATTGTAGATTCGATTTCCTTGGACTGCGTTTATGCGATCTAGTTTTGAATTCATTTTTGTCTGTCCTTTTTCAATATCCTCGTTTTTGTCTGCTCCTTTTCAACATCCTGTGTTCTTGAGCTGTAATTAATGCTTTGGGGTGCCTATTGATTCTTCTTCGTGTATGCAGAAGAAAACACCAATGATTGCTTCTTCAGTTTTCTTTCTAGGTCTTCGTACGAATGCGTCCTGAGAGGTTATTTTCTAAATTAAGCCTCTGACATTTTTCCAATTAGTGCTCTGGACCATATCAGTCAGAGCTACGAACAGTTTCTCCTTTCGGAACTGGCTTGTTCACATCACGAAAGAACTGAAATCCGAGCTCCTGGAACTCTTAGAGGCGCGCCCTCATGAGACTACCATTTTTCCCAGGCACGGATCGTTATCGGCATTCCTAAAGTTAAACCAAAATGCTTTCGCCTCAAACATCTTCCAGGGTTTGCTTTCTCTTGTTGTCTAGTGTATGTACCATCTGCATTTGACTCTCCTAGAAAAATACAAGGGCAAAGAGAACCTTCGCAGCGGAGAAATTCCCTATGTTGAGCTAGCTGTTCGTTGTTGCGTAAGTTGAATGTTGCTTCTCTTGCTTGCTTCGGTTTTCGATTGCAGGGCTTTGGTTTGACCGGACTTTCGCATCCATTTGCAACTGCAACAAAATGATGAAGAGCGTGGATGAGCCTCTCAGAGACTTTGATCTCTCCATCATCTCCAGTGCTATTTCTTCCAAGAATCAGGTGCCTATCAACCAATAGTTTGAGGTTCCGGTCTGCAGTGTCACACGTGATTTTGTAAATGATTCTCAAAGCTTGAATTTATATAGGGCCTTGCGAACGACTGAGTTAAGAAAGAGTCGATTTAAAGGCAGAGTTGTGCCTGCCGAAGGATCAAATCGTAGCACTGACGCCTACGTATCTTCATAACTCGCTTTGCTCATTTATTCACGTGTTTCACCATTGAGTGAGACCTCGTCGAATGGATAGCGTTGAAAACCAAAAATTGGAAATTAAGCCTAAGTGAGGAGCTCTGTCATTGACCACCAGATTATAAAAATTTACACTGTCCCTTCATTTGTTTCAAATAAATAAAATTATAAAAACAAATTACGCCGTGTCCGCAGACATAGTTGTCTCATTCGAACATTCCTGCGATCACTAAACAGATTAATTCTGCGGTGTTATAAAGATATCGATGGTTCCTGCTTGGATTTTTTGGGAATGTTTTCAAAGAATATAGATTTAAGTTTTCATTCTACTGCAAGTATGTAAAGTTCCCTGCAGGTTTTCAACGTTGCCGAGGACTCTTCGCGATTGCTTCCCTTGGTCTGTTTTTCATTAGCATGTATATTGATTTTTAGGTGAGTTGTGAATTATATATAGAGGCCCTTTGGAAATACAATACTGGATCTAAATTAGGATAGACAGTGAAAAATGTCAAATACTCTGACAGCAATTGATCTGCAACAATTTTCGGGTTGAGCAGGCTTACCTAACGCTATCTCTGTAGTGAGCGGAGAACGCATATGTCACGTCTTCACCGATGTCTGTTAGATCTCCAATAGCTCACACTGGGAGCAAGGAACCGAATTATTCTTGAGAATTGGTCTGGTTGTGACCTAGCTTAATAACTATGTGTGTATATGCAGGAAAAGGCAACTTTATTGATAATTTTTTCCTTCCCAAGTAAGACAAGAGGCTAGAGGATTCCGGCCGACACCGTCCTGCGACTTGTACGGGAGAACGGAGCCTGCACGGTGTACTCGCGCTACCCCTCCACTTGAGTTTCAGGGATCATAAGTTTATTCAATTTGAAATATTCCCCTGCAAGTTAAGAAATTCTTTATCTTCGGTCACCTGATTGGTGCACTTGCAATTGTCTTCGAAGATCTATGAACCACATGACATTCACGTGACGATCGAGTTCTTTAGTCAATATTGAATTATTCGCAGTCTCTTTGCGATGTAAACATTCAAGTAGTGATCTGAGGTGTTTGATGAGCGCGCATTAAGATTAAAGAACAGTTTACTTTCCATGCACGCTCAGATTAAAGAATGATGTAATTTCTATGCACCCTCAAGGGTCTCCAGTTTGATCTCATACATTACTTGAGATCGAACTTGAGATCGGCAAGCTATTAATTTATGCCATTTGGAAGAAGTCTATCAGTGGAGAAGAATACATGGCTTGATCCGATGTAGTATCCAGTAAAGTCATGCCGATTTTTCGTAAGGAAGAAAGTAAGAGTAGCCCCTCGCAGTGCGGCAATTTAAATCCCTGAAACCTCACCGTCAGCTGTAGGATGCGCAGACTTCGGAGTCTGTCTTAGGACATGCTCATATGCTGAATCAGTCTTCTTTAGCTTCAGAAGATCTTACCCTCCTCACCAGGAGATCTCTCACTCACTAACTCGTCGTTTCCTGAGCTTTTGCCGTTGTGTGTGTCTGCATATTTGAGATGGGTCCATTTCTTGCGACCCGAGTTAAAAGGACTCGACTCAAATTCTTGGCCTCTGACTTTACGCGATTGCTTATCGACGTTGAGTGCAATCTGTGAGCGAAGCGGGGGGCTAAATTCAAACATTCCACTTCACATGAAGTACCAGCCTTGCTTCAGGAGTAAGGGACCCCAAAGTTTTTCCTGAGATCGCTTTCTCAGTTTGGTATAAAGGTATTAATGGGTTTTCTGGTGAAAGCTCATTTGCTGGTACTTAAATCGGTGAGCGCAATTGCACTCATGTAGAGGTCATTTTAAAATGCTGAGGGATCGAGACGTCGACAGCAGGCACTGCTACAGTATATACTTCATGTTTGGGTAATATCCTTAAATCTGAATGACAATCATTTTATCATAGTCGAGTACACAAGCAACGTCACTGTCTTGTTTCAAGTAACCGCTCAACTGTCTGCATACGTCGTCAATATGATCGATCTTAACAGTCGAGTTGAACTTTCTATGGTCGCAGTGGTTAGAGATTATTTTGCACTGACGCGAGCCATTAGCATCTATGCCACGCTCGTAATCCGCAAGCTGGCCAGCTGCTTCACATGAAGCGCCTCAAGGGACGTACAAGATGCTGCTCGTGTTGAATCATGACTTCGGGTAACAGCCTGTCCCTCATTCTAACGTGTGGTAGCTGCCAATGCCCGTGTTTGTGCTACAGTAACCAGTGCTTATGATTACAAACCAAACCTGGACAAAACGCTGAATTGCGGGGAGTCACTGCTCAATTGAATCTGCAGTTCAATCCAGAGACATTTCCTTCTAAAGAGTCAATCTCTTTCGAGTAGTCTGTCCGCAGATCATGTTAAAAAGTGCACTATAAATGAAATTATCGAAAGCGGATGTTATAATTAATCGCTGTTAGTTATCGAGGACTGGTCAGTACGTCATCACATGATGCATTAGCCAGGGAGTTAATGAGCTACTAACATGGTCTAGAATCCCAGAATTAGGTACACAGAACCCTTCATGCGGAGACATCTTGTCAGTAATCTGCGGACTTTACTGACAACAATAGCTAGAGAGCGTGTTCTCTCCACAGCTTCATGTGCAAAATAGGAGTAATATATCCCCGTCACGATTTGCTGGAAATTTACATGCAAAGGAGGAAAACCTTTTTTGACCCTGAAGTGATACAGAAGTTTCGAAAATGGATAGACCGAATCAGTGAAATCCCTCATATTCTGCAAACATATACTCCGTACGAAAAGTCTTCTTAGAAACAAAAGATTCTTCTTCTAAAAATCGTAGGAAAGACGGTGAGACCTGCCATTATTATTTGAATACGGCGTCCGCGATATTCAGACATGCCTTATTAATTAATATATATACAGGATGACAGTCATGACACTCTCCACGGAGCAAAAGGCGAGGCTACAGTGGCTACTGTAGAAGTTCCACAAACAACTGTGGAGTGCATCTGAACCCAGTTTTTACGGCACCTTGCTACTTTGCATCTGTGTGGGTCCAGCACGACGTCACATGATGCTTTGTGATGACCTAGTGCTGATCATCATGCAATGGGCCTGAGATCTTCATCGCGTAGCCCAAGACTAGATGCATTCTACAAGCAACACGAACAACGATGTAAGTCGATGGAGACTTGAATCTCACCAAATTAGAAACCTTGCCCACTTATTTTGCATACTATTCTCTCAAGTCAAGATATTCGTGTTCCTTTCTGTCAAATCAAACAAACAAATATCATCTCGGATACTGTGTAGTTTCTTTCAACATACTCTATATATACCCTAGATTCAGTAGAAAGGAAAATTTGGTACATTCCCTGGTCTTTCAGCCCGGTGCAAAATATTCAACCCCAGGTACTAAAAAACCCTGTCTGAATTGAATGCTCCACAGGGTTGATCACATTCACCGACTACTACGTGCAACCGGATTCAGCTTGTCTCCTCGAAACACTCACTAAGCCAAGAAAATTCTCCAGAAGTACAGGTTCAGTAGAGTGCCAGATTGTCTTCCCAGTCAAAGGCAAAATTAATATTAATACTAAAATTTCAAGAGTAACCCGTGTTGCTGCTGGTACTATCAACTGCTTTCAGCCTTTGACACGCAGTGCGGATTGCGGAAGGACAGACATGAAGATATCCTAGAATAGCAGATGATCCCCACTATGATTCTCCACCATAGCTGAGGATCGGAGGAGCTGTCCTGCGAAGCTTGAGAAAGAGTGTGCCCCATCCTACTGAGTGTTGCATAATCTCTTGGGTGATTATGCTGGCCAAGGGTCGATCTCTTGCAAATAGCAATCACGCGGTGCACAACACCTGTTAGGAGACGGGAGTACCCTTGACGTCCGTTGTCAGGCAGCTTCAGCAGCCGTAGTACTGCAGGAGAGGATTGAGAATCTAAATGGGAAGGACACACAATCCCCGAGCTGGAAACCCCTGACCAGGTTAACCAGCTATCCCTTCCTTCACTCTAAACGGAGATTAACTTACTGTAAAATTAATACCGTCCCCAAACATTGGAAATTCGTGTTTTTTTTGGTAGATTGTGTGGAGGCTTTCTTCATCCCAATTTTTATTTAGGTTGCAATGAACACATAACATGTTCTTCATCAATGGTGATGATATAAAATTCGAACCCTTTTGAATTATGCATCATACAATACGATCAATGAAATTGGTATAACATGAGAACACGAGGTTCCAACGTAGATACTAATTTAAAGAGAGAGGGAGTAATAACTTTCTAATTTAACATCAATTTCATTATATCCATTGGGTGGAAATTCATGGCATTGGTACTTTAATTTTCCAAATGGATGTCTCTATCCAAACTTGAATTTATAATAATCCTAATTTTTAGCTAAAACTCTAACTCAAAAAAAATTGCTTCAATCTTTGGCACTTTAGCACCTAAAGGACCAAGAAACCTTTTAGGGGACTCTGGAAGGTTTGACTAGGTTCCTATGATCTCAATATTTGGCATGGTGTTTTGAAACTTCTTTTGAAGATAGAAAAACTCATTAGCTTTATGGAAATATCATTTTCTATTTCAATCAATGCTGAGGAGCAAAAGTGTTGCTACTCAAAGATCAAAATGGAGGTTGTTGGGCAACACGAAAAAATTGCAAAAACTGTAAATAAAATTTATAGAATTTAGTTTTTCATTGAAAATATTTTCGTCTACATAGAGAGCTTTGATTTATTTTATTTAGACTCATGAATGATGAAAAAGTTATGGAGAATCTTGTTTTTTTTATCAACTAGAAGATCTTCTTTAAAAAAAATCATAGGATCCGTTTTTGAATTCAATTTCAGAATTTTTCTATAAAAAAAAGTTCTACATAGTTCAGTTTTTTTTGCTAGAATAGTCTCACTATCAAGATTAGTGTATTTCAATTCCATCTTAGAGCTATTAACAATTTAGTTTTTACTTTTATCTTATACCTCCTTCTATTTAATAATTAAAAAAAAATGAAAATCTAACATGTAAAATTTTTAATTCAAAATCTATTTTGTGGAAATTTTAAAATAAGAAGATTCAAAATTTTTAAATCTAATTAGACAAGGTTCAAGAAAAAAACATTTTCTTCACTTTAAACACAAATATTTTGCAATCTACATAGTGAAAGTCTCTGAAATTTCTTCCACACAATCTCATACTAGTTTAGCTAGTGCAAGTCCCTATGGTTAGGTATGCAAAAAGAACCCTCTTTTCAAAAGTTTTGCACTTTACAATAGAAATGGCATTTTTGAGTGTTTTTTGACCCCCAAAATAAGGCCTTGGTCCTTTTGTGATTAAAATCAAGTCAATATTAAGTTGGCATTCTCAACACTTTAGCATTGGATGCATCAATGTCATCAGTGTAAACATGGATTGATCAACTTTACCACATACTAATCCAAATTATCATATATGTTTTGCACTAGTAAGAGTAGTTCCACCACTTCAACGTGAAAAGGAATGTCAAATGGTTTTCACGTAGTCATATTGCGAGCTAATTGTAGTAGCATCTCCACTTCTTTCAAAACATAGTGCAATCCAATCCGCCTTATCTAACTTGTTTTACATCATCAAAGACGTCATGAAAGAGAATGATTCTTCCAAGTTTGAGTCATTGCGTGAGCTCTAGCATGATCTCAAAAGACTTGGCATTTTGAACAATAGCACGATCAAAGCATTGAAGTGTTGCCCAAGAAAATCGAAAAACCATAGTAGTAATGTAGTGGAGCTCTAAAATTGTCACGTTTCTACTATAGTTATGGTCACATTGCACTTGGAGTTTGTGATAGAGCTGCTTTAAGTCGGGAGTCATCCTCTCCAACTTCGCTCGCAATTGAAGTGCAAAAATCAATTGCATATATATTTTTGCTTTATTTAGTGGTAGGCTAAGTAAGCAAAACCAATATAAGGTAGATGAGCCCAATTTTGTCTAGGAAAACATTCAAATCCGTTCATTATTCTAACAAAATTAGTGAATTAATGCCTACAAGGAGTAATCTGCCAATCTTTTATTGATGAGTACTTAAGGATTATGGATTATGGATTATGGGTTATGGATTATGAGTTATGGGTTATGGGTTGTTTATGGGACATTCATAACTCCACTCTATGGACATTTTTTTTGTAGTTTCAAAGTAGACCTATTATATAAAATCATAGAAATTATAGTTTTAATCATAAAATTATAATTCCACTTGGGTTTGATGAAAAATAACTTATGTGCCTCTCTTGTAGTTGGCCCCAAGATATTCAGATTGCAAACGAGGGTGGTAACAGGCTTGTCTACCTCACTAATTAGCAGCAGTAACTTATTATTAATCCCTAAAGTCCCAAGGCAATTTTTCTGTCAAAAACCACTCAAAACTGCCATTTCTACTGCGTTTGTCCAAAAAAACAAAAGAATACTTTTTTTGGAATTGAACCGTAGGATCTTGAACTTTACTTTTTTGAGATTATGTGGTAAAAATTTCATGAAGTTTGACCGTACAGATTGAGAGATATGAGCATTCAAAGTTGAAAAAACAAGTTTTTTTGTACACTAAACTGCAATTTTAAATGACTTTGATTGCTATTTGTGGAAAAAATGTGCACTATGGAATTTGAATTTAAAATTTATTGTGTTGAAGAATTCAGTTGGGAGTCTATGAAAAAAAATTCAAAAAATAATAACTTGATTTTCATACTTCAAAAAATTGTCAAGTAGGTCAAGTATGAAAATCAAGTTGACAATTGTTAATAGCTCCAATCTAAGAGCTATTAACAATTTAGTTTTTCTTTCAAGTTGACAATTGTTAACAATCAAGTTGACAATCGTCAAAAAATTGGAGTTAAGTTGTTCTTTCAAGTTGACAATTGTTAATAGCTCTTAGATTGGATTGAAATACAATAATCCCAACGGTGAGATTGTTCTAGGAAGCAAACTTAACCTTTTAAAAGAAAAATTGAAAAAAATTGAAAATTACATTCTGAAATGATTCCTGTAAGTTATTTTTTCAAAAAAATGTTTAGATTGCCTGAAAAATAAGATTGTTCATAACTTTCACATCACTAATCAAGATGGAATGAATCAAAGCTTCAAATGTAGACAAAAACATAATATTTGAGAAAAAAAATTTAATAAATTTATTTTGAATTTTTGCAATATTTTTTGTGTTGCCCGTTGAGTTCAGTTCTAGGCTTTTTTGTGGTATAACTTTTGCTTCCGGGCACCGATTGAAATAAAAATTATATTCCCATAAAGCTTATCAGATTTTCTATCTTCAAAAAAAGTTTCAAAAAATTAGGGTAAAATTTCAGCCCATAGGAACCTGCAAATTGTCCCCACAAAGGACAATGGAACTTTAGGGGTTAACTTCCAGTCCTAACAGTTGACATGAAAGTTTTTTCTAAAGGCTGGAGGCCCATTTGATGAATGAATGCCCTATTTGTTTGTTTCATTGTCACTGTGGGCCTACCTGAAATAGTATTAAGGCCTCTTACAGTCCCCGCCGGAATCATGAAGCTGGGCAAGAGAGTAGATTGTCCAGGATCACTGTAAGAGAATGTTTTGGCTCTCCAACTGAGGTCTGGACAGCCCTCACTGGACAACACTTGATGAACACCAAATGTGCTCTTCTGTTCGGTTCTGTACAACACTACGCGGATGGACTTGGGAAAGGGAAATTAGTAACGTACTGCTACCCTACCCTATTATGCGTAGGTGAGTTTCGTAAATAATTAGGGAAAATTTGGAACATGTCTAAAATATTATGAAACAAAATTGTACAACAATTTCTGAAAATTTGGAAAAATAAATAAAAATTCATTATTGCAAATTCTGAATATCCAAAAATTATTCTTTGAAAAAAGAACACATTTTACACACGAATAGAAGAGAAAGAAAAAGAAAAAGAAACAATTCAATCCATTTCATCAAAGTGAATTCAAATTATAAATTTTGTTGAACTGCAAAAAATAATTAAATTATTTCGACATGGAGGTGCTGAAACTGACCTACATGTACAGTACTATGCTTACTAACTTACATGTCTATATATGGGCAGGGAAGGACTACTGTAAGTTAAGGTTATATGTCTCTATATATAAGTTATGGCCGGGTGCTGGGTACAGTATTATTAACTTAAACAAACTCCGTCCAAGCACATGAAAACAGAACACATCCACATTTTCTCTCTCAACTTATCTTCAGATTTTTCTTTCATACGTGAAGGTCTGATTTGAGTGCTGAAATTGAAATTTCCACATCAGATTCTGAGGGGTCCATGTCACCTCACACCATACATAAGATGAGATGACATGTGGCCCTTTTTTCAGTACAAAAATTACTTATTTTTTACCAAATCTGACCTTAGCACAAGATGTTTTCTCACTTTTAGCTTAATTGTGATTTTGCACACGAGGTCTCATTGTATGTAAGGTAGCATCACCCATAATTTTCATTGTATCCATAACCATCTCCTCTAAAATCTTGAAAAATCTTGGGAAGTGACTAGATGTGATTACAAGGATGTAAGGTAGGTACACCCAAAACTGCCACTTTTTGCTTTTGAGCCTACCTATTATTATTAGACTGGTCAGATTTTCACATGTTCTTGTTGGCAAGTGAAAGGAGGTTCCAACGCACCAGTGACTCATTTGAGTGTACCTACAGTAGTACATCTGAATATCAGACCCTAGTGTTGGTATTAGATGCATTTACAGTTGTCTCTTTAAAAATTCACAACTTATACTCACAATGTCCAAATAATACATTTGAAAGTGCATAGGAATTATTTTTCTCTTACTAATAAGGTCCAATAATTTTTTGATTGTTTATTAATAGACATCATGTACAAAATCCTCAAATTCACGGTTATAGGTGCTGCTACCTTATCTGAATCTGATTGCTGAAAGGACCAGATTAGTTGTCCATGTGTTAAAAAGAAAGAAAGAAGACCAGATTAGCTTCACAGTTATATGTCACATAACCACATAATGATGCCATTTCTCAATGCCGGCCTCTAAACGTTGAGATCAGTGACTTAAATTACTTCTCTTGTTCATCAAAAGGTTCACATTGAGCAAAGGGTTAGGAGAATAATAAGTTATGGGTGATGACCTTCATTCACCAGCTAACAAGCTAGAGAGACACATTTGCGGAGAGGGTTTCACGTAGCAATATGTATTTTGTATTAAGGTAGGAGGCTCTAAAATGGAGCGGGCATTAAGAATGGACTCTATAAATGGCTGTGAAATGGACAAACCGTAGTTCATAAATTGACCTCTATAGTCATTGAATGAAACAAGGAAAAAAACATTATTAACTGCAAGAGCCAATCATTCTCTTTACTTTCCCATTTTTCTTTAGAAGTTGCAAGTGAATGATTTATGGAAGACCTAGGGACATAAATAGGGACCTATGACACAACTCCTTTGAAAATCCATAAGTAATTCAAAAATGCTTCAAAAAAATTGAAACCACTTGTGTTAAATTCCTCTTCTATTTTTCTTTGTCTGAAAAAATGAGCTAAAAATATTTCCATTTCAAGGAAATACATGCCAAAGTTGGATCAACCCTCAGATGAGCCATTTCAAAACCTCCTACCTTATACCACCTTAAAGTATAGTGAATCACTATACTTTATTAGTGATTGAAGATAGGAGGTCTTAAAGCACCCCCTACTCTAAAAGCTTCCTCTAACACAGAGGTACATTTTTTTTCTTCAATGAATCAATAGTGTACATACATTACATTTCAGGACGGGGCACTTTTAGTGACCATTGCATTTCAACTTTCAAAAATTTGTAACTAATTTCACAAAGGTCCCTAAAATATGAAATTATGATTTGGGTTAGATGTCAATTCCATTTTTCTTCCTACAAAAATTTACTGAATTTTTTTCAAGAAGTTTGGCTTCCCCCCCTTCCCCCCTCCCAAATGCAATCAACTCTTAAAAGGTTGCTTTAAGAGTAGACTACCTCTACTTTATATTGTTGAGTGATTGCAAGAAACACTTGTCCTATTTCTTGTCCTCTTGCCCTTAAAAATTGGCTTTTTGCTTATAACTTTTGTATTGTTTGTCCATTTGGCATGAAATTTGGAATGAAGGTAGATGCTAAAGTTACAGACCTTGAGTGATTTTTAAATAAATAAAAATTTAGTTTACTATTTTTAACCTGCCCCCCCCCCTCGATTGGGTGTCTACCTTGGCCATTTTCGGGGGGTTTAGTCCTATTTTTTACCCAAAAATGCGAATTTGAAGCCACAAATTGGACATGTTGGAGGTCTACTAACACTAAAAGGGATGACAATGAGTTTTTATAAAAATAGCATCATATCGATTGCACACATGGGGTCAAAGTGACCTTCCTTTGCACGAAAGCTATGAAGAAGGAAAAAATTTCCTTCATGAATTTTTGGTGCAATGCAAGCGCAGTCTTCTCTAGAAAAACGGCTTTTTTATGGAATTTTTTTGAGTTTTTTTTTAATTACTAAAAATGAAAATCTCTACGGATCCCTTTTCTGCTATTTTCTGCTCCGAGTGGCTTCTATAGTACTTCATAGTAGTAAATCAACGGTGCAAATTTGTCGGGGCGCTTCTAAAATGTAGTATTGGTAGTATTGCCAGTTTTATGGCCAAAAAACGTGAAATGTTTCTTGCAACTACCCTGTTATTGGGTGTTTACAAATTAGTGTCACCCACAAGTAACAAATTTGTGGATATCAATCAAATACAATAATATCCCAACATGCACTAATTTAAAATAGTGGGCCTTTGGTGAATGATTGCCACAAACACTAATAAAATAACCTAGCGCACGTTGAAGTCAAAATCAATGGTGTGTGTAAACCAAAGAGATGACCACAAGAAGATCCATGCCACAAGTGATCTAATTGGTCATTCGGATCTTCTCACATGTGGATCATTTCCCAAACTCTACGTACACACCATTCTACTTTCCACCTCAAGTACAACATTGCAACAAGAGAGTGACACGTTGGACTCCAAACTTGGACTTGGCATTTAGGCAACTTTGAGAGTCCATACCTTAGTTGTTTTTTTAATTGAAAGAATCCAAGAAAGTTTTAATTTTTTATAATTTTTTACACTAATCTCACCAAAAACAAAAGAGGGTCTGAACTGAATTGAAGCAAGGTCCAAATGGATGGAGCATTGGAGGGTTTATGGGCAAGCTACAAATGCTGTCTGTCAGCTTTTGCTCCAAAGTGTGCCCCATGATTGGCCCCATGGTATCGTAAGGTTGCCGATGAACATGCATGACCTAACCGGGTTTCGCCCCGAGACACCCGCACCGGCACACCCCACCCCCACCCGGACCCCCGCTTTTTGTGTTGCGCGCCAGTGTGTCTTGGGCCACAAGATTCTCATGTTTTTCTTATAAGACATTCTCCACTTGCCTGGGAGCCCTTCAGTTCCCGGTCCTCATTCATTCATTCATTCATTCATCACTCCATTCATCACTCCATTGATAAATGATAATGTACCAATGAGCCCGGCCAAGTTGAGGACAATTCGATCATACATCCAAATATAGAAAAAAAGTGCAAGTGCCAGGACAATGAGTTCAATTGGCAATTGGTTTCTTTTGTCTGGACGTGAGGAGAGATGAGGAGCCCCCATTGGGGGTTACTTACAGGAATGGATTTTTGGGTCTTTGAAAAATGGGGGTGTAATACATGCTTCTCATCCAATAGAGTTTTACGCAGGCTTTGAGGGGGAAAAGGGGGATGCATAACTTATATATTATGTTTCTATATATGAGAGAGAATGGGTAGCATTTTGACTGGTTGAAAGATGCCAAGGACGGTACAAGCAAAGCACGGCATTTTTTCAATTTTCACCCCCAGGGATTGGCTATTTTGGGAACGCCAAAACTCTTAAAAGGCAAGGAGCACCTTGCGTCAAGGCAAGATCATTGCATTCAATTGGGATTGGGCTGATTCTTCAATCTACATACAGATTATTATTATTGTTATTCTTCTCAAGCCTACGGCACAGGACGTACAATATTCATGCTTGTGAGGAATCAGGGTGTTTTGTTTTGTTTTTTGTTTTGTTTTGTTTGTTTTCTTGACGCAAATGAAAGGGGATGTCATTGCATAAAATGAAACAAAGGCCCAGCCACAGGTGGCCCCGGGGACACCTCAAAGACATAACAGATGAAGAGAGTTTTTTTTTTTTTTTTTCTCATTTTTTGTGAAATGTCAAAGTGGCAATAGTAAATGTTATAGGAGTGCTCCAAATTTCAACATTCATACACATATTGGATAGAAAATATCACATTAGTGTATATCACATATCCATAATTATGTTTTCATCCACAATTTGGCAATTTCATTATAGATTTTTTTTAATTTGAATTTTTTTGGCAATTTTTCACCCTTTCAATCAGGGTTGTTTTTTTGGGCGAAATTTCGCCCAACTGTCAGAAATCTGACCTCTCTGGCTTCATCCCTCCAAAAATTGGCCTCTACAGTGAAGCCAACACAGGGACACATGTCCAAAAAAAAACCCTGCTTTCAATGACATTTTGTTCCAAGGGCACAATATTGGGCTCACTACTTCGGTGCAAATGGACACCAAATCGTCGGAAACAAACGTTGCTAGGCATTAGGAAAAATTTCAGGCCTAAAAAAGGTTGTGAGCTTTGGAAGGCAACGGTGCAATTATATAGAGAAAAAAAACTATATTTTTAATTTGGAAGCTAATGTGGCACTACTAGTGCCACATTAGCAGCACTTTAGATTGGCGATTTTTTAAATATTGTTTTATTTTTCTATATTTGCACCACATGGGTGCTGAAAATCAAAACTTAATGGCCCTCTGCAGGGCTCATAATTTTTGTAGTGGAATACATAATACAATATTTTCTAGCAAAAGACTAAATCCAGGTCCTCAATTAATATACAACATGCATCATATTTCTTGTTGGCTTTTTTTCTTGGAGAACAAATGTATGGAAACATCAATGACATATTTGCCTCTATGTCTTTAAGCAAAATTATGAAAAATAAAATAATATTTTAATAGGAAATCATTCTCTAGTATAATAAGTTCAAACCATGAAAAATGGTCAAGTAGGACTAATCTACACTACTAGGTTCATTTCCAAACTAGGTAATACAACTCAAAGACAAAGATATTTGAATTCGACAATTATCATTTTCTAATAAAGCAATTTCTATATATAGAAACATTCACAGATAGATGGCACACACTCACCAACTCTAGATCAAATGTTCATCACACAACTAGAAAACACACATATTTTTCATAATCCAATAAACACTCAACTTCTCACAATGTTGATTAGGTACATAACATCAACCATAAATCCATTCACATTTATAACACAAGCACACACACACTTACAAATTTGGTAATAAACTTTCTATTCCAACAAGAAATCAATATACAATCAATTTGCAATAGACTTGCAAGCTCTCCCATGGAAGTAGATAAAAAACAAATGGGCCACCTGAATCCCATTAATAATGAGTTAATAATTAATAAACTCCAACTTGACGTTTTAGTTCTCAACTAGGCAACTACCCAACAAGCCAATTGACATTCACATGATACTTATCAACCTATTAGGATTAACCATGTCCTTTCACAATAGACTAATCCTAATTCAAATAATTAATCCTAAAGGGCCATCGTATTTAGAGGCCCAAAACTACTTCAATTAAAATACTCATCTCCAAAGCAAGGTCAAAATCTTCATCAATAATTTTCTTTTTTAATAAAAACAACCATACTATCTTTTGGTTAATTTGTTCAAGTACATCATCCCAAAATTTTAAAATGATTATTCCCACCGATTGCAAGTTCAATGTGTCTAAACTTCAAAATGTAGGCTTTTCTAGTCCTTCCAAAACATGAAGTTTTGTCTTTTAACATTTTTTGGAAAAAACACGTATGCCCTATAACTTGTGCATTTTAGTAAGTAAGTTGGAAAACGAGTTGAAAATATAGAGTAAAATGTAAACCAAAAAACTTTCATATTCAATTTTTTTTAAAATTGTAAAGTGGAAGGAGTTATTGAATGAAATATATAACTAACGTGCTAATAACTTTTGGAAGGATTTTAGAATTGTTAACTCCAATGGTGAGAATGTTCTAGTAAACAATTAATATCCTTTATTTTTATTTTTATTTGAAAACTTTCAAAATTGAGAGCAAAAGATGACTTCATATGTTTTTTCTACCTTCATTGCCTACAAAATAAAACTCTTGATAACTTTTACCTTATTATTTTGGAATTCAGTGGTTGAATTTTTTTGGAATAGGTATCAATCTACACAATCTCAAAAAGAATAATTAATATTATTTTAGAATATTTTTTTGGTTGCCCGGTTTGACATTGAAATTGAAAAAATCCTTTTAACTTTTGCAATGGTTAAAATGATATGAAACAAAGCCTCACGCATAGATTATGATGAAAAGCATCCATCCTAAGAAAATTCATGCAAAAATTTCAAATTATGAAGTCAATAGGGTCTGCCCGAGTTCTCAAAAAGCCCAAAGTAAATTCTTTGGTCCTTTGGGGGTTAAACAATCAGAATAAAAAAATGACACACAAATTGGGAGAATTGACACAAAAGAAAAGAAATTCCATTTGGATCCTATCTACAGGTTTAAGTCTAGATCCCTTACACATTGAAATATTGAAAATAACATACTTCATGGTAGGTTATCTTCAATTGAAGTTTCAATTTCTACTATTTCTTTTATGTTTTTTGGATTTGAATGTGCATAAACAATGTAAATCTGCACAAAGTCAAAAAGGGAAATAGAATACAAGGAACCTAATTCTTAAAGGACAAAGCCTATGACAATGTAAACAAACTCAATAGCTCTTGCTTTGTATGCTCTATTTTTCTACTAAGTATAAGTAGAAATTATTTTATTTTATTTTTCAGAGACAGAATCATATATTTTCTATAAGTCCCATAACTTCCAATTATTTTGTAAAAATTTGAAATAACTTTGATTTTTTCAAGTAAGAGTGAAGAAAATTCATATCACATACAATATAGCTTGAAAATTCTGAAATTTTCACCATAGGTGTATATTTTAGTGTGCAATATTATGGTGTAATCCAAATTTTTGTATCATTCTATTATTAGAAAATTAGTATATTGTGGTTTTAGATCCAAGTTTAAATAGTTATAAATAGTTTAATTTATAAATAAATAAATAAATCGAATTGGAGTAGAAAGTAGAAAGTAGACTTAGTGAACTTCATTTTTTAGTAGAACTCAAATTCCAAAAAGATAATTATTTTGGCTAAAATTTAGATTTAGAGTAAGAAAGTACAAATTGTCAAAATACATTAAAAAAACATCTTTTGGGGTACAATTTTTTAGCATCTTCTTTTGTAGAGAAATCAATAATACCACAACAACCAAATTTTGACTAAATTTCATTGCAAAAACATCCAAAAAAAACTTTAACCCCTAAAGGACCAAGGCCTTTTTTCTGCCAGAAAACACTCAAAACTACTCGGGGGGTCATTTAGAGTGTCCATTAGAAACCACGTGCGAACAAAACTTTTGACCCCCTATATACTTTTTGAATTTTAAATAAAACAAAATAAGAAAAATATGAATAGATTTTCCTACTTTGAAAGTTTATGTTTTGAATTATTTATATTTATATTTGTTAATAATAATTAGTTACAAATTTTTGAAGTAAAAAGATACATTGTAGAATTGAAAAATAAATTTCACACCCCTATATTATATAAGAAAAAATTGTCTAAAAAATGAACAAAAAATTCCTAAAAATAACTCATTACTGAAAGCTCATTTTGAGTTGAATATTGACTCAATGGTCATCTAAATGTGTCCTCTATAATTATTTGAGTTGAAAAACATGCCATTTTAGTTCATTTTCAACCTCTTCTAGAATCATTTCATATTTTATTTGAGTTGGAAATTTTGGCAATAGAAAGCTATAGTCATTATCAAACAATGTTCAAAATTTTAGGTTGAAATTATAGTTTATTAGAAACCACTTGTTCGCACATGGTTTGTTATAGTAGAACTAAGTGCACCCCCTGAGCAAAACTGCCATACCTATAGCAAGGATTAAAAAAAATTGAAACATTGTTTTTTTCTTCACATCTAATTATAGGATCTTACACCTAACTAGTACGAGAGTGTGTGTAAAAAATTTCAGAATTTTTGACCGCTCAGATTGCAAGATATCAGCGTTTAAAGTGGAAAAAAAAAATTCAGCACATTGCGGGACTAGATTTTTTGACTTTGAATATTTTTAACTTAAATTTTTGTACTACAGAGTTTTGAGCTTTAAATCTTTGTAGTGGAGAATTGAGTTCAGAGTCTAGGTGAATTTTTTTTTTTTTAATTAATTATCATTCTTAAAAAATTGTTAAGTAGAAGTAGGTATGAGATAGAAGGAAAATCTAAAATATTCATATATTTTAGATGGAATTAAAATGCACTAATCCCAATGGTGAGATTTTTTTAGCAAGTAAATCAGACCATGCAAAAAAAATTTGAAAAATTTGAAAAATTGCATTCAGAAATGAATCCTACAAGTTATTTTTTTCAAGAAGATGCTCTAACTGCCCGAAAAACAAGAATGTCCATAACTTTCTCATAACATATCCAAATGAAATGAATAAAAGCTTTCCAAATAGACAAAAATATAATATATGAGAAAAATTAGTATCCAAATTTTTGTCCATTTTTTTGGCTGCCCAAGCTGCTCACCGTCCCCGTGTTTGAGCTTATTTGGTCATAACTATTGTTCCCAGGCTCCAATTTTGAAAATAATTATATTCCCACAAAGATAATCAACTTTTTTACCTCCAAAAACAATTAAAAAAATCAGGAGAAAATTTCAGCCTTTAGGTACTTGCCCGAAAATGCATTTGTCCCCTGAAGGGACAATGGTCCTTTAGGGGTTAAAAAATCAAATGAAAAAGTGTAATTTGTCATCATGTTTTGCACATTTGAAATCATCCAAGTGCCACTTTGCCGCTTTGTTGCTTTGTGGTCCTTTAAAGGTTAAACAAGGCCATTTTAGACCTCACAGTTGAATAGAAAGGACCTCAATTAGGCTAAGAGTTCAAACATTTGGGTCTAACATATGAAATTAAGGTAAGTACATCCATAATGACAATACTAGTAGTGATAGAACATATTTACTATTATAAAACATAAATTATTTTTGGCAAGTGAAAGAAGATTCCAACACTCTTTAGTGTATATTAATCAAATACTAGTAGAAGGGGCCTAAAACTACACATTAGGTCTTTTTCAAATGTGTAGTTTTAGGTGCCTTTTCTACTGGAGCTTATAAATAAGTTATGAAATTTCAAAGTATGACCTATGGCTAAAAAGAAAATTGAAACTAGATTCTCCTATGCTCTCATGTTCTAATTGCATGTACCTCGCGCTACTAACATCTATGCATTTAACCCCCAAAGTCCAAAAGTTCCCTCAATTATATTAGTCATGAGAAAGTTATAAAGAATCTTGTTTGGGAGGCAATTAGGGCAAATTTCTAAGAAAAAAAAGTATAGGATTTGTTTTTGAACTCAATTTTCACAATGTTCTAAAATATAAACGTTTATAGGGGGAATATTACTTGCTATTACAATTCCATGATTAGAATTGATATGTTTCAATTCCATGATTAGAATTGATATGTTTCAATTCCATGATTAGAATTGATATGTTTCAATTCCATTTTAAAAGTATAAATGATTTGATTTTCCCTTCTATCTTATACTTGCTTCTATTTTATATTGTTTTTTTAGAATGATATATTTTTACTTTTAAAATTGTTTTGCTTAGATTTCAAACTCAACTCCTCACTATGAAGATTTAAGCCTCAAATTTTTGTAGTGTAAAAGATTCAAGGGGTTCAAAGTTTGAAAACCCAATAAAAAAATGTAGAAAATATTATTTTTTCTACTTTGAACATAAATATCTTACCATATATATGGTCAAAGTGTTTGAAATTTTTTCTACACATTTTTGTACAAGTTTAATGCAAGACTCTATAGTTTAATATGCACAAGAAGTAGTTTTTCCATCATAGCTCTTTGCACTACAAATGACAATTTTGAATTGGTTTAGGGTGAAGCATAGTCATTAAGGTGAAGAAGCACCAAGATTCAAGAAGGTATCGAGCACGACACCTTCTAAAGAACCTTCACTCCATTGTAGACCTTTTTATGGTTTAAAAAGAAACTTTGGTTGTGCATTTTGACCCTTAAAGGTCATTTCTTATTTGAGCTTAGTTAAACTTCATTACTTTTCTATGTTAAAATATACATTCAAAATATTGATATTTTTCTCATATAGTCCTATATATCTAAATTTGTATCTTTAATTTTCATAATTAAGAACATTGAAATGGATTTTATATGATTTTTAATCTTAATTTCTCTATAAAAAATCATACAAAAATGCTTAAAATAGTGTAAATATTTCAATAAAAAATTGGTTGAACATTGGTTGTACACTCCAACCATAGTTTTAGAAAATATTTTGTAAATGACACCTAATAGGATAATCATAGTAACACTAATTTTGCACTTTCATGAAGAATAAGGTATATCAGCTTATGGTAGGCAAACCGCCCACTTCAAAAATCCTATTGCAATAAATGAGATTTGAACTAATTAAGTTGAACTAGTGGCTACAATTAAGGCTACTGAAGGAGTTATTAGTGATTCCAAAAGAAATTTCCACCTTTCTAGTATAAATTCATCACAAGTAATTTTTTTTATTCCTTCATGTCACGGCCATGTTAGAAAATATTGTGAAGATGTTAAGAAGTATCGTGATTGCTTGGGGTAGTAAGAAGACCATTATGGTTACACATTTTTGGCCAATTTCGGCAACACACTTCAAAAATTCATAATAAATTTATACTTTTTTTAAACAATGAAATTTCAATTGCTCTCTCCATTTCTCACATTTGTCTTTAAGGTAAACTTGACTGTCACAGGCAAACCACCCATGACATGCACCTAAGAAACTACCCATTAGAGTCTTATATCAAGCCATGACAGAAAAATTCTAATAAATGGGATGAAGACTGCATTAGGTTGATTTGTGGCCATAATCAATGCCTTGGGAGATGGTCATGGAATTATTAGTGACTATCATAGAACATTTACACCTTTCTAGTGTAAACTCATCATAAAAAATTATTTTTATATTCTTTCATATAATGACTATGTTGGGAAATCTTGTTGCCATGTTAGAGAATGTTGTGACTGCTTTAAGTGGTAAGATGACCATTATGGAATCACATTTTGCTGATTTGGGGTAGTCTATGAACTATTTTTGGCCAATTGGGCAGCGCATTTCAAAAATTCATAACAAACTTGTACTTTGTCCAAAAAATAAAATTTCAATTGCTTCCTCCATTTCTCACATTTGTCTTTGTATGAAAAAAAATCTGAATTTTTTGATGATTAGAACACAACAAACTACTCATTCTGCCTGTCATAGGCAGGTTTACCTTGTATGGACAATTTTTTTTCAAAATTTCAATAATAATGTCAACAATGCAAGGCAAACCAGTGATTCTGCCTGTAGTAGGCTGGTTTACCTTAAACATCAGTGTGGTGTACCAGTTATCTGATATGGTTTGGGATCTAATTAATGACATTATTCAAGGCATTAAATATCCTAAACAAAGCATCTCTTTGTTATGCCTAACAGCTTATGGTTGCAGCAGATCAGTTTTCAAGTGGAACAGATCTACAAAAATCATCAGGAGTTATCGTTCATTTATACCATAACCCATGTGGATGGACAACTACAAAATCCTGGTCAACATACGGTAAGGTAGCTATACCTAAAATTGCATGCTTCCTGAAATCACACACTAGAGATTCTTGCTTAAAATGTACTCCCACTATTCACGAGACTCTATGATTGCTTTTAGGAACACCCATTTTCAGCACTTTGGAAATTCCTAGTTCATTCATATGGTGTCAAAAAACGCATTCTAAAAGAATTTAGAATCCCCTTTTTACTATCAGTAGGACACCACAAAAAAATTTCAATACAATAATGGGAATCATGCTGAATTGCTTATTGGTGCGATTTTAGGTGTAGTTACTTTAACATTGTTTACCAATGAGGCTACAATTGACAAGTTGATTACGTGGTGGACAATAGTGCATATTCTAACCAAAACAAATATTTAGGAAAATTTGGACCTCAAATGAGAAAGTTATTGACTCTAATAGACATTGTTGGGACATATTTTACAAAAAGACTTCATAAGGTAAACTTTTTCTTCTTTTATTGAATACATTTTAGAAAAAAAGATTGAATGTTTTATTTTGATTCCTTGCAATTGCTCTTTATGTGAATTTTTGTACTTCACAAACATCACTCTATATACTATGAATTTTGATTACAAATTTTATTCAACATCTTAACATTAAAGCATGTATGAATTTAATACAAAATATATAAATAATAAATAGACCCATGAATAGATACCTTTATAAATGAATAAATTGGTTCAAATACCATTTTTTATTATAAAATAGTGAATACTACATTTCTAATTAAGTTATTAAGTTTACGCAAAATCATAAGTAAACAATCACATAATTTTAAAAAATACATGTGAAATTTTTTTATTTAAAAAAAGATTACCTAGTAAAACTGATAATCTTGATAAGTGGTCACTATCTTAGATAAATTTTTATTTATTTATTTTTACAAATAATATATTTTTCTAGAAATATTCCAAACATATTTCATTTGCAGATATTATTTGTGATACCCTCATTTCATCATTACGTTATGAATGCAACTAGTGCCTTTGTTATTTTTATTTCTTTATTTCTTTTTCAATGTTGAAAATATATCTTTTGTGTGAATAATTATTTCTAGAATTAGGCAAAATATATTAAATGATTATTTATTTAATAATTAAAATGTTAAAATGTCTTCCACATCTTCTTTTTTCTAGTTTGAGGGTAACACATGAATTCTAAATCCTATTATTAGATAGCGTGGTGGTGCGGTACGTGTCCCTCTTCTTGTGTCCTGACGGGGGTACCCATGGCTTGTAATTCCGGTAATCTCCGGTTGCCATGGTTGTGTCGTGTCAGTCCTTGCTGCGACCCTTGAAGGTCGTATGTTTCAAAAAAAAAAAAAATCCTATTATCATATAATAACATTTCAATTTGCCTTTCATTGATTATCACAAATGACTTTTTATGTAAACCTATTTAAAAAAATATGAAACATGTGTTGTTTGTAAATCAAAAGTCATTTGTTATTTTTAGTAAAAACTTTGAAGTAGTTTTGGATTTTGAAAATTCTTGAATGAAAAGGACAATTGTACTAAATGTTCAGAATTTGCAATATGATATGGCAATTTTTCACCACGTTGTAACCATGAGTATATGCACTTTGAAATTATTATTGAAAAAAAATACCAAATACAAGTGCATTAAAAAAATCATATGAGTTTGAACCCTCTCCCCATCATTTATCAAATTCATTTTACAAGTAATAGGGCAATAAGATCCCTTCATTAGTGCAAAACTCCACCCAACATTGGCTTGTGACAACACAAAGGCATCAACAATAGTTTGCAACAAGATGTTACATTTGATATCATTGTTAACATAAAAATAGCTAGATCATCGTGCGTGTCACCCAAAATGTGTAATAGAAAAAATAAATTTTTTATAGTGAAAAATGTGCAATGTTGCCTTAGCTTAAGTCTTACATCAAGCCCTGGTCTCCACTATAAGGTAGAGCATGTGCTTACATCCATCCATCCACCCAAAACAAAAAACAAATGAAACTTCAAACAAACAAAGATATCCATAAAGTGACAACTAGATTGACCTCCTATACTTGTTCTATGTGCCACCAATGAAGCCCATGTCATGATAGTGCATCACAACAATTGCTACTTGAACTCCAAGCCTTACAACAATGTTGAAGTAGCTCCCGCCATCTATTAAGTGCCTCCAAATCTCATTCTACACTCAATTTAACCCTACACAACATGCACTTTAAGCTAGCTAAAATAGAACTCAAATTTGGATCCTATGTGCCATCAATGTCAGGTAAGTGGCAAGGAGTGCAATTTCTTACATGGTCTTTTCAAATGTGTCTATCTCTCCCTTTTAACTCTCATACACCCATAGAGAGTATCTTCTTCACCGTCAATATAATTTTGCCAATGGTTATATCAAATATAATTGGCACAACCTACTACATGTAAACAAAGTCACATAGAACAAATCTCCTCATTTATATTCAATAGCCTCTTTCCCAAATGGTGGCATATTGAAAAGTGTTTTGATGTTGTACAATTGCCAAATTCTCCAATGCTATACGCATCATCCTCTAGAACAACTCCAAACAAGTCTTGCATGCTTTAATCCATAAATTAGGATCATACATCTTAACCACCAACTATAAGTCCTTCTTAATAGCAACTAAGAATAAATGACAAAAATTAGCTAATGATGTTTGCTTGTTGAAACAATAGCCTATAGCTAACCAGAGCACTAACAAGTCCTAATCTCCATTGTGCCCTCTTTACAAACTATATTTTTGAAGTTCCTTCTTGACCATTTGTACCATCTCTTGGCCAAGCCATCTACTTTTAAGGTGGTCTTCATATGTAGTAATGTGATTGATGGGTGTTTTTTTCAAAGAATTTGAAATTTATCCCTTGATTGGTCAACACCTCAATTAGTGATCCAAATGTATTCAAGACTTGATCCAATAATGCATAATCAACTCCTTCATTGAACTTGTCAAGTAATGCCACAAGCTCAATCCATGGAGAAAAGTGTTCAATTATCACAAGCACATACTTGTTGCATCACTTTGTAATTAGCAATGGCCCTACAAATTCCAAACTCCATCAATATCCCAAGCCTATAATCGGCAGTGGATGAAATTGTAGCATAGGTGCATTAACCCCTAAACATCAAAGACTATGTTTTCACCAAAATTGCTCCAAAACTGCCCTTGCATTTATAAGCACCAAATTTTAGATGAAAAACATTTTTGGACACATGTAACCATATGATCTTGTAGTAAAATAGTTTAAGAGGATGTGGAAAAAATTTCAAAATTTTCCACTGTGTAGATTGCAAGATATTAACGTTTGAAGTGACAAAAGTCCTTTTTTGGCCCTGTGAAAACACGGCCAGATGCACTTCACAAGGTCACATTTGTATGAAAAAATGTCCAAAATGGTGGTTACTCTTTGTATTCATTACTCAAGTCAAGTTGGATACATGCTTGAAATTTTTTAGATCATTTGGAATTGTACAACATATAGGAAAAAAATAGTAAGTAGAAAGAAGTAGAGAATGATTAAAAATACTAAATTATTAACAATTTATTTATGGAATTGAAAAATTCCAATCCCAATGGTTGTACTGTTGTAATAAACAATGTACACCTATTTTTATTTTTATTTTTATTTCCAAAAATATTTAAAATAGAGTTAAATAAAGGACTTCAAAGTTTATTTAAGAGTAGAGATTCCATAACTACCCACAAACTAACCCAAACTAAAATTCCTTGTAACCTTCATCTCATTAATCAAAATGGAATGATTCAAAGCTTAACATATATATATAAATCTAGAGAATCAATTTCAATTTTTATTTTTTTTAAAGTGATTTTCAAAGAAGTTTTTTTTCTTCTACCCGGGTTGCCCGCCAAACATTGAAAATTACATATTGTGTGGTAACTTTTGAACCTTTTAGTCGAAGTTATGAAATTTTTGGACCTTAAAGCTACTCCTTGGGCACACATTGTGTGAAATTTTCAAAGAAGAAGAATAAAAATTTCGTTTGTAGTGAGATGTCCAAAATTGCCATGTTGCCAAAAACATTGTTTGGATGTTTAGGGGTTAAAAGAGGCATAAACTCGGTTGCATACCTTACATGGTGATTCCTCTTGTTATCTTTGTTTGCATACCCTTCAACCAATATATTGGTTTTATATAAGGTCATGAGTTCTTTGAACTCTAAAATGTCCCAATTCCTCATGTAATGTACATAGAAAAACAATCTTCTTTTGATCTAATGGGAAGCACAACTTTCTTTCTATCTAGTAATTTCCTTAGCAAATGATTCTCCTCCCATTAAAACCTCTTGGCTCCTATAGGGTCCAATCTTTTTCCTTGGCAATTGCATTGGCCTCAAACTTCTTGCTCTACAAGTAATTTAAGACTAGCCCACCCCCATAAATGTCTTTGGCACCTCACTCTCTTGGTAATGAGCTTTGGTGGATGAAGTCATTGATAGATGGACTAATTCTTGACAAAATGTGCATTATTGTGCAAGCAAAGTTTTTCTATAGATAGGTCTTTAAATGGTAGATTTATACACCAGGGTTAGATAGCTCTACTTGGATGACAAGTGCACTAGAGTTAGACAACTCCTAGCTCATGACAAATGCACTAGACAATGCACTAGAATTAGACAATCTATAGATGAAGACAAGTGAATTGGAACTTGGAGTTAGACAACTCTAAGTGGAGGATCAAGATTTGGATAAGATTTGAATTTATACTTAGAATACTTCTAAATATGATCAAGATTTTTATGTTAACAAATGGTTCTAAATAGAATGAACTTCTATTATTGATAGTCTTCTATTATATGACAAAGCTTTGGGATGAAGAGAATTCTCTTCAAATATCTCTCTCTATCTATGGTTGGATGGTTTGGGCTCTTTGTGAAAGAATTATTTTATTAATACATATTTTGGTGTTCTTATTTGGAGTCAATTTTGGTTTGAAGTTTGATTTGAATTATGAGTTGTAGAAGGTTTGTAACATGCTTCTTCCTCATCTACAATTGTAGCTAGTTCTTTAGTAATGTCTCCATTTGTTGCAAAAATACCAAAAAAAGTCTAGGCATATCTTCTCAATACTTCTTCTTCGTCCTTACCAACATGCTACCAATCACCCATGGAGTCTATTTGGCTTAGACAAAGGTTGCGATGCAACCAATTTGCATCCATATTAACCAATATCACTATAAGCACAACCTTAAAATCATATTCTTGTAGCATAAGTGTCCACCTTGCAAGATTTCCAATAAGATTGTTTGACTTTAGTATCCATTTAAGTGGTTGGCGGTTCATCATCAATAAAAATTCTTTCTCATATAAGTAGCATCAAAAGTGAGCAATTGTCCACAAGGGGGTTGCAAGAAAGACTGGCCGTTTTCTGTAGTGTTTGTCCAAAATTGGGTTTCAAATCCTATGTACTATGAATGTTTTGTAGCAAAACAATATTAGTTGTTAATTAAAAAAACTGGCTAAAAGTACTATTGCAAGTATTATGCACTATTTGCAAGTATTGAATTATTACTATATGAAAAATAAGACAATTTGTCAAAGAAAATAGATACAACAAGGTATAAATTAATAATAAATAGAAACTATGAACATATAGAACTAAAAATTGGAAATTTGTGAGGACTTAATGGTGATCAAATTTCACTAAAAAAATGAAGTCAAAACCATCTTCAATGTTTAGAAATGTGCTTCAAGAAGTCCTATTTCCACAAATGTGGAGGACATAAAATAATGTATTTTTAGGTGCCCTTTGGTAGGCTTATGCCTACCTATCTGGAAATAGACTACAAAAATTTCATCATTAATTTTGGGTACTTCCCATTACTACCTCCCTTCTAAACCTCAAAGTGTGACAAATTATCAAAATTGACTTTTAAATATAAAATTACTTTTTTAATTTCTAAAAAATAATAAAATCAAGTGATCCATCTCCAATAAAAAATTTCAAGTTCATTGAGTTTATGCTTCAAAAGTTATAGTGGATGGCAACTCCATCCTTCCCAATGTGATGCAAAATAGTATTGGTCTTTCTTGCAATCACCCACACTGTTGTTAAGCATTCTCCATTTCTTCAATATATACTAAGCTTCAACATTGTTTTTTGATCAACATTGCATAAGCCACAACAAACTCTTTGCCTTCATTATCCATTTGAGTGAGAACAATTCTAATGTCTAGAAGGTTTCAATCAATATGCAATTGATATGAATGGCCTAGAATTGGTTGTTTTAGAATAGATGATGAGACCAATTTAGCTAAGAGTTCCTAAAATGTTGTTTCTTGTTCATCACCTACATCCATTTTTGATCTGTTTGTGTAAGCATGGTGAAATATAGCTAAATGATGCAACAAACTTGTAATTTTAATTTGTTAATTCAATAATAGCTCAAAGCCAACTAACATCCTTCGGTCTTGGATTATTGACCATGATTTCTACCTTGCATTTATGCACTTCTAGATCACTTGGATAAGTCATATGTCACAAATACTCAACTTTAGAGTAAAAAAATTTGCATTTACTTGGATCACTACTAGAACATTCAGTGTTTTTTGTTGATTTGGACAAAAATCAACAACAATTTGTTGATTTGGATAGAAAACTGATGATTTTTGTCCAAATCAACAAAAAAAATTGAATGTTCTAATAGTGATTGATGCAATTTCAATCTATACTCCGCCAACTACTTTAACATTGACCATAAATATATACTTTTTGTGTTTCTCCCTAATCTTATTGAAAACAAAGATGTCATGAATATATAGACAAAGATGTTCTAGTAGATGAAACCTCATTAGTATCTAATCCAATACCTGTTGAAATTCTACAAGCGCATTCTTCAATCAATCCAAATTGAAAAAACTTCTATTGATAAAGTTGGTCCTTACCAAACTCGTTAATTCCCTAAAAACCAATTCTTCCAAACTTATCAATTCCCCTAAATGCACTCTTGTGTCTATCTTTCTTCCACATTGGCAATTGATGGTAGTCCTACTTTAAATTTTTTGTACAAGACTTCAAAGTATCTAGCATCGTCAAATTTTTTTTTAGAGTTGGCATTGCATACTTATCAAACTTTGTGTATCTATTGATGGACCTATAATTCTCACACATATCTTTTTTAGAAGGCATCACTATTGTTGATGAATATTCTCCACTAGATATCTCAATCAACTCCAAATCCAACAATTATTTGGTCCTTGTTTTGATCATCTCTCTCTTTACTTCAGTATACATTAAAAACTTGCAAAAATCAAAGCAAGGTGCAAGGGTTTGCATCCACTATTGCTCTATTGCAACAATTGTCATAATCCCATGTCAACAAATTCAAGTCCATTGCTCGTCCCAACAACAACACCATTTTCAACTTTTTTCTCTAGAAATGGAACCATCAAGTAGTCACATCATTCCTATCCATCACCATCACCCTTTCTTTTTTATATCAACATTTGATTTTCTAGTGGCATAGTCATTACTATTAGCATCCAAGATGGTACATGGACCTTTGCCCCTAAATGCTTAAGACTGGGAAAAACTGATCAAAGTAAGAAATGCATGTCATGGTTCACTACTCTTGTTCATGATGGCATAATGTGGTTTATCATCCCACCCAATATGTTGTGGAATCTATTGTGGATCCAAAATATCTTGCACCAATATATTTGATTGATGTTCTAAAGAATTATCCGTTGCTTGCAAAATATGGTGGAGACAAAATTATTCCACCAAAATTAAATTCAATGTACCATAGCATCTACAAACACGAATGATCCTAGTACCTCATAGATGTACTTGAGGCTCACTAAACCCCCCCCTAAGAATCCAAAATCATGGTCATGTTTTCAATGACAAACCATAGCTTATGTGTTTGCATCACTTGCAAAATGTGCAAAATACAAGCCACCTCATTAAAACAAGCCACTCTATTTGTCTTGAAGTCTATTTTGGTTGCCTAGCATTGACAACCTTTGGAAAGGCCAATCTAATATAACCAAATTCACTAGCTTCAATGCATACAAAGGACTATTACTCACCAACAAAATGTCAAAGGACAATGTTGTGAAAATATTTCTTATGTCTTCACAAGGTAGAAATGTTGGGTACCTTCTTCGTAGCTTTTGAATGTGGTCAATTGCTACTTTCTTCACCATTGGATCATAATTATATAAAAATACTTGTAGATCTTAATACCCATTTGCAAAATTGTTGCTAAGCTTGCAACTATTCCACCAAATAACTCCAACAAACAAATGCTCTTTTGGAAAGGACTCCAAAAAATTGAAGTAGTCAAAATTTGTAATGATTGAACACCAACTCCATTGCTCCCAACCTCTTTAGATGGAAGAGGTGGGTCCTTCTATACTTTGTTCAATGCACCAATGGTGTGTAGCAACAAATCTTCCTTTGACTACCATAATGGTGTTTTTTGATTCACCTTGGACAAATGTAAGTGTCTATTCATGTTCTCTTCACAAACTAAAAATGTATGGCGGTTTGGATTGGAAAGTCCGCTCTTCTAAAGCATCTATCATCATAGCTATGGCAAATTGTATATGGTAACTTTTTCACCTTGAATGAACCATGGTGGGCAATTTTGTCTACCGCCCATACTGAGTTATTTTGTTCCGAAAATCAAGTGTAAAATCCATTGGATACAAAATAGTTGCCTCTAAAAATTCACAAATTTTCAATTCAATGAACAACACCAAGTGGTTTCTACCCATGGCAAAAGGTTCATTCATTATTCTACAATCTTGAGGAAAGCTTTTGGATTACACTAGAAGAAAACGCAAGAATTTTGACAGAATTTTGTTGATTTGGTCGCGTTGTCTTGGTCATTGTCCCGGTCATTTTTAACAAATTTCTATTGAAATCAACAGAACAATGACTGGGACAACACGACCAAATCAACAAAATTCCATCAAAATTCCTATATTTTCTACTATTGTTACCAAATGTTGTAACTATGTATAGAATAAATTAAAAGAACTACATTAGAATCCAAATGGATGAAAATAGTCTTTTTTAGGGACAATAATGCTAAGCTATATATTATTGCTCTAACCACCTATAATTTGATTAAAATATGTGTGAAAATTTCACTAATTTGCCTTTCTATTGCAAAAATAAGTTATAAATCTAGTCAATTTGAATATGTGCAATGACAAAAGAGACAACAATGCATCATCCTACCTTAACCTCTAAATGCCTAAAGCATCATATTTTAGTGTTGACAAAACTTCTAAGTTTAGTAGAATCACTAGTAGAAAATGCAAGAATTTTGATAGAATTCAGTTGATTTGATCGCATTGTCTAGGTGACTGTTTTAATGATTTCAAGAGAAATCTGTTAAACAGTCACCTAAAGAACGCGACCAAATCAACAAAATTCATGACAAAATTCTGTCATGAATTATAAAAACACCAACATTTTTTACTAGTGAATCTTATCAAATTATTATTTTTGGTACTTTTTTTTTACTAGATACCCTTTAAAGTCCATATTAAGCATCAAAAATCCAATTTTGAAAAAAAATATTTGTGATTTTTCTATTGAAGATTTTGTTCAAAGGTATCTATTCAAATCTTGATTTTTAAGTGTTAGAGACTCATGGAGATGAGCCTTAAACACACCAGATCTTGAAGGAAAAATCTCATTGAAAATTCATTGAAAAAATTGTAGATTAGATTCTGGGATCAATTATGGTTATGCATGTTATGTCTTGTAACTTCATATTTTTTTTCATGGCCTTAATTTTAGACTTCACATGCAAAAAATGAATTGAAAGACTTTAAATCACTTTCACAATTTAAACATGCTCTTAATCAAACATTATAATATTTCAATCTACAAGTGATGTTGTTGTGTTTTCTTTTCCTACAACATGTGTGGTTTGAATTCATACAATTCTAATTTTTTTAAATTGATAAAATGTCAAGATTTGCGCTCATGGATCGAGGTTGTTGACCTTCTAGTCTGATTATTGCTCTCTCGGAGTTCAATCTCAAAACCCATAATTCATTTAATTCTCCATCTTGCTATCAAGTGCAAGAGACTGGAATGTAGTCATCGAGATTTAACAACATATGAAATTAAGTAGTGTGAGAAAAATCATAATCATGAATAGTCCATTGTGTTGATAATATGCTATGTGAGGGGCAACACCCCCTCACTAGGCTTTAAGAGAGACAATAGCCACCTTTATAACTACCTTGGAACCCTAACCACTACAATCGTCTTCTAGTCCAATTGTTACAACTTGGTCATAACATTCCCCCCCTTGTAGAGTCCATATGTTTGTTTTGCCTATTATCCCCCTTGAGACTCAAAAATTGATACTTCATGAAGTTGGTCCTATAGCATTCGGATGGAAATAGTGAAATTCTTTGACTGCGTTTGGAGCATTCCACTAGAAGAAAACTGCATTTCAGCCAACACAAGCCAGCTAATATTTTATGAAAACTGTGTTGCAGAAAACACAATTTTATAAAAACTGTGTTGTAATAAACGTAGTTTTCAGAAAACATTAGCTGGCTTGTGTTGACAGAAATGCAATTTTCTTCTAGTGTTCTGAATATTTGCCACAGGTTTCTAAGAGTTATGTTCTGGTTCATAGCCTTTCCATGAAATAAGATAGTGGAGCTTTCTCCAATGACCACTTAATCGGGAATCCAAAATTTTGCACACCTCCCATTCCATATCTACCTTCAGTTTTATAATAGGTGGTGGTGGTTTTTGCTATCAATTTGGAATTGAATCTTGCCAATATTTCTCAAGGAGGGATACATGGAAGACATTGTGGATGCAAAGTGTCCTTAGGAGCTTGAGCCGATATACCAAGTCTGATATTTTAGATGTGATCGGAAATGGACCCAAAAAATTTGAAGCCAACTTTTTGGATGGCACTGTGGTAGTTATATAATCGTGACGAAGCAATACCTTGTTTCCAACTTGAAAACTTGGTTGTACTTGACAAATTCAATTGTAATTTCTCTTGGCGTATTCTCTGACGATCTTGATCATTGTCTGAATTTCCTTATGTTCTTCTGATAGGTGTTGAACTCTCTCTTTGGCCACTGGGATGGTCAAAGTCACTAGAAGAAAACTATGTTGCAATCAACAAAACCACATCAGATTGGTTTTGTTGACTGCACTATTGAAAACGCAGTGAAAACACAAAATCTGTGTTTTTCTGCATTTTCACTACGTTTTCAACAACGAAGTCAACAAAACCAATCTGATGTGGTTTTGTTGATTGCAACATAGTTTTCTTCTAGTGAGTGGTAGGTGTTGCAAATGATAACAAAGGATGATACCCATAGGTAGCATAGAATGGAGAGAATTCTATAGCCGAGTAAGTGCATTATTGTAAGTAAATTTAGCTTGGGAAGTAGGTATGACGAGTCATCTTGTCATATGGTGGTGAACATTTGTAAAATTTGTTCCAACACTTGATTAATTCTTTCCGTTTGACCATCCAATTGTGAGTGGAAAGTTGTTGTCAAGGAATGTTAGATGTGGAAGAGCTCATATATGCTTTTCTTAAAATTTGAGATAAAAACGGAACCATGATCAAATATAATTTCATCAGGCATTCCATGATGTTCCTAGATGTGATGGAGATACAACATGGGCTATCCCATTAGAGTCGATTGTATCGTTTGTTGGAATGAAGTGTATTAGCTTTGTATTCTTATCAATGACCACCATAATTGAATTAAAGTCCTCACTATTTGGCAATTTCGCAATAAAATCCGTTGACACTTGTTTCCAAGGTGCCTCAACCATTGGAATTGGTTGCAATAAGCTGTATTGTGCATGATGTGTGGACTTAAAACATTGGCATAGGTTGCATCCATCAACATAACGGTGGACATATTGGCAAAGGGTTGGCCAATAAAAATTCCTAGCCACGAGATCAAGAGTTTTTGCCCCCCCTGGAGGCTTGCCACTGGTGTGTTATGTCGGGATTGCAATATTTGTGGTCACAATTTGTTGTTGTTTGGCACCACCATCACATCACGGAAATAGAAAATTCTATCAATGAAACAATAGGCTTGAAACCGTTGACGGATACTCAAAGGGGCCTAATCAGGCCCATTCATAAAAAGTGCCACAATTGACTCTAGCATTTCATTTTTGGCGGTGGCAAGCTTAATGTGTTCAACAATCTAAGTGTCATTCCAAACCGGCTTGCATGATTCCAATAGAGCTAATCTTAGTACCAATCTTAAAGTTTCTTTACGACCCTCTGCTATCTTTGTCCACCTGGAGAACATATTTGCCCATTCATTTAATGACCCTGGACGATGTTGAATGACAAAATTGAATGTTGAGGATAGCTCAAATCATCAGGCTTGCTGTCAATTGAGTTGCTATGTAGTTAAAAATTGTTTAAGGTTTTTGTGATCATGAATTACTCTAACTTGGTATAGCAATCCTTCAAAATAAACATGCCAATCTTCAAAAGCCAAAATAATATCCAACAACTCCTTATTGTAAATATCATAATTTTATTTTGTTGGAGACATTTTCGAGCTTCTATAAGCACAAGGGTGTAGATGCCCATCCTCCCCTTGTTGTGATAGCTAGAATGCCTCCTATTGCAGTATCTAAGGCATTGGTTTATACCATGCACTAGAAGAAAATGAGGGGTTTTGCAACTACACTATGCAACTGTTTTTTCAGTTGCATAGGACATTTCTGACTAGTTTGCGATTGGTGATAATTTGGAGACTTGTAGTTGTAGTGGACACTCTAAAATCTAGAAAATAGGTGGAGCAATTGTCAAAGTCACATCTCGCATGTGATTCATTTGCAACTTGTTTGCAACTTGTAAATTTGTAGATTTTAAAATACTAATCTCAATGATTTACAAATTTCAAAATTCAATATCTAATTTCTTTCTAGATTTTTGATTTTCAGATCTAGATTTTTTTAGATCTTTGAATTTCAAATCTATTTTTTTTTTAGATTTCAAATTTTTAGATCTACCTTCTTCTTAGATTTCAAAAATTCAAATATTGGTATTCAACAGATATTATTGGTTAAGGAAACCTTACAATTTCATAGATTTAAATTTCTTTTGGATTTTAAATATTATTTGATTTCTATAGATCATAGAGATCTACAAATTGTAGAAATCTATACTATATAGAAATCTACAAATTTTAGATTTCTATAATCTATAGATATCTATAAATTGTAGAACTTTTAGAATTCTATCAATAGAATTCATTGTACTAGACTTCTACAACTTACAAGTCTTATATGTTCAACCTAATGGTATTTTTTACAATTGATATGGGACAATTGATATAAGACAAATGGGAATGAACTTTGAAAGCAACTAGGAAACAACTAGGAAACAACTAGTGTATGACTTAGAAGTGATTAGGAAACAACTAGCTTCACTACTAGAAAATTCAATTTTTTTGTTGATTTGGTTGCATTCATTTGGTTCACTTTTGTATTGATTTTTATCCAAATCAACAAATTACTCTCCAAATCAACAAAAAGGTGAATCGAATTTATGCAACCAAATCAACAAAAAAGTTGAATTCTCTAATAGTGTAAGAAACAACTAGTACACAACTAGAAAGTGACTAAGAAACAACTAGAAAGCGACTAGGAAACAACTATGGTCATTTTACAGTTCCAGTCTTTTCCTAGTTGTTTCCTAGTCGTTTTTTGCAACTATAGATTGACTATTTTGCGACTAAAAGAATGTATCAATGTTGTAAAACAACGACATAAAACAATTATGTTAAATCTGGTGCTAATAGAAAGGATTACAGTTGCAGAGTAGTTGTATAGGACACTAGTTGCATACTGGCCGGTTGTGCTAGACATGTTTTTCTTCTAGTGATGAAAGGTCTTTTTGAGTTAGGATGAATAAATAGCGACGCTTGAAAGAACCGGGACTGAAGTTTTTTCAAAAGCTTCTTGTACTAATGGGTCCATTCAAACCGTTGATCCTTATGGATTAATGTCATAAGGGGCCCCGCTATTCTTGAATAATCACGAATAAATTGGCAATACAAATTTTCAAATCCTAGAAACGCATGTACATCCTTAATTGTCTTTAAAATGGGCCATTCTTGAGAGTGGGAACTTTATCTTGGCATATCTTCAATCCCTTCTCGGAAAGAATCATTCCTAAAAATTCCACGGAGCTCTTATGAAATTGGCACTTGGATGCTTTGATATAGAGGCCATGCCATTATAGTCGTTGTAGAGCCATTAGTACTATTAATTGATGTTCTTCCAAATTATTTGAAAAAATGAAGATATCATCTAGATAAATTACTATAGAAATATCCAAGAGGTCATTGAAAATATTTTGCATGTGCACTTGGAACTATGCCAACACATTAGTTAATCCGAATAGCATTACTAAATATTCAATAAGGCCGTAACAAGTCTTAAGAGTCATCTTATAGTCATGGTTGGGGGTCATCTACATGCATTGGTAGGCTTGTCTCACATCTAATTTTGTAAAGATTTTAGCACCCACTAACTGATCAATAAGTTTGGAAATTAAGGATAACGGGTATTGATTCTTTATAGTGACTTGGTTTAAATTACAGTAGTCTACTTAGACTTGGATCGATTCATCTTTCTTTTAGGCAAACACAATGGAAGTTGATATAGGAGATTTAAACCACTTGATCCAATCATTTCCCAAATTTTCCTCAAGATATTGCCAACGCTCCTCCAACTCCACTAGAGACATGGATCATAAACCAATATTGCAAGGCTCTTGTCCATCTTTGAATTCAATCTTCATATCCAAACTCCATGGTTTGGTGACTCATTGGATATTTCTTTGCTGAAAGCTCTGCATAGATCTTCATACACTACCAAGATCTACTCATTAATTGTCTCCTTGGTCAATTCTAACACCTCAAGTGCATATAATTCGACCTCCTTTGCGGAGAGGCAAAAAGCTACCATTGACACCATTGCATGCTTTGGTACAATCAAGACAACTCGACTTGGCCTCTTGTGTAATTTGCTTGGGTGGACCAGCCTTGATTCCTTATAGATTCTCCAGTTGCATGCACCTCCATCTACTTCCTCAGGTTGATTATGGAATCCCAAAGTGACCAAGTCAATCGTCACCTTCCTCATTCCTAGCAAACACAAGTTTGTGCAACCTTCCCCGTTGCAGTTCATTGCTACTTCTCAAGCCTCCGACAGTTGTGATAGGCAGGCTTCCTAGTAATATGCCGGCTCAAATATAACTTCCTTCCGGGACCACCGAATGGTTGGATCATGGCATACAAGCTACAATGTTTCTAGAATATAGGAATAATACCCCATATTTATGATATTAGCAACCAATAATTCTTGGTGGTCCCCCACTTCCAATTCAACTATGGATTTATGGATGATGAGCCCCAAATTGATCATTCAACCATCGATGACCTGAACCTCTTGTGGAATCACCTTGGGCTTTATCTCCATCATGCATTCTTGAACAAAATTCGGGTGCATAAACACTTTAGTAGCCCTGAAGTTGACAAGGGCAATAGCTGCTAGAGAATTGATTTGTGCATTTAATGTCAGATGCACCTCGGGATTGGTAGTAGCACACAAATATAATAATATCGTAACTCCATTTGGATGCTCATGACATTAGAAGAAAATGAGGGGTTTTGCAACTACAAAGAGCAACTAGTTTTTAGTTGCACCGAACATTTGCAACTGGTGAGAATCTGGAGGGCCTCAGTTGTTATGAACAAGTTTCTAGTTGCACCATAGTTGCAAGGCAAAACATTTTAGTCCCGCATTCTGTAGCTTACTTGGAACTTCATCGATGCGCTTTATGACGTGGTTGCTTACGTGGTATTCACTATTGTTTGAGGTCGGTAACTAAGTTGCAACTTGTTTGTGACTTCATTTCAACTTTGATGTGATTGGTCTGCTATTTCATTTCAACTACTTCGCAACTGCTTTAGGTATATATTTGATTATTGGACAATGATTATGGGACAATGTAAGCAATTTGCAATTCATTTACGACATGTTTGCCACTTCTTATCAACTAGTTTGCAACTAGGTTATAACTTTTCTATAACTATTGTGATTACTTTATAGGATCTATGCAACTTTTTTGTAACTTTTTTGTGATTCATGAATCGTGAGTACAACTTATTTGCAACTACTATGCATCTTGATGATACATTTGTGCAACTTGTAATTGACTGCATACAAGTGTTTTACAACTCATTTGTAATTGATGGTTAACTAGTATATTCATAACATCCTATACAACACATTATACACAATATACCATACATAATACAACACATATAGTATACCATACATAATACAACACATATAGTATACCATACATAATACAACACATATAGTATACCATACATAATACAACACATATAGTAAACCATACAATATACACCATATATCATACAATACTCACCATATTGGACAATTATGTTAGGTAGTTCCAAAGGCCACTTATTGTGATTTTAGGATGTTAAGAAGACGAGTTATTTATACAAGTGGAGTGGCAAGAGGTATGACAAATGATATGGGATATATAAAATGCAGGAACTATATTAAAGTAAAATTTCAGATCACATTTAAACATAGTAGATTGTTTTTCTTTTAAAAACTTCAAACTTTGAAAAGTTGGAAAAACAAACAACCTTTTATCTCCAAAAATCCATTTAATATTTCAAGTCTTTAATCAAAATTTATAAACAAATTTTCAAAGACAAATTAGAAAAAAAAAATTCTTTGACTTTTTTCTTACATCATCTTTAAATTTGTCCATCGTCATTGTACATGGCAAATATGAAAATAAAAATATTATTTTCTAGATGATGCAAGGAAAGAAGGTTGAAAAGTAGTATTACTTAAAGAAATTTGTGCTCGATAGAGATTTGTAAACACATCAAATGTGTTTGTCAACATCATTATTTAAGCTTCTAGTTTGACTATTCCAAAGGATGTGCCACCTCTTCCTCCTGTTCCATCTTTGGTTGGAGCCATAGAGTTATCCGAAGACGACAATCTCTTAACATTTGCAAGATATTGAAATTTTTGCAATCCATTTTGTTATTCTCAAGTTTGAAACTATCTTTGTATTGTTCTTTAGTTCAAAGAGACTTCATATACATATGTATTATATTTTGTGAAAGAAAGAGTCAACTAAAAATCCTCTATTCTATGGAAGCCATTGAGCCAATTTTATCATAAAGTTGTAGAAGCCATTATGAGCTATATTTTGAAGTGTTGTTTTCAACCAATATGAGTTTTATATAGGGCAATGATTCATTTATAACTCATGTAACAAAAGAACAAATTGTGAACTTGAAGCAAGTTCCATAGCATTTCAAGTAACAAATCCGACTATAATTATTTTGTAGTCTTCTGGTTGTCTATAGTTATTCTATATTAATCTTTCAATGATTTCTTAGTTGTTTTCTACTCGAAATGTAGTCGTTTCCTAGTTGCATAACTTGTCTTCTTGTAGTTGTTTTGTAGTTGTAAACTAGTTGTATTTTGGTTGTTCTATAGTTGTTTTCTAGTTGTTTTTGAATTGATTTGTAGTTGCACTATAGTTGTGGATTCCACATAACGCAAAGTTGTTCACATCAACACTTCTAACAAATATAGGATGTAAAATACCCACTCTATTACGATTCCATTTTCCTACATTTTTTTCTACGACTACTTTGCAACTACAACAACATACACATCAAAGTTGGTGCAATTATAGAGGATTGCAGTTGCAAAATAGTTATATAGGACACTTAGTTGCATTTGAGTTGCATATGGCCGGTTGCAGCGGACATGTTTTTCTTCTAGTGTGAAATTCTTCGCACTCTCCAATCATTTTCCACCGTGGAGTTGTAACAAATGTACTCTGAGGCATGCGCACGTATTGACTCAATGCCTTCAATCCCAAGCCCCATCTTTTCCCGATTCACTAGTCCCATCCTCTCCCAAAGTTGAAAGTGGCAATGGTTTCGAAGGGTTGATTAGACACTTTGCTTGGATGTGCCTTGGCTTCACACAACCCCAACACTTTCCTTGTCGTTGAAATTACAAGCATTCAACGACCGTTTTTGCCTATGCTATCATTCCATAGATCACATCAATTTCCATCGGGGTAGGTCCTGAGGTTCTCGAGGTAGCTTGGAATCATCTAGCTTGATCCCTCAAGTTAAAAGAGGAAATTGGAGGAAGTCAATTCTAGTGTTGTAACCATAATCACTCATCAATTCATGAAACCATTGCCATCCATTCATGAAGCCCAAGCGACAGGATTTTTGCCGTGGTGATTGCATCCATGACATCATCCTTGATCCCTCCTCAAAAATGCTCCACTAAGCTTGACACATTCCAATCAACTTGTATTGCATGCTCGTTGAACATTGAGATATGTGTGGCCATTGATCCTGTTTGCTTGATCTTGCTAGGTGATCCTCTGCATTATTTCTTCAATCCATGTCACCATAGACATCAATAATTGCTTCCCAAAAACCGTCACAATGGACCAATAGCTTGTGCTGACATCTTTCATTCAAAGCTTGGAGAAATGGCATCGTCCAATTCTGTACTTTTCCAATCATATAGAAAAGTGCAAAAGTGACTTTATCCTCATTACGACGGTAGGTGCGTGACTTACCCTGAAATACAAGACACAGTTGAGCAAACCACTTATTCACCTTCTCGCACTTCTTGCCTGAAAATTTCTCAAGCTTTGCTACCTTTGATTCTTGGCCATCCAAGTCTCCATCATGATATCTATCTATCCTATGGAGAGTTCGATCCATCGTCTGCACAACTGCCAAAGGGGATACAAGTGATAGAGGTATCAATGCTTGTTCCAAAATTTGTTGTACAATATGCGGGATTGTTGCCTAGAATATCAATTGAACTTGATGTTGGATGAATGCGGCAAACTCAGATCCCATCCCTTCTAGCATTAGTGACCTTGCATTCACAACAGACCTTTCTTGATCCATACAAATATCTAATCGATAATTCTAGCAATATTCCAAGAGCTTCAATTGAGCACGCACTAGTTTATTACAATAAGGTCATAATTCATAATTTTCAATTTTTTAGTCCAAAATATGCCATAATATTGCATCTCAAAAACATTAGTATACTTCTTCAGGCATGTGTCTATGGACTATGGTTCATTGTCATACCATTGGGTGATAACATCAAAGCCATTGCCAACAACATGCGGGACAAGGCTAGAATCAAAACCTGGAAGTTTGCTTCAGTCCTGGCTTCCATTTGTTATTCAAAGATGAAATAGTCCTTGAAACTAAAAAAAACTTTCTTTGAAACCAATTGGATGATATTGGTGCTAATAATATATGTTTGCTCAAAGATGTAATTAAACAAAAATATACAAAGATCCAAAAGTAAGTTATGATCAAAGAGTATATTCTTGCAAGCATTAATCATTGTTTGAATTACACAACAACCGCGCCACCTTGCTCCGAAGCATTCATTCGATAAAGACTAATGAATTGTTGCAAGTGACAATTTATGTACATGGAATCCATATAGTCCAAAACATTTTGAGAAAAAACTGTTGTTGTCAATTTAGCTTCCAACTCCCTTTGATGTTCACCTAATTGCTCTTGTTCTTTTTGGAACGTACTCAAAGTGAGGTCCTTGGCATCAATGTATATGATGGCATGGAACTTAATTACAAATCAACAAAAACAAAAGCTTCAATTTGTACCGCAATCTTCACTCATACTAAAGTCTCAACCACTGCAGGATCCACCTTCATGACTATACACCCTTACAAACTCCGCCATCTTTGTAGAGCTTCAATGTGCACACTAATCCTTCGACATACCAATAAGTGGCAAAATCATCTTGATCACTTTGTCATGCTTGGTGAGTGTGGACAATCAAAGATACAACATAATGTCAAGATTCATACTTATGGATTGAGGCTATTGATGGTCCAATTTGATTATCACTCTCTCGGAGTTCAATCTCAAAATTCATGATTCACTTAACTCTCCATCTTGCTATAAAGTGCGAGACACTGGAATGTGGTTATTGAGATTTAGCAACATATGAGATTAAATAGTGTGAGGGAAATCATAATCACGAACAGTCCGTTGTATTGATAATATGTTGCTTGAGGGACAACGCCCTTGTCACTAGGCTTTAAGAGAGACAATAGCCACCTCCAAAACTACCTTGGAAACCTAACCGTTGAAACCATCCTCTAATCCAACTGCTACAACTTGGTCGTAACATTAAACTAATCAAAACTTGGACTTTTTGTTTAGTTTTGAGCAAACTCCAAGAAAGTAAAAAAAAAGGCCTTGGGCATTTAGAGGTTAAGCCCTTAATGCCTCAATCCTTTTTCAAATTTTCAGACGTTTTTGCTTATATCTTTGTACAATAATACCATTTACCAAAATTTCATGAAATTGGACATAAAAGAAGGTTGTCTTTTCAAGATTCAAGTGTTACATTGGATGAATGAAAAGGTAGTTGGATGAAACAGCGCCTGCAAGCCCTCTGTTCATCATCCAAAATATGGACGTCGGAGCGCTTAAGGGTTGAATATAGTGTGCAATGATCAAGGAAATGACAATGGGTCATCCCACCTTCGACCATATTCAATTGTGGTGTAAGTTAAATGTATAAATCCAAGAAGACCAAGTGAATGAGAGTACAATTCTCCAACTCTTAGGCAAATTCCAATTGTGGAAGGCATCTATGCTTTGCACTCAAATAACTTACACACAACAATGAAATTAGGTTGCCTTAACAATCAGGTTGCCTTACCCATAAAAGTTATCTCATAACTCACTACTTGTCCACATGGAAGCGCATGTGACTCTAAACGAGGCCTTGAACCATTGCACCAACCCATGCCCCACATGGTTTGGAGTTGATGAAAATCATTGCACCCTTGTAAAGTAACATTAAGTGTTTATATAGTATAAAATGTTGAGAAATTAGCAAGGGAAAATCTAATTTCACTATTTAGTGTAGTATACACTTGGTTAGAGCTTTTCTTTTTCATTTCTTATAAAGTGCCAAATTGGTGATATAAAATATTATAATAGTGCTCCAAATTTCAACATTCATCCACATATTGGATAGAGAGTATCACATTAGCACATATTACATATTCATAGTTTTGTTTCCATCTACAATCTAGTGACTTTATCCAAGTTGTTTTTTTTCCTTAATTTGAAGTTTTTTGGAGAAAAAATTCGTGGGTTTTCTTCATTTTCTAGCCTTTCTCTTTTTTGTGCAATCTGGTACTATTCTACACCCCACCCCACCCCACCCCACCCCACCCCCCAAAAGCACCCTGTCACTGCTGATTGATTTTTTTTGTTTTTCAGTCAGGGATTTGCCATCACCCTCCGTAATTCTGCTTACTTGAGAGAAAATCATTTGAATATCAGTTTTTTTAAATCAGTGCACCCTGGCCACTGACATATGATGTTCAAACTTAAGCAAAGACAGATGTAACTCTGTGTGACAGCAACCGATAGTGGCCGTCATTTTGACACTCCCAGTGTGGTGCTTATCTAGAGGACGCGAGGCACGGGTGGGAACGTACACAGGCATGATGTTGGACGACAACTTGCAAGTTAACTTACCAAGAGGTGTACATTGCATTTGCATAAGTTAAGCGAACTTACTTATTACCGTATTACTTTTCTAGAATTGAAATGAAATGAAATGGCCAGGTGACATTTCCCACACTTGAAGTCTGTCCATCGACCCCATTAACGTAGTTATCTTATCAGCTGATTAGAGTCACCCCCTCAGCTGATTGATACTTGAGCAAGGTCCCCAACAGTCGATTTCAGTGGCGAAATTTGTTGACTCAGGAATTCATTAAAAAAAAAAGCATTGGGGGAGGGGGACTGACTGCTGACAATGAGGCATTGTACTAGGTTATATAGGAAGGTAGTCTGCTCTTAAAAAGCGATTTTCTAAGAGCTGATTGATTGCATTTGGGGAAGCTAAACTCCTTGAAACAACTCCTTGAAACAATTTCCAGTAAATTTACATAGGAAGAAAAATAAATGGAATTTGGCATGTAACCCAAGTTGTTTTGTGTATTTTGGAACTTTGTGGAATTAGTTACAAATTTTTAAAGTTGAAATGCAGGGATCAAGAAAAGCGACCACCTCCTAAAATGTATATAGTTGGTACATTGAATAAAGCAAAATGTACCTTTGTGTTAATGGTTGCTTTTAGAGCACCCTATCTTACCCAAGAGAACTAAGGAGCCCATGTTGTTTTGTAGAACTTCCATTAGTACAAACTCAGGTGCATAGCTAAGGAAATGACTCACAAGATGAAAATCACTATTAGTGAGTTTTCTTGTAGTCATTCTCCCAATCTACATGCACTAGTAGGAAGTTCATCATGGAATACTAGTGAGAGCACTAAAACTTGGTGGCAGAGGCCTGAATCTCAGCATGTATGGGCACTAAGCTCTGGTACTCTCTTTGGTGCTTTAAGACTAACTTTCTACTAGTGGCAACTCAAGTCCCTTTTGGTGTTGGACAAATTCTATTGCCTTCACATTTAGAAATTTTGGCATTAATTTTTTCAAATAGCTCCTAATCATTATACACTAGATATGCAATTTCACTATATGCAAAAGGTACAAGATGTTTATTTCAATATCAAAACAAGTTGTTAAAAATACATTTTAGAAAAGTTTAGATTAATTTTATTTGATTGAATAAATTGATACTTGCGCTAAAACATTCAAACCACTGTATTCTAACTAATGAGATGAAACTTACGAGGAGTTTTATTTTGTAGGCAATGAGGGCAAAAAAAAAAAAAAAAAGGTTGTTTTTTGAATTCAATTTTTAATTTTTTGAAAGAAAAACAAAATATAGGATATGTGTTTTAAAAAATAGAACATTCTCACAAAATTGGGATTTAGAATTCACAATTTCTTGTCAAAATTAGAAGCTTCTTCTTTCACTTTTATGAATTTCAAAAAGATGGATATAATATTTTTTCAATAATATTTGTTTTTATGCATTCACAAATTTCCAATATTTTTATAGGAGACACATGTTTTTTTCTAAAAAATTGAAATATACAACTGAAAAATAGTTTTTGAAGCAAAGGCACATCAATCTTACAAAGGGGGTAAGCGGGAGAAACTTTAAAATTTTGGAAGGATACGCTTGAACAAATTCTCTAAAATGTCCTTTGGTTTAATTTTTAAAAGAAAAGTTAAAGATGAAGATTTTAGGCTTGTTGCAAAAGAGAACATTTTGAAGTAGTTGTGGGCATTGAAATGCCTTTGAACTTCAAAATTTTACCTATAATTGTTCACCAATGTTAGAGATGTTTGGATCCCTTTGCCTTTTCAAAACACCATATATTCCCCCTCTAATAGTTTATCAAAATGTTGGATTTTGCAATGACTCAAGCCCACTCACCCAAAATTTATGCCAATTTGCTCCATCACTTAGCCTAGTCTTAGGATTCAAAGAGTTAAATTAAAGTTCCATTTGTATCCTCGGGGGACAAAATGGATTTTAAGGCATATTCTTATGAGCTCAATTTGTAGTGAAACTTTTTGAAACCCTCGTATACTTTGACATATGACAATAAGCCCTAAATTGAACTCAATAGGTAGAAAAACAAATCCACAAAAGCTTAAAATTAAAAAATAAATGAAATTATTCCTCATAATTTGTATTTATGTCTATGTAGAAAGCTTTGATTCATTCCCATTTGGATTTGTGATGTGAAAGTTATGGAGCATCTTGTTTTGTGAGCAATAAGAGCATCTTTTTGAAAAAATAGCACAAAGGATTTGTTTTTGAGCTCAATTTTCACATTTTTTTTTAAAACAAAAAGTTCCACACAATTAACTTTGATTGTTAGAACAATCTCACTATTGGAATTAGTGTGTTTTAATTCCATCTTAAAATTATTAATGATTTAGTTTTATCCTCTATTAAGTACCTTTTTCTACTTAATAATTTCTTAAAGAATGAAAATCATATTATTTATTTATTTTATTTTTTCCTATATTCTCAATTGATTCTCCATGGTAAAGAAATTCAATTCAAAATCTATAGTGCAAAATTTTTAAGTTAAGAAGATTCAAAGTCTCATCAACTAGTTTGTCACATTACCAAAAAACATGATTTCTTCACATATATCTTGCAATGTATGTGGTCAAAGTGTCTGAAATTTGATCCACAAAATTTGATTCTAGTCTACTACAAGATTCTACAATTAGATGTGCAAAAATTATCATTTTTTAATATTTTTTGCTCTCAGTTGTAACTAGAGGCCTTGATACTTGTAGGGGTGAAAGTATATAGCTTAGACCCTAGAATCCAGGGATTAGAAGGAGAGAAATTTACAAGATGAAAAGTGAAAAAATGAACATCTATTTAACAATTTTTTAGATTATCTTTAGAATTGAAAAAACATGGATATGGATATCCAAAATACACATGTAGATTGTACTTAGTCAATATCTAAGAGACTACAAAACAAAGAGCACAAACCTTTGCCTTTCTTTCTTTAAATACTAGTGATTATTAAAGCTAAAGTTTAATAAAGTCTACTAAAAATGTTTAAATAGCTGGCAAAATATTGTTTCTCTTTTGACACGTAGGATGTATTTGAATAGTACAAGCTTATAAATTCTTTTTCTTCAATTAGTTTTTTTATTTTCAAAATAGGACACTTCCTTTAAACTACAATACGTTTTTTTCATAGAAATAAAAAAAGAATAGCTTTAAATCATTTGAAAGCTTATAAATTTACAAACTTAAAATGCTTTATTTTATTTTTAAATATTTTGGAAAAAAATATGTTTAAAATTTTTTTGAACTTGAGACTATGATATGCAATACCTCTGTGAAAATCATTTAAGCCTTGATTGGGAATGAGAATATTTTCTTGAGTTTATATGGAATACATCCTTCAATATGAGAAGTCTATGCATAAAAAAGTATTTAAAATTAAGAATAATCTTTAGAAAATTATAGTTTTTTTCTTAGCTTTTGATTGTAATGTATGCTTTGCTCAAATTTGCTAGGTACTTTTTTTAAATAAAAAATTACTGGTAATTTTATTCAATGTTTTATTAAAATAGAATAAATTTTATTTTGAATCAAATAGAGGAAATGGTAAAACCATTTCTTCTATTTGTTTTCAATCACTCCCATGCAAACTTCCATGATTGGATGACACTTTATACTACTACTAAAGGATTTTACATTGATAAAGCTTATATACATTTATAAATTAACATGCATTCAATTTATTTTTATATGTAAAGAATAAAATAGACAATTGCATCTTTATAGAATCAAAATTTAATATCTATTAATTTTAGGTAGCCTCCATTGTTATAATTATACTAGTATTTTTTTCCTTTTTAAAATTTGTATTTAAGAGATTTCTATTGATTTCAAATGCTTGAATTCTAATGTAATTCCAATGGATATTGAAGAAGGTATTTTTATTCAATTGAAAAAGACAATGCTATGGTATAAAAAAGAGTGGAAATATTATAATAGTCTTACAATATAATAGCATTAGACTTCCATTGTGTAGGAAGACAATTAAAGTAGACAAAGTGAAAAGTAAAAGAACCTATTTATAGATACGATGGTTGTTGTGCCCCCATGAGATGAAAACACATTTTTTTAACGTGTAGGCAAATATAAAAGATGACATTTGAATTTATGAAGTGTGCTTTACTATTAGCCTACAAAAATCAATAAGTCACTCAATAACCACTAAAGTAAATCTATAATGGTCCTTTTAATTACATAAATGCTTACAATTTTTGCTAAATACCTACAAAGGAAATACATAGAATAGTTTAAAATTATAGCCCAAAGTTGAAAACCCTTGTTGTGCTAGCTAAGTCACTCTATTACCGTCTCTTTAAACTTTAAATGTAGATGCCAAATCTCATTTATTAAAAAATGACAATTTTATGCCAAATGTGTGACAATATCAAGGTCATTCTAATGTTTCTACAATGTACATTCTTGCTTTATTGGATATAGGGATTGTTCCCAATGATTATATTTGTTGATAAAAAAAACCAAGGCTATATTTTCAAGCAATGATATAATTTTGTAATTATAGGATCTTCCAATACAATAGAATTGACTTTCACTTAAAAATTCTACAACAATGAAAATCATGTTAGGCACTTGTGCTTTGAACTTCAAAGGTGACAAGGAGGTGGAAGATGTCCTAAAAGATCTTTCATTTCCCTCATGTAGAGAAATTTGACAATTTTTGCAAAAGATAAATTCATTTTAGATTTTTTAAACAAAAAGTATAATCTTTTTGGATGAAAGAATTTGTGAGTTATCCAATAAGAAAAGGATATAAAACTAAAGTAAAATTTTAATTTCTATTGAATTGAGAAGACTAATTTAAGCACTATTGTGAAAAGACATTTGCGAAACTTTGTAATAAAGGTTTTGAAATGTTCTCACTATGTTACATGTTATTCCCAAGATTGTTGATATCATGTGCCCTTGCCATTTTCAACCTCCATTTTCATCTATATGCTCCCTTGTCTTTAGTCACATTATCCAAAGCTTCTTCTCACCCATTGATTTATCCCAAACTTCCCTGTGCTACATTAAAGTCAAGGATTTGTGCATTAGTCCACATGTGACTCCATTTCTTGTCACTTTACACCTTGGTCATAAATACCGTCTTCACCCTTGGTGCCCTATTTAATCCCCAAGGTCTTGTGGAAAATTAATTAAAAATTTCAAAAAAATAAAATAATCAACAATGCGTTGTAGTCCAAAATCTATTTTCTTTGTCGATATGTTTTACTTTTGGTACCTCATCATCTTTGTTCACTATTACAAAACACTTAATAGCATTTGTACAATTGCACTCTAAAGCTAGTGGCAATAGCTTTAAGCATGTTGAGGCCTCCAAAGTTCCCCCACCTTTCACACTAGAATAAAATTGTTGGTTGGTCCTTCCAAAAATTGAAATTGGCACAATATGACATGGTTTTTTCAAGCAATAGTAGTGATTTGACAAGTAAATGGGACAAAACTAGAGACTAAATTGGGCTCAACAAGAGGCACTCAACAAGTTAAATTTAGAAAGCAAAGGTGTGGATGCTCTAACAATAATTCTCTAATTTCTTCTCTATGAAAAGCTAACAAATCAACATACTCAAAATTCATGAGACTTGTGCTTCAAACAATAACCTTCTTTATATTTTTTTTATCATATATGCATATATTTCAAATATTTTTTCTTTTACTTTTTAAGTAAATTTAACAAAGAATTTAATTTTTTCCAAATCTCAACACTTCTTGTGACTTTTTCAACATAACAATATATGATTCTTCTATAAAAGATCTATTTTATATATAAACATCGGATGCTAGACATCATCACATAAAAATTTATGTGAGTTTTAAAAAAAAATTACCTTTACGTCCAATACATTAGAGCACTTGTAATATCGACCTAGCTAGGAATTGAATGATGGATGTGTCTTACAAAGTTACCATACCGTACGTTCAAGTATTGGACTGACACCATAGTGTCAAAATAGTTTAATTTTTTGGCATTTGGATAGTTCAACAGTTTCATCTGATTTTCTTGGCTTTCCGCATATCTCTCTTCCTAATTTTTCAGCACTCCTCTTTGCAAAATAATGTTTGGGTATTGTTGCAAAGAGGAGCAACAATGTTTTCTCTACATTTCCTCAAGAATAATTTTCAAAGATTCAGAATTGGCAACAATGAAATCTTCTTAGGTTTTCAAAAATAGTTGTGCAATTTTTTATATCGTAGACATGTTTCAATTGTTCCCTTGAACCCTCCATAAACAATAACAATATTACTATTACTGTTACTAAGGTAGTGTGTTCTAAAAGCGCCCATCTTCTTCAAAGTGCCTCTATTTTTAGGTGGAGAATGGAGATGGGATGATTCTTAAATGGACCACTATCGCAATTGAATGCACCAAAGAAAAATTGTTTTTCTATTGTAAGAGCCAATCATTGTCTCTGATTTCCACACATTGCTTTACAAGTTGCAAGTGGACAGATTTTGGGAGACCTATAGTCACAAATAGGTGCCTATGTCTAGAATCTTTGAAAATTTGTAACTAATTCAAAAATGCTTGGAAAAATATAAAACCACTTGTGTAAGGTTCCACATCCATTTTTATTTTTCTGAAAAATGATAGAAAAATAATTTTGTCCACTTCAACATACAAAAAGGCGGACCAGCTCTTAAATGGTCGCTTTTAGAGCATCCTACCTTAATAGTAGTAAGTCTGGTTTTGAAGACCATTGTGAATGAAGAGTTTGTTGAGACCTTGCTTGGGGGTAAGTTAGTTTAGTTTGACTAGCCACGATGCCTCTAGGACATGGGGTGGGTGAGGCTACCCATGTTGCTTCCTTTCCAAGGGAGACCAGACCCTCTCTAAATTCAACGTGCGTAGCCGGAACCTTCCAAATTTCACTCCTGGCTGACTGTGTTCTTCAATTCTCGGTCTTCACCTTATTATTAAGTTACTCCCCTCCGTCCAGGTCCTCCTCAGGTAACTTGAAGGTACAGGAGTCCTCTTGGGTAATATTGACCCAGTCTAGATTCCAGTCGCCTATTTTGGGGCCAGGGGTGTGGGTGGCCCCCAACGGAGTTTGGGGTCAAAAACGGGGAAGACTCCCTCTCACTGGTGGAAATAAGTTTGAGTTTTGGGGAACATCATGGCATGAAGGAATGGGCCATGTGGGGGCACTTTAAAACAAAAAACATGCTTGCTCTTGAGGACAGCCAGGCCGGGAGTCCGTGACTGACTGATGAGAGAGCTCAAGAATTCATAAAATGATGACCCAATCAGACAGTTTTTATTTTGACTTTTATTTTGGAGACAGCTTTTTATTTTGACTTTATTTTATCAATCGATGAAAAGTGAGAAATTCAGTGCAATATGGAAAAGGAACAAGAAGGATGGTAAAACCATGAGGCTTTACCCCATTAACCCTAGACCGCCCATGGCCGTTTTGGGTAAAAAACATCCTAGCTTTTGAAGTGCTATAAATCTAAATGTGACTAAGTAATAAAGATCTTAACCGTACAATCATGTAGTAAACATGTTGTAGATGTCATGGATCAAATTTGAAGTCATTTGACCGTGTAGATTGCAAGATTATAATGTCTTAGTGTTGAAAAAGAATGCTGAAATTTTCCTAAAAACACATTTAGAGGCCAAATTTGATTTCTAAACCTAATCAAATGAAAAAACTTTAAACTACAAAGTGATTCAAATCCAGGATACAAACACATTGGTGAAAAAAACATCATTCAATTGACTCAATGTGTTTGCAAAATGGCTTGCAAATGTCAAAAATAGGCAAGAAAAGTTGCAAAAAACACATCTAGGGCTAAACCTCCTTCTACTAAAATGCTTCTCAGTCATTCATAAATTCTTGTATTGATATGAAAATTTAGCCACACAAACTAGACTAGTATGCGCAACTTTTACAAAAAAAATGATTGAAAACGGACATTTTATGAAGAAGATACAAGCCGCCGAAGTTCACTATAGTCCATAAATGGCAGGATTTTGAATTTCGAATTGCTCCCAAACATTCAAAAAAACTTGGATTGACATGAAAATTTCACCACAATAACTAGAATTCAAGAGAAACACAACACAATAAATTTTATTGAAATCTAACATTAGATGAAGAAGATACAAGCCCCCGAAGTTGCCGCCATGAAGTGCACTTTGGTGAATCAAATTGAGCTTGTGAACTTTGATTGGCTTCCAGAAAATCATTACCTCTTGGATTGATGTGAAAATTTTAACACACAAACTAAAAGAAAAGGCACAACTTTCCCAACAAGTTTTATTGAATTTGGACATTGGATGCAAAAGTTACAGTACTTTGAATTTAACTTAAAACTATGTGAGGACACTTTTTGTCCTCTTGGGCGGTCTAGGGTTAATAGGTGCTAAGGTACTACACTACTAAGGGAGAACGACCCATTATACACAAAAGATCTTTCTGAGACACATAAGAGTCAATAGTAAAGTTCATCTTGTGTCTGTAAACGAGTGTCAAAGGAAGGTTTAACCAAGAATAGTACAAAAGAAACATGGCACCAAACTCCATCAAACCCTGGTTTTGGTGCTCCGATCCAAGGAGTTTTGTCCTGTATTTTTCCCAAACTCTAGCTCATGGCATGAAGATAACACTGCTCTTTGCAGCATGCATACTCCAACATTTGCAATAACAACAAGATAACTATCAAGTTTTACATAGATACAAAATCAAACTGAAATGAACATTTGAGAGTTATAAGGGTTCTCTTTTGTAGTGACCCTTATCAGCACCCAATATAAAACACTCTTCATATTATTTAGTGTTGCATTTTAAATTAAAAAATTCTTAGAGATTGTAACTTTTGGAAGGAACACAACAATTTAAATAAGAATAGTAGGAGGGCTCTTTTTTATCCCATGGATCTTTATAAATTGGGAATATTCACGTAGGGATGCTCAGGTCGTTATAATTTAACTTGGGCCTTGGGCCAAGGAACTCACTTGCACGAAGCTTGCATCAAACCTATATTTGAATAACAAAACTCTCTTAGACAATGTAGGATAATAATTTTATGACAACTTCAAACTAAAGTTGTAAAAGATGATCCATAAATCATATCCATATGGTTACATCAATTGCTACGCTAACCAATATATTTCAATAAAATTTGAAACTAGAATTTGAAAATTCCTTCTAAATTTGACTATAGATTGGATACTTTTAATATTCACAAAATAAAATTCTATGAATTAAAAATGTTAAGTTTTAATTATGGTGATTTTTTTAAGTTTTTTTAATTTTACTTATTTATTGAAGCTTTTTTTTAAAGATCATTTTTTGAACTAGAAAATTTAGATTTTGAAGTCATACATACTTACATTCTTTGATCTATAGAGGATTTGCCAAGAAAGTTGTGCAAACATATATTGTATAAAATGTATGAGAACTAACAAATGAATCTATTAATTTTTAGATGGATGAAAAAACAAAGATTTTATATGCTCAAAACATGTTCATTGTTCAATATTTGAATGTCTAGTCTTTTAGGGGTTCAGCATTAGACTCAACGTGAGGAACTTGGTTTTCAAGAAATCTCGAGGATAGCACCTCCAATACTCAACTATAGTCCAATTTTTTTATCATCATTCTCTTTGCCCTCCAAGAGATGCTTCAATAAGCTAAATTTTGTAATTTGAATCACACTTTGAATGTATACGTTTTTGCAATGAAAAGTTTGAAAGAATTTTTGAACAATAGCTTTGAGGTTGCCCATTGCCACGAGGGGATGGAAGCTCATGATTGATTGGTCATTTGTAAAAGCTTCATGATGCATATATTAAAAGAAATCTCAAATCTGCAACCTAAAATGACCTAAATGATCGTTTTAGAATTAAGGATGTTATGTTCAGAGCTCACCATGGCATAATGGAAACTACAATAATATAGCATTGGTATCAAAATATTGTAGACTATACTAAATAGAATGAAGAATATAGCTTTAATTTATTTTCTTACATGGCAAGTAAAATGTATAAGATAATTATAATTAAAAGTATCACTTGCCCAATTTTGTCTCCTATAACCACAAAAATAACATTTCAATAAAAAAAGATCGTTGACAAATATAAATAGAGGATGTAAAGGGAATGCTTTGGATAAACTAACCTCATCTTAAGAACAAGGTATGAAGTTATCAATTAAAAGTACAATCATAGCTTTTTGTTGTCCCTTAAGTTATTTTACAAATTTAAAATAAGTCTATTCCATATTTTATGTACAAAAGAATAATGGGATATTTCACACATAACATTGTTCACCATTGTTATGAATTTCTTGCAATTCGGGATGCACTTCCAACCATTGGTTGAACCTGAAAGCTTTGCAAAAAATATATATAACTTGAGTCCCAATATTGTAGAAGATAATTATACCTCCCTTAAATGATCCTAAAGGGGTGTAAACTGAACTAGTTAATGATATGAGTGATGAACAATTCATTTTTTATTTTAAAAATGCATTTATAGGTGGTAAAAACAAATCCACATAGCTTCCTATTGTAGACTATAGTAGGGATTATTCTTGGCCTCCTCCGAATGCTAATATAGCTATCTTAATTACTTACATTGTTGCAATGATAATCCAAGACGTTTGCTTGATTTTGTTAATACACAAAAGATACACAAATTGCATCTTATGGGTGCAAAGTGTCTTTTAAGATTGTGGGAAAATGAGTGAATCCAATTCCATGTATATAACCCCTTGTATAAACCTTATGGCTACATCCATTGAATTCATAAAAGTGTTTCCACACTCAATACCTCTCTATATAAAAATCAATACAATTTTGATGACATTAGGATGGAGCTTGAAACAAAATTGAGTTCAACTAAGGTAAACCATCATATTCTAGTCACTAGTCTATCATGGGCACTCGAAAGATGGTCTGATTATGATGTTGTTAAAAGTCTAAGAGTGTCTTATTGTATAAATGAAGCAATGTGCATTCTTAACCCCTAAAAGTCAAAGACTATGTTTTCACCAAAACTGCTCCAAAACTGCCTTTGCATTTACAAGCATTAAATTTTAAATGAAAAACATTTTGGACATATGTAACCATAGGATCTTGTATTAAAATAGTTTAAGAAGATGTAGAAAAAATTTCAAAATTTTCCACCGTGTAGATTGCAAGATATTTACGTTTGAAGTGACAAAAATCCTTTTGCGGGCCCTGTGAAAATACAGGCAGACGTACTTCACAAGGTCATATTTGTATGAAAAAAGGTCCAAAATGGTGGTTACTCTTTGGATTCATTCCTCAAGTCAAACTGGCTACATGCTTGAAAATTTTAGATCATTTAAAATTGTACAACATATAGGAAAATAATAACAAGTAGAAAGAAATAGAGAATGATTAAAAATACTAAATTGTTAACAATTTGTTTATAGAATTGAAAGATGCCAATCTCAATGGTTGTAATGTTGTAATAAACAATATAAACCTAATGTTTTTATTTTTTCCAAAATTATTTAAAATTGAGTTAATAAAGGACTTCAAAGTTTATTTTAGAGTAGAGATTCCATAACTACCCACAAACTAACCCAAACTAAAATTCCTCATAACTTTCATCTCATTAATCAAAATGGAATGTTTCGAAGCTTACCACATATATATAAATCTAGAGAATCAATTTCAATTTTTATTTTTTTAAAAGTGATTTTCAAAGAAGTTTTTTTTTTGCCCGGGCTACCCGCTGAACATTAAAATTTACATACCATGCAATAACTTTTGAACCATGTAATCAAAAATTATGAAAATTGTTAAGCCATAAAGTTACTCCTTGGTCACACATTGTGTGAAATTTTGAAAGAAAAAAAATAAAAATTCCATTTATAGTGAGCTGCCCAAAATCGCTATGTTGCCAAAAAAACATTATTTGGATGTTTAGGGGTTAAGATGTGATAGTGACATTTGGGGGTGTGCAAGTGTAGCTTAAAAGTGACTTTGTAGCCACGATAAGATCATGTACTTTCAAGTATAAAGCCACCAAAGGATGTACACATTTTGGGGCCTTGACATTGTCACCATTTTAGGAAAATATTTTGGCCAATTAGATTTGTAAGATGGCCATTTGGGATGCATTGTTTGTTGTTTTGGGGGTGACATAACAACACTTATGAGTATTACTATGACATATCATTCAAATAATCATAATAAATTTTCACTTTACAAGAAAAGTACATTTATACTTTCTATTACTTTGCATACAATTTATCCTTGAGTAAAAAGAAAATTTGATACTTTCACAACCCTTTAAGGAATCAAATCCAAATTTATAGTCACAATAGGGGGATATCTTATAAGAGTCACAATTAGACTAAAAGGTAGGGAGTCCACAAAGCAACGAAGTTTTAACACCTACATGCCCAAGGCACCATATTTTGGGGTTGACTAAATTTTCAAGTTAAATAAAATCTTACCAAAGTATTATTTTGGGTACTTTTTTTAATAGTTGAATACCCTTAAAAGTCCATATTAAGCATCAAAAATCCAATTTCAAAACAAAATTATCTAGTTTTTTCTATTGAAGATATTGTGCAAAGGTGTCCATTGCAAATCTTCATTTTTTATTATTAGAATCATAGACTAGACGAGCCTCAAATACACTAGATCTTGAGGGGGAAATCACATTGAAAATTCATTTAACAAAATTTTAGAGTAGATTTTGAGAAGTCATAAATCAATTATTGTTATCCGAAGATTTTAGGATAATAACATCGGGGATCCCTCAATGTTTGTATAAATCTCTCGATGTTTTGCATTATCTCTTGATGACTAGTTTGTTTTTCTCCCAATGGCCAATACTAATTTTGGACTTTCTATGGTCAAAAAGTAGGTAAATGGCATGAATGTTATCTCCTTTAGCCTCATTTTTTGTTTGTGACTTCAATTTTAGATTTAACATGTAAAATGTGGATTGAAGGACTCCAAATCACTTTCACATTTTTAACACTTTCTTGATCAAACATTATAATCTTTCAATCCATAAGTGATGTTGTTGTGTTTTCTTTTCCCTATGTGATTTACAACAAATCTAGTTTGAATTCATATTGTTGTAATTTTTTTAAATTGATTAATCCAATCAATAATTGGATTCTTTGTTTAGTTTTGAACAAACTCCAAAAATTTCAAAAAAAGACTTGGACATTTAGGGGGTAAAAGCATCATTAACACAAAGGTACTTGTTCATTCATCAATGTACCAATAGTGAACAAAGTCGAGATGAATACTTTGATTTAGAAATTTATGTGATTCCAACTTCAAAACTCATAACTAATTCTACAAAGGTTTCCCCAAAACATGAAATGACTTGAATTAGATGCCAATTCCATTTTTCCAAAATTGTGAATATGTAGGTAAATGATTACTTAACCCTCAAAGGACATCCCGTGCTCCTACTTGGTCAAACTTCATTAGTTTTCTATATTAAAATACGCCATTCAAATATTTTTTTCCCTCATATAGTAATATATATCCAAATGTTAAATTTTTTTTTCCATAATTAAAAATTGAATTTTACATGATTAGAAAAATCAATTCTTTGTAAAAATCACAATAATTACAAAAATGCTCACTATAGTATGAAATTTTGATCAAAATTAGAGATGACAGTGATTAACATCACAATGTGCTTTGTTGTACTCATTAAGCTTACGCTTAGAGAAAATCCAATAGAAAAGTTCAAAAGTGGTGTATTTTACGTTTTCAAGATCCTACCTTCAAAGTATCACAAAAATTATAGTTAAGCTTAAGACATTAGAAATTATCGACTAGATAATGCTCAAGAGCCAGGAGGCTCGAGAGCATTATGGGACATAATGCCAAGTCTAATAGTTCATCACAAACCTCCATATCTATACTTTTCTCAAATCTACATGTGTAGAAAGAGGACCTGTGATATGCGTTATAACGCTTTTCTAACTTTCCAATGGAATGGTGACAAATTTGCCTTGAAAAAATAAACTTGGCATTCTAAACTATGAACTACACAAAATAGTGAAATTAGGTTGCCTCATACTACTTTCTTGACATTCAACAATATATAAATATTTACTGTTATTGTACAATGATGTACTACTTTTAAATTAAATATTGTTGCAATTATAACATATGAACCTGCATGTATACAAATGAAAATATTTGTAGAAATAATTGTTGACTTGGATGCCACTTGTAAAGTTAACTTTCTTGGAGTAAGTCAACTTAATTGTTAAAGGCAACCTAATTTCACTATTTAGTGTACATGAAATTCAAGTTTTAGTTTGAATTTTTTATTTTATTTTTTATTTTTATCATGCTTGCTTTGTTCCTTTCTCCCATGCCCTTTATCCTGGTTGTAATTAGTTGATTTGGGTCCCTCCTCCTTTCCTCCTTTTTCCTTTTCCCAACGAGTTTTGCCTGCCTGCCTGCCTGTATGATGAACAACAGTCTGCCTGCCTGCCATGAATGGTGGTGGTGGTACAATGACAATGAACCAAGTGCTGCTGCCTGCTGGAGCCCCCTCGTCCCAGCTTTATTCTTACAGCACGTCTTCATTGTTTTTGTCTGATGAGTTGAAAGTATATTTTGTTTTGCTATGTTGTGTGGTCTCCTATGACAGGGGGAGGAACGGAAACTGAACTGAACTGAAGACATTCAATGGGGGCCGGGTTCAAGTAAGATAAGTTAGTGTTCTCCACATGTGCCACAGAGCTCGCTCGGAAGTGGGAAGTCGGAAACTGAAAGCCCACCCGCCGCAGCAGCAGAACCCCCCACCCCACCCCCTTGGATACCCGACGGGGAGCCTCCTGCATGGCGGGCCCCGTTGTCCCATGGATGAAAAGAGTCCCAACGGTGACTGACATTCCCCCTCCCCGGCATGGCCCCTGGGGCGGCCAAAGCATCTTTGTGGATGACAAAGTGCGGGGAAATCAAGGCCACATGGAAGTGATGGCCGAACTCCACCCAACAAAAATCTCCACTCCGCTCCACTGTGCTGTGCGCGACCGGACCAGACCCCCTATTTGCATTGCGCTCCATCCACGTGATTCCAAAGTGATTGATTTGGCTATCATCTGCAATTGCGCAGTAAGTTACGGGGAGGGAAGTCAGGCAGGGCTGCGGGCGCACACCCTTGGTAATCAGACCCTCGGACCCCCAGTCTTTTTTTATTTGAATATTTTGGATGAAAGTTTGTATTTGAAATTCATCAGTCATAGAGATTCAATGGATTTGAACAAATGGAAGATACAAGAAAAACACAGGACACTACTTAAACTTGTCCTTTGAACTGGGCTTGGCAGGGTGAATTTCATGTTCTGCAGGGTAATTGTGAAAAAAAATTAAAAATTAAAAAAATAAAATTTTGTGCCATGTTAATTTGATGATCTTCACCTCTCCTTGGCTAATTTGGGGACTCCGATTGCAAATATGAATTCAAAATTTGAATTCTTTTTTTATCATGTGTGGCAAATAAAAGTTCAGGTGTTTTTCCCGAGGAGGTAAATTTACCCTCTTGGGTCCAATTTGTAGGACAAGTTTAGTGTCCTACCAAGGAAATGGACTCCTAGAAGGTTTTCTTAGGTTGAGAAGGTTTGGCAATTGATTTGCAATGTTTTGGTGTTGACTGCTTTTTTAAAACTTTATCATCATGGTAAGGTATTCTATGACATTCAAGGGTAAAGACCTTTAAATTGAAAATATCCCAAATAGAAAGAATATATATTTAGTGTTCTACCTAGACTCAATTAGTTTTACTCAGGGTGGCATAACTTTTGCTCCTTTGCATCAATTCAAATAAATATTGTATTTCCATCAAGCTAATATTTTACTTAAAAACTTACTTAAAAGACGTTACTTAAAAGACATGATGTCTAGAACACTACTTAAAACACCCCTTTCTCTTGTAATGTCTCAAGTTTGAGGTTGGTGGTATCTAACCCAACTTTCATTTGTCTTCGGAAGAAACAATACTCCTTCAAGTATATATTGTTGTAGGTTCAAATATCATATATAGAAGTCACCATTACATCTATATAAAAATTGTATATATATTTTTAGAAATTATGAATCATATCATTCATAATTTTGAAGATCAATCTTTGAACATAAGCTTATTACTCTCAATTGAAGCGCCCCTTTGAGCATCTCCTACCCACCCATTCACCTTTGTATTTCTAGCCCTCAATTTCTACCTCTCCCGAGGGTGCGCATCGCGAGGACCCATGTGGTACATGCTTGCTACCTGCACCACGTCACCCCAAATGAATTCAGAACATGAGGCTCGTCCTGGTTTGCTCCATGAACTCGGTCAACAACTCAAGCAGATCCAAGTCAACAATGAAGAATATGTTTGCGTTCTCTCTTACACACATTGCGAGCCTGCCAAATGGAGCCAGTTGGAGCTCTGTTACTGTGAGGAATATCGCAGGTAAGTAAAGTAAGTGACGCTTTACACCTAAGATAGAGAGTCTGAATGCACAAATTTATTTCAGCCTTTTGTCCAGTCCCAAGTGAAGATTTCAGCCTTTCATCCAATCACAAGTGAGAATTTCAGCCTTTTGTCCAATCACAAGTGAGGATTTTTCAGCCTGGCCTCTATGGCTAAAGTGTCCCTTAGCCGGCAGGGGTGTCCGGAGAAAGAGCTCCTCCCCCTTTGCATGGGAGCCCCACTTTGAAGGCCCGTCAGAAGCCTGCTTGGATTCTTGGTGGTGGGCAGGGGCAATGGATGCTCTTTCCTTTCCTTTCCTTTCTTTTTCCTTTCCTTTGTTTTGCTTTGCACTGGAGTTTGTTGAATTAGTCGTGAAGAAAGCCCTAATCATTCTCATTTGGGCACATGTTTGGACGGGTCTGAGGAGCTCGGGTACACCAATGGAGGGTTGTGATAATCCAACCCAACCATGATGTTGTCCTAAGTAAGTTGGTCACCTGTCCCCCTCATTTATTGGGAGCCAGCGGCAGCTGCACCCATCCCCCAACTGGACCACTCATCGATCCAGCCCGCCCGCCCGCCCGGCCACCCTCTCGTTGGCTCCGGGCTTTTCCATGTGGAGTTTCCCGGAATACCCAGAATACCGCTTCATTTGTGGCGGCCTACCATGTCCAAGTCCCCGCCGTATGGGGTAAAGTTAGGTGCATGCACCACATAGAATAACGTACTTATTATACAAAGGGTTTGCTTCAATTGCAGTTCAGTTTGCATCTCTTTACGAGGGTATCCCGCCATCCCGCCCGCCCGCCCTAGTCGTCGCCACACGTGGATTTCAACCCCTATACCCTGTATGACTCTATGTAATAAGAATCCTACAGAAACGCCAAACTGTCATGTGTCTAAAGGCAAACCACCATGCTAGGAATCATTACAAAAACTTGTTTAGCATAAAAAGTATTTAATATAAGGAGGGGGGGAAGAGAGAATGGATTGAAAAGCTTTTGGCTACTTGAATTGCTTGGAAAGACTCATTCAGGAGAGAATAGAGAGGGAGGGTCTGTGAACCATCTGGCTAGGCTTTACGTTTACGTAGGCATCTTAAACTATGGAACAAACCCTAATTAAGATAGGAACATCATAAATGGTTAAAATAAGCATTTCAACATGTAGGATATGAGAAATTTCTTGAGAAATTGAGCTCAATATAAGGATGAGGAAGAATGCAAAAAAAAAAAATGAATTTTTTTCTCCAAAAATGAATATTTTATGCAATATAAATGTGGATTTCTCATATGGATCCCATTCTAGTTTCATAGGTTCACCTAAAACATATACCTTTGGAACTTGTTCCTAATCAAGTGTGAGCCAATCAAATTGAAGAAAATCAAATCTTTTCAGGATTTTTTCAAAGCTAGCTATCCTTGGTTTTAGGACAATCTAGTTTGCCATTAGAGGGAGGGTGACTGTTTATGGTGTTCCTACCTTACATACTCCCTCCGTCCCAAAATGATTGTCCACTTTCAATGTCATGTTGTTTTTTAAGGTTGTTTTGAGTAGGCCCAAAAAATACTTCCTTGAGGGCTAATTTTACTTAGGTTGAAATGAACACATGCAATTAATGCTCTTCATTGATTCTAGTGATATAAAATTTGGAACCTTTCTTAATTATGTTTTTCACAATATGTTCAATGAAATGGACTCAAAAATCATACATGGACTCAAACATTGTGGACAATCATTTTGGGACACAGGGAAAATATATATATATGTATATGAGTATCCTCAAATCTTTGCATTACAAGGATCCTTGTAACATTCTAAGTATTCAGATTCTCTCAAAGCCTAATTTGCACAAGCAAATAGTATCAAGTACCTAAATTGAATTTATTGATAAATGCTCGCTATTCTATCAATTGACAATTGGGATGCTAATTCTTGTGTATTAACTTGCAATGAATTTACATTTATTTCTACTAGTAGATTTACTTTCCAATTTTAGACAAATACCTTAGTGGTGTCTTTATCAATATCAACCAAGTAGCAATTATTTTGTCTAACCTTGAAAGTGGTGGGACTATTCAATATAAGTAGGCTCCTAATTCACGCTAGTCTAAAATTGTTTGGAATTACTACTCTTGTTATTTGAAAGCCCGATTCCTCGTTAGTTATTTTTTTAAGTGCAAAGATACAATTAGTTGAAAACCAAGATAATGAGAGATGGTGGGCATCAAGAGAATATCTTAAATGAACAAGAATAAAAGATTTTTTATAGTAAAAATATCTCATACCCTTATAATATTGGTTGATGCCTATGACAAAAAATGAACATAGATCATAAGTCTTGAAAAAATACTTTAATATGAGATTAGTATAAGAATCAAGCCATGACATCAATATATAATCAAAGGCATTGACTTGACTCTTGGAGGACTAGTTCCATTGCCAACTAATTGACAATTATTGAGAAACTCAAACTAGCCTTCTAAATTAGAAGCAATTTATAGTTCTATAATATGAAGCTTTGTGCTGTCAATTAATATTGAAAATCTTGATTAGCTTTATGAGAATATACAATTGGTATTTTTTTACAAGAGAAAATAAATAAATTGATGCAAACAACCAAAACAATCCAATTTATCTTAGATTTTTCGTCTTGGCATATCATAGGTCCCAAAGCATGGTTGCTATTATATGAGCCTAGGATCTTGAGCCCATGAGCATAGGAGCCTAGGCTCCTATATTATAGGCATCTTCTATAGTTATAGGATGTTTATATTATAGTTGTAGGTACGTATGTTATAAGCACCTTCTATGATTATAGGATGTTTATATTATAAGTGCCTAATTATATTATAGGTGTCTATGTTATAAGCACCTTCTATAGTTATAGGATATTTATATTATAGGTGTCTATATTATAGGCACCTTCTATGTTTATAGGATATTTATATTATAGGTGTCTATATTATAGGCACCTTCCATGGTTATAGGATGTTATAGGGTATTTATATTATATAGGCACCTTCCATAGTTATAGGATGTTTATATTATAAGTATGTATGTTGTAGACATTTCCAATAGTTATAGAATACCTATGTCCCTAGGCTCAAGGCCTGTAGGCTCACATTTCTAGGCTCACATACTAGCACCATTGAAGGGGAATAACTGTATTGCAAATTCAATTTAAAAACTATAGAATAGATATTGATATGTATAAAATGACTAAAGTTATTCATGTTATATCTTGTAATCTTAATTTTTTTCTATAATATTAGATTTGACATGTGAAAAGAAGATTGGAAGACTACAAACAACTTCCAAATTTCTAATTTCCATACAATTAAACATTATAGTCTTTCAATCTATATGTAATATTGGTGTGGTTTCCTTTCTTGTGTGATTCATGACACATTTAATTTAAGATCTTATAGTTACAATTTGAAAAAGGTTGTTAGATCTTTGACTTTTTGTTTTGCTAGAATATCCTTTAAGAAGAAAGAAAAAAATAGCCCTTCCACATGTAGAGGTTTAGGGCATATGGCCAAGGATGTGCCAAGTATGTCGTTAAACAGTTCTAGCGCACCTGGGTTTAGAACAAGAATCCAACCAAAAGTTGCACACCTTTTCAAAAAGCGATTATAGGCTCTTCAAATTCAATCCGGGCAAAGTTTTTTACTCCGGTAGGTTTCACCACCTTAGGTGGCACTTAGCCCTCATCTTTTCCCTAGGCTAAACCATCCGCGTGAGCTAGACTAATTGGTTTTCCTCTTCTTTTAATGGTCACCTTTCTTTCCCAAAAAAATAAAATTCAATCAAGGCTCTTCAAATTTAGTCCCCGAGATGCCAAGGTCAAGTGTAATAAGCCCCCTCCCAACACACGCACACACAAAGGTTGAGTCCCCAATTGAGGCCATCTTATAGCTTTGCATGTGATTTCTCAAAAAAAATTTAAGTTGTTGATCTTTGAGATTTAATCTTAGTCATCCATCCAAATCCAAATCCATATATGATATACGGATACGAATCAAAGTACACTTACGGATATTGTATGGATATAGTACTTGACATTGGAATACAATATGTGTATAAATACATACACATATATAAATACATGTATGGATACAAATAGAATATACTGATATGGGAAACAAATTCCATATTGTTTGCCATTGTAACCTTGTTCAAAAAATTACAAATAAAGGGAGGGGGGGACGAAAAATTAAGAAATTAATTTTAAATAATAATAATTTTTAAACTCAGAAAATTTGAGAGAGAATTAAAAAGTTAATTAATTAATTATTATTTTTTGAGCTCATTGTGACAGTTCGTCACAATGACAATGAGCTCAGAAAATGCAGTGACTGCATCAGAACAAGGCAAAGTGGATACCAGCTGCAAAAGCAAGCTCGCTCAGAACGTGTCTCGGTTCCACTATTTGTAGAGCCGAATTGGAGGCCTGCTCATTCATTTTGGGGCAAAGTAACAAAAGCTAAAAGTGAGCTTTTTCAGTGTCTATTGTCGAACGAGTGAGCCACTCATGCTGCTGCTGCTGTTTTAATTAGAGCATCTCCAGAGTTGCACTTATTAAGCCCAGATATGATCCCCCACCCTGCCTGCCTGCTTGCTTGCCTGCCTTCCTTGTGGGAGTGAATGCAGGCAGGCAACGAAATCATTGCCAGTTGGTCAGGGTGGCTCTCGAAACTTTCTCAAAGTAGTATGTCAGCGACAAAATCATTGATATCATCCATTTGTTTAAGAACTCCTCCCCAATAGACTACTGTTTCTTTTCCCCTGCAAATTTCTCAGAATGATACCCATAATAATGTAAAGAAATGGGACCCGAGACTGGACCACAACTGGAAAAAAGAATGCTCAGTGATCAAACTCATAAGCTTACTGTACAATACTACTCATAACTTAAGTTACCCATTTCCCGTCACCCGGGGCATAAACCGGTCGGAACTCGGAAGTGTTTTTAATTCATTTCGACGGACATTCCATCGATGATGCCAGGTGCTTATTGTTATTATTATTACTACTACACTTGAATGAATGAATGAATGGAACCCTTTGCAATGAACATTACTGTAAGTGGACACAGATTGATCATGGAAGGGATGGGAAGGGAAGGGGAGTGCCCATATTTTTTTCCTTTATTTTAATTTTATTTTACTTGTTGTCTCGTGTTCTTTACAAATGGAAAGTTCCAGAAATTCCTGAGCTTGGGGGATGTCTGCAGAAATGATGACATGCACGTTGCCCAGAAATACACACATGCGCATTGGAAAGAATGAATGAATAGAAGCTTATTACAAACAAACATGAATAGAAGTGCACCAAACTTACAAGGGACTGGCAAGGGTTTTATTTATTTATTCATTTATTTTAAATTTATTTAATATTATTTCTTGTTTCACAACATTGGTAGCCAGTTAGACATGCAAGTGGACATAAAAACGGGAAGAAAAAAAAAATCGAGTTGGTAGTAATACTCTGCCGTATGCACATATGTATATACAAGTGGTACTCCCCGAAAACTGTCCCATTTTGCCACTACGCCTAGCTAGTTAGTATTAGATTGGTCAAATTTTCATTGATTTTCTTGTTGGCAAGTGAAAGGAGGTTCTAATGCATCAAAGAACGCAACATTTGGATACCATATGTAAAAGTTAGGAAGGATCAAAGTTTTTTGGAGTAGATGTTCAGAAATCGTTTCTTTAACATACATACATATTGAGTTTGAAGATGTATGCAAAGTGATGATGGCGGTTTTAGATAGGGTGCAATTTTGGATGTACACACCTTAAGTCTTGTGCATCAAAGGATTTGACAAGGAAGCTCCTAATCGTGTATTGGAGAAAAAATCACATTATAGAAATTCATTTAAAAAAAATTTATAGTAGATTTTGAGAAGCCACAAATTGATTGGGGTTATGCATGTTGTGCTCTCTAAGCTCATATTATTTTGGTGACCAATTTTTTTGGTTTGACATGTGAAAAGAGGATTGGAAGACTTCAAATTACTTTCACAATTTTAACACCCTTGTGATCAAACATTATAATCTTTCAATCTATACACTAGAAGAAAAACACGTCCGGCACAACCAACTACTATGCAACTAGTGCCCTATGCAACTGTCATGCAACTAGTTTCCTCTCTATTTGCACCAAATCTAACGTAGTTGTTTTGTGTCATTGTTTTACAACATTCATTCATTGTTTTAGTTGCAAAGTAGTCATTCTGTAGTTGCAAAAAAAGACTAGGAAACAACTAGTGGCCTATGCAACTATTATGCAACTGTAAAATGACCATAGTTGTTTCCTAGTTGTACACTAGTTGTTTCTTAGTTGCACTCTAGTTGTTTCCTAGTTGCTTTCAAAGTTCATTCCCATTCGTGTTATATCAATTGACCCATATCAATTGTAAAGAGTACCATTAGATTGAACATATAAGACTTGTAAGTTGTTATAGTCTTATGTAATGAATTCTTTTGATAGAATTCTAAGATTTCTATAATTTGTGGGTTTCTACAATTTGTAGATTTTGTATATAAGAATTTAAAAAATAATTAAAATTCAAGAAATTTTATAATCTAGGAAATTGAATTTTGAAATCTAGGAAGAAAGTAGATCTGAAATTTTGAAATCTAGGAAGAGGGTAGATTTGAAATTTTGAAATCTAGAAAAAGGTAGATTTGAAATTCTAAAATCTAAGAAAAAGGTAGTTCTGAAATTCTAAAATCTAGAAAAGAGGTAGATCTGAAAATTTGAAATCTACAAATCATTGAGATTTATATTTTAAAATTTACAAATCTACAAGTTGCAAGCAAGTTGCAAACAAGTTGCACACAAGGATGAAGTTCTTTGTATGGTGTCGGATGACAAAAAACCTTGCAACTAGACTGCAACTAATGCGACTTGTCCACTGCAACTACGGACTCTACATTGTCACCTAGTTGCAAACGTCCTATGCAACTACAAAATGAGTTGCATATTGTAGTTGCAAAACCTCTCATTTTCTTCTAGTGATAGGTGGTATTGTTGTGTTTTCTTTTCCATGTGATCTCAAAGATGTCTAGTTTGAATTCATATGGTTGCAAGTCAAAAAACATTGATAAAATTGATTGAAATGTTGTTGTTTTGTTCAATTTAGGACAAATTCCAAGAAGTTCAAAAAAGGCTTTAGACAATTAGAGGTTAAATTAGGTTGTTTTGTTTTGTTTTGTTTGTTATGGTGAAATCTTGTAGATAGTGGGTCCCCCCGGTTGCATTCTTGGTAATGTTGGAAAGCCCTCAACAAGGAGGGGTGCACGGGCTTTGATTTGAGGTGTTTTGACTCACGGAAGAAAATATATATTGAATTTTGAAGTTTTTATGAATTAGAAAATTATTATTTTTTACTTTTATTTTGACTGTGGCAACCACACAGGGCACACTTACTTACTGTTAAAAATTAAAATGATTTGAATTGTAAAATAAAACTTGAGTCTTGACAGCGTGCATACAGACACTGACATGTTTAGGGGTTAGGGTCCACGAGATTTTTTATCCCCTAAGCACATGTGACTGTTTTCTCTGCTGTGGTGCAGACTTCTGTCATTCCAAATTGTGGGCTTGAATTTGGTCGAAGCCTATGCTAATAATAAGTTACGTGAAAGGCCAACTCAAGTTTCATTGTTGAACCATTGCTAGCTCTTGTTGAGCCTACTAATCTAGTGAGCCAAGCCACTGTACCTCACCTCAAATCAAGGCTACAAATTGTACGTCCCCCCGGAACTTATTTGGAACTTGGGAAGAGGGGGAGTTGTTCAGAAGTCCTCCGTGAAGTCCGGCCTGATTTGGTGCCATGTCCCGCAACCCACACCAGATTGCTGATAAGTAAAACATATTTGCTAATTTAACCCTTTCCGATAGGTCCTAGGGAACCACAAATGGGTTTCCATTTCCATGGTTTCCGCGGTCTGAAAAAACAGAGAAATAAAAACTCACAATCTGAGAGGAAATGGAAGTGAGTTAGGAAATGGAGGTTACTAACTCATTTGATAAAAAAATGAACTGAAACAATTTGGATTTGGAAAATACAAGTGTATGCAATAGTTGTTTGTGTTTATACATGGGTATATATGTCAATATCTGTATTATACATGGAAAAATTTGCAAAAGATGTATCCCTTCTTGCAACATTGGAGTTTTTAGTGTGGTGGTGGTGGAAGTGAATAGAAAGATGGCACAAGTGAGTAGGCCTTCCTAGAAAGAAGGTAGGTGCAAAGAAATTGTGTGTAGCAATGTTTTTAGGACTTTCATATATTATGGTCAACAATATGGTTTTTTTCAAGTTTGCTTCCATCTTGGTGACTTCAACTACCCGTACATAATTAACATAAGTGTTAATCAATCAAAAATGAACTTAAGCCAATTTTGAGTAAAAGATTTTGTATACACCTATGGAAAGTGTTTCTTGTATTAAGCATGTATTTTCACACATTGAATTTGTAGTTCTCAGTGTTGATTGCTTTGAATGAATTATGAAAGCAATGTCTACCAAATCCAAAGGTCCTCTAAATGAATATTTTATGAGACTACTAGTATTGCAAGTCTGTTTTTGCAAATTTTTCATACATCAATGTCAACAATATCGTATACATTGTCAAGAAACTCAATTTCTCACAAGATCAACGGTGGATCGTCCTAATTTTATGCACATCTACTATCTATCACTCATTCTTTAATTTGATATGGTTTCTTTCTTCAATTTAAGTCCTTTGTCCACAATAGTCCCACATCTACTACACGTTGTCTATATTCTTACTTTGACCAAATCAATTGTGGGACCTCAAGGGTTAACCATCGATCAATTGATAATATTGTATGGTTTAGATGAAAATTCAAGATGATCATGTTCGAATTTTGTATGTTAACCATAGATTGCCCATTTGAGGTTCTAATCCCTTTCCCTTGCAAACAAAAAAAATATGAAAATGTGATTAGTCTAATAACAGTAAACTTAACTAGGCACAATAGCAAAAAGTGGTGGGCAGTTTGGGACGGAGTGTCCACCTTAAATACCTTGTAATCAATTTTCAATTTCAGAATTGGAGCTGTAAACATCTCATCAAATTTAATTTCTTTGGTGATAACATGCATCCAGAGCTCAATAGGGATTATGATATGTTTGAATGTTGTAATTAGGTGTTCATAATGCTGAATATCAATCACATTCAGGGTCACTGTACATTGAGATTACACAAAATCTCATATCTTAATTAGAGATTTGGACAAAAAATAAAAGTCCATTCATAGCTTGGACCCTTTTCCATTGAGTGAATTCTCCACCAAATTTGAAACTGACTACATATTTTGAAAGCTGAGAAGTAGGGGGGAAATGTATTAAAAATCGAGGTGTAGGCAATTGTCCTATCATCCCCTTCAACAAACTTTGCCCCTAAAATCCCTAAGGAATGTGTCATGCTCATCAACATCCAACAACATCGTTTTAGCTTAAAATTGCTTGTTAAAATTAGAAAGTGCCTAAAATCTAAAGAGCATCTTTTAGATTGAGAATGGATTAGTATTAAATCAACAATAAATTGGTGGTGAATTTAAAACGACTTTTGGAGTCTTCTAACCATGATTTTAATTTATCACTTAAATTTCTTTTACTATTATTTCTCTTTGTTGGATATGCCTCAAAATTTAATACCCTTGGTCTCTCTTTTGAATATATAATTAGTTGTAAATTTTGGTGGAGTATTAAATGTGTAGGAAAGTGTATCAACAAGGAATGGATCTTTTTGTCCTCAACTTTATTGCAAAATACAATTTTATTAAGCTCGGTCCATTAGGAAGAGCTATTATAGCTTCCATGTCTTGACATGCAAAATTGACTTTAGTAACATATGAAGGGCAAAGTCAACATCTCTCTCTTGAGTTTTTTTATTTTTTTATTTCTAAAAATTATATTTTGTATGATGTAGATATAGCCAAGCCTTTGGAATCTACAATTTGTTGGTTTATGTCAAATGTAATTTTTGGTTATTCAATTAAAAAAATAACATAAATTGTCATTAACATTTTGATCATGTTCCTTAAAAGACAACTCCTTCACTTTATATTTTTGAAAGTCATTGAAGGTTAATTAGATAGATTATAGACCACAGTTGCTATTATGTGAGTCTAGGATCTTGAGCCCATGAGCATAGGAGCCTAAGCTCTTATGTTATAGGCACCTTTCATAGTTATAGGATGTTTATATTATAGGTGTCTATGTTGTAGGTACCTATGTTATAAGCACCTTTCATGGTTATAGGTTGTTTATATTATAGGTGCCTAATTATATTATAGGTGTTTATATTTTAAACACCTTCCATGGTTATAGGATATTTATATTATAGGTGTTTATGTTATAAGCATCTATATTAAAGGTATTTATATTGTAGGTACCTATGCTATAAGGACCTTCCATGGTTATAGGATGTTTATATTATAAGTATGTTTGTTATAGATATCTTCAATAATTGTAGAGTACCTACGTGTCTGAGCTTAAGGCTTGTAGGCTCACATACTAACACCGTTGGATTATAGACTAATGTTTTTTTGATAATGAACAACTAAATTTGGACTTAAACTTATACTATTTAACACTTATTTGATAATATGTATGTTTGAATACCAACAAACACCAAGCATCAAATCGCTAATGAAGGATCTTCAATGAACTTAATTGTTCAAAGTTTATTATGTTGTACATGGTATCTTATTTGTTTTACCTTGTTTACTTCAATGTTGACTTTATACTAATCTAACCCCTAAAGGACCTATTCTAGTGTTATATAGCTAAACTTCAATTTTGAGTTCAATTTATCCCTTTAAATCATATTGAAATTTTGATGAAATATATCTATTTTACAAAGCTATGTATTTTCTATTCAATATAAAAATCTATATTAGTTTATAAAAAATTATATATCAAATTCATTGTAACTTTCAAAGTATCCATTTTTTATATGTTTTTGATATATATAGTTATTTGGTGTTACTTCTTTTTTTTAAATTTGCAAATTATAGAGTGAAAAATCCAAAAAAATTGAGGACAAATTTCAATCAATAAGATATCAATCAATAAAAAAACAAAATTCATAAAACTTGTAACATGCGATTCTAGTGAAGATGTACATTTTTCCTATAAAAAGAAATGAGACATTTTGACTTTTCACACAAAGTTTACTTTTAAATAGAAATTTCATTCAAATAATAATAGGCCTAAATATAGTCCCTTTTAAATAAAATTGCACATGAGGGTAGAATCTCCTTTGTACAACAACATGTCCAAATTTCTCTTCATAATTCCAATTTCTCAATTTATGAGAGCAATTTATATGGTGGCCAACTACTTTGGAGAGTCATTGTATGCAATCCAAAAAAGACTTTATTAGTGTTGTGTCTTGTTAAAGTTCAACGGAAGAAAATAAGTGAAGGGCATGATTGATTTGTTCATATTGAATGTTTATTTATTTCATAAATTGAAGGTTGATAGATGCTAATAAATAAATAAATTTTGAAACATTTTTTTTCCTTCAAAATTTTAGAAATATTGATATTTCAAAAAATTAGAATTTACTTTTTAGAATTTCTTTCCACCAAAGCTACTAATAACCGAATACTTCATTCAATGATTAGAGATTAAGGCAAGTATATCCAACCCAACAGCGCAACATTATGTATTTTTGTTGTACATTTTTATGTCCACAAACGTAGGATTATGTTAGTTTGATTGTTTTATAAATATTGGGTATACTTACTTTACTAGAGAATCATAGACTAGCTTCATTGTAGAATAAGTCACATTGTCTTGACAACAAACATGGTGTAATTGATTGAAAAATTTGAACTTTGCTTAACTAAACTATTAGGTCTACAAATCATCTAATTATATCAAGAACTAATATGCATATAATAAGGAAGCTCTTTGATCTATTAAAAACTTTGTCTTCCACCATGGAATCACCAAGAAAAGTGTGAAAAAGAACTAGAATCCTATTTGAAAACCCTATAAGGTAAGCTCCCCTAAAAGTGTGCCATGCTTTAAAGTGTCACTTTATAAGATGCTCATATTGTGTACATGTCCAAAATTAATATGTACCTATTCTTGCAAAAATGGTTTTAGAGCATCTATAAAAAATCTTTGCCCCTTCATAGCTTTTGCGTACAATATCCAAATGATGCATTTTTTGGTGCATTGAAATTTCCTATCACTTTTTAGTGAGAAAATATAAAAATTGATTGGTATAATAATAGAAATTGTCTACAATAAAAAAAAGTAGCATTTTAAGGTGTCCCTATCCTTATCACTATTCAACCAATTTAAGAAATGCACTTGTGGGTGCCTTTGTGTTGATGTGTAGTTCAAAAGGTGCCCCTATTTGGGACATTGAATAGGTTTTGGAATTCCAAGGTCAATCACAATCCTTGTATACCTATATGCACCTACCATGTACACACACAAAGAAGACGACTACCTTGATAATGATTTTACTTGCTATATTCATACTTGTTGTCTATAACCCTTGCAATATAATAAAAGATTTGTTTGTAGAAAAGAAAAAAGAATTAAAGGAAGATTCTTGTTGGTATAGTGTTAAATCTGGGAAAATATGCTTTATTCATCCTATTTAACAATTCAATTCACTCTTAGGGGTACTTTACAAACATTTTTCAAAATAATTTTTTTAAATTAAATTTTTGTATGACATGGAGATAAAAGGAAATATTTGTCTTCTATTTTGTGGTTAATTTTGTATTTTATGTCCTCTCCCAACTAATTTAGGGTGTTTGATTCCAAATATGAATTCAAATATTCCAATTTTTGTATCATCCATGCAAAATGACAAGTTCTTGGGTCTTCTCCAAGGTCAAAGCTCCAAATTTTCACCTCCTAGGAATACTTGTAGGACTACTTTGACCTTATAAGGATTCCCTCATTTGAGTAAGGTAATCACTAAAATACTTCGATTATTGGACCAATAGATGCATTTTTTTGTTTCTACAATTAACAATGAAGTCATCCATTGGACCTTTTAGCCTACAACATCCTTACAAGGTTAACTGTAAAACAACAAGTTGGTCACTGTGGAAATCATCATTTTTTGTATAGTGTGAATCATCTACTATCTTCACCACTAAATTTCCAAAGCATTTTGTTGAGCTTCTTGGAATTTGCTCTAAATTGAACAGAAGGTCAAAATTTTGACAAATTTATAAGTTTTTTTGAATTATAATTGTTCAAATTCAAACTAGACATGTTGAAGATCACTTAGAAAAAGAAAACACAAAGGTATTACTTATCAATTGAAAGATTATAATGTTTGATTATGAAGGTGTTAAAATTACAAATGTGATTTGAAGTCTTTCAATCCACTTTTCACATGCCAAATCTAAAATTGAGGTCACCAAAAAAATATGAGGTTAAAGGACATAACATGCATAACCCCAATCAATTTACAACTTCTCAAAATCTACTCTACATTTTTTCTAAATGAATTTCTAATGTGATTTTTTCTCCAAGATTTAGTGTATTGGAAGCTCATTTCCAACCAACACTAGAAAATCAAGATTTGCAAAGGACACCCTTTGCAAGAAATCTTGAATATAAAAATCACAATCCTTCATTTCTAGAATCTGATTTTTGATGTTGAAAAATAGACTTCAAAAAGAAATTCGTTTGAAAAAACCCTACTAAAAATAATAACTTATTACGATTTTATATGACTTCAAAGTTTTGTTGACATCAGAATTTGATGCCTTGAGCATTTTAAAAGTTACAAAACCCCCAGAAGCACTCATTGGAGGTCTAACTAGTGTGCATCAACTCTTATTTTTTTAGCACAAAATTCCAAAAATAAACATATGCACTTCCATGTTTTGAAATAGAAGGATTCTCTGTCATCCATCGACCCCTTTCCGGCCTCCGCGTCCTTATATAACTTAGGGTTAACTTTTAAAGGAGATGTGCACTTCCGATCATTCATTGCATGAACTCAAGGTCAGTCCATTCCAGCATATCCAACAGGCAAGTTCAAGACATGTGAGTGCTGCTGATCAAATAAAGTTGGAAAACCACCCAATGGCAACGAACCCAAGTCCCTTTCAATGCACAATTGCAAGCAAAGAAAAAAGTGCAAAAATCCCCATCTGAAATTCCCTGTCACTTACATGGCTAAGAGCGACTTGCATGCAATATTATCTCACAAGTTCTATGGACACTTGAAAACTAACCATTTCAAAACAATTTTGTGTCAAAAATTAAAAATTAAAAAATTAAAAAATTTGGAAGACAAAACCACTTTGGTCCATGTAAGTTAGTTTCCCGTCATAAAAACATAAGGTAAGTGCATGTAATTGACCTGTTTGTAAAATTGTATCGTTGAGATTCTTGCTTAGGGACACTTTACTTCTAAAGATCGGTCCAATTTGTTGTGTGATAGGTTCTAAATCTTCACTTGTGATTGGACAAAAGTCAATAATTTATTAGTGCAATTGGCGTCAAGGGGAATGGTTTGTCCTCTAGGTCTGAAGCATCCCTTACATTGTAAAAATCTTTGCACATGAGAGCACATAGTTGATTTTGGGTACATTTGTTTTTTAACACTTTGGAAATTTACGATTTATTCCTATATTGTCCAAAATACATGCTAATATTAATTTTTTCTAATAATAAGAACTATGCTCAAATACCTATTGGAATGATGGTAGGTGTGATTACCATAATTATCCCCAAAGTGTCAAGGAATATTTTTTGGTAAAAAATTGCTCAAATGAAAATGTGAAAATAGATTTTAGAAAATTTGACCTCATAGATTGCAAACTATTTGCATTCAAAGTGGAGAAAACAAGGTCTTTGGGGCACCATAGCAGACTAGTTTGTAAGACTTTGAATCCTCTTAACTTGAATGTCAAATGTTAGATTTTGTATGTCAAATTTTGAATTTTGAATATTTTATCATGAAGAATTGAGTTGAAAATCTAGGAATTTTTTTAATAAAAATAATGTGATTTTCATGTACTTCTACTTCATGTACAAGATAGAAGATTGAAAATCACATCTTATAGATGCTTCTACTTCATGTACAAGATAGAAGAAAAAATTAAATCGTTAATAACTCTAGGATGCAATTAATACACACTAATCTCAATGGTGAGATTATTCTAACAATTAAACATAACCTTGTAGAATTCATCTATTTTTTTAAACGTGGAATTTGAGGTAAAAAACAACTCCAATATTTCTTTTCTCAAAAAGATGCTCTAATTTCCCACAAAACAAGATGCATTGTAACTTTCTCATAACTTATCCAAATGGAACGAATCAAATATTTTTACATAGACAAAAATGTAATCTATTAAAAATAAATTTTAATTAAAAAATAAAAATAATTTAGTGCTTGCTCTTTGGATATTTTGGCATAACTTTTGCTTTCACGCACCAATTGAAACAAAAATTATAATTGGATGATATTTTTTGGAATGAAAAAGTGACAGATTTTGTAATGAGAGTCGTGATAGGGGCGCGACATTGCATACTTAATATAACAAATATTCTATATATTCATAAATATAGTTGTATTTATATACCTAGGTATTCATATCCTATCTTCATTCTTGTATGTTTGGAATTTATATTGGAACATGGTATAATGTTTGTACTTGAGAAGGAGCACCTAGGTCCTCCAATCCCTACCACTAGCATGTGGACCTCCATTGATATGATGTTGTAAACACAAAGATTCTTAATTCATGTTGGTTTTACAACCATGCTTTAATTAATATTAAAAAGGGGAAAATCTTACACTTTTGCTTGTTCTTTAGAGTGGCCTCCATTGGTGAAATTAGATAAACAATAATATCTATATGGATCATGAGCCACATGCTAAATGTCTAGGCAGGTTATGTGATGACATCTTTGCTTGCTACCACACCCCAATGGAACTTCACTTTTTAACATTGAAGATGTGTTTTGTAACCAAGTCTCTAGTATTTGAATGAAAAAATAATAGAAAATAATACTAAATTTTTATTACGTGTCACTAGGGCTTGGTCAAAGAACATTGGTATTGGCATAATCAAAGAATCTTATTCTTAGAAAGGAATTTTGTAGGATCTCCAAGTTCCTCAAAATGTTGGACTATGAGAAGAAAACAATGAGTCTACACATATCTGGGGTGAAGTAACTGGCGGATGCAATAGGGACCCAAAATAAATTATAACTAGGGATATATCATAAGCGACTTGCTTTAACTCGTAGAGTGTGTTGAAAACATCTACTTTTCTATTGTATAATGCACATTTTAAAATACAATGATGTATTTGAAGGTGCAAGAAAGCTCCAATTGACTTGAATTTTCTATCTCATAAAGCATTGTTGGGAGACTTATATGTTTATTTATTTATTGAACTTTGCTATGAAATTTTACAAAATATTGTACACACAAAAAAATAGAAATGGTGCACTCCTTGCCATATATTATCACTTTGGTTGGGCATGGATTGTCGAAGAAGGTTCAAATTACACAACCATTTTTGCACTACATTGACATATCAATTTTGAGTGTGTCCATGTGTCTTTTTTTTAATAATCATTAGTAAAAATTGCAATAAATTGTTTATATGGGATTGGATTTAAAAACACCATACACTTAGTTCATATATATATATATATATATATATATAAAGAGGACAATATTTTATACATATGTTTGAAAATACCCCATATGCTTCACCGTTTTATACTGCATTTGACTAAAATATGAATACATTACTATGTAATGGGCCATAAAATACATCTTGGAGTTCCAACTTTATTTTTATAAAAATTAAAAAATTTGCATCTTCACCTAATGCAACTATTTATAGTTTGACCCAATATTCAACATAGTTGTTTGCCTTATCAAATTTGGATTAGTGTACATTTTGAAGAATCATTTGGAACTCATATTCTTCTAGGGTAGAAAGTTTCCATCGATGAAACCCTTTAATATTAATAATGGACAACTTACAATGAAAATCAATAGACAATAATGACATAGATACATGTACTCCTTGGTTTTCTAATTAATCCGTAAAGGTAGTGTCTAGCCCCTTAGGCTAGCTTTTCAATGCATTTCAAAATTCGTAACACATAAACGTTAACCCACACATTATCTATATAAATCACCCAACTTGGATTCTATTGAGTTCTATTGTAGTCAATAAGCAATTGTAAGAGATATTTTTTTAGGTTTACATTTATTTTATTAGCACTAGCCTATCCTAAAATAGACAATAATCACGTGGATACATGCATTCCTTGGGTGCACCAAAATATACATATACTAAACTATGAATAAATTTCTACAACGAGGTTATTCAATAAGTTTTTGTATATATATGTATATATATACACACACACACACATATATCTTCTTCTATATATACCTCATATATTCTACATTCATTAATGTTCACGTTTAAAAAAAAATCCCTTAAAAATGTGGAAATTTTATGTTTTTTTCTTTCCTTTTGTGTTGACATGACTAATAGTAAAAATGTGATGCTCTTCTACGCTTAGGTATATTATGTTGTATCTAAAATAAGTCCTTACCATCACTGTGTCACATCATAGAATATATTGTAATCACCTCGATCCAACAATTATATACAGTCAATCAAACAAAACTATCATTCAAGAATGTCAAAGTCTACAGTTAGAAGGCCAATTCTTGTATTATGTTAATAGTGACTATGTGTATCACTATTTATATGTTGACAATAACTCTACTACATTCCATCTTCAAATTCTCCTAGGATAACATCAAATAGTTATATGTCAAGTTTGAATACTGGTACCATCTGGTTGAGATTTGTAATACACACTACCAAGGACAAATCATTGTAGTAGAAAAGATGGTCTCAGGGCACTAAGCTGGAGTAGGAGAGTTTGGTTCCATATATGGTATTTTTTTTGGTTTTGGGACAAATGCTAAAGTGGCAACATATAAGAAAATGATATAGACAAATATTTTAGTGTTCGTCTATATTTTAGAAAGAACTATCTTTTCATTCACATATTAGGATGAATTTCAATTAAAACTAGAAATTTCATCCAAATTTTTTCCAAAAATTGGAACAACTTGGCCTCATCATCCAATTTTTTTTCAAATTTTCCTATAGGTTCAATGCTCCCCAACTATTTTGGGTGATTTTATTTTTGATGACTTGGAGGGTATAGGATTTTTTTTGAAGCATTTTTTTTCCTGGTTCCATTTGAGCTTCAACCACGAATTTGCCAAATCTTTCTTATTACAACAAATTATATAACACATCAGATAGAACAAATAAAGCTAAAAATAGGAAATAGGCTCCTTGATACTCTAGTGCATTGGCATAGGTTGGGGTGAATTGACCCCTCGCTCATCCCCATGGGTGCATGTTAAAAAAGCACCCCTGTTTTGTGATTGATTAATTTGCCTACTACACTTCATGTTGCTAATTTGGGGCAAATATGAATTCAAAATTTGCAAATGTTGTCATGCTTGACAAATAAAAAATTTAAGCGTTTTCCCTTGGGGACGAGTAAGGGGATCAGTTCACAGCCATGGAGGATTGTCCCATCAAAGGGTAAATATAAAAATGGCCCCCTATTTTGTGTTGCTTAAATTTTATATTTCTTTTTTTCTCCTAGCTAATTTTGGGCCTTTGATTGCAAATATGTTCAAAATAAAAAATTGCAATGTTTTATGCAAGGGTAAAACATGTAGGACCCTAAACTTGTCTCATGAAGTGGGACCACCAAGGTGAAAACTTAGGTTCTCATGAGAAAAAGTAAAATCTTGTCCCCTATTTTGTGCCGTGTTTAGGATATACTTGTGTCCCTCTCCAAGCTCATTTGGGGTCTTTGATTGCAAATATGAATTCAACATTTGCAAAATAAAAAATTCCTGCATTTATTTCTCCCTATGGTAAAACTCCTACTGCATTTTCATCCTGCTGGTCCTACTTTGTGGGACAAGTTTAGTAGCGTCCTGCCTAAAACACGGGGCAATAAGGTAAACCATCCTATGACAGGCAAATCTCCTATGACAAGCTCCTAGAGAACTACCCATTACAGTCTTAAATCAACCCATGACAAACTTTTTCCAATAAATGGGGTTAGAACTGCACTTGATTAATTTGTGACCATAATCAAAGCTTTGGGAAATGGTCATGAAGTTATTGGTAACTGTCTTAGGACACTTACCCATTTTCAGTGTAAACTAGTAGTAAAAAGTTATTTTGTAATTCTTTCATGTCATGTCCATATTAGGAAATCTTGGAGCCATGTTAGAAAATGTTTTGACTGCATTAGGTGGTTAGATGACCATCATGGAAACACTTTTCTGCTGATTTGGGGTAGTCTACAGACTTTCTAAAGCCAACTGCACAACAGACTTCAAAAATTCATAAAAAATTCATTTTTTGCCCAAAAAATAAAATTTCACTTGCTCTCTGCATTCCTCATGTTTATCTTCATAGAGAATTTTTTTTTAATTTTTTTCAAAAATGTGAACATGGCAAATCAGCCATTCTGCCTGTCATAGGCTGGTTTACCTTACATGGGTCAATCCTTCCTGGCCGTCAGTTCACCCCAGCTACATGGGTAAAATGTAGAAAACCGGGAAAAAGTTTACCCTGGTCTTTCTTTTTCATCTTTTTCTTTTTCTTTCCTGAAAAGAAGGGCAGGCAGGATTTGGTTTGGGCACTCACTCACTCAGGGGGGATGCTGGCGCGGGGGCGGAGGCGGGGGAAAGGGGCCCAATGGGGGGAAGCCTGAATTAAGTGCTGTTCCGACCAGCGTAGGTAGAGTAGGTTGAGGCATCCCCAGCCTAGCCAGCCACCCAGCCAGCTCTCCAGTACTCTCCCAGTAATCTTCAGTACTCACTAAAACTTACTCACCACCTCTGGAGCCTCGCAGAACTAATAAGTTACCAGCCTTGCTGCTCCTGCTGCTGCCCTGCTTACTGCTACTGCTACAGTAGTAGTAGGGCATTTGAGGCGGTGGCCCAACTCTTTCCGACACTCCACTAAAGCCGCGGCTGGCTGGTGCCTGGCTGCCTGGCTCCCTTCACCACACGACTTACTAGTAACTTCGTGGGCTGCACTACCAGAGAACTGCCCTCGCTGCTGTTGCTGCTGCTGCTGCTACAGGCGTCGACGGACAGGGATCAACGCCCGACCCGACTGACCCGGCCCAGGTCCCGGGAGCCCGGCTCCAACCCGGACCCACCCTCGCTCGTCTCTCTCGCTGTCTGGAGCTCGCGGCCTCGCTTGACGTCCCTTTGCCGGGGCTTGGCTTGCTTGGATATGCTTCGCCTTCGCCTTCGCCTTCGTTGCCTTGGGATGGCTGCACTTGTGCATCGCTGTTGGTGGTGGTGCTAGCGTAGTGGCTGTCCTCCTCGTCGGGGTCACGGATGCTCCTGCTGCTGCTGCGGCTGGATGAGTTGAGCGCGCGCACGGGCACGCGAGCTGTAGTAGAAGACGTCCGTCCGTCCGTCCGTCTGTCTTCCGGCCTTCCTGCGGGGATGGTGATCATTGAGCGCTGGATGCTCGCCTTCGCAGCGTGAGCTCATCTGTTGGTGAGTGGCGGGACGGCGGGGGTGAGGATCGTCAGGGATGGAGTGGCTGTGTGTGTGAGTAGAACTGACGAGGATTTCATGACCGGGAGGGGAGGAGGAGTCGGAGGGTTGCACGGGCGGGGTGGTGGTGGTGGTGGTGGTGGTTAGATGCGGGAGAGAGTGGAGCTGGGGTTAGTAGCTCCTTGAGGTCGAGATTTGGAGAACTGGTGTGTCTGCGTTGGATTTTGAGGTCGTAGAGAGAGCTCCTACGCAGGTAGCTTGGATGATTGTTTTGGACGAGGGCGAATGGAGTGATTCATGAGTGTTCGTAACTCGTGGTCGTTTCCGTAGTGGTTGACGTGTTTCGAGCTTTTACGCATTTTAGTGTTGTAAGAACTAGAGTCCTAATTAGAGTAACCGTGTAAGAAGCTGTTATAATATTTTGGAGCGGGACCTCTGCTTTGGCAAGCTCCGCGTTGGTGATGAGGCTAGTGCAGCAACTTTGCTTGCAAGAGATTAAGAAGAAAATTGTTGAAACTTTCCCTCTAGGAAATTTTCCGAGCCTGTGGAGAATTTTTCTTAGCTCATTTCGGTTAATTAGTGCCGGCCATGCTAGCCATAGCAGCAGTGGAGTACTCTTCCGAGCCATTCTAAGTGAGGACTAATGAATCGTGTGACTGCGATTGCGTTTTCGCTTAGGTGCTATTTGAGCGCGAGAGAGTTTTACATGAAAGTCATGGCTTGTCATTACAAAGAGTGTGAGGGAACCGGCTTATAACCTGCAGGAGCTTGTACATCACTAGTCCGGTACCGCGTTTAATGAGGAAAAGTTAAAAGCGTTGTATTGCAAAGGATGAACCAGAATAATGTCCTTTTCGAGGACAAGCTTACTTCTTCAGCGCTGAAGGACAAGCTTTACCTCTCGTGGCGAGCACAAATTGATCTCCTACTATAGAGTGTGAATGAGCAAGGTTTTCTGTAGAAGGTCAAAATGGTACACTTCTACCGGATTTCTTTTTTAATAGGAGCGAAGCCGTCACACACAACGATTACTTCAGACTTAGTGGATAACCGACATGCAGCGATCAGAACGAAAACTACATTTTCTGAATGAAAGACTCGGAAGTTGCAGGCACGTTAAGAGAGACCTAAACCATGGCTGTTTTTCCAGACATTTCCGTGGAAAGGAGTAGTTTTACTATCGTTTAGCTCAAAGGAGTAGTGGCACCTCCGTCTTAACTAGAGGAACGATCGGGCCGCACTTGTCTGCATCATGCATGTAATCTGCCTCCGCGAGTTCCGATCGAGCTCTTGGTAGGTTATAGTGAAGTTACGAATTTTGCACCAGTACGTGATACGTCGGGTCCACGGGAAGAGATGTGCGAGTAAGGTCTCCAAGCGCGCTGACATGCTTGTTCACTATTCTATGGGATGAGAGCTGGAAATCTCTTGGAGGAAAGGAAGCTAAGAAGTGGAAACTCGATACACTTGGCCTCAATGTTCAAAAGTTAGGAATAATAGGATGGTCTCTTTGTGATTTTGGATGTGTCAGAGGATTTATGCTGGAGCTCTGGTTATGGTTATGGTTATGCTTACACCACCATCCAGACTTAGTAAATATGAAATGATAGGGTCTAAACGTTAAGAGTCATGAGGTTAGTCTGGCTTATTGTAAAGGTACAAATACCGCTATCGGTGGTTGCGTTATCTGTGATATACTAGCTGCCGCACTAACTACAGAGCTTGATTCTGAGAAACGTTGTGTGTTGTCTCTAGGTAATACGAATTTGAAGAGTTTTCGTTGTGCTAAGAGGGAAGCCAGGCTTGTATGCGGGCCGGAGAGAAGGCCATTGAAGTTCGTTCGCACCTGGCAAGGCTTGAAATTATCCCTTGAGACTGATCTTCAAGTGCCGGCTACTTTTCTTTACTCCCTGTACATACGGTCCTGAATACTCGATGTAATCGGAAGGCCTCGAGGGAAAAGCGCCTTCTGGAGAGACCGGGAGAGAACTTGTAGAGCAAAGAAGGAACTCAAGACAATCTGTTAGTAGAGCGGACTGGAGTAAGGAGGTCGAAGTGTTCAGCAAGAGGGGAAAGGCAATGTAGGAAGCGAGAGACTCAGTAGGGAAAGGATAGCCCCAAAGCGTGGTGCCAATATCTTGCGATGAATTCATTGATCATAGACGCCTGCACTGGTAGGTGACTCATCATTGAAGTTGCATATGTTGTGGACCGAGATAATCAAGAGAAGGAGGAACCTCTTCAGGAATAAGGTGAACCTTCAATTTATTCAAGTGATCAGGTCTTGCCCAATATCACGGCAGTTGGGGAAACCGCGTGCGAGCGGCAGCTCACCTTTTCACATTGGAGAGGTAATGCAGGAGGTTAAAGATCGAACCAGGCCTTTGGGCGAGCTTTGGCTCTGTGGCGAGGGACGAGGAGGTGCAAGCTGCTAGGGATATGAGTATTCCGACATTTTTGATAGAGGACCAGGAGTCCATGAAGGCGGAAAACAAATTCTTATCGTCTCATTCGCCCATTACATGATCGCACAATCTTTACATCATTTGCGGAACATGCACGAGTAGGATTGATAGCGTTTCCGCTTCCTGAAAGATCTCTCTCCTTGCCTAAAGTCACTGGTGGCAGTGTGACATGCATCTGTAGCTGTTGCTTCCACCACTTTCACTTCAATTGGCCCAAGCTGATGTATGTAGTCGCTGTACAGGTACGTGCTTCGGATCGATTTGAATTATGTATTGAGTACTGAGTCCTTCAGCCCCTACATATAATTGTGGGAATTAACTGCACATAACCATAGACGTGACAACCAAGATCCTCACCAAGTGGGTATACAGTTGTAAACCGACTGTGTACATATAAACGGCTTAGCCATCCGAATTAAGTCTTTCGTTCATCTTCTCACAAGGTTCTCTGTGTCGACATCGTCATAGCCAATTTTTTTTATCTGTGACCATTTATAACGGCGTGAGGCTAGGTAACTACAGCAAAGTTTTCGGCCTGACCTTAATAATCATGATACTCCGTCAGTCAGAATTGGAAGATAAGAACAGATATATTGAGATCTTATCAAGTACTCCGTTTTAAGGAATAGTTTACCAACAAATATGAACGAATTCAGTAGCTAGTTGTTAGTACCGACTTTTCTCGCTGCATGAAATGAATGATCTTGCAATGTGCGCTGCTTCCAACATGATTATCAAACCAGGACTTCAGAACTCTATCGCATCGTAAATGGAAAATAAATCTGAGTAATCCCTGACGTTGAGTTTGGTCTGTACGCAAGGATTGTCCCAGGAATACTGCAATTTTTGTTCTTCGAGAAGTTAATCAAAAACATTTATAAAATGTCATTTAGGTTTTAGATTGTGATGAGTTTCTTAAGGATGGAAGTGTTGCTTACAAGATTGCTTCCTTTGTGGTGGATAACAAGAGTTGTTACTTTGGAGCAGGATACACAACCAGCGTCTCATTCCTCATCATACATGACTGCAAAGAAGCAGGACCAACCAGGCCATGCAACGCAGCGAATATCTCTACTCGGATGAAATAAGCGAGCCCTTTCTTGGGGCCGTTCATCTATTTCACCTTCATTTGCTGATTCTTCTCTCTACTCCAGCTTCTGAACCCAGGTTAGTGATCAGCCGACTTCTGTCAACGAATGCAATTTTGATGCTCAAGAACCTCCATTCGTCATCCTGGAACTTTCAGCTAGATCACCGCCACCCTTCTCTATCGAAAGAAACCTCCTATTTCAATCTTGTACAGCGGTCTGAAGACCTATAGGTTGTGGTGTGGAAGTTGACATACTGTAAAAAGTCAGGAATCAAGTCTATCAAATTAGATCCTGAGCTTCGAATTTTGCACATTTTGGTCGTACTTTAAGGTTTCTTTGAACCAACGTGATCAGAAAAATTCTGCCCGAACAAAGGAGAAGACCTTTTATCACTTCTCTTGCATAAGCAGATCTTTAAAGGTGACCCTTCAATGCACGTGCTGTTGCTGAGTCTTATGCTTCTTACTTCATACCAGCATATTGCCACCGGGCTTGGTACATGAGCGACAATATTCAACTCGATCAAGGTCTGGTTGAGAGCACTTTACCTTGAACTTGGCGTGTTCTCTCTCCTCTGTCACTCAACTTGTCAACCAGCTGTTCTTTCATTTTGAGAACACAACCCCATAGACCATCTCGTCTGGTTTATGGGATGAACCCTTCTGCAAGTTCCAACGAGCAGCAAGGCGACCCTAGCTGGGCAACAGAGAACTGGGACACCCCAGGTTCGGTTGGAAGCCTAGATCCGGCCTCTCGTCAGTATACCGGAGCTAACCGCCTGGAGTGGGATTGGGATCCGGCAATGATTCTCGCACAGCACCCTGGTAGCGGAGGCTCAAACGACGGCAGTGACGGCGACCGCAAAAATCAAATTACTGCAGGTGAGAACTAAAGAGTACGATCCTTCAATTGTTCGCTAACAACTGTTATCATGAGGCATGATGAAATCTATGCATCTTCAAACGGCATTGTACGTCTCTGCTGGGCAGTGTATAATGGTGAATTCCTAGTTTAAGTATTCAGCACTTGTCCATTCGCTAGTCATTATTTCCAATCTTGGACTCTTCGGACTGTGGAAATTAGTGGAATCTAGCTCAGCTGCGAACGTGATCCTTACTTTTTCTGTAATTTTTTGTATCTTCTACAACATTTGACCATCGTGTTTGTTGCTTTCACAACTCCTTCAATAAATTTTATGATTTTACATCGACCGTTTTATTAGTGGACTGTCGAAGTATCAGTGATGTTGCATTATTTATGGCAGATGCAAGTTGGAGGATACTGACAAGGGTTTTGCATGTCTTGAGTGTAGGCGCAATGTCAAGCCTCCGGGCATCGTACACAATGCTGTCAGCAGGCCTACCATCCAACTTCACCCACAATCCCATGGGTATTTTCACCTCCGCGGGTTATCGAAACTATGACTCTCTAGACGGCCCCAGTCAACTTTCGACATCAGCAAACCTCCACAGCGTACTTGGCTCATCTGGCATACCAGGCCTTGCGGCTACGAGTGGCACAGGCCTCCATAACGACATTCGAAATTTTGATCATCGGCAGCGTTGTGATTTCTTCGCGGCTAACATGCAAGACCATGTCAAGAAAGAGGAGGTATGGATGCGACTTTACTTTTTTTTGCCAGTGAACTTGCAACTAACTACTGTGGTCTGCAGAACCAATTGATGACAACTTGAGAGGTATTTATGATGAATCTACACTTGTATCTTGTGCAGGGTAGTGATGGTCATGCTCGGATAGGCCTTAACCTCGGCGTTCGGACATACTTCTCAACTGAGGACACAGCTGCTGGTCGACTTGGGAAGAGACACCGTGCAGGTTCCCCGGGCTCCCAAGTCCCGATGTGTCAGGCAGAGGGTTGCAAAGCTGATTTGAGCACTGCCAAGCATTATCACCGTCGCCATAAGGTGTGTGAGTTCCACTCAAAAGCACCGACTGTTATAGTTGGTGGACACACGCAACGATTTTGTCAGCAATGCAGCAGGTAAAATGAGATTCCAGAGATTTTTTCATATATTTGAGTGTTCATTCACCACGACTGCTTTCGGAAATGAATACTCACTCCATTGCTGCTTATGGCATGCAGTGATGCACCAAGATAGTAAACAATTTATAGAATCTGGCTGCTGAAGATCATTATATTCCCTCGATTCAGATATCCACTTTTTTTAAGGAACCTCAGAAACCTTTATAGCCTAGCACTTAATCACTTAATGCTGGAAACTAACTCATATTTAACTGAAGATGAGGCCAGGGCTCCTGTCGACTTGTCGCCAGAATGGAATGCATAAATCCCGGAGTTGCAGGACTTCGTTACCTGCTAACGACGTATTGTACTCTCATGTCTCAAGTCTCAACACTACTCATTATAACCTTGACCCTCGACTGACCTAGTATCTGTTAAAAAGTTTATTAGAAGAAGAAGCAAAGTCACTTGGTAATCACATTAGCTTCTTGCTATCAACGACGAGGACATTTTTTTCTGTAGCTTGGCGCTGTGCATTCCACGCCCGCATATGTCTGTATGTACTAGTAGAATTTGGATAGATGTACTGAATGTTACAGGATTAATTTAAGTAAGAAATGAACTCGTACAGCGTAGATCGAGGTGGACCCAACACAAGGTTTATAAACTTGAAAAGCTAGCTTCTCAGATTCTTAACATGATTTATAACAAATTATTCTGCAGAATGCAAGCCTGAGGGAAGACGTTGATCAATTCTAAAAATCAGTCTGTCGTTGACTGACTACGCAGATTTCATCACTTAGGTGAGTTTGACGAGGGGAAAAGAAGCTGTAGAAAGCGTTTGGCTGATCACAACAGACGCCGACGGAAGCCACAACCCAACGCTTCAACCTCTGGAGGAACGCCTGCTGAGTCAATTGGTATCAAGCCCGGCGAAGACGGAGACCTTCATTCAGGCGTAAATCGTACAAATGGTAATTCTTGAAGCAGTTCCTGGGCAATAGCTCACTTGCTATCAAAACAATACTCTGTCCGCCTTCGATTTACATGTATGAAAGCTGGAAATTCTTCGTAGTTTGTTTTACATTCTGAAGAATGATTTAGCTCCATCGTGTGTTCCCATCGGTTTACTTAGCTGCGATCCCTCACAATTTTTCTTTTGAACTTTTAATATCCGAGGTTGAAATGCTGTTGATATATATATGCCTGGGTTCTCAGTTAAAACTCAGGACATGAGAATCAGTGCTGCAAGACGATGGATAGGTTTTCGCTGAAACGCATGACCCTACCACCCTTGGTGCCATGACCTTGCTGATGTGAATCACAAATGAGGCGAAATAATTCAGCAATCTGGGATAATGCCATTGTTTTGGACTCTCTATTCTGTATGATCGAGTCTCCAAACAACGGCACTGACTCTAACTCCCGAAAGCACCAATCTTTGCGATTCTAGCATGAATGTTCTTGTTTTCCCCTTGATCTCTCGATATCACTGAATGGGTGTTACTTGTTCTTTTGGTGGTGAATGCAGACCCCAAATCGATGCTCAATATGCAATTACAGAAAAACTGTGGATCTCCCAGCTCTGTCTCTTTGGAAGACTCTGACGAGAAGCCTGGAACTCCTGGAGTAGGTAATCTACAACTGCGGACGGCGGGTCCTGGCTTCGGACGTGGCCCTGGAGATGATCAGCGTTCATCTCATTCGGGGATGCAGATGCAATCTCCGCCCATGACGGGTTCAGAAGCCCAGGCTTTGCTGTCTGCCATGTCCCTCTCACCACCCGTCCCTCTCATGCACAGCAATCCAAAACGACAGCTGACAATGTTGGCCGGGACAGGAGATTATGATCATGGAAATTCAGTATATCAGCAATATTTGCAGGTAGGCAAGGATCAACTTTCCTATGAATTTATCAGACGCTTGAATACACTAAGGATAGTAATGGATGCATCTCTCTCTAACCGCAATAATTCCTTCTGGGTGTAGGGAGTAAGTTCCAGTCAGAGTGGACCAAACCTTTCTTTGGGAGGCCAGCTTAGCAATCAATCCGGAGGTCGGGGACAGTCGATGTCTGGTCAAAGTTACAACGGAATGGAGCCAGCTGCTTCATGGTTAAGACCTTTAAATTCACGACCAAGTACATTGAACATGCAGCATCTCATGTCGACAGACTCAAAATCGGGGATCACGTCAGCCTCAGCAAATTCACCAAATTCCCAGGTGACTGTTTGAAGTACATAGTTTGCACTGTGTACGTACAAGCTATGAATCAGCTCTTATCATTTATCTTCCAGAAATTTCAACTCTTTCAGAGTGCAATTGTTGACTAGTCTCAAAGGACATCGCTCGTATGCATTTTCAGGAACATGACGTCCAAGTATTTTCGCCGACGAACCAAAATCTTCTAACTCTGCCGTCACGTGATTTAGCCAGTTCCGAGTGGATGCTTGGAAACATGACTTCGGGAGCACAAACTTCACGTGATGGGTCGAATCAATATGGACCGACGACGTCCCTGAGTAATCTTCAAGGGAGCGATCAGCTTGAAGCTGGTCATCAAATGCTCGGGCTAATTGAAACATCCAACCAGACCGCCGGTAGTAACCCTGGAAACCCTGGGAGCAACCAGAGTGTACTTGCCGGACGATCCCAGATGGATTTTCTCCAGCAGCAAAATACAGGAGCGGATTCAGGAGGTGATAACAATAGTCGTGGTGGCGGTAGTACTGTGGACAGCCCTGATTTGAAGTATCCTGAGCTACAGGCCCTGAGGCCTGCTTATGGAACATCATCTATCTATGACCCTCATCACAATCTCTTGTAAGGCTGAAAACACAGTCCATGTATGATATATTTATATGTGGTATGTCCTCTCTCCCTTCATCTTCTACATATCTCTGTATTCACTTTTAAGGCAAGACTGAGAGAATTGAACCAATCAACATGCATAGGAATAGAATGAGACTCCAGCTTCTCCAGCTGCCTTGGCTGATCGCCCGTAGACACTGGATAATACGATCGAAATATAGGTGATAGTACTTCGAACAATGCAGGGTCATGGAAATATTAGGATAGTGTTTGTTTCAATGCGTCAGTCCCCGTCCCAAACCATGTCCCTCTCGAAATTCAACTCGAATCATATTAATCTTGCTCAGAAACTAACTTTGTGAACTGTCCATTGACCGACACCGAATGATTCAAAATTGGGAAGTGATGAAATTGACATGAATATTATTGTTGGGAGTGGGTTTGCAGGTCTGGCACTTTCTCTCCACGATAATGCTTTGAAGAGTCTTGCTCATTTGAGCTATAAGGGCAGTGGCTCCCCTTTCTCACACCCACGCATGCAAGCAAGAGCTTGCTTCAATGATGAATTGTGCGATCCATTGTACATCGAGTTTGCAATGAATTGATCACAGCGAGTTACAATCTTAATTTCCAGCTTGGTTCATTGAGGTCTCAAGTTGGAAACAATTAAAGAAGCATCCGTAGATTCTTTCGGGGAGAAATTTTGAGGAGAGTTGTGAGGAGGCTGTTCGTGGAAGTCTTTTTCATCTGAGAGCTCTCAACTTGTGCTTCGAAAATGGTTAACTTAGTTTCATCAGTCAAGGCAAACCACAGTGAATATGGTTGGACAAATACTTGAATCCCCGAACAGGACCGTACTACCAACTTCTTAAATATACTATTTATTGAAAACTCCATTCATTGGCTTGTGCCTTGTGAACGTGGTTCTGAGGTATCTTACATTGGTGGACAACCCCGTGTTGTCTAAATAACTCATGCTCCCATTAGCACTCTGAACTTTATTTTTTGCTATTTATTTAGTTAGTATGATTAGCAAATTCAAGAGAAGACTATTGAAGTGATTATATGATTGAATTAACCTGTGTAGAACGATGAAAGCATTATAGTCAAATTTGCAAGGTGCACTAATTTTGTAATTTTGTAGTTTATGAACTTACATAAATGAAATGTAGGATGATCCATATTATTTTCATATTGTTTCAAACATTGTAATTTTCATCTAGTTTTCATCTCAACTTGATCCAAAGATTTTGTAATAATTGGATCATATTCATCTAAAAAAATTATCTAAATTATTGTAAAGGGGTCTTCTATGCTATCTTAACTCTTGCATTGCATTCATTTTTATAGTGATTGCACAACATTTTCATAATCCACATTCAATGAATTAGATATATTATAATTATGAAATGGTAATTATGTGTTTGAACAATTGTGACAACTCAACATGAAAGGTTTCAGAAATATAACCTAAAAACATATGTTGATGGAACAATGATGTTTTTATAATTTGTATATACGGTTTTATTTAAGGGGCAAGGGACAAAAGGCAAAGGGTAATTTCACACTACATTAACCAAAGTCCCATCATGTCTTTGAAATATAACTTTGGGCACAAAGTTTGGTACAAATTCAAAAGCATCTTCTTGTTCCTTGATCTCCCTCCCACTTTCTCATTTACTAGTATCCCTTGGGTTGTCATGACTATAATATGGTTTATTATCGTGTTACTTCTTTGACTTGTTCAACTAGCATTGTTCTTCACTCCACTATCTTGTGGCACATTTCATGCGTTAGGTATAAGCTTATCTTTGAATTAATTAAAATCAACATCATTGAAATTTGCATCTCTACTTAGAGAGACACCATTCATGTGAAAATGGCTCACAAATAACACATTGTCAACTATTCTAATAAATGTAGTAAGGAGCATAAAGAGATTCTTAGTCATGATTTTCCTTCTACTCAATGCAAAAATGATGTTTTTTTGCTTGGAAGGGCTTTCTTCCCTCAAATGGCATTTGACCATTATTCACTCTATCACTTTCCACCTTCATGAGCTAGATTGACTTTCACATCACTTATCTAAATGGAATGAATCAAATCTTTCCACATAGATAAAAATACAATCTATAAGAATTTTTTTTTTAATTAATTATTTCAAGTTTTCTTTTATTGCCTACCCTTGCATATTTGTGGCAAAACTTTTGCTTCTGGGCACCAATTAAAATAAAAATTATATTTCCAAAATGCTAATCAATTTTATCTTGTCAAAAATTGAGATAATAGGCACTTGCCTCAACCTTCAAAATCCTCCGAGGGGACGCTTGGGACTTTTAGAGGTTAACCCCTAAGCCCTAGACTACATTTTTTGGCAACATAGTGATTTTGGTTAGCTTACTACAAATGGATTTTTTTTTCCTTTTAAATCTTCACACAACATGTGCCCAAGGAATAGATTTTAACGCAAAACAATTTTCATAATTTTTGACTACATGGTTCAACAATCAATGGACATTCCGGCCATTAAAAAAACTTCTTTAAAAATCATTATTTTAAGAAAAAAAAATTTGAAATTGATTTTCTAGATTTATATATATGTGGCAAGCTTTGAATCATTCCATTTTGATTAATGAGATGAAAGTTATTAGGAGTTTTAGTTTGCGGGTAGTTTAGGGTAGTTATCGAGTCTTGCTCTAAGATAAACTTTTGAAGTTCTTTATTTAACTCAGTTTTCAAAAATTGTGGAAAAAAATAAAAGAATTAGGTGTAGATTGTTTATTACATTACAACCATTGGGATTGGTATTTTTCAAGACCATAACTAAATTCTCAACAATTTTGTATTTTGAACCATTCTCTACTTCTTTCTTTTTACCATTTTTTTTCCTATATGTTGTACAATTCCTAATGATTTGAAAATTTTCAAGCATGTAGCCAACTTGCCTTGAAGAATGAATCCAATGAAGCACCTTCATTTTGGACAGTTTTTCATACAAATGTGACCTTGTGAAGTGTAGCTGCCTAATTTTCTTCATGGCCAAAAAAGGGATTTTTGTAACTTCAAACACTAATATCTTGCAATCTACACGGTGAAATTTTTGAATTTTTTTTCCACATCTTCTCTATCTAGCATACTACAAGATCTTGTGGTTAGATATCTCCAAAAATGTTTTCTTTCTAAAATTTGGTACCTATACTAAAAATGGTAGTTTTTGAGCATTTTTGGTGAAAATATAGTCAAAAACTTGTATTGGTTAAGAACTTTCTTTTCTATTATAGTGCATTGTATTTGATAGTAACTACATTTGTCTTAATAATCAACTAACCAACAACAATTTTTTGCTTCAAGTCCATACGTGAGAAGATTTGTGAAAAAGAAAGATGTCAGAATTGGAGCATCTTGAATACCTTAATCCTTCTTTAACTTCTAAAAGACCAAACATTCAAATTTCAACAACAAATGAAGGCAAACATGTCCCTAAAATACACAATCTTTGTTTTTTTGACCATCTAAATATTTGTAGATTCATGAGCTAATACTCTTATATTTTTACAATATATATTTCTACAACTTTCCTTCATAAATCTTCTTAGTTCAAGGAGTATGAATATGTTTGACCTCAAAAAGTAAATTTTATAGTTAAAAAAATTATCCTCCGATAATGACTTGAGTAAATAAATAAAACAAATATCTTAAAATTTATTTTCTTTACTACAAAATTCATTATATATATATTGACATCTTGTTTTTTACTTTAAATATTGAAAAAGGTGAAATTAAATTAGTGATGGAGGATATTTGAATTGTATAATGTTCTTCAAGTATTACTACTATAGATTGCAAAGGTTTTTATTGAAGGACTGAACGCTCTCGATTGTTCCAAATGGCCCAATAGACAACTCATTAAAGTGTCTTCATAACATGTTGGAGTTATTTGCTCTTATACACAAAAATACTCCATGAATAAATATAGAGAGATAATCATTTGGTTTGATTTTTGAATGATAATTATTTGATTCTTGAATGGCAACATAAAACACAAGCAACACATTGGATGACTACCACAATGAAATTTGAAAGACAAATGTCATTGTTTGAAATTGACATATGGAAAATATAGTTTATTCTTCTCAGACAAGTTATATCTATATCCTTGATGTGGTAGGATCTTAGAAGAATAATCTCTTGCAAATTATTATTTTTTAATTTATAATTTATACTTTATTAAAGATATTTTTTCAAGAAAAAAGAACTATTCATAGAAGTTTATTTATTTTTTAAACTACTCGATTACCACTTGTTTCAAAATATGAACCAAAATTAGTACTTTCGTATCCCATGATTATTACAAGAATAAAAAATCAACACCTTACAAATCTACTCAAATTGTCAACTATCCACTTCTTGTTTCAAATCAACAAAAAGATGGGGGGTTTTAAACCTACCTTTTAATTCATACCACTAGCTACCTAATTCCGTTCAAAACTCATCCAAATTAGTTCATTTTTTGACAAAACCACTGAATAAATGCCAAGAAGGCCTAATGTGTCAATCCTTTAATGGTGAACACTTCAAGTACTATTGGATACATAGGAGAGCAGTTATGGATTGTTTCAAGTGTGTTCATGACTCCACTCTATGAACGGTTTTGTAATTTAAGGGTAGACTACTTCACAAATTCACAAAAATTACAATTTTGATCGGAAAATTATAATTCTACTTTGGGTTTGATTTGTGTCACAAGTGCACACCTCTGAAAAAATGTGCCCTCCTTAGAGTTGGCCCCAAGATATATTCAAATTGAGAATCAGGGTGATGATAGGCTTATCTAAGGTAGTCTATTCTAAAAATGACCATCTTCTTCAAATCAATCCTATAAGTAGCTCTAGAATGGATATGAGGTGGTCCTTAAATCAACCTCTTTAGCCATTGAGTATGTAGAGGATAAAGTGTTATTTATTGCAAGAGTCAATCATTCTCATTGGTTTCCCCACATCTCTTTACAAGTTGCAAGGGAACAAATTTTGGGAGACAAATAGGTGTCTACAATAGAAATCTTTGAAAATTCATAAGTAATTCAATAATACTTCCAAAAAACAAAAAATCACTTGTATTACATGTCGCATCTATTTTACTTTCTTTGAAAAATTAGTTAAATATCTTCTTGTTCATAAAAGCCCATGAAAATGACAGACCAAACCTTCAAAATGGTTGCTTTTAAAGCCCACTGTCAACGACTTTTTCTTTTTAACGTTTAAATTTTTCTTTGATTGTTGAACCCCACTACAACCTAGTGACTTTGGTAGGTTGTTGGCTTGTGGTGTTGTGTTTTTTAGTCACCTTTTAGTTTCATTTTATTGAGTTGTTGAAAAGCTAAAATAATTCACCGAAGACTTGTCCTTTGCTTCTATGGTCTCTTCCTTTTATCAATAGGAATTGTCCATTTGCTTAAAGGTTGAGCAAGTGACCTTGAAAATCAACCCTTTTCATTACCGTGTGAATCATTGGCTTAAAAAATAGTAGAAGTACTAATTAGAAGTCAAACTAATGTAGAAGACCTCCCTATTTCACAACAAAATTCCGAGGATGACATTAGGAAAACTTTCAAGCTTCAAAGAGGCTACAAGTTTTGGAAAGTAACGGTGCAATTATAGAAAAGAAAAGAAAAAATTATATTTTCTATTTGGAAGTTGACATGGCACTACTAGTGCTACTCCACAGCCACGTAATCTAAAATAAATTATATATAATTTATTTAGATTTGCACCGCGGGGTGCTGAAAATCAAAACTTAACGATCCTCTATGGGGTTCATAATTTCTGTAATGATACTTGCACTTATGTCCTACTAGAAGGATTCCCTAACATCCATCGGATGCTAAACATCCACGTCCGTCCGCGTTTAAGGGTCAATACCCCCAAACAACTGCATATTAATTTGGGTTTGCACCTTGTCCATCATGAATTTTTCCACAAACGGCATGACTCTCTTGCTCTTGCTCTCTCCCTCTCATGAGTCATTCTTTTTCCTCCTGACAATCAATTGGTTGCCTTGAGTGTCCGTACATCCCCGCCAAGTGACTGAGCCTCTTTGAACCCCACCCCAAATCCTGACAGCTGAATCTGCAAATCTTTTCTGCCCACCTGCTAAATCCATCAATTAACTTCTGAAACCCAAGTTCAAGTCAGACGGACGGACCGACGGATGGACAACCTGATCAATCCCTCGCTCGCTCGCTCGCTCACTTCCCTCGCTTGCCCAATTTGTGCAGAGATGGTCTTGAAATAAATTGGATGATTGATTCATATCATCATATCCCCACTTGCCTTGCCATTGGCCAATGCGGAAAATACGCTTCCAATCACCGCGGTTATTACAATTGTCCATAACAACTGAAGGGAGTCAGGGAATGTCTGGGCGATAAAGTAGGTGAGCGGTACCCCACGGGCTTGGCGGGGGGCATGGCCGGCGCCCCGGGGCTCCTGCCAGTGCAAAACAGTAAATAATCAATGAAAGGAACAAGTCCCCGGGGGACGGGATGAGAGGCTCACATGAACCCACATGGGCTCAGAGCCTCATCATGTGAATTGGGGTGTCAGGACGTAGTAAGGTAGTCTGCTCCGCTCTTAAAGCCACCTGGTGAAGAGACTGAGCTGGGCTCGGCTGCATTTGGGGGAAACTCCATCACCTTGAAAACAATTTTCAGTAATGAAATTGGGGGGAGGAAGAGGGGAAAAAATGGAAGTGGCATCGAACCCAAGTCGTTTCATCATTTTTGGACCTTTGTGGAGCTAGTTATGGATTTTTTTTGAAGTTGAAATGATGCAACGGGGCATTGAAAGTGACTATGTCTTGAAATGTACACTGTTGGTAACTACATTCATTTGAAGGAAGCAAAATGTACTACCTTTGTGTTCGTGGTTGCTTTTAGAGCACCACACCTTAACTTACACTAACTTATGGTATGTCCCGTGTTGTGCCACAATGTGTACATAATACAAAAGTAAAAGTAAAAAATAAAATTTCTAATTGTTTTAATTGTTTTAATTCGTAGAAACTTTGAAATTCAATAAATTTTTGTGGTGAGTTGGAACACCACAAAGCAAAGTCCTTAGACACCTCCTCAATGAGAACTTTCCAATGGTACCATGAACACAACCGGGGGACACACTACATGGTTTTGGAGATCTTATTGTACAAAACAAAAATAAAGCATGGTACCTAAATATAGTAAAAAAAATTCAAACTAAAGGGATGGAGCTAAAGTGATACATTGATTTGTGATCAATAGTGCATGTGACACTATTTTACCAAAGTCACACTATCTTGAATTATTATTGCTATATATTATTGTATTATACCCATTTCAAAAAAATAAAAAATAAATGTAGTGAGGTGACTACACTACACTACTTTTTTGAGGTGACTCAAATCTGCCCTTCCTTTACCAATAAGTTAGAACATTTATTTTTAAAATTAATAAATTTTTTAGACTCAAATGAAACCGAATTTCATTGCAGGAAATTTCAAGTAAGCTTATGTTTCAAATCCTAACAGTGACTTTGATCCATTAGTTTCACATGCACAAATTGGAGAAAATCAGTGTTAAGAAAGTACTGTTGACAGGTCCTCTCCAAAGCTTAATAAGTTATTACTCACTTTGTGGAGCTCCAGAACAGGCAATTTAATTTAAGGTTGACACTGCTGCCTGTCTGGCGGGCTCTTGGGGAGGTCGGTCCATCTGTCTCTTTCGATGGCCGGGGTGAACTGACCCCCTCCCTTGTCTCCAATGGAAAATGCTGCAATTTTTTATTTGCGACGCATGACAAAAATTGCAAACTTTGGATTCATAAGGTAGGTACACCCAAAATCTCCACTTTTTTGCTACTCAGCCTATCTACTATTATTAGACCGGTCAGATTTTCACATGTTCTTATTGGCAAGTGAAAGGAGGTTCCAATGCACTAGAAAACATGGCATTTGGATATTGTATGCAAAAGTTATTAACCCCTAAACGTTAGACACTATGTTTTCACCAAAACTGCTCCAAAACTGCCCTTGCATTTACAAGCACCAAATTTTAGATGAAAAATTTTTTTGGACAAAATTAACTGTAGGATCTTGTAGTAAAATAGTTAGAGAAGATGTGGAAAAAAATTCAGAATTTTCCACTGTATAGATTGCAAGATATTAACGTTTGAAGTGACAAAATCCTTTTTCTGGCCTATGAAAATATGAGTAGATGCACTTCACAAGGTCACATTTGTATGAAAAAATGTTCAAAATGGTGGTTACTCTTTGGACTCATTCCTCAAGTCGAGTTGTCTACATGCATGAAAAAATTTAGATCATTTGGAATTGTACAACATATAGGAAAAAATTAGTAAGTAAAAAGAAGTAAAGAATGGTTAAAAATACTAAATTGTTAACAATTTATCCATAGAATTGAAAAATGCCAATCCCAATGGTTGTAATGTTCTAATAAACAATATACACCTAGAGTTTTTATTTTTTCCAAAAATATTTAAAATTGAGCTAAATAAAGGACTTCAAAGTTTATTTTAGAGTAGAGATTCCATAACTACCCACAAACTAATCCAAACTAAAATTCCTTATAACTTTCATCTCATTAATCAAAATGGAATTATTCAAAGCTTACCACATATATAAAAATCTAAAGAATCAATTTCAAAAAAGTTTTTTTTCCTCTCCAGGTTGCTCGTTGAACATTGAAAATCACATATCATGCAATAACTTTTGAACCATGTAGTCAAAAGTTATGAAAATTGTTGGGCCTTAACGCTACTCCTTGTCCCCATATTGTGTAAAATTCAAAGAAAAAACAAAAAAACTTCATCTGTGGTGAGCTGCCCAAAAATCGATATGTTGCCAAAAAACGTTGTTTGGACGTTTAGGGGTTAAGGAACAAAACTTCCACACAGGTACAGAACTTATTTTAGAGATGTACACATAGTATAGATGGTGCTTTAAGATCAATGGCACGTTTGGCTGTACCTACCTTATATGCAATTAGAGGCCCCAAATTAGCAAGGGTACGTGGAATAGATAGATTAACCCCTAAAGTCCCATTGTCCTCTCGAGGGACAATTTGGAATTCGGGCATGTTCCTATAGGCTGAAAATTTACCCTAATTTTTTGAAACTTTTTTTGAAGATAGAAAAGCTGATAAGCTTTGTGGGAATATAATTTTTATTTCAATCGATGCCCGGAAGCAAAAGTTATACCACAAAAGACTAGAATTGAACTCGGCAGGCAGCACAAAAAATATTGCAAAAATTCAAAAAAAATTCAAAAAATTCAAAAAATCTCAAAGATTATGTTTTTGTCTACACCTAAATCTTTGATTCATTCCATTTTGATTAGTGATGTGAAAGTTATGAACAATCTTATTTTTTGGGCAATCTAAGCATCTTTTAAAAAAAATAACTTATAGGATTCATTTCAGAATGCAATTTTCAATTTCTTTCAATTTCTTTTTTTTGAAAAAAATAAAGTTTTCTTGCTAGAACAATCTCACCATTGGGATTATTGTATTTCAATCCCATCTAAGAGTTATTAACAATTTAGTTTTTCTTTCAATCTTGAACCTACTTCTACTTGACAATTTTTTGAAGTATGAAAATCAAGTTTTTATTTTTTGAATTTCTTTTCCTAGAATCCCAACTCAATTCTCCAACACAATAAATTTTAAATTCAAACTCCATAGTACACATTTTTTCCACAAATAGAGATAAAAGTCATCTGAAATTACAGTCCAGTGTTCAAAAAACTTGTTTTTTCAACTTTGAATGCTCGTATCTCTCAATCTGTACGGCCAAACTTCATGATTTTCTTAACACATCATCTCAAACAAGTAAAGTTCAAGATCCTACGGTTCAGTTCCAAAAAAAGTATTTTTTTTGTTTTTTGGACAAACACAGTAGAAATGGCAGTTTTGAGTGGTTTTTGACAGAAAAATGGGCTTAGACTTTAGGGGTTAATGAAGTACAAAAAAGGGGATCTTTTTTTAAACAGGCACTACTATAATGACTTTCAGGGGACAAATTAGCAAGGATGGATGTTATAGATAGATTAATCAAGCACAAAATATTTTTTTAATTTTTAATTTAATTTTTTTACATGGGCACCCATAGAATGACTTCGGGGGACAAGTGAGGGGGGTAGTTCACCCCAACCCTTTCTTCCATAATTTTTTTTCCCTTGAATCTGCAGTGGTGGAGTAAGATGGCGGGGGCTATGTAAGTTTGGTTTTTCCCACTGCTTGTACAAATAACTCATGCCATTTCCGGGATTTGCTCCAAGTCATCTGTCACAATTGACATTTGATTGACTGAGTGTTGCAGAGTAATTTAAAGTTAAGCTAACTTAGTGTGTGAAATACTTTTGAGCAAAGTTAGGGATGATGTGTACCTAAGCCCCGTGGTTCCGGCCGCACTATTTGGCAAAAGTCAGTTATAGTCTGGCAGCCCCAGCAGTAACTTATTAGTACTGGACATGATTGAGTGAGGTTTACCATCAAACATACAGTAAGTTAATGCAGTGATTTGTATTTCAATATTTGAGGCATCACAAGCCAGTTCAGTTGGCTGGGATCTTCAGTTCAGAGAATTTATTGACAAATATTCCCTAAAAAAAATCTATGATCCACAAATTGCCCAAAGCAAAACGCATATAACTTAGTGATAAGCTTAACCCTTAAATGGCGATGGGGATGTATGGATGACAATGGATGACAAAGAATCCTACCTTCTAGGAGGATGGAAGTGCAACTATTCATCCTTAGAATTTTGTTGTGAAAAGGGTAGGACTTCTTTAGTAGTTTGACCTTTGATGAATATTTTTGCAATTTTTTTAAGTCAACGATTCACACAGTAACAAAATGGATGATTTTCACGGTCACTAGTCCATCCTTTGAGGGTTAAGTCTGATAGCAAGTGAGAAGTCCATTGTAAACAATTCTAACTTTCCATTGAATAAGGTACAATAAGTAAGTGAAGTTGTTTTGAATTTTTAATACTAATGATGGCGGTGCTAGCTATAGTAATGGTTCCGTTGAAATTTAAGGTAGGAGGTTCTAAAAGCATACAAGCTTTAAAATCACCCACCTCCTCAAATGTGAACTATTTGTACATATTGCTTTTTTTGTAGCCTTTAGTAATGTACAAACAGTGTACATTTGAGATTTTAGAGCCGTGTGATTTTTCCATTTCAACTTCAAAATTTCATAACTAATTCCAAAAAACTCCAAAAAATACGAAACGACTTGGGCTAGATACCAATTCCACTTGTCTTTCAAGGAAAATTTACTGAAAAATATTTCAAGAAGCTTCTCCTCCCCAAAATTCAGTTTCAGGTTCTTCGTTCTTAGGTGGGCGATTTATGGACCTCCTACTTTACTTTAAGTGAGGTGGGTCTTATTATTAAGCTTATGTCTTAAGTTATTGACTGAGTCTGCACGCAATCATTTCATGAACAATTGATACCAGCTTTGATCTTACGTCATTGATTCTGTCATTGGTACTTCTGTTGGACACTATGCTCGGGTACCTGCCATCAATCACTTGTGGATTATCACTTACGGTAAGGCCTTCACTCTGACCTTCCAATAGGGAGTCAATTCGCTTGCAACAAATGAACGAAGAAATGGTCAAAACCCAGGCAACCAACCCAAGCTTGAATGTTGGAACAGACTGACTGCATTCAACCACAAGTGAGCACTGAGCAACAAGCCTTAAAAATGGGATATTTTGTCCTTCACAACCATTTTGTCCTTCTCCAAAAGTCCAAATGTTTGAAATTTTGGCAATGCTTGGTTGGTTGGGGTCAGGTCTGGGAAATGCCAAAATAATGCCCTATGGAAGAAGGGTGAAAAAGAGTTGAAGATGTCCGGAATGAATACCACTCATAGATTCAGAATCATAAACTTTGAAGAGGTTTTAGCACAAAATCTTATCAAGCATGTTAACCCTTTACTTCCTAAGAAGTCCATATTGGGCTTCACATTTTTTTCGCAATTTTGAAGAGTTTATATGGGGATTTTTATTTATTTTAATAATTATTTCATTTAAAACAATGCATGCAATGTTCTTCACTCAAGCTAATGATATATTAAAATTTTCCATTTAGATTATACTTTCTACGATACAATCAATCAAAGTCTACAACTTAAAATCATGAATTCTTAGGAAGTAAAGGGTTAAGAAGACTTCATAGACATTACATTAAATCGTGAAATTGGGTTGCCTTAACCCCTAAAGGACCATTATCCCTTCGAGGGACAGATGCGTTTTCGGGCAGGTACCTACAGGTTGAAATTTTCTCCTAATTTTTTGTAATTTTTTTTTGAGGTAGAAAAGTTGATTAGCTTCGTGGGAATATAATTTTTTTCAAAATCGGTGCCCGGGAACAATAGTTATGACCAAATAAGCTCAAACAAGGGGACAACGGGCAGATCGGGCAACCAAAAAAAAATGAACAAAAATTTGAATTTTCTTTTTAATATTATTTTTTCTCATAGATTATATTTTTTTCTATGTGGAAAGGTTTGATTCATTTCATTTGGATATGTTATGAGAAAGTTATGGACATTCTTGTTTTTTGGGCAATTAGAGCAACTTCTTGAAAAAATTAACTTGTAGGATTCATTTCTGAATGCAATTTTTCAAATTTTTCAAATTTTTTTTTGGCATGAATCTCACCATTGGGATTAGTGCATTTTAATTCCATTTAAAATATATGAATATTTTAGATTTTCCTTCTATCTCATACCTACTTCTACTTAACAATTTTTTTAAGAATGATAAGTAAATTTTTTTTGAATATTTTTTTTACCTAGAATCTCAACTCAATTCTCCACTATAAAGATTTAAAGCTCAAAACTCTGTCGTGCAAAAATTTTAAGTTAAAAATGTTCAAAGTCAAAAAATCTAGTCCGGCAATGTGCTGAAAAACTTGTTTTTTCCACTTTAAACGCAGATATCTTGCAATCTGAGCGGTCAAAAATTCTGAAATTTTTTGCACACACTTTCATACTAGTTAGGTGTAAGATCCTACGGTTAGATGTGGAAAAAACAATGTGTCGATTGTTTTTACTCCTTGCTATAGGTATGGCAGTTTTGAGTGTTTCTGGCAGAAAAAAGGCCTTGATCCTTTAGGGGTTAAACAATTAGGTTGCCTTCACTAGAAAAGTTACCTCATGACGTACTGATTGTTCAAATGGAGGCACACGCAATTTTCTAAACTTGAGCCATGAACCAATGCAACAACCCATGCAATGCACATGGCTACCACATTACTGCATCCTTCTACAGTAACTGTACATATTTATATAGTGTAGAATGTCAAGAAATTAGTGAGGGACAATCTAATTTCACTATTTAGTGTAGATTATTTGATGTGATTTATACTTACCCCCCTACATGACTAATTAAGTAGCCCACTTCATGGTTTTTGAGAACTACTCAATGTATGTTGCATGTCAAACATTGAAAGCAAAACCAAACAAGAATGCGCAATAAAGACCATCAAGCAAACTATAGTCATCCAACATGGTGTTGCACTTGATCATCATATGACACCTTGAAAAGGGCAAAATCTATCTTAGAAGTCCAATATTGCACAACAATTTTTGGACTAGGTTCCATCAAGAAAAATAAATAAGTCCTTTAAATTTAAGGCCCAACTACGAGTCCTACAACAATCTAAGGTTTAATTCTCCAATCTATCATACAAATGTTATAATGTATTTGTAGATATTTACAACTTTGGGTCAACAATTGATATCCAAAATTGTGCTACAAAAATAATATGGCCACAAAAAAATTTAACCCATCTTAAAATTCTACAAATTTTAGTATTTTTTGCAAACATTTTATGAAAGCCTTATTGAATCAATATCTAATGGGAGGTCAAACTTCATTCAATTATGACTCATGCATTAATAGTTAAAAGTTTTTTTTAACTTGAAAAGTAAAAAATTGGTCAACAAAATAATTAGGTAGTTAGATCCTTATACAAAATTGAAATTCTTTATTCATTTCATTTTCATCAATGAAGTGAATGATAAAATAATTTTTAGCTGTACGCAACTAGTTTATTGGTAACTCTTAGCAAAATTGTGAAGTTTATTTGTAGTTCGTTTGTGAATCTTAGATATTTTTATTGAAACTATAAACTTTTTATTTTAGAAAAAATATCTGACTTCATAAACATCGTAAAATCTTTGTGTTGAATGTTTGAATTGAGATTGATAATGAAAGATTGAGTTCATAAATTATCACATGAAAGAAGCAAGTATATTTGTTTCCCTTGCTCTTTTTTCTTTTTGAAAATTGAAACATGCTACACCCTTCATCTGTCCCTACAATTTGGTACACAAAAATCAATATGATCTTCATTGTGATGAGCTCACACAGTGCAAAAATTTCACACCAAGAAACAAAGTCTTTTGCACCTATTGGGCATTGTACAAATTTAAAAATTCAAATGCTAATTTCTAGCAATACAAGCTTTGAAAATATTCTCATAGTAATCTAGGATAAGATTAGATAATTGATTTACCAAAGGTTATTTTATTTTATAATAATTTTTTCATCATGTCTCTTTGCACTTGATATAGCAATTTATTTTTGTAAACATAATCGTGTACCTTTGGGGACACACAAGCAATGAGAGATTGTACAATCATCTAGCATATTTTGATAGTCTTCTTTCTTTTGAGAGCTTAATTATCTTATAAACTATTATCAAATTGTGGTGTTTGAGGTTTTGTTTTTTGCAAATTGACTTAGAGCTAAAATTTCCACACGTGCAAATTCAATTTTGAATGTATATATTTCTTGGGGACTGCTCTATATAGGATGTTCAATGATCACATGCGTTCAAACCCCTATTATATGGGGGCTATGTAGGTAGATTTTGTGAATATATAGGCCTATATTCACCTAAATTTATATATTTATCTTTTTTCATGTACCCTATCTTTCATTTAAAAAGATTTCTCATGTTATTTTTTGCACCCTAACTTCATTATAACCAAAGAAGAGTTGCATGTTTCTCACAAACACTTGATGGATTTATCATAAAAAACTAAGCATACATGTAGTAATATACTATAATGAAATGGAACATCCAACACGAGTTTCAAACTAACACCACTTTGGACTACCATTAGATGACATTGGAGGCCTCCAAAAGGTTGTTATAGCTTCGTTCCAATGGCTGTTCCTTGGTACAATTCTTTGAGTTCCCCATTCACAATTTCATTGTGGATGTTAGGACTACTTTGATGTGATTGGCCATCCCATGGTTGGATTTGCTACACTAGACATTCTTGCCATTTATTGTATAATTGTGATAATTGAATAGAATGAGCGCTACCAATGGTTATGCCCATGTTATAATTGGAAGCAGCAAGTGTAAGTCAATGCGGAGCTCATAGCAATATCTTAAATTTCATATAGATGCCACTACCTAGAGTGTGACGGCTAGGGAGTTGGAAGAAGTGTATTGTGCAATTGAATAGTCGACCTCAGAAAATGTTGTTCAATTGTTGTAAATCTGCTAGTGTTTGCAATTGGCAGGAACAAGAATTTTTGACGGAGAGCACTAGTAGGGTATTCTTGAGTTTCACGGAAGAGAATTGTATTGTATTCTCTATTTCATTTCTTCCTAGTATAAGCAGGATATGTTGCTGATATTACTGGAAAAAACGTGCCGTAAGTTTAGAATTGTTAAGTGTAGAATTGTTAAGTTTGTAGGCCAAGAATTGTCAAGCACTATTAGATGTTATACAATACTTCCGAGAGATTGTCTGACCATGGTTTCCCATGCTGTGAACTATGGCTAGACAATCAGATTATTTAATAATAATAAAAAAATAGAAAAATTTAGTTTTTTAAAAAATATTTAAAAAATAAATTTTTATGCAGTCCGATGTGGCAGTCTCTCGGCCACATTGGACTATTGATTTTGTGACGTTCCCGTAGTCCGAGAACGTCCGGGAACTCACAATCTCTCTATGAAAAAACATGCAATGAAGTTGATGATTATGTCTCCTGAATGAAGTTGCACTCTTATACAAACAAAAGAACTTGAATTTCCTTCCTTTTGAAAGTTATAAGTTTCATTGCAAAAATGCATGTCATACATTGTACATAATTGTCATTTCAGGAAGCAATAAGATACAGACACAACTTTAGCAAAGTGTCCCACTGAAACTTGATTTTGGATCCAATGTTACAAAGATGCAAACACAAATGTACGTGGTCCTAAACGACTTGTAGGGTTGATTTTATTCCATGAAGTTCTATATAATTCAAACATTTTTTGTTGCCACCCAACTTGCTAGAAACCATTTGTTGAAAAAGAATGAAGCTAATATGGTTGTCTAGTACATATTACCGTGAAAATTGGATTGACTACCTATTGTCAAGTAGCATTGATTTTATTATTTCCTTTATAGGAATGAAAGTTTGCCTTTGGAGTGTGTATGGGAACAATTACAGTAAGGCTTGTAAGCAACAATATTATTTGGCGTATTGCTTCAACATCAATAATGGTTTTCTTGATTGAATTCAGCTTTTAAGTCAGCATTGGTTTATAAGAGTTGCTATATTGGAAAAGTTGACAAGGCCATGTAATTACTTATTATGTGTTCTACTCTTAGTGTTGGTATAGTGCTAGTGTGATATGATCGGGAACTAGTAACTATTCATGAATAGATCAAGTTTCATTGCTTGTGTAAACATGCATTATTGGACGTCATTGTAACATAGTTCACTTGTGCAAAGCAACTTGTACTCTTGTCAATTTTCAGTACACATTCACATGTGGTAGAAACTTCAACATCATCCTAGGAGTTTGCTTGTAGCATCATGCTTGAACTTTGGTAGAATTACATGCATGCATTTGTGACTTGGCTTCTAGCATCATGATAGGGAAAGCACAACTATTAGAACTAAAAAGAAGAAGTCTACTGCTTCATTGGATTAACCCAATTCAACTTGTAAGTGAATAGTAGATTCTAAATCACCAATGTATTATATTGAAGTAGGAGAACTATTCATTGTCATTGACCAAAGTCATTGATCAAAACGATTTTGTTGTGGTAGTTGTGCATGCATTGCAATCATGGCATTGTCCAATTATGAGGGTTGGTACAAATTGCAAGACGATATTGACCACTCATAGTCAAGGGTCATCTATTTCACAAACAACCTATAAGATCCAAGTTCCCAAAGGGAACAGAACTCGGCCAAAAACATCTGAATTTGTGGGTGGATGGATCTTTGTACCCCACTAACCCTAAGACAAATATGCACCCTAAATTCTCTTCTATACAACAATTACTGGAATTCATTGGTGATGGTGATAGTGGTCTACTTGGCTACGTCAAAAATGTTGAGAGAGTATGCGGCAATACTCTAGAGTAGATTCGACAACAAAATATGACGATGTCATTTCTCAAAGATTGTATCGATGAGCTAGTCAAGAACTGTGCTAAAGTTAAGAAGAGATGGCACAATGTTATCGACAAGTACGTACATGGATCAATCCTTCTTGTGAAGACCCAAGTGAGGCTCAGAAAAATACAATGGGAATTAAATTTGAAGGTGCAAGAATTAAATTCAAAAATGCAAGAACATTGTGAACAACTATAGTCACTTCAATAATGTCACGAAGTACAATTACTACAATTGCATAATACTATAAACAAAGCCACGGAGGAAAAACAAAGATTACACTTGAAGATGGAAAAAATGAAAAAGACGCTGTTTGGTTTTCGAAGCCAAGTCTAGCCTTGACGTGACATGCACAATCTGTCACAGCAAAGGGGTCATGCTTGGGTAATGTGTCGATTGGCTAGACAAGTCATTGCTGCAAGAACAATAGCTACAATCCAAGACACCAATGCCTGTGGTTTGAAGAGGAAGTGTCTGTAGGGTGATTCAATAGACCAAGTGAGAATAGGGCAATCCATAGCATCTTTGTTATTGAAAATGAAATTTTATACCAAGATAGCGTCTCCACAAGTGACCTTTGCAACACAACTATGACGAATCAATACCTACAAAAGACAAGAGACGCCGTTGATGGTGTATGCAATTCTGGAAACATGCGATGCAGTATAAGAAACCTGCATTTTAGGTATATTTTGTAATTTTTTAAGACAGATTTTAGGTCACGTCCAATGCAACAAACCCGTGTTTTTATGTCAACAATACATTCAACATAACATAAATGTTGATATAAAAACATGGGTTTGTTACAATGGATGTCATCTAAAATCTGTTTAAAAAAATTACAAAACCCCACCTAAAATGCGGGTTTCTTCTAGTGATGAGATTGAAATAAATTAGAGGGGTTACGAAACAATATTCAAAGAATTTTAAAGCAAGTGCCAAATCTGCAAGTAATTTGCTACAACTTTCATGTGTTCCAAGCCCAAATTTTGTACGGTAACTACAATTAGACATGAACAAAAACTTGCAACAACTCATCGGTAACTACTACAAATGCATTCTTCTTTTGAGATTCCCGTCACCAAAAACATTAAAGCCTTCAAGAAAATCACACTAAATGAACAAAACAACTATTTTTGTAACATAGAGGTAGTGCGGCGAACAATGGTCAAACTATACAAGATTACTCTAGAAGGTAATGTTGACTCCCACCAATGTCTTAATGTGCATGCTGTCACCCCATATTAAAATGCTTTCCTTTGAAGTTCCCATTTCTTTGAGTAAGATAATTAATCATGCTAGTGCTTTGCATTACATGCAAAGGTTGAAGGCAAGCCATTGATCTTTGTTATTAAGATGGACGAGGTGAAAATTATTTACAAGCAAAAATTAGAGAGGATTAGCATAACCTTGATGAATAAGGCATTAGATGATTCAATAACAATAGACTTAGATCAATACTTCTCAGTTTGATGTGAATGAGAGATTTGGCCAGTTGGTTGCTTCCAAATATCAAAAGAGAATTTTGAAATTCTAGATGCTATGTTCAAATTCACCACCATCCCTACTATCATTCATGCACAAAAATGCGGTCAACTCCTAAAGGTCGACAAAGTGGGAGACTTTACAGTACAATGGCATCTAGCGGCATACATGAAAACAATCAAGGCATTGTATAGACTACAAAGTGAACCTAGCACTAGTTTTTGTTGTATCTATTGCAACCAAAAGAAGAATAAACACATAGTGGGCACTGCCACAAAAGCTAGGATTGTTGCTGACATACAACATTCCACTTGAACTGGTGGTCTTTTCATTGAAAACATTAATGTCAGTCTTGTGCATGTTGTTGAGGACCTATCTTGATGGCATCCTATATTACCTTGACTACTTGACTGTGTTCACATTTGTACCATGCATGCATTCATCTGCATTTGCGAGAAAATTTTCCACATGTACTTCCAGTTTGTATGGACCACAAGAGAAAAAACTTTGAAGAAATCAACTATTGAAGACTTCTAGAGAATCCTCCCAAGCATTGGAATGCATGGAAGTGACATTCACATTTGCAAGGACAAGGACCTCTCTGGTAAAGCTAATAGTGTTTTAAAAAACCCATCACTAAGTGGAGGACATGCATGCAAGTTTTTCCAACTAAGTAGTCTACCCAATGCTTCACAAAGAGTATACCTAAAATGTTGTTGAATTTGAGGACTGTCTGAATAGCATGTTCTAGTAAAGCATGGGCCGTTCTTCGTCGATAGATATGGTTTGTTGTTGGTGTGGTCTTGCCAGGGAATAGAATACAACCACCATGTTGTGAAAGTGGCATACCACAGACAAACTCAACATCTAGGGTCAAAAGCGAAAACAAGTCCAATTCTTCAAACCTATGAACACTTGTATAGAATAATTCAACACAGGTTTCACAATAATGATGACAAGAAACCACAATATGAGGAGCAATATATAGATGCACAACCAAATTTTTACAGGAGACAGGAGGCAACCATTTAAATCCAAATCCACTGAACACTCCACTATATGGCGGGCATAACGGGTGCAAGTAGGCACCCAATGGATTCCTCAACCACAAACTCAAGCTGCAAGCATATTGTAGTTGGAAATGGCAGGTATATGTTGCTAATACAAAAACTTTCGTTTTAGAATATAATAGTATTGTAGAGTTTTTGAAGAAGGTAGGGAGGTCAACAACATTAACAAAGATGTTCATATAGAATGTGGCATTGTATAAAGGGTAATCTTCACTTGCGTATGCCACTTCCTAACTTGGAGAAAGGAAAAGATAAATATTGTCAAGAACTTATACCCATTGACATTGGTACACATTGTTAAATTCCTTGCCATTTTCTAAATGCTTCACTTGTGCACCCTCATATGGATGCACTTGCTCACTTGAGGTCATTTTTTTGCTTTGGATTAATGTCTAGTATGTATATGTAACACTAGAACGTATGTCATTGCTTCGGTTTGTAATAGCAAGTCCTACTACATGTTTCAAGTCACTATACCTAGCTCAAGATATTCTAATGATATAGAAAACGTAGTAGTATTGCTAATGCCTTCCACGGACATACATAGCATCTGATGTCACTAGTGAGTCAAATTTTACAAGTTCACTTACCTTTTTTCTTTAGTAAGAATTCACAAGTGCCAACAGTTTCTCCTTGAATACTTCATCTTTTGCGTTTAGTATTGCTCTTCCACAGTCGCCGTATCCAAGTTCAAGCAACACAAAAGTATTTGCTAGTTACAATACAAGAATTTTCATCTTATAATGACAAAGCAATAACACACAGAAATAGCATATGAAAGCATTTTTCACTTCAAAAATAGTACACAAATCAAATAACATGTCATATTGAAAGATAGATAGTATTGAAACTATAATCAAAATTTTCCAATCTTGTAGACTAATCCTTCTTCCTAGCAACAAAGTTCCCATGTATAAATACACTTCGTCGGCCTTCAACACGTACATAGGATGTGAGCATGAATTAATGGTACTAATCGTCATTGATTTCAAAATGGAAGGCAACTGGTCCTTTAGTAGTATTCTACAACCTATGATTCCTGAAATGATTGTAGGAGATTTTTTTTGTATTACTAGAACTTGAAGACAATTGCCTCTTGCATACCAAGTGACAAAGAGTATCCTTTAAACAAAATGCACTAAAGTTCTTGCTTTAGTACAATACAATGAATTTTGTACCTCTTATACATTTACAATTGAAGACGTACGTACTAGACACCTAATAGTACTTCATTGGGCAACAGACATGATGAAAATAGAAAAAACTATATATAAAATAAATAAAAGACTTACATAAAAAAAAATTATATATGAAAGAAAAGAAAATTATATAAAAAAGAAAGAAGAAGAAAATTTAAATGAGAACCCGGGGAGGACACTCTCCACGTTTTAGCAACCCATGTGCGGCGGAAAAAGTAATACAAGTAATACATCGGTAAATTTTTTTTTTTTTTCAAAAAAGTATTATGGATAGATTTTACTACTTTAAAAGTTTATGTTTTGAATTATTGGTATTTTTTTATGCTAATAGTAATTAGTTATAAATTTTTTAAGAAAAAAGATACACTGTAAAGTTGAAAATAACTTTCACACCTCTATATTATATAAGAAAAAAAATTTGAAAAATGAAAAAAAAATTCTATAGAATAGCTTTCTATTGAAAGTTTATTTTGGTTGAATATTGATGCAATAGTCATCTTCATGTGAGCTCTATAAATATTTTAGTTGGAGAACATGCCATTTTAGTTCATTTTTCAATCCTTTCTAGACAATATATCTTATGTTATATAGAATTGAAATTTTTGTCAATAGAAACCTTTAGTCATTGTTAAACAAAGCTCAAAATTTTAGGATGAAATTATATATTCAAAAGTAAATAGGGGGTCAAAAAATCACTTTGCCACATGTGGGTACCCCAAATGTAGTGAGAGTGTCCTCCCCTAGAATGAGAGCAATTGACTAGAGAGGGGGTCCACTTGGTCACCCCCTCCCTCGAACAAGCTCTAATGCAGAGGCATTGCGGAGGTTTATTCACAATATAAAGAACTTTGTAGACATTGCAACAATGCTCCAACACATTATGAGAGTACATGAAATTGAATTGAATCAACACATTTAAATTTTCAGCTAAAGTAGTGAGACTGTGAGCTGTTCTTATAATTTTTTACTAGTGCTGAAGAAGTTTGTTGCATGAGATAAAAATGTGTTGTTGGCTTTGCTCCTTAGTTTGCATAGGAAGAGGAACAAAAGAAATAAAATTTTAACCTTAAGTACTACCCTTCCAATTACAACACCTATCACTACACAAATTCCCAACACTCAACTTGATTTTACAAAATTTGTAGAGACAATTGTAATACATATAAGTGAATTTATAACCAAATTAGTAACTAATTGTTCTCATTCATGCACTCAAAACAACAGTCCATTTTAGATGCATGTGCATTCCTATCAGATAGTGTTGTGTGCATTAGAAAAGGACATCCAAAATTGATGCAAACCAAGCAAATTGAAGAGTTCAAACATGTGATGACAATATTTTCTTTGTTTGTTTGTGCATCTCTCACTTGTTTAGAATTTAGTCCAACTTCAAATTTAAAAACAAAGTTTTCAAGATCAATTTTTAGGTGCTTGGGTTTCCTCTTCTATGTCCACTCAAAAAGATCAAAAGGTGATGAACATTTTTAGAGAAGCCTAGAAGGTGAGGAACATTCCTAAGTACGGCAACCAAAAATGTGAAGTTCAAACCATAGCATCAAATTCTCACATGGAAGTTTCCTTCATTACATCAAACATAGGCAAGGACATAGGAGAGGAATGGATAGAGCAAACACATGTGAGAGTAGCAATCGTCATCATGTTCATCCTCATGCTCCAAATTTAAGCCGCAAGTTCCTATCTTCAAGAAGTGCACCACCACTAGGAAGCAGGTACATACCAAATGGAACACACCCTAACAACATTAGAAAGCTATTCCAAGGACATGGTTGCGGATAGTGTAGTCAGAATGTATTCTGTTGAGCACCAGCATGCAGTCCCTGCACTCACTCTCTACTGAGTATTGTGATGTCAAGGTTCCAATCTGTTGCACGTTTCCATTTCTTTGGAAGTCAAGTAGAAAGCATCATTAGAACTGGAAATACAGCTGATAGGCAATTGACATGAAGAATGATAAAGTAGATTTTCCTTATGTAGACATGTTGCACTCTTGTAGGTATCCAGAAAATGTAAAACTTAAAAATTGTGATGATTTTTCTTTATGTACAACGATTAGTTGGATTCAAAAAGTGGCTTCAAATAAGGAATGAAGACCTTCAAACAGTAGTATCCACACTCCATTCATATTCTACTTCTTTAGTAGTTTTGAGATGAAGTCTTGTATCTAAATAGTAATGTCAGTGACATCTAGATAGTAGCATACTATGGCACTTTAGAGACAATGTGGAGCACCAATGGAGGTAGTAAATTGACAACAATTTTGTTAGCTTCATTTGTTTGACTAACCCAACCATAACATAGTACAATTGTGATAGTCCACTACCCAACTTCAAACTAGAAGCAAAATTTACCATATGTTCAATGACATCACTTCCAACTATTCTCCTCAATGACTACTATATTGGAAATAAATAGAAAAAAAATTCAAAGTGAAGAATAGTCCACTTTAATCTTCTAAAATAAAATACGTTAGAAATTATTATTATTGTTATTGTTATTGTTATTGTTATTGTTACTGTTATTACTTATAAAAATAGTCCCCAAAATTTGACCTTCATTTTAACAACTAAAAAGTCCCTGACTCTATATTAAAAGAAGTTTGTACTACGTCCGTCCCAAAATGATCTTCTTGTTGGATAAAATTTTCCAAATTAAGGCTTAAAATAACATTTAAAAAACCAATTTTGCGCTATAAATAGAGTTTGGTGCACTCCTAGAATTCTACAAACTTTGAGTTTTTAGAATCCTTTTCAAAGTGCAATTTTGGAATATTGAAAAGTAGATTGGAGGGGGGGGGGGGCATTTTCAAAGAGCATCACTAGTCAATTAATTGTTGAGTGTGAGGTCATCATTTTGTAGGCATTTAGTATATGCCCAAGACCATGTGTAGACCTTTGTTCTGCCTTCCAAAGTTTCATCCCTTTCAATCAGGCAATATTCAAAGAAATGCAAAAAATAAGAATGAACAATGTTGATTGACCCCTTTAGTCATTTCATTTGTCTTTTGATTGATGATTGCATGGATGGAAGAGGAACTACTACTTGGAGTTATTTTACTGGTTCCAAATAACAATTGAAAACCAAATCTAACCAATTTACAACATCACAAAGTTCAATAGGAAAATCATTTTGGAACAAAAACTTAAGGCCAACATGAAGATCATTTTGGGATAGAGGGAGTATAATATAGAAAGCATTTCACTCAAGCAAAACCTTTGGAGCACTCATAACAAAGTCACTAGAAAACATTTAAATATATCTATATTCTCAAAAAAGTCCATATGTAATGTTTTGTTCAACTAGAATAGTCGATATACTACACTTCAAAAGTCCCATATTCCTATTAAAAATTGAAAGTTCTTAAACCAACTACATAAATGTCTTTATAATCAAATTGTCAAGGTTGCTATTTTGTGAGCCTATGAGCGTGAGCTTGTGAGCTTGTGAGCCTGTGAGCATATGATTTTTTAGAAATTCCATCTAAAAATTTAAATCAAAATTTATTTATTTTTGGTAAATTTTAGTAACTATTACCATGAACCTATTACTGTGGACCTATACCGTGGTCCCTTGAACAACCTTGATCTGCTACTTATTAGACTTTGCTAGATTTTAAGAAGAAGAAAAATTGAATATTAATTAAGATTTGTCTGAAATCAATTGTGGTTGTTCCATTGAGATTATAATCACTCCCCTCTTGTTGCTTGGGTTCCCTTGGTGCCAAGGGGAACCCCCTTGCAATAGGGGAAAAAAATAATCTTTGGTAAATTTTTTTTCTCGCTACAAAGGGGCTCCTCTAGGCGCCGAAGGGACCCAAGCAGCAAGAGGGGAGTGATTAACCAAACGACCATTTGATCAATAAATAGAAGAGTTGGACCCTTGGACATCCTATAAGAGGAAAATGATCAACTAATCAACCATTTGGTGTAACTAAGCTCATTCCTTACAAAAATAATCCTTGTCAATCAAATATTTTCTTCCAAAATCTTAACAAGTTTGATTATCAACACATCAAGGTAGAAGCGTAGGTACCTCCCATCGACCTTGAGAGGACCCATGCTAATACAAGATAGTAGTATTTATCAACAATTTTTTTCTAAAATCTAAACAAGTCCAATAACAATGCATCAAAAGAAAATTATTGGTATTTTCTTATTAGCCCCGAGAAGAGTCACACTACTATAGGACAGTGATCAACTTATATTCTATACAAACTTATTTCCATCTCCATTCATCTTTCACATCAATTAAGTTCATCATTTTCAAAATGTATATTTCTAATATTTTAGACAACACTAAAAATTATAATTTTCATGTGAATTCTACATAACTACAATAATAAGTCCACAGTAATAGGTCCACAATAATAGGTCCATAGTAATAGGTACTAAAATTTACTAAAAATAATAAATTTTGGCCTAAATTTTTAGATGAAGCCTATTGTTAGAAATATTCACTAGAAAAAACCTGCGTTTTTTCTGACAAGCCAATGAACATGGTTAGATGTTTAGTTTAACATCAGGCATGTCTACTGTGGATGTCTAGGAAAATCCGTCAAGATTGACAAGACAAAAACACAAGGAAATTTCAAAAAACATGCCATGTTTTTAAAGCAATGTTACAACAAACATGGTGAAAAAAGGAGCCAAAAGTATGCCATGTGGCAGCCACGTAAGTGCCACATACACAAGCGGGCAGTGCCCTATGGAATTTCTTACATTTGACCTGTTGTTGATGTGGCACTTGACATCACACTATTTGAAAAAATTAATACTGTTTTCAGCAATGTCAACGTAGATGTCTAAAAGAATTTTAATGTTGTTTTTTGCGATGTCCACTTAGATGTCTAAACGTTTTTTTAAACGTCAGCTTAGACGTACACTATACATAGTACACCATACAAAAAAGGACATATAAAATACACCATATAGAATACATTGTACATCATACACAATATATTATTAACCATATACAATACTTTACGTCATACATTATACACCATACATAATACGCAATATACTATACATCATACACAATATATCATACATTGTACACCATATATAATACATAATATATTATATACAATACATTGTATTGGCAATTATGTCAGATGGCCTAAAATGCCACTTATTATAAGTATATTGACATGACAAGACAATCCACTTATACAGGTGTGGTGATAGGACCAAAGACAAAGCATATGGAATATGTGAAACTTAGAGATTGTATTTTATGAGAAAACATCTGGACATCTCAACTGATGCGTTAATTGACATTGCAAAAAAATGTAGACATCTTCTAAGATGTCTCAGTTGACGTCTCAGTTGACATCTCAAAAAACATTGTGATGTTTTAGAAGATGTCTTAGTTGACGTTTTAGTTGATGTCTTCAAAAATAGTGTTAACCTAAGTATTTTTGACTATGTTTTCACCAAAAATGATCCAAAACTGTCATTTTTAGGACAAGTACCAAAGTTTGGAGAAAAAACACATTTGTAGACACATGTAACCTTATGATCTTGCAATAAATTGATTTGAGAAGATGTGGAAAAAAATTCAAAAATTTCCATTGTGTAGATTGCAAGATATTAGTGTTTGAATTGACATAAATTTTTTAATTGGCTTTCTAAAAAAACAAGCAGCTACACTTCACAAGGTCACATTTATATACAAAAATGTCCATATTGATGGTACTTCTTTGGATTCATTCTTCAAGGCAAGTTGGCTACATACTTGAAAAATTTATGATCCTTTGGAATTGTACAACATATAGGAAAAAAATAGTAAGTAGAAAAAAATAAATAATGATTGAAAATACTAAACTGTCAAGAATTTAGTTATAGAATTGAAAAATGTCAATTCCAAAAATTGCAATGTTGCAATAAACAATCTACATCCTATAATTTATTTTTTTTACAAAAAAATTGAAAATTGAGTTAAATAAAGGACTTCAAAGTTTATTTCAGAGTAGCGAATCCATAATTGCCCGCAAACTAGAACTCTTCATAACTTTCATCTCATTGATCAAAATGAAATGACTAAAAGCTTTTTACACATATATAAATCTAGAAAAACAATTTCAAATTTTTATTTTAGAAAAAAGTAATTTTTTAAAGAATTTTTTGAGTTGCCCATTAAGCAATGAAAATTACATACCATGTAGTCAAAAGTTATGAAAATTATTGTGCCTTAAAGGTACCCTTTGGCATATGTTGTGTGAAAATTTCAAAGAAAATAAAAATAAAAATTCAATTCGTAGTGAAGTGCCCAAAATCACAGTGTTTGGGCATTTAGGGGTTAAAATTTTCAAATAGCGTCAACTTGTATTGAAGTGGCATGCTACTTCAGCTTCATTGGATGCCATATCATTGAAATGCCACGTCAAATACCATTTTTTAAAAACCGTGCCATGTGGCTACCTTTCCCATGTCTTTTTCACATGTAGTCAACATTTCACCTCAGCCCCCAATAATATTTAGAAACTTACTCACAATCAAACCGTAAGCCCGTGCAAGTCATTTCTAGTCTATAAAGTATAAATCTTATGAAAACGAATATCTATTGTAATTTTTCCTCCAAGATGTATTGTTCTTAATGCTAATTTTGAAGAGCCTTCAACAATAGAAAATGAAGATTTGTAGTGGACACCCTTGCACAAAATGTTGAATTGAAAAATGATAATCATTCATTATGAAAATCAAATGTTTGATGCTAAAACTACACTTCAAGAAGAGATCATTCTTAAGAAAAAAACTAATTAGATTAATGAGTAGTTTTAATAAGGATTTCATTCACTTCAAAGTTCTATCAATACCAAAATGTAGTGCCTTCTGCATTTTTGGTTTAAATGTCGTAAACATAATAGTAGAAGGTTAATACCTACTTTTCCAATACTATTACTTTACTACACCATCAAGGTAAATTTTGATTAACGAAATATTGAAATGCAACAAAATTTCAATTTATAAAAGAAGAGTTGCGTCATAAAATTCCAAGTTGATAGCAATATTGTTTTTGAACATGTAAACAAGAATTTGCACTGGGAGTATTGAACATGGTTATAATGTGAAGATTGCAATGTCTTCTAAATAATATATTTGCAATCCAGGTATTTTGAAGCCCTTAATGGAGAATGGAGAAAGTACAACATACAATGGAAGCAAGTGCAAAGTCGTTGTTTTGTTTCCAATATTCTTTGTTATTTGGGAGAAGATATGAATAATAACTTTAGTGAAAAAATAATTTTATTTGCAATGCAATCAAAAAATGAATCTTCAAAAATTGACAACAAAATATGTTTTATTATGAAGTATTTAAGAGCATAGAGACAAATATTTACGTATAGTATATATACTATAACGCATTATATTAATTTTTTAGGACTTGTTAATACAATTTGTACTATATTGGAAATACAACGAAAAATGAAGTCATTCTACAACTTTTCCATCCATCCATGCAAGGTTTTTGAAAAAAGATGCCAAAGAGCTGCCCCTTCTTTGTATTTTTCACATGTGGTTAGCTTTTTATCTTAGCCTATATACTAGAAGAAAATTGTGTTGCAGTCAACAAAATCCAGATGACATTTATGTTGACTGCAACACAATTTTGAGAAATTTGCGTTCTAGTGATAGTAAGTTTCAGTAACTTACATGTAGTTATACTGAAATCTTTTGCCAATGTGGCAGTTACTTGTTTTTCAAGAAACGTGACTATGTTTTTCGTGATGTTCTCTGAAACATAGACATCAGATAGGACAGAAGCTTGTTATAACCCTAACGTTGACGTGTTTCTTGCAATATCCAATTGAATTAAGACTTTCATGGCCAAAGTTCCATTTCTTTGTTCCTGTTTTAAAAAACATTCTTGTTTCATGCTGACGTCTAAGAAAACAGAGGCTCCTACTAGTGATTTATCACTATGATTAAGTTCTATAAGATAAACGGTTATTTCAAAGAAGTAGACAAAAAAGTAGAGACCTTAGTATGAATTCTTCAAGTATGGCAATAAGATTACCTACATTTTTTGACGAGGGTGAGTTAGTTATAAATGTAAGCAAGATTTTGTGCACTTTGAATTTTGAGCAAAGTTAGAGAAGATAGTATATTCAAAGATTTTTGGTGCCATGTGTAAGAGATTTGCCAATTATGCCAATTTTGTCCAGCAACTAATGAGAATGGAGGTGATGTGGAGGTTGTGCTTCAGTCATAGTAGTCCATTAGAAAGCGTCCCTCTTCCAAGATCAAGCTAGCTTGTCAACACAAAATGACACTACAAGGATTTTTGTCGGTGAAGCAAAAAACTTGAACAAAGAACTTGTAGACCAACAACATACTTCCAACTGTACAACATCCAATTAATTCTACAAGATCTGGTGTTGTGTTGTATATATATACATAGTATAAAAATATATATTATATGTTATATAAGTAGCTTCAAGGTGACGCCTTCTTATGAAGGTGTAAGTCATTTGTATAAGAAAGAGGATCCACATGAGAGTTCTCGGGGGGTTTACTCCCTATACGTTTACATATCACGTGCGATAATGGGGTATTTAATTGGGGGGTATTTATGTGTCTCAAAGTATTTTTTGCCTCCCTATTTTTACATAAAAAGCTACCGGCATGTATTTTTCTACACCCTATTTTTTTTTGTAAATGGTTGTGGATGCTTTTTTTTGCACCCTATTTTTTTTCAACTTTGTAGAAATACGAATTGTCGCAAAGAAAATTATGGCAATGCAAACCAGAGTATGGAAGAAATGCCGAAAATAGAGAGAATTCCAAACTTGTTCATTTTAGTGGTCACTTAGTCCTATTGTGAGAAATGGCAAGTTTAAGAAAACTTAGATGATCAATAAGGCTGGTGAGAGCACATTACCAAGAGAATAGCATTGAAAAAGAGAAGACACTACAAAAGTAGAATAATGTATCCAAGGAATGGGCTGCAACTTCAGATTTGAAAGCAAAATGATGGGAAAGCAAACGAATGACATTGCAAAATAAGATAGTGCAACAAAGAAGCATGTAATAAAAAAATTGTGTTCATAAACACATATAAAATTGGCTGAAGTGCAAGCTTGTCCCAAAAATATTACAAATGCCAAGTTTTAATGTTCACTGCATATCATGAACCACCATCTATAACACCATGTACACATGTCTGTATGCCAAGCCAACATGGGAAAATACATCAAAATTGAAACTAGTTCATGATGCTAAAACACTACAGTATGCTGTAGTAGTCAATGCAAGAGTCGCTACACTACTGCCGTAGTAGTCGATGCAAGAGGGCAAACACAGGTAGCAAACCAGAACTGAAACAAGAACAGAAACATCACAAGGTAGAAATGAAATTCACCAAGTACGACCACACTGATGAGGTGCGATCCACAGCTGCTCTCGAGGGCGCTGCATGTTCATGTCTGCCCAATGCACACACTCCTCACCGTCCTCCAACGCCAAGCTCAATCCCGACAAATCTGATGTAGACAAATCTCCAAATGCTGATGTGCGCCAACTGTCTTCAAGCAATGGTCGGTTTAGCCACCAATTTCTGCTGAAGAGGCTCTTGTGCTTTTGGAAGCGGAACATCACGTACTCCTCTTCCAAAGTCTCACTTGGATTTGTCTACAAACTCATTTAAAGATGCACCGTCAACCGGGTCCAATTCAAATAAATCCCGCTCCGCATCAAAAGACATAGTGATAGTGCAAATTATGGAATCCACGTCAACCCAATGGAATCAGCATGGTCATACTTAAACTTTAAAAAACCTGGGACTTTCCTAAAATAATTGAGATAAACCATGAAATTAGCCCCCCCAATACCTGTTCTCTTACCTCTGTTCACTTCACGCTTTTGAAGGTCAATGGGTTGCCGGCAATTCCCCCACCTTGTCCCGACCTTCCATCTCATTTTCTGAACTCTACCAATGCACCAAGTGCCCTTGTCTACTCCATTCAAAACGCATGTGGGCTGCATACTTTTTGAAGGCCTTCCCCTACTCCTTCGAACAGTTGAATTCACTGCAGATGTTATTGTTGTTGTTGTCCTCTGCATGAAATACACTCCACAATCCATCCCCAAACCCAAGAGCATTGTTTCCGTAGAAGAAGAGGCACTAATGTAATCATCTGAATTGTTAAAGTAAATTGAATTCTTGACTCTTGTTAACCTATCTTTGGAAAGAAAAGGATTTGCATTCAATTGAGACACAAGGGTGGACTTATAAATATTATGCCCTCCATATTGGACAAACAGTATTACCTTCCCAGATGGAAGTGCATCAGTCACTTGAGGCTCCTCGGAGTTCAATATGTCATGCACTGCATGTTCAGCCTCGTCTTGTAGAACAGTCAGGTTCTGGGAGCCATCTTCAGCTATCTCCTCCTCTCCTTTGGCAGAGGAGAATGCATTGCTGTCCACACTAATTTCAACACAAGCTTCTAGATTAGCTCGAAGAACCTCAGCGTCTCCATCTTCCCCTTTCACGGGCAAATTAGCAGGAATATAAGCAAAGTGCTGTGGGTCAGCTCTCTCAACCAACCAAGGAGTTAGAAACCATGTTTTGCTTGTATATTGTATTGCAGGTGCCATATTCAGAATCCTGAGCAAGCTCTAGGCTTCTCTTAGACCCTCCTGCAAGGCTAAAATGACATCAGCATTACTAGCAATGAGAGTGTAGTCACCAAGATTGCATGGAACTTCTAATTCTCCAAGTGGATGCAAGTCAGTCCAAACGTTCTTCATCTTGTTATGGACTCTACCAAATTTTAGACCATTTTGTTTGTAATTTGTAGCTATTAAGCGATTAAGTGTATTTGCAATACTCACAAGCTGGTGGAAGTCATAAGCCCTCTCATTCCCTTCCCTTCCACCAATTTTGGAAAAAAAAAATTCACAGGCATCGCTTCCAGTCAAGTCGAGGGGAACTGCCAATTTTGGATACTTGTCTCGAAAATGAGTAATAAGCAAGACAACAAAGTGGCAGGACATTTGTACATCAATGAAGCATTGTTGTGAAACAAAATTTGTGGCCACAGTCAATTTCTTCGAATTCCCTCCCACTGCGTGATTTCCAAAATGAAACCACAGTTTCCAAATGCGGAAGAAAAAAGAGACTTTTGCTGCTAAAACTATACGTGACCTCAAGTCCAAACTTGGAGACAAGAAAATATCAATGTAGTTAGCGCAAACCTGTAGGTAGTACTCGGTGCCAAGTGTGCGCTCCTAATGGACCTCTTTCGACATCCTGAGCTTGGCCAGATAGTCCCAAACCCTTTTCTGACAAATTCTTTGAGCTGAGGCCCAGTTTTGTCGGTCCTTCCTATTTGTGTCTTCTAGTTTCAGTCCATGCAAGTCACAGGTGAACTTATTGTAAACTAATCCAAGGTGCGTCAATGTAACCACGTCACATCCTAGCTGCGGTATTCTAACCGGGGAATCGATGGGGTTTATAAGTTTTTTCCCATTATGAATGAAATCCTGGTCATGTAAGCCCAAGGCATTTCCATCGGAATCCAACTTACTGCTGAAGATCCACCCTGGCCAGTCCACCTGCAAACGCAGACCATCAATGGACTTATACTCACCCAACATAAGTTGCTGCCTCCTCGAATCTCCGTCAGTAGCATGCCCAATTATGGGTCCTACAACCTCTTTGCAGTTTTCGTCCTACAGTTTGTCAATTTTCGACCACTGGTTCTTTACCCACTACGAATCAAAACAATTACAAGTGCAGGAGACGCACAACACTAACCTTGGCAGGTTCACATGGAGCGGGCTGACCATCAACACCCTTGCAAAACCTCCCACTTTGTCAGAACGAAAGCAATCTACAATCTTATTGTAACCTGTCTCACTGTTGCCCACTATGGGTTTGTAATTTGAAACACACTTGTGGTTTTCCTTTGGTCCACAAAATCCAGTCAAGGTGTCAAATCGTTGCTCATATGAAACTCTCGATCTTACCTTTGTCTCATCTTCTGCTAGAATTACTGGCACTGCACCCACTATCCCATGAGCAGCTTTGGCGTCTTTGTATATGTCAGCTATAGCTGCAAAGATTTCGCCATGTTCCCCTACCACATGTTGCACGCCCTTCCTACTCTCCCTTTTCACAGTATTGTAACTAGGCCCAGCATAATTTAAGGCAAACAAATCACACATCCTCCTACCGCCATAGACTTTCATAGTTTGAACTAGTGCCTTTGAGTTTTCACTGTACCTATTACCTGCTTTTTTCCGATTCAAATTGGCCGCTACATCACGGAGAAAATCCCATAAAGCTGGCTTACCTCCTAGCAAACCTGTCCTATGTGCCCACAAAATGTCTGTACAGAACTTATACACATTGTGTTCGTTAGAAGCAGCAAGTGCAAACTCCCTTAAGGTAGGCCGTGACACTTTCAATTACACTAACCTAAGCTTAGCAGCCCAATGAAACAAGTGCTCAGTTCTCAATTTTCTGGACATTGATCGACTGTAAGTGGTGAGTTCTGGCAATGATAGGTATCCAATTTTTCTTCCACCCTCTGTGGTTCTCGTTCCTCGTTTTTCAAAAGACTTGTCCTCCCTCATCACCCTCAACCTAAAGTCTGTTTGACAAGGTATAGTGGCGCACATGGTGCAAGTTAGACCAGCCCAAGGTGCGTTGGTCACGGCCACTCTAAGGCAACTACGATGCCTAAAGGTACCATGAATTCTCACAATGTGACCAGAAACAACTACAACTTCTTCCAGCCATGGTTCAGGGTACCAGCAGAGACCAGGCTTGATGTCAAATAACAAACCACAGACTTCAAACGAGTTTCCAGCATACACCACCCGTGGTCCCCGGAAACCCCAACACATAAGCAGTTTGCAATCTTCTCGATCCATGGATTGCGTGACATTTACCTGGAGATTGTCTGCGGCGTGGCCAAAAAATGCATGGAGCTGCCGTTGGGATGAACTAGAATTGTCGGCTGTCGACTTTGTGGGCCTCCCTCGCTTTCCTGAACTGGTAGCAGACCTTCCAAATTTGGCGGCCTCCAACAATTTTTCTGCATGTTGGGTTCCTCCAGTGTGGTTCTGAAGATTTGCTTCTAAGTTCTTTTTTGGAGGGCATAAACTGTACAGCTCATTGCAAATGAGGCACTTTGTTTTCCACCAGAAGCTCTTTAATTCTGTCGCATGGGGATCTCCTCCAACCAATTCAAAAGTCTTCCGGTCTGGATCTATATCGTTGTTGACATGATTGAGTATATCAACACCTTCAAGGACCAAGCGCCTGTGATCCTCCGTGGTCAAGATCACCGTTTTTTTCCCCTTCACAATTGACTAGGGATGGTTGCACTAGTCTAAACCCTTCCTTGTACACCAACTTCTGATGTGCTGGTTACTCAAGATGTGAGATTTTCTGAAATTAGAAAACAAATTCGAAACTCTGTCCTTTATATGTTGCCCATCTACCCCGCCAAAGTCCTTCTTGCACTCCAAGCAGTACAAAATCACGATCCCTTTTCCATGGTTGTCATACGACTTCAAGCACCATTCGTGATCTTCTAGTGCCACATCCGCCAGCAATTTCCGTAGTTTTTCCTTTCCTTCATTGTACATCTTCATGATCTCTGCAGTGACAATTTCTGACTTCAAAAAGCAGTCTTCACTTTTAGCACTAATCCTTCAGCACGCCGCTGGATCTGTATGTAACGAAGGATCCACATCCATTTCGGGAAACTCGGAAGTATCGTTGTGGGGGACTTCTGGCTCATCTAAGTGAATGACATTGCTTTCTCGACTACCTCCAACGTCCAACTGAGCTCTAAGGCACTGCCTCTTACTTCCAGAATTTTCCAAGTGATCGTCAGCAATAGGGATCATGAAAACACTGTCCTCAATGTCGTTCAACGATTCTAGCGTGACAGCCACTCTGCAACACTCTTCAGGATCCCAATATTGAAATGGAAAATTCAACACTTTCTTCTCTTCCAATCGAAGACGCAGGTCGGCCAAAGATTCTCCAACCTCGCCCTTCATGGTCCCTATGTACTTTGGCGCAGCACCTTCATGCGTAAGGGTATACACCTTGATCTTCTTCATCTTGGAGCTTGATAAGTATTGTAGAAGCTGTTGTTGTCACCCTAAACCCTGCAAATTTCAACTACATCATGGAATTAAAGACTTTCATGAACATTGCCTGAAGGCAAACCCTAAATCAGAAACAACAAAAGCAGAGGATCCTGTAAATGCCAATACAAGCTGAAATCACTAACACCAAAGCCCCAAACCCTAAATCCAAACCGTAAGCAATTCACTCTAGAACAGCAACTGCCAAAAGGATTCCACCAAACACAGATTGCATCGCCGCAAGAAGAGCATACAAAATTGTACAAATTTGAAGCCTCACCATAAGCTCAAACAACGAACATTTCTTCAAATTCAAGCCCTCAACCACTCGCTCTAGGACACTAGCTGCAAAAAAGATTCCACCAAACATAGATTGCATCGCAGCAAGCAGGAACGCTGCACCTTCTCCGTAACCCTAACTGGAGTTCACTGGAGACTAACTGGTTGAGAGAAAAAAAACATGCATCCGCGCGCGCCAAGAGGAAGCCGAAGGCCGTTGGAAACGCCAACATATGAATCTAAACCCCAAGGCTGTTGGAAACAGCTCCAATCCCCGCCTAGAGAGCAAAAATTCAATTTCCCTCCACTTAGGTAAGTAAAGACTGAACTGATCTGTACCAAACCTGTATAGGAATCCGGATCAGACGGTCATAATTAAACTGAACCTACTAAACAAGTTCAGCAGAATCCCATGTTTGGTATCCTATTTTCTTTCTACTACACAACAAAATGGAAGTATTATACTACAACCTATTTTTTTTATAATGGCCCTACAATATATTGGCCTATGCTATAGTAGATCTACGGAAGGTATAAATTTTTCCTCCAAAGAATAAATTTGACCCTATTTTTTATCTCACGTAGTTTTCTAAAATTTCGGGAGTCTCCCCCTCGAGTGAGAGTTGCATTGAGTTGAAATATTGTTGTTTGTTTTTCACTTTAGATTTAGAATGTCGAATTGGAGGGTTTTTTCTGAGTCTCAAGATGAAGAGCCTGAACCGGAGGCTAAATTTGAACTTTCATTATCGCAACTATTGAATGAGCCGCTTCTGCTATAAGATTTTGTATTGCCTTATGTGCATTTATGAAATGAAGATAGTCTTTTTCAACCACCAAAGTAGCCTCGTATAGAACACAAGTGGCACGGAAATCTTCAACAAGATGCTCCTGTGTTGGTAATCTTGTTGCAAGTTGGATGTGTTGAATCCGATAGCCGTGAAGTGATATTTAAAAGGAGTTTTGAAGGTCTAAACGACGACCAATACTATTGTATGGTCAAGCCAATCAAGGGGAGTCGTGGTCACCAACGATGGTTAGAGGGTCTGGTCAATCCCTTAATGAAGGCGAATCGTACTGAATATGTCGCTGCAACTATCATACGCATTCTCAAGTTTTTACAGATGGAGTAAAGGTTGTCTTGATATTCTAGTTTTTTACCTCTAATAGGCATTTGGTTTGATGTTAGTGCTTATATCCATGTTTGAAGTATTTTATAGAAGTATTTTGTGTAGTTATAGTCGTGAAAGGAAAAGATGGAAGTAGTTTAACTTCTAAGTGGACTTTGAAGTGATTTTCCTTCTAAATTAAAGATAAATAAATAGTTGTGGGGGCCAAATTTGAAGGACAATAATTGAAGTTAGCCTTAGGATCAAGTTAAAGGTTGATGTCTACTTGCTTATGTGATGGGGAGTTGTTGATAAGGTGGAGAAAAAGGAGGACACTATTCATCTTCTCTCTTGTAGTAGTTTTGGAAAAAAGCCAAATGTGGGAAGGCCCATTGTATAGTGTGTATGAAGAATTTTGAAATGAAAATTGGAAGAGTTGTATATCATGGTGTATAGTTTCTAAATTGATCTTACTTGTTTGATTTGGAGTTGTAAGTCAAACGTTGTACTAGTTTGAGTGGAGGGAGGTTTGTTGCCTCATATGAAAAGGGTCTTTTGTTTGCAATGAAACTTTGAGGGAGTGTAAGAAATGTTGTTATCTTTCTAAGAAGATATCATTCATTCAATTTGGAATTTATATAATTGAATTGTGAGTGTTGAAGTGAAAGAGGGTTTGTTGTCTTCACTTTTAGAAGCCGAAACTTCGAATGGCCATAGATTTTTGACAGAGTGTTCAAATGAGTTGAGATTTAGAGGAAGAATAGAGAATTGTAATAACTTTACAAAGAGATATCACTCAATCCATTTGAAGTTTTGAAGTGAACGTGACACTCATTCAAAGTTTAGCTTTGAAATTGGAGTGGTAGTTGGAAGATGGAAGAAGACTTGTGTGTTGTGACTTGTCTTTTCTTGTTGTTGCGAGCAACATGGGTGAAATCATTGCTTAGCTTCTTTTTGTGTTGTGGATGCGACGAAGTGGGGTTCTTGGCCCACATGGTCGTACTTTTATATTGTTCCCACTGGTAAGGCATGATTGTTGATTATTGTGGGTTTGAAATTTAGGAGCCAATCCCTCGAACGCTTTAGCTCGTGGTCTGGCAGTCCCATTTTACAAGTCCAAAGCCCGTAGTTTCTTATCACCTTACCAAAATCCTTGGCCTATTTAGAACCATTACAGTATAGGACAATGGGTAGCAGTCCGAAGATTCGAAGATTTGAAGATTCGACATAATTTAGTATCAATCGTTTCTTGTTGCAGCCAGAATCGACAAATTTTTTCTATGAAGTCAAATGTAGCATTCACTGAAATAGTGAAAGTAATAAGACAAGCACATTTTGATTACCAATTGCCTTCATACCAAAAGTTTGTAGATAAGGTTCATTGAAGCACTTGGGGGGGCACTTAGAGTGTCCATTAGAAACTACAATCGAACAAACCTTTGGACCCCTTATATATTTTTTGAATTTTAAATATAAATAAATAAATAAAATATGAATAGATTTTTCTACTTTGAAAGTTTATGTTTTGAATTATTGATATTTTTATTTGTTAATAATGATTAATTACAAATTTTTGAAGTAAAAAGATATACTAAAGAACTAAAAAATAACTTTCACACACTTATATTATATAAAAAAAAATTGTCTAAAAAATCAACAAAAAAATTCCTAAAAATAGCTCTCTATTGAAAGTTCATTTTGAGTTGAATATTGATTCAATGGTCATCTAAATGTGTTCTCTATAATTATTTGAGTTGAAAAATATGCCATTTTAGTTCATTTTCAACCTCTTCTACAAATCATTTTATATTTTATTTGAGTTGGAAATTTTGGCAATAGAAACCTATAGTCATTATTAAACAATACTCAAAATTTTAGGTTGAAATTATAGTTTATTAGAAACCACTTGTTTGCACATGGTTTGTTGTAGTAGAACTAGATGCACCTCCTAAGTTGAACCAAAGAAGTTGCAAATTGAGGTTGATCTTCAATTGAAAATAAATTTATGGTCACGAATTAAAAGGGTGAACATTTGCACCAATAATTGGGATAATAGAAATCGATGGTTATTTATGAATGTCATGATGTCATATCCTATTGGTGATGTATTTATAGGTTCCATTGGCACTTCATTTAAAAAAATAATGAACTATACAACAATCTATCTCGCAATGTGTAAGCATTTTATCTTCACCCTTGAGATAAAATAGACACAATTGGGTTTTAGTCTATTCAATGTGTAAATTTCTAAGTTTGGGTGCCTAAAAATTTTCTAATTAGACTTCCAAGTGATGGAATTTTTTTTTGTTTCCACTTCTTGAGTATCCCAAGTATCACTTACAATGGATTGAAATTGTAAAAATTAGATGTTCAATAAGTTTGGCTAATTCTAGGGGTAAAAACTCTTATCTTCAAACTTCAATTAAATCATATGCTGATTTTGATTGTATAATGTGATAGACAATATTGTACCCATTTGAAAACGGTATTATACTTATAAATGCTAGTTTGTATGAAAAAGTTAGAAGGGACTAAAGTTTTGGATGAATTGTACTTTTAAAAACTTCATCCATTCCTTTCTTGGTGAAAAAAAAATTATTTTTGGATGTTAAAGAAAATTTGGAACTCCAATATATCTCTCTATTTTATTTCTAAGTTTAAAAAAAAATTGGATGATTCTTCATCCAAAAATTGGATAATTTTGAGCCTAACTTCATCCACACCTATATCTTACAATTTGTACTTGTTTATGTGAATATTTATGGTTTGGAGAATTGTTTATAGGCTACTATAGGATTTCAATACTAATTTCTAAGTCTTAGAGGTTTGTAGTAGGTTTAGTTACTATTCCATCAATTCTTTGTATTTGGTATGGTTCAAAGTCAAATTGTTTTGTTCTTAATTCTCAAATTTCAAATGTCTACATTGTGTTATTCAAGTTTCCAAAAGATCTCACAATACTTAATTAGACATTCCTAGCATGAATTAGAGAGGTTCAAAGTTTTGGAAGACTACAATAGTAACTACAAGAGTAATTTTGACACTAACTTTTAAGACTTTAGTTCACTATCTTTGTACAAGAGCAAATAACTGACCTCGTAGGAATCCCACTTGACAAGCATTAGGAAACCGCTGAGGACTCAATTGCAACCAAAGCTAGAGTTGCAGTTGACAACATGGATATCATCTTTCGGGGCATTATGAAAGATACACCTAATTAGATCTAGATAACAACTACTTTATCATCCACCAGTATTTACAAGAAGCAATGAAGTCTATTTACCAAAACTTAGAAGAACATGATAATTAACACAAGGTTGGACTTTTGGACTTTCTAATTACTTTAACTTTCTAATTAGTTTGTTTACAAAGTAGGAGGATCTATTATAGTCCTTGCTAGCGATTGTTTTCAATCTTGTCTTTTGATGTTCTTTTGGCTCAACCTTACCCTTGGATGCTACTTTCACCTCCTTATTGCTTCAAACCCAATTTCTTTGTATATGGATAGTCCCACCTTTTGGTTCTTTCTCGTACTTTTGTCATCATTTGTCTGCCTTTGGGTGTTTCTTTCCAACCTTCATGTGTTTTAGCCCTTGGACATTTATATTCTGAACAATCCACCCAAAAATAGTTTCTTTCAAAGTTAATGGCCCTAAAATGTGCTAGTCAAGTATTTCATGCTATAGTGGTACAACATTAGTACAAACAATGCTCAAAGATACTTCATCATTAGATGTTTTTTCGGGCCTCTAGGAGATTGCAAGTTATAATGTTGTGATAACTAGGGAATGTGATTGTTGCAGTGACACCGTAGCAATCTTACATGGCTGAGAGGTTGCTAGCTAATTTTTTTATTTTTTATTTTTTATTTTTTATTTATTTTTGCATTTTTGCATTTTTTTTTGACAGCTGGCCATTCCCGAGACCATTCTTTCACTGTGGGGGGAACAATGAAGGGAATAGGCCTGAAACGGTCTCCTAAAGGCCTAAAAAAACATCTAATGCGAATTTAAAGGCCTAGAATCTCATTTACCATCAAACATGATCCCATGCATTGTAAAGTGAACCATTATTGCATAAAAATTGCAATCTTTTGGAAACAAATAAATAAATAAAATGAATATTTTGTAACTATATTATACTTATAGTAAAAATATCCAATTCAAAAGAATTTTTATTTAATTTTTTTTGATAGTAAAGTAAGCATAGGACCTTCCGGACATTAAATACTTGTGCTCATACTCAAACTTACACAAGTTGAACCCAACTTACCTATACAACATTAATATTGACTTGATGTTCTTCATAATAAGGCTGAATTTGTCAATACTTAACCCCTAAAGGACCAGGGCCGTTCTTCTGTCAAAAACTACTCAAAACTGCCATTTTTGCTGCATTCATCCAAAAAAACAATTTTTTTAGAATCTAACCGTAGGATCTTGTACTTTACTAGTCTAGTATCATGTGGTAAAAATTTCATGGAGTTTGACCGTACAGATTGGAAGATATTAGCATTCAAAATTGAAAAAAGAAAGTTTTTTTGAACACTAGCCTGCAATTTCAGATGACTTTGAATGCCATTTGGGGAAAAGAATTACACCATGGACCTTGAATTTAAATTTTTTTGTGTTGAAGCATTGAGTTGAAAGTCTAGAAAAAAAAATTAAAAAAAAACATGATTGATTTTCATTCTTTAAAAAATTGTTCAGTACAAGTAGGTCCAAGATTGAAAGAAAAACTAAATCTTTAATAGCTCTAAAATGGGATTGAAACACAATAATCTCAACGGTGAGATTGTTCTAAATAGAAAAGTTAACCTTGTCAAACAATTTTTTTTGAAAAATTGTGAAAATTGCATTCAGAATTGAATCCTATAAGTTATTTTTTCAAGAAGATGCTCAAATTGCCCGAAAAACAAGATTGTTCATAACTTTCACATTACTAATCCAAATGGAATGAATCAAAGCTTCACATGTAGACAAAAATATGATCTTTAAGAAGAAAAAAATTAAAAAATTAATTTCAAATTTTTGTAGATTTATTTTTCTGCCCGGTGATGTGTAAATTATGTTTAAGATGCCATAAATTTTTCTCTCGGGCACCAATTGAAATAAAATTTATATTCCCACGAAGCTCATAAGTTTTCCTATCTTATGGGAAAGTTTCAAAAAAATTCACTGAAAATTGAGATCATAGGAACTTGCCCGAAATCCATTTTGTCCCCCGAGGGGACAATGGTCCTTTAGGGGTTAATATAAATTCAATGTGTGCAAGCTTTAGTTGTTTGATAACCTTATTATTTCAAAATACTCATACAAAACAACAAACTTACAATTCTACAATTAAAGTAGGAAGGACAAAAACCATCTACCATTTAAAAGTATATGCACTTAGGATCTTCCCTATGCTGATCAAATCATTTTTTAACAAATTTTCAAAGAAAGAAGAGAGGGAGACACATCCATCACAATTTTATTTGTAATTTTACACTTGAACTAAATTAGATACTCCATATGATTTTCTAAAGCTTACAATAGTATGGTGCTATTGAAGGCCATAGATACTCCCATTAAATGTCAAACAATTGTCCATCAATGGTGCAAATGGAGACCAAAAATGAAGGCATGCAAACCTTAAACTTGAACAACATAGTGCATCTAATTGCCTAGGATGGCACAAAGTATCCCACCACTCATAACTCCACATTATTTACACTGAAATTTTGTCCACTTCCAAATCAAACCTAGTCCCCAACCACTCATAAAACTATGCAACAATAATTTCCAATTAGCACCAATTTATCACTACACTATTTTGCATTCCTTTAGTAATAATTCACAGTTTAACCCTTAAGTGCCTAAGCCTTTCCAAGTGTGTTTTTCCCATGAAAAAGAACATGGGCTTATAGTAATCTCCATTGAATCAAAATGATTTTTTTTCAAAATCTAACCGTATGGATGTTTAAAAAGCTTGCTTATTAGTATATACACTAATTTTGAGTGCAAAATTCCATAAGAGTTGTGAGATTATAATAAGAGAAATGTACATTTTCTATTTTTAATATGTTGTCCCTCTCCACAATGTTTCAAAAATTTGCACATAAAAGCTTTTTGGGATTAGAAGTGACATGAACAACTACAAATTGTGTTAGCACACTAAAATACCCTTTCAAAAAACTTAATATCACTTGAAAAGCTCTTAATCTCATTACACAATCCACCTTGCAATTGTTTAGATGCAATTTTTTTAATAAGTATAATTCACAAATAACTCCAAATCAACACTTTCTTGTTTAAATTTTCAATGGTGAAAATCATGAAAAAACTTTACTCTTTTGATTGGGACCATTTTCAAAGCAAATGAATAAGTGGAAGTTTTTAGATCTCAAATCAAGTGAAATTGCTCAAAGTTGAAAAATGAAGTAAAATTAGCAAGCTTTACTCTTCCACTAACGGACACAAATGGCTTTGGAGACCTCTCAACACTCAAATATGTACCTTTTTCAGTGAAAAATGAAAGTTTTGAATAGTTAACCCTAAAAACTGCCCAATTTTTTTTTTAAAACGGGCAAACGAATTTAACTGCCCACTTCAAAATGAGCCTGAAATTTCAGATCGACCATATATGGTCGATGAGGCAGTTAGGGGTTAATAGGGCAGTTCTTAGAGCACAGGCAGAATAACGACAGGCTACCTTAGAACTCTTTTCCACTATCTGCACCCAACTGTGCAACCAATTGTGCAAATTGTTAAGATTCATTGTCAGAACTCTAGCATTATCAATCTTAACATGATTCTTCTTTGCCAATCAAAACTTGCCATGGCAAACTTGTCTACATTGCACTGAAAGTATGCATCTAATTTAATTTAAACTAAAGATGCAAAATTGCAGAGATGCATGTAGAGACTGACATGAAACTGCAAAGCAAAAATACTTCAAGCAAACCATACCATAATTCAGAAATTTCTATACTCCAAGAATTTCTAGAAATCGCCCCAAACGGAAAATAAATGCCACCAGAAACGAGAATTTTCTCACGCTTCTTCACTACAAGAACGGTGAAAAATGCTTAGCTAACTAAAAATCTCTAGATCCCATCGAGAACTGCAGACTGCTAACATTACCATGATCCATATGTTTTTTCATATCCAGCATAACCTCAATGTCTCTTAACAAACCTATCGAGTTCGAAAGCACTACACCCCAGCAACGAGTTTAACCGACGTTACAGAGGAGATGGAATTGGAAAGAGCAACCATTCGGTATCCAAATAATATTTCATCCGACTTGGTGAATTGGTGGTCTCCTTGTGCATTGAATTCACTCAGCGAGGGATATTACAATAGCCACAGCCATGCCGAGCACCATGGGCACAAGCTGTGAAAGAGTTGAGGTGAGGGAGGAGCCCTGATCATGCATGCTGGGCATGACACCACCTACCGACATATAGATGAACCCACCTGCAATGAAACCCTGCAGTACCGGATTGAGTCAAGACCAATATTGAGGGGAGGTTTGTTTCTGAATTAGAAATTCTGCAGTCTATCTGGATTTAATGAAGAATTAAAGAATGAAGCACACTAATGAGAAAAGCAGACTGAACTACACACATAATCATTAGCAATTGCTTACTTCAATCAAAGATGAACGACCCAAACTACCACCTAACATCAGGGCCTGACATAAATCCAACACGAAGGTTAAAAATGAAGTCCACGTTTCAGTATCCACATTTTTGAAAAATTTAATTACACTTAAACATTTGCAGCAATTTTGAAGGCAATTGAGTTGACAAGTAAACTTGATGTCCACAAAACATATATGCTCTCTCTGAAACTACAGTGTACTAAAATATCCATGTGCTACATGCGGGGAACAGGCTAAGCAGTATATACCACGGCAGTTCCTGCTAACGCAACCAATGCCGAAAGAAAGTTGAATGCCAGGGCCTCAAATACACTGAAGCCAGATTTCACCAAGATTCCAAAGTCCCCAACCTGGTCCCTCAAAAAAGAAATATTCAGACCTTCTGAATGTCATAAGTTGGCAACCCAACAAACAACCTCACTGACACAGATTGCGGATTGGAACAACTCAAATATAAAACACGTACTTAACACAAGTAGCAGTGTAGCACAAGAGCGGAAAATCGGATCATAAAAGTCATTGCCACATCGGATATCAATAAGAATCTACACGGCATGATAATTCCATACTAATCATGAAGAACAATGAAGATTGTGAACTTTTGAAATCTGGAGCAAGCCTAATGAATCAAAATACGCTTGACACCAATTAATATCTGAGAAAGAGAAGACCTCCTGAGGAAGCTCATGCGCCAGCAGAAACAAAGTCCGTGACCAGCCGCCCACTGTGCCATACAGCAAGAAAGCACTCCCAAGGGCCATGCCATCTGTAAAGTTATGCTGTAACACCGAACCCCCAAAAGATTAGCAAGTAACACGATCAAAAGACCTTCAAGTCGTCTATCTAAAACCACAAAACCCGAGTCCAGTTTTTTGTACATAATTTAAAAAGCAAAGGCTCCTTCGAGGCAGCATAAACCCTATCAAGCAATGACATATAAGGTAACACATACTTACCACTGCGTCAGAGAAGAGGTTCAAGTAGCCTATAACGAATGCCCCACTTGCCTCCACCTGCTGTACCAGAGCGGTAGATACGACGTTGCCAACTGAAGCTGTGTCTTTCTTCTTACCACGTTTCCTCTGTTACCGTATGAGATTTGACAAGGAAAGTGCAAAAAACGCTTTTAAGGAAAACACATTACATATGAAACTGGTGCCTACATAATAGAATTGTAAAATTACTGTTGCTTGCATAATACGCCAAAAGACACGATGTAAGATAACTACCATCATCAATGGGGTGTGCCTCAAACGTAGTTTCTCATTTACACTAGCTATCTATACTCTTCAGATCTCAAAAAGTAACCACCTTAAATTAAGTGAATCGCAATAAAATTAACCAGGTCAAGAAAAATGACCTAAATATCAACAATCATATAGAGCACATGTCCACTTTGAGATAGCAAATGACCTAAACTTACGCAACAAGACAATACCTTTTTGAGGTCTGAGCTCATAGTTTCCAAGGAACTTGATTCCTTGTTTTCAAGTGTTACCAGTTCTTCAACTGCTGCAATCTTCTCGGGAGTCTCCAATTTTTTGGCCTTATTTTTTTTCTTTCGATGTTGATGGCCTCGTCCACGCTGACCACTGTTGCTGGATAGTTCTTCATACCGTCTTACGATCTTCTCGACAATGAAGAAGAGGAGAATTCCACCTATAGTTCAGCCACGTATCAACTCAATACCTGTGATATACCTATCATGAATGCTGAGACATTACTCAATAACTTATACGCAGTCTACGATTACAAAACATTGCAAATATGAAGGTAATAATGTAATAAGTTGGTAAAATCACTTGTGAAGGCTTACCAAGTACAGCAAGGCCAATCGATAAGTCTTGCAGTGAGTGTGCATGACCTTGGCCTGCAGATAATATGTGGTCATGCCCATGCGCATGGGGGTGAGAATGATCATGATCATGATGACGGACGTCTTGTGAATGTGGAGTCTCAGAGTTTCCTGTAGCCACGACAAAAGCCCCATACTAAGGAGTTGTGGATTATATATCACGTGCTCAACTTAGTTCCTAAGTTCCAAGGATTTGGAGCAAGGAACAATTTCTTCTCCATGTGTATAGTTTGAACTCTATTATTCGTTAGACAAGAGATGTCTATCTGATCAACATCATCCATGACTTTTTATACGCTAGAAAGCAAAAAGCATTCTACACTCGAGCAAGTAACTACCAAATGCGTGTGGAAGTTGATGAAGAAAAGCATCTCCTAACATCGCACCAGCCTGCACGACGTAACCACCATAAATGTCAATTTTATCTTCGTTGTGAATAGTATGGACGATATTGCCTACATAGCCCGATCTATCGATTGCATTGCAATAATGCAGTGTAAACCGTAATCAATTTGCAGCAATTAGAACCAAGCCACAAATCACACCTGACAAAATGCCACAAAACTATGAGGTGTTCAGAGAACGCTGATATTCAAAGGTTATGTTCGGATAATACTGAAATGATTGAATCGTAAGATGTCAATCTTTACCAAGCAAAAATACACCAACAAAGAGACAGTAACCCTTGCACAACTTACCCCAAAAGAAGCCAAGGTATTGACTACTGTCTCTGAAGGCTTGCCATTTGCTGCATCAAGCACAAGTATCAGCTCAGCTTTGCAATGCGGTGAATTGAATCCGTGACACAATGTTCCATGTCGTAGTAGTTCAAAATAACTTCAAAGCACACGAAGTGTACACGTTGCAATTGCAAAGCGCATCTTAGAGTCAAAACTTTTCAATATATTAGATTAGTTCAAAATCCATTGGGAATCAAGGACTCTGAGAGAGACTTACAGACAATGCAAGGGAGAAGCACTAGGCAGATAAGAGAGGCCAGGCTCACCAGCAGTGAACAACCCATTGCTCGCAACCAAACGCCTTCTCACATGCACACACATGCACACAGGTCCTCATCAAATATATTGTAACAAAGTTTTCCTTCGAGAATAGCTTGAAGTACAGCTTGAGTAGTCTGGTTAATGATATTCAGCACAACGACAACGATCGTCATGTACTTCAGCATAAAACTACAACGTAATAGCCACCCAATGTCCAATTCTCTAATTATTGGTCGAAGATTTAGGCCCACAGGACCTGTAAGATATATCAGTGAAGGTCTATTTGCAGGCATTATCACTTCCTGCAATTACCATAAAACTGAACTTGATTCAAATACTCACTAATAGCAGTGAGAACATGTAGACCTTTTAGAATAATAATATATGCAATGAAACTAGATAGAAGCTGCCCCTCGGTCACATTTAAAATCAACAAGCAGAATAGGGATAGGAAGAAGGAATTAGTTTAACCCTAAACCCTCATTTTTTGAGCCAAAACTCATGGATAGGAATGGCCTTTCAAACAGTTGAACTTCCACCACAACAGTGCAGTGACTTTCGCCATACAACAATGCTGTACCTTTTGCGTGTGGACAATTCAGACATACAATTCAGGCATTCACAGTTTTTGTAGTGCCCATCTGAAGACAAATTCTTGAGTAATGAATGCTTGTAATGCTCGTCATCGTCGAACGGACGCAGTGCAATTCTTCTTCGGAACTCAATCCATCATCGTACAATAGGAAAACGAAGATTCCACTGCAAAAAATTGGAAGCTAAAACGATCGCAGAGAAAAAAACGAACCTAGCTCCGGACCGCGCGATAGACTTTGATGCTCAGCGCTTGGGTACTTCTGTCCCTCGAAACCATATTGGAGCAAATCATCCTCCTCTGCAATCTCTTCTGGCAGAATAAATTTCGTTTTCTTGAAGCTCTTCCTGTGCTTGTCCCGGTGGCTGTGATCGCCGTGATCTTGGTCGTTATGAAGAGCATCGCTTAGTCTAGAGAAGCCAGCATCGACATGTGCATCTCCATGGTCATGATCGTGCTGGCGGTGTCCAGGTCCGTGATCACGATCGCCGTGCTTGTTTCTGTCTCCAATTTCTCCATGCTCGACAATAGCCTCGTGACTATGATCATTTTCCAGCTGCGGCTCCGGCTCCTCCGCGTCTACACTGCGCTTCTTTTTCTGCCTATCCCGCACAAATTGATCCAAGAGATTGATAGCATCGTCGCCTTGAGCACCATCCGCACTCCACTCAGCGCCATCCTTGTCATTCAAAAACTTCAATGTTGACTCCAGCTGGATAAACCTCTTCTGCACTAAAGCATCCACCACTCCACCGGCATCGGCCTCTTCCTCCTCCTCTTCTTTTGCAATTTCCATAATTCCCTCCGTCTCTGTCTCCGTCTCATCCTCACCATTCAAGCTCTCCAACTTCTCCGCCACCTTCTGCTGCACCTCACGAATGTGAGCGAACAATTGACTCGTTGCATCCACCTTCGGCACCTCATCCTCCGCTCCAACAGGCTCCGCCACTCCGAACGGTCCAACCAAATCCGGCTCCTCGACCTCCCCCTCCCCGTGCGCGGTTTTCGCCAGTCGCTGAATCTCCCGAATGTGAGCCGCCAAAGCGGGCATGGAAGCGTGGACGTCGGCGATCGCAGCGCAGGGAAATAGAGCAAGCACTGCGAGGAGAAGCAGGGCCTTCACAGCCATGGCCACCGTCAACTTCCTCGCCGTCGCCATAGCCAAGGGCACAAGCTCCCTGTGGTCGTAAAACCGCACACTCTCATCAATATATCAGTAGATTCACTATTCTACAATTTTGATCAAGAAGCCTCATGTTTTAGTAGCAAGTTTGTCATAAGGAGACTTTCTTTTGTTTGATTTTACATAAATTTTGACAACAAAAAGCAACGTTCTTCATTGACGAAGATGGACGAACTTTATCAAGTTCCATACACATTGCGAAGTGCTTCAGTGTTCGGGAGTCAAAGCACATGGTTCCAAGCTTATGCAGTATGTGGTTTGCTGGAAGTACTCAGATAGTCCTTTCCATGAACTTGTCTGGAATGAAAATATTGACTCCCATGACATTGTTTACCAATGAGGTAGAGGCCCTTTTCCATCTTTGAAAATGGGACCTGTACAGGGAACAAAATTGTGTTACACAGTACTCGTCTTGAGCCAATCCTTGAATTAACGGATAAGTCCCTCCCAAGCATCTAGCAAAGCATAATATCTTTCCAGCATGGGGAGGATCATTGCCTGGTTATACAATGTTATATATCAACTCAAATGTGAGTTGTCTACAAAAAGCTAGGGAAATAGATTTAGGCTTGTTTTTCTCAATGGGGTAGTCACACCTTCTTCATTGCATGACCATTCTCTGTAGAATGGGGACATTGGCAATATTGACTCTGGTAAATTAAGAATTCGAGGCTAGTATAATTGGAAGTGCATCATAAATTTAGATGAACCTGGTACAAAAGAAATATGGATTTAGACACTAGATGACCAAAACATAACTCTTTTGCAAGTATATTATTATAAAGTGCTTAACCCCTAAACGTTCAAACAATATTTTTTGGCAACATAGCAATTTTGGGCAGCTCACTACAGACAAAGTTTTTATTTATTTTCTTTGGAAATTTCACACAATATGGGGACGAGGAGTAGATTCAAGGCCCAACAATTTTCATAACTTTTGACTACATGGTTCAAAAGTTATTGCATGATATGTAATTTTCAATGTTTGGCAAGCAACACGGGCAAAAAAAAAACTTCTTTGAAAATCACTTTTTAAAAAATTTGAAATTTGAAATTGATTCTCTAGATTTTTATATATGTGTTAAGCTTTGAATCATTCCATTTTGATTAATGAGATGAAAGTTACGAGGAATTTTAGTTTGGGTTAGTTTGTGGGTAGTTATGGAATCTCTACTCTATAATAAACTTTGGAGTCCTTTATTTAATTCAATTTTAAATATTTTTGGAAAAAAATAAAAGCATTAGGTGTATTACAACCATTGGGATTGAAATTCTTCAATTCTATGAATAAATTATTAACAATTTAGTATTTTTAATCATTCTTTACTTCTTTCTACTTACTATTTTTTTCCTATATGTTGTAAAATTCTAGATGATCTAAAATTTTTCAAGCATGTAGCGAACTTGACTTGAGGAATGAATCCAAAAATTAACCACCATTTTGGACATGTTTTCCTACAAATGTGACCTTTTGAAGTGCAGCTGCCCATATTTTCACAGGGTCAAAAAAAGGATTTTTGTCACTTCAAATGTTAATATCTCGCAATCTACACGGTGGAAAATTCTGAAATTTTTTCTTCATCTTCTCTAATTATTTGCTAAATTTCAAAACTCAAATAAAATGAAGCTATATTGAGTTTATGCTTTGTTGTGGTCAATCTTCCTTGTTTGTTCACAAAACAAATTAAGAAAGGCTCCAATACCTTTGGAAGGCTATAAAATTGTAAGAATGCAACTAATTTAATGGGATATATTTCACTTTTTTCTCATGCAACTTTCAAAATTAGATGAATTTACCCTAAACTTCCAACTTCCAAATGTTTGAATTGATTAATTGTTGAATTAGTAGGGGTGCAATTAGTTTGGATTGGTAGAATGGACTCTATTCATTAGTAATTGTATTTACTTATTGAAGGTCAAAGGAAATATACAAGGTGAATTTTTGAGGTGGACTTAATCATGAAATGCATGAGAAGATAGTTTGTATCTTTTGGATGATATCAAAGAGGCATATAAGATAGAAAAAACATTTTTTCAACCTTTTGGGGGAAGGTGCTTAGATGAATTTTTAGTGAATGAAATTGGATATTCCCTCATTGTGATATATTTTGAATTTTCTACAAGAAAAATGTTCAATCCATGATCACCATGTAGTGCATTTTGGCAACTTCAACTTCTTTGTTCTTAATATGAATTTAAACCACAAAATTGCCCTTTTTAGGCCCAACTAATGTAATGAACTTAACAAGGTCTAATTTCCACTTCAATTTGAGAAGAAACTTTTCTCTATGATATTTCACACTATTGTATACACACATGGAGAAAACTTCATATAATTTGAGCACATTTTATTTTTTATAAGAATTTTTGTTTCTTTTCCCTTAGAAGTTCATAGTGATTTCAAATTTTCACCAAAAAAAATCTGAAAAGTGTTTTTACATCTCTTAAAAATAATTAGCATCAACAGTGACAAAATGAGAAGAAACAGTGGTGAACTCCGTGGGTTCAGGGTACCAAATGGACCGTCCTGTTGAAGGGCTGCACGGAATCAAGTTTCACGGTGGAAGGATCCACCCAAAACAGGCCCGGCGCGGTCGTGGGTCGTCATCTCCCTTCTTGCGAACTGGCACCTCTGCGATGGTGTTGAACGCTCTCCGTTGCTGGGATTCCTGTGAAACTTTTCGGACCGGAGCTTCGTGGTCGCGAGGGGAGGACGGGGTAAGGAAGCCGAGCTCTGGTGGGGTGGCAGAGGGTTGCAGGAACCATGGGGAGCGTCGCGGAGTCGCTGGAAGGGGCGCCCATCACCACCTCCGCCGTGTTGATGTCCTCGTCGAAGCACATCGGGTCCAAGTGTGGCGCGCAGAACAGAGCGTTTCTGGATTGCAAGAGGAGCGATCCCAACCCCGAGAAGTGCTTGCAGCAGGGTCAGGACGTGACCCGATGCGTCATCTCCTTGTAAGTTCCTAATTGTCGAAACCCTAATTCCTTGTTTTCAAAGGGTTGTTCATGATGCGATAGTGGTTTCGGAGGACTTTATAGCCAGGACAGGTGAAGCTGATTGTGAATTCTTCACGTAGCGTGGGTTCTGGCTCGGGGAGTGTTGGCATTGTGCATGAGAGGACGATTCTCAGGGAATGGCGGATATGGCAGGTTGAGGGAGCTGAATACCAAGTGCCCGAAGGCCATGGAATCGTACACGAAGTGCATGGACTATTATAGCAACGAGTTTGAGCTTTGCCGTAAGGAGCAACGGGAATTCGAAGCGACCTGCCCCCTGTAGTCACCCATTGCGTTTGTAGGTTTTGGCGGAGTCGTTCCGTCCGCCTGATTTCTTAGGGCGGATCAGTTACGTTGATATGTTTGGTAGGCAAGGCTGAAGAGCTGTGCGAATTGATATTGCTCGTGAGGCGGAGATGCAAGAGGCCCTCTGCTATTGAACTCTCGCTGATTTATGATTATGGCATTTACTTGTTCCGTCGATGAATTTTTAGTTTCAACGAGAGTGGATTGTTCACAAAAGGCATGATTGTGCTGGAATAATGGTAGCTGATGAGGCATACTTTGGAGCATGTTCTTCGTTCTCAGTGGACTCTTTGTTCTACATTTGGGTACGCGGGGTGCGTGTCGAGCAGATGAATTTGTCATTCATTGGAACGAAATGGAACAGGGTCCGGTGTTGGACTTGATGTGGTGTGCATTCCGAGGTGAATGCAGTTCAACCCACCGAAGGTCGCCTGCATAGTGGCCCCCCGCATGTGTCAATTAACTTAGATTTTGTGACCAGAGTTCAGAATCTCATTCGCCAGGGGTCTACCCTTGGTACCTTTTGACTGTGGGTAGTTAGTTGTATTCACAGTTTGAGGACTGGAAATGTCATCAAGTTTGGTTACATTGCAGAAGTACCCGTGTTTCTGGATGCTACGTTATGTACTTTGAGAATTTTTATTTAACCATGATGAGGAATTGTAGTTTGAGTATCAGCAAGAACTGTAGATGCAATTATAACTCGTGTGCTACACAGCAATCGCTTAAAAAATCTTTGATGCTACTTCATTCTATCTGTTAATAAATGATTATATCTATTTGGAGGTATTGCAAGTTTGTTTGGAGGGTCTATGAGATCCCGTTCAGACAAATTATATCTGCAGCAACAAAAGTCAGAAATTAGATAGTCATGAGTTTTGGACTAGGGTTGAGCATGTAATGACGAAATGCACCCGTTCTGAACACTTCACAAACTTGTATCCAAGTGCAATGTCCACAGTAGTTACATATTTCCAGCATTAGCCTGTTTGGCAGAGTTCCTAAAAGACTAAGAATGCATTATTTTAAAATGACCAATTTGACAGATCATATTGTGCAAAGAATAATAAAGATACAGCCGAATTTGATATCACTATAATGAATCAAGGACATTGCATGTATTGGTCACAAAATAAATCATATTGAAGAAAAGAAAACCTCCTCATGACCTACTTAACCCCTAAATGCCCAAGGCATCAAAATCTAGTGTTTGCAAAACTTTAAAGTTAAATAAAACCTAACCAAGTTGCTATTTTTAGTAGTTTATATTTTTGGAAAGTTCTTCTTGAAGTCTAGTTTTAGAATCAAAAATACAATTTTAAATAATTAATAGTGTTTTTTCTATTCAAGATTTTGTGCAAGGGTACCCATTGCAATCTTAACTTCCCATAGTGTAGAGAGCTCTTAGAAATGAACCTCAAATACATTAGATCTTGGAGAAAAAATCATATTCAAAATTCATTCAAAAAAATTATGGAGTAAATTTTGAGAAGCCATAAATTGATTAAAATATACATATTAGACCCTTTAACCTCATTTTTTTTGGTCACCAACTTTTTAGATTTGGCTTGTGAAAGAGGATTGAAAGACTTCACATCACTTTTGCAATTTTAACACCCTCATGGTCAAACATTATAATCTTTCACTCCATAAGTGATATTGTTGTATTTTCTTTTCCTATGAGATCTCTACCATGTCTAATTTGAATTTGTATGGTTACAATTCCAAAAAAATTGATACAACTTATCAAAATGTTGACATTTTGTTCAATTTACAGCAAATTCCAAGTAGCTCAAAACAAGCCTTGGGCATTTAGGGGTTAAATCTGACAAAAAAACAAACATGAGGTCCAATGTGGGTTAAGAGTTTATAAAATAAGAATGAATCCAATTTACAGCAGCAAGTCAAGGTCATCCAAGAAGTGCCTGCTCTAAGCAATTGATTTTCAACTAAGTGAATTAATCTCCCTATTTTGAAAAAATATACATCCCGGAGGTACCCTCTGTAGCCGAATTCATGCCTCGAAATGGTTCTAATGCCGTGACCAGGATACTCACTACTGTCCTGGATTCACATTCTGAGTTTACTGCATTACACTAAATACCAGGCAGTGCGGATAATCTACACCCTCGAACAAATATGATACAAAGAATGATACCTTAATCAGCAGGGCTTGGTTTTACAACAGTTGAACCTTCAACATAAATTCTTCGAGATAGGCGACTCACCCTATCAAGGCAATTTTGAGAACAGCAGAGATAAATACACGCCCCGTTTCGGAGCATCTGAGTCGCAAGGTCGTCGATCTCCATACAATCCCTAAGGCTCCACATCTTCGTCCAGTAGTATTGGCCTCGTCGTCTCCTCCACTGCAGCACCCTGGACGTCGTTTACAGCCGAATCCAGCAACTGTTGATCATAGAAAGCGATGTCCATTCCGGCATCCAGGAATTTCCAGAGCTCCACCGCGAAAGTCTCAGCATCCTCAAACACAAACGGTCGCACCGCAGCTGCGACTGCGCTGCACCAGTTCTTCCAGATCCCATTAGCATCCGGCCGAAACATGGAGTGTCGTGATCGCTTCTGCAGCGATTCGACAACCCCGACCACATGATGCGTCACCATGGCCACATCGTCGTCCTGCATCAACGCTTCCAGTTCCCGTCGTACCCAGCACGGCAACCACTTGTTGGCCTTCATCACAGTTCGCGCGGGATCCATATCTGTCGTAGGGGCTCCAGGCTTTTGATACACTGCCAAACGGCGTCGATGAGCTTCCAGGAGACGGAACTGCCGACCATCGGGGGCGAGCAAGAAATCGCGCTGAAACTTGTTTCCGGAAACTAAGTCGTGGACGATGGACGTGTAGTGCGTTTTACAAAGCGGACACTCGAGAGGAGGAACCGGGCGTTTGGAGTTGTTGCCGGTCTTGGCTGATGACGCCGTGAGTACCATCTCCGACCATTGTAGGATGCAGTGGTAGCAAAAGCGGTGGAAACATTGGTCCAGAAACGCTTCCCCTGTCACGGTTTCCAAGCAAATCGGACACGATTCCCCTCCTGCACCGCTCATTCCTGCCATCGCATGACCGTGACCACACTCAAAACCCTATAAAACACACCAACGCAGGCGAACCCCAATCCTTCCTACTCTAACAAAACACGAAACATCCACCTCGGGATCCGCCATTGATACTCCGTCAGCAAGCTTTCGAAACCATACTTAAGTTGCAGCTGAACCACAAACTGAAAACCCTAAAATTGGAGCTGGAGACTCTAGTGACTACAATCCAGACGCTACGAATGAGGAACATCGCTTCATGCGCAACACTGCCGGTAATCTGAGAGCAGAACCAGCTACACAACTGGTGATGACGAAGAGAAAGTGAGAAGGTTTAGGGTTTTATGCATTTTTGAGCGGATTTTAGCTTGATAAAAACGATGCAAAATTTTTAATAGGGGATATATTCTTCCATTTTCAGTGGATGAAATCTGAAATCAGTACAGTCATCCACTAAATTGCTACCAAATTTTCAGATGGTCTTGCTCTATTTTGGATGAATCTACACTTTTTTGGATAAATAAATGAATTTTCATCAATATATTGCAAGCTTCATCCATTTCTATGGATGTAAATAGTTTCATCATTTGAGTGAAGATTGCTCTCTACACTGCCCAAAATAAATGAAATAAAATCAATTGGTTTTAAAAACATAATTCATAGTTTGTGTATTAGTCAACCTTTGAATGATGCCAAGGTCTAAAAGTATCCTTTGAATGGTCAAAATAGCTTTTTGCATATTGAATGATGCTCATCCCATTTTTTGTGTGGAACTTTGTGATGCTATATCCACATCATTGAATTACATTCAAATCCTATTAGTTGCTTTTTGATTTTATATGGAATATGAAATAAATAATTGAAAAAAAATGGTACACGTGTACTATGCATTTTAATTTTTTGAATTGTTTTTCCTTGATACTCGATTTTGACATTCAAAATGGTTTCTTTTTCCTATTGAATAAAACTAACAAAATGAAGTTTTTGAAGTAAAGTTTCTACTTTGCTTGGGAATTTGAAAATTCCAAAAAATAAGTATTTTATTAAAGTTTGAAGTTGAGGATCTATAACCTCATTTCTAAACTTAAAGTGACAAAAAAAATTTATTCTATACTTTGATGTACTTCTACTCTAGAATTTTGAAAATTTTGAAACATTTATTATTTTTTTATGACATATATTAGACATGTGAATTCATATCTCAAAAATAAAATAAAAAATTCATTCTTAAATAGTGAAGAAATTGAAGAAACAAAGTGGGAGATTTTCAAGTTGACTACATAGTCATAGGCTCCGTCCTTTCTATTTGTAAAGTTTAACTCTTGAAAGGACAAGACCTTTCACTAAGGTGCTTTGCCAAAAAAAACTGATTTTTAGCCCAATAGGTGCATTCTTCAATTCTACAACTAGTTCTACAATAATCTTGAGAATCATCAATCGAATGTTTTTTAGCCTCAATGTCCTTCTAAGGTTAACTTTTAAGTTCGTAAAGAAGACAAGGTTTACAAATATACAATGAATGACTTTCAAAGAATTGATGAAATAATGAACGCACTTTGGATGGTACTTTATGATCATGGGGATGTCTCCATCCAAGGGTAAAACATGATTATTTTTTTGAATATTAGCACATTTTTGTTATATCTTTGTATAAATATATCACTCATCTCAATCAATCTATCAAATTGGTGATGGAAAGGAAGTTATCTTTTGAAGATTCAAATATCACTTTAGATGAATTTGAAGCTATTTTGACAAAACATTGCCTACAAGCACAATGGTTTTCATTTTTTTATAACCAAAATTTGGGGAGGATGTCTTCTTAAAACACAAATTAAATGATGGTTGAGTTATTTGTAAAGTCCCCCCTACTTTGGGCATGACTTTTTTTGAAGTTGAAAAGGCAACTATAGTTGAAGCATCAAACTTTTTTGTAAGATACTTATGTCACACGACTTCAAAAGTGAGGACCAAAATTTTTTAGGCACCATTTTGATGGAAAAATAAGTTTCATACCCACTTTTATTTCGACTTTTTTAACTCAACCGGCTTTTTCACAAAACTCATGGGTTTAAACCCCGGTTTTGGGTACTTTACGAATAACTTTGGTGTTCTCCAAAAATTTTACATAAAAATTGTAAAATTGTAATTGCATCTAATAGTGACCATTTTTTAAAATTTGACACTTGCAAATTTTTGCCTAAAATGTACAACCTTAATTCATGTAAGCATGTAGTAGATCATGGATACCATCTTTTTTTAAGTACTATTTATATGGTGTCTAAAAATGCATGAAAGAAAATGTGGAATCCTATTTTGACTTTCAACAAGATCCAAGAGAAATGATCTTAGTTAATTTAACCCCTAAAAGATGAGCCTTTGAGTACTTATTTAAACTTTTAATCTTCTACTTTTTACCCTTCCATTTTACAACTATACAAATGAATTTCATATTTTGATTTAAAAAAAATAAAATAATATGTTTTCTATAATTCACGGGATAATCCATAAGAAGTTTAGACGTTTTTTTGAAATTTTGAAATTATTATGAATTCTTGAATAAAAAGTAATAAATTCATTTCAAATAAAAAATATGGTTGAAAAATCCGAAAAATCTAGGAGCATTTTATAGTGTAGAACGTTCAAGTGTAGACCAAATTTATGTGCCATTCTATAATTAAAAATAAATAGATCATGATTATTCAACAATCAAGTTCAACCTATCCACTCCAACTTTATATGGTTAAAAGTAGTAATCATACTTAAATTGTTTATTTAAATGAATCGAGGTTTAGTTGCTTGATCAATTATGGCCTCCAAAAATTTAAATCTTGGTGTCACTTATATTACCTTTTGGGGACTTTACAAGGAATTATTATTTAAATTGATTATTTAAATGAATCGAGGTATAGTTGCTTGATCAATTATGACCTCCTAAAAATTAAGTCTTGGTGTCACTTATATTCCTTTTGGGGGACTTTACAAGGGATTTAAGTTGAAAGATTCTTAATCCCTAAGCGCTTAATCAATCCACTAGGTGGGTAATGGATGTTGTAAAAAATGAACTTCATCCAAGTAATATTATTCATTGAAGAAGCTTCAAGAAAAATCATCACATTAATGAAAAAAGAAAGAAAGTTCTATATGTATCAATGATATAAATAGGGGAAGTCATAGAAGGGGGGTCACATTCAAAAACTTATTGACCCCCTGAAAGCAATACACGATTTTTGAGTTCATTGGGAAACTGTGAATTCCCCGATGTTCTTGGACTGTGAGAACATTGTAGGACCAACAGTTTGACGTGGCAGAGAGATTGCCACATTGAATAATATAAATAAATATTTAAATATATAAAATATATAAAAAATACATAAAAAAAGAATATGTATTATTTTTGAATTTTTTATTTTATTTATTTATTATTAAATAATCTGACTGTCTGGCCATGGTTCACAACATGGGGAACCATGGTCAAACAATCTCTTAGAGGCCTTAGATCTCCTCTTATGTGGGTGATGATCAATGGTTCAAAGAACTCGTTGAATTTTCTTCTCCACTCAAAACAATGAAGACAAAAGTTCAACAAGTTCTCTGAATGCAATGTAACTCCCCCTAATATGTTGGGGGAGTTTCAATTATTTATTATAAATTTCAAAAGTAAAAGGAATCTTACTACCTTTAGGTTGAGCACTCGAAACCCAGTAGGGTAGGGATTGGAGTTATTTCTATCCTTACACTCAAGTTTTGGGACGCCGGTACAGGATCTGTGGTTATAGAGTGCAGGGGCTATGGGCGTGGCCCTTCGTCGTTGTCGTGGTCTTCGTTCCAAGGGCCGTCAATGCCAGCGGATGGATTGGCCGATCGCAATTGTAAACTGGCAATGCGACGAGCGCATGGGAAGAAAGTGAGTCCGATCCAGGAGCGCCCCTGTTTTCAGGGGTTTGCGACGTCTTCCTGGTCTGGGAATGTGTCTGTGTCGGCGATGCTGACTTTTTCCTTGCTTATTTAGGGTTCGAAGGCTGCGTGGGATCTTTTGGGGGTGAAGTTAGGGTTTCGCGTCATCCAATCGAACCGAAAAGTGGAGAGCAAGGAAAGGCGCGCGTGGGGTTGTAACGAACGAACGAACGAACGGTGCTGAGTGAGTGCCAGAGCGAGGCATGGCCGCGCTGCCGCCCTCGCCCGCGTCGTCCCTTCAGATTCCGTCGGGGTCCACCACAAGCGCGGGATCCAGCGGCGGAGCTACTGCGTCTTCCAAGCGCAAGCGACGGCTTCACGACCTGTCCACGGATGAGGTAGCTTAGTTGCAGCTTGCAACACGTCGCTGTGTAGGAATTGCGGGAGTTAGGTTTGAGGCTGTCGTTGTGGCCACTTTCGTTGCGCTCGTCTCTCTCTCTCTCTTCTACGTCGGGTTCTTCGCAGGGAATCATTCTCGACTGCTGTCGAGTGAGGTGGACTCATGTAGAAGATTAAATTACTGAAGGCTGTCATTGCACGCACTTCTGTTGTGACAGAGTGTCTTCATTCTTCTTCACATCTTAAGTTTTCAGCGAATGATTCTCTACCGGATTTAGGGTACCTGTAATGCTCGGTTGACTGGAATTGGTGTTAGCAAGGGGAGTTTCACTCAGTTTTGTGTTTCCTTTGGATTCTGGAACTGCGTAGATTAACGAAATCGTTGCGCTGAGGGGGAAACTTTCCCAAGCTGTGGTCGGGAAAAAATACGGAATCGAGCAAACGGAAGTGAGCGCTATCCAACGGATGCAGCGTGTTAAAACAGCTCGCTTGGTGGATGAGAACGAGAAGAAGGTTCGTTCCTGTACTCAAATTTTCTTAATGTTTCCTCGGTCAATGCTATTGTACCTTCTCTTCTTGCTTTGTCGTATTGCTGTGTGATGATAGGTTTCCTACACGTGACATGAAATTTTTGCAGCCAATGGTGGGAAGAGTTAAAGGGGTGGATGTTACTATCCCCATCGTATATGGCTCCATCGCCTTCTGGCTTGGAAAGAAGGCGGCTGAGTAAGTTTTCGCTTCCTCGCTTTGGTCTGTTGTTTGTGATGTGTGCTTGAAATCTGCTGTGGAGGATGAATTTTTACTCTCAAATTTTGTTCATGCAACCAGTATGGCAGAAGATAATCATTCTTTCCGTCACTTTTAAGCATTTTAACGAACTTGTAGGAGTGTTCTTTAGTTGGTAGATCAGTATAGAGCCCTGAAGAGGTCTTTGGGTAAAGCAACCAAATTTGTTGAGATAATTTTCTTACCACTGTGTATGAAATTCAAAGTGTGAGTTTGTTGACGAATACAAGTGACGAATACAATTTCCATTCAAAATCCAGTGGTCATGGACATTCAACGAAGGCGTGTCTACACTACATGCTAATAAATTCTCAAGTTTATCAGAAGAGATGAGTTGCTGTTGGTAACAGGTCTCAGTATAGGAGATGTTATCAGGTAGCTAACGGTTTTAGTATTCTCTCCTTGGGCCTTGCTTAGTTGTGGGTCTACTAGGCCACCATAATAGAAGTTTTGGTTCGTTTGAATGGAATTGACTGAATCAAGGAGTGATGATTGCAGAAGCACCCATAAATGGACAACATATGTTCGGAGCGCTAACAATGAAGACCTGAGTGTTCTGATCAAGAGGGTCGTCTTTCAGCTTCATCCCAGTTTTGAGAGGCCGACCAGAACAGTAGAAGCCGCTCCATTTGAGCTATCCGAGTCAGGATGGGGCGAATTTGAAATCGGCATCACCATCTATTTTCATCCAGACGTCGGAGAAAAACCTATGGAACTGTACGTCTTTTCTCCTTTGAATGTGCGCGCGCGCAGTTTAGGAAGTGTAGATCTTGCAGAAAGCACATCCAACGTCGTGTTTTTCAACAGTTGTGTACATTGTTTTGTGGGTTGCTTCGCACCCAAGTTTCGTTTTCGATTTGTGCTTTATTATTCTTACTCCCGTCAATCGTTTTCGCAATTTAGGTCTGACAGCATCTGAGGGAAGTGATCAGTATTTTCTGGATTCTGTGAATCCATATGTCGTTAATCCCTACGTGTCCAAGCTAGAAAAGGGAGTACCTTCAAAACATACCGGTGTTTATATTTTTTTAAATGCAGGGTATTACTTCCTTCTTTTTATTGGTACATTTTGTTACCTTCTTTTAAGGTTCCTAAGTGGTTTATTTCAACTTCTATCAATATGTAGGCGACACTTTTGGCTATTTGAGCACATAGGGGTTAAAGAAGGATTCTCTGGTTTTAGAAATTGGAGTAGGTATTTCAGGTGTTTCACCTAATAGTAAGCCTGTGACAACTTATGTTTTCTACCTATCTGGTGAACATGATTTTTATTATAACAGCTTGGATTTTGTTCCGTTGGATCTAACTGTCGAGAGCGAAACAAGCAGGTTTCACCATCTGAAATTGTACGCCGACGACGAGACAGCTCCGCAGACTACAAAAAAGCCTGTTGTGGTGGAGTCCTATGATGAGATAGTGCTATCAGAGCCTATGGAGGCATCTTTTGGTCGCTTACGGAACCATCCTGCTGTTCGAGTTCTGGGGAATCCAACTTCGCCACTTAATCTTCCAGGTATGCATCCTCTGCCTGGTCAGCTATCAATACTCATGACTGACGTTTTGGACCGATTCTGTTGTCTCTAAGTTGCAAATCATTCAGTTTGTAACATTAGTGTTATCGAGGTATTTCCTACTTAGAAACAGAGCGTATGTCCTGTATTTTATCAAGTATTATATTCCGCCAAAACCAAGTCTTTAGTTTTCTGGAGTCTACCATCCGACTACGAGATAACCGTTGATACTTGTTAATGCATCTGTATATCTACAATTAGAATTGACTTCGTTGTGCACTGGACTGGTGCAGTTGGAGAAAGCTCCTTAGAAAGGAAAGGAGGAGATACAAAAGACCATTCACTAGGACTGTGGTTTATGAAGCACTCAGAAGCCGAGGATTTGAGCTTACTCACAGCTGCACGCCAGCAGGTTCGTCTGTTACAAAAATTTGAAGTACTCTTGTTCTGCAGTTTCTAATTCAGCAACAATTTGAACGTCGTTTAACATTTTTCAATTCTTTGTATATGTGCGTACAGCTTAAGAACAGAGTCTTTAAAAAGAGAACCAGAAACAACTCATTTCCTTCACTCCTAAAAGCCCATGGGGTTCAGACAAAACACAAATGTGTTATAGAATATAAGTTCTAAAACTTTTTTGAAGTTTGCATCAAAGAAGATAATGTGAAGCATGAAAAGTAGAAAGTATCCTAATGGTCAAAATTATAAAAAAATATTTTTGGATTCTCTTTAAATGAATTTTGAATATATAACTTCAAAAATTCACCAAAAATACAATTACTATCTTTGGCATTTGAATTTTTTTTCGATTGGTCAAAATTATGTTTTTTATTGATTTGTGAAAAAATGCATAACATCAAACACTTTCCCAAAATAGTAAGTTTTTTAACGCCAATTCTTATAATTTTGTTTGACCGTAACGATCTGAGTTTTGAATAAAAATATTGAAAGACAATCCAATCTTTTTGAAAATTGAAAAAAAAAAATTTGAAAAAAGTTTTTTTCTGCCCGAAAATGCTGCCCAAAAATGGTCGCTCGAGCGCTTAGGGGTTAATAAAAAACTCAATCGAGAGATGCAACCTGCGAGAGCTCTACTGCTGAAGTTTTATTTTGCTGCGAGCACAGCGTCACCTTATCGCAAGTGCACGTTATTATATTTCTCTATTTTCTCATTCAAGGATACGGACATTCTCGACCTGGTGAATGACGATTAGTGACCAGAAGTGGTTGTAACAAATTCGTGTTTTTGTTTCCTATCACAGGTCTGGGCAACAGCTACGAAGTTGAAGAAAGACCTGGGTGCAATAGAGAATGAAATTCTACATATAAAAGCCACTAACCGTTAACATGTACATAAATGTGCACTTTTGACCAAGCTGTTTATATCCTGGCGGTGCATTTTCTTCCCAGATATTCAGGTAATATCTCTGGTTTGCACTGCGAAGTTCCAAGTTCCTAGTCTATTCAAATATCGTGGATTAATTTGGTGGATTGTGGGTCGTGTTGGTTTTGGTTTGCATGTCTGCTCAATAAACTATTTTTTAATTTTGATTCTGCACGTAAATGAGTGTACTTATTGCAAGGCTCTTCTCTTGCATCAATTTGCCCTTTTGGCTCTTTCTTGCTCACAAAGTTGTTTCTTCTTGGAAATACCGAGGCAGACGTACTGTGGATATGATCTTGACAGTGTTCGACTTTGTGCAGGGAGTAGAGGCATTGAGATATCGGACACCAAATGAGCTTCATCAAAGTAGTTTCACTATTTTTCTTGAGAGCGAACATGCTATCTTCCTAGTTTATTGTGGGTGGCTTGCCCATTTGCTTCCTTAAATGACTTGGCAACCAGAATCTGGTCGCGTTCAAAGTCCCTGTAAATACCTCAAAACTAGGATTTTTACCTCGATTTTAAGGAAGATATTGTGCATGTATGTGAATTGTACATATGGAAAAGAAATTCAAGTCATTTGGATTATTTTGAAGCGACTTATTTTTGAGTGGATGTTTCAACATTATTACTCTTTGCTGTTTCTCCTTAATACGTAAGGTGGGCATACCCTTCTGGTATACCGCCCGTATTTGGAGACCACTGAACGAGTGGTGTTCAAAGCCCGTGACCCAATTTTAACAATTTCTTTTTCTTACATGAACACTAATTTTTAGAAGTTATTGATGGGAGATGAAGAGTTCTTTGAGGCAACCAATGAGAGTTGAAGCATTTTGCATTTCAAGGTTGTTCTTTAACCCTTAAAGGATGGGTTGGTCACCATGGAATTCATCCTTTTTGGTAGTGAATCATTTGTTTGAAAAAGAAAAAGCACTCATTGGAGGTAAAATTATTGTGCAAGACCTTCCTTTTCTACAGAAAATTCTGAGAATAAACATTTGTGTTGTTGTCTTACATGGACAACAAACATTTATGGCACATACATCTAAGGATTAAGGGAAGTCTAGTGTCAATAGTAGTTGATCTTACTACCTCCACTTTGAAAATTTGTAGTAGTTTTCTCACATGGTCTCTAAAAATTCTCAAACCAATTGCACTCACTTCTACTTTCATTTACCAAAATCTTTTTTTCCCAATTTGTATTTGGAGATGCTGGATCTCAAAAAAGTAAGTATGGATACCTTGAAGATTGAATGATTGGAGATAGTTGGATGATTGGAGATCTCAATCGAACATACTATACCAAATCTCAGAAAATCGAATCTCTAGTTTTAGTCAATTATTCTAATTATTTTGGATGGTCGGAGATCTAAAATCCAAGTTCAAGATGATGAATAGATTGCTCCCAAACAGCATTTCGTCCAAATAAGTTCTTATTCATAATGGTATTCAAAAGACCAATTTGATGCCATTGAGGTAAATAATATATTTGCAAAAGATATAAGCAAGGAAGGAAGAATGTTGTTTTTGTTGCTGTAGCGTTGTGTTGCAGATACTAGTCACCCAGTACCCTTTTGCTTCAGTGCAGACTTTGAAGACAGGCAGGCAGGACGCACTGCTGGTTGTATAAATTGACAAAGAAATTGCCCAAATAACCTCATAATAGGAGGTGAACTTTCTACCGTGTTCCAGATTGATCCTAAAAGTATTCTTAAACTGAGTTTCACTATTAGGGGATGTCTCACCTTGCGATCCCTGCTCCACGATTTGCAAGTTTGCTACCAAATTTGGCCCAACACGATCCTTCTTTCACCACAGTACTAGCCCCATTGTAGAGTTTTCAAACGCATTTCTGACTCGCACTATTGAGAAATTCTGGCTAGAATGGGTGCCATAATGGCAATCAATCCACTCGGGTTGTCCATGTGAAGCCAATGTCCTGCATTCTCAAGCGTATGGAAGGAGACATTGTCTGGTTTCTTTGCTTCTGCCTCTTTCAATCGTGCCATTATGTCGGGTGTCCAGCGGTCGCTTTTTGCAGCACGCACGACTTCAATGTGCATTCCCTTCGGCGGTTGCTCCAATACAGACCAATAATCAGTTTCCCTGCCAGTAAAACGAAACATCATGGCCAAATTATGTTCATAAGATTCACTCATAAGACCACACCATCACTTTTTGGCTGTTGCCAGATGCAAAAACGTACAAAACCTTTTTCAAAACCACATATAAAGAACAATTTCTCCATTAGACCCATCTTGGTACACCAGAGAAACCTAACCAGAGACAAACCTAATTAGCTGATGTCCTCGTTAGAAGCAGTTAATTGCAGGTGTCTGCCCCATATAGAAATATGTAATTTTCATATATCTCTTTCACATAATAAATATAATCTTCAGGACAACCCTTAGTATAATCCTCACTGCTTGAAAATTTGAAATTCCTGTTCAACAACCGTAGAATGTCATAGCTATAAGAAATCCTTCTTTAAAATGAGGGGTCAAAATTGAACATGCCACTATTGCTTTTAAAGTGTCTTAATTCATTAGAGGCTAGAACTTCTCATTTTTGCTCAGTCTCTACCCTTGGGTAAGAACAACAAAGGACGAGTCAGGTGCGCAAGTGCGTTCTAATAGAACCTGTATGAATTAAACATATCGTACGCTCCATCCACGTTAAAGATCCAGTCCATTTCCTCTGTCGTAGAACTAGCGCGCTTCAAATTGCTTCCCAACCAGTCTGCGAGTCCTTTTGAAAAACCTTTTTCGACAAAATAGTTCGCAAGCCATCTGCCCTTGCAACCAAGAGTAGAAGGGAAAAGAAAGGAAAACACAGGCGATCAGGAACAATCTCACTACATACATCCATACATCTACATAATTTGAGGATACACTCAACCGATTCTAATGACACTGCCTCAAGGGGCACAAATGGGTTTCCAAATGCACTCTCGCATGTCTTCATAACTTGACAGGCGGAAATTGTCTACACAGATGTGCACACAACACGACAGATTTTGGGGATAATTACATAGAGGATGAGCAATAACAGAGTACTTTAATAAAAAGAGTTCAGTGCTAGACGTACCTGCGAGAGGGAATAGGCTTAGGCAAGCTCTTCAAGATAGCCAGCACACGCTCCACCTCACCATCTGAATTCTCCATTGGCACCTCGCCTGGCACCGAATCCAGAACCCAAAGCTGTTGACACGTTTCAATTAATTGTACTCACCCATGCAACTCCAACTCTCACCATCCTAAATGATCTCATCTACTACCCTCCACTCTAGAATTTTCATATAAAAAAGAACCACACTAGATATGCATAGCAGGTACAAGATGAAAATTTCCCCAAGTCCTAACCTGATAGTCACGAAGGTGGAGGATACTAAAACCGTAGGGGGACTAATCCAGTCTCCTACACTGAGCCTGTTACCAACATCAATTCATCTCTTCCAATACTCTTGGTTGCACGTACAACCACATGTTGTAAGCATAACTTTGACAAAATCTCCCCGAACCCCTGATCTTTTAATAGAAATGGGGTTGTTCACTACCCCTTGCAACAATGATCTCTCCAGTCAGTCCAGTGAGCTCTACTGAGTGATATCCCAATGAAATCACACGCCATCATTTTGGTCAAATGTTTAGAAGTGACGCTAATAGCATCCTCTACCTCAAATTAAAGTGATGAATGTTTACCTGCTTAGGAGGTTTCAAAGCTCCATAGGCACCCGTGGCAGCTTTCTTCGCAAATTCAAGCGCCACTTTGCCTCCGAGGGAATGAGAAATCATTGCGTCGGGCGAATCCCAGCCCTCGCCATGAATGAGGTCCGCCACATCCGTCGCAGAAGCAGGAATGTCGTGCGGGGGTTTCAGATTGGACAGGCTGGCGGAGTTCCCATGATTTCTAAGATCAATCAAAACCATGCGCCATCCTGAGAACCCGACACCCAAAATCTTCTCACATCATAATGGTCAGAAAACAGCCACACAACAGCATCAATACCCATAATGAAATGCTTATACTCCCTCCGTCCCAGTCCTGAATTACTTGATTTTAGGGTTGAAGATGATTATTTTTGCTTTGTTGTTAACTAATGAAATGAAGCACACGAAGTCTAGTTTATTATCCACTTTGCAGATCAGAAATTTCTAGAAATTGAATTTTTTATAGCAATCTGAAGTTGATTGGATCATAGACCAAAAGAAATTGAACTTTTGAACGTTTCATTGAACTTTTCATTGAATCTATTGAATACCAAGCTATTCTCGTGCACTTCTTGTGCAGATCTAAACACATGGAGAAGGCAACATAGTTGCACAAGAAGTCTTCCTTCTCAACAAAGCCTATCCTTATTTATGTGTGACACTTTGTATCTATTGCAACCTCTCTGATCACAATTAATAGCCTCATCCACTTGTTTTGCACTTGAGATGACACATTGCACATTCACTATAGAATCTTTTGATCATAACATGCATTAAAAAATCGTTGATAAATCCTTAATGCTTTCATTACTATGAAAAATGAATAGTACTATGGGAAGGAGGGAGTACAATATAAGGACCAATCCCAACATCAAAATGACCATTTTCAGTATAAACCCCATTTGTACTTGCAATTTCACAACTTCTAAAATAACAAGAAGTTTCCGTTACACTCAGACCTCTTAAATCGGACCTTAGAATATCGCCACGGTATCATTGCCTGTAACACACTTGTCTCGCATTCAAACTAATTGACCTGTAATAGTACTATCTCCCCCAAAGTCAGATTAAGGCAGCTACTTCTGAGCCAGCGTAACAAATGTGATAATAAGGAGGAATTAGGTCTTAAAAGGTTCAAGGGTTTAGAGGCAAGGGATTTCCAACTGACCACCAAAACATCCCATATCCACGGGACACAACATGCTCACACTCCATATTATCACGCATTAGAGAGGTCGGAGAATGCACAATCCACGCAATTGGAGCCATTACTCACCCGAAGCTCCCGGCGTGGCCTCCACGACCGCATTCGCCAGTCGTTTGGACACGGTGCGCCAGTTCCTTCCCGAGCCCATGAGCCCGTGCACCACCAGAGCCGTCTTCATCTTGCCCGCGCCATTGCCTTTCACCTCGACTTCCTCGTACGCCAGCGTCGCCTGGCCACGCCTCGGCTGCTGGCCCAGCAGAAGGAGACGCCATGGTTGGCCTTGCTGCAGGATAGCTCGACCCTTCCTCATCACGCGCTCCATGGAAGGTGCTCCACAATCACTCTGCAATCACTCTTCCGCATCCCTTCGACAAGAGCGATGCCGAAACCCTAATGCAATTCCTTGGGCTAACTTCGTTCGTTTCCCCAGCGGACGATTCTCCCATTCTCGGCGAGCTTTCGTCGGGTCCCTTCACTGTCGTCGCTCCGTTGTGTGTACTCAAGTGAATTTCAATCAAGGTAACAACACCTAAAATTGACCTCTAAAGATTCTTGTCTTAAATGTACAACCTCTATTCATGAGAGCCTAGGGTCACAATTAGGTACACCTATTTTCAAAACTTTGAAAATTCATAGTTTATTCATACAATGTTTAAATAATACATTCTTAGAAAATTTAGAATCCCTTTTGGACTACCTAAAAGGCTCCACAAAAATCTTTTCAATAATAATGGGACCCATATTCAATTTCTTATTCAAACAAATTTAGGTATTACAACAATAGTGCAAGTGGTTGAATACTAGATGTGAAGACTAGTTTCAACCAAAAAAAGTGAAGAAATTGGATTTCAACATCAAATTTCTAGGTGTGAGAATTTGACATTTTCATGTTATCCTAAACAAATCACAAGATGACATATGAATGGTTGAACATTGAGAAATTAATTAGATATTTGAAAATTTAAAATTATTATTTACTATCATAGAGGATTCAAAAAAATGGATGCAATAGCAACCCCAATTGTAAGTTAATCAATAGATTAATTTTGATGGTGAATGAGGTTAATTTCATCAAAAATTTACAAATGCTATCCAAATCAGCATTTTCTTCATTTCATTTTATTATCTTTTAATAAATGTATGCCCATTTTTACAATTTTGATGATGATGAATTTTACATTTCCCAAAATACTACTATGGCGGTGTGGCCAGAGGTAACATGCACGGGAATTTATTGGAGTGCCTTCCTACAAAACTGGCACCAACATTTATGCAAATGTCAAAGAGACTCATCCTCCAACAATGAACTTAGGATGCACACCAATCATAGCATGCAAATGCTTCTCATTACATATAATACTTTTGCAATTACAGATAAACAAGAACACACTCAACACCCATCTAAGTCGAGGATGTTCATGAATTCACAACCGTCACTTATCAATTCCTCATCTCAGTGATGGCGACCCTTCTTAAAACCCTACTTGTTTTCAAGCTTCCTAAGCAAGAGCACAGTTAACAATCTATGGTGGGTGCTAGTGCGCTATTCGCCTTCCAAACTATGTACAACTACGAGGAGCATGCACCACGTCCACGGAACAAGGTGACCCTAATCTACAGACTTCTTGAAACCACAATCCAATGATACTGCTAGAGGTTTGCAAGTTTTGTTTCTTCAGTTTGCAACGACGAAGGCACTTGATGTACCAGTGAAGTGCTTGACAGATCCGAGGAAGTGTTTGTAAGCACCGAAATGTCGAATCCGGTAGACACCTGAAGAAGCCGTCTCGGGAACTGTCCACTCAATCTGGGCAAAGCTGTTGGTACTATACCTCAAGAGCCGACTCCATTTAAACTTGACACTCCAATCATCATCGTCATACGCAGATTCCCATTTGCCAGTGGAGTCCAGGAACTCCACCAGAGCGAAAGTTCCCTCAGTATGCAGATCATTGCGTGGGCATCCTGTGTAAAACACCACTGATACAGTTTCACCAACTCGATAGGTGGAATTTGTTGGCACATCCTCTTTGCAGTCGCCGAACGCAACACCAAACGGAGTCCGGTCTGCTACAATGCCAGGTAGAAATCCTAATTGTTTGTCAAGGAGATTCGGAGGTGAAGGTCCCGGTGCAACCTCTATCCCTTGCGCTAAAGCTGCGGCCAATTTCTTGAACTCCTGTATGTAGCCCTCAAGTGTGTAGGGCCCGAAAAGTGTTGAAGCACCCTGCATCGCAGAACGGCATACTAAGAACTCAATCGAGGGTGTAAATGGTCCCTAGATTTTACATCAATTTCAGACATGTCTGCACTCAATTGTGATATTATTGTCTCCAATGCAGCCAAATGAAAGCCTCATTTGCATTCAACAAAGCAAAAATGGTAGCATCAGTCAGTGTAATTTTTCATATGAAAGTGATAGTGAAGAACGTATCCTACTTCATGAAGTCCAGCTTGACCACTATCAGTGTTTTAGGAAGTGACCCCCCCAACACACTGCAATATTTAAGTATATATTTCGATCACTGCAGCAATTTACAACAATGTGATTACCCAAACAATAAGACATATTCTCTCATGAACCTGGGATTGTAGAAGCGCATCTTCTTCCTTTTAGATTGTGACAAGGAAAGAAGATGTCAGATGAATCACTCAAAGGTTCAATAATCTACAGTTTATCTTGTAGCAGACCAAGACCAGGGTAAGTAATAACCTCGTATCTCTGAATCTCATACTCTTCAAAGGTAGCAATGTACTGAGAGTAGTCACCCGCCAAGCCTGCAATGACAACTCGAGTATTGGAATTGAACTCCCCATTTCCGTTCTTCACTAGGGTATCCTTCACTGCTTTTCGTAGACGTCGACCAGCCATAGTTGTCATCTCTGAGGCAGACTTTACTTTCAGTACATTGATAAACGTTTACAATAATCAAGAATAATGAACTGTCACATCCAACTAGAAGCATAATGTGAACAGTTAAATGAACATCTCCGTGTTATCACATAAGAAAATACACACCTCCAGGTACAGATAAGATGATAAACTGTCCAATTCGAAGGATCTGGATGGGAAGCACTGATGGCTGCAAGAAAGAAATGACAACACGGGCATCAAACCCAGGTGACAACCTTTCAACCAATGAGAAACTCCAGATGGTGAGAAAATGGACCACCAAAGTTTAATTAGAAAAGTAGGGATGAGAGCACTGATATTTTGTAATTAATAGAAGAATATTAAGCTGAAGGTAAGTTTGAAACTGAGTATCTATGTCCAATGGATAACGTCTGCAGTGAACAAGCGTGATAAGAAAAGCATACCGCCCAGTCATATGGAGTGTTCATCTCGCCAGTGTCAATAAGAATAGGTTTTGGTTGCTGGCAGTCTATCTGCTTTTGGCCAGGCTTGTGCAGCGCTCCACCCACAAGTCTCCAGAACATATTACCCTACCAAGACAAAATACCGTTAGTACAGATTGTGCTCCATAATGTGATTCATGCTTTTTACACCAAATGTCGTTAGGCAAGAACCAAAGAAAGTGCTTGAACAATGTGAAAAACAATGATTCACAATAAATCTTTGGAGAAGGATTTTACCTGATCGTCACCTTGAGTGAAATCAAAAGCACCTGGTCCATCGGTAGTTCCAGCTGCAAAGCTGAACCCAACCGCCGGTGGACATGTTGTCACAACCTCTCCAGAGCTGAGTTTCACCGAAAGATTTGTCATGTCTACATAAGTTTGCCTAAATGCTATCTTCCCAAGAACCTGCTCTGTTGCAGCCTGGAACAAATTGATAGCTACATTTGATTGCTTTTCACCTATGATTCTTGTGCTCTCAAAATGGTCTTCAGGATATCTGCAGATACGAAATCATCTGGAAGTCAAAGATAGAGGTTAACAAGATAACTCGTGTCTGTTTGTCATTGATCGTTTCAATACTACAGACATGCAACACTTATTTGTTGATGCATATCCAAGTAGATGCATAGCAAGACACCTTGTAAGCACAAATTAAATCTTGAGTTTGACCCTTCATAACAACAACAGCCTCTGCCTCCAAAATGAATGCCTCAAGTTCTTTTGCTGATTAACTAAGTTTTTGCCATTCCTTGTTGCGACAGACACACGTCATCACAAAGGTGAGGCAACACAATGAGGACTAACCGAGACATCCTTAATCCTTGCTGTCAAACACAAGTGAATGCAAGTATATATGGTGATTAACTTACGCTGGGCCACGGCCAACACATAGCTCAGTCTTGCCATTGCAGGTACTGTGGTTGAAATCACATCGGAGGCCTGAATCAAGGCAGAACGCCCCTTGCGTATTCGGGGAGGTGTCTCCGACATTGCTTTGGCAAAATGCAGCCACAAAAGGGGGACCAAAGGGATTCGCAAACTTGTTCCTCACTCTGCGCATGATACTAACAAGTCGTGTACTGGCTTTCCCTCCTGATGGTCCAATTTGAGCAGCAATACCCTTGAGTTCCATTCCTGCTACTTCTCGGAGATTTCCTAATAGCCCAAAACGACACAATAAATCAACAATACGAAAGTTGGAGCATTTCTCCAACAAGAAAGATATCTTGAAAACATAACCCAACATAGCAAGAGGAAAAAGCATATCATAGAGGCTACACTTGCACCTTTCCAAAGGAGATTAACAGACACCCTGATCTTATTATAGGACGCCGACCGGACTGAAGATTATAGAGTCGGAAGATGACACGATTACATTTCACGAGGATCCTTCAACCTTGGATTATTTTCATACAACGTATCAGGCAACAGGTAGAATTTACATAAAATAACCAACTTCAATGCATTCGAAGTAAATGTCTAGTTTGTTAAACCCTTCTGAACAAAATATTTTGCAAGTCAGTCAATTGCCTCTTCTACTGTGGGGTGTTCAACAACACAAAGTAAAGAATAGAATTCAAGTCAAGCACCGGCCTTATAGTGGGACTAGAAGCATAAATAGAGATAACTCACCAAGTATGCTGGAGCGTCTATGCAGAGATCGCTTCGTAGCACTATAATACTTGGAGAATTCAAAAGATTCCATATTTGAAGACTGTGGACTACGTTTCTCATTATTCTCAAACCAATCCTCCATGAAACGTGCAGCGGCACCCTTGTTATCACCACTTATTAGTTCATTAGTCCGGTTCATAGAGGTTCCATGCACAGCAAACCAACTGAAGGATCCCACAGGTCCCCATTCGGCATCAACAAACTTCAACAGCGACATGTCTTTGTCAACATCGTACGCGTACTTTGCACGCTCTTCAGGTGGATTGTTCAAGTATGCGCTCGGGCTTCGATTGATGTTTGCTCCCAAAATCTCACCTGTTAAGAGACAAATATTCATTTCAAAAAATTGCTTTTGCAACTTTTCAAAGACATTGTACTTAATTCTCATAATTACTACTGAACTCGCCTCAAATAGGAAGACAGGTAAAATGGAACATTACAAGCGATTCCATAAAACTAAACACGAACCTTTATTGAAGTAGATAGAGCCAGGCCGGAGATTGTCATGAGCTTGGACAACGGCCAGCTCTATGCCATCTACTAGCGCATCAAAAGATTGACGAACGAACCCCAATGACGTCACAATATAGAGGACATACTGCAAAAAGCCCCCTGGAGCGGAATGTGTATGTGTGCCGCTGATAGCAACATTCTTCTCCGTGTAAAGATTACCATATCTGTCACAAACATTCCGCAGGAGTCACATTCAGCTGAAAGCTCAAGACTTGACTCTTGCAGAATAAATCCAAGAGAGGTAACAAAAGTCTTGGGAGTCGAGATCAAGACATGTCGTAGTTGTGCAAATATCAAGAATACCGCATCAAAGTTGACAGTACATTCTCATGCTCAAGTAGATGAAATGTAAAAAACACAGCGCATCAAAACCGACCTTTGAGCTCAAACTATATTCTTCCACTCTTCTGCTTCATATACATTTGCTCATGTGAGGCTTTAGGGTTAAGGATTTAGGGTTTTACACTTTCGCATTTCACATACTTGTAATGTAGAACTTCAGATTTGAAAAAAACATCAAAAGGTCAGAATCACCACCTTTCTTGCAGACGGGAAAGTACTCGCAGCGTTACAGCCATGGAAGCCATGCAAGCGTCAAGGTTGACAAACAACACTCTGTTTCCATCCATACCACTAGACGGCTCGGCCACAATAAAGACACGGGCCCGTTGCCGGATATGGATACCCGCCGCATTTTGTGTAGGATTTGCATACCCCATCATGTTCACATCAGCCGCAGGTCCAGTGATGTCATAGCTACCAACCCCTATCAGGTACTCCGATGAACTAGTTGCAGCTATAGGTTGTGGTACAAAGGCTCCCCCAACAAGAATAAGAAGCATAAGATAGCATCCGCGCATTAGAATTGAGTCTTTATCCATGGTGATGAAATTTGCAACATCAAATTTCCAATAGCTCTTCAAATGAAATTAATTTCTTCACGACATTCTCCGCATCTGCACGGAAAATTACATAATCATCTCATCAGCTGAGGAGAAATCAAACTGAAGAAACATCAGCTTAAGGCTAGTCATTCAAACCTTGCAACATAATCGTCCAAAATTTCTCGCTTACAACCAAAATGAGATCGAATTGATTTAAAACCTAAGCTGGCAACACCCTTTACAAGTTTGAGGACACTGAAACTGTCAGGAATCTAATCCCGTCTCCTATCCTAAACCTTAAACCAAGAGCAACTCATCTTTTCATACATGCTTCTCATTCTTCATAGATGTTTCATTCTTGGAGAAGGTGTGACACCCGTTTTGTGTCGTGGGAAGAATGAGAATAGAGACCGGAGAGAAGTGTTCGCCTGCGATTCAGGATCGATGCAGGAATTTTTCACGGATTTCAACTGATGACTCTGAGCGTCGATGCAGCGGCCGAATCACGATCCGAATGAGAAGGATTTGCGGTGAAACAGCGAATTCGGCTATGAAGCTGCAGACTGACATAGCAGAGCCTAATTCGAAACAGCCATTTGAGAAAACTCTTGCGCGATACGAAATAATTCATCACCGACAATAAAATTCTTCCCATGGAGCAACGCAACACCCCTTTGATTGTCAAATCTACTTTCCGTATCGACGATCAGTAACAGCAACGATCGTTTCCAATTGAAAACTCTACCAGAACTCCTCGCCATCGACGTAATACCAAAACATCAAGAAAAGAAATACAGATTTCCGAAACAAACCTCTCAAGGAAAGCCGAATTTGCTCAAAATTGCCCTCACACAGAATGTCCTCAAGCGCCAACCCCAACAAGATTCAAAATCGGAACGAAAACGAAAATCCGTCTAATGCGAGTATAGGTCGCCACAAACCCTACGACGACTCTGAGCGTCGATCCTGGCATGATCAGGCGGAGAGGGAAAGCGGTGATTGCTCTACGCGCGACTCGGAAAGCAAGCGGCAGACAAGCCAAATGAAAACTTCACACGTGAAATGTTCTTCACGCCCATGCTTCACCTCCGGAGAAGAATAACCCCCATTCTCAATCTTCACAGAATGGATCCTCAGCAAGCCAACTTCAGAGAGTGCCACATCCCCATTATTCTCTGAAGATTGAGAATGGGGAAAAGAAGGTGCGACAAGCCTTATTGGTTGGTCATAGTCCCCATATGGGGCTCATGATTCAGGAAGAATCCGCAATAATTTAAGGGGACTTCCACTTTTTCTTGAGTGGTCCATCATCCCAAATTGTCAGGGCCCATATTAGGACCATGCCAATTGGTTGGACTTACTAACAAGTGGAATAACCACCACTTGGCTAAGTATCTATGGTCACCGATCTTTAAAATAGAAAATGGAATGGTCTACTATCATTTCTTGTATTCTATTCCCACTGAAAAATTGCATAAGAAATTTAATTTTAGTGATAAAAATTCATCCTCAACTAGTGCACTCAAAGCTCTCACTAACTTACGTCCAGCCTTTGGGCTTGGCCATTGTTTGTTCTCCGGGTTTTTTTTAACGCAGTGGGTTTCCCATTTGTTAAAAGAAACAAAATAAAAAAGCAACAACTGTCTCTACATCTCCCAAATATCACAAATTGTCTTGCACACATTAACCCATAAACACCGCGGAGGACATTTTTCGGCCAATGGATGACAAAGAATCTCTTCATGTAGGATAGAAATGCAACTATTCAATATTCATCCTCCAAAATTTGTGTGGAAAGGGAAGATCATCTATAGTAGTTTGTCTTCCAATGAGTACTTTTCCATTTTTTTAAGCCAACAATTCACATGGTGACAAAATAGATGATTTCCACGGTGACCAGCCCAGCGTTCAAGGGTTGAAATGCTTAAATAAAGAAAACCGTATCCTCTACCTACAATGAAAGTTAAGCCATGAGAAAGAAAAAAAACTAGGGGAAAAAAGAACACGTGCGGCCCAAAACCCTTCCTCCAAACAGCTCCTAAATCCTACCAACCTTGCCAAGTTCCGCCGACGTTAATTCTCGATAATCTATATCACTTGGACTCCATCATCCATTCAGAAACACACAGACAGGAGAATCAACAAACTATAATTAGATGCTTGATCACACAATGTACCCAAAAAGTAAACCAGGGGTATTAGTTGCCCCCCCTTCTCAAAAAATTTAAAGGCCTTTGATTTATTTTTTTTAAATGCTTACCTTCAAAATCACTGTCAATTTCTCAAAATTTCTTAAGCCGTTGATCCTTGAGATTTAATCTAAGCCATTCATCCAAATACAAATACGGATACAAACTAGAGTATGGTTATGGATATAGTACCAAAATATGGATACAAATACTTGATATTGGAATATGGTACAATATGAATATGGGTGCGGATATAGATATGATATACGGGATTTTCATTGTCCCATATTGTTTGTCATATTAACCTCATTTTTAAAATTACAAGTAGGGAGAGGGGGACGAAGAATTAAGAAATTAATTTTAATTAATAAAAAAAAATTTAACCCAGGGGCGGGGGGGAATTAAATTTTCTTTTTAATTAATTAATTTTTTTTGAGCTCATTGTGATAGTTTGTCACAATGACAATGAACTCAGAAGATGCAATAATTGCAAAACAGAGAAGGAAAAAAAATTTCAAAATTCAAGAAAACTACATTCTTCGCAATTTTGGAATAAAACAGGAGAAGATAAATTTCGGAACACATGGGTGAATTCTTTCTTCACAATCCACACTACCTCACAAGCAAATTGAATTATGACAAATTCAAACGAGCTACAAGCGGGAAAAAAATTCGAAAAATTGGAGTCACCAAAAGAAGGAATTGAAGAAGAATGCAAAAAAAAGGAAGTTTTTTCTTCAAGAATGAATATTTTATTCAATATAAATGTGGATTTTTCATTTGGATTCATTTTGATCTCATAGACTTACCTATTGTAGTTAGCTTTGGCATCTCTTCCTAATCAATGAGGGGAAAAGAGATGAGTGGACGAGAAGGTACAAACAGAGTATCTTTTTTAATGAACAGTGCATCCAATTGTTGTTCACAGTAGGTCATTCTATAAGGCCATTATAGGGGGCTTGTCCAGAATTGGTACCTTTACTTTCGTGTCACACACATTATTAGGACATGATAATGAAGCGGTCTTCTTCATATTGGAGGTATTCTTAGAAATCTTGAAAGTCATCCTATATTGGGTCTTTAGTTTGCTTCTAATCTTAAATTGCATTTGGAATTTTAATTCACTTGTACTTTTTTTTGGAATGACAACAAGGTATAGTTGCATGCAATTCAATCAGATTCATTTGGGTTGTCTTCTTTCTAAATAGAAGTTAGTTCCTTCCCTTGTGAATAAAGGGGATCAAAAGTTTTTTAATCAAGGCTTTTGTTGTGTCACAATATTGTTTCACACTTTTCTTTTCTTTTTCTTGAAACACATGGACCAATTCCATTGATAATTGAAAAATTGTTTCACACTTTTGTTTGTTCATTATTATTTAGACTTCATTGGTTCCAAAAACATACTTCACGATTAAAAAGGGAAACAAATGAATCCTATGTCATGTGTATTAACTCTTAAACAACATGCTTTTGTCTAGGTGGTCCAAAGGGGAATCAAAATTCTCTTTGTAGGAGGATATGGATCTTGTTACTTGCACAAAGTTTGTGCGGTAAAGGCATGCAAAAGTGAATAATGAATAGTGCTTTGACTTTGTAGCCTACATGCAATGCTTGACAAGCCATATTCACTATTGAAGTGGGTCCAATAGGTTGAACATTCCAAAAAATTACCAAAGCCACTCTTTGTCAATGATTCTCTCAAAACCAAGCCTTGAGGGGCTTGGCCTATCATTTTGAGGGTTAACCTCATGGCTCCATTCAATGAAGTCATGAATCTGTCCTCTTGAAGCCTAGTTCCAACCTTTTCAACCCCAATTCCTCAATTGCCTCTATGCAAACTTCCTACAGTTTTTGACTGGAGTGCAATCGACTCCACCTGTATGTAGGGTTCACAATTGGGCTGGTTGTATGCTTAAGCTCCGCTTCTGCCCAGTTCAAACTCTAGTAAGCCTAAGCTCTGATTATGCCAAAACTTTGATTATGCAAACCTGCTCGTGACATGAACTTGCAATTTGCAATATTATGAATTTTACACTGTCTACTACCATTGCCCACCTATCTCCACAATGTGCACTGCGTTCCAGAACTTCATAACCCTTGCTCTTGTCCACCAACTGGGACTTCCACATGACTGGCCACTAACTGTGCCAAACGATTTTCCATGCTTCAAAATCTGCAGCTCTGAAATGGTGAATACTTTGATGTAATGTACAGTACAGTACGGTGAACCTCTGAATCTGGTCCACACATATGGTAGAGCTTCTCTCCATGATCAGCACAGGCCCTCTCAACAATTCATCAAAATACTGAGCAGCTAAAAATTAGTGTTCACAAGTGCATGACTATATTCTTCACGCTGCAGCATTACAGTCAAACTGTTGATTGAAGGTCGTCTCCTCTTTGAAGGTGGAAGCTTTTGAATTGCTGTTGCCACCTGGAGCTACGAAATCATCTCCATAATCCACTTTCTACGATGAGTCATGTTTCTGAGTTCATTGTGAAAGGAATCAGCATGTGTTCCTTGTATGATTTCTATAGAGCTGTTGAAGGGTTTAAAGGGTTTGAAGGGTTTTATAAGTCAGTCGGGTTGATGGTCGTCGGCAGGTGTCTTTGGGGGAACAGGTTTCCAGTCGGGTTTCGCGTCCCAGTAGATGTCGTACCAGATGTGGCCTGGAATTTTGTCCATCACACAACACCATATTCCTGTGTAGCTCTTGATCCTACGTTTAAACTTTTCGCCTCGCACCTGCACACAAAAGATCAATCAGACCGATCAATGTGCCACATGTCCAATGAAAAATTTCCAGACACAAATGTGTTACTAGATAACAGGTCAAGACAGTTAGTGGACAAATCTCTCTACACTAGACTAAATCAGACCTTGGAGATCTACAAATCTCTTGAGACCACAGGGAAGGACGGGGGTTATCACTCTAGACATTACTCTTTTCCATCTGGAATGCGCCACAAGGTAATGAAAGCAACAGGAGAGGGTTACGGCGTCGTATAATTAAATATAGCAATAGTCTAATGTATGTGTAAAACCTCAGGAATAAACCTGCCGCGTTTCTCTTTCACGTCAAGTTCAATGACCACACGAAGGGAAACGTAACATAACTAAATATTTCCTGCAATATCACTGAATTATGCAATTAAAACTTCAAGAGCTGAAAAAGTGAGGGCAGATGAAGATCATCTACTTACAGTGTTTGAGAACCCTCCGAAGACATCAATTGATGATGAAAACTCCAGTATTTTGTACTTGTTGAATAAATTTAGATTCGCAGTAAGCTGCACACAGGTTCGTCACGCCATTAGCAAGCGGAAATATAGGAGTCTAATCCATGCCAGAACCGAGACGTATACCAGACCAAGGTTTGCAAACTTAAGACCTCACACAAATCAGACATTAAAAATGACTGCACTTGAAACATCATCGTAACAAATCAACCTCAACGTCTGTGCTATTTTGGGGGATCTTGAAAACTCCAGAGAACGCCTTGTCTGCAGGCGAGCAATCTGTGGAATCTCGGTTGCATAACTTAACCTTCAACACTGACTTTTTCACCTGCAGGGACCATAAGCAATGTTATTACGCCACTCACGCTAGTTCCAGCCCAAACTTCGACTCACGGCACAAATAACCTTTCGAAACTAAAAGTGCTGGTAATCCATTTCCAAAGTGTAGATTAATGAAACCCCTGTAAAGCTTGTCTTAAAACTCATCAATGGACATGAAGCAATATTAGAATTATTTACAATATGGAACTCTGGAACACTATTGCACACGTACAACACTATCAAGTATTTGACAAAGATTCGTTCTTCATTTAACCTTTTTGTCCAACAGAGGGTTATCTAGAAACGAGTATTCTCGGATGCCAATTGGAGGTCCAAACTCACGCTCCTCAAGCTTAGCAACCATACGATTAACCTGAAACATAAAACCAATCAAATATCACCCATACTTCAGATTTGGTTCTCTCTCTACTGATACACAAAGCCAGCTTTCCACAGAACAAATGAGAAGATTTCTGAAACAAGCAAGTCGTATCATTAACCCTTAAGTGCCCAAATGACCAAAAATGACCGCTTCCATATCTAAAGGAGTTGAAATTAACCATTTAGGAACCTTCAAGAAGGTAACAAAATGTACCACATAGGAGGAAGTCATACCCTACATTTCTATACAAAAGAAATACGTTTCGAAAGTTACTGTAATGAACTACTATCTTCCAAAGTTGATTTTCTATTTTCAGTTCGGGCCCTTAGGGAATGGACCATACACTGTCTGCATTAGACAACACGATTGCCTTTGCTGTCAATCTAAACCTTCATGAAAGCTGTAATGCCAGAAACTCCTTACCTCAAATACATGGTCAAGAGGAACGAGAAGAGGCTGGTTTGTTTTTGTTCCGAATAATTTACCAGGATGCCCGTACCACATACGATCAAATCGAGCCCACACAGGAGGCATAATCTGTAAGAAAATGATGGATGCGTCAAAAAGTCAGAAAATTTGCAATAACCATCAAAATGAACTATGGAATAAAACGAGTTGTCGCAAAATGAATTTCATACACCCAAATTGAATGAGAATCCAACTCACTAGCGTGCGATTCAGAGTGGATGCAACTGCGAGTGCTGTCCGAATTTGGATTAACTGTAACAACATATTGTATCAGTATTGTGTGTTTTGTTCGCTCCAGTTTATGAAACATGACAGAAAAAATGATGAAAGTAGCATAAATCAAGTCACAAAAATCTATTCCCATAATCATGTAAGCGAAAGAAGAAGAGGGATATCATATGATACCTGATAATTCACTAAATCAAAGTGGCTCTGAACAGTATGCGTTCCTTCATATAGAAGAGAAGGCGGAATGGAGGGTTTAAACCAAACGTAACCACCTGAACAAAGTAAGACCATATCAATTACTACATTTTGTCTACTACTATGTTTGAGATAACTACCAGAGTACTGGAAACATTATAGGAAGAAGGTGCGTCTGAAATGAAGTAATGCATACCAGGTGTATCAAAATACTCAGGCGGGTCATAAAACAATTTGGCTTCGCGGAGTCGGTGCCGCTTCCCCTCAGTCCCTCCAAACTGAAACGTGGTGTGTACTGCATATGGGATCAAATCCAGTTTCTTGTACAGTTCCTGTTTCCCAGATACCCAAACGTTGTTCCAAAATGGAACACGAAGTAAGCTGTCAGATGTACGATGTTAAATAGGGACTATATGATGAAACTTTCTCATCGACGGCTTGATCAGACAGGATGTCACTGATAACATACTTCGAGAACTCAAAACAGGGAAAGTTGCGACAGGACTACCTGTATGAAGAATGTGTGCCCGCTGCAATACAAACTGACAGGTAAGATTCCCAGCTTTAGATTTCCATGATAGGCCAAGAAAAGACCATCCTCTCCCACGGAGGGGCCTGTTTTATTTCGTGCGAGATCGTTGAATCCATTTTGATCCCAAATATTATCATTTGAAAGCAGGAGGAGTAACCACTCCTTTGCAAGCTCTTTTGCTATGGCTGTCGGACGCCAGAAGAATATTCCAATGTTATAGGCTCCCCATGCTGACCATCCACACAGGAAAACAGGGAGCATATCAATAAACAGAATGATGCGAACGTGCTCCTCAGTATCTGCACAAACCCTGGTTACGGAATAAGCGCCCATTTAGCAACTAAGATCCCCAATGGCTAAACGTTGCTGCTTTCATATCTATTGGAGTTGAGACACATCATTCTTGAAGCCCCAAGGAACGTAGCAAAATGTACTGACAAAAAGAAGAAACCATACCCTAAAATAGAAGTATGTGTTGAAGCTACTGTAATTGACAATTAGATTTCAAATTAGACTTTGTATAACTTCGGCACTCAGGTGTACGCTGATCCGCTGAATCTCAAAATTCACAGGTGTTCATTTCAATGACAATGCACGAATACTGACCTAACTATTCTCAAGATGAGTCACAACTGCAAAAAATATAAGAATAAGGTAACACACATTTTCTCCAGTTCTCCAGTTTGTCGTCCTCCACAGAGTTCACCACCTCGTCACTGGAGGTCAAGATGTCAGCATCGGGGAAGCGCTCCAAGTAAGGAAAAGGATCCTGTATCAGATAAAACATTTCATGAATTCATGCCCCACCCTAAACAGGGACAATGCAACCGCAATAGCAGAAAAAACCCTCCCCAACAAGTACTCTAGAAACTTCGCCGCATTGCAGCTAACATAAGTTCTACCAATTGTAAAGCCATGTAGGGCAGTTTATAACAAAAAATCTGCCAATTGCAATCCAGCTAGGTTTTCTAGAATACCTCTACGAGGTGGACGCAACTCATAACCGGCTTGCGTTTACTTGACCTAGTACAACTAGCCGATTTGCAAGTTATTCTAGCTCTGTGAATTCGAGGACGGTCTCAAACTTGCATGAGCATGAAGAAGCAGCTTCATTTAAACAAATTTATTCAAGTTAGCCTCACCTAATGGACAAGGAAAGAAATTAAGACCCGTATAGTAAGAGGTGTTTAAATGTATACCTGAAGGAAAACAACATCAGTATCACACATCAATATTTCAAACCCTTCAGCGAGGAAAGCATTTATAAGTATGACTTTCTCTCTGCCCATCTTGTGGAACTTGGGAGTACCCCACCCAACATCAATCGTCTCCATGCCGCTGCGCATGTCAAAGACTGGAACACCTTTCCAGAAAAGAGCTTCAAGAATCTTTGTATCCATCGCGCCTTCGCAGAAAGAAAAAACACTCTCCATGTCAAATAGAATTCAATGAAATTCAATCCACATACAAGACAACAGCCAAGCTTCTTCCTTTATTTCTAAGAGCCGAGCAAAAACGGATTGTGTCAAGAAATGGTAGAGGAATCGAAGACTGCTTGGGACCGATCCGATCTCCTACACCAACCCTTCAATTAGCAAGTAGTGAAAGCACGATTCAGCAAAACGTCTATGGCCACTAAATCTTTTCAATGGAAAATAGGGTTGTCTACGGTATATCATGGTGATGTACAACCTCCCAATTTGAATAATTGCAAAAGAAATCATCAATCATTGAGTAAGAAATATTATATCGCACGAAAATTCCGTTCTCGTGATACCCAAAGTGAGCTCTACAGTGATTTCCCAAAAATCTTACTCCTACAATGCTTGGCCCCTAATATAGCCGCCATCCAGTGGCAAAATATGAACTTTTTCACGAGCTTGGATGGAGCTTGAGTGGAGCAATACAAAATGGATGAAGAATATGTAAATATGATAAAAAAACAATTTAGTCTATTCCACGAGTCACGTCACCCAATGCTTCATGGTATTTGTTCAAAGTTTTGAATCAGTTCACGTAAAGATGAGAGAAAAAAAGGAAAATTTCCAAAAAGAAATTTCTATGCCAGGCAAGGCATATGCTATTTTAGCTCAAGAGCTCCAGATCTGCATTCCCCCTCCTAGCAGGGTCTCTTAGTGACACAAATAGTATCCTCCACCTCAGATACATGCGATGCAACAAAGTGAAGAAGAACGTACCCACGAGAATGTTGGTGACTTCGTAGTCGGTGAGATGGCGAACCCAATTGGTGACGAAATCCATGAATGCAAAGTTGGCGAACGTCACTGCAATCACCTTCTTCTTGGCCCGGAACTCAATCATCTCTTTCGTCAAGGCAAACGCCTCTCGTGGAGGCATCTCACTCCCCACAGGAGGCACCGTCCATATGGGCTCCCTCAGCACAGGGTAAGCCCCGAAATGAGCTTCACCATTTTCACCAGGCTTCGATCGGCGATGGCCAGGGTCCTCCTCTTTCGGTGGAGATGGTGATGAGTCTTCTTTGGCAGGGGTAGCCCTGACTGAAGAAGCTTCCCCTTTCGGGACCCCTGGTTCCATCTGTACAAGGGTTCAGAAACAGCGCCCCAGAACGTCAACCGGGAGAGAACATGTTTTCAGCAGATATCCTACTTCTACAGAGCCATGAAAATTGAAAACTAAAAGTAGAAGACCCAAAAAATCGTTAAGAACCTGATCCGGTTTCCTATTGACTAAACCCTCGTACCAACAGCAACTCATCTCTTCCAATACACTTGGTTAGCCTTAATTTGCAAGTGGTGTAAGCACAACTGGCTAAATGTCTATGGCCACTGCTGTTTGAATGGGAAAAATCCCTTCAATAGTGGTCTACGATAACCTTCCCCTTTGAATGATTGCATAGAAATCATTGTACATAGTGATAAAAAATTTGAGCTCAACAAATTTGACTCGTGTACCCAAAGTGGGTCATCCACGGCTCCACTCTGATCTCGCAATGAAAGCACATATGCAAATAGCATCCTCTACCTAAACCTGAGTACCTTAACCTGAATGGGAAGGTCAACAATCACACTAAAGTCATCCTTCCTACAAGGAATAGAATTTAATAGTGAATAATTCCCAATCCTGGAAGATGTGGAACGCACCTCAGATATCACATCTCCAGTCGGGGCACCCCCTCCTTTTCGACCTAATAGAGCGTCTGTGAGAGCACAAGAAAGGAAATTAGAGAGACGACTTTACACGTGAAAATGGCTCGCCTTGCACCCATAGCCTCATAATATTGTACATGTGAAACTGGCTACCCTTACACTTTTGACGCAGTGTTTGCGAACTAGTCTGGTGAGATTCACGCACGAATTAAGCATCATTTGGTGCGTTACGAACCACGCTTGAACACACTGCGGATGGCTAGTAGAAAGGCGGACCTTAGAGCATCTATAAAAACTAATGGTTTATGTGATCGACTTCTAGGTACCCTTCGTCGTAATTTATAAAACGCAACTGTGCTTCAATCCTCTATAATAGAACGGACGTGACCATGACACTCTGCAGTGGCCTCCACTACAACTGGATTCATTCTCAACCCTAAATTTGGAGATCACACTCCCAGTGTCACTAAATCCGACCATAAAAACGCATCATCAAACATAATGATCCGTGATTTCGCAGAGTAGAGCTCAGAAAGCTCAGATCTGCTGCTGAATCTCTAAATCTGAAGCCTGAATTCAAAAGAATCATCAACAGCCCAGCCATGAAGAGTTTGAAGTGTTTGAGCTTCGGCTTACCCGACAGCAAGCCGGTGGTAGACTGCGCTCTCGCCTCCTGCGACTTCACGAGCGATTCGTAATAAATGGGGCGCCCCAAGTAATACGACAGCACGAGCACAACCACCACGGCACTCACTTGAACGCACACCGTTAAAGGCTTCATGGCTTGAACACCACGAGCTCAATCTCTCCTCTCCCAAATCATGCCCCACTCAACACAGCTTCATTGTCACGATCCGGTCCAGACTCCACCGTCGCTGTCCGAAATTCGAAGATCATGCAAGAAGATCCGCATCCGCCATTGGCAGTGGCAAATCCTGGGCTACGAAAAGACCCGCAATCAACGACACCTTCCAGTTGAAAAAACTCCAAACAAAGAGCTACCTCACCCCTCAGGGCACCAAGTACCAGGAAATTGCCTGACCATTTTTGGCACCAAGCGGACCTTCATATCGGGATCTGCTACCCCCATTGCACCACGACCGTCACAGCGACCACCCGGAAAGGAAGGACTGTCCCTCACTACATTACAAATGGACCCTGAGAATTGCCAAGAACGTAGCACTGCTCTCCGAGCTTTCTCCCAGGAATTCGCAAGGCAAATCTGCGCGAAGCGAATTTTTGGATCGCTGCAGATTGCTGCGACGAAATTGCTCGCCCCTCACTGCACCAAAAAACTCGGAATCTGAAAAACCCACGAGGGTGGAAGAGGTAAAAATGGCAAACGCTGACTCTGAGGGGAAGGTTGTGAAGAGAGAGGAAGGCAGTCGGACGGGCAACGATTTCAGTCAGTTGCAGGCTTGCAGCTGCCGCTCCGTGCCTCCGTCAACTCCTGGCAGAGCGCGAAAAGGAACAGTGGCAAGGAATCTGAGGAGACCGCCTTGCGCAAAAATTTCAAAGGGTATTGAAAGCAGCAGCACGGGCCGCTTCACTGACAGACAGACGCACACACACTCACAGGGGAGGAAGGAGATGAAACAGTACTCACTCTAGTAACGTTACTTGGGAGCTTGTGTTGAAAAGTGATGCAACATATGGTAGGAGGTCCATAAAGCACCCATTTAAGAGTTGAAAATGAATTTGGGGATCATGAAATGTATTCTAGAAATAAAAATGTTTTGTACTGTGTTAGAGGACACCTTTACAACATGAGTGCTTTGTGGACTTTCTATTTTAACTTTAGAATGTTACCGTCACTTTTTGGAATCGGTTGGACAACCATCATCTTGGAAAAAAATTGTATAGAATTGTATGTGTAGAGATGTTCAGGTCTTCGTGATTCTTTTTTCTTAGTGATGTAATACATATGATGGAAGACCATTGCGTGGCACTCGTAACATTCTTAACCTTCATTGGGGAGCCTTTTGACTTCTTTAGAATTACCATCTTTGGAGTAAAAATGGTGCAGAGATTTATAAAGGGGTATTCAAGTTTTCATGGTTCTTTTTTGAAATGATGTAATGTACAAGAGGACTACTGTGTTTTTTTTCCCTTTCGGGTAAAGGAATGTAAGTGGTCCTCTTCTAGGTTGTATTGAGCTCAAAATTAAACTATGGAGCTAGTAGAGTGATGGAAAGAATATGAGAGAAATTATAGGTACCAAATATATATCTTTGTAACTAAATGATTCCTTTTTAGAGGTACTATCTAATATGTTCAAAAATGTTGTGAACCATGTCAACACTATTCTCAGCCCAAAAATACTTCACCTGGACAAAGTACCAATTAATTTCAATAACATTTTGAATCCTCTATTGTTCTAAAATCAATAAGATATGGCATCCTTATTTCTTTCATTTATAGTTGACACTTCATTCATATTCTTCAAATTCGTGAATATAAATAAGGTAGTCTATTCTTAAAAGTGTTTGTTCTCTAAAAGTAATCATGACACAAAGGTAGTACACTTTTCTTTCTTCAATGTACCAAAAGTGTACATTTTAGGAGGTGGTCACTTTTAGTCACCATTGCGTTTCAACTTCCACAATTTGTAACTAATTCCACAAACTCAAGGTCCAAAAAATATGAAGCAACTTAGGTTCAATACCAATCCCAAATTTTCTTCCTAATGAAAACTGTATCACAAGGAGTTTAGCTTTAGGGAAATAAACAAACAACTCTGAAATGGTCGCTTTCAGTGACCTCTGTACGTGTTTTAACTTCAAAAATTTGTAACTAATTCCACCAAGGTCCAAAAAATATGAAATGACTTGGGTTTGATGCCAATTCCATTTTTTTCCTCCTACTAAAATTTACTGAAAATTATTTTAAGGAGTTTAGCTTTGTCAATGGTCGCTTTAAGAGCAGGCTACTCCTTAGCTTTTATTTTTTTTATTTTTTTTATAAACAAACTACTCCTTGGCTTTCATCATCTCCAGTTCTCCACCTGAAGTTACACCACTACCTGGTCAAATTTTAAAAAGGGGAATAAAAAATGTCAGTACACTGATCATTGTCATTGTTGAATTGGTGGTTCAAAATTTAAAGTGTAAGTTATTGTGAGTCAATTAAGTTAGGCTTTAGTCAAGGGGTCCCTAGTGGCTGAGAGCCTGGCTACTACAACCTACTCCTGCCAAACTGAGACTCACAGTCCACAGGTAGTTGTACCTCGCATATATGATGCTAAAATGTACCACATAAGTACATCGTACTAGGGATAGAAAAATTGGAGTAGGTGGGAGAGATCTTGTGATAATTAATTTGATCCATACTTATTAAGGTACAGTAGGTACCCAAATATGTCACTGACCTTAAAGTGCCATTTTCACTATGTGCACATTATTATTATTATTTTTTGAAACAAATGAAACGGGATTTCATTGCAAAGGAAGAAAATACAAGCACTAGCCACAGGTGGTCTGGTGGGGTGAGAACGACTATGTGTACATTTTCAAAATCAGTTTTGTACCTATGTGGAAGAAACGCTTTTAGAATCAAACTTTGCTCCTTAATAACTTTTGCATACAGTATCCAAATGTCACGTTCTCTGGTGCGTTGGAACCTCCTTTCACTTGCCAACAAGAACATGTGAAAATCTGACCAGTCTAATAATAATAGGTAGGCTCAAAAGCAAAAAGTGGCGGTTTAGGGTGTACCCACCTTACATTTGATTGCGAAAAATGACCAGCAATAGGATTAAGAGCATCCCCGCCAGTGAGATTTTTTTGGGCTTACATGTTTCAGAGCCTAGGTGGCTTCAACGTTATTTAATTGTACCAATACTTTGACGATTTTTTAATTAGGAGGACAAATTCATTTGGCGACAATGTTAAATCAAGAGGCAAATATCTGGCTTCAAAGGTTCTTCTAAACATTGCAACAAACAAAATTAGGCACCAATTTTTTTTTCTAGAAAACTATTGGTAGCAACAAAGCCTTTAATTAATAAGATAATCTAGCCACTTATAATTTTTCCTCTACAAATAGTTGGTGAAATATTACAATTTGTAGACAAAAAATTAAAGATTATGGCTACATAGCACTTGTTCTAATGACTAGTACACAACACCGGATGATTCCAAATCTCCAAGAATAATCACTTTAGTGGCACTTTCACGATCAATTTCTATACCACTGGCAGCAGGTGTACTACAAATACCACGTCGTAGTCTATAGAGCTTCACCGTTGGGTTTGATCTTGGCATTTTTTGTTTTTGTGGTTGATTGCAAATACTATGAGGGTTGTCCCCACTAAGCAAGAAAAGCGTGCACTCTGTGCTTGCTAATGATGGTGACTCTGACCCTACATTGGGCACTACACTACGAGAGCTTGTCCCTCCATCCTTCAAAGTATTCCTATCTTGACTACTACTTGCTCTAGCAAAGGTCAAAATTGAGACTCCATTGTAGTAATGGGACAAAGCCAATCTAGGAAACATACTTGCAACCACCCTAGAACAAAATATGAAACTTTAATTTTAAATTGTCTATTCGTCTAATTCTTATCTATACCACAATTCCAAATGAAGTCAGTGATACTAAAACAATTCAAGCAAGAAAGTTCAAGACTTCAACTTGTCGATGATACAATCATGGAGACTTATAAACTCATGACTTCAACTTCATGGTTCAAAGAGTAGTGCTTGTAAGAAATCATTGCAAACAATAATATACGCACCTATAGGAACTAGGTAGGATCAATAGGCAAATGCATTGATTCGTCAATTATCAAGGATGCATCATGAAAGAGAAAAAGATGATCATCAAATTATCACTCTCATCTATTCCTTTGCGCTCAATTTTGATAATTTGCTCAATTTGAAAGTTTGGACAGTGAGTCACTAACCTACAACCCTGACACTACAATTAAATTTTTTGAAACCCTAGTCTTCGATCATTGAAAGTTTAAAACAACTACTAGAAAAGCAGTTACGCACATGCGCCACAACTTCAATAGACAACAATGCTTTCAATTTCTGATTTCAACAACACTCATTAAATTTAACAAGTTTAATAACACTCAACAAATCTAACAAGATCAACAATTCAACACTCAAGAGTCAAGACTTAAGAGGACTCAAAAAATTATGAACAGTTCCTAATGTGCTATTAAATTACTTATGCTCAAAAACACTTGTAAGTCCCAAGTCCCAACTATGAACTATTTCAACTTCCACATCTCAAATCTCAAGTTTACGATTTTATGATAGTATGGAAATGAAGTAGAGTAGAATCTACCCTAAAAAATCAAACAAAATCAAAATGAAACAATAAATTGGTTTTTATTTTTATTTTTTAAAATAAAAATTTGATGTGGCAATTGCCTTGCCAAATCAGGCAGCAGCTGCAAACTACTACGGGGTTGTTCCCAACCCAGGGTAATTCATAGCCCTCCAAAGGAGCTGAATCCCCTCTAATGACAAAAGTACTAGCCACATGCGCCAAACCTTGGCAACTTTACTAAAGAAATTGAAGCAATCAAGAGAAAGTATCTCCTAACCATGTGGGTGAAAAGAAATGCTTGTTCTTAAGTCTAGCGAAAGGACTCATAGGAACCTCATGATTGGCCAATAGCGGGATTCCACCATCACACGGCTATCCATTTTTTGGCGAAAATAAATCAAAATTATTCCATTTTCCAAAGTCAGAGGTGCCTTGGTCTTTGTTAATGCTCATAGGTGCAACTGTAATGAATCAAAACATGGCTTTGAATGGAATCAATGTGTTTAAGAATGATCCCAAGCATGCCTTCGATTGGAGCCAGTGAGTCTAAGAATGATCCATTGTATGTTTCCATTCCATTCACTTTCCATTGTAAATCAAAATTTATTGCAAACCCTAAATGACCAAAAGTATCCTCACATAGTTTTAAGTCCAATTCAAAGTGTTGTAACTTTTGCATTTGATGTCCAAATTTAATAAAACTTGTTGGGAAATTTGTACTCTTTTCTAGTTTGTGTGGTAAAATTTTTAGATCAATCCAAGATGTACTAATTTTTTGAAAGTCAATCAAATTTCATAGGTTTAATTTAGTCCACCAAATTGCATTTCATGGCTACAACTTTGGAGGCTTGTATCTCCTTCATCCAATGTTAGTTTTCAATATAAAAAATTGGGTTATGTTCCCCTTTCAATCTAGTTATTGTGGTAAAACTTTCATGTCAATCCAAGTTGTTTAGAATTTTTGGGAGCAATTCAAAGTTCAAAATCTTGACATTTTTGGATTACAGTGAACTTTGGTGGCTTGTTTCTTCTTCATACAGTGTTTGTTTCCAATAAATAAAAAGTTGAAAAAGTTATACATACTAGTCTAATTTGTGTAGTTAAAATTTCATATCAATACTAGAAGTTATGAGTGCTTGAGAAGTCTTTTAGTAGAAGTAGGTTCAACCTTAGATGTGTTTTTTGCAATTTTTTTTGGTATTTTTTGACATTTCAAAGCTATTTTGCAAACCTCACCAAATCTAGGACTTTATTATGAGCAAAATCTTACATGATGGTGAACCATATCACCTGCTCAATAGCCTAAAACCACGCACATGGGATGGCACTTTCTTAGCACTCAAAGCCACTTCCATTTTCTACATCCTTGTGCACTGTTTTGGACACCTTTGTAGGGCAATTCTTAATGCCTGCACTATTTTTGAGCCTCCTACCATAGTTGTAGACACCTTTTCCTAAAAATGATATTTTTTTAGTATTAGCAAGCAAAAATCATGAATATTAAAAATAAAATAAAAATTTGGATGTGGTATGTAATTTCAATGATTTTTCAAAGTGTTGGATGTGGTATGTAATTTCAACTGTATTTGAACTTTTTTGAGCAGCTTGGGTCGGTACCTACAAAACAACCTCAAACTTTGTTCTCCGTACCTTGAAGACTGTGTTTGCTTGTTCACTCAGCCCATTTGGCCGTGGCTGGCCCATTTTTGTCCATCCTTATGCCTAGCGTGGGGCACTTATTTTGGTTGGGCTGACTAATCACTGAGTTTGCACCATTTGTTGAGTTGTTGTAGGGATGCTCCAAAGAATTAAAAGGCAGTGTATCCCCCAAACCACCACCGACTTTTGACTATTGTGCCTAGTTTCTATTATTAGATTGGTTGAAGTATTGTATTTTCTTGTTGGCAAGTGAAAGGAGGTTCCAACTTACCGAAAAATGTGACATTTGGATATGGTATACAAAAATTATGAAGGTTCAAAGTTTTTTCTTGGTAGGGATTCTAAATTGATGGTTTCTTCCTTATACGTACATATTGATTTTAGAGATGTACCCAAAACAATGATGGTGGTTTGGGGTTAGTTGCGCATTTGGGAGGGACACTATAGGACACCTTTCTATATTGCAAATTTTGCAACAAGGGTACTACAATGATTGATGAAACTTGAGTACAATTTTGAAATGTTTTCATTCAAACAACTATATCATAAGCTTCAATGGACAAAGTCGAAAAGTAAATATATGAAAGTTGTAGTGTGCAACATATTGCACGCCACCATGAAGTTTGAAGAAAAAATTAGTTGTGATTTGAAAGAAAATCAACTTCAAAATTAGCCATGTCAAAAACTTAGTTTTGTTCAACATGATTTGGAATTACTACGATAAATGTCAATTTCCTTCTATAAATGTCAAATACAAAAAGTTGAAGGAAATTAACATTTATAGAATTTAAAATAAAAACAATTTGACAAACATGCAAATGATAGTTGTCACAATACTTGAATTTTTTTTGGAATTGAGAGTATAGGATAGCATTAGCCATTGTAGAGAGAGTATGGTTTGCAATATAGACCATTATTGCATTTTAATGTCCTTGCATTTGAAACATTTATTGAATTGGGCAATGTATTTAATTTATATTTCACAGCCATACAATGCATTTTTTATTTTAATCTTTTTGTCAAAAGACTAGAGTTCATGATGCAGATAATTGATCCAACAAATTTAAATTTTTTTTTATCATTGTCAATATATATCATAAAAAAACTAAAAATTGCCATTAGATGTTTTGAATAGATGAATCTAGATACATTTAGTACTTTGTATGAATGAACTATGAATTTCAAGATCTATCCAAAATTGACTGACCATAGACTCTCATGAATCAATTTTGTACATTTTAACCCTTAAAAGTCCAAACATTGTTTTTTGGCAACATAGTGATTTTGGGTAGCTCACTATGAATGAAGTTTTTATTTTTTTTCTTTAAAAATTTCACACAACATGTGCCCAAGGAGTAGCTTTAAGGTGCAATAATTTTCATAACTTTTGATTACATAGGTCAAAAGTTATTGCATGATATGTACTTTTCAGTGTTGGTTGGGCAACTTTGGCAACCTAAAAACTTCTTTAAAAAATCAATTTTTTAAGAAATAAAAATTCAAAATTGTTTTTTTAGATTTATATTTACCTGGGAAGCTTTGAATCATTCCATTTTGATTAATAAGATGAAAGTTATAAAGAGTTTTAGTTTACAGGTAGGTATGGCATCTAAACACTCCGTTTTGAAGTTTGAGTAACCTAATGCAAAATAGACACATGGCAAGTTGGTGGATGGATGCGTCATTTAGCTAGGCTTGCTAAACGACTCCCGTGCCTTCGAGCTACCCTTAGTGAAGCTACATTATGGAAGGACACGGTCCCCTATGACTAAGATGATCATAAAAAATGCTTTAATTATTGAATTGATAGGTGGATTCTTTGTTTCTACAATGAACAATGAAGTCATTCATCAAACATTTGGTCCTCATTTCACATTTTACCTGTAAAGACGCTTAGAAATGGTCCGATGGATGACTTCACAGTTAGTTAGCTGTAGAAACAAAGAACCCACCTACTTGTTGAATAATCAGAATATTTTGGTGACTACCTTGGTCATTGGGAGCTGCATCCTTCCACGTTTAAAAGTCAAACCAATTTTTTTTTGCCAAAGATTTTGCAGGTTGGGGGAGTCCTTTCATACGGCCGGCAGTGGACCTTGACGGAGCCCTGGCCCTGCTTGCAGAGATACACCCATTGCATGGGTTGCCGGCTTGAGGAGCCGGCCTGAGGTAATTGAGTGGAGATGCTCTTACCGGTATGTGAAAACGGTTCAGCAATTTCGGACCTCATACTACGAAATGGATAGCTCAACGAACAAAACGAGAACTACCGCTCGCAGCCTCGGAGCCTCGCCAGCTCGCTCTATCACTCCCGATCACCTTCTCTCTCTTGCAGTTTCGCATTACACCCAAATCCTTCCATTGCTTTCCAATCCTTGCTTTGCATTCGAATCTTCGCATTGCATTTGAATCCTTCGCATTGCATTTGAATCCTTCGCATTGCATTTGAATCCTTCGCATTGCATTTGAATCCTTCGCATTGCATTTGAATCCTTGCATTGCAGTGGCCCTCTTGCATTGAATTTCAAACACAATGAAGGCGATGAGCTTACTGCATCGCTCTTCCTCTCTCGCACTCACCCATCCTCCATTACCCGGCAAGATCACGCGCAGGACATACCCGTGTATCCATTGCAGCCTCCGCCACACCGCCACCTCCACCACAACATCTCCCTCCGAGCACGCCACTTTTCTCAAAGAAATCGCATCCCTAGAGCCTCCCCCTTCTCTCCCCTCTCTCCTAAGCGTCCTCCAAGCCCAAGGCGAGATTATAGTCTCCCCTTACACTCGGAAGGGCATCCTCCCACTTGCCATCCCTTTAACCGAGTCTCAAGATGGGGACATTACGGCTCTTTTACGCTGGCCCACTCCTGTCGTTGGAATGGACGTGCCTGTAGTGCGAGTGCGAAGCTATGGAGTTACGTTGTTGGCCAAGAGTCCCGAGGAGTTTATTCACAGGGCATTGGTGGAAGAGGACGTGGCCGGAAGCTCAGGACGAGTGGGGGAGAGTGCAGGGGAAATTGGGAGGGAGTTGTATCGGAAGGGAGGGTTTGGAGAGTCAGAATTGAGTAGCGTAGATGTGTATTTGATGAAGAAGGTGGGATTGTTTCCGGATGTGTTTGAGAGGCTGGCGGAAAGGCATTTGGAGAAGGGGGATGAGGTTTCGGCGTTGGTGACAGGGGAGTATTATGCGAGTAAAAAGCATTTTCCGGGGTTTGGGAGGCCGTTTGTGTTTAATGCGGAGCTGATGCTCAAGGTGGGTGAAAGGCTGAACGGAATTGGTGCTATTGCGAATTAGGGTTTGCGTCAAACACTTGAGAGACGGGAATGGGAAGTTTTTTTTGCAGTATTAAGGATTGAACTTTTTGATTGCATTTGGAAATTGGGTGGATTATGTGTTGACAGTTCTGTAAAGAGTGAATGACGAATCTCCTCTAGTCCTGAATTGGGGTTCCTTTCAATACTTGAGAGCGGAGGAATGTCAATTTTGTGATTAGCCTCTAACTGTTGCATCGAGGATTGCACCTGTAGTTGCTTCTTTTGTAATTGCAGTCTGAAATAGCGATCGGGTTTAGTGTTGAGAGCTCTATAAAGATTAACGCCTGAACTTCAGCAAGTAGTTATGAAATCGGTCACGAAATATTCAACTCAAGTAATCCTGCAGAGGAATTTGTTTGTGGCAAGGACCTTAATACACTTAGTTGAAAGCCTAAACCCTACTATTGGCAAAGTTTTTAATGTGAACCTTGCCAATTGTAGTTTGGCTAGGTTATCTAGAGTACCTCGACCTCGGGTTTCCTTCTACTGGACAGCTGATTCTCGGGACAACTGATTTGGTTCAGAGTTGGTTTTGGATTGCTGTGAGAGATTGACCTTTCACATGCTTCTTTCGGGAGGCTTCTGCCCCTGTCTGTAATATGGATCGATCGAAGGGCAGGATCGGCTTGTGAATTGGTGATAACAAAAAGTAAATTTCCTAGAGGAATGATATAATTCTGGTAGCTTTGGTACCAGTAGGAAATCGAGACTCCAAATGAAACTTAGCTGCATTACAGTGTGGGGGTTTACTTTAGAAACTGCCTTCCATGGCGTTACAATTGGTAGGGTTTAAGCTGCTGGATTTTCTGGGTTAGATATTTTTCTAGTGCAGAACCGGATGGGTGCTAATGTTGTAAGAAGGGTGTATTTTATGGCAATAGTAGCTTTCATGTATTTTGAATGGGAGTTGCGCGTGATTGTAGGTGGGACGCAAGTTGGAGGCGAAAGACGCTGCCCGATGTGCGCTGCGGTCCCCTTGGTGGACATTGGGATCTAGCTATGCAGATGTGGCCAGCATTGCTGGCTGGGGTGAGGAGCAAATCGAGTTCATGCGAGAGCGCGTCTCCGATGAGGGCCGCCGAGAAGACCTTCTCAAGGGCAAGGATCTAGCCCAGGTCTGTCCACGTCCCTCAATACTCTTAACCTTCTTTACCGGTACACTGTATTAATTGCACTTTCCTTGTATCTCCTGAAATTTTTTCATGTTGTGTACACATCTGATTGAACAACTTTCAACTTTCCGTATGAACACTTTCGAAACACACGTGAGAGTGCATTTAGAAACCCATTTGTCTCTGTGAGGAAGCGTCCTTAGAGAGGATAATCCTGACGAGTACTAATATTACCTTCTCTAATGTCACATTCTCTGTTCACTCACCAAGTCCCAGGGAACTATGTGCCCTGTTCAAAACTCTTTTCTGCACTCTCATAGTCACACGAATTCTTTTTTGCACTCTCATAATCACTCCAGTGCTATCTCACACGAATTTTGCATACAAACGTGATAATCAAATTTCAATAAGTGTGAAAGACATCCTGGGCCACCTTCTTTAATTCTTTCAAAAGTGCTTCAGTGTCACTTTTACATCTTTAAATGTTATAGATTTGCTTTGATAATCATGCGTTTGAGTGCCTAGGTTGTGCTATCGAAGTATTGCGGGTCTACACTCATCACGCCCTGATGATGTTCACTAATGACATACTTTATCATAACTGAACATTCCTTGCATATTCAAAATTGTCATTTTACATACACATCTCCATGCAAGTTGTGAACATATGTGAGTGCATTTAGAACCCCGTTTGTCCCCTTTTAAGGCAGTGTCATTTGTGAGGGGAATGCATACTCCAAAATCTTTTGATAACTTACAATTTCCTCCTTGGAGATCTTTCTTTCAAAGCAAGTCAAAATGTTCCCTACAGTAGATGACTAGAGGCAAACTATTCTTTCGTTGTCAAACTCTTATAACTTGAAGCAAGTTGAGAGTAGGAAACAGCCCTTGCATAAGCTACTCTGTTCACCAAAGACACACCATACTCATGGGTTAGTAAATTTATGTTTGCTCTTGAATGGAAAAGTTTTTAATTGGGTTGGTATCGATACAGGTGGCAGTAGACCAGGCAGCCTTCTTGTTGGACCTTGCTGCAGTAGATTGCACTTGGGATGACGTGCGAGAGCAGTTGGCCAACTTTTACAAGGAAGCAGGATTGGAGGATATTGCCAGATTCATCAATACTGCCTAGGGAGGGTTTGAAAATATGCAATTTCATGTGGTGTGCACATCCATCATCTGATTTATTGAAGCCACACCCCTCCAAAATGCGGTAGTGTTTCATAAGAGAGTTGTTGTCTCATTCCAAGGTCTCTTTCTTGTGCCATGATGATTGTGAGCACCATGTTGTAACCTTCATTGTGATCAAATTTAAGATAGTAAGATTGATTTTAATAAATAATTGCAACTCCTCCAAAATATTGATGTCATTGATTCATGTAAAGTATTCTTTCTTCTTTCCATTGATGTATCCCTTGATCTTCTTTGAAGGATCCATTGAATACTAATTTGATGAAGTAATCAAAATATTTCAACATTCATTGGGTTGATTGTAGGGGTTACAGTTTCACAAGTGGTAATCCTACCTTCGGACACAAGATGGTCCAATCCTCTAAAGTTATGATAAAGTTGAATGGAATGTACTATCTTGTATATCCACATTATTATGTCGATGCCTTTTCATTTCTCTTGGTCATTATTGGCTCTAGACCAAAGGGAGAGGAGGCCTTGCATTGACATAAGCTATAAGCTATATGTATTGTGAGTTTGTGGAAGTTTGAACATGCCCTTACTTAAAGTGTGTGATGACACTTGTAGTGTAGCTACTTGTTTATATTTTGTGCATGGTTGCTTGCATACTTGATCAAACATTGACAAGTTTGAACCCAAGGCGATTAATGGTTGAATGCACCCCTCTTCTCCAGTTCTCTATCTTCATGAATATGGGACATGACCTTGTCAAAGTCCTCTGTGAATTGATTGAATCCTGGTTTGTTGGAATAAAAAAATTTGCAGGTAGAATGAAGTAGAACTTGTGTACTAACCCTCCATTTTTTGTGTAAAAAGAGGAGGGATGAAAGCGCAAGGTAATAGGGCTCCGGTTCATAATTCAACTTCATTGAAATTTCATGCGTCTCCCCTCAATAAATCATGTTGCTGTACTTGGAAACAACTTGACAGCTTCGAGACTCTATTCATGTTTGCCTCATCATGATGCACAGAGAGGATAGCCTGGTTGATTTGCTGCAAGAAGCAGCACCAAATAATTCTAAAAAATTGGATTAGACGCGGAATTGAACTAAAACTGTGTACAACATTCAAGACATGGTATAGATCACACACTACTATCTGCATCATCTGCACTCCTACACCTGCTTGACATGGCAAACAAACCTGAGCTGTTTACAAGGACCAAGTAAACCTGGGACATCCTCATTGACAGCAAACATCAATGAAAAAACTGTCGCTTCACGAACTAGACTATACATTGGCTCTCTCCGGTTGTCGTGCTCCAAAGGCAGAGCTATGCTCTACATATAAACAGAAGTCCTTCCTCGATATGACTCATGTGCCACGCCTATCAGCAACTAATTGACAGTTTGTTGAGATAAAATCTTGCTCCTCCATTTCCAGCAGTTGGAACCCTAACTTTCATCTTGCAAATGGTCCTCTGTTTCTTCGCCCTTGTCATCTCGCTTTACCTTCTTCAAAAGATGCCCACTTTCGTCTCGTTCTTCTTGCTCCTCGGTCACGTCTTCTTTTACAACTTGGCCTGCATCATTCCTTGCCACCGTGCGAGCTACGGTGTCCTTGCTAGCCACATCACCTTTGTTGTTGAGCTCATACTTTTCTTGTACATCCATGCTCTCATCCTTTTTAAATCTTCCTTGGTTGTCCGTCTCTTTGGTCTGACTGCTGGTGGTTTTCCTCTCAGATGTGTCTGTCATCTCTTTCTGCTGCTTGAAACTGATGGTTTCTTCCCCTGGGACATCCTCATTAGCACTACGGCTAGTCGTTGTGCCTGAAACTTCCTCTTTCAGGACGCCAGATTCAGAATCAGAATGAGGAGCTCTTGGGCTCTCGTCCTGCTCAAGAAGGAGGTGTTCCTCGGTCTGCACTATCTCGTCGTCCTCTCCGTTGTCTCGGTTCACGAGATATTCACCTTCCTTGATGACTTCTTCACTCTTCCTTCCACTCCAATTGAAAACATTTTTGTGGAAATTGCCCTGGATTTTTGAGGCGTTGTCTTGTAGTTTGTCATTCATTTTGGAAACGTTGTCCTGGAATTTTTCGTTGGCGTGCGTGAAACCGGACTCAACGGGTTCGACTGCCTGTGTCACAGTCATTTTGACATCTTCCACAATCTACCCCACCCAAACCACAAGCCTGATCAGTAGTCACATTCCGGGCGACCTCAAGCACAGCAAATGTGTCCACATCACGTCAGAAAATCAGTACCAGTCGCACTGAATTCCACAACTTAAGCCGCTCAACTATGATTTGCAGTAAATACATAAATTAAAAAGAGTGGCACCAACTGACCGACCATGCTCTAAGGGACGGTCAGGACATAAGCCGGAGAACTAGAATGTCTTTCAATGGTTCGTAGAAATTTTCATCACTAAACAGCACAGAAAGGTTCCGTAACGGCGCAGTACACACTTACATTTTCACCACCACCCACAACAACGTCTTTCACGCTGTCTTTTACACTGGTAGCGACAATTTCAATGTCCTCTTCCAAATCGATCGCAACAGAGTCAATTCTGTTCAAGTTGCGATTGTTTTCTCGCCGGTAAGGAGACGCTGGGTATACATAAATATGTGCCACCGCTGCAACAGCCATCTGTAGAAACAAGAGAACCGTTTTTGTCAGATAATAATGTGCATCAGAAATAGAAAACAATGTGTACGAAACCCTCAGCGGCACATGCTATAAGAGGGAAAATCGATACAGAATGTTCGGCAGCACTAGCTGTACAGAATGGAACTGTAAACACAGTATGCTCAACAACAAGGGTGATCCCGTTCAACTGATTCGACGATTTTATCCAGAAAGCAGACATTAACTTCAGTGCTGAGATTGATGTCGAGGTTTACTTGAAGTACATTGCTTACCTCGATACAGATGACGAAGTCCTGCAAGTTGCTCTGAAGCACGTCAAGTTGCTTTCCTGACGGATGGCCAGGTACCCACTTCTCCGCAACTCCAGTTGCGAAGAGCAAGGCAATGACAACACCTTGCCACCATGTCACAAAGACTACGGCCTTAAAACACAGAAATTTGGCTAGGGGATTAATTTCATGAAGCTCGTGCTTCGTGACATAGTAAAACTGAACGAGGCAGTATAAGGCCCACATTTGACTGAAGTTTTGGATAATTGTTATGTACGGGTACCTGCATTCCAGTAGGAAATGAAGGACCATGATCAGTTCATGAAAAAGTTATGTCGGAATTTACACAAGCAAGAAAATGAGTTTGCATCTGAACGTGAGTAAGAAGGAGAACAGGGGTCACTCACCCCATGGAGAAGTCGAACTCCCCTTCGCCATATAAGTCAAATAAGTTCAAAATGAACGCTATCCAAGAGCAACTTACCTTGATTATTATCTGAAAAAAAAAAAAAAAATTAAACGACTTACAATCTCAGTCATCAAAACCAAGAAAGCTGGTTCCAAACCTGCAATGTATCTCATTGGCACGTAAACACACAATTGCACATTATGGGTATGTAAATGAGACACAAAATACTAGGCTAGAAAAATACTTTACAAAAGAAACTCGTGGATTCAAACAGAAATAAATTGCATATGTAACAATGTGATTACAGGAAAGTCAACTGCTCACACTGCATTTCCAAAGACATTGCTTCACTTTCTTAACCGATCCCTGGCCTATTATGTGACGAGACACGAAAAATCAAATACTGAGCATTCAGAGTCTAGTATGAAACTCACATATTGAACGATGCCAAACTTGGCAGAGTCATGAAAGGAGCGACCAAGTGTCCAATTGTGTGTAATCCATCGCAGAGGCAGCGGATGAACTATTTCATGCGGTCCTGTTTCCTTGTCCAGCAAAGGCTCTTGTGCTTCCTCTGCTCCTTGTTTTGCCAGTTTCTGGACAGCCATTTCCTCTCCTCCTGCAGTCACATGAACGAATCCACGCTGAGTGCGTCCAGGTCGCACTTTAACCATCACTCAACTCATCGTGTAGCTGGATTGGATATCTTGAAGGGAAATCAATGATTCTCCAGAGAAAGACATGAATCCTTAAAAAGAAGGAGAAAAAACGAATCCTCAAAAAGACGAAGGTTGGAAGATTTACATACCCAAGCAAGCAATGAGATACTGCCCAAAGGAGTATAACGCAAACGCTTCGTAGCAATCGCCCATAATTTTGCAGTAGATCGAGATTGAAGAAAAGCATAATGATGCAAACTGAGACCTACGCGGAAGGGTACTGCATCAGAATCAATTCGTAGAACGACCTTCCAGATAACATGAATTCTCCAAAAGAAAATTGATAATTGTGCAAATAATCGAAGCGCATGAGGGATAAAGCACGAATGCAAGTACAATCTGATGAGGTTTAAGATAATCACCGATGTGATAGTATAGGTAGGGACCATTAGAATAATGCCTATCAGCCACTTCTGCTCCTGCAACACCGCCACAAGCAACCACGTCAACATCCCGCTCAATTCGCGAATCGCCAAGCACTCCTGGGTGTATTGTGAGGAAGATAAAAATATCTTATCAGAACACGTACCTTCTTACCTAAGACTGGAACAATAAATTACATGACACTCTACTTGGCTTCAGAATCACACTATATGAGCACGACATTAAAACCACTAAATAATGCACATTCTGTGAAATCTGTCAATATTCTGCAGCATAATTTGACATATATAAACTCTTCAATATCCAGAATCTGACCTTGGGTTCATTGTAGCCCGATAGATGTTCAAACAGAAGGTAAAATGAAAGGGAGAGGCTGAAGACCACAAATGCAGATGCGATTGCTATCGCCCAGATAATCAATGTCATCTCCCCAAATTTCGAAGAAAAACTTTGAAGCACTGCAGGATCAGATAACTTTTGCCACGCTCCCCTCCCCATGATTATAACTGGGAGCCCTAATTCCCCCATGATTGAAATCTTTACAATAGTAACTTTCAATACTGTAGCAGGACGCTGTTGACTGCACTGTCGAGTGCAATCTTCTGACACCTTCACCACTCTTTAACAGATTTTCTACTAACGACCATGTAAAGATCAGCAAAGAATTTTCACAGTATGCGTAAAAGACGCGCATGCGAAGCTTGATCCACCGTTAATACTAATCTAACCCTAACCAACAATGGCCTCTGTCTCCTCATTTTCTCATAGATTGTTTTTCCCTTGTAGCAGTCCACATTGATCTTGCTGCGAAAGTCGGGATTAGATGCGAGTAAATGGAATAACAGAGTCCAGATAATTCAGAAATCCTGTAGACACAAGAAACGAGCACCACGTTATTATCAGTAAGTAAGATACTCTGTCATGTCCATTCTAAACTCTCTATCGAACCTTTGCGTCAAGCGATTGAAAAAAGGTCAGGACAACGTAAGAGGATCTCACAATCGATACCCAAATTCTCAAACCGAAATTGAAATTCAGAGAAACTGTCGGCCATTACAAGATCATCCGATGAAAAAGAAAAACCATGAAGCTTACGAGAGTCAATCGACAAAGTTCAAGTCGACTGTATGCGTAGCCTTGCAATCACCATTGCAATAGGCAAATGCTGCCAATGACGCGCATTCAACCACTACGAAACTAAACACAGAAATCAACAATCTCCAGCTGAAAGCACAATCTCATCCAATCTCTCGTTTATTCAAAAGGCTTCGTGCTGCACTAACACCGCTATCAATTCATATCACAAAAACCAAGAGAACCTCAAGCGAAGCACATTATCCCGAGAAAAAAACGAAAACAATACAATTTTTATTCCCTCAAATTTGCTTCTGCTCAGTTCCTCACAAGTTCTCCACAAGAAACGACGCGAAAAAACCACCGAAAAAGCTGACCTCGCGTCCTCCTCCAAACTTGAAATTCTCCAATTTTCGTCCTCCCGCACGTTTGAGATTCTCTGTAAACGCGTAACCGCCGCAGCAGCAGGAGCTGCAAAGTTTTATCGCGACGGAAGAGCTACAAAGCCGCCTGCAATCTCTGGCAAAAACCCTGGCAAGGCCACTGGACTAATTATTCTGCTCTCCTTCCGAAACGAGATGAGCGTGGCGAACAAAGTCACTAGTTTCGTATTAGTGAGATGAGTCTACGTTAAGCTTAATTAGAGAGGTGATTAGCGGCGTCTTGGATTAGTCTCCGTCGTAGTAAAGTGACTAGTGTGATGATGTGGCCGCTTGGCATGCAGCCACGTGTCTTACACTTGTCAGTGCGCCTTGTTTGGCATGCAGCTCGAATGCTTGACGGAGACGCACACCACCTTTACTGCGGTGCTGAGATTCGGATACAGCCCCAATTTTTTAACTTTTTAATCATTTAATCATTTAATTTTAATCATTCGTTTTGCAATATAACCGATCACTTGAGCCGAGTAGAAGGCGATGAAAATTGTTCCTGCGGAGAAAGATAGAAATCATGGGGACTGCAAATTTTTTGGCTAATTTTATTTCCTGGAATTGAAATCACGATGAATTGATTGGAAGCCAAAAGTTGGACCAAACCCATAACCAATAATGTCTAGAGTGTCCTATAACCACTCATCCGAAGACTACTTCTTGCCTCACTTTGGCTCGCCAAACGAGGAACATGTGTCATGACACTTTTGTACCCCTTGTACTACCACAAACCAAACATTTTTCAATTGGAAACCAAGAACTAATGGCTGAAAATCAATCCCACCCCACCCTTTGTTGAAATTTTCATACCCTATAGATTGTTGATGGGGTCCTAGTTGGTAATGGGTGGCTCAACCTTTATGGCAAATTCAAATCCATCCATTAAGTTAGGGTTCTAAAAATATAAAAATTGTTCCGTTGAGATCTCCTAGACTATCCATCTTCAGGTTGTGTTTCTAGTATCATTGGAAAGCTCTCTGCAAGGAGGGGTACATAGGCTTTGCATTCCGACCTACGATGTGAAAGTTATTGAATTTAAAAGTTTTTATGAATGAATTAAAAAATCACTTGGGCATTTCAATACTATGGCAAAGGCACAGGGTACACTACACTAATAATGGTATATAGTGTTGGCAACACTAATTACAAAGTACAACATTAAATTTCAACAATTTTACTAGTGTTACTAACACTAAATGTCAATATAGGCACTATTTGACAACTTTTTGAATTTTTTTGTGATATAAATTTTTAACAAGACTTCATTTAGTGTTAAAAAGTAATTTTATATTAGAAATGAACTCACAAGAAGTGGAAAGTAAAACTCTAAATGGGTATGGTAAAAATTAGATAACACTATTTGTAACATAACACTAAATACGATCATTAGTGTACTGTTATTTGTTATGAAGTTTGGTTCCAGACTGTTAATTGCATGCTATGTACTCATTAATTGATTTTAATTGATTTAAGTAATTGTTCCACACCACATTCAATAAATTTCTCACAGCTGCAGTAAAACTTCAGAGTGTAGGGTTGTCGACGTGGCATGGCCAACCACGTGTAAGGCTGACTTGGATGATGACTGTGTAAGAATAACTGAATCCTTGTGATCCACTGAGAGCACGGAGACAAATATTCTCTCAAGCATTGAAGCAATCGCCTTTGGGGGGACCTGCGTGGCTGCATGACATGTGTCAACGTTAGAAATGTTCTAATCTCATTTATTTGGGTCCACTTCTCGTACTTTTGAAAAACCTTTTCAAATAAATAAATAAAAAGGCGGTGATACGCAAAGCCTCTAACCCTTAGTCCTTAACCCTAGAAGGACGTAGGGGTGACACTGGAAATCATGCATTGTGTAACTGTGAGAGTCATTGGAATAAAAAAATTTAGAAATACTCATTGGAAGTCAAGCTACTGTAGATGTTCTCTACTTTCCACAAAAAATTTCAAGGATGAATAGTTGTAGTTCTATCCCACATTGGAGAATTCCTTGTCATTCATTAGACACTTATTGTTTGCGGCGTCCTTCCTAGGTTAAAGGATGAAGGGGTGACGTTGGAAATCATCCCTTTTCATTACCATGTAAATCATTGGCTTAAGAAATAGCAAAAGTAGTCATTGCCAGTCATGTTACTATAGAAGACTTCCTCTTTTCACAACAAAATTTTGAGGATGAATAGTTGCACATTTGTCCTACTACAAAGATTCCATGTCATCTATTGAACGCCAAATGTCCTCCTCGATGTTTAACCCCTAAATGCCCAAGCCTTTCCAACCATGTTTTGATTATGAAAAACACACTTTGGCTTCTAGTTATCCCCAATGAAGAAAATCGGATTTTTTCAAAATCTAACCGTATAGATGTTTAAAGAGCTTGTTTATTAGTGTGCACTCCAATTTTGAGGGGAAAATTGCATAGTAGTTGTGAGATTATAGCAAGAGAAATGTGTATTTTCTATTTTAAATATGTTGCCCCTCCCCACAATGTTTCAGAAATGGGCATATAAAAGGTGTTTGGGGTTGGAGGTGACATTGGAGATAACTAGAAGTTGAAGTGTGTTTTTCATAATCAAAATACAAATAGTGTTAGCACACTTAAATGCACTTTCAAAAAACTTAATTTCAAATGAAAAGCTATCAAATTCATTATACAATCTACCTTGCAATTGTAGAAATGCATTTTGGGGGGCATTTTGGGGGGCACTTAATAAGTAAAAATGGGAATAGTTCCAAATCAGCACTTCCATATTGAAATTTTCAATGGTGAAAATCAAGAAAATGTTTTATTCTCTTGAATGGGACCATTTTCAAAGCAAATGGATAAATACAACTTCTTAGATCTCAAAACTAAGTAAAATTGCTCAAAGCCGGGAATACTACCATGCTTTGTCTCCACCCTTTCTCCAAATGATGGGAGCCATCCCACCAAAGCACAAGGTATCTTCTAAATGAAGAAGGTAGTTCCCAATATTGTTCCCTCCGCTCCTGGTCCTCCCATTGAAGATGTTATCGAAACCAATATTTATTCAAATGGCCATAACTTCTATAATAATTAATATTTTTGCATGAAAATTGTTGGGACCATTAGATATAAGGTGAATCAGCCTGTTGTGGTCAGAATTTGGAGTCTGCCCTCATGCCATTGCTGAAATTTTTCAAATTTTTTCTCACACAAAGATAACTGTGAGAAATAAAGAGAGCAATTGAAATTTTATTTTTCAGACAAAGTGTGAATTAGTAATCACTACAAGGGAAACTGTATCCTATTTGACAGGAAATTTGACAGAATTCTGTCAAATGTGTTGTAGATTAGGAGTGCTTGATTTGGACACTTCATTGACAAAATTCTGTCAATTTGGCTGTCATTTCGGACAAAGATACACGTCAGCAAATCTTCCTCTCACTCCTTTGCCACCATGGATTTTTTAATTTTCACGTCACTTAATTCCAAAATATATTTTTTAAGGATTTAATAAAATACTTGAAATAATGGCTAGAAAAAAATTGGATGAAATTATATCAGATGAATGATAAGTTCTTAGATGAAACGTTTTTGAATGATTTAAATTCTTTTATCAACTTTCCAGAATGTTGACCAAAACAAATCGAGAACATGGAACTAATTTATTTACTAAATTATTTTCTTCCATGAATCATTTGTAATTTGTGAAATGAATGGGGAAGAGAAGCTCCTTATATATACATATGGAGGTAGGAGGTCGACCAACCCATATGGGATATGTGAATTTTTGAAGTTGTGAGCTCATAGTGAAGTTAGAAATCCGTAATTTTGTAATAAAACTAAGATTTTAGACCTCATTTGAGCATATTATAATATATTTTTTTAAGAACTTTGAATTAAGAATAGTTAGAATATGAATTGAAGTTTTAAGTTCAAAAATAAGGTTGACATTTGAAGTTTTCAATCAAAAGTTATAGGCATATTTCAAAGAGGAAGTTTGAGAATATATATTAAGAACAATTTCAAACACCTCTTTGAAATTTCATAACTTTTGATTGGAAACTAAAATGTCAAATAAATTTTTAAAAGAAAATCTTGAGTTGATTTTATAACTAATGTTAGTTAATTTCTTTTTGAAAAAACACATTCATCTATGCCTAAATGAGGTCTGAAGTCCTACTTTCAACACAATTCCTATGTCTAACTTTATGTGTTAAGTTAGAAATAGGAATTGTGTTGAAAGTAGAACTTCAGACCTAATTTAGGCATAGAATAATGTGTTTTTTCAAAAAAATTGAACTAAAATTAGTTAGTAAATCAACTCAAGATTTTCTTTTAAAAATTTATTTGACATTTTTAGTTTCCAATCAAAAGTTATGAAATTTCAAAGAGGTGTTTGAAATTGTTCTTAATATATTTTTTCAAACTTCCTCTTTGAAATATGCCTATAACTTTTGATTGAAAACTTCAAATGTCAACCTTATTTTTGAACTTGAAACTCCAATTCATATTCTAACTATTCTCAGTTCAAAGTTCTTAAAAAAATACATTCTCCTATGCTCAAATGAGGTCTAAAATCTTAGTTTTATTACAAAATTACGGATTTCTAACTTCACTATGAGCTCACAACTTCAAAAATTCACATATCCCATATGCGTTGGTTGACCTCCTACCTCCACATATGTAGAGGGAGTTTCTCTCCTTAGAAGAAAGTAATGTTGTTGGTGGTGAATGGTTAAAGATTGCAACGAGGTATAATTTCTTATATTAACTTAGTAAATGATAGCCATTTGATTTTGTATCTAAAATAAAAATTGTATATAAAAAATTCTTGATTTTCTAGGAAGACATTAACTTTGTTTGACAAAATTGATTGAGAAATTGACAAGAAATTGACAAACTTTGCAATATTGATTGCATTGACACAAAGCAAACTTTCACAAGTTGTGATTGTCATTTCGGACACTATTCTATCAAAATTTCTGTAGATTAGGGCCCATTTCCCTTGTAGTGAATGTATTTATGAAGTGATTTTTCCAACATAGTCTATAGGCTGCCCCATAATCAACAAAAAATGTATCCAATATGCTCATCTTAACTACCTAAAGTGGTCATAATAATTTCTAATGTAGAATGCAATGAAAAGTCACGTTTGACACACCTTCTCCAAGTGGATACTAAACAAAAAAAAAAAATCTAATATTCCTAGGGAGGCCTTAAAATGATAGCAACTATCTTGTAAAATTGAAGGGACTCTCCAAACTTTAAGTGACCTTGAAGGTCACAGAATTTTTGCATATCAGCTTAGTTTCTAGTGGGTTTTTTTTCCTCCTTCTAGGTACTAAAGAATATAAATTTTTGCCTTTGTAAAAATTCAAATAAAAAACAATGATTATACTCCATTTCTCCCCTCAAAAAACCCCTACAAAAAGTTCATTTCCAACTTCAACCCTTATAACTTTTGCAAAGAAACATAGTTTGAAATGATTATTGTGAATACTTTTAGATATTGAAGAATAGTACATACAACGATACAAAATGGTGGAAAAATACCTTCAAATTAAAATTGAAAGGTGCGTTGCCTTCCAACAATCTCTAATATGAATGTGGTGCCCAAGACAACATGGGCAATACATTTGGCACCGTATGTGGCATTCAACACAAACTTTGCAAAGATCACTCCACATCGGCATGTAGAAAAGTGCCTCATGTCAATTATAAGTTTGTAACGTGAAGTACATCTACGAAATCAAAGATGGTGTGATGCTAAAACTTTCACAAGGCTAATTTGAAATTATTTGTGGAACAACCTTTTCAATCCCAAAATCAAAGATTGTTGGGAATGAAGTTTCCACATGTTTACCACTGTAGAGGAAGAAAAAAACCTTCGCTAACACTTATGAGTGCAAACTTGGCAAGAATATTCGCCTTTTAATTGGTCCACGGCATCCACTCTTAGCATGAACGTAATATATTGAAAATGCATAGGAGATGTTTTTACTAGCTTTTGTAAATGTCCCACTCATTGTTGAACCACTGGACACTTTTCAACGACCTCATGGATAGGCGGTGCAACTATAGACTAAAAACAATTTCTTGTTAACCCATACTATGGCACTAAGTTGCTTAGATTGATGCATTCTCCATTCCAAATGCCCTTGACTACATTTCGTATATAGAGATTTTGTAGTCAAAGCCTTGGGAAGGCCAATGCGATTTGCCCTAACCGTGCCTGTTGCATATGTGCCTTTGTTCAAAAGGTCCATAAGTGAAGGCACAAAAGAAAAAAAAAATCCTTGATCACTATATGTCCTCTATTCTCTAGTCCATACAATAATCCATGTACTACATTTGCCCCTTACACAACCTCACCTTTCCTAGTACCGGTAATTCCAAGAACCCCCTCCTTGGCTCCACAATAAACTTCGAAGGTTCATACATACCCTTGCTTCCAAATCAGTAAGGCACCAAACTTTAATCCTCCATTTTTTTGGTTTTTGGGGCATATATTGACAAATAGCACAATACTTACCCTTGTATTGTATCATCATCTCATCAATTGTCACCTTCTCCCCCAAATTCCACATATCTTTGCATTGATCTTTAATCTCATCCAAAAGCCACCTCAATTTCACCAATTTGTCAAATTCTACATTTGACTAGTTTGTAGTTGCTCCGTGATCATTATGCACATGTAGGCACCGTATAATGTGTTCATAACAATTTCGTGACTTAATAGATGATATAATCAAGTACTGTAGAAAGTCACATGATTTTTTCTAATAACACCGAACATTTGGCTCAATTTTGATCCCCATGTATAAAGATATAGCAAAAAATGCCCTCAACTCCGATGGATGTAGCACAACCCATGTCTCTCCACCCTACAACTCCTTAAGAGTAGATCTAGACAATGGATTTATTTGAGAAGCATACATATTAGTCTTAGCACATATCTTGCGTAAAGTCTTATGCTTCGAGGTGCACTTAGTTCTACTACAACAAACCACGTGCAAACAAGTGGTTTCTAATAAACTATAATTTTAACCTAAAATTTTGAGCATTATTTAATAATAACCATATGTTTCTATTGCCAAATTTTCATTTCAAATAAAATATGAAATGATTTCTAGAAGAGGTTGAAAATGAACTAAAATGGCATGTTTTTCAATTCAAATAATTATAGAGAACAAATTTAGATGACCATTGAATCAATATTCAACTCAAAATGAGCTTTCAATAAAGGGTTATATTTTAGGAATTTTTTGTTCATTTTTAGACAATTTTTTCTTATATAATATAGGGGTGTAAAAGTTATTTTTCAGCTCTACAATGTATCTTCTTACTTCAAAAATTCGTAACTAATTATTATTAACAAATCAAAATATCAAGAAACTCAAAATATAAATTTTCAAAGTAGAAAAATCTATTCATATTTTTCTTATTTTGTTTTATTTAAAATTCAAAAAGTATATAGGGGGTTCAAAGTTTTGTTTGCACGTGGTTTCTAATGGACACTTTAAGTGACCCCCAAGGTCTGATGAGTCCAAAACTTATGGAATAAACCATATAGAGTAGGCATTTGGATCAAACCACATTCAAAGGTACCATTGGATTACTTTGCTAGGACAAGTATCCATTCCTTTTTTGAACTTTTAAAGCTATAAATTACTTTGATGTTGTCATTTTTAAGAAAAAATTATAGTTTAATAGTATTGCAATGTGTCCCTTTAATAAATTGGAGACAAAATTTTAAGGAAAAAATTCTTAAAAAAACATAAATCACCAATTTTAAGGCTAAATTTAGTATCTTTTTTACAATATAGCACTTTAAATAGACATTTTCATCCAATTTTTTTATACTTCACAACATATAACTATTTAATAAGATTTTAGTGATTAAATCTTGAACTCAAAATAGTATAATTTTTTAATTAATTAATTGGTTATTGACAAATTATTCATTTCATCTAATACAAAATTTAGACATTCAATTCCAAAAATAGCTTATATAGGGACCTTGAAGTCAATAACATATACATTTTTTGTTCCAATACAATCATCATTTGGATTATTTTTTATATTGAAAGGGACGTTCACAAGTTTTTACTTCTGAATATTATAGAGTAACGAAATAGTATTTTTTACTCTATAATATGATTATATATATACATGATTTTTTTTGTTTCAATCACATTATTATTCATCAAAAATTAGACTCCTTTTCTACTCTTGATAAACCTGACATGTTGACATCTAAACTTCAATTGGAACTATAGTAAAGAATTTTTTATTTTTTGATGAATAAAAACGTATTAGGCTTAACATGACTTGAAATATTAGTCAAAAAGGACTTAACTATCTATAATTAGTAGTCCGGCCTTCCTCCTTGCTAGCCCCTTTTCCTCGCCTTCCTCTCCGACCTGCTCCCTGCCAACTGCTTCCCCGCCTTCTTCCCCACCCTCCTCTCCGCCTTCCTCCCCAACCTCTTCACTGACCTTCTCCCTGCCCATCTTGCACCATTTTGAATTCAAATTTGGGGTCAACTCCTCCACTCTCGCCTTCCCCATCATACCTCTTTTCTATCCAATGCCCACCTCGTTGTTGCCTCCCTTCCACCTTATTGTTGTTGTTGTAATGTTTTCTTCTCTATCATTTGGCTTTGTCTTTGCTTTTTTCTACATATGCTCATCCTTGCCTTTGAATGCTCTCCTTCCTTTAGCTTGTACCTTTGTCCTTGCAGTAGCTCCTACATTTATTTGAGGTGTTTTTTCTTGCTTCTTTCTTATTGTAGATTTTTCTTTGGTTTGTTGTGTTCTTGTTGCTACAGTACATTGTCTGACCACCACGCATTCTATGTTTTCTACATGTGTTCTTTTCGCCATGGTAGTTTCATTTTGTTCCCAAATTTCCCATTCTACATCTTGTTGTTGAAGGTCATCGTCTTCATCTTCAAGCTAGCTATTGTCACGATCTCTACTACCTTCTTTATCCTCAAAGTCATCATCACTTGAAACATTACATAGTAGCTCACTAAAATCTATTTGTTTGGTTTTGCTTTATTCAAGCCTCAAGATTTGCTCTAAAAATCCACTAGGAATGCATTTTGTAACTTCATTAGCAAATACAACTTTATACATTCTAGCATTTGAATACTCTTCTACGTAACTTTTCTACACCACGTCTAGTATCCAATCTATGCCTTCTTCTTCCTCTCTCTTTTCTTCCTCTGCTGATTGCTCTATTTCATTTAAAATGTAATTTGAAACTCTTAGTGCAATTTTATGTTTTTTGCACTAAAACTTTTGTTAATCTAAGCTCATTGGAACTATTTGGAGAGAATACGTCCCTTTGCCCTTCCAAACTTGTTTGTAGATCCAAGACTATTGCCTTCCTCTTCTGATTTAGCTCGTTTGTTGCTATTGTTGCTTGTTCCATTGTTGCAGTTGCGTCTTCCACTGTTGCAACTACCTCTATTGTTGCTACAGTGCCTCCTTCTTCACAATAAGCTTATGTCTTTTCCCTGCTCATTTCCTTCCTTCTCACCACCTTTTGTTGAAAGCTACTTGTCTCCTCTTTGTTGTCTTTGATGATGTGCACCTCTTGATTGCCAACTTGGTTGTCTTGCTTTTCACATCTATTGTCCTTGGCCACTGCGTATTGTTCCATTGAAGTGTGAGTGTGGTAGCTCCCCTTCTCTCCAATGCTTTCAAGATTGTCTCCTATGGCTCTATGTTCTTCTCCATGATTTAGCCACACAAGTGTCCTCAAAGTGTCTCTCATAGATTCAGAAAAACCATCTACATGCCACTCCTTCCACTTCAAAATATGAGCTACTTGTTGATAGTATCTAGATCTAAAAGCCCTATCTTTGGAGTAGTGCCAATCTCTCTCCACTTCTTTGGCTCATGCAACTTGGCAAGATAATCAGAATCTAGAGTTGCTAAGATAAGTCTCTCTTGTTGTATACTTGCACCTTATTGCCTTACCTACTTTCTAACTATATCTATTGGTCCTCCAATGTAACAAAGAGAGATGGGAGAATTTGGAATTTCTACCATTGTGACAAACTTGTATATAACTAGAGGTTTGTAAATTCAAATTCAAATTGTTACAACTTATAGATGTGTTTTTTGCAATGTTTGATAGTAGATGTTTTCTTTGGCAATGTTTTTATATTTTATTGCATCTTTCATTGATTTGTTAATTGAAATGTTGTTTTGTTGTACATTTTGAGGGTCTTTGTCAGCTGAAACGGTTGTAGCCACCGTTGTTTTCATGTCATCATGTTGTAAAAGGTGTAGAAGCAGTTGTAAGTAATGACACTATAAGAAAACTGTGTTTTTTTGAATGTCGGACCCAAAACGTAGCATGTCTTTGGCTAGACATACTATGTCCACATGAACATTGAGATGTTTACTAGATAGATGCAATGAAAGTGTACGTTTATGTGGATGTTGTAGAAAATAGAGGAAAATTATGGTCATAGCATTAGGTGCTAGCAAAAACAACTATGCCGTTAAAGACATGATTGCAAACATAATGATGTTTCAAAGATTGTCCGAGGAAACAATCATTGCCACGTCAGCATCCCTATTTCATTTTAACCGTGGATAAATTAGTAGAAATTACTGTAGTCTAGAAGAAAATAACTGCCTAAGGTGGAAAAAAAAGATGATGGGCAGGTAGTTTGGAAAAAAAGCTAATGTGGCATATGACGTGGTATATGACATGAAAATTCAATGATGTGGACATGAAAATTCAATGACGTGGACATGAAAAATGCTGACGTGGCATCTGATGTGGAAATTCAGTGACATGGACATGAAAAATGCTGACGTGGTATCTGACGTGACATTGTCTGAGAAGATTAATGTTATTTTGAGTAACATCATCTATTCAGATGTCTTTTGACACATTTTCTGAGATGTCAGCTTTGACATTGAAACATTTTGCAACATCAACTTTGATATACACCATAAAAAATAGCCCATACAAAATACATAGTACATTGTATAAAATACACAATACATTATACACAATACGCCATACACAATATTTGGTATTTATATCACATGACTTTAAAGCCAATTATTGTGTGTAAATAGACATGAAAATATATACTATTTATACAAGTAGGGTTGTAGGAGGCATGACAAACTATATGGGATATGTAATTTTTCAAAATTATACAAAGCTGTCAAACTTGACATCTTAGTTGATATTGTAAAAAACATCTAGACATCTCAATTGATGTCTCAGTTGATGTCGAAAAAAACACTGTTAAACTTTTCGAATGGTGTCTAGGTGTGCTGATGTGGCATGCCACCTCATCCTTGTTGGATGCCATATTTTTTGATATTTTTCGAAGTTGAGTCTATTTAAGTGAAGTGAAGTTTGCCAAGTTTAGTTTATACTATGATTTATTTTTTATTATCATGGAGTTGGGATGCACCCAAGCCAAATGAAAATAAAAAATAAAAAATAAATCAAATGCCACATCACTTGGCATTTTTAAAATTTTTAAAATTTTTAAAATTTTTTAAAAACAACTTGTCTAATGGTTGACCTTCCCCTGCATTTTATATTTGGTCAGGATTTTACCTCAATCCATAGTAACTTTCTTTAATTTAACTGAAGTTAAACCAAAAGCTCTTGCCAACGTGGCATTTCTGTGTTTTCTTGGACATTGTACAAAACACAACTATGTTTTTCTTGATGTCTTTTAGAACATTATCGTTGCACAAGACATCAATTTGTTCCACCTATGAGATACAAACGTTTTTTGAAACATCGAACTCAATTCTACCTCCTATGGCTGCAATCCCATCTTTGTGCTCTTATTTTGAAAAACATCCTTGTTTGTTGCTAACGTTCAAAAAAATGCGGGTTTCTTATAGTGAACCTTCCCTGTTCAAATGATGTCACATACACATTACACCCAACATCCACAATCATTACTTTTGTCACCCGATGAATGTTTTTAAGACAACAGTTCCTTGTAGGAGACATAGAAGTACACAAGCTGCCCTATCCTTCAGATGTTCTACATGACATTTGCAAGCTATCACACATATATACAAAGAACATGGACGTATTAACCCCTACAGGACCATTGTCCCCTCAGGGGACAAATGTGTTTTTGGGCAAGTACCTACAAGCTGAAATTTTGTTGTGATTTTTTTAAACTTCTTTTGGAGATGGAAAAATTGATAAGCTTTGTGGGAATATAATTTTTTTCACAATTGGTGCCTGGGAACAAAAGTTATGACCAAATAAGCTCAAACAAGGGGATGGGCAGTCCGGGCAGCAAAAAAAAATAGACAAAAATTTGGATTTTTTTTTCAATATTTTTTTCTCATAGATTATATTTTTTTCTATCTGGAAAGCTTTGATTAATTTCATTTGGATTTGTTATGAGCAAGTTATGGACATTCTTGTTTTTCAGGCAATTAGAGCATCTTCTTGAAAAAAATAACTTGTAGGATTTATTTTTTAATGCAATTTTTATTTTTTTTCAATTTTTTCTTACATGGTCTGATTTTCTTTCTAGTAAAATCCCACCATTGAGATTAGTGCATTTTTATTCCATCTAAAATATATAATTAATATTTTAGATTTTCCTTCTATCTTGTACCTATTTCTATAATTTAACAATTTTTTTAAGAATGATACTTAAGTTTTTTTGAATTTTTTTTCCCCTAGACTCTTAACTCAATTCTCCACCATAAATATTTAAAGCTCAAAACTCTGTAGTGCAAAAGTTTTATGTTCAAAATGTTCAAAGTAAGAAAATCTAGTCCTACAAGGTGTTGAAAACTTATTTTTTTTCACTTTAAACTGAGATATCTTGCAATCTGTGCGGTCAAAAATTCTAAATTTTTTTCCACACACTCTCATACTAGTTAGATGTAAGATCCTACGGTTAGATATGAAAAAAGAAATTCATTTTTTTTCACTCTTTGCTATAGATATGGCAGTTTTGACTGTTTTTTGGCAGGAAAAAGACCTTGGTCCTTCAGGGGTTAAGCTTCAACCTCAGGAATTGCATTGTCACCTACAATGACAAAGTAGGCTCTTTTTTCATCTATGGAATGCTACATTGAGTCAACTTCTTGCATTGGTTGTAGTCCATCAAAGTCTCTATCATTTTGCAATTGAACCATGTTCATGATGGATTGGGTAGAGTATAGTGCCTTCCATTACTCTTAACCTCTATTCGGCACACAACTTTCTAAAATGTTCAATTTTCTTTCTCACAAATGTCAACCACTCCGCAAAAGGTAAGAATTTTATTTAGGGTGGATAACAAACAACTCTTTGTGGTTGCAAGAGCCTTGACTATAGACAAAAAACTCCACATCGTTTCCATCTCTAGGCCTTTGTCAAGATGTATTCCTTGCATGATACATTGCTTGGTATCATTTAGAGCATTGGTCTAAACAATTGTATGCAATGCCTTAACACCATATATGAGAACTACAAATGTCTACACTGATGCTTTTTGATCGTTGTCTAAGTTTGTAAAGACAACTACCTATGACATCTACTTATATATTAGTGTTAATACCAACATCATAGGAGACATCAACATGTACTTTTGATGTTTTCCATGACGTCTCAGAAAATGTCTAGACGTTTAAATGCAGTTTGCATTTCTACTTGTAACAATTCTTGTGTTTTCCATATCCCATATTGTTTGTCTAACTCTCCACCATCCCTCTTGTATAAAGAAGTTGTCTTCTCCTCTCTATAGAATCACATCAAGTGGCTTTTAAGTCATGTACTATAATATTCAAATATGGTGTATTTTGTTTGGCATATTTTGTATGGTGTATTTTGTATTGTATATGGTGTACTATGTATGACATGTTGTATTGGACATTTTTGAAATACATATGGAGTCATATGACATAATTCTTAATACAATGTATTTTGTATGGCATATTATGTATTGTATATGGTATATTATGTATGGTGTATTATATATGAAATGTTGTATTGTATATTATGAAATTTGGATGTGCATTATGTAGAACTTGTGTAATTGTCCATATTGACATTATGCCAAATAGCACATTTGACCACATAAATGTCAAAAGTGACATCATTTTGTTCTTCTAAATCATATTGGACGTTGCAAGAAATATTTATGGTGAAATTAGGACATCTACAATGACATCCCACAACATCTAGATGTTTAAGTTGACGTCTCAATAAATGTCTAGACATCTATAATGACGTCTTAGAAAACATCTAGATGTCTAAGGTGATGTCTTAGAAAACGTCTAGATGTCTAAGTTGATGTCTTTCAAAACGTCTAGATGTCTAAATTGATGTCTTTCAAAACGTCTAGACGTCTAAGTTGATGTCTTCAAAAACAATATTAAATTTCTTAAACAACAGGAAAATGCGTTGACGTGGCAAAGAAATGTGCTGACGTGGCATGCCACATCATCCTTACTAAATGCAATGTCAGATGCCACCTCAGATGCTACGTCATGGACGGGCATGGATGAAAAAAAATCCTACATGGCTTCCCGCGCATATGTGGCACTTAGGTGGCAGCCACATGGCGACCTTTCAGGACCCCATTGACCCATGTTTTTTGTGATGTCTGGCGAAAAATTTGTGATGTCCGGACAGATTTTCGATGTTTTTGGCATGTCTATGCGGGACGCAAGTTTCAAGACGTCCTTGCAGACGTAGAAAAACGTCAACACAGACGTGCGGATGTCTAAATCTCAAAATCTCAAAAAACACAGTTTTCTTATAGTGTATAGTGACTACAATGTATTTTTTTGCCATTTAGGAGGTTGCACAAATAGAATGTTCTCATTGGTTTCAAATTCTTGTTTTTCTGGCACCAAATTAGGAGTCGTTTCCCCTAATTTTGCACCCATTCTACCAAAGGCCAAACCCATTGCCCTCACAATTTTTTTCTCTTTGCTCGCTTTATACATGACTCTTTCTTATTGGCCCTCCAATGTTTCCCTTTTCCACCAATGGTACATGTATGACTTTGAGGAGCTCCCAAAAATCAAATATTGACCTTTTTTAGTGAAAAATACAAATTTTCAATAGTTGATCTTCAATACTACCTGTAAAATTTTTTAACCGGTCAAAAGAATTTAACTGCCCATAGCAAACCAAGCTTGAAATTTTGGATTAACCATATATGGTCGATTGGGTATTAAGGGGTTAAGGATTAATTCTTCAAAGATGCGGCCCCCACTACCAAGGTTGTCACTAAAGTGCTTAGATTTTTAAACCAATAGATGCATTCTTTGGTCACTTTTTGGGCTCAATGTCCTTTAAGGGTTAAGCCCTAAATGCTTGAGGCACCATATTTTGGTGTTGACAATACTTTCAAGTTAAATAAAACTTAACAAAGTTGCTATTTTTAGTAATTTATACTTTTGAAAAATTCTTTTTGAAGTCTAGTTTTAGCATCAAAAAATCAATTATCAAAATGAATGATTACAATTTCTCTATTCAAGATTTTGTGCAAGGGTGTCTATTGCAAATCTTGATTTTCTAATCAAATACACTAGATCTTGGAGAAAAAATTACATTAAAAATTCATTTAAAAAAATTGTGCAATAGATTTTGAAGAGTTGTAAATTGATTGTGGTTATACATGTTATTAAGCCCTTTAACCTCATTTTCTTTTTGTGACCAATTTTTTTAATTCTACATGTCAAAAGAGGATTGAAAGACATCAATTTGCTTTCATAGTTTTAACTTCCTTATGATCAAACATTATAATCTTTCAATCTATAAGTGATATTGTTGTGTTTTCTTTTTTTGTGTAATCTCTAACATGTCTAGTTTGAATTTGTACAATTACAATTAAAAAAAGCAAAAAAACTTTTCAAAATGTTTTTTTTTTGTTTAATTTAGAGCAAATTTCAAGAAACTCAAAAAAGGCCTTGGGCATTTAAGGGTTAAAGGTTCTTGGATACAAATTTGTGGGAAGGTAGAAAAGTATACAATGGATGGTTATTGGTATACATCCTAGTATTTGAAGCATTGTGTTGTTGAATTTTCAACCTAAATTTTTGAGTTGGTAGGAAGGGTATCCTTAGTGTTATGCAAGATTTTTGAAATTTTTTGACGTTTGTAAGCCCTTCAATAAATTCTCCATACAATGAAATTGGTTCAAGCATGACAAATATTCATATCTATGATGCCTTTAGTATATAGGCTATGATATTCATATATTGTATAAAAATTCTCAAAGAAAATTGTGCCTCTCATGTTAGAAGTTCACTTCCTAGGCGTACACGTTTGAATTATGAATTCCACCTCATAATTTCACAACAATTAGGATTCTACAAGGAGCCTTTGCAAATACAACAAATTTCCAATGTATCCAAAAAACACTCAAGCTTGTGAAGTGTAGGACACAATTGAAATGGAAGAAGGACGTGATATACAACAATCCAAGATGATGATGCACAACAATGTAAAAAGGCTTACCTCCATAGTTGGTCACACATGACCTTCAACAAACAATCCATTCAGTTTTAGCAAATACAAGTAGGCTAATTTGCTTTAGTTGAAAAAGGAATCAACAACCAAAAATTGGTCTATTGCCTATGACACATAGAGTCCTTGGCCATGACACTTGACAATTTCTACTCTAAACCTTAAAATGCAATCTACAACCATGAAAGAACCATGTCTACTAATTGCTCTCTACATCAATGCATGAATTACAATTCACACAATTATCATAAGTTGCATCAAGAGACACTCTAATTAGAGAACCGCATCCTAAGTCTCTAGGTAGAAGAATGCATTGACATTCATGTAGAGATGACTTAACAAGGTTTTGTAATGAGTTGTAGCTCCTCAAGAACAAGGAAAATAATTGGATATGGCCAAGAACAAAACCTCCATAGACTGCGTCAACTTCTTCAAAAAATTGTTCTGCTACAACAAGCCTTCTCTATCGTTACCAAAGTGGGTAGTTCTGTACACAATGCTAAGTAGAGTGGACTTGAAAAGTATTGTAAGGGGAGAATCGACAGGAACACAATTATAACAACACAAACTAGCACAAATTTTGGCAATTAAAAACATCGTATATTCATTGGAAATAAGTTCATGGAAAAGCCCCAAACTCTCTACTACAAAATTAATGACAAATTGTATAACAAAATTGATTGTTTGACTACATTTCTAACAACCCCTATTACTAGCATACACTATAAAAAACCCATGTTCTATGTGACATTTTTATAATTTTCTGTGACAAATTTTAGTGAATATCCACTAAAATCTGTCATAGAAAATTATAAAAACGTCACATAAAACACAATTTTCTTAATAGTGATAGCATGTTACTTCTCTGTGACTCTACATGGAACATCCTTGAATGATCAACCAATAAAACTACCTTACTCCATGTAAATGACTTTGCAAGGCAAGCTAATCATTTTGAAAAAAGAACCACACAATTAGACAATTCAAATATGGAATCTAATATTATTTACAAACATGTTGTATAATACAACTACAAGTCAAATTATGAAAGCTAGGAAAATCACACTTTCATTAGAGTCATGTGCTTCTACTCCTTCAAAGATTGTGTTGAGATTTTCATTGAGAAGTGCCACAACATCCGCCTTGCACAACAAAGTCAAGTGCCATATTGAAGACCTAGTTCTTCAAATTCCATGGAAGCTTCCTATTTGTGACTTGAATGAAAAATGACATTCAAAAAGGTGTTAGATTTCTTCAATGCTTTGTAATGGGAATAGTAACATAAATTATGGCACATCCACTCATTCAATTCTTGTAAGCTTTGCAATATTTTCTCTAGTGGTGAACACATACAACGCAACCTCTTTTTAACCTTGAGTGGAAAGGAGCATGGGTATAAGGGTGGTAGCAAAGTATACAACTAGATGCATGCATTAGAAGAAATCTGAGGCTTGCAAAGGACTACTAGTTTTAAAAAAAAATTTAGCAACCTTAGAGTGCAAGTACAAAAATAAAATAAAATAAATTTTAATTTTAATTTAGTGTTTTTTTTAAATATTAAAAAAAACAAAATATTAAAATAGTCGCCAATCTAACATGGTACTGACATGGCACCAATAGTGCCACATTAGATCTAGAAAAAATAAAATAAAATAAAAAATTCCCTAATTGCACCAAAATTGCACGCAAAGGTGCAAAATTGGTAGCCCTTTGCAGGGCTTAGATTTCTTCTAAAGTACCCCCTTTTGTTAGTAGTGACAACATCCTTTATAAGTTGCTTCCTTGCATCAACCTTAAACACAAAATGTGGCATGATTCTCAAACCAAGGTCCTCCATCTCCTTCATCTATGTGATGTAAGCATTTACCTATGGTTTGGTCAACTACTAAGTAGAATAATTTATCCACTATTTGTGGCAGCACAATTGAGAAGAGTAGTTATCTTACAGATAGTCTATGACATCAACGCCCCTTATATACTCTACATACAGCTTATGCATGGGTGATGAAGGGATAATTATTTGCCCACAAAGACCTAAGGTAGTCTACTCAAAAACCGCCTGTCCTCTTCAAATCGCCCCTATAACTAGGTCTTAAATGGACCTCAATTGATCTTCAAATGGATAATTGACAGACTTTTAATGGGCTGAATTTAAAGTGAGAGCAACTTCAAGTCAGTCAAAAATCACTTTAAGGTTTAAATGTGGATGGTTAAAGTATGTGATTGGGTTGATTTTTAAATGTAGTGATAGGTGAGCATTTATATATTTAAATAAGAAGTTAGCAAGCCATCTACTTTATTTGGAGAATGCAAAATCTGAAAATTGATTGCATACAAGTATGGATTTCACTAAAATCCACCCCTCCATTGATGAGTCTGACTGCTTGGGACGCGTGCAGCCCCCCCTAGCTCGCCAGTAAATCAGGATGCATGCAAGCGTCTGGCTGTCCAGGCTGTCAGTGGTCAGCATTTCTAGACCCTACGAATCCATTTACATCCGGACGGACGAAGGCCAGTGTGGCGGTGACAATTTCCTATTTTTTTTTTTAAATTTTCGAAGGAAAGCACATAGTGTTCCGGACCAGCATCTCGTATGTAGGGATTTTCCCCCCACGATTTGAATTACACTTCCTCGGTGTTCGAGCCCGCTCAGTGTTTCAAGAGAAGTTCACGCGACCAAGTTCAGTTGTCGCGCTGTGGGTTTACGGTTCAACTCTTGAGGTCTATTAGGGTTTAGGGGTCGCGTGCGTTCTAGTTTTGTGACTGTTCAGTGTCGCTGCGGTTTTCATGCAATGGTTTAGAATTTAGGTTTTCAATGTTATGATGCCTAGACAAGTGTGCACGATGCGTCCTACAGACTCTACAGCTGATTGTTGTGGTGGATTGCTTTGCCAATCGCCATCAATGGGCTCCTCTTTTGCACCATCGTTTTTTATTTAGGTAATTCACACACCCCAGCTACTCTTTGCTAAATGTTGTACTTTCTCTTGGAGCCGGCTGTTTTGGTGCTCAGTGGGTTGAGTGTAGGAAGGGTGTTGGATTAGTCCGGATTAGACTAGGTACTGTATGTTTACATAGCCCAGCCCAATCTTTGCTGAATATTGTGCTTTCTGTGGAACCTCTGTGTTTTGGTGCTTTGTGGGATCATGATAGAAAGGGCGTTGGATTAGACTTGGTGCAATAAGTTCATGTATCCAAACTTCGTTGCAAGGTTCTGGATTGAGTCTTTCATAGTTAGGGTTTGACACATATCAATGTTCAGCTGTGATTAACATGAAGTCTTGTACATCTGCAAGTAGGTTCCGTAGGATTTAGCTGCTGCTTCTCATGGCCACGGCATTCAATGGCGACGTGCTAGACAAATTGCCTTTGGACCACGTCTTCGATATTGATCGGCACGTGAAGCTTGAATGGATTCTATCTAGGGTTCAAAGTCCACTTGCGGGGCCGATATGCAATGGGGACCTGCTATGGGAGCTTCGACAAATGCACCGGCTCCGCATAATACGAGACACTCAAAAAAATGAGGTAGTTGTTGTTGAGTAGTGTTTCATCTTGACTAGCAGGGTGGACGATTTCATATGTGGTATGGAAAGTGCCAACGAAGGTATCCCTTGCAAGTTCAGGGTGATACGAACCAAGAGAGTAAAGGGACCAATTACTTTCGAAGCTTCTGGGAGTACCCCTAAGGAATTTATACGGTAAGCCAAGGTTATGATCCTTACACTCACTGTTTTGTTGTCATTCTCGCATTCCCTCTCCAGAAACAGTAGCGTGAGTAATCCCTTCGTTACAATTTTGTAGGTACCACTGCCAGTATGGTCCACAAGACCACACTGGCAAAGTCATAGAAGTGACGTCCATGTTACTGCCGAAGCAAAGACCAAAAGTGGTCGTGGCTGGAGCTGCAGCGATAAGGCGTTTGCGAAAAAAGAAACAAGTTCCCATTGAAGGGGCAATTCTTGGGGAAAAAACAGTGAAGAAAAGAGGCAGGAAGAAGTCCACCAAACATGATGGCACACAACCTCCTGGTCCAAAGTCCAAGCGTACGCGAAAGGGGAATACATCTGCGCAACTTGTTGTCACTGCTCAAGGGAACAATATTGGAGATAGTTCCATTGGGAGTAGTGATCTTCAAACCATGGAACAGAATAGGTGCTTTGGAGATAGATAGGCATCATAGTGCAACGCTGCGGTCCACGACGTTTCTACCTGTTTAGAGTCCATCGCGCTGCCTAAGTCACCCATCAATAGAGCTCCCCCAAAACGTCGGATTCGGAAATTCCAAGCTTTCAGTCCATGTCAACCTCTAGTCCTCTTACTTGGTAGTACGAATGTCAATTCCAATCAGGTGTGCGGATCATATCTACTTCTCAATGTAGACCTCAATTTTCCAGAACAGGACAGCCACATTGACCCCTCCCCGCCCCCGCCCCCTCCAAGTGAATATAGTTTTACATGGGGGGGGGCTTTACTCTGAGCAACTGCCGTAGAGAGTAGAGACCAGTATTATGTAAGCGGCCTCCATAGCTGTACCAGCTAAAGGGCTCGAGGGCACGTCTTCATCGTTCCACTCAGTAGGTGCGGGCTCCATATTGTTGTTTCTACCTTCGACTATGTATTGGAATGACAACTCCTCGCTTGCACTCAGATTTGGAAGCGTGGGTTTTCCAATCCTACCTTGTGCACGGCCCTATGCCTTGCGACCCTCTTTGTTCTCGGGTTTATTCACGTGCACTTTGCTTGTTCCGCGCTTGTCAGGGAGGGCTTCGCCATGTGACCTTGAGTCGGAGTCGGAGATCTCTTCCCGGGCTTTTTTGTAGCCCCTGCTCTCTTCCACTTGCGACGGACGCGGCGCCTAGAATCCACCTTCCACTCCACCTTGTTGAGTGGCCCTCCTTTGCTTCATACGAGCCGCTATGCCTTCTTCCGCGCCCCCCTCCTCTACTCGACCGGAATTCAATTGCATCGCGCAGTCCGCCAAGTCCGTCAAGTCCGATCCTGTGTCCCCTACCATTGTGCCATGTGCCACATCCCCTTCCGATGTCTTCACTCCTTTGTGGTGCTTTGACCGCTCTGTCATGGCTTCTCCCGCGCGCCCTTCCTGCGGCAAAGTGGGCTCTCTTTGTTGCGTGCGTTGGGCTTGCCCTTCTCCCTCATTGCTTTTTGAACGCTGTGGTGCCTGAGTGGTGGCGAAGCAGGGATTCTTTTTCCGGGACAGGCCTGCATGCACCTCTGCTGGAACCCTCACCGTCCTTCCCTTTCCACATCATCTCCAAGGACTTGCCTTGACCCTGGCCCTATTCCGGATACGGCAGCAATCGTAGGGGATTTCCCACTTTGTTCTTCACAGCAGGACATTGGGAATCCCAGCGATGTTTGTTGAGTTGCATTTTGCTAGTAAATTTCTCTTCTTTGCAATGTATGCACTTGAAGAAATTTCTACCAAGTGCTGTGAGTCTGGGAACGTCTGTGTATGCGCCCACAGACCACTTTTTGAGCAACCTCTTGTATTCCTCATGTGTGTCATAATTCACTAATAACGACCTCGTGTCTATGGTGACCGTGCACCAAAAATCCTGAACCTGTGTTGCTGCTGCTGCCATGGCCCCTCGCAGGACATCTGCCTCCTACTGGGTTTGGGTGCACACACTCTCACTTCAACAACAAAATCATGCAATTGTTGAACTGCCCCAAACCAGGTGAACAACAAGTGTTCATTTAAGACAAATGCATTCTCAAAAGAAATGGAAATAAATGTGTGCTCATACACTCTGAAGCGAATCTAACCTGGAAATCATCTGCCCCTGACACTTGGCTTGGACTTCTTCCATCTCCAGCAACCTCAACCTCCAAAGACGCTTCTTCTGCACGGCGTTGAGTTTACTTAATCTTCGCCATATCACAGCAATGGCCAAGTGGGGTCCCCACATCCACAGTTGTGAACCAGTTACACCACCCAATGTGCTCGCCCCATTGATACACTGGATTGTAAAAGTAGGAGAAGTCTGGGTAATGAACCGCAACCCTATAGTCAACGACGTCACCATTAGTTAGGTCAGTGTTATAAATTCACAGTTGTATAGCTCGCGAATGTACAAATTAGCGACAACTTGAAACCTGTGTAGGGCGGTGCTTTATTCAACCTCACGCGCAAGCTCGTCAATGTGTTGCCATTCACAAACACAGGGTGCCTTCACCTGCTATCATCGGTCATTGCAGGCAGCTCGTCATACTCGTGTAACTGTGCGCATGTCCGTCACCCAAATCCTAAAACAAAGGAAGCCGGCGTAAAAACGGAAATGCTTGCATTTTTTTTCACCAAGCTCGACATCGATCCTTAGCCCCCCTTACAACGTCTACGGACCCTAAATTCCATGCACACGACAAGAGCATGCCCCACTTCTAAACAAAAAAGGAGAAATGAAGCCTCGGAGCACTCACCTGAATAATGCGATTGGAAAAAGAGCTGCAGCAAAGGTCTTCAACAGCGCAGCAGTGGCTCCTGGTCGACGTAGGCGCCTCCATACCTTGAGCGCATGATTACAACGCAATGATGGAAGTCAGTTGCCTCCGATTAAATCCGAAGTGACATCGCGAGTCAGAAGTGATGTCCACCGAGCCGCCTACATATCAATGCAGGTCCTTCGATGCCGTCCTCAGCAGTCCTCAATGCCCAGCAAAAAACTTCACTCTCCCACATATGCAGCTGTCTCGAAGTGCACAAACACCCTCCATGAGTCCACATACAATCACAAAACATGAGAGTGATCGCCAGCCGCTCACGTTGTACCCGCTGCTGCCTCAAAACACTAGCAGTCCATTAGATGGGTTTCCAGCATTGTGGAGGGCCGCGAGTTATCAGGCCTTGGGAATTGCTACGAATTGCTGCAATTTGCCTACTGATGTGGTTGAGCGACTCCTACATCGGCAAATTTTGATTTTTTCTTTTCCAAAAAAAAATGAAATTTTTTTTTCTGTTTTTTTTCTCATTTCAAGAATGTAAATTTTTTTTTTTTTTTCAAAATTTTTCTATCGGGAACGGCTTGGGAACGGCTGTTCCCCGAAACTGCCAAGGGGATCAGGGTCGGGAATAGGCCCGAAACGGCCCTCCCCACCCCCCAGAAAACATCTAATGCTTTGTTCGCGGGCTCATTGCGACAAAAGGTTCCTCTGAAACCCCGGTCCCCACTTGTCCGTCCCGGACACGTAGGTGGATGCTGACGTGGAGTAAGGTAAACCAGCCCATGACAGGCAAACCACCCATGACAGACACCTACTGACCCCCCCCCCCATTACAGTCATTTATCAATCTATGAGAGACTTTTTCTGAAAAATGGGGTTAAGACTGCATTGGGTTGATTTGTAGTTGTTATCAAAGCCTTGGGGTACAGTCATGAAGTTATTAGTAACTATCATGGACACTTATACCAATCTAGTCTAAATTGGTAGTAAAAAATAGTTTTTTTTATTTCTTAATGTCATGTCCATGTTAGAAAGTCTTGTAGCCATCTTAGAAAATGCTATGACTGTTTTAGGAGGGAAGATGACCATCATGGAAACACTTTTTTGCTGATTTGGGGTAGTCTACAGGCTGTTTTCAGCTTACTGGACAGCACACTTCAAAAATTCACAAAAAATTCATATTTTGTCCAAAAATTAAAATTTCAGTTGCTTTCTTCATTTCTCACATGTGTCTTTGTATGAAAAAAAATTTGATTATTCTTGCTAATGGCAACAGACCACATCAGGCAATCTGCCTGTCATAGGCTAGTTTACCTTAGTTGTAGTGCTCGTAGAGCATTTGAATGCAATTCCCAAAGTGACGATTTTGAGAATACATATTATAGTGTTTTGGGGAAGCCTACATTGCAGTGGATATACATTCGCCAATGTTACCACCATTTTATTTGTTGAATTTTTGCAATTATGATTTTCCCATTTCTTGAAAATCCAATGCAAAATGTAATGTGCTTAGAATTTGGGATTAAAAGTACCCAGCATGGATTAGAAATGAGATTGACAATACCCAGTTTCTCTTGGAATTGTTTGTACTCAGCTAACCTATGAAGTGCGTTTTTGTTCAAAAATGTTGAACTCAAGTAGACGCAATTTTCAGTACAAGAGAAAGGGGTGTTTTAAGTATAGCCATCTTCTTACAGACTTTGAAAAACAGTCCTAGAAGCTCTATTTATAGTAAATTCTCCTAAGAATACATTTATTATCAAAAAATTTTACTAAGATGACAACGTTTAGGTCATTCTTTAAAAGAGATTAGTACTACAAGTAAACTTAGAACACCCTTATCTTTCCAGTATTTTGCTTGGTCAAGGAATATATATTTTGAGAGGCATTATTCATTGTGTCTGTGGTAATCAATATTTGTATGTTTTCAACTTTGAATGCTAATATCTTCAACCCAATGTATATGGCCAAACTTCATGCAATCTATCTACATGATTACAAGCAAGTAAATTAGGAGATCATACAGTTTTATTTTATTAAAACTTTTCTCTAAACATTTCAAAGAAGAATTTATGTAACTCCAAACTTTTGTGAACACGACATTTTGATGCCTCCTACATTCATGGCTTAAGAGAAGTAACCATCTATATATCTATATATCTATATATCTGTGTGTGTGTATTTAGTAATTGTGAACCCTGATGTAGCATTAGTGGAACCATGCCAGAACTTACAGCACCATGCCATCGCCACGGGAGATTCCTTTTTTCCCATTTTTTTTTCATTTGGATTTCCAAATTCTTTGTCCAATTTCTTTTTGTTCAATTTTTTTTTTCATTCCATGTTTTTTCCCTTTATTTTTTCCTAAGTTCAATTTTTTTTCATTTCATTTTTTTTTTTTCAGTTTGCTTTTCAATTCATTAATTTTTTTATTACTTTTTATTTTTCATTTCATTTTTTTCTTCATTACATGTACTTTTTTCCCTTTTTTTTCTCATTACATTTTTTTTTCATTTCATTTCTTTTCATTACATTTTTTTTTTTCATTTCATTGTTTTCCCCTGTAACAATTTTTTTCATTCCTATTTTTTTTTTAATTTTGCTTTTCATTTCATTTTATTTTTCATTTCATTCTTTTCCCTTCAATTTTTTTTTCATTTCATTTTTTCCCCTTTACTTTTTTTTTATTTCAAATTTTTTTCATTTCGTTTTTTGTTCCCTTTATTTTCTTTCTTTTAATTTTTTTTCCCTAAATTTTTTTGTTCATTCCAATTTTTTTTCTATTTCATTTTTTTTTTCATTACAATTTTTTTTCATTTCATAGTCTTCCCCTTCAATTTTTTTTTCTTTCCAAGTATTTTTCATTTAATTTTTCTTGTCATTTCAATATTTGTTCCTTTCATTTTTGTTTTCATTTCATTCCATTCTTTTCCCCTTCAATTTTATTGTCATTTCATTTTTTTTCACTTTCATTTTTTGGTTCATTTCATTCCTTTCCCCTTCAATTTTCTTTTAATTTTTCTTCACCCTTAATTTTTTGTTTCATTTCAAATGTTTTTCATTTTTTCTTTTTTCATTTCTTTTTGTTTTTCATTTAAATTTTTTTTTCATTCAGTTTCTCCCCCTTTAATTTTGTTTTCATTCCAAATGTTGTTCATTTCATTTTTTTCTTCATTTCAATGTTTTTCCCTTTTATTTTATTTTCATTCCATTTTTTTTTGGCATTTCATTTTTTAATCCCTTTCATTTTTTTTTCATTACATTTTTTTTTCATTTCCTTTATTTTGCCTTCAATTTTTTTTTCATTTCATTTTTTTCCTATGACATCCTTTTTTTCATTTCAATTTTTCCTCTTTCATTTTTTGGGGGAATTCCAATTTTTTTTCAACTGTGAATGCTAATATCTTCAACCCAATGTATATGGCCCAACTCTGGGAATGAAGACTTGCGCACACTACCCTAAAATTGGTAAATACTGTTGGGTGATAATTAGTGTTGTTCCCTTCACTATTTCATGGTGTATATCAGCATTTCATTGTCTATTTCAACATTTTATAGACCGCTTTTCCCCACCATTCCAACTTCTACTATAGAGCTCAAATATTGTTAGATTGGATAAGTAATGTTCCTAATACTAACCTTGCACATCACAGTTAATGTTAGTGTTGGCAATTAGTGTTGCCAACACTATTTACCAATTTTAGTGTACACCTTAGTGAACAAATTTCTTTAGAAAATTTAAAAAAAAGAGTATTAACCCCTAAATGCCCTAGGCTTGTTTTGAGCCTCTTGAAATTTGCTCTAAATTGAACAAGAAGTCAACATTTTGATAAGTTGAATCAATTTTTTTTAAATTGTAACCGTACAAATTCAAACTACACATGTTAGAGATCACATAGGACCCTAGAACACTACAATATCAATTATGGATTGAAAGATTATAATGTTTGATCACGCCATCATGGGGGGGTTAGAACTATGACAATGATTGAGCTCTCTTTGGCCTTATCAAACCTAAAAAATTGGTCCCCCCCCAAAAAATGAGAGTGAAGGGCCTAACAAGTATTACTCCACTCAATGTTGTATAGCTCCTCAAAATGTATTCTATAATTTTGTTAAATGAATTTCTAGAGTACTCTTCTATCGAAGATCTACGGTATTTGAGGCTCCATTTGACTTCATGGCTAAAACCAAATAGCCTTCCCCTCCCCTTGGTGATGCAACAAATATTGCCCTACTATACACGTAACATTGGCCTCTGACAGTGAAACCACGAAAAACAATTGTTTGGAACATTGTCTATTGACAATGAACCCACAAAACACAGAAGCCTGGAACACTATCCCCTCATGCAGAGCACACAAGACACAGCTCTTGGACACCAAAATAGTTGACAGTGATCTACTGTCAAACATAGCTGCCATGCATTGTTGCGTTCAATGCACACGCAGGGCAGGAGGCATTCTTCTGCATAGCACCGCCACGTCATGCCCAACGGTACAGGCACAGCTGTCAAATGAAACATTGGACCGGAATTTTATCATTAAAATCACCACCAACATGACCCCAAGGAAATGTCAGGAATTAAACTAAAATTAATGCAAACAACCCGAGGGGGAACATGACAGAAAGGGCCAGCATGGGTCAGAATGGTAGAGCCATCAATGGAGGGGTGGGTTTTAGTGGACTCTTACAAGTATGGTCGCTTTAAAAACCTTTGGTTATTACTTATTATAAATTCCCATGTTTATTCTTGGTTTCCTCATCACCCTTTATAGGCCGCATGTGTGCTCATTTTGTCACACCTACTATCATAAATAGGTGTCTAAGACTAAAAGCTTTGAGAAATCATAACTAATTCAATATTACTCAAAAAATTATGAAACCACTTGTATCAGATGTCACATCTATTTATTTTTCTCTGAAAAATAAATAAAAAATATTTTAGTCTACAGAAGCCTATGAAAAAGGCAGAACAGCCCGTAAATGGTCGCTTTAAGGCCATACTACCTTAGTATGCCAAGTAGCATTTGTACCCCTTGTTGCACCCCAGACTCCTAAGATGACATTGTACTAAATAGAGTGACCAATTTTTTGTCCTGCTAAGACACAATCCCGATTTGGTGATGAACATGGGTTTTAATGATTATGGATCCCCTAACCTTCTTATTTTGTTTGTGATAAAGCTTGGGCAATAGGTTTTAATTTGTGTAATGCATTATGTCAATTGTCTATACTCCTTGAACCATTAGCTCATCAAATAAGTTCACACTAGCAAATAAATTATTAACCACCAAGTAGTGGCCCCCATGCTGCAATCTTGAAATTATCTTGTCGACGACATGTTATCCTAAATTGTGAGGACTAGTGCTTGTCTCCTCACCAAAATACACTTCAATCTTCCATACAAACCTGTTTTTTGAGCTTGTTGACAACCAAACTTTAATCTTGAAACCTCATAGGTATATCAAGCATAAATTGCCTCATGAAGTAGTATCAACCCATATGTGGAACAATACACTCATCTAAGTACTGTTACTTCTCTTCAAATTATAAATTCTTTGTATTTTGACGATCCTATCAAATCTAGGATTTTGGATATTTTGGACTACCTAGTTATTGTTTGCTAGATGGAGGCAAAAAACAATTTTCTCCCATCTTGCCAACATCATTAATTGAGAAATCAAGTCAGAATAAATGAATTTTTTACTACTCATCCAATAGTGTCTTGCATTGGGTAGCCTTTTGTAGCCCATGGAAATGCAAATACCAAGCTAGACATGAATGTATATGCAATTGACATTTGTCCAAATAATTAAAGCCACCCTTTGTGCACAATCGATTAAGGGTGCAGTTGGCTTATGAAGAAATACAACATGTATACCTATTTGTTTCTAGTATGACATGATCTAAGGTTTCATTCTTCTAATACATCATTACATGTGATTTGGCTCTTGGGGAGGGCTGCGAGTTCCCAACTCGAAACCCCCCCGAGAACCGCCGATATCCACTATTCCCGGCCTGTGTTGACCTGGCCGAGAGACGGCCAGGTCAGATTTTTCGAAAAATAAATAAATAAATAAAATTTAACATTGTTTCTCAGTTTAAGGACTTAAATTTTTTTTTTTTTTAATTTTTTTTTTCAAAAAAAAAAAATCTGACAGCGGCGTTCTTTTACTACCGAGGGAACAGTGCCGGGAACGGCCCTGAAACGGCCCTTAAAATCCTAAAATCTCTTCTAATGGTTAAAAATTCATTCTAGCTATAGGATCCCTCCTTGCTGAAAAGACTTCAAACTAGGTCTAGAACCATTGAAGTCATTTCAACTCCATATGAAGTCTACACTTGGTAGGTTCTATAACATTTTTCTATAATATTGAGTGAATTTGTCCACCTCCATATGACTAAGGATGAATGCTTCCAAGCACATGGACCACTATACAACTCTTTTGTCAATATAGTCTGTTTTGTCTATGATGTCTACTTTAAAATCTGAATTGTTGTTTTATAGAGTATCTTTATAAGCTTAAATCTAATCATGGTCACTAGAGTTGAAGTTGTCGCTACAACAGAGGAGGTCCAATTCAAAATGATCTTCTTCATTTTTTATCGTCAACTAGTATATACTTTAGAAGGTTGAAACTTACCTTTAGGAAAATGATTTGCACTATAGAGTCTTACATATCGTCAGCTCCTTCATTGGATGGGACATCATAATTAGCAATTGGCTCATTAAGTGGCTTCAGAACAATTCTCACATCTAAGATGTTGTTAACAACATGTTCAATGTCTCCAAGACCTTTGCTTCCTTCCAATCCATTATGTCCAGCCTTGTCCCGATCAATGTTTTCACTTCTTGATTTTTTGTTCACAAATGTTTCCATCATAAATATGAATCTTTCGTGTGTCATGGACTACCACAAGTGCCTTCTAAGTCAAATAGTGTTGTCGCTTTGTCCACCCATAATAGTAGATGCCTTTGCTTCTATAGTCCTAGAGTACGTGGTTTTTGTGCAAGTGCAATGCGCACGTCTTTGTCCTCCAAATGTATCTCATTTAGGAAGTTGCCTAATTCACAAACAACCATTTTTTGCTAGTCCCGCAATCCATGCCTTTGCTAATGACATTCCCTTGCATCTAGGATTGTAAGTTGCTAATGTGGAATAATGCTTTCGATAGGAATCGGTTGGGAACCAATACAACCCAACTTGTTCTGGCCTCACGTCAGTCAGCATAAATCATGTAGAGGTATGCATTCATTTCTCTGACCTAGACCTTCGAAGGTTTTCTTAGCTAGATCGCTAGCTTCCATTGGGTGTATAGATGTAACACTAGTTTAATTGTAAATGGGGTCAATAGATATCCATACCTCCTCTCATAACATAGTATTATATAGATTCACGTTGCATGTATCCATACTCCCCATGGTATCCTAGGACTTTGGAGTTGTAATGTCAATGAACACCTTGCCATCTTCATCTTAGAAATAGAAAAGAACTCCTAGGATGTTTACATCATTTTATCTTTACTGCTCATAGTTGGACAAAAAATTTCCACTTTTATCCTTGTCCTAAACTTGGGGTCTCATATAGGATGAAGGACTATGGAATCCAGTTGGTTGACTACTTCCGAGACTACTTCTCCTTCATGAGCACTACTTTTTCTTTTGGGTCCCTTTGATCCCTACTGTTCCTTCCCTTTGATCCCTACTGTTCCTTCCCTTTGTTGCACAATTATAAATATAAATGATGTATGATAGTTAGTTTCATTATGAAGGCAAAAGGAACTAAGAATACATTCATACTAAGTCTTGCCACAACAATCCAAGAGAAAATAAACACTAGTATGTAATTTATAGTCTATGAACATAACAAGGCATACATATGCAATTGTATGCTTTAGGTACAATTGTATATTTTGTAGACATATGGCAAAATCAGATAGAAGTCCAATGTCATTTGGTATACGGCATTGGAGTCATTGGAGTCATTGCTACTAGTGTCATTTGAGCATTGAATATATTTTTGTCCAACAATGTCTTTGATTTCATATACTAGAGCTTCTAAGGCTTCCACATGGAGATGGAGATTGTCGCTCTTTTTGTTTGGACTCCATCTTGTTCTGGTAATATTTGATCCTTCAATTCTTTATTTGCAATTTTTAAATCCTTGTCTTCTACAGAGGTGGATCAATATTCTCAAATCTAGTTTGGAACAAGGGAATCTATTCTAGAAGGCAATTCTCTAGTACATCAATACATGTAACATTAAAAAATCCCAAAGTAATTTAGTGCAACATCTAGGAAAAAACATCATTCTTTAATGAAGGACATGTGTTCATTATAAACCACTTTCAACTATGTATCCTAAATTCAAATGTCTTGAAACCCAAGTATTGTAATCCTACCATGGCCATCAAATTTCAAAACTAAAGACACTAAATTTGCAACATATGAGCACCTTACAACATTGAAGCCATGAAACTATATACAATTAGAGTAGGTTCAATTTGCAGTTTTGCATAAGTCTTTTTTTAATAGCATCATGTATGTGTTGGAACTGTAAATTTGTATTCACTATAAGAAACCCGCGTTTTTTGTGATGGCAACAAAAAACACGGCATGTTTTTGCAGACAAGACGGCGTCACAAAGTTTGAACCAATGGGTGGCAAATTCCGATGGACATTGCAAAAAACGTGTACATGTCCATGAAAAAACATGGGCATTATACAAAAAACAAGTATGTTTTGCAAGACATCCAAAAAAATGTTGTCATATTTTTTGTGATATGCAAAACAATATGACAATGCCATGTTAGCAAAGTCAATCAATTTCACTACAAGTAAATTTCCAGGAGTTATTGGACATCCATGTAAAATGTTAACCCAATCTGAAAATCATAGGAGAAGGGTAGCTGCTTGGGAGTCTTCCAAAAAACCCTTTCATGAATGGATGATGAAGCTACTAATCACTATTTTTTAGTTAGGATTTCATGAAGCACAAAATCTGTTGGCATCTCTTCTATAAGCATGTGTGTACATAAACATAATTATTGGAAATATGTCTAAATCCTTTAGAATTTCATATGCCAAGTACGATGTACTACGCTTCACTTCCGATCTTACGATTCATGTGTATATGTTGTATTGGAAGCTTCAAAGCATGTGTGGACTTTTCAAATTATGTTCATATACATCAACAACTTATAGGAATAAATGAACTCTTATTTTCATTGTATTCAAATTGTTTATAATAATTCCTCTATCCCTAATATAATACTACAATATTGATAGTTCATAAATGTATCATAGAAGTAATTTTTGTAAGAAAATGTGATGCTCATCCAAACAAAAAGTCAACCCCCACCTTCCACAAAAGACATCCATTTACAAAGATGAAAGATTCCACTATATTTTTAATTAGAAAGTGCAAAAAAATACTTCCTAGCATTAGTTTTTATTTCTATTCAATGGGGGGATTTTATTGCACTGCATCTACAAGAAGGGCTTCCATTGTCGTCACTTCTAGTGTTGGTCATTGATTGAATAAAGAACTTTGATTTGAAAAAGCGACTATATCATTTTTTCTGTAAAAAAACTATCCACAAATCAAGTTGAATATTAAGTGTGTTTGAGCATAATCAATATCCATTTCATACCACAAGGGGACTATACAATCCATTTTACACCTAGATAAGCAACTCTCATATTATATACCATTCATTATAATTACTTATAATGCATTTTTCTTCAATCTCAATGAATGTAATTTGCTATAATGTAAAAATTGCTCGTAGCCCTTCCAACAAAAAATCCAAAATCGTATTCATATACATGACATGTATATTCTTCAAAGACAATAGTAGTATTAAAAAACTTATTACATGAATTTTTTTAATGCATGCATCATACCAAAATCTACCCAACTATTTGGTGTTCTCAGTAATTTAAAAAAGAAATAGAACATTACAAACAAATGTTAATTTCAATTGGAGGGAACTCCTTCTATAGATTTTTAAAAACTCCACATACATCTTTTTATTCTTCATATATTTATATTTTTTATTTTTTATTTTTTATATTTATATTTAATTTATATTTATATTTAATTTTAAATATATAAGTCAATTTTTTCTACATTTCATCTTTTTCTAATTGGTCCTCATGTACCTTCTTGATCCATCTAATTTCATATACTTTTCTATAGAAGTTGTCTTGTAACCTGTTCTAATGCCATTGACCCTTGCATATCATACAAGAGTTGCATCTCTAGAACTTTACATTCTTCTGTAAGACAAATTAGAAGTTTTTTCATACATTAAATGTCACAATTTCAGTACATTTTAGGTTCAATTACTTTTGTATAATACTTGCACTATCAATTGACATTGATGACTTCCATTTCATGTGCTCTTGCTATCTTTTAAAGAATTTCAAAGTATACAAAATCTCTTAAAAGAAATACATTTTCTCTCATTTGCTTTGTACACATAGATGGAGTTTGATACATACTACGAACAAAGGTGTAGACAGACTTTGGGGTCATTGCAAGAAAAAAAAACTTATTTTTGTAGCATTTGCAGAGTCCTCATAATTTTTGGCTGAAATACTTCTTTATTAGAAAAACAATTTGAAAGAAACATGAGAAATATGTCCAATGTATGCACCTTTACAAAAAAGATACCCTAGGAAGGAATAGCATAAAAAGAAATTGTGAGTGGAAAAACTGGAAAAGTGCAGAATCTCATGAAGGTAGGTACTTTGACATTTTAATTTGTAAAAAGTAGGAAAAACAATTTTCAAGAATACTAAAAATAGGACATTTGAAAATAGTTCATGTTTCAGGGATTTCACAATTCAAATTGTATTAGAATATTTTAAAATCTTCCAAAATCTATCAAAATCATTTGGAGTTTTCTATAGAGTATAAATTCAAAGTTTGAATTTTAATCAATTGAAATTTTTAATAGGTATAATTTGATTTTGAATGTGATTTAAATTCCAATGAAATTCAATAACTATGATGAAAACTTAATATTTCATCAAAATTTTAATAAAATTCAACTCTAATTCAAAGTTAGGTTAAAATAACTTAACCCCTAAAGTTCCTTGACTATGTTATCACCAAAAATGCTCAAAAACTGCCATTTTTTATATAAGTACCAAATTTCTGAAAAAAAAACTTTTTTTGACACATGTAACCATACAATCTTGTAGTATGCTAGTTTGAGAAGATGTGCAAAAAATTTCAAAAATTTCTACCTTGTAGATTGTAAGATATTAGAGTTTGAAGTGACAAAATTCTTTTTTTTGCCCCTGCGAAAATCTGGGCAGATGCACTTCACACGGTCAGATCATTATGAAAAATTGTCCAAAATGGTTGCAACTCTGTGGAATCATTCTTCAAGTTAAGTTGGCTACATGCTTTAAAAAATTCAGATTTTTTGGAATTGTAAAACATATAGGAAAAAAATAGTAAGTAGAAAGATGTAGGGAATGATTCAAATTACTAAATTGTTAACAATTTATTTATGGAATTGAAAAATGAAAATCCAATGGTTGTAATGTTGTAATTAAAAATCTACAACATTTGAGAATTTATGAAAAAGTTTATATATACTTCTACAACATTTGAGAATTTTTATTCTATTTTTTGAGACATTGACTAAGATGTCTACATGTTTTTTGAGTTGTTTTCTAGGGACATCAAATCAAATGTCTCTAGAGACATTTTTGCAATGTTTATTGAGGCATCCAAATGTTCTCATAGACATCAAATGAGGCATTGCCATGTTCATCTCATGTTCATCTTTGAAATTTTACTTTTAATACAAACTACGCGTTCTACATATCCCATATGGTTTGCCATATTCCTACCACCCCACTTCTATATAACCTTGTGTTTTCATTTCAATGTACTCACAATAAATTCCCAAATATAGTGTATTTTGTATGGTGTATTGTAGTTGTATAATGTATGTTGTGTAAATGATGTATGTTATATTTTTAATGTATTCTGTATTGTGCAAGAAATATTGTGTATGAATGTAGTTGGTTATCTCAATTGATGTCTTCGAAAACATGTGGATGTCTTGGTGGACATCCATTTTGGAAAGGACATGCCATAGCATAAGGCACAATGTAAATGATTTAATTGTAAACATCAAAGGAAACATGTGCATGTCAGAGAAGATGTCTTCTTGGACTTCAGATTGGACACAATACAATGAACATGTCAAAATTCTGAACTACTACAAAGTTGACATGTGGTAGTGATGTCATGGATGACGTCATCCAAAGAATGGATGAAAAAGTAGCTTATATGGCATTCACTGCCCCGTCATCGCTGAGGTGGTGCACATGTGGCAGCCACATGGCAACTTCTTAATATTTTAAAAGACCATGTTTTCTAAGACATCCTCCTAAATCTTCTTCAAATCTTATCATGTTTTTTGTAATTTTGCATGTTTTTTGCCTTGTCAATCCTGACGCATTTTTTTTGATATCAAAGTTGCAACTAGTAGAAAATTCAGCGTCCATAGTGACAGAAAATTTGATATCAAAGTTGCAACTAGTAGAAAATTCAGCGTCCATAGTGACAAAAAAGTGTTGATTTGGTTGTTAATTCTTGTGTTGATTTGGACTAGTTGACCCGGACGTTAAATAGCAAAAAAGTGTTGATTTGGCAACAAGAATATGTTGATTTTCAACAATTTTTTTTAAAAAGTTGTCCTATGGGGCGGCGCCACTTGGGCAGGCCGCCACGGGCAACGCCACCTGGGTAGGCCACCACGCGGGCACCACCTAGGCCCCCTTGATAGGAGGTTGGCCTCGGGGTTCGAACACAAGACTTTGGAATTAACATTCTAAGGTCTTGAACCATTCAACCACCTAAATGGTTTCATGTCCACTGGAAAAAAAACTTTATTTTTAACTACTTCTATGTTTTTCTTACATGTGCCTTGTGAAGTCAGCAGACTTCAAGGCCGATTTTCGCATAGTAAATTAACTTTTGTTTTGACAATTTGAACTAAGAAAAGTTGGTAAATAAAGTTAACTTTCATCTCCAAAAATCCGTTTTCAATTTGGAGTTTTAAATAAGAAGTTATGGACAAATTTCAGAAAGGATGTTAAAAAGTGAAAAAAAAATGGCACTCTCTGAATTTTGTCCATAACTTATTATCAAAAACTCCAAATTGAAAAAGTATTTTTGGAGATGAAATTTAACTTTATTTTACAACTTTTCTTAGTTCAAAGTTTCAAAAAAAAAGTTAATTCACTATGTGAAAACGGACCCTGAAGTATACTAAATTCTGAAAATACCGATTTTTGAATGATGAAGTTATTTAAAAAGAATATATATGTGAATATGAAATATGCTTTTGAAGTATTAAGTATAAATTTTCAACATATTTCTTTAACATATAATAAAAACTTGAAAGTTTTCGAGTTGACATACAATTTTTTAAATAAATTCTTTGAAAGATAGAACATAACGACTAAATTAACCTCTAATTGACCAAATGGCAATTTTTGAAAATAAAGATATTTTGGATAGCTCAATGTGGACAAAATTTCAATTTTTTTGCTTTCAAATTTTGACAAGTCGTGTGCCGGAAGAGTAGCTTTATGACACAACAAAACTTTTGATCATTTGATTAAAAAATTTATGCATGATATGTGACTTTCATTAATTTTTTGAAAACTTGGAAGTCTCAAAAGTATTTTAAAAAATGTTCAATTAGTTATTTAATTTCTTACACCCCAAATAGCCACATCAAATACCTTAAAGTAGAATCGGACTATTAAACCAAATTAATTCTTTTATTTCATTGATGTACAAATTTCATATATTTCTTTCTAGTAAAAAAATATATTTTCTATTTATTTTGTGTTTATTCAATAATTTTGAAGGAAAACAAAATTACTCTAATTTTTCAAAAGTAAAGGTAGAAATAAAATTATATCAATTACAATATATATATATTAGAATACTAAAAAAAAGATGAATGAAAACCACACCATTTTGTATTATTTGGAATTTCAATTTCAATAATTCTTTCAATTTAAGACATTTCTAAAAGCTTTAAAATGAAATAGGAACAAAAGTTGTCAAGCTTTGCTTTCCTAGATGAAATTGAATTCCAAAATAGTTATTTTAAGAGTTGTAATCGAGGTTGGCCAAAATGCATTCATTTTGTGTATACTAGCGTGTTAAAGAGTTTATCATGATTGGAATTGACATTTTAAAATTTTATAACTAAATTTGAAAGAACTTTCAACTTCAAATAATAACAATCCCTCAAAATTGGTAACCCCTAAACTCCCAAGGCCATTTTTCTGTCAAAAAATACTCAAAATTGCCAATTTTGTTGCGTTCATCCAAGAAAACAAAAGAAAACATTATTTTAGCATCTAAGTGTAGGATCTTGTACTTCACTTCTCTAAGATCAAGTGGTAAAGAATTCATGAAGTTTGACCGTGTAGATTGGAAGATATTAGCATTCTAAGTTGAAAAATAAAGTTTTTTTGAACATTGTCTTGCAATTTCAGATGACTTTGACCGCCATTGGTGGAATTTTTTTTCACTACAGACTTTGAATTAAAAAAAAATTATATTGAAGAACTGAGTTGGAAGTCTATTCCTTTTTTCTTAGAAAAAATACAATTGATTTTCATTTTAAAAAAAATTGTTTAGTAGAAGTAGGTCCAAGTTTGAAAATTGTTAATAACTCTTACATGGGATTGAAATTCAATAATCCCAATGGTGAGATTGTTTTAGCAAACAAATACAACATTCCAAAAAGAAAATTCGAATAATTGTAGAAATTGCATTTGAAAATGAATCCTACAAGTTATTTTTTCAAGAAGATGCTTAGATTGCCCGAAAAGTAAGATTGTCCATAACTTTCTCATTATTATTCCAATTACAATGAATCAAAGCTTCACATGTAGACAAAAACGTAACATTTTAGGGAAAAAATAAAATAAAATTTATTTTGACTTTCTGCGAATTTTTTTGTGTTCCCCGTCAAGTTCAATTCTAGGCTTTTTGTAGTATAACTTTTGCTTTCGGGCTCCAATTGGAATAGAGATTATATTAACAAAAAAGTAATAAATTTTCCTATCTTGTGGAAAAGTTTGTTTAAAAATTGAAGTCATAGGGACATGCCAGTAATCCTATTTGTCCCCCGAGGGAACAATGAAACTTTAGGGGTTAATCCTCCAATCAAAAGTTATGAACAAAATGGAGATAAGTTTTGGAAATTATTTCTTTGTAAATGTAGCATACTGTGATACTAGAGGTTGTTTTTGCATATATAGTAAAAGAATTTATTCGAAAACATTTTGAATAGAAAAAAGTCATTAATTCAAAACAAACTTTTATCACCAAAATCCCATTTGAGGTTTTGAGATTTTACTCAAAAGTTGTGAATAAAGTTCAAAGGAAGGTTGGAAGAACATTACTTTTGAGATTTTTGAGATTTTTGAGATTTTTTGTCCATAACTTTTGATTAGAGGATGTAAACCCTAAACAAATGATTGGAGATGATTTTTTTTTTTAATTTACAACTTCTTTGAGTTTAAAGTTTTTTCCAAAACATCCTTTTGCTATACCAAAACAGCCTCCAAAGTCCTTTGAATTTATACGAAAAAAAATTTCAACACTCCATTGAATTTTGTCTATAACTTTTGATTGGAAATTTGAAATCTCAAACGGATTGTTGGAGATGAAAGTTGATTTAATTCTTCAACTTTCTTCTGTTGAAAGTTTTTTGAAAAATGTTCATTTATTATGCGCAAATGACCTCCAAAGTCTTCTGACTTTAATGAACACCAAATTGACAATACTTAATTTTTTTGGAAAACTACATTGTATAATGAAGGTTTCAAGAGATTCTTAGAGATTCCAAAAGATTCCAAAAGATTCTTGAAGGTTCAAAAAATGTTCAACAAAAATTTGTTGATTTTGTCACTAATTGCCCAAATCAACAGAAAAAAGTGTCACCATTAACAAAAAAAATGTGAAATTGGACATTGCAGTACCCAAATCAACAGAAATATGTTGATTTTCTGCTGATTTGGACGTTATTTTCTACTAGTGTTGACGTAGTTGATGTCCACACAAACATGACTACCACGTTATAGTCATGTCACACAAATCGCGGGTTTCTTCTAGTGATTCAATGCACTTCAACATTTCATGGTGATTGTAGTAAAAATCAAATGCAACCATATGCCACCTCGGGGCTTTGTAATTTGGTGATGTACAAAGGTGGACCACGATAACACTTGATTTTTTTAGTGCCATGGGAGTGAAATGTTTGGATCTAATTAAATCTTTGCATTCAAAACACGGGATATACAAGTATTAATTATTTTCATGATGAAGCTTAGCCATGGCTACGAGTATATGAACTTGCGTCTCATCATTATTTTGACTTTATCTACAAGAATGTAGAAATTCAAATGGTAGTCAAGTAATGACCTCATTGTGTTTGGCATTCAAGAATCTTGTTTCAATTCAATGAAGATTCTAATGCACGAGCAAATAGATTTTTAGAAACAATATGCAAGTTCTAAGCTTTATTAATAAGTGATTTTAAATCAAGATGAATTTTGATGTTGAGGGTTAGGATATTCTTAAAATGAATATGTATTCATTTAGCAAAATTATGGAATGTTGCATTAGTGGCTATCTCAATTAGGTGTAGTACCTAATTTGCCACCAAAACCCATTCCTAAAATTGTAGATCTATTTTTCAATTGCAACAATGAATTTGTCTGCTTCAACATATACATCATAACTCTTGACTTAGATTCATGAGTTTTCCAAATCTTCTTTCATTTGTACACACATTTTATCCTAACTAATTTTTATTTAAGTGTTTCATGCATCTCTATCTGCCATACAGAAACAATGTCAAGCCATTGAAATCAAAGACAAAAGAGACTTCCATGTAAGCAATGTAAAACTTCATATTGAATAAAAGACTACATATGAAAAAAATTAAATGAAAAAATTGATTCTATAAAGGGTTTCCTATCCCAAATATGCTAAAAACCAATAACCACAAGCTCTAAATCCACAAAGCTCCCTATTGTAGAGTAGTGAGCTTCTACAAATTCTCCTGCCCAAATACATTTGTCTACCTCAACGAAGGACTTTGCCAACCACACTTGACTCAAACTCATGAGTTTTCTTACATTTCTACGGGCATTAAATTCTTCTATAACATTCAATGCATCCCATATCTAGCAAACTTCATGTTCTTGTCTACATTTAGTTGTAATGATTGACAAATATCTAATAATTCTTAGTCATGTATATATTAGGGTCACAACTTTTAGAGGGCTAGGATAGAAATATTAGCTTAGTGATACCCGGTTTTAAGTTCTTTTCACTTTTGATTGATGTGTGAATTTTAATAATGGTCAATAGACATCCAAAATTCAGCTAGCCAAAAACTAGTGGATTTGCATTTTAACAAATTGAAGTAGATCATTTGCCACTATTAGAACAAGGGTTTAGGATTTTACTTTACACCTCACTTCTTCATTGGTTTAGGGTTTAAATTTTAGGGAATCTTGTGCTTTTTTGACTTGATGAATTCAATAGCAAGAGGACTGAACTTGCTATTGTAGCTGAAAGATAGATAGAAATAGACCATTTGTTAATGTAATTTGCAAACATTGCATTTGCAATTTGTATTGGTAAAAAATGAAGGGAGGCAGAAGAGGCCTACTCGACATGTTCCTTACAACCCCTGTATGAGTGGTGGTAATGGTAGTTGTTGGATGTGGTCGCCCATGCTTGTTTTTCATTACATGTGTTTTGGCTCTCAGGGAGGGCTGCGAGTTCCGAACTCGACCCCCCCCCCAAGAAACACCGAAATCCGTTGTTCCCGGCCTGTGCTGACCTGGCCGAGAGATGGCCAGGTCAGATTTTTCGAAATAAAAAAAAAAAAAAAAAAATTAACTTTGTTTCTCATTTTAAGGACTTAAATTTTTTTTTTTTTTTTTTCAAAAAATAAATAAATCTGTCAGCGGCGTTCTTTGACTGCCGGGGGAACAGCGCCGGGAACGGCCCTTAAAATCCTGAAATCTCTTCTAATGGATAAGGCACACTTCTTCATCATCACAAGTTGGAGTTGGATAGATATTTTGCCGAAAAACATCGGTCACAAATTCTAGGAACTATTTCATTCACTCCAGTTAAGTAGCCTTATAGTGTGATGATACATGATACTAGAGAGAGTTCTACCATGTACATGACCTCTGAAATTGGTTCTAGGAATTCCATAGTAATTAGATGCTGAGCACACTCTTGCTCCTCTATCTACAGCTCTCAATGCAACTTTCAGTTGAGAATCACTCCAATTACCATTTTTTCTAAGTTTTTTTTTGTTTGTATTTTGGAAGGACCAACCATACCTTGAAACTTTGGTACTTCTTTGCACTCTTCACTTGCTAGTATCTTGCTTGCCTCCTTGGAAGTTGTTCCTTTCTCTCCACTTGGGCGATCCATTCTTTAATTGCCTTACAATTGCTACAGATTCAAAGGTTTCTTTTTCTTCTCATGTTTTCGCAGTTGTATGTGGCCTTTTGGAGCTGTTGCCACATATGAATCATCATCACTACTCTGCCCTTGTTTGCCTTCCATATTGTTGCTTGGCTGCACTCTTGTGGGGATCGTCATCTCTGGTCGCTCAATCTTAGGGAAAAGTTCTAAATTGTTGTTTCCTTCCCTAAATGCTCGAAATGACTACATCTCTCCTTTGCCTTCAACTGATTTCGACCATAGTACTTGCAACTCATGCTATTTATCAACTGTATCCCTTGCTTTGATGGTAGCTACTAAATCAATTCCTCCTATTGTTGCTTTGGGGCGTGAGATGATGCCTCTCCTTAAGAATTGAACATCATCATCCTCATTTGTGCAATCTGTTTTAAAGAGGTCACGTTTTCCTATGTTCATTCTATCCTCACGTTCTACCATCTCTATTGCTTTGGTTTGTAAAAGTCTACAACTCTTGTAAAATCAAAGCAACATGTTGTATTCAACTAATACATTGTCAATCACTCCAACTCTTCCTACTTCCTCTGAATGTTCATGCCATGTATCAATTTTCCTCTACTTCATCTTAGTTGGACCAGCTTTGAATGATATTTTCTTTAAGACTACACATTAAACTTTTTGAAGTAAAATCGCCACCTTTGCAATTTTATACAATTTCGTTGTACTTAGTGAAGAGCGCCATATGTGCTTTAAATTAATTTCAATAAGCATTTTAAAGTGACCTACTACTCTTGTAAATCATTATTAAAAAGTCTAAAAGCAATTTCAATTATATATATGATTGTCTTTTGTTTATTCTATAATCTTTCAACCGTCATCTAAACACACTTAATGAAGCCCTTTATTGTGATTTTTACTTAGTTGTAATATCCCATATGTACCCAAAAGCCGCCATATTTCAACATTTGACAATTTTTAGTTCATATTTGAACCATTTGGGGGCTTCTTTTAGGGTGTGCTTTAAGGCACGGTGTGATTTTGGGGGTACCCACCTTAGTTAATTGTTAGCTAGTGAAATTGGAAAAAAGAGAATGGTTGCAATTGGAAAAATCTCAATAAAAGAATCTACAAAATTCCTATCCAAAGTAAAAAATAGAGAAAAAACCGGACTTGGTATTTGAAAAACTGGTTCAATATAGGAATAAAAGGAAAGTAGTTGATAAAACTTCAAAAAAAATAAGATTCTAGGAGACATGTTATGAGTGCCACTATAATTTCTAAAAACTAGTTCAACAAACATATTGGTTGTTTTAATTTAAATGTTCTTCAAAGAATAAAGCTATGACAATCTATAGCACAATTAATTCCCAAGCCATAAGATTTGTAAGATATGTCTTAAATCTTCCTAATCCAATACATGTGGGATGTTGGGATTTCATACTTAATCTCAAAAAAAGAAATTATCTAACAATTCATGACAATAATTGTCTATTTTGTAATTGTCAAGATTATTTTACAATTATGTCTTTTCTACCCAAAAGTTAGTAAAAGAAAGATATACCTCAAGTGTAAATCTAATCACCTAAACTAGATAAAGAAATATGGAAAAAATATATTTATATTCAAAATACATAAATATAGATTTAATTAAAATGAAAGTGATTTGATTAAATTATTTAAAATTATATGGAAGAAAGAATAATCATAGTGTGTTTAATATTGAATATGTTATTATGTAGTATATGTTTGTCTAATAGCTAAATATTCACATTATTTCATAGTACAAACTCGAAGAAATATTTTATCTTCTTTAAGGTTAAAAAGTTTACCTTTTTGTGAATTATATAACTCAAGTTTATAAATTAATGAAAGAGCTATAGACAGAATATATAGATGATTGGGAGAAATTAGAAAATTTAATGTTTGAAAAAATTGAATTACAACAACTACTACAGTTTCAACAAGAGGTTGCACGAAAAAATCCTAGTGGTTTAGTACTAGGAAAGAAAGGCAATTTAACCTCTAAAGTCCCATTGTCCCCTCAGGGGATAATTTGAAATTCGGGCAGGTTTCTATAGCACTACAAGAAAGTGGCCACAAATACGACTTCAATATATGACTGTCCCACAGTCATTCCAGACACATTTGACTGCAGATTGACTTGGGGGCCTTGGAGTCATAGTAGACAAGTCATTTATGAATGACTTCTACTTTTATTATCACCAACGAATGAAAAAGTGGATGTAGAATTGGATGAAGGGTTTAGGGACTTCCAAAGTGGTGAAGAAAAAGAAGTCTAAGGAAATGACTTCTATGTTGCCACGTGGCCAATCATTCTAAAGTCATCCCGTAGTCATGAATGATCCCTTTTTTTAATCCTTTTCTGAAATCTAGAATTAAATTTTGAAATCTAGGAAATTTGAATATTATTTTTTGAAATCTAGGATTATATTCTAAAATCTAAGAAATGTGAATATTATTTTCTGAAATCTAGGATTGTATTCTAAAATCTAGAAAAATGTGAATATTATTTTCTAAAATCTAAAAGATTTGAAGATTATTTTCAAGTTGTGGTGAAATATGCAAAGTGAGTACACCATATACCGGACACCATATACATTCATACATCATATACAAATACATGATACACAATACACTATATTTTGCATATCTGTCAAATGGCTTTTCAAGCCACTTAGTGTGTGAATACAAAGAATTCAAATAACAAGCCTTTTATACAAGTGGGGTGGTAGGAGGGAAGACAAACCATGTGGGATTTGTAAAATGTTGATGCAATAGTAGAGTAGTGACGCAGAAGTCATTATGTAGTCACCTTAGAGTAAATCGTAGTCAAAATACAATCACACAGTTTACTCACTTTTGACTATGGCCTTCACAATGGAATTGATTAAGTCCACATTGGAAGTTTAACAATGTTGTGAACAAAAACCAATGGATGAAACATAGACATTGTAAAAGTTATCAACCTAGTTCTATAAAAATTGGAATGAAAAATTGTTATTCTATCTCTTAGAGGTGCTAAATGTCATCTAAATTCTAGTTTTGGGCCTTTGCATTGTCAATCTAACTTAATTTTTTTAGTTTGTTTTGAAAAAAACGTTAGTAAATAGTAAAAAAAAATCAAAAGAAAAATAAGTCTCTAAGAGTGTATCATTTTAACCCTACAGGAGCGAGGCCTTTTTTCTACCAAAGAAACATTGAAAACTGCCATTTTTGTAGCAAAGAGTAAAAAAGAATTTAAAATGTTTTTCTTTGACATCTAACCGTAGGATCTTACACCCAAATCGTATAAAAAAGTGTGGAATAAATTTCAGAATTTTTGACATCATAGATTGCAAGATATTTGCATTTAAAGTAAAAAAAATAAATCCATGCATGAAAAAAAAATAAGAGAAAAGGAGACAGGGGTAATAAAAGGAAGATGACTTGTGGTACTCTTCAGACTTGAGAGGACGGTAAAAAGTAGGAATAATAATCACACAAAAAAAAGAAAAAAATTTAGAAGAAAAAAATATATAGGGAGAATAATAAAAAAAATTTAAATGAAATGAAAAGAGTAGGGTTCATGAATGAAAAGATGTAGTGAAAACCTAGTGACGGAGAATAAAAAATAGGGATAAGAATTACGCTTTTGGATTTTGGAGGTATGTACATTCTTCATCTACATTTTAGTCATTTAAAAGACCGTATTAAACTAAAGATGAAGTAAAATTCCGTGCTCAATGCAAATTCAAGGAAGAATAAAAAATAACATAAGATCTAAACATAGAAGTCCAAGTCAAAAACAAATACTACAAGAGGAATTCGTGAATTTCCAAAAATACTTCTACAATTTCTCTCTTAAATGGAAGAGGAAACTTATACTATAGTAAAAAAAAAGTACATTAAAAGAAATAAAGCACCTTGTCTTTAAGGAAATGCCCAAGCAAGTTGTCAAGTCATGCTAAAGTCATTGGGAAGTGACTCTATAGTCACAAATAAGTGACTCGCAGTGAGAATGTATGATTCCTTGTTACTCTGGCATGACTGCAGACTTTCCGTCGGATACTTGGCGGTGTTTTGAACAAACTTCAGAGGATGAAACCTTGACATTTTGAAACTGCTCATCCTGCAGTCATGCCCGCAACTCCCACAGTCATGTCCGCAACTCCCGAATGACTTGGAAGTTGTGGAGCTAGAAAATCCGGTGCAATTAGTTAGCTGTAGTCATTGTTTAGTTGCATCAGACACACAGTCATTCTTCCGCAGTCGCAAACAAACCCAATTTTTTGTAGTGAAATTGCAAATTCAATTCCCTTGCTTGAAGAACTAATAAACAATTGTTGTGGAACCTAAGCTCCTCATCATCAAACACACTAATCAGAATCAAAGGGGACTTCTCTCTAACTATCCCACGTGGATGTACACCCAACTACTATTGATTAGTTTAGCCTGCTGCAAGGACAACCGTATTTGGCACACTACAAAGCATTGCAAAATATGGTATACAATAATATGGCATTTAATATATAGATGAAAGATGTCATTCCAATCACCATTTAAGAAATATTATTCCTTGTAATTTCATGAAGTAAACCAACCATGACCAAGAATATTTCTACAATCTTTAATTCCTTAGCAAAATTGATTTGCTTTTCAAAATCAATATGGTAATTACCAAGGCTCTTATTTCAAAGAAGACCTCATCATCACAAGTTGAGAAATGGGGCAAGAACTACTAATTATTGGCATGCAAATTGATATATGAACCACTTTTGGAGAACATCAAACATTATTAACCCCAAAATGTCCAAATAATGTTTTTTTGGCATCATAGCAATTTTGGGCAGCTCACTACAAATGAAATTTTTATTTTTTTTCTTTGAAAATTTCATACAATGTATGCCCAAGGAGTAGCTTTAACCCCTAAAGTCTCATTGTCCCTATGGGGGACAAAATGGATTTTGGGCAGGCTCCTATGATATCAATTTTTAATGAAACTCTTTGAAACTTTCTCATAAGATAGATAAACTCATGAGCTTTCCAAAAATATAATTTTTATTAAAATTGGTGCCCGGGAAAAAAAGTTATGCCATAATAACCTCAAAATGGGGGAGATTGGGCAGCAAAAAAAAATAAAAATGAAATAAAATTTTTAATATTTTTTTTCTTGTAGATTATATTTTCTTCTAAATGAGAAGCTTTGATTCATTCCATCTGGATTAGTGATTTGAAAGTTATGGAGTTTCTTGTTTTGTGGGCAATCAAAGAAACTTTTTGAAAAAAAAAAATTTCTTCCACTTTGAATGCTAATATCTTTCAATTTACATGGTCAAACATTACAATAATTTTATCACGTGATCTAAGACAAGTGTAGAACAAGATCCTACAATTAGAATCTAAAAAATATTTGAAAAAATTATTTCATAGGTGAATGTAGCAAAAGTGGTAATTTTGAGTGGTTTTGGCAAAAAAATGACCTTGGGACTTTAGAGGGTTAAGGCCCAACAATTTTCATAACTTTTGACTACATGGTTCAAAAGTTATTGCATGACATGTAATTTTCAATGTTCAATAGGCAGACCGTGCAGGAAAAAAAACTTCCTTGAAAATTACTTTTAAAAATAATAAAAATCTGAAATTTATTTTCTAAATTTATATATATATGGTAAGCTTTGAATCATTCCATTTTGATTAATGAGATGAAAGTTACGAGGAATTTTAGTTTGGGTTAGTTTGTGGGTAGTTATGGAATCTCTACTCTAAAATAAACTTTGAACTCCTTTTTTTAACTCAATTTTTAGTATTTTTGGAAAAAAAAACAAAAAAACATGTATATTGTTTATTATAACATTACAACCATTGGAATTGACATTTTTCAATTCTATAAATAAATTGTTAACAATTGAGTATTTTTAATCATTCTCTAGTTCTTTCTACTTACTATTTTTTTCCTATATGTTGTACAATTCCAAATGATCTAAGATTTTTCAAACATGTAGCCAACTTGACTTGAGGAATGAATCCAAAGAGTAACCACCATTTTGGACACTTTTCATACAAATGTGACCTTGTGAAGTGCAGCTGCTTGTGTTTTCACAAGGCAAAAAAAAAAGGATTTTTGTCTTTTCAAACATTAATATCTTGGAATCTACATGGTGAAAAATTCTGAAATTTTTCCCACATCTCTTCAAACTATTTTAATCCAAGATCCTACAGTTACATGTGTCTAGAAATGTTTTTCATCTAAAATTTGGTGCTTGTAAATGCAAGGGCATTTTTGGAGCATTTTTGGTGAAAACATAGTCTCTGATGTTTACGGGTTAATTTCATTCTTGTCATTTATCAATTATGCATAGGATAGTTGAAATTCAATGGAAAGCATCTAAGCTTTGGTTAGTTGTTCCACCACTTCTTGCTAACACTAGCGGGAAAATGTCCAATCTACATAATATACATGGATTAGTGAAAGTAAATAAAATGACACTAACATGACGATAAACATCCGATTGCATCCCTTTTAACTCAGCACCAACACAAGACGCTCATTTGAAAAAACCCATATATGGAACCATAATTATAAGCATAATAAGCAATTGCATACAATCTTCAAGGAAGATACAACAGAGTATACTAATAGAATTGTTGTCAGTTAAATTGTATAGAGTCAGAGATCTTAATTAACACATAATGTCAATGCAGGAGAGTTTCGCCATTGTGGCAAATTTTGATTGGTTAAAGAGAGGTAGATTAAGACTAATAATGCTCACTGCTTGCCTTGTGCAAATTTTCAGCATGCTGGGTATGAAGTAGAAATTTCATTGATCTGACAGTGAGAGAAATCAGATAGAGAAATCTCTACTGCTACCAACCCGTATTAATTTAGCAGGTGTGGATTCACCTAACATAATTTGAATGCACGAGACTTTTGCATGTTGTGATTGGTTAAGCAATAAAAAAAGTCAAACGCCTCAGTTGCCCTGTATTTTTTGCAAACTATATATATATATATATATATATATATATATATATATATATATATATATATATATATATATATATATATATATATATATATATATATATATATATATAGCGGTGAGCCCTGGAAATCAGAAGTCTTATTAGTTTGTTGTCAAGCCCAATAGCGTCACCTGAGTGCCGTGTACGTTAAATGACCCTCCAGTCATTCCTGAACATGAAAACATCTACATCATAACAAGTCAAAGAGACCGTTTTGTCGGTATAATGTGAAACGTGCAAGTCCAAGCAGACTAGAACAATATTTCCTGACTTATCAATTGCAAAACCCTTCCAGACTATAAATCTTACGATTCAACTGACAGAGGATTTCACAGCAACTCGAAGAAACTGAAAATAGCAGCTTACTTTCATCCTTGCAGCAATATCAGCCTGCAATCTGCGATAAGCATTTCAGATAAAAAAACACAATTTCAACATTGGATTTCGTGTTAGCAACCATCTTATTAAGTGAAGGAACCTGCTATGAGACTGATTTCCACGAGTCATCTCAAGACGACACAGTACAAAACTTCAGAGGAGGATAAGCTTGCTTAGTAGAAGAGTTCAGGGTGGAGCCGTGTCTTACCATCAGTGGGCTTTAGAGACAAGGTCTAGATAGGCATACAATTCCTTTGCAGCAACACCATAAATGTGCTCTTGAAACAACACGATATTGAACTTCTTAATGAGTGGCTTGCGATTATTCACAATAAGAAGTGATTGTCAAAAAAGTCTTCGAACTCTGCACGAATATTGCTCGTACGTATTCTGAAGAGAACTGATCTGACATGACCAAACATGACCTCTCATACTTGACATCACCCACCGGCTCATGGATTTTAAGCATGGGGGGAGGAGACATACCCCCATCGGCACGAGGGGTCTCTACATGAGGAACTGATCGGAAGAGAAGACCAAAAGGGAAGTCGTGAAGTAGGAAAAACGAAGTCACTCTCAATAGATCACTTAGTTTGCGCAGGTCCTCGTTGGAGCCTCGGCAATTAAGTTTATACTTCCTGAAAGTATCATTCTGCAAAAGAAGCTGTGTATCAGTTTCCAGAAGCTTTAGAAACATGACGTCCCCAAGAATTTTACTTGGGCAGCTCCTTCAATGAACGTCACAGATTGTCTGCATGTATCGATTATTGACTAGCCAGCCTTCACGCATATTATAATCATCCTTCCTCGGAAATCGCACAAAACCAGCATTCAAATACATTCAGCATTTGAGACATGCTTGCTTAAAAACCAAACTAGGAATACGCAAAATTAAAGTTCCTGGATGAAATCGTTCCTGTGCATGAAATCCTTGAAGTACTATTACAAACCCATATTGCAAATTAATTGTTTAATGCAGAGTTACGGTACTGTCTTGCGAAATGCAGCAAAAATAGGGGTAGTCACACCTTCTTCACTTTGCACTTGGAGAATGGAGAATGGAAAGGTGGCGGCTTGGGGTTGGCTTCATGTTGGTAGAATATACTTAAGTGCTTATATCTTCCACACTCCTAGTCTTCACTTCTTGAGGTGAAGGTTGGGAGTGTGGAAGATTTAAGCACTTAAGAAGATTCTTTTGTGCTCTACACTTTTACCTTTCATTGCCGCTTTACCTTTGTTGTTGCCGATTTTCCTCCAACTTTATGTCTAATCTTAGGTTTAGGTAAGTTGCTTCTCCACTTTTTTCATTCTCCACTCTCAACACATCTTTTAGGGGTGTCACACCTCCTTCACTCACCACGGCTTCCCATTGGCTCCTCCAAACCCTCACCAACTTTCCATTCTCCATTCTCCAAGTGCAAAGTGAAGAAGGTGTGACTACCCCTAATTTCATGAAGCCCGTGAAAACAGGGGGTTGCTGAAGGGTTATTTGCAAGCTGTCAGAGCCTTGGACACGGTTTTAGGAGCCTAGTCCCACGGTTACTGGGCCTGTCTGTCTCTTGCAAAAATCCGCCGACTGGAGTAGTTCGACCATTCTAGAACGTTCGGTCCGTCCCCGGTCCTCCACGGCCATAAGGGGCCCCGTCCAAAGCCCATGTCCTCTCTTCAGTCTTCACAGCATTGGCAGCAACCGACTCCTTCGCTGTGATCCATCCCCTTCGTTCTTCGATTCTATTCTCTCAGGTGTTGTTACTCACAGCATGAATTTCTTCATCTCTTTCTCTGTATGTTTCACATTTTTTCTTGGACATGGATGACACTGATTTCCACGAGCGTTTTGGTAAATATTGTGTTTTGTAGTCTAGGGTTTAAGCTCCCATTGCATTGAGAGGTCCCCTGCCCCTGTCCACTGGTCAGAACGATGCGCAGCGATTGTAATTCCGTTTCTGTTGAGGACATTGTTGTAGTCGTCAAGTTTTTGGCGTAAGTTAAAGTTGGATGTTACTTTCTTGTCGAGAGGACGGGGTGGAGTGTACCCTGCGGTGTGAATTTGGATCCATTGTCGTCTAGGGTTTAGGTGCCAGTTTGCAATGTCGGCTTCCCGAAGAACGTTTGTGCAGCGGTTATAATTCGGTTGCTGTTACGGACATTGTTGTAATCGTCAGGTTTCTTTGATGCAACTTGAAATTGAAGGTTACTTTCTTGTCGAGAGGACGGCGTTGAGAGTACCCTCCGATTTGAATTGGATCCATTGCTGTGTTTCGATTGGACGCTGTTGTGAGTGGATGAATCCGTAATTCTGTGCGTTTGTGGAGCAGAGGATCGACTATGGCATTAGACTTGGCGGATGACCTGACGGAGCTTCGCGAGCTTCTTCAAGAAGCGAAGCGGCCCCGCGTTCAGGCTTTACTGTCGAATGAGATTGCTAACCTGGAGAAGGTATGTCCATTGGTCGTAAATTATACAGCTTTTTTTGATGCTATAAATCAAATGGCTTATGACTTTGGTCGAGATGGTCTTGGGTCGGTTTCGATTTTATTCTTGAAGGAGAAAAACGCTGGCCTCTTTCGAAAACCCTAGTCCATGCCCAAATGTTCTGACATTTCGTCTATTTGACCGTGTTGGATTAATGTAAAATTCTCTTTCTTGCATTCCGTAAGTCTGGTTTTGAAACTAATTGGTGATATGGTGCAGCAATTCTCTGCGGAAGAAGCAAAATCAAAATCTTTTACCGTGGAGAAACCTTTGGATGAGGTAGCACCAGTAGAGAGAAATCCAGCTCCGCGTCTAATTCATTACTCGACTTTGTCGACTTTCAGTTGGGATGAGGAATCTGATAAAGTGAAGGTATAGACATTGACCGTTTGCTCTATTAGTTGTGTTAATGAGAAGATTTGATATTTTGTATCTTCAATTGTAGCATTCAGTCTTCAATGTGTAGAGCTTCAGTTGTATTTTTGAAGATGGAATTTCTAGCCTTTACGCATTCTCTGCGGGGGCTGGATACGTGGTTGTAAAGACGCTTGAAAATAGAGTTATCGAGATTAGAATTACCAATCGTATTGTTTTTATTATTTTTACTTCGTTGTTAATATCAATACACAAGTTAATTCAAGTTCACTCACACTAATTGTTTTATATCCCATTTTTCTACTAGAACAAAATTTATTTCCAATATCTTAATGACTTTAGGGAAAATGAGATATTCTCTTGTATCCCAGCAGCCATTAAACAAATAGAAATAAATTTTCTAGCAGAAAAGTGCAATATAAAACAATTATTGTGTCTCTCACTACAGTAATTGAATTAACTTGTTTAGTAATTTTAATCATACAATTATGATAATTTCTTCCTAGCTTCTTTTGGAAGCAAACCTCACCAAATAGCTTGATGATGTTGTCACCAGTGAGACATCTTTCGTAGAGTCGGTAAATTTCGGATTGTTCCGCGCCAGTATTGGGATTCTGATATGTTCTGGGGAACATGTTGCAGATTTATATCCCTTTGGAGGGTGCTACGCAGGAGAAAGCTTCTGTTGACTTTCAATCCGAATCGGTCCATTTGAAGATCCACGATGTGAACGGCAAGAATTACCAATTTTCTGTTCCGAGACTGAGCAAAACGATTGTGCCAGCGGGTTCCAAGGCGCTTGTCAAACCCAAACGGATCATTCTCTCAATGAAGAAGGCAGATCGTGGCAGCTGGTTTGATCTTTCAAAGAAGGAAGACAAGGTAATGCATTCGGCTACTTGGATAGTAGCGATGCGGCATATTTCCTCTTGTTTGGCAATTCTTTTTACACGTTATTATGTAAGGTGTGCTTGTTGATATATAGTCAAGCTAAGTTTGGTGATGGTGTTACATTTGAGATACATATTTTTTTTTTCAGACTGTTCAGTTTAGTGAGTATATGAGAAGCTCTTAATTCTGGAAAATTCCAGGTCACAAAGTCTTGACAACAACTATTAGAAAGTGCAATTGATTATGTATATTTGCTAGCAAAACCTCACTTGGAATATTGCCTTCTGTTGCTATTGCTGTGCAGATGAAACCCCCATCTCTTGACAAGGAGGCAGACCCAATGGCAGGCCTGATGGGACTAATGAAGGTATGTTGAGATGCGCATCAATACAATTTTGCATCTTGTATGTTGATAATAAATTGTGTTACCATTATTGAACTACGTCGTGAAACTAATATATAGTATTTGATAAATTGTGCTGTTTACATGACTTGTGCTGTGGTATGGCGGCTCTTCAAGAAAATTTGCTTTCTTTTGTCTAGGGCTCTCTTGATGTATAGGTGCCTGGCATGCTTCTCATTGTTAGTAATTGCTCACGCAGAACATGTATGAAGACGGTGACGATGAGATGAAGAAAACCATAGCCAAGGCATGGACCGATGCCCGATCGGGAAAGCCTGGGATGGGTTCAAGTCCGACAGATTTCTAAGGTATCAATTCACAGCTTTTATGTCAATCTTATCTGATATTTTCTTTTCACATGCCAGTTCCATGTGAAGGCTATTAGCTCGCACATGGAGAATTTATACTGTGGTCGTGCTTTGAGGTTCTATTTAGAAGTGGTCACATTTTAAGTGCATCATCTACTGTAGGTTATAACACTCTGAGTAGGAAGAGTTATAGCACTGCCCTTAATCTATATTCAGAAATTAGCGTCTTTGACGTTGCTAGCTGGATAATGCTACAGATAAAGATGTAGCCACCATTGTAATTTGTATGCTTATTCCACTCTCCTTTGTGCAGGTTTGGAAGTTGTTATTTTACTTCCAGTTGATACTATGCAAGGGGAGCAGATTCAGGAAGGAAAACGGTCTTAGAGTAGGTTTGCCTGCAGCTATGAATAGTATGGTTGTGTGAATGGTATCAATGCCTGACAAGCAATTTTGATGATAGCTACAATCCAAAAGCAAGTGGGTTTAAAGTTTAGAACACAAATGTGTTGTTAATTTCTAATACAGAGAATATCAATTATATACCAACGTGCGCCGCTCATGAGTATCGGCATAGGACGAAAACACAATTGTTTTCAATTTCAATGCAAATTTGGGCCATCATCCAAGTCTTTTAACTGTGCGTGCTTACAGGGGTGGTCAGCCGGCAGTTACCAAACAGGGTTTGTTGCTGTCAGTATTCATTCAAATGAGGGCAACCAATTGGGTGATTTAATGCCGTAATGTCATGATTCAAGTATTTGTGACATGAATTGGAACTAGTCTAGATGAACTGACTTGAGGAAATCAGCTGCAGTCGCCAAAGCACTGGCAGTGAGAGCCGTGCGGACCATCTTGTCTTGGCTGATCCTCCCATCCGAGACGGAGATGATGGCCCCTGTCAATGCTCCCCCAACTGCTGCATTTTTCTGTGGAAATTCACAAGACAATTCACTCTGACCTCGTTAATATTTCCTTCTCTAATATCACACCCTCTCACTAAACCCTGCATCCCCAATTCTCAGGGTGGTTTACACCAAGACCATAGAAAGTGTCATTACAATTTTTTTGCCTTGGACACTTACTTCCCATAGTCACATTCAATAAGATGGGGTACTACTAAATTTGAGTGGTACTTTTGGTATGATCTTGGTGTAAACCACTTCTCATTATCAAATCCACTTATGTCACGAAAATGCATCCAAGTTGATGATTGCCATATTCTCTTATACCATGTGAAGTTGCATGCAAGTGTGATAATAAGGAGTTCATCTTGAGAAAATGTAATAAGGTCCATTTTTGGAAAGTCTTCACCAATAATGTGCAAACCAAGTTGTGGTGCAAGGAATGTCTAGAATGACAAAAATAATGGTGATGCCTTGCAATTCCATTGTCTAGAGAAAGAGAGACTATTACCCAATCATGCTTGCCACCTCGGGCCTTCTCCATACCATACTCAAGCCCAGCATACATTCCTGCTACCATACCTACAAGATGTAGATCAAGTGTTTTCATTAGTCTTTGAATAATGCAAACAATCAATTAGTCCTATGTAGCTTTCATTGACAATGTAATTTTATGTAGCTCTTGAAGCTATCAAGTTTATGCAAATCATCTTGAGCAAAATTCTAGCACTATGATATATGATCTATACAACCTAGGTAAGCTCTTATTGTCATATTTGTCAAAATGAACAAGGAATTGTAAAAGTACTAGAGCCATGATATGAGAAATGTCATGTCAAGGCTGTAGTTACATGTTACTAGATATAACCTACATGGTTGAATCATGTTGAATCACGAATCTAAATGAGACACATTCAAAAGCTAAAATTGTCTAATTTGATTGAAAATAACATCTCCCTCCTTTTCTATTGAGTGATTTCTATTTGCTCAAAAAATAGCTTTATTAAGGTTATGACAAAATTTCAAGAAATTGGCACTTTTTTTGTTACTTGACTAGAATCTAAGATTCGCCCCTAACTTTTGTTTTGTTTAGTAGAGCTAGGTGCAATTGAGTCGGTTATGATCTTGGTGCTTTGAAATGTGCCATCTTAACAAATATGACCATTCAATTTGAATAGATAAGAGATGAACAAATTTTACCTTTCAAAAAGGAAAGGTGATGTGTTTGGATGTTAGAAGGAAAGAGTGGGTTCCAATCTTACCCCATTGAAGACCTTCTTTTCCAGCCTTGTAGACCTACATCAAAGATTCATGATTTAGGACTTTCATGGTTATTTATTAAAAAAAATCATCATTAACTATTAAATTTCTATAGCTTTCTTCCTTGCATTAATATGCCTAGCATAGCTTAGGTGTGCTTAAATTGACCCTATCTAAAAGCCAGAGTCTTCTCTTGCAAGGGTAAGTATTGGAATTTTCAATGTATTTGATTCATTTTTAGGGTAGGGATGGTTAAATAATCCCAACTCTTACTTTAAAAATTCAATATTGATTTTATAAGAATCCAAAATTGATAGAGTTAAATGCTTTTGTTGTTTGTTTCTCAAGGAAAATTGATTGAATGTTTTCAAGTGCATAACTCCTTTAGAAATTTGGATCAATGCTTAGAAAGATGCTTTCTAAATATTCCACCTTACCTATTAGGAACTTGAAATTCTTACAAGTTACACCTGACAAATGAGTTCATTCAAATACTCCTAGACTATTCTTTATCTTTTTCTTAGCACAACCAAGGAGTTCAGAATGCACTTTATTAGATAGAGTTCATTGAATGTTGTGACAATCAAAAGTGTTGCATGTAAAAGCAACATTGAAGTAGTATTTGGAGTTGCAAGAGTAAGGAAAGTGGTGAAGATGAGAGTGAGAATACAAAGTGAGGTTTTAACTGGACATTTATTCCCGAGGTGAACAGAAGATGTAATATGCAAGAGATCTGTGTAAAATTGGATAAAATTAATTGGAGCTTGACAGAAGTTTTAATCCAAAGACAGCCATGAGCCCAACTCACAATTTTTTCTATGTCGCGCCTTGTTGTCGGCGCTTCTGCATCATCCCCAAGCCCACATATGTTACATATCAAAGAACCTGTGCATGATACCAGAATTATGGTCCTATTAGTTAAATTGGTGTGTCTTAGAGTATCAGAATTTTGAAGCTCAAAATTCTAGTACACTGAGCTCTAAAAACTAGGAGTGAAACTGATCTGAGGTTCCAGATGGCACCTTAAAAAGGCACCAATCTCTTGGAAATGCACCAATTTAACTAAAAGGACCAAAATTCTTTCCCACTTGAGTTCGACATTTGCACCCACACATGCAGACAATGATCCAGGCATCCCAAACAATTCAGCTGAACTCCTGAAAGTGTTCTTGCCATAGGTACTTGCACAGAGGTTATTTATCCAACATGTTATAACATCCTTTATTTTAAATGAGCAGCAGATGAGGGAGCTGCTAGTGAGGATCTCTTGAAAAGCGATTTCTGTTAAATTGGCAAGTTCTTGATTGCCACGAATGAGATGGACGAGCAGTTTTTCCGTTTGATAACTAGGACAGGTACAGATTTAAGTTCAGTACATTTGCAAACTACTTAACCATTTTAACTGAAAAATTGTCAATTTAATGGAAACTTCCTTTTGAGAATTCTATAGACTAGTCATCAGAAAAGAGTGACAGAATTCCATGACAATGGAACAGAACATACGTGCAGCAGGCAATCCCGACGAATTACTTATTGGGGAGCTGCTTGATCTGTTAGCCTGGGTACCTTTCCTCATCCAACTATAAGCTTCCTGCGTTGCCGCATGAGCAGCTCCAACCTGCATGCAATGCCATGTTCACATTTTTCATCAGTTCATTAGCCATGGTTGAAGAAGACAAGGCGCACCAAAGAACATCATCACAAGGAGGTTCTGTACAATCCTCCCTATGTCCAACAAAAAATCAAAGGCAGCTAGTCATTAGTAAGTGGATGTACACTGACTCCAAAAATTGAGTCAGTGTTACTCATACCCCGCCAATCTTGAGAACTCCATCGATGGCGCTGTTGAGCGCTGGATTCCGAAAGTCCAAGAAGCTGTCCATGGCGCTTGCTTTGGCTGACAGCCTTGCTATTGATTCGCGCGGCACCATGTTGTCACCACTCTTGCTGCTTCCAGAAGACTGGCCTGAAGATTGATCCGAGTGATCGAAAAGATAAGGAACCTGTCCAGCATATGTAACATTAAAGCGTCACTGAATCCTGCACTGCATGTTGCATAAAAATTGTTAAAAGACCTACCCTGCGGACACTCTTACTTGGGGCTTTGTAGAAATCATCTTCTACTTGGGTTGCCCTAGTAAGACTATGATTTAGAGCCAAAGGTTCATTAGAAGAGAAATGCCGCTGCATATACATTGCACTCACATTTAAAAAGCTCCTACTATTCACATGAACTCTACCATTCATCACATACAACGTTTCACTGTGGGCAGACTATCGAAGCTTGTCAAATGTAAAGAACTGCAATAATTATCCCTGAAAACACAACTCTTAGGGAACTTGGAGTCCAACTTTTTGAACTAAAGGAAATTCTGACGTCTAGTCTGAATTGGATGATGAGTACTGTGGGGGACGTGAAGACAAATGGCGAAATTTGGCTCCCTGAGCCATGTTAAATCGAAAGTTTGGCTTTTCTGACGATAGGATAGTTGTTTCCGCACACTAATGCACAGGAGTGCAAGATATTCCACTAAATTGACAAACTTCAGTTAATCAGTATGTCAAGACCCATAATAAGGCAGAGCAGCAGAAGACGGAGTTGAATTAGTTCAAGACAGCGTACCAGTTGCAGCATACCTTTGGTGTTTTCCCCCACCCCGTCAACGAAACTGGACGCAGAAGACGACAACCCTCTCATGCGTGACTACTCCTGTAACCCAACAAGAACATTAATTCCACAACCTTCGCTGCAATACTCTAAAGATCAACTAACAATTTGAATATATATGTATATCAATCTGAGTTCCCAAGAACCAACTGCAAATCCTGTTGTCATACACTCTTCGTCTTGAGAGACATTCTTACCATTAATTAGGTCAAAATAAAAAAGAATGTCACAACAATGATTGTACCTCTCTGATTCCAACCTCTCACAACCCCTCGCCTAATGAAGAACTACCAAAGGGTTCATACAAGGGTTTGTCAGCACATACCTTAGTTTCAGATAATATAAAAATCAAGATTCTTCTGCGCTCGATCTTCGGCGACCTAACTCAGATGATTGTGCTTGTACGCTTCTATTAGGAGGCGCTTTGATTACAAGAACAGGTGCTTATGAATGCACAAGTATATGTAACTAATGGATCCCTATTTTGCACGTTTTTTGTTTGTGCATTGGCATGGTAAAGTATTGTGGCATGCGGGGAGATTGGGTAAGTGGAGTGGTGAAATGGGAGCCAGGGTTGTGGAGGGATTTCTGTGGAGATTGAAAGAGGACGGATTCCAAACTGTCAGACGTTTGGAACCCAAAAGCTGGTACCCTGGGATGTGCTCTTTGTGCTCATCAGGATGCGAACCCTTCAAGGAGCAATTCGAACAGTGAAGTGCGCACAGCGTGTCTGTGAATGAAAGCCAGGCTTACCTTACGCTCTCAGCACCACCAGATTCCGCCATAGACTCATCACACCTTCATATCTAAAATTATTCACCAATTGTGTAGGGATCAAGTTTAACTTGAAGAGAGCGAATAAGAAATCCAAAATGTCAATCCCTGGAATTTTTGAAGAATTTCATTATCATGATACAATAGGAGACACTAAGAGTGGAATTTGGACACATCAGGACATTTGTCCAATTCCATATTGCATTTCTCCTATGAAACCGAGTATCGGTTGGTGGGATTCTAGTCAATTTGGGGTACACCTAATTTCAGCACTTTTTTAAATTCATAGTTTAGTAATACAGTGTCCAAAAACTACTGAAAAAGAGAATCCATAATACCTTTTTGACTCCCAACAAGACCTGAGGAACAGTAATTTACACAACTTAATAACAAGGACCAGGCTCAAATGCTCACAATTTCAGGAACAGTTTCATGAGACCATATTTAGACTACATGTTCATTGAACCGAAATTACTCCATGTTCAAGATGCTGGATAGAGACCTTTGGGGGGCGGGTTCCTCCAAATAAATTCTCATTCATGCAAACCAGTGCAAGAATCTTCAAAAAGCAATTTCTATTTATGACCACTTTGATGAAACTGATGTTTCAGTGTATTTGTACAAAGATATGAGCAAAACTATGTTACAAAATCACAAAAGGATCTGGGGCAGATTCGCATGATCGAGGGTTGAATTCAGGTTCACAAATGGCGGCAATTCAGTTCAGAAACTAGGCACAACAAGAGGTAGGGTTCCGGAACTTCGTACAACAAGGGAAGTGAGAAAAAGACGGGAATTCATTGCTAAAGCCGAATGAGGGGCTCCTGAAACTCTGCAGGACTTCTGAAAGGACCAAACATGAAAGGCCAGTCACCAGCCCGGATTGCTTCTGAAACTTCGACTTCTTGGCTGGGGTCATCCAAAGTTACGTAGCATGTCATTGCATTCAGCCACAAAAACCTGTAAATGGTACAGCCGAGGGTGCTGAACAGGAACAGAATATCATCTTGGGATGGCAAATGCACGCCATTCGTTGTCGACAACAAAAACATGGAGGACCGGTTCGGAGTTGGGATGGGCCCTTCCAAAGGGAGATACGGTATGTCACACCGCATCACAAAGATTCTGTTGCCCAATTCTTGTACTGCCTGCGGCACCGCATTTCGAAAAATTGGAATTACACTAAAAATCTATGTGATATAAAAATAATGAAGCACAGACAAATGTTTGGACGTCACACATCAAGAGTGAAAATGAAGCAGAAAGACTAGAAAAGTGAAAGAACTCCCGAATCCAAGTTTGCGAAACTGAAGTTCCTAAAGAGTGCCTATTAAAGTAGGATTTTCAGTAAAAAATAGATGTCTAACAGTTCAAAGAAAATTTCCGTAAGTCCCTATGGTCACAGAGATCATACAAAGGCCTCTCTATTATCAAGGGGAGGCCTCCACCTGATCTCTGTGAACATAAAGAGACCTCATGAATCATGAGAACGATTCACTTTATGAAGTTGTCTAAAAGATCCTGAAACAATCAAATTTCCCCTGAAAAAAAAATCAACTAAATTAATGGGGAGAGAAGAAACAGGGAGCATTTAGAGCAATAAAGTCAGATGCTAATTACCTGTATGTCCAAAGGGGTATTGCCATGAGTATTAGAGTTTCTTTCAGCTTCAAAGAGCTTGGAAAGCCATACAAAGATTTTTCCAGTCTGGTATGCATCGAATCTGCATTCAGTACAGTATGCTGTCAATCAGAAGACCATACGACCTATTTGTCCCCTTTCTCTCCCATCCCATGCTATACATGGACCGAAGCTTCAATGATGATTGCAACGACGAAGCGAATATTAACCAGCTCCAAACCAAATCCAGTATCCATTCCAAGACAACCTCATTTGGAATCCAAGGATTATACCCGGCTTCATGATAGCGGCTTGGCTCATCAGCCGTAGTCTTATACCGATCAAACTGCTCGGCATGGTCCACTTTAGGTAGCTCCACGCTGGTCAATAGCCCATCCATATCTGGAACAACTTCCATCAGTTTCAAGTACTGAAGAATAACAAAAATGAGCAGAATGATGCAAATACGTTCTTAATTAATTAGACAGATTGTCAGATGATCACAATTACGCTGGTCGAAAGCAATGATATAGTGCATTTCATCAAAACATTACGACAAGTACAACAGCCAAAAGATGGACAAATAAGAGAACCAAACATTCAAGGATAGAACTTAAATGGAGATAGACGGGCTTACATGGTGAAAGGTCTGCAAGAATTACATGAGTATTTCTGGGGCCTTCACGAATTTGCAATGAGCTCGGTCGCATTGACCCTGCCCCATTTAAGTTATGTACGACACTATCAGGGTCAGCTGACGAGCTTTGTTGATTGTTGCTTATATCTACAGCACCTGGTACACTTGCCGGTAGCTCATTACATATTTCTCCATCCTCACTATCCTCTTCTTTCACCCCATTCTCATTGGGTGCCAGAACCGTGTGGAGCTCCTCAAGTGACGTAGAAGGAAAAAGCCTCCGGAAAAATTGGGCCAGGTACTTGGTGTCGTATACTCCACCAGGAAATACAAGCTTAAGCTGTGCACCACCACAAACACATCAATTAGACATACGACAAGGCAATCTCCAAGTTTGCTCTATGGAACCACGCACATGACTTTAGGAATGAAGCTGCTAATGATATGATATTTGCTGTGGTTGCACAGAAAGAATCAGCTTCAACCTAGCGATTCTATATTAAGAACAGAGTAAGATTGAAGAGCTGCGTAAAAAGAAAGTTGATTCTAATGCAAAGCAAATATGACACATAAATGAGTCCAAATCAATACAAGCACATTATCTGAATCAGACTGCACGATGAGGTGCAATGTTGCCTCAGTATTCCAGTCATCGAGATTTGATTACCTGCTCACGGAATTCATCTAAAGATGCAGGAAGGTTTCCAATAAATTGTTGGTATAGATACGTTAAATCCAGTAGCATATTGTGTCCTACGACAGGCTTGTTACAAGTCGTAAGGCACTGCATCACGCTAGCAAAGCCTTTAGCACGTTCCTGGTGCCGTTGCCTCTTTGCAGCCACCTCAGATTCCTGCGCTGCAACGGCATCTGATGTTGCTCTCGTCAACTTCAAGCTGGACTTACGAGACCCTGCTGTTCTCTGCCACCAAACCCACTCATTTCAATACTCACTCATCGGTCTCTGGACTCCAACACGTAGTTGAAAATGATTGGATAACAAGTAAAACAGAATCAGAAATATGGAAACTAATCAACAGTAAGCACGTGACTTCTGGTAGCAATAAGGTCGAAGATAGTAAACCGTGACAGACCTAATCACATCTCCTATACTGACCCCTGAGAGAAACAGCAACTCATCCATTCATACACTCGATTCCCAAGTTGCCTGTAAGCCTGACTTGTCAAAATGTCTACGGTCACTGATCTTTGAATGGAAACCGGTTGCTTACTACCACTCATAGTCGTCTATAACATTCTATTTTGAACAATTCCATAAGAAATTCATACGTAGTGATAAAACTTTGATCTCAACAAATTCGGCTCTTGTACCCAAAGGTCTCTCCACAGCTTATATTAATCTCCCAAGAACCACACTCGAACATAGGCTAACATGCTGAATGTGACGCACTACCTTAGATGTTTACAACGCCCGCGATCCAGAGATTGGTTAGCAGTCCACCAACATGAACTCGAACACGATCACACAAAGGAACCTACCAGGTGATCCACAAAGAAATCCGATTTGCCAAACTGTTGTTCCAAACGCTGGTACAGAGCAGCACGAAGATAACTATTAGTGGGTTCCAAGACAAGGGTATCGGCTTCTGAACCGCCGTTGGCCTGCTTTGCAACTGTGCGATCTACCCACGCGCGTACACTTTCCAACTGCTTGTCAACAAAACTACGATCCTCCTCCGTCCTCAGCACTATAGGTGCTCTTGGTTCTCGTGCCTCCAATCTTTTGTCCAATTTCAGCTGCTCAAGGCTGACATACGGTATGCCTGCATCAATCTTTCATGGCTTATTAAAAAGGAGTTTATAAATGCACAGCAATACATGTCACAAAGGTATGAGCACCTTTCAGCCCATCACTAGATACACAACTTGCAAACTTTCCGAATTTAACCCTGAGGACACGGAGTAATGGTCTTAAAAAGACCATTTCGATTGATCATATCGTGGAAAATATAACTCAGATAGGGCAAATTTATATCACCGAAAATAGTGAAGAACACTTCCAAGTGACGATCAAAACTAAATTAAACAAAAGAAACATATGACCATGGGATCTATCGAAACTGCTAAAAAAACATGAGGCCTAATTTGTGACTTTTCATCCATTAGAGGGGTAACATTCAGTATAATCCTCCTGAAAATCCGCTCACCAATGGATTAAGATACTAAGTCAATAGGTACACGCACCCAAGTGAATGAACTTGTTGAAGTCAAAACCATGCTCGCAAAGGAAGTCCAAAGAGGAAGCCTGCAACAAAAGCCGTAAACAAGCGGTATGATAAAGAGCAACTGTACCAAGACGGGAAGGGGCATCCAGAGCTTAGAATAGTAGACACGAGAAAAAACCAACTAGAGTCTCATACCTGGCAAGTGAAGCGCACATCGGTTGCTCCATAAGAACGTGGGAAGGTATAGAAATTGAACGTTTGAGCCTGATAGAAGTCTTCCTCCGCATTCCAATGAAAGGTGGACAAACCAAACTGTCCAATGCAGGCTTAATTAGAACTAAGAAACCTCGGAATAAGAGTTGTTGAAAAGAGACTAACCCCGAAAGGGTCATGAATTCATGGCTCTAAAATGACCAATTCGATTGATCATATTGTGAAATATTACTTGGATGGGGCCAACTTTCTTATCACCAGAATCAATGAAGAGAACTGCATGTGCTAGTAAATAGATAAATAAAATAGGGCAAAAGAAAGCCTCCGTACGACCTACTCAAAACTGGAGGCCAATTTGGTCCTTGGGCACATTTCGTCAAGGGCTTTGGAAAGCGTCCTTTCCAAAACCCTAAACGCATGGCCATATCTAGAGTCCGATTCCAGTAAGACAATCTACTGACGCACCTGCATAATTAGAAAATTCTGGGCCGAAATCCGAGCTCTCATATACCGCTGCTCAGCGTCATCCAACACCTCCTCTCTTCTGCAGTATTTCAGAAGACATCGCACACTGTAAAGCATCCCATGCCCTTAAACCCTGAACCCTGCAACATAAGACTTATGTTCGGCATCAGTTTAGCCGAACCCCTTATCAACTATCCAGGGTCTAAGTATCTAGGATCGAAGTGTCGGAGTGTCTTTATTTAGGGTTGTCACTTCTTAGTGTGCTTTCAGCAGCTCTAATTACGAGGTCTCTCGGTTCTCTATCAAGGGTCTCAGTGTCTAAACGCCTTCCACGTTTTCAAAGCAATGCCTCTCAGTAACGAGTGAATTGTGCGGACCAAACGAGAAAATGGCTCCTACAGAAGCGCACACAAACCAATTCTCAACGCAACTAAAAAATATGAAAGGCGGCATGATACGAGACGAATTAATGTGACTCTGATGTCCATTCACAAAATTCTCCACCCTACTACCAATGCAGCTCAAATAAAGTCGAAAACACACACAAAAGAGACCCCACTGCCTATCAAAAGAAACCATTACAACGCAAGTTGCCAAGACGCAATCCCGAATTTAACCCCGTCATCAATCACCCCGAAATTGAAAAACTCACAAACAAGAATTACACGAAATTACACGAAATTACACGAACTCAATCAACCCGTGAGTCTTCCGGCACAATTTCCACGGACGATGGGATGAGTTACATGGTATGATTGATACACTCGAGATTCTACAACACGCTGAAATTTGGCATGCGAGAAATTGTGTGCAGAATTAGGTTTTCATATTCATGATGAGAAGAGAAACGAGTGCCAGTACCGCGGATGCGTGAGCGAAAGGCCGGAGAATTCGCAATCGATGGCGAGGAATTGGCAAGAAGAGATTGCTGATTCGATACGGGGCAAGAGCTCCTCGAAATTGCGCTGTGTGACCTCCATCGCCACCACCTTGGCATTCAGAAATTCTAGCTCATGAAAGAAGTGCTTGGAGTTCATGAGAGCTGCGAGCCTCGGCACTAAGTCCCCATCAGAATCCGACCTAACGCCTGAAATTTTGAACTGCCCCTGCCCGTAGGAAACACTGAAATTTTTTATTTTTTACACAATTTTTTTTTTGAAATTCTGAACTCATATTTGCAATCAGAGGCCCTGATTTTCTGAAGGGAATGTAGAAATTCCAAAAATCAGTTCAATACAGGGGGCTCCTTTTATATTTTTTGGCCGGGCAGGCATGGCCTGCTCGGCGTTAGGTCGGATTCTGATGGGGACTTAGTGCCGAGGAGCTGCGAGAGCCAAGTCTCCGGGCACACTCAAGTTTTAGGGAGGGCTCATGCAATCTGGGCCCTCCACAGCAATGAAGCGTCCAGATTAACAATTGCTGTCTCCAACGCATTTAGCCTTCAAGTATGGCAGGACATAAGCTTAATGAGCATGCTGGCATGCTGATTTGGGTATTTGGCATGCTGATTTTCAATTTTCAATTTTTTTTAATTTCTTTTTTTGACACAAATGGTAGGAGGTCCATACATGGATTTTGTAAGGGGCTAAAATTGAATTTTGGGTAGGTGAAACATCTTAAAATATTTTTCAATAATTTTTTCCTAAAAGACAAGAGAAATTCCCACCTAATCCAAAGTGTTTCATATTTTTTGGAGCTTTGTGTAATTAGTTATAAAATTTTGCAATTGAAATGGCATAGGGCCCCAAAATGGCTCACCTCCTAGAATGTACACTTTAGATACATTATTAAGGGCTATGAAAAACCAACATGTACAAATAGTGTACATTTAAGAAGGTGGGCCATTTTAGAAACTATGCCATTTTAGGACTTCCTACCTTAGTACATTTCATCCTCAAATTGTCAATATCTTAACTCTAAACCTCTAATGTGTATTGATAAATGCATTTTGCATACTTGATATATCACATTTTAGGATTCATAATATTTCATTGATAGTCATCAATATTGAAAAGGTATGACAAAAATCACAATATGGTTTGAAGATAGTTAAATAAATTATAAATTTTATCATCCCCACATTACAAGACTTTCTATTCCTACTACAATTTAGAAGATTTTCTCCAATGCTCTTGAATATTCTTGAATGTTCTTTTCTTCACATCTCAAGACTACCTTTTCTTTTATTGATTCTTACTAAATTTAATTGTACAATGTTAAATGTCCTCACTCTTTATAGTTCCATTTTATAATAAAATTATACTACTAATGTGTATAAATAATGGAAGACATAAAATCTAAGATTAAAATATGAATAGTACTATTCAATTAGGCAATTTAATTAACTAAAAAAAAAATTGTATAAAATCACTATACTTAGAGTGTTACATTCAACCCATCACAACAAATTTCATACGTAGTTTGTCAATATTGTATTCATTATCATGTAAAAATCACGTGTAGTTAAAAAATTGAGATTTTATTTCTTCCATTATATCAATTGTGATTAGTGTTGGTGACTTCTATTTAAGAAGTCAATGACATTAATCAAACTTCACATTTACTTTTAAGCATAATGCCTAAATGGCTATCTACCCCAATACAACATTGTAATAATAAAAATCTGTACCTATTCAAAATTAACTAACATGCACTTACAACACTATTGTCCTAATGAAAGACCATCTTTTGAATAAAGAATTTAAGCAAAAACTCTTGAAAGAAAATCCCAAGTGTGCTTGAGGTGTGCTTGAAGTCTAGCTCAAGCACACCTCAAGCTCACTTTAACAAAAAAATTGAGTAAAGAATTTCAACAAACTCTTTTTCAATTGTTATCTAAATTCATTGCAATGACAATAGTAAAAGTGTGCTTGAGGTGTGCTTGAGGTGTGCTTGAGGTGTGCTTGAGCTAGGCCTCAAGCACACTTGAAGCACACCTCAAGCACACCACAAGCACACCTCAAGCACACTTTATTTATTTATTTTGGAATAGTTGGTTGAAAATTTTGATTCAAAAAAATTAAAAATTAAAAAAATGTGCATGAGGTTTGCTTGAAGTCTAGCTCAAGCACACCTCAAGCTCATTTTAAGAAAAAAAATTGAGTAAAGAATTTCAACAAACTTTTTTTCAATTGTTATCCAAATTCATTACAATGACAATAGTAAAAGTGTGCTTGAGGTGTGCTTGAGCTAGGCCTCAAGCACACCTCATGCACATTTTATTTATTTATTTTTATTCTCAATCAAAATTTTCAACAAACTATTCTAAAAAAAAAGAAAGTGTGCTTGAGGTGTGCTTCAAAGGTGCTTGAGGTGTGCTTGGAGGACACCTCAAGCACACTTTTACTATTGTCATTGCAATGAATTTAGATAACGTTTGATAAAGAATTTGTTGAAATTCTTTACTCAATTTTTTTGTTAAAGTGAGCTTGAGGTGTGCTTGAGCTAGACTTCAAGCACACCTTATGCACATTTTTTTTTTTTTTTTTTTCATTTTGAATCAAAATTTTCAACAAACTATTCTAAAAAATAAAAAAAATTTGCTCGAGGTGTGCTTCAAGTGTGCTTGAGGCCTAGCTCAGGCACACCTCAAGCACACTTTTACTATTGTCATTGCAATGAATTTAGATAACAATTGAAAAAAAGTTTGTTGAAACTCTTTACTCAATTTATTTTTAAAATGTGAGCTTGAGGTGTGCTTGAGCTAGGCTTCAAGCACACCTCATGCACATTTTATTTTTTTATTTTTATTTTGAATCAAATTTTTCAATAAACTATTCTATAAAAAAAAAAAGGGTGTTTGAGGTGTGCTTCAAAGGTGCTCAAAGCCTACACCTCAATATTCTTTGAATTTCTTAAATTTTTTTATAGAAATTCTTACAAATATTTTTTTAATTTTAAAAATTGTTTTTCTTCCATTTATCTTAAATTTTTTAGTTAAGGTTAAATAGTCAAAAAACTTTTTTTACATTTCACTAATATATCTAGGACCTATTTTTGAGATTAGGCACATTAGGCACATGTGAATTAGCAAGCTTTGAACATTCTTTAACTCTTTAGAATATATTACCTTAATACTAATAAACATACATTGAAATTGCTAGAAATACATATATAATAAAACTCTTAACATATATATAATGCATACATGTTATTGAAGCAAGAAATAAAAGCATTATACAGATGTTGCACTTAATATATATAAATAGTATAACCATAATAAAATAGCAGTGAAAACCGCTATAACTTGAATCTTCATTAAATGAATAATACCAATCAACAAATTGGAATTAAACAAATTTTTCATCCACCTTTCTAATATATATCCAAATCCTTAAAAAACAATTCCACATCTTGTTCAACTTCACATGGGTGATTGCAAGAAACACTTGTCCTATTTCTTGTCCCCTTGCCCTTAAAAATTGGCTTTTTGCTAATAACTTTTGCATTGTTTGTCCATTTGGCATGAAATTTGGAATGAAGGTAGATGCTAAAGTTACAGACTTTGTGTGATTTTTAAATTTTTTTAAAAATTATTTTACTATTTTTAACCTGCCCCCGATTGGGTGTCTACCTTAGCCATTTGGGGGGGGGGGGGGTAGCCCTATTTTTGATCCAAAAATGCGAATTTGAAGCACAAATTGACATGTTGGAGGTCTACTAACACTAAAAGGGCTGACAATGAGTTTTTATGAAAATAGCATCATGTCAATTGCACACATGGAACCAAAGTGACCTTCCTTTGCGCGAAAGCTATGAAGAGGGAAAAAATTTCCTTCATGAATTTTTTGGTGCGAGCGCAGTCTTCTCTAGCAAAATGGCTTTTTTTATGGAATTTTTTTTAATTACTAAAAATGAAAATCTCTACAGACCCCTTTTCTATTATTTTCTGCCCCCGGTGGCTTCTACAGTACTAAATCAACGGTATAGATCTGCAGGCGCCTTCAATCAATGGTGCAGATTTGTTGGGGCATTTCTAAAATGTAGTATTAGTAGTATTGCATAGTACTGCCAGTCCTATGGCCAAAAAACGCAGTTTTGAACGAAAAACGTGAAGTGTTTCTTGCAACTACCCACATTCCTGAGTGTCTGGTATGTTACTATTGCCCCCTTTCACTATTGCATATTGGCAATTGTGGCACTCAATGACTGTAACTCCATCAAAAAATATATTCAATCCCTCACAGTTAGGACATTGACTTCTACAAAGCTTTGGCAATTTCACCCTTGTACGCTTCTTCTACACAAGTTGTCTTCGACGTTGTAATTTGATTCCACCATTAGGTCTTGGAGATTGTACCACACCTACTTCTCCACCACTTGAATTTTCGTAATGTAATCTTCGTTTTTTCCTTTGACTCCCATGTCCAAGTCTTGTATTTGTAACACTCTCTTGCAATGGGGTAATACTTCCACCTTCCCTTGGCATGAGTATTTGACTTGGTCTTAGTTCCAACCCCATAGATTCTTGAAAAACTGCCATAAACATTTCTCCAACTTTCTTCAAGGCGTTGCATTTCTCTCTTGTTAAACTCGCATATTTTTCCCTTGGAATATTTTGAGATGCCGTTATATTTGAGATATTTAAAAACATCTCTTTTATAAACTTGTTGTCATCATGATGATTTTGTGAAGGTTTGTTGTTTGCAACTTCATTAGAATCTCCACTTCGACCTCTACTTGGTCCCCCACCCAAACCTCTACTTGGTCCTTCACTTGAACCTCTACTTTGTCCTTCACCTGAACTTCCACTTGGTCCTTCACCTGAACTTCCACTTGGTCCTTCACCCAAACCTCCACTAAGTCCCACACATGTATCTTCACCAAAATCTTCTAAGTCATGGATAAATCCATAACTTTCATATATGCCCAACATCAAATCAAACAAATGTTGATATTCATCATCAACAATTTGTTTTAAAGCCAACATGTGTTTACATATTGGACCATGGTCGTTACACTCGCACCATTCATGAGATAAACTAACTATATACCATTTGTTTGATACAATCTGACTTTGAAACGCAAATTCCAAATGACATGGATCAATCACTTCCAAATTTGTTGATCGGTCTTCTTTGTATCGTTCCACCAACTTTTTGGCCTTTTGCAATCTCATTGTTCTACCCTTGTCTCCTCCTCTAATGAAGTACTTTCATGATTCACTCAACCAATGAGCATTATTGTAATGCTCATCTAATGTTAATCCTCCAAATCGCCATCCAGTATCCGGATTACCTATTATTGCGAAAATCAATTCATCGAGTCTTCGATTGACTTTCCCATCTAAAAGGGTGTATTTTACATATTGCCACATGTGTTCCACAAGGTTTGATGTATTTGCATGTCCGTGCTTGAACATCCTAGCCCATCTAGGCCACATAGGTTTCCAAGGACTACTATGTCCTGTCCAACCTTGCTCAATATACTTTAATACACTTGCATTATTAGCATATTGGATTTTCAGCCTTCCATATGCTACATTGAAGTCATCTTCGGTAATTGCCTCCAACATAGAGCACATTCATTTATATAGATCATTGCGAAGAACCTCAAGCACTTTAGGCATTAAATGATCTACCCATGCCTTTTTTGCATGAAACCAACACAAAAGCAATCTACACTTTGTTTGAATTCCGCCAATTGTTTCATTTTCCCAACACCAGACATCTTCATTGATTGATCTCATTATAGCAATCAAGGAAGTTTTGTCTTTATCAATTACAATTGCGTTCGGTCGAATTGAACCCATGTTTTGAAACACAACTTTCATAGTAAGCCACAATGCCGTTCCCACTTGTTCACTTTCATTATCATCACTACAAAGTATAATGAAAATAGGCATACCCAAACCGGTTGTATTGGGGCACATCGCGATTAATAATGGCATTCCCCAGTGATTGATTTTAAATGTGGAATCAATCACCGATGCCGAATTTAGAGTTATAGTATTTGCACGCTTGAGCATCTCCTTAGTTTGCATTACTAACACAAATAGTCGTTTATTATGATCTGCATTTAAAGGATCATATGGTTGATAAAAAATCACCCTCTTCTTTTGAATCCATTTAGGAACTGTCTGTTGTACTACATCGTAGTCATCTTCACCACATCTTTCATGCATTTGAAGACGATAGGAGAGGGCCGATGCTTCTTTTGGATCCAAAAAGAAACGAAATGTTTTCTGTTCGTGCAAGGGAGCATTTCCGTGCAAGATGTCTTCACATCTTTTCGAATACGTTAGTGCTAATTGGATGTTATTTAAGCTTTTTAACATCTCAGCACAATTATTTATTGCCCTTTGATGAACGGGCAAAAAATAGCAATCTGTCATTGATCCTGGTTCATGTCCAATGTATTGTTCATTTACATGAATTTCAATATCTCGTTCCGCTTCATTTGGATATATAATTTTTACATAAAAGTTACACCCCACATATTTGGCAGTTGAGTATTGCTTCATTCTGTCGCTCAAACCTTCATTGTCACTTGGTTTACCTTGGAATTTTATTCTCCGATGACATACATACATAATGACCTTGGATGTGAAAGGCTTCACTTGAGGGTATGCATGAATTGGTTTTAAGCACACCGAATGTTGGGTTTTTAAGTTATTCAAAAAGCCCTCCACCTCTGCCAAAAGCATTGTGTACTTTGCTTTGTATTGTCACAATCGACGAACAGTCCTTTCGTGCGATTGATTCCCATAATGACAATTCGAACATGAGCTAATGACCTTTTCAATAAAGGGTTTTGGGATGCCATTCAATTGTGTCCCCACCACAGGGTTGCCAAGACGCCGAGACGTCAAGACGCCCGTTTGGACGTCCAACGTCCGCGTCCGGAACCCCCCGGACGTCCAGTGACATTTACAGTCCCAAAATACAGTGCATCTCCAACGTCCACCCGGCCCGGTATGTCCGCCTGTTCGCAGCGTCCGATCAGATAGGGTGTCCGATTCCGACGACCCGTCCGATCAGATAGGGCGTCCAATTCCGACGGCTCGTCCGATCCGATGGTCTAACAATCCCGCCCGTCCGCAGTGTCGGATCCAAAAGGCCCGTCCGCATTGTCATCCACTGTCGTCTGACGCCCCCGTCGACTTTTCTATGCCTCATAATATATCATTGGATAGATATTCTTGAGAGCTTTCCAACGGTATATAATGCATTTGATTCAGACAAAAACTCCAACTATGAGACTTCTCCAAAGATTGAAGTCAGCCTAGTCATTTGATCGGACGCCCCGTCCGATTGGACAGGCCGTCGGAATAGGACGCCCTGTCTGATTATTTTGTGTGCCTTATAATATATCATTGGAAAGGTATTGTTGAGAGCTTTTCAATGGTATATTATACGTTTGATTTGAACAAAGACTCCAAGTGTGGGACTTCTCCAAAAGATTAGGTGCTAGATATTACTTTAACTTTTCATTGTAATCTTCAACACTCTTAGATCCCTTATCTTCACACAAAAAGATCAAGTTGGTCATTATTTAGTTCACTACTAAACATTAGAGACTATATTTTCACCAAAACTACTCCAAAAGTGCCCTTACATTTACAAGCACCAAATTTTAGATGAAAAACAGTTTTAGACACATAAAACCGTGGACCTCGTAGTAAAATAGTTTGAAAAGTTGTGAATTTTTTTTTAGAATTTTCCATCATGTAGATTGTGATATATTAACATTTGAAGTGACAAAACCCTTTTTTTGGCCTTGTAAAACATATGGGTAGCTGCACTTCACAAGGTTACATTTGTATAAAAAATATCCAAAATGGTGGTTACTCTTTGGATTCATTCCGCAAGTCAAGTTGGCTAGGTGCTTGAAAAATTTTAGATCATTTGGAATTGTACAATATATAGTAAAAGAATAATAAGTAGGAAGCAATAGAGAATGATTAAAAATACTAAATTGTTAACAATTTATTTATAGAATTGAAAAGTGCCAATCCCAATGTTTGTAATGTTTTAATAAACAATATACACCTAATGTTTGGGGTTTTTTTCAAAAATATTTAAAATTGAGTTAAATAAAAGACTTCAAAGTTTATTTTAGAGTAGAGATTCCATATCTAACCACAAACTAATCTAAACTAAAATTCCTCATAACTTTCATCTCATTAATCAAAATGGAATGATTCAAAGCAGTAGAAAATGATTCAAAGCTTAATATATATATAAAAATCTAGAGAACCAATTTCAAATTTTTATTTCTTTTAAAGTGATCTTCAAAGAATTTTTTTTCTACTCGCGTTGCCCACCAAACACTGAAAATTACATATCATGCAATAACTTTAAAACCATTTAGTCAAAAGTTATGAAAATTGTTGGGCCTTAAAGCTACTCCTTGGCCGCACATTGTGTGAAATTTCCAAAGAGAAAAAATAAAAAATTTGTCTATAATGAGCTGCCTAAAATTGTAATGTTGCCAAAAAACATTGTTGGGATGTTTAGGAGTTAAACGTGAGATTTGCTTGCAATTGTATTGTTAGAACCTTAATACGCTTGATTAGTTTTATATTATTAAGAATATGACCGATTGACCATAGACACTTCCGATGGCCACTTCGGACGGCCACTTCCGACGGCCCACTTCCGACGGCCTACTTCGGACGCCTAGATTTTTTCACATTTCCTAACACCCCCTCAGAAACCTGTCCATAACTTCTTGGTGGAAGGTCCAAACTTGAAACGGATTGTTGGAGATGAAACCTTGCTTGATTTCCAAACTTTTTCTCGTTCAAATCTTTTCAAAACAATGTATTCTACTATGCGAAAATGAGGTTTGAACATTGACTTTTCTTACATTATATTTCGTATGGCTAGTCGGAATTTGGAAGGGGGGAAGGCTGGTTGCCTGGTTCCACTTGGATTCTTCTGACGCCAAACTTCCGACGGCCACTTCGGACACCTAATTTTTTCCAAATTTCCTAACACCCCTCAGAAACTTGTCTATAACATTTTGGTGGAAGGTCCAAACCTGAAACGGATTGTTGGAGATGAAACCTTGCTTGATTTCAAAACTTTTTCTAGTTCAAAGTTTTTCGAAAAAATGTATTCTACTATGCGAAAATGAGGTCTGAACATTGACTTTTCTTACATTTTATTTCGGACGGCTAATCCGAATTTGGACAGTTGGTCTCAGTTGGCCACTTCGGACGGCCTTGTTCAGATGGCAAATTCGGACGGCAAATTTTGGACACCCATTTTTGTCTTATTTTTAAACAGTTGTCCACCTTGTGTAATTGTTGATTGCTCGTCGAGTTGTTCGACAGTTGACTGTTGGCTTGTTTGACAGCTGACTCCTGACTTGTTTACACAGCTGTCCACTTGTACAGAAATAGTGTATTCTAAGAAGTACAAATTTGCTTTTAAAGATTGCTATTTAATGCTATAAGCATCCTATGTAGTAAGAATGTTTTTAAAGAAAAGGTAATTCAAGTTATTCTTTCTCACATTTAAACATGCATTCTAAACCCTAAACCCTAAACCCTAAACTTTCAATTTTACATTAGTTACCAAAAACATTGGTGTAATGTGTGGAATATTTTTTATTTCTTTATTTTTTTAAGATGTGATTATCATGATGTACAACATATGTTCTTGTATAGACCTTATAGATTTATTTATATATGTTTTCAATGTATTTTTAGTTTTTCTACATCAATTATAATGTGCCACTTTACAAATGTGGAACATACAATTATAACTTGAAGTGTTCTTTAAGTTTTGTTGTAAAATGCATTAATAGTTTGAAACAACAAAATATACATAATACAAGCAATTGATTTTATTTTGTTATTGTATTAGAGGATGTTACAAAAAATGCTTTAAGCAATTTAATGTAATTTAATGCAATTTAATGCAATTTAATGCAATTTAATGTAATTTAATGTAATTTAATGTAATTTAATGTAATTTAATTTAGTTCAAGATTAAATATTGCATTTATACAAAAAAATTGTAATTGAAGTTATTTTGATATTTTCCTACACCCTTATACTTATATTTACATCTTAAAATGTAAATTGTCAACAATATATTCCATACAAAAAATATTGGTGCTTATGTAGTGAAAAATATGATTGACTTTCAAATATGATGACCCCTCATGTATTACAATTATGGTCTTATGGACCTTATTTATGTATGTTTGTAACGTATTTCTACATCAAAAATGATATTTTCAATTCATCTTGTTGTAAATGTGAAACATGCAATATTGCAATTGTGATTTAATAACTTGTATTATTTGTATATTGTTTGGGACATCTTTAAAATATTTGGATTCATTTTTATATATTTTGTGTTCTTCATCACACTAGGTTGAACCTATTATTTTTTAAATTGCTAAAAATACAAATTTAAAAAAAATTCTTCAAACACAATTTATTTGTATAAAGTAAAGACTAGGATTGTTTAAGAATTTTATTTTTTTCTATTTCTACTATTTCTTTCATTGGAAAAACATTGTATGTGCTCCTTTTTTCTGGTAGACCACATTTTCTAAATAATTTTTGTAAATATTTCTCACATTTAAATTTTCAAAATCAAATAATGCAACAAGTATGTAAAATTTCAATTCTACAAATCCTAGTTTGTAAAATATTGAGATTTGTTTCACCCTATCGAGAATTTTCCATTGAAAATTTGAAGAGGACTCATTGTATCCGCTTTGTACTTGAGGGATTAATGATTACAAGTAGGTTTCATCTCCAAAAATAAATTTTTCTAAAACTTCCCAAACAAATTTCAATACTACTATCAATATCAATTAATAAGTCCCCTAAAATTAGTTTAAATAGAATTATAAATGTATGCTACAAACTTATAGCCACAAAATTGTAGGAACAATAAGAAATAATGCATGTACAAATGATTTTATAGCAAATTACGTAATCTAAACCTTAGAGATTACAATATTGATTGAATTGAAAGAAAAAACAAAACTCTAAATGGGACCAGCCTTTCAAATTCAGACGAACCGTCCGAAATATAATGTAAGAAAAGTAGATGTTTAGACTTTATTTCAGCATAGTAGAATACCTTTTCTAAAATACTTTGAACTAGAAAAAGTTTGGAAATCAAGCAAGGTTTCAAGAAAAAGCAAGGAAATCAAGCAGGGTTCCAAAAATCCAATTGAAGTTTGGACCTTCCACCTAAAAGTCATGATTTCCACATAGTAGAATACCTTTTTTGGAAAACCTTTGAACTAGAATAAGTTTGGAAATCAAGTAAGGTTCCAAAAATCCAATTGAAGTTTGGACCTTCCACCTAAAAGTCATGATTTCCACATAGTAGAATACCTTTTTTGGAAAACCTTTGAACTAGAATAAGTTTGGAAATCAAGCAAGGTTTCATCTCCAAAAATCCATTTCAAGTTTGGACCTTCCACCAAAAAGTTATGGATAAGTTTCTGAGGGGGTGTTAGGAAATTTGAAAAAAATTAGGCGTCCGAAGTGGCCGTCGGAAATGGGCCGTCCAAAGTGGCCGTCGGAAGTTTGGCGTCAGAAGTGTCCAAGTGGAACCAGGCAACCAGCCTTCCCCCCTTCCAAATTCAAACTAGCCATCCGAAATAAAATGTAAGAAAAGTCAATGTTCAGACCTCATTTCCGCATAGTAGAATACATTTTTTTGAAAACCTTTGAACTAGAAAAAGTTTGGAAATCAAGAAAGGTTTCATCTCCAACAATTCGTTTCAGGTTTGGACCTTCCACCCAAAAGTTATGAACAAGTTTCTGAGGGGGTGTTACGAAATTTGAAAAAAATTAGGCGTCAGAAGTGGCCGTCGGAAATGGTCTGTCTGAAGTGGCCGTCGGAAATGGGCTGTCTGAAGTGTCCGTCCGAAGTTTGGCATCAGAAGTGTCCAAGTGGAACCAGGCAACCAGCCTTCCCCCCTTCCAAATTCAAACTAGCCATCCGAAATATAATGTAAGAAAAGTCAATGTTCAGACCTCATTTTCGCATAGTAGAATACATTTTTTTGAAAAACTTTGAACTAGAATAAGTTTGGAAATCAAGCAAGGTTTCATCTCGAACAATCCGTTTCAAGTTTAGACCTTCCACCAAAAAGTTATGGACAAGTTTTGAAGGGCGTGTTAGGAAATGTGAAAAAAATCTAGGCGTCCGAATTCGGAGTCTGCTTTCGGACGCACTGTCTGAATTCCGACGTTGCTTTCTGACGGGCCGTCTAAAATCCCTGTACCGGGGCGCGGTATAATTTTTCAACGCCGTCGTTCAATGCGGACGTGGAGTCCACTGAATCCGGACGTCCGGATTTTGGACGCGATTTTGGGCTGGACGTTGCAATTCGTCAACCCTGTCCCACCATCCAACCTTCTTCCCCAATTTTTGCAACGGTTTCCTTATATTCTCTGTGTCTTTCATCCCCATGGTGCGCTTTTAATACAATTGAGGGTCATTCATCCACATATGGGATGAAAAGATGGGGATGCTTTTTATTGAATAAACGCACTTTTCCATCGGCTCAAGTTCGTACCCCAAATTGTCTTCCATATCTTTCCCACTTTTTCAGAATTCCTTTATGCCATGCTTCCAATGAAGCTCCATCTTGAGTAAAGAAATTAGGATCCAAGGTGCTAATAGTGTCCGTTGATGGTACTATCCTTCCATTACACCAATCAACAAAATAAGTCCCCAAGCCTCGCTTAAAGGAATAATATGTTGTATGCAAAAATAAAGAAGGATCCAAGTGATCTTCTTGAACTACAGCTATATATTCTCTACCATCAATTTCTTCATCACTCTCTAAAAGCGATGGTAAATTAAAGTGAACTTTGTCATCCGAAAGAAGATCATCGACATTGAGAACCTCGAAAATGTCTCCTATATCATCCATAACCTTATACTTTCACTTCCAGACTGCTCCCACTGCAGCCATCTTCTTCGTTCTATGAACAACTAGTTGTCATATCTGTACAACCAAAACACAATAATATTAATACTCGACAAACAACTCCGAATTTTCAAGAATATTCAAAATCAACACATCAAATTGACCATCATAATAAATCCATCACATTTCAATCATATACAACTTAAAGCAAAATTTGTATCCCATTCAATCCTTTGCCTTGGTGGTGTTCTAGCCCAAATGTTTCCATTTTGACAAAGCAGTGGCGAAAACTGCCACCCCTTTGCCCCATGGTGTTTTAACCCAAGTGCCTTCATTTTGGCAAAGGGGTGGCAGAGACCGCCACCCGTTTGGTGGTGTTCTAGCCCAAGCGTCCCCATTTTGGCAAAGAGGTGGCGTAGACCGCCACTCCTTTGCCCCGGTGGTGTTCTAGTCCAAGTGTCCCTTATTTTGGCAAAGGATGGCCTAAATCACCACCCTTTTGCCCCGGTGGTGTTCTAGCCCAAGTGTCTCTATTTGGCAAAAGGGTGGCGGAAACCGCCACCCCCATGCTCCGATAGTGCCCATACCCACTTTTCCAAAATTTGATATATTATGAAGGTTACCACCGTTTTTGAAGTAGAAGTAAGTGCTTACTACCAACACTTCAAATTAAATGTGCATGTGGTGACACTCACCACATGTCCAATTTTTTTGAAATGGTGGTAGCACTATAAGAAAATTGCGTTTTTGGTTACGTTAGCCACAGAATGGCACATGTTTTTTGAGACGTCCTGCGTTTTCAAATTAATGTACATACTCTTGTAAATTTCTTTTGACGTGTTTACAAACATGGCGTTGTAAACATCAGAACGCCAGATGTCAAATGAGACATGTACGTCTTTGAAGACGTCTCAAAAAACATCACTTACAACAAGTTTGTCCACGTCAGCATTAATTACATTTTGCACTTGCAAAAGTTAGTGCGGTCAGCAATAGAATACTAACCACTAGTAAAAAATGCAATTCGGGGAAAAGGCAAAGATGTCAAGTGAGACGTTTACGTCTTTGAAGACATTTGCAGGAACGTCCCAAAAAATGCAATTCATTGTACATCCCATCTTTTACTTATCCCATATCGTTTGTCTCTCTATGGGCAAAAAAAGAATATAAGTAAAACCTCGAAATCCTTCATTTTCACTAAATTTTAATGAAGAAATTCCTTCATTTTACCATCAAAAATTTACTTGAAGATAAATGGTAAGTTTTTTTCAATTTTTGTTGAATATGACAATTTTTTTTTAAATTTAAATTTATCTTGTCTTATAGATAGGATATGTTATATGTACTAATTGATGTTTCAAAAAATGTCTAATTTGACGTCTCAGAAAACACCAATAAAATTTTCAAATGATACAAAAATGATTTGACCGGATGGATGAAAAATTTCACACGTGGTATTGCCCACCAAAAATAGGTGATGTGCCGCTGACATGTCCTCCACATGGCTTGTTTTTTGAAGTTGAAAAACACACGTTCTTCTTGACGTCAACAAAAAACATTCCAAAATTGGACACGTTTTAACATGTCTGTTACACGTTTTTTGCAAGTCAGTTATAATGGATTTTAGGAGACATCTACGTTGATTACTTCCGCGTCAAAGATGACGCCATCCCATGTTTTTGCAACATAAAAAAAAACTTTGTTTTCTTATAGTGTAGTGAGCACCCCTACTTCAAAAACGGTGGTAACCCCACACATGTTTATTTTATTGAAACTGGTAGTGGTCACCCCACCCTTTGTATTGGACAATGCTACCTACTATGTGTTTAAGTTTTGGGTGGTGGGTGATGACGGTCATCACCCCCACCCCATGCTAATTTCGAAATTTTACCATCACCACCACCTTCCAATGTGCAATTTTGAGTGGTGGTGACAGTTACCATCCCCACCCCATGCTAATTCCCATTTTGTGGCCATCACCACCATCTTCCAATGTGCAATTTTGGATGGTGGTGATGGTCACCACCCCCACCCCATGCTAATTTTGAAATTTTACCATCACCACCACCTTCCAATGTGCAATTTTGGATGGTGGTGACAGTCTGTAGACCAACTCAATTTTTGTTTTTCAGTCAATTTGCCTTTTATAGTGTAAAAGGAGATGAATTGTGAGGTTAGTTTCACATTGAACAAAGAAGACAGGCAAGTTGACATTATAAAGAGATTTTGAAGGTTTTAATAGGCAGGATACGAAGTGAGGCAAATTGACCAGTTGAGATTCGGAAGTAGTCTGTCACTTGTTCGTGGCAGTATAGTATCGGACAATTTGACTTTCCTTCCCCCCACTCTCTCGGTTTTCAGAAGCACCTTGTTTTTGTCAAATTGTCTGTATGCACAGTGCACTTTCTTTTAATACAATTTGTCTTGAAGCATATTAATTGCTTGTATAATTTTGTACTACCAGTGATTGGAGTACTGTTGTTGTTGTGAATTGGAGTTTGGGCAAATTGTTGGTTGTTTGTAAATCCAGTGATTGGATATTTATTTTGTGAGCAATTTGTATGTTTGTGTTTGTGTATTCATAAATTATTTCATCAATCCAGTGATTGGATTTTTAGTGGGAGCTTGACCAAATTGATAAAGGCAAATTGTCTTAAGCATATCCAGTGATTGGATTGCTAATTCAGACATTGTCAATTTGATAAATTAATTGTATTCCAGTGATTGGAAAATTATTGTTGAGGTCAAATTGCCTTTGTGTTGTTGTGTGATTGTGTATTATTTTCTTAATCCAGTGAGTGGATTTTTGGTGTGTAATTTGATAAGTGAGATTAAGCAAGTTGACTTTGAATTATCCAGTGATTGGATTTGGGTATAAATTCCATGTTTTAGAGTCTGTCTGTAAAGCAAATTGTCTAAGTGATTCGAGGAACATATTCCAAGGAAGGGACATCAAAACACATTGGCCATTGACGGAATCAACAAGGCAAATTGCCGAGGAGCTGTGCTGGTTGAGAGACAACTGGACGATCAAGTGAAAGCTGCCGGACAATTTGCCTTACCTGTTTAAAAATCGGTGTAGTATCAATTGACATTTATTATTCCTGTGTGTATTGCTGTGAATAAATTTATTTGAAATTCTAAGCTTTAGTAATAATCAGAAAATTGCAATTGTGTATCATACATAGACAAATTGCCATGATAAATATATTTCATAGAATTAGGAAGTCTCTACAATGCAAGAGTTATTTTTCAATCAAACATTAATTAATTCTTGAAAAGGCAAATTGACGGTTTGCCAAAGTATGAATAGTTTATTAAATATATATTTCTATACTGGATAGAAGTTGTAAAAGGATAGGGCAAATTATCGGGAATAAATTCTTGAATGGTAGGAAAGGATTGATGGAAATTATAGAAATAGGTAGTTTAGGCTAATTGACTGTGGTCTCGATTCTCTTCAGTTACACTTATAGACAAATTGCCCTGAAATAGATTTAGCAATAGCCGATATATACAGACCTTAGGTTATCCTGTGAACTGTCTGTAAAATCACGAGAGATGATAGAAGTATGGATACTGGACAATTTGCCTAATTCTGAATTTAATTAAAAATATTAATTAAATAAAAACTTTATTTAATCTTTTATATCTTTATTGATTGAGTAAGAATTTGATAATGATGTGATGAACAAATTGTCTTATGATTAGATAATAAATTAGAAGTGATGGACAATATGTCTACAATTCTATTGGCATGGTCAATTTGACTTTAATTATGAAAATATATAAATGGGATCTAAATATGTTTGTGAATTAATTGGATTCTTGTCCTTGGGTTTTTGACATATTGTTGATAATGTGCAGTGAAGTTTGGAGATCTCAAATTGCATAACACACTCATTCCCATTGCATTAGATAGAGAAAAATTGCCCTAGGATTGGGACCGATTTGATACTCATGATAATTTAGTCATTAGGCTATTTAAATAGTGACTGGACAAATTGCCCGTGTAATCAAAATCATGGTAATTAATGAATCTATATTATTATTATAAATGTGAATGTTGCATTTAAAAGTCTAGATCATGCATGCCAAATTGCTCAAAATCCTGACAAATTGCCGGAATATACCCCTAGAATACTAGGCAGGACCGGGACTGCAATCATGTGTCCAATAGCATTATTAACGGACTGTCAACCAAATTATGGGAATAAGAGTGGAATTTATGTATCTGCCTGTTGTTTGTGTAATTGCGTAGTATTTGTTTGTAAATCCCACAACATTCTAGAAAACAAGTGACCTCAACCACAACACATTAGACTATTTGATCATTCCCTAGAAATAGAACCCCTATACTATGTTCCTGGGTTTTTGGGTTTAAGCTAAAACCTAGATTACATTTGGGGCCGCTGCCGGGGAATGATCCTGGCTAATAGTGGCTGAAATGTAAACTGGAAATTACAGAATAATAAATTTTTCAAAATAGATAAATCCCAAAATTAAGAATTCATATAGAAGAAATAGAATATGTAACTTCTTTTGGAGAAGAACTCTCTAAAGAATGACATGTATTTCTTCTTGAAGAATCCTTATAAAGAGTATCTAAATTTTTAAAATTTATTTTTAACCTAGTAAAGTGGAAATCATAGAAAAATAAAAAAATAAAAAATAAAAAATTTTAAAAATAATATGTGGGTAGACAGAAAATGGGGTTAACTGAGAAAATAGGTGAAGAATTCATAGAGGAAATTTTAAAAGAAATATTTCCGAAATTTGAAAATACCGACACAATTAATCCTAAAGTTATTCCGAGACACCCATTTTCTCAAAACCCTAGACCATTTTGTAGAACTATACCAAACCCTTGTCCTAATACACACTTTAACAGTTTAAATCTTAGAAATTCACGCGCTTATACTAGAGGGAAAATTAAGGGTCTTAGAGAGGGAAATAATTGCCATTTTTGTGGGGAGACAGGACATATTAAACGAACTTGTTTCAAGAAACAAGCTTACGATAATACCAGTAAAATACCTCCTCAACCAATAAATCATTTTGGTAATTCACATACCACTAATTTATTCCCTACCTTTGACCCAGAATTTTTAAATTCGGTTAGCCAACTAAATCAATTAAGTTTTAAAAGGCTATCTATAGAAGAATTAGTTAGTATAAGAACCATAATTAATACTCTAATTTACTTTCATTCTTCCCAACAAATGGATAACCTAAAATTATATTGACAACTTAACAAATAAATAAATAAAAATAAAATAAAAGTTTAGTACAGATGATTCAAAATGGGTTATTTGTTTCCTTGGGAAGTATCAAAAATAATGAAGGATTATTTTTCAGGACCATGCCTTTTTATGGCACTTTATCGTTTATATAGGAACGCATATTTTGGACAAAGTTTTCAATTAAGTGGAAAATATATCCAAGATAAAGAATTAAAACAAAGAATAGAAAAATTGCCTTTAGATGTTAAAAGAATTATATTTACTAAACTCTGGAATAAATTTGAACCAAAGAAAGAATTCGTAGTAAAATCCGGAGAATTACTCCTTGATTTTGCTCTTCTTTATTTATTTAGTCAATACGGGAAATTAAAACAAATTACAGATAGTGAAATACCCCAAGCCTATGCTGCTTGGACTGGAAAGAAAATTTTAGAAAGAATTTACATATTTACTTATGGTCCTATGAACCCGAGAATAACACCACTTATACCAGATTTTATTTGTAGAGAAAAAGTACATCCATTGAGCCCATCCTTTAGTTTAATTTGTCCAACTACTTTCGATTACGTTCGACTGTGAACATAATCCCATAACGAATGTCTTTAGGAAAAACGACTGCGATATGAGTCCATATGCAGACGGAACAGACATCTCATTGAGCATTGGGAACCTATTACCCCGAGTCTGAGATAGCTCGAGATAAGAGGTACCCAGTGTGCAATGAGATTTTTGTTGAAATCTCTTATCTATGGCATCTTTAAATGTCTGGACCTACACATGCCCGGATATTAAAGGAAGCATTACAAAAAGTTCAAAGAGATGAAAGAGCAATAAATAGAGAAAATCGAAGACGAATACCTGTTGTGGTACCTTCTTGTCTTTCACCTCCAAAACCTCCACCTAGTCCCTCTGATGAAAGTAGTGGGGAATCAAGTTCTAAACAAGAGTTAGATCAACCTTTGGATGATATCATATCGAGAGAAGTTAACCCACCAACCAGTCCGAAAATTTTACATGAATTAGCAAGAAAATTTAAAGAACAGGAAGAGTCTTCATTAGATCCTTCTCAAACTCAAATACCGGAGGAAGTTCATGCAGGGGAATCTTCTCGTAACCCTCTTTCTAGATACCCTTCCATTGACTATTTATTTTCCCAACCTTCCGCACTTGACCATGATACTATTAATAGTTATCTAGCAAAGAAGTGGGGACCTCCAAGTTTAGGTATTAATGAAAGGATCGAAACTCTCTTTAATCCTGTAAATGAATCAACGGGTGATATATTTTCAGTTCCCATAATTGATCAAATAACTCAAAATATACCAAGAATACAAATTTCCATTGGACAAATTTCGTTTGAAACTAACGAAGAAATAAATTTGCCTGAAGAAGAAAATAAGTCAACCATTGATTCAAATTCACCAAAAGTTTTATCTGAAGAAGAATTTTTAGACCAAACTACTTCAGAATCTGAGACATCAAAAAATTTTGAAACCTCTGATAACTCTAAGACTTCTGAAACCTCAGATATAATCACTATGGCTCAACCTAGACCACTTAATTTAGTAGATTTGCCACAATACTATGGATTAGCAGGTTCAGATCCGGATCATCATCTGAACCGCTTCAACGTAGTCTGTGCGGCCAACTTCATTCCAGAGGCTAATTTTCTTATAACTTTTCCTGCAACCTTGTATGGGATTGCTCAAGAATGGCATCAAACACATGGTCCATTTGAAACATGGAACGCCTTAAGAAATGCCTTCTTAGCTAGATTCCGACCATTAGCTTTTACAGAAAGCCTACAAGAAAGATTAAGAACCATTAGGATGGCTGTAGGGGAAAGTGTTAATAATTATTACGGTAGGATGGAATATATTTTACAACGCTGGACCGATCATAGGATTCCAGATTCTTATTTAACTGGAATTTTTGTAGGAGGATTATATCCACCTGAATTTAAAATAGCAATAAAAGAAAAGAATCCTAGAGATCTGGCCACAGCGGTTCAATATGCTAAGCAATATGAGGAGGCAAGGATAGATGATGACCAATTGATGACCTTAGATTCTAATATCTATCCACCTAATTTGGTCTATCCACAACCTGGAACACGAACCTCTCAACAGTCTCCATCAAAATATTATGCTAACCGACCCATCCAACCTACTATAGTAGCTGAAGTAAAAGATCCTAAAACAGATCTTTTAAGTAAACTTGTAGAAGAAATGGCTGATTTGAGAGTTCAAATCACTAATGCCCCAATTAAGCGATCTAAACCTACTAATACTAGAACCAATGTATGGTGTTCAAATTGTAAAGGACATGGTCATTTACCATCTGAATGTCCATCCCCTATTCTCAACATTGAGGAAATTCCACGTTGTAATTTTTGTGGAGGAAAACATCCTACCAATAAATGTTGGAACTTATCAGTACAAAACGATCTGAGAGCTGTAAAACAAGTGCTCCAAATTGATGCTAAGAAGCCATGGGTAAATAGAAATAATGATAATAAACGTCCTTTTACTCGACCCAACACAGGACCACCTTATAGACCCGACGATAATCGACCTCGTTGGAATGATACTTATAATGAACCTCCTGTGTGGAATGGACCACCATCTAACCCCAATACCCATCGCTACGGAACCCCAGAGAGAGGAAAGAAATTAGTTTGTTATAGATGTGGGGAATTAGGTCATTATGCTAATGAGTGTCCTAACCCGAGAAAACAAGTAGGATATTCACCTTTTTGTGGTAGATGCCGTCAACAAGGACATCTTCCAGAAGATTGTACTGCTCCACCTAGGACTTTTCCTCCTTCTGAGAGGGATTATCCTAGAAATAAACAGGTTCAATTTCAAGAACCAGATAATTCTAGACCATCTAATCATATTTCGCACACTATACCTGAGAACAGATTCTATCCAGAAAATGTCTTTATAGCCACTAGAGCAGCTAAGGCAAAACAAGATCTGCAAAAAGATCTGATTATAAGTAACACGGAAAGTGATAATGTCATTTCAATTTTGGCAAGACCACCAGAGGTAATAAAGGCATCTTTAGAAAAAGAGATAGTCCAACCTAATGAAATAGTTCTTGATCCAATTCATCCTAATAAAGAGATGATTTGGAAAGAAAGATAGGAAAAATTATCCAAACCAATTGCAGAGCCAATGCTTGAAATACCAAAAGATGATAAGCCTATGGACAAATCAATTCCATTACCTAACTTTTACCAAATACCTGCAAAGAGAATAAATTTAAAATCACACAATCCACCTTCCTCAAAACGAAAATCTCTACGATCTATGAAATTAACAGAAGGATTGGAACCTTATAATATTTTAACAAATTTGGATAATATACAACCTCTAATTAGTATGAAACAACTTTTGGCCATCTCACCAAAGTGTAGGAGTGAATTAAGTTCGTCATTAGTACGCAAAAGAACCAAAATGGTTGAAATTCATGAAATTTCTAGAGACCCTGGAGCTCCTATTGTGGATGCAATGATAGATGGATCATTAATTCAGGGAGTACAAATTGATAGTGGGTCTAGTGTAAATCTCATGAATTTCGAAACAATGGAAGAATTAGGTCTAAAAACTATGACCTCCACTCCAATTATTTTGCGTATGGCTGATCAGAGTAGAGTGAAACCACTGGGAATACTTAATCAAGTTCTCACTACTATTGGTGGAATTGATTATAAGGTTGATTATATCGTCTTTAAACTTATAGAATCAGTATCTTCCTATCCTATCTTGTTAGGACGACCATGGTTGTATTTGGCAAAAGCTAAAGATGATTGGGGAAGAGGAACCCTTACTATTGGAAAAGGAAATAATAAAATCATTTTACCGCTTTATCCAACTTCATACCATGGTGAAACCCAACAAGAAGATAGTAATGTCACTTCGGAAAACCAAACCGAAAGTGAAAGTGAAATAGAACTCACCCAAAAAGTCTCTAAAGAATTACCTTACCGAAGTTTAGGATTTGGAGAATACTTTACTCCATTAGCACAGATTGATGATTCAGATGATGCCATTTTGGCTTGGGAAAATTCTGAAGTGTTGAACATCAATGTAGATATATCTTCAGACCTTGAACCTGAAATTCATTCTGATACCCAAGAAATGGATGATTTACTAGCCTATAGTAAACCTACCCCTTTGCAAAGGAAAGCTTTCAAAGAATCTTTAAACACCCCAATTCAAGATATGAATTTGGGAACAACTTTGAAACCAAAAATTATTAAAATTTATTCCAAAATCACTCAAAGTGAATTTCAATATTGGCATGATTTCTTTAAAAGACATAAGAGTTCTTTTGCATGGAACTATTCTGATTTGAAAGGAGTTCCTCCTGATATATGTGAGCATAAAATTATTTTAGAGCCTGATGCTAAACCTGTTAGGCAAAGACAATATAGGATGAATCCCAAATATTCACTAATGGTCAAAGAAGAAATTGACAAACTTTTAGATTGTGGATTTATCTTTGAAGTACCTCATAGTGAATGGGTATCTCCCATCGTGATAGTGCCTAAAAAGAATGGAAAAATTCGCATTTGTCAAGATTATAGAAAACTAAATAGTGTAACAAAGAAGGATTATTTTCCTTTACCTTTCACCGACACCCTTTTAGATGGTGTTGCAGGTTATGAGTGCTATTCCTTTATGGATGGTTTCTCAGGTTATAACCAAATCCAAATTGCAGAAATGTATAGATTATTAACCGCTTTTACAACCGATTGGGGAATTTTTGCTCATACAAAAATGCCCTTTGGATTGTGTAATGCTCCAGCCACATTCCAAAGACTTATGACCATTGCTTTTCAAATGTATTTACGAAAATTTATAGAAATTTTCCTAGATGATTTTTGTGTATATAGTTCAAAAGAAAAACATGCAGAGTGTCTAGAAAAATGTTTCGTTCAATGTGAGAAGTACGGAATTTCTATTAATGCAGCTAAATCACAATTCGCCGTACCTTTTGGAAAATTGGTAGGACATATTGTATCTAGTCAAGGTATTGCTACCGATCCAGATAAAGTAGCAATAATTGTCCAATTACCTCAACCTAACACTGTTACAGAGGTTCGAGCCTTTTTGGGACATGTTGGCTACTATAGAAGATACATTTATAAGTATGCCAACATAGCTATCCCTTTAACCGAATTAACTAAAAAGTCTGACATAGCTCCTATTTGGACAGATTCATGTACCAAAGCATTTGAAATTTTAAAACAAAAATTAACGAGTGCTCCAGTTTTAATTCCTCCAGACTGGAATAAGGACTTTGAAGTATATGTTGATGCTTCAAATGTCGCAATAGGGAGTGTGTTAAGCCAAAAAGATGAAAAAGGCCATGATAAACCAATTTATTTTGCAAGTAGGCAATTAGCCGCTACAGAAAAGAATTATACTGTAACAGAAAGAGAGGCATTAGGAATGATATTCTCTGTACAAAAATATAGACACTATTTGCTAGGTTATAAATTTGTTTTTCATGTAGATCATGATGCTTTGAAATACATGATCAACAAACCCCAATTAAGTGGGCGAATTGCTAGGTGGGTATTGTTACTCCAAGAATTCAATTTTAGTATCCAAGTTAGACTAGGGAAGAGTCATGCGAATGCTGACCATCTTTCCCGTATAAGTCCGGATTTGGGTAAAGAACCATTGGATGATAATTTCCCAGATGCAAACTTATTTCATATAGATATTATTCCATTAGAATATGCCGAAATTATAAATTTCTTGCAAACTGGACAATTTCCCTTGGATTACACCGAAAAACAAAAGACCAAATTAATGTATAAATCAAGTCCTTACACTCTCATTGAAGAAGTTTTATACAAGAAAGGAAATGATGGACTTTTGAGACGTTGTATTAATCCAAATGAAGTATCATTAATTTTAGAAGATTGCCACAGTAATAGTTGTGGTGGTCATTTTGCTGGGAATGTAACTGCGCAAAAAGCATTACAATCAGGTTATTGGTGGCCCATTATGTTTGATGATGCTATTGCATTTGCAAAGAAGTGTGATCCATGCCAAAGAGTTGGGAAACCTACTCCTACCACTTCTATGCCTTTAACACCTATTCTAGCACAAATACCCTTTGAAAAATGGGGCATAGATTTTGTTGGACCAATAAACCCACCCAGTAGAAATGGTAGAAAACGTTATATTTTAGTTGCCACAGAATATGTGACAAAGTGGGCTGAAGCTGTTGCCACTAAGACAGATGATGCAAATACAGTTGCCAAATTTTTATACGAAAATATTATTACTAGATTTGGTTGTCCTAAAGAATTAGTAAGCGATAGAGGCACTCATTTTATTAATGATACTATTGCCAAATTAACTGACAAATATCTTATTAAGCATCGAAAGACTAGTCCCTATCATCCCAGGGCAAATGGTCAAACAGAAAAGACTAACGGTATTTTATGCAAAATTATTACTAAAACGGTCCAAGGATCAAATACAGACTGGGATGCCAGAGTATTTGATGCTTTATGGGCATATAGAACAGCCTATAAAGTTACTACCAAAAGTACACCTTTTCAGTTAGTTTATGGCCAGGAAGCTATTTTGCCTATCGAATTAGAAGTTCAATCTTTACGAATTGCACTTGAAAACCGTCTAGGAGATGAAGAGTCTCTAAAAGAAAGATTTGTAATGTTAGAAAAATTAGATGAAACTCGAAGACAAGCTTTTCTTAATATGAAAGCTATTCAAAACAGAAGAAAATCCTACTATGATAGCAAATTAATTTCCAAGAAACTTCAACCAAATGACCTTGTACTTTTATATGATAGTCGTTTTCAAAAATTTCCGGGTAAATTTAAAATGCGTTGGTTTGGCCCTTATAAAGTCTTAAATTCTTACCCTAACGGTTCTTTTGAAATTCAAGATTTTGCCGGAAATAAACATGCAACACGTTATAACGGTTATTGTTTAAAACCCTACATAACTTGAGGACAAGTTATGAATTAAGTAGGGGGCAGGCTATAAAACAAAAAACATAAAAACAAAAAACAAAAACAAAAACAAAAACAAAAAACATAATAATAAAGGTGTATAAATTATTCTCATTCTATTTGGCACCTAAATATACTACCATTAAAGTATTATATAATGGACTACCATTTAAGTGTAAAAATAAAACAAAACAAAATAAAAAACAAATAAAAACATTTTTTTTAGGCCATATTATTATTACAAAGATGAATTGACATGAGCATTAATTAAATTAAAAAGTATACAAACCTTATAAGTAAATAAATGCAGACATAAAGGCAAATTGACGGGGTATCAAATTTTGGATAAGGAATATTGTATTTAATACCCTGTATTAAATGAAAAGGGCAATTTGAAATTTAATCATCACGAACGAGTCACCGGCTGTTCCGGTTATTCAATTTCCTCCCGAATTAGGATTAGAGCAAATTGTCTTAAGTAAGGATTAGGGCAAATTGACCACGCATTGCGGCTGCAAAACTTGTGTAAGCAAGCGGACAATTTGCCTTCTACATTACGAATCAGGTACGTTCTCACCCTTTGAATGTCTGCGAAGTTGTAGATTGAGAAGTGAGAAAGGCAAATTGCTCAGTTGAAAAGATTCTTTAGAACAGTTGAACAAATTGACGGAGGAAATTGTAGTTAGGTTTAAATTATGAGAATATTTCCCTAATCCGTGATTAAATCCCTAAACAACAAATTGTCTAAGCGATTAGGCAAGTGAAGATTGTGTAGTTTAGAGGTTACGGACAATTTGCCGAGAGGAGAGATAACTGGTTGTTAAACAGGAAAGCGTGTAGTTGTAATCGGGCAAATTGTCTGAGCGCGATCAGTATTGTAAAACTTGGACTGCCAATTTGCTGAAGTTCTTTAGTAAAATTTGTAGCAATTTGTGTGTTTATTATTTGTTGATTAACCAAGAATAACCATTATCCCTTGAGTTGATTGGGCAAGTTGTCTTGTGAAGCAAATTGCGAGACGCAAAGTAAGCTGTTCTCATTTTCTAACATTTCTTTACTTGGTGTGGGGACAGTTGAGTGAAGAACTGCCCTAACGACAAATTGCCAAGAGAGAAGACGACTGGGAGAGACTGCGAGAACAGAAATCTACTGGTAAGCTTTACAGACAATTTGCCGAGTGAATTAGGTTTTGTTTTCAGACTGTAACTCTACGGAAATCAAGTTGTCAAACTCAAAATTTTCTTAAACCTAATCGGTGTTTTGCCTTTATCTACAGACTGGTAGTATATACGGACAATTTGACGGTGATCTGTAGAAGAGTTCGTGACTGCTTGTGAGGTAACCTACTTGACACGGTCAAATTGCCAATGGTTATTCAGAAAGGAAAATATAAGGAGAGAAAATAAAGTAAATTGAGTGATCCTCTTTGAAAACATGATAAAAATTGTAATAAGGCAAATTGACTAAGGGAAGAAGAAAAGAATGGCTGCAGCATTAAGATTAAGAAGCCAGAGGGAGCAATTTGAGAGTACAGTAAGAGCATTAGCTAAAATACTACATTGTAATCATTTGAATAAAATAAACCTAATTTGACACATCAAATAGTGAGTGGAATAGATACGGCAAATTGACCAAGATTAACACAAGTGAGTGCCAATTTTATGAGGCTTAGGTGAGAATTAACACTGTTAAGATAATTTGCCGAGAGAATGTATAACGACAATTTGCCTGAACTTAATTAGGAAACCACAGATTCTTCACAATTTTAAAGAGGAAGTTAATACTGGTGAAAATTTTTATTGAAGCATAAGGAAGCGATACAAATGCAGAGTTTGTGAAGAAATCCGAGCTGAATTAGGAAATTTTTTTATAAGCAATTAGGCAAATTGCTGGAAAGTGAGGATTAAGTCTAATAGCAAAGAGAAAATGAGAGTTGAGAGAAAATGTGTGAAAATTATAAGTATGAGGGCCGTTCAAAATTAAAAAGAGTAAATGAGAATGAATAACAATCAGTCCAATTGTTTTAATAATCAACTCCATTGTAACTGAAGCCTAAGAGCAAATTGTTGAAGTAATGTAGAAATTGAGAAGACAAATTGCCGTATTAGTGAATTCAGGTCTCTGAGAGGCTTAAGGGAAATTGCCGTGAGCTTCGTGAGTCAAATTGCCTGAAAGTAAGAATATTTATAAAACATGATAAAAAGAGAAAATGAGCGTGAGAGAAAATGAGAGAACAGGAAGATTGAGTGCAGAAAACATGAAGGTGAAGAAGCTTAGCTGAGTGATTTAGTTTGAATGCTAAGAGTGTCTTTCGAAATTCCAAACATCTAAGTAGTGAGATGCCGGCAAATTGTCAGATGGCACCACCAGGAGGACTGAAGGTGTTTTCTATACCTTTCTTCGAAATCCCTCCCGATATTATGCAGCAAATTGTCCAGGAGCGAAACGACCAGCTCCATTCTTCTGGTCTTTGGACGTATATCCATCGGGGATGGGAGCAGCCTACTTTGGAGCGAGTTCGACAATTTCTTAAAGTCAGCAGTTTTGGACAAATTGTCGACAAACTGCGGATCGAGGGAGTGCCATGCCAATTTGACCTGTCCAGATTGGCTGAACTTCTGGGAATTTCTCCAGACGGCCAAAGACAAAGTACGATTCCGTCTCTGACGAAGGAAGACAAGGAGCAACTTTTTGGGAAGAAATTTCAAGTTGCCAAAAAGACCGGGGGTTGGGATCTGCTACGTGTAACTTCTCCTCTCTGTCATTGGTTACAGTATATTAATAGTCGATTTTTCCTGGCAAGTCGCTCCGAGTTAGCAACGAATGATGCTTTAGCGGCAGGCTTGGCATCATGGCGTGGACAGATGTTGGATTGGGGGCAAATTGTCTACTTACAGATCAAAGTGGAAATGGCCCTTAAAAAGGCACGCAACCCTATTTCGTTAGTCTCGGCCGTGTATATTTCGGAGATGACCCGGTCAGTGGCGAAGCAGGATCTTCATGTACAGCCAATTGCCATGGGAGCATTGCCGGCTGCAAGTAGTCGGGAGCCAGAGTCAAATTGCCCAGAATCTACATCAAGGGGACTCGTACCGACTCCTACACCAGCGAAATCAACACCAACCAACTCAACAAGAGCCGAATCGAAGAAAAGTCCGATGCTGAAGCAAGATTTGATCAAGCAATGTCAAGAGCTATAGACCAAGAATGACATTTTATTGCAGGAGCTCAAGGTGACCTTAGATAGCGAGACCAAATTGCATCAGCAGATGAAGATTGTTACTAAGGAAAGAGATGATAGTCGAGCAAGAGCGGGCGAATTGTTGAAGAATAATGAGGATCAAGCGGGCAATTTGACTGCGTTGCAAGCCACCATGAAGAGAGATCATGATGCTTGGGAGATGGTGAAGGCGCAGTTACTCGAAAAGATCCGACTACAGGAGCAGAGGCACGAAATTAAAGTAAAGGAGCTTGAGACTCGTTTGGCGAAGGAAGGACAAGTGGCTGAGTTGGAAGCCAAGCTTGTGAAGCAAACACGGGACATTAAAGCCTATCAGGAAAATATTAAAATCTTACGTGCTAATGCTCAGAAGGAGAAAGACAATTTAGAGCGCCGATTGAAGGCCGCAGAGGACAAATTGCCGATTGGGAAGAAAACTCGAGGACCAGATGTGGAAGAAACGAGTAATCAGGACAATTTGTCTGAGGAATCGGAGGATGACATACAGTTCTTGATTAGCTCGAACGACGCGCTGCATACCAAGGTGGAAAACCTGGAAGCAAGACAGGAGAATTTATACGAGGCGTTGTGGATGAATCAACTGAAGTCGCCTCCATCTTTTTCACTTTTTCGTGCTTATGAACTGCAGCGAGACGTTTTCTTACAAATTGCCTAGGTGGAGAAGGGAGCTACTTTGCCATCAGAAATTTTTGAAAAGATTTGGTTGATGACCGAGGCACCTGAAAATCAGCGCAATTTGTTTTGTGAAATTCTTGTACGGGGCGATTTGATTTTAGAAGATTGGTTCGTTTTATTTTTTCCTATTGTGGATATCGGAGCCAGGGCCTTACTCTATTACGTTGAATTGGAGAAGCAGCTTCACAGGCAACGGCAAATTGACTTTGTAGAAGAGGCCGAACGAAAGGTTCGTATTATTGATCACAGTTCGTCAATTTGCCCAACGACAGAAGATTTTTCAGGAGAAATTGTCTCTAACTGGATGAAGGAGTTAAGAGAGTTGAAGGACGCTATCAAGCTACCTGGGAAGGCTCACAAAATTCATGAGGTAATGACAAATTGCCTAGAACGTGAGCAAATTTTCCAGCGAGGAGAGCTGACCAATAGCCATTACGTGTATAACATGGAGCACACGTTTCATCGGTTAGAGAGAACTCTAGATCGGGTTGCCGAGTATGCCACAACGATTCCTAACACCAAGGACACAAGTCAAATTGCCTTAGCTCCTTCAGATTACAAACCGGCCAAATGGCTGAAGGTTACTCCCCCGGTTCGAGGTTCAGTACTAACGGAGCAGTTTTTGGGGAAGTATTACCATTTATTCAATGATATGCAGGAGGAGATGCCAATTCCTTCCTGGAAGACTCTTGAGTGGCTGGTTGAAGATTACGGGCAAACGGTGAAAGAAGATCAGCCATATGATCAAGTCTACCCAGTCATTTCGGGTAACTGGCAAGTGGACCCTCCAGCAGCTGTTTTGACAAATGGCCATTTCTGTAATTGTCCAAGGCGATACAAGTGGCATCCTAACTCTACTATAGATTCGATAGAGTACAACTGGCCCATTATCGAAGGCAGGTTCAACACCCCGGAGCAGTGTGCAGAATCCTATGAGTTGTTTTATGATTGTCACAATACTCATACGGATCCGGTGTGCTTTAGAGCTGCGGTATTTTGTAAATTTTTGGCTGAGATGTGCAGGCAACACCGAATTTTGGCCAACATCAATCAATTTGACCGACAGCGCCCCAAATTTCATCTTATGTTGAAGATCCAGCACAATACAGCGCACTGGCATCGACTTGTGGAGGTCATGGCCATTACACATTTTTGGACAGGGGCACATTTGTGTTTTATTAATGAGTTTCCCTGTACCCGCTATTGGCCGTGGCAATATTGGTATGATTCTCAAGGGGACAACAATCTAGGACTACTTGCCCGAGATCCGCAAGTTGACAAGGCTGTGGCGCGATCCAAGCAGCAACGATTAAAGCGGCAGAACCAGATGCAGAATCAGAAGCGACCAAGAAAATATTGACGAGGGCATCAATAGATTAAGTAGGGGGCTATGTAGACCAACTCAATTTTTGTTTTTCAGTCAATTTGCCTTTTATAGTGTAAAAGGAGATGAATTGTGAGGTTAGTTTCACATTGAACAAAGAAGACAGGCAAGTTGACATTATAAAGAGATTTTGAAGGTTTTAATAGGCAGGATACGAAGTGAGGCAAATTGACCAGTTGAGATTCGGAAGTAGTCTGTCACTTGTTCGTGGCAGTATAGTATCGGACAATTTGACTTTCCTTCCCCCCACTCTCTCGGTTTTCAGAAGCACCTTGTTTTTGTCAAATTGTCTGTATGCACAGTGCACTTTCTTTTAATACAATTTGTCTTGAAGCATATTAATTGCTTGTATAATTTTGTACTACCAGTGATTGGAGTACTGTTGTTGTTGTGAATTGGAGTTTGGGCAAATTGTTGGTTGTTTGTAAATCCAGTGATTGGATATTTATTTTGTGAGCAATTTGTATGTTTGTGTTTGTGTATTCATAAATTATTTCATCAATCCAGTGATTGGATTTTTAGTGGGAGCTTGACCAAATTGATAAAGGCAAATTGTCTTAAGCATATCCAGTGATTGGATTGCTAATTCAGACATTGTCAATTTGATAAATTAATTGTATTCCAGTGATTGGAAAATTATTGTTGAGGTCAAATTGCCTTTGTGTTGTTGTGTGATTGTGTATTATTTTCTTAATCCAGTGAGTGGATTTTTGGTGTGTAATTTGATAAGTGAGATTAAGCAAGTTGACTTTGAATTATCCAGTGATTGGATTTGGGTATAAATTCCATGTTTTAGAGTCTGTCTGTAAAGCAAATTGTCTAAGTGATTCGAGGAACATATTCCAAGGAAGGGACATCAAAACACATTGGCCATTGACGGAATCAACAAGGCAAATTGCCGAGGAGCTGTGCTGGTTGAGAGACAACTGGACGATCAAGTGAAAGCTGCCGGACAATTTGCCTTACCTGTTTAAAAATCGGTGTAGTATCAATTGACATTTATTATTCCTGTGTGTATTGCTGTGAATAAATTTATTTGAAATTCTAAGCTTTAGTAATAATCAGAAAATTGCAATTGTGTATCATACATAGACAAATTGCCATGATAAATATATTTCATAGAATTAGGAAGTCTCTACAATGCAAGAGTTATTTTTCAATCAAACATTAATTAATTCTTGAAAAGGCAAATTGACGGTTTGCCAAAGTATGAATAGTTTATTAAATATATATTTCTATACTGGATAGAAGTTGTAAAAGGATAGGGCAAATTATCGGGAATAAATTCTTGAATGGTAGGAAAGGATTGATGGAAATTATAGAAATAGGTAGTTTAGGCTAATTGACTGTGGTCTCGATTCTCTTCAGTTACACTTATAGACAAATTGCCCTGAAATAGATTTAGCAATAGCCGATATATACAGACCTTAGGTTATCCTGTGAACTGTCTGTAAAATCACGAGAGATGATAGAAGTATGGATACTGGACAATTTGCCTAATTCTGAATTTAATTAAAAATATTAATTAAATAAAAACTTTATTTAATCTTTTATATCTTTATTGATTGAGTAAGAATTTGATAATGATGTGATGAACAAATTGTCTTATGATTAGATAATAAATTAGAAGTGATGGACAATATGTCTACAATTCTATTGGCATGGTCAATTTGACTTTAATTATGAAAATATATAAATGGGATCTAAATATGTTTGTGAATTAATTGGATTCTTGTCCTTGGGTTTTTGACATATTGTTGATAATGTGCAGTGAAGTTTGGAGATCTCAAATTGCATAACACACTCATTCCCATTGCATTAGATAGAGAAAAATTGCCCTAGGATTGGGACCGATTTGATACTCATGATAATTTAGTCATTAGGCTATTTAAATAGTGACTGGACAAATTGCCCGTGTAATCAAAATCATGGTAATTAATGAATCTATATTATTATTATAAATGTGAATGTTGCATTTAAAAGTCTAGATCATGCATGCCAAATTGCTCAAAATCCTGACAAATTGCCGGAATATACCCCTAGAATACTAGGCAGGACCGGGACTGCAATCATGTGTCCAATAGCATTATTAACGGACTGTCAACCAAATTATGGGAATAAGAGTGGAATTTATGTATCTGCCTGTTGTTTGTGTAATTGCGTAGTATTTGTTTGTAAATCCCACAACATTCTAGAAAACAAGTGACCTCAACCACAACACATTAGACTATTTGATCATTCCCTAGAAATAGAACCCCTATACTATGTTCCTGGGTTTTTGGGTTTAAGCTAAAACCTAGATTACACAGTCACCAGTCGCATCCCATGCTAATTTCAATTTCTTGCCATCACCATCACTTTCCAATGTTCAATTTTGGGTGGTGGTGACAGTCACCACCCCCACCCCTTACCCCATGCTAATTTTTCCTTTGTGGTGATGACCATCACCACCAACACCAACACCACAATGCACTATGAGGGAAGGCAACACCACTATCCTCATAATACTCTCTATGGGATTCGGCAGCCCCCCCCCTTTTGTTGGTTGAAATAAATTTGAAAGAGGGTGGGTTTTGGAAGACCACCCAACCAAGAAGAGCACCCAACCAGAAGCATGGCTAAAGGGTCCTGAAATCAAGTATGGAGCAAGCATGGGATTTCATTTGTATCAAAATTAAAGAAATTAAAATAAAGTAGGTAAGCTAACAAATATGCAAATTAACAAGCAGATCAAAATTTATTATATCTTGCCATGTTTAAAGAAGCACTACTGGCTAAATGAAGCTGGCTCAATGGATCTTTAATCCGGGTGCTTCATTGCTATGGAGGGCCCAGATTGCATAAGCCCTTCCAGAAACTCGAGGCTGGCTAGAGACGAGAAGTGGTCACCCCACCCTTTATATTGGACAATGCTACCCACTATGTGTTTAAGTTTTGGGTGGTGGATGATGACGGTCATGTAGATTAGTTTAGGTTCTATTTGGAATACCTAAAATAATAGTAAAGTTCGTTCCTAGGGAGGTCTTTTATAATAGGGTTGTCTCTAATTAGAATACTATTAGGCCAAATAAGTCATTGCAACTAAAGTAAGAAGAAGAAAACATGTTACTTAACTCTTTAAACAAATGTTTTTCTCACGAAATATGCTAATTTCTCAGCTAGGAACTCTCCACTCTTGATAGCCACAAGAGTAAGAAAATCTCTCAAATATCACTTTCATTCTTTAGTCTTTATCAACTTGTACTTTCGTCTTTACGACCTTGACTATGTCTCCTTTGCAGGGAACCTCAGCACTCGGGGGGATCACTCCTTGTAATTTAAGGTATACACCTGAGTTAAGAGGGTATTTTATGTGGGGCTATTTACCTTAATTATTGCATTTAAGATGACCGTATTTTTACATAAAAAGCTAAAAAGGGCATATTTCCAATACCCTATAGTTTTTATAAATTCATTCATGCAAGTTTTTAAATGGATCTATCTTACATATAAAATTTAAATGTCCAATTTTCTCCCACCTCCACCCTTCTTCACAAATTTTCTCTTCCATCTACTGCAACTATGTATGCGGTAGACATTGTGAAATTAACAATAATCAATTGAATTCAAGTGGCAATTTTTAACCCATAAAGGCCAATTGTCCATTGAATGAACAATTGAAACTTTGGGTAGGTCCCTATGAAGTCAATTTTGGTCAAATGTTCATAAAATTTTGACACAAGATGTGAACATGTATCTTCTTAGTGGAAATATAATTTCTTTCTGCTCTAAATTTTTTTGGTAGCCCTTGCAATTTGAACATCTTTGGGGCGTCTTTTGCAAAAAATCTCATCAACTATTGAAATTTGGCATTTATGTTACTAATAAAATATGGCATACAATTATCAAAAGTAATTTAGTTCTCAAATCACATTCTCAAAGGAGTCAAACTTTATTAGCTATGTTAGGGTGGCTTCAAGAAAAAAAACTTTTTCTTCTAACCTCAAGCCCTATTATCTTGCAATATGTGAAGTCAAAGTTTTTGAAAATTTTCCCAAATATTCTAAATATTTGTCTCTAATTTTTAACCATTTGGATTCCAAATTAAAAAATATATCATTGCACAAGAAATCATCAAAAAAAGACTAATGTATTGCCAATGCATTTAACCTCTTTGCATTGCAAGTTGATTCAGATTTTTTATGAGTGAATCCAACATCATATATTTATGAATAGTCAAAATCCTCATTTTTGTGTAGACCAAATATTTTACTCTAAGAGGGCTTGAAGTTTGTTGATCCTAGTTTGCAAGAATGAAAATAAAGATTTTTTTTCTCACTTCAAACATTATAATCTTTCAATCCACATGGTCAAATAGGCTGAAATCGTTTCTACACATTGTTATAACTACATAATACACTTTTATACAATTGGATTTTTTTCAAATAATTTTTTATTTTAGACAATGCATCAAAATTAGCAATTTTGGATTCTTCCTCTTCCAAAACACCCTCTAGTCTTTAGGGGTTAATAACATTGAACACTTTAGAATTCCTAATGAAACTATTCCATGAAAATCTCATTCAATATGAGTGTGATTAACACATAAGGTAGCAACACCCATAACCGTCAAATTAAGCAATTCAACATAGTTGGAGGCACTTTTTTCTAGAAAAAATATTTTTTTAGTATTAGCAACTGAATATCATGAATTTTAAAAAAAAGAATTAGAATTTTTGGATAAGGCATCTAATTTCTATGAATTTTCAAAGTAGAACTCACTAAGGCACCCTAAACCACACTCTACTAAAGTTGCCTTGATTGTAGTTCCAAAATCTAAAAAATTAGAGCCTACCAACCACAATTAAGAATTGGCACGGTTTCAAAGTACATTTGGAGACACTTTAAGAGAACTCTACTATCGAAGTATGGGTACACTAATGGTTATGGGCGTTGCTACCTTATGGCTTCAAAGCTTAGAGTTAAATGAACTATTAATTCTATCTTCATATTGTACAATTTTCAGTTTGTTGAACCCACTAAGGTAAATCTTCGTATTCATACAATGTGACAATTTTTCCACTTTTAGTTGATGTCTTACATTTACATTTAGTTTGTTTTTATATATACATTACAAGTACCATGGCACAATTTTAGTGGACTGCCTTTCATCATAGATTTTCTTGAATATGTCCATTTTATCACCCATATGAAATTATTTGTCTACATCTATACTCATCATATTATGAAAAATTTGCATGACTTCTATTTGTCAAGGCTAACTTATTAATAAAAATTCCTATTATATGATGTTTTTACATACCCTAATTTATATATATTAGAGTGTGTAGCATTTCATGAACCTTATAGTAGCTCTACAAATTATATAAAATTTGCCCCCTTTGAATTAAATGAACCCTATCTTTTAACTCACGTAGTTTTCTCAAAACTGTAAGTGTTCCCCCCAGGCCTCAACATCTTGTCTCACCAACTTGAAACCACCAACTTCCTTTGTGCACTTTTGTCTTGTATAATTTTGACACTTGCAAAACTTGCACTCACCCTTCACTAATTTAGAACTTTGTTTTTTACTCTCAGTATTTTCCATTTTGAATTAATCAATCACTCTGATGGACTTAAAAATAGCCTCCAAAATCAGCAAATATCCTTACACAGGAACACGATTCAACTTGGAATTAAAACAGACAACACACACAGGCTCTTTAATTTCCCAAGTCGGACTATTACATATCAAAAATACCATGCATACCAACTTGGGCATAACTTTCAAACACCCACCAACACTCAAATCATTTGCAGCCTCAACCACTGACTTGAGATTAAAAATCTCAACTAGCAACATAATATAAACTTGCTACAACGACACACAAAAACCCAAATTGAACTCACATGTGCACCAACAACCTGCTAATAATTTCCATCTTTTTATAAAGCCGGTTAGGTGACAAATCACCGTTACACATTGAAAAGTTAAAACATCCTTAATATCCTCTTTGAACTAATATTCCTCTATCAAGAATCAAAATTAACTGATCAATTTATTCATATGCTTAACCTGTATCTTTCCAAATTGATAATCAGCTCCTGTAGTCTCTCACCTCAAACTCGGACTCTCAATTAAGCACTTAACTGCTCCGATTCACATCTATTTCTCACCACGAGAACACTATCTTCCTTCCACATTTAGCTTTTTAAACCAATTTAGAATCTAAAATTCCATTTCACTTCATCCTGCCGACTAGAACTCCAATTTGCTCTCACAGCCAATTAAATCTAATTGGATTATTCTAGCCCATATTGTACTTCATCTTCCCAAATTGGACTCACAACATACTGCACAGGCTTGTGTCAGTACACAAACTCTTCAACTTCCAATTTGGTTCTTACTTCCTATCACTGCAACCTAGTATACTATCGCTGCATCTCTCATAATAGCAAATCTAAGCTCGTTACAGCGACTTCACCAACTTGCAAAACACTCCAGTAGGTAAACAACATCATTAAACCTAATAACCTCCATTGCCTGCATAATTCCCAATTCCGAACAACGCCCTGTCCAGCACCCCCGCTGACAAGCTACACTTCCCAACTTGAACATACATGCAAACAAAATCAAACATTCACCAAATAGCAAACACTCACAAAATAACCAAAACCAGCACACCCGGCTGGGACTCGCAGTGAACACTCCTTGACACTGGGTGCCTACCAACTTGAGAAAGACCATCTAATAGGAAATCAAAACCGGCAGTTACCAAAACTCCAAATAGATCTAACTGCCAATTAAAACAACAAATTGGAACCGCAATGAACAACTGCCGCAGAAACTACAACCGCAATCAACTCCTGACTTGGAACACAAACAACCGATTTAAAACCCTGACAACCCAATTTGGAAAATAACTACCTGACTTGGACTTAACTATCCCTCCGACTTGGACAAAACTTATAGACTAATTGGAACCAAAATCCCACCTAACTTGTTCCACACCGAATTGACCTTAGCCCATCATCTCATAAGGACCAAATTGGAATCAATTTATCTTGCCAAAAGAACCCAAATAGGACTCAAATTCCACAAAAATATATCAAACACACCAAAACAACCCTCAAATTAGACATTTAAAACCGGAATGAAAGGCCAAACAGTATATCTACAGGTCATCACCCCCACCCCATGCTAATTTCGAAATTTTACCATCACCACCACCTTCCAATGTGCAATTTTGGGTGGTGGTGACGGTCACCACCACCACCCCGTGCTAATTCCCATTTTGGGGCCATCACCACCACCTTCTAATGTGCAATTTTGGGTGGTGGTGATAGTCACCACTCCTCGTCTCCAACTAGCCTCGAGTTTCAGAGAGGGCTCGTGCAATCTAGGCCCTCCACAACACCTAGTACTAGGTGGCGGGGTGAATGGTTGCAGTTACCTGCCAGAGGATGGCCGGTGAATGGTGGGCTCCTTGCCAGGAGGTTGTAGGTTGTTTTTTGGAAATTAAAATTAGATTTTTTAAAATGAAGTTTCTTAATACTCTTTTAAATAACATAGTTTTTGCAGCATGGAAACATTTTTGCAGCATGGAAACAAGTTTACATTTTTGTACAGTTTACATTTTTATACTACACTAATTATTAATATTCATTCAGTACAGTTGCAATACTGCAGTTATACTTGCACTTGTCAATACTCTACTATTAAGCGACTGCGGGTATATTGAAAGTAATCCCTAACAATACTGTATAAGGTAGTATGCTGTAAAAGCGATCCCCTTCTTCAAACCGCCCCTATTTTGGGGTGAGAAATGGAGACGGGGTGCTCCTTAAATGGACCACTGTAGCAATTGAATGCATAGTGAAAAAATTATTTTTCTATTGCAAGAGCCAATCATTACTTTTGATTTCTGCACATCCGTTAACAATTTGCAAGTGGACAGATTTTGGGAGACCTATGGTCACAAATAGGTGCCTATGCCCTGAATCTTTGAAAATTTATAAGTAATTCAAAAAAGCTTGGAAAAATACAAAACCACTTGTGTTAGTTTTCACATCCATTTTTCTTTCTCTGAAAAATGATCTAAAAATAACGTTGTCCATGTAACCCTATGAAAAAGGCGGACCAGCTCTTAAATGGTCGCTTTTAGAGCATACTACCTTAGAACAACCATTTTTTCCCGATGGACAACATCATGACGTACGGCCAATGTTGAATGGATTTGTTCAAGGGATGTATCAACGTCTTGAAATAAAAGCCAAAATGAGAGGTGGTGGACAACTATCAGATTTTTTTATATGAACTATAATTAACCCTTAAAAATTAACCCTTAACCCCTAAAGTTCCAAGGCCATTTTTCTGTCAAAAACCATTCAAAACTGCCATTTCTACTGTGTTAGTCAACAAAAAAAAAAAAAAAAAAAAAGGTTTGGAATTGAATTGTAGGATCTTGAACTTTACTTGTTTTAGATCATGTGGTAAAAATTTCATGAAGTTTGACCGTACAGATTGAGAGATATGAGCATTCAAAGTTGAAAAAACAAGTTTTTTTGAACACTGGACTGCAATTTTAGATGACTTTGATCTCTAGTTGTGAAAAAAAATTACATTGTGGAGTTTGAATTTAAAATTTATTGTGTTGAAGAATTGAGTTGGGAGTCTAGGAAAAAAAATTCAAAAAATAACAACTTTATCTTCATACTCCAAAAAATTGTCAAGTAGAAGTAGGTCCAAGATTGAAAGAAAAACTAAATTGATAATAGCTCTTAGATGGGATTGAAATACAATAATCCCAATGGTGAGATTGTTCTAACAAGCAAATTTAACCTTTTCAAAAAAGAAATTTGAAAAAATTTGAAAATTGCATTTTGAGATGAATCCTACAAGTTTTTTTTCCCCAAAAGATGCTTAGATTGCCCAAAAAATAAGATTGTTCATAACTTTCACATCACTAATCAAAGTGGAATGAATCAAAGCTTCAGATGTAGACAAAAACATTATCTTTGAGAAGAAAAAAAAAATTTAATTTATTCTGAATTTTTGCAATATTTTTTGTGCTTGCCCGCCGAGTTCAGTTTCAGGCTTTTTGTGGTATAACTCTTGCTTCCGGGCACCAATTGAAATAAAAATTATATCCCCACAAAGCTTATCAGATTTTCTATCTTCAAAAAAAGTTTCAAAAAATTAAGGTAAAATTTCAGCCCATAGGAACCTGCCCGAATTCCAAATTGTCCCTCGAGGGGACAATGGGACTTTAGGGGTTAAAGGACAAAGGAGTGACCTTCATTGGCTTTCATTACCGTGTGAATCATGTGAGTCATGAGCTTTAGAAATAGCAAAAACACTCATTAGAAGTCAAACTACTATAAATAGTACCCTTTTGACAACAAAATTTCAAAGATAAGTAGTTGCACTTTTTTCCTACTACAAGGATTCCCTATCATCCATTAGACGCCATACATCCATGTCAACGTTTAAAGGTTTAAAAAAATTAATTATACATTAGATGTTTTTCAACTATATTGGAGGGCTATTTCGGGACTATCTTCCATGTTGGGAACCAAACATTGTTGATCAAAAAATAAAATTATTAAAAAATAAAAAATAAAAAATATTAAAATATCAATTTAAAATTTATTAAAATTTAAAATTTAAAATTTAAATTTAAATTTAAAAATTCAATTTTTTTATAAATATTAACTAACGGAGAAATTACTTTACCACATCAGACCACTACTATAGTTGAGTTCCCACTTTCCCAACAGTCCGAGAACTTGCAACCCTTAACAACCCCAAAATCTCATCTAATGCATGTGATCAATTTTAAGTGTAATTGTTTTTACACTTTGAAAATTCATAGTTTATTCTTACAAAGTCTAAAAAATATATGCAAAAGATACCTTGGATCCCCTTTCCACTTCTAATAGTATCCAATAATAACTTAGGCAATTTAAGAATATGAATCATCCTCAATAGTGTACTTTGACAATTTTAGGTTTTGGCTGTTTATTGAGCACATTATATGATAAACTACCACTTCTATAAATGAATTGATTGACTTGTGAAATTAATTAATTAATTGTGCTTGTGAAATACATTTCATACCCCTATCCTATAATTGATATGGGATATTAGTGTTCCTTATCCTATATCAATATCCATGTAGGTACATCATACCATACTATTATATTACACACAATACCCATATGTATTCCATATATCATATTCCATATTCTACAATAATAACGCAATCAATAGCAATAGTTTCTTTCCAATAATCTAGACCAATGGCATTGGAAGAGGGAGCATTTTTTTCATATTAAGATCAACGGTTGTGAACTTTCACACTGGTGGTGGTGGCTTTGATCTTGGGCATAGCTATTCGCATTTTGGGGGGCACATTGTTTCTTTACACAATCTTCATCATTATATGAGGGGATAATGGAGTACATGAAGGAACAGTTTAAGATGAGTAATAGGGTAAAAATGAAGATGGATGATGTTATATTTGTAAACTTCCTCATGTAATCATGTCATGGAACTCATGCCATATCAACATCAAAGTTGTACAAACAAAACTTTAATGATGATAGAAGAATGTGTGAGAAAAAACCTTCACTCAACATTCATCCAAAATAAATCTAGGGTTTTCATTATTTTCTTGATCATGTGCACACATTTGATAACAAAAAAAGACAATATGATCATCTTGGATTTAGGTCTGAAATAAAGAAGGTAGGAATTGGAAATAGGTACAATTACTTTACTCAAAGACGGGGGGGGATTTTGGACATTATTATTGAAATGTAAAGAAGTGTCTTAGCTACAAATAAATAAAATGGTAGTTTCATAGAGGTTTGCACAGTTCAATGTCAGAATTTGGCACTCCGAATTGGATAAAACCAAATTGACTTATTCTTTTGAGAGGTCAATTTTTGTTGAGCATCAAGAAACTTGTATTTTTGGTTTACCTTTTTGTGAGATTTTGATTCTAGAGTGCATTATCCTTCTAAAGAATGTCATGCAATTGACCCCTAAAGGACTAGGGGTGTTTTTGAAGAAAAATTGTCAAAAATTGTCATTTTTTAATACATTACCCACAATTGAAAAGTTTTATTTTTTTCAACTTCAACAATACAAAAGTGTAGTAGACTAATATGAAAATTTGTTGAAAAAATTTCAATCCATTTGTCCATGTGGATTGAAAAATAACAATGTTTTCCATTCTTGCAAAACAAGGTCAACAAACTTCAAGTTCTCTAGGAGTGAAATTTTTGCTCTTGATGAATTTGCGTATCTTTGGCATTGAGCTCTAAATCTTATTAGATACACTCATGCAAAATCTCACGGGGTGCACTTAGTTCTACTACAACAAACCACGTGTGAACAAGTGGTTTCTAATAAACTATAATTTCAATCCAAAATTTTGACCATTGTTTAATAATAACTATAGATTTCTATTGCCAAAATTTCGAACTCAAATAAAATATGAAATGATTTCTAGAAGAGGTTGAAAATGAACTAAAATGACATGTTTTTCAACTCAAATGATTATAGAAAACACATTTAGATGACCATTGAATCAATATTCAATTCAAAATGAGCTTTCAATAGAGAGTTATTTTTAGGAATTTTTTGTTCATTTTTTAGACAATTTTTCCTTATATAATATAGGGGTGTGAAAGTTATTTTTCAGTTCTACAGTGTATTTTTTTACTTCAAAAATTAGTAACTAATTATTATTAACAAATAAAAATATCAATAATTCAAAACATAAACTTTCAAAGTAGAAAAATCTATTCATATTTTTCTTATTTTGTTTTATTTAAAATTCAAAAAGTATATAGGGGGTCCAAAGTTTTGTTTGCATGTGGTTTCAAATGGACACTCTAAGTGACCCCCCCGAGTGCAAAATTTTAGAAGCAAATATAGAGTCTAGCTTACTCTAAATCACCTTGCAATGCAACGAGGTTAAGTAAATTGGCAATATAGTAGCCATTTTTTGATGGTTTCATGTGCAATGACAAAGAATTTTTTTTTATTTGGAATCCAAATAGTGAAAATTTAGAGACAAAGATTTGGAATATGTGGAAAAAAATTCAAGAACTTTGACTTCATATATAACAAGATTATAAGGCTCGAAGTTAAAAAGAAAAATAATGTGTTTTCTTGAAACTACCCCACCATAGCTAACAAATTGAACTCCTCTCATCATAGTGTGATTTGAGAACTAAAATTTTGGATTTTTTAGACGTTTTTATGTCATATTTTGTTAGCTATATACATGCCAAATTTCAAAAGTTGATGACGATTTTATCAAAGACAATCCTCAAAGATGCCCCAATTGCCCAAAACTACCCAATTTTTTTTAATAGCATAACTTTTGATAGGCAAATGGTCAATTTTTTTTTATATATATTCACTACTGGATACATGTTCACACTTGGTGTCAATATTTTGTGAACATCTGACCCAAATTGACTTTGTAGGAACCTAGTATCTGAGCTTTCAAGTATCCGTTGAACATACACTTGGTCCTTTTATTAGAGTTTTGCTTAACCCCCAAATGCCCAAACTGCATTTTTAAAGCAACATAGCGATTTTGGGCAGCTTACTACGAATGAAGTTTTTATTGTTTTTCTTTAAAATTTTCCCCAATATGTGCTTGAGGAGTAGCTTTAAGGCCCAACAATTTTCATAACTTTTGACTACATGGTCAAAAAGCTATTGTATGATGTGTAATTTTCATTGCTTGGTGGACAACCTAGGCAACAAAAAAAACTTCTTTAAAAATCATTTTTTTAAAATAAAATTTTTAAATTGTTTTTTTAGATTTAAATACACGTGGAAAGCTTTGAATCATTCCATTTTGATCAATGAGATGAAAGTTATGAGGAATTATAGTTTAGGGTAGTTTGTAGGTAGTTATAGAATCTCTACTCAAAGATAAACTTTGAAGTCCTCAATTTAAGTTAATTTTCAATATTTTTGGAAAAAAATAAAAACATTAGGTGTAGTAGATTTTTTATTACAACATAACAACCATTGGGATTGGCATTCTTTAAGTCTATAAATAATTTGTTAACAATTTAGCATTTTGAATCATTCTCTACTTCTTTCTACTTACTAATATTTTCCTATATTTGTATAATTTCAAATGATCTGAAATTTTTGAAGCACGTAGCCAACTTGACTTAACCCCTCATTGCCTGAAGTCCAAACGAGGTCAAAAACAGCGTTGCTTTTGAAGTGTTGTAAATTTAGATGTCGCTAAGTTATAGAAATCTTAACCGTACAATATTGTAGTGAACATATTGTGGATTATACAAAAAAAAATTGAAGACATTTTACCGCATGGATTGAAAGATTATAATGTTTTAGTGTTAAAAAAAGATGCTGAAATTTTCAAAAAAACACATTTGGAGGTGAAATTCGACTTCTAAACCTACTCAAATGAAAAAACTTGAGACTATAAAGTGATTCAAAATCAACATATAAATACATTAGTGAAAAAAATATCATTCAATTGACTCAATGTGTCTGCAAAACAGATTTGAAATGTCAAAAAATAGCATGAAAAGTTGCTAAAAACACCATGTAAAAGCTAAACCTCCTCCACTAAAAAGCATCTCAGTCATTCATTACTTTTTGGATTCATGTGAAATTTTAGCCACACAAACTAGACTAGTATGTGCAACTTTGGTGAAAGAAATAATTGAAAATAGACACTGTATGAAGAAGTTACAAGCCGTTGAATTTCATTGTAATCCAAAAATGGCTGGATTTTAAATTTTGAATTGCTCCCAATTATTCAAAGAAGCTTGTATTGACATGAAAAATTTACCACAATAACTAGACTAAAAGGGGAACATAACCCAACAAATTTTATTGAAAACTAACATTGTATGAAGGAGATACTCCCCCTGAAGTTTCAGCCATCAAATGTAGTTTGGTGAATTCAAATTGAACTTGTGAACTTTGATTGGCTCCCATTTAATTTTTAAATCTTGGATTGATCTAAAAATGTTACCACACAAACTAGAAGAAAGAGCGCAACTTTACCAACAAGTTTTATTGAATTCGGATATCGGATGCAAAACTTACAACACTTTGAATTATACATGAGGACACTTTTCGTCCCCTCAGGCGATGAGGGGTTAAAGAATGAATCCAAAGAAGCACCACCATTTTGGACATTTTTTCATAAAAATGTGACTTTGTGAAGTGTAGCAACCCGATTTTTCGTTGGGTCAAAAAAAGGATTATTGTCACTTCAAACACGAATATCTTGCAATCTACATAATGGAAATTTCTGAATTTTTTTTTTGACATTTTCTCAAACCGGCGTACTACAAGATCCTACAATTAGGTGTGTCCAATTTTTATTTTTATTTTTTTCTAAAATTTGATACTTGTACTAGAAATGGCAATCAGTTAGGAGCATTTTTGGTGAAAACATAGTCAAATACATTTAGGAGTTAAAGAGTGTTGCCATATCCTACTTGATGATCAAATTCGGCATAAATTAAGTCATTTTTTTTAGAAAAAAAGTGTCATATGTCATCAATTGATTGGTGTGAGGTGACTTGGACCCTTGAAAATCTGACATGGAATTAAATTTTAGCACATCCTTACAGTCAATACTAGGGCTTTCCAAGTAAAATGATATGCTGGTGTTGGTTGATTTCTGGCACCTCTCCCTGCCCTGATCAAGCCTCATGCAAGCCATCGCATTTTCACATGGAACTTCCTCTACCCCAAATAACTTAACTCAGCGGTTGCATCAAATATTGCCAGTATGTGAAGGTCTGATTTGGCACTCAAGTGCCAAAATTGAATTTTCACATCAGATTCTTCAGGGTCCATGTCACCTCACACCATTCACAAGATGAGATGACATATCGCATTTTTTTATAAAAATTGTATTTCCACATCCGATTCTTCAGGGGCCACATCATCTCACACCATTCACAAGATGACATGTGGCACTTTTTTAATATAAAAAATGACTTAACATATGTTGAATTTGACCTTCACATAGAGTAGGTGTCAAAATTGTATTTCCACGTCAAATTCTTCAGGGACCACGTCACCTCACAACACACCATTCACAAGATGACATGTGACACTTTTTCTTTTACAAAAATGACTTAACTTATGTTGAATTTGACCTTCACATAGAGTAGGTGTCAAAATTGTATTTCCACATCAAATTCTTCAAGGGCCACATCACCTCACAACACACCATTCACAAGATGACATGTGGCACTTTTTCTTTTAAAAAAATGACTTAATTTATGTTGAATCCAACCTTCAAATGCATAGGATATCCTAGATACATGTGGTCCAGTTTAATTCCTAGATTTCTCTATTCCAATGGCCTTCAATGTCCACATCTTGGATATTCAATTTGAATGATATCTAAGGTAGTATGCTCAAAAAGCCACCATTTAAGGATTGGTCTGCCGTTTTCATAGGTTTCCCGAGAGGTTTCCATGTACATAAATATTTTTCAATCATTTTTCAGAGGAAAGAAAAATTGATGTGGAACCTAACACAAGTGTTTATTTTATTTTTTCCAAGCACTATTTTTGAATTACATACAAATTTTCAAAGATTTGGGGCATAGGCAACCTACTTATGACCATAGGTCTTCCAAAAGCTATCCACTTGGAACTTGTAAGGAAATGTGAGGAAATCAAAGACAATGATGCGCTCTTGCAATAAAACAAACAATTTTTCCTCAATTCATTCAATAGTTAAAGTGATCCTAAAGTCCCATTGTCCCCTCAAGAGACAGATTGAATTTTGGGTAGGTTCCTATTACCTCAATTTTTGGTGATTTTTTTTGAAACTTTCTCATAAGATAGAAAAACTAATTAGCTTTATGGGAATATAATTTTTATTTCTATTGGTGCATAGGAGCAAAATTTATACCATAAAAAGCCTAGAACTGAACTTGGTGGGCAACACAAAAAAATTGCAAAGATTCAAAATAAATTTTAAAATTTCTTTTTTCTCAAAGATTATGTTTTTGTCTACATTTGAAGTTTTGATTCATTCCATTTGGACTGGTTATGAGAAAGTTATGGGCAATCTTGTTTTTTGGGCAATCTAAGCATGTTCTTAAGAAAAACATTTTGTCAAACTTTGAATGCTAATATCTTCCAATCCATACGGTCAAATTTGATGAAATTTATACCACATGATCTCAACCAAGTGAAATACAAGATCCTACGGTTAAATTCTAAGAAAAAAAAATGTTTTTTCCAACTTCCATGGGTGAATGCAGCAGAAATGACAGTTTTGAGTGGGGTTTTTTGACAGAAAAATGACCTCGGGACTTTAGGAGTTAAGAAACACCACATCTCCATTATAGGGATGCTTTGAAGGAGATGGGTCTTTTTTAGAGCACACTACTAGAAGTTACCAGACACACATTCAAGCGTCTCTGGACCAAAGCTCCTGCCTACAAATCATTCAGCTTTGCGTTGCAAATACTCAAGTATTTGACAGTACCGTATTGTACCCTTGAAATGCTGAAAGGGCCTGGGTGGGCAATAATTCTCAGTGCAAGTAACTTAACTTATCATTCACTGTACTCATGGATATCGTGGAATGGATGTTGTCTCTTGTTTGAGTGCATAGGAGCAACAAACAAACTCAGCCAAAAAAACGATGCACTTTGCTCTCTGAATAAGTGAAAGTGAATATTCAGATACGTATATTTTTTTTTGTGAATTATTTGAAACCCCAATATGCCTATGTTTTTTCTCAGCCTTTTTGACTGCAATCGATATGGGATAACAATGATATCGCATATCCCATATATGTGCTTTGTACACATATGTCACGTACATTATTATTTCATGTATTGTAATCATATTTGTTTTATATTTAATATATAATTCCTTATTTTCAGTACTAATCCATATCAAAGTTTTTTGGGTTTGGATTTTGGGTTTGGCTAGGCAAATAAGGTGTTTCATTTTTTAATTTAGTGTGGGGGAGAGGGCAAGGCAGCACACAAGGCAGTGATTGCCTCTTTTGACTTTTGAGTGCATAAACTGAGGTGCCACGTCAAATTTTATTTTATTTTATTTAGCCATGTTTGACTACTGGTAGTGGTCCCAAGTAAAGTAAAACAGCCAAGAAGAGGCCCACAATTTTTAGTAATGAATCACCTCATTCACTGTACCCTCTCTAATGATATTCGTACAAGAATAAACATGCTTTTAATTGTACTCACATATATAATTTGCAACACTGAAGTTGTCTAATTGGATATCCAAAGAATGTATAATTTAAAAGTGTGACCGATTAGAGAGGAACAATTGTATTAGGTGAAAATGAAAAATTGCACCTTTCTATGAAATAAATTGGGGTAATTTTAATCACAATTAAAACCTATGAGACAAAGTAAGCACATTTGTCCATTCAACTAGATTCTTCTCTACAATGGACGACCACTTTGAATACCAAAACATTGGTGTATCTTACGTTATTCATATTGTGTTTGAATAATGCATGCTAAAGTGAGTTAGAATCCTTGTGTACTTCCCAATATATATGACCCAAGAGACATAATTTTTGTCATGTAATATATAACAACTGTATGCTAAGAGGTGATTGCAATTTAGATGTAATTGCAACTATTAAACGTACATACCTTATATTGCCTTTCCTAGTTTACTTATTTGAATCTCATTTTAAAGTCGAAGGCCGATTCAGAGCCTTGGTCAAAACTTTGATTTAGTGTTCACTTATCACACTCGGTAAAAATTAAATTGAAATTACTCTGAGAGGGAATTGGAAAATAAATAAATGCTACAAATGCTGAACAATCAAAAATTAAATGGGCAAGGGACAAGAGGGTTGCTCATTAGGTCCCTTACCTCCAAGCCGTCACAAACAAATCTCATAATAACAAATTTGCCACACTCTTAATGTTCCTATTATAGTGCCAAATTCTTGGAAAATAAAATAAATTTAAATGGATATTTGATTAATTCTTGAAGTGACAGCTGAACCAATTTTCCCAACTTTAATTAATTATTGAATGACATGAAATTCTGACTCTGATAGCTGGGTACAGTACTCTGAAACATGACATTTTAATGAAAACCGATATCAATAAAAAAATAAAAACCCTTCAATTCTGAACATCTCAAAACAACACAAAGTTAAGTTTAATTACACTCTCGATTCAAAGCAAACTGTCTGCCATGTCAACTGCCATTCCTAAAAGGCTTGGAAGTCAATTTCAATTCATATGCAAAATGAGATCACCAGAAAATGTGATGCAAAAGCGAGTTTTTCTTCTTGAATGACCAACGTAGTCATAGAATAAGTACAACACTACTTGAATGTGACACTACACTTTGCCATTCTAACTGAAATTAATTTGCGGCGGGAAGAGCAGGATACAATCATCGCATTAGTCATTACAAAACCATGAATCGTTGATCTCTTAATTTAGGGGAAAACGTCGCTCGCGTACCCATGTGATGTTTAGCTAGAGTCAGTGAAGCTGATCGACGGACCATTGCAGTATACAACGATTCTCGCAGTGAAGCAATGTTGCAATCACCTCCAAAAAGCAGAGAGTACGTAAAGCTAGCTGGTGCTCATCGATCGTCTGTCAATTAATGCAGATCGACTCATTCGATATTCGAGGCTATCAATGACTTTTAGATCTATCGTCTATCAATGATCGTCTAGCTATCGTCTATTATATCGGTGACTTTTAGATCTGGACAGCATCTCCCGCAGTAGTGTGACATCGATTCGCAGGGAGGGCTCTCACGTACGTACGGGGGCGGGACAAGGGGTACTGATATAATTTGATTTGCGCATCGCTATCTGCAGGAGCCGATCAACATCCCTTCCCATCACGACTGACAGAAGTCACAAAACTATATATTCGCGTGACACAGTAGCCACCTTCCCTCAAAATAATATCCACCTAGTCGTCGAATTCACTCACTCGATCTATTCGATAGAAGTCACTCCCTGCACCTAGCGTACTGAAGAGCGATTCTCGAGTTTCCGAGTCTCATTTCCTTCACCTTTGATCGAGTAGATCCAATCCGTTTGAATGCCTCTCCATCAATCCGTCAGATCCTAGCATCAGTCACGTACCGCACACTTACACTTTCAATTCCACTCCCATTTCCGCATTCCAACCATGCCCGCAGATTTAATTGGGAACTCCCACATAGCTGATCGAGTGAAAGTACTCACCAGTTCCTAGGGTTGCACTTCACAGTTGATTGCGATAGACACTCAACTTCACATCGAGCTTCGATCTTTTCGTTCCATTCTCGAAAGAGCTTCAGTGTTTGACTTGCTTCGGGATTAGCTATTGAATTCGGGCTAGCTAGACGGGTGACGGCTAATGCATGTGGAGGTGCATGTGCTAGGTTAGAATTTTCGCAATTCGTGTTTCCCTGTGGTATGATATTGAGCTTCTCGTAACGAGGTCCGTCGTCACAATTACTCAACACGTAAACTGACGTTTCCTTGAGAGATTCCGTCACGTCCTTGCCAATGGACGCGAGAAGGGGCTACAACAAGTTCACACGCTGGTGGGTGGTGGTCCTGGTGGTGCTGAGTACCCGGTTGCCAGGTCTGCTCGCGTGGTACTGCTCTGCGGGCGACCGTGCGACCCTGTTGGAGTTCCGATCGGGTTTCGTGGACGTTGGCGGCGTGTTTTCCAGCTGGAACGCCAGCAGTAACTGCTGCACCTGGCGCGGCGTGCACTGCGCGGAGGTCGATGGCGCCGTGCTGGAGCTCACGCTAGAGGGCAGCTCGGGGAGCGTCGACCAGCAGTCGTACCGCCACCCTCGCTACGAGGCGGTGGGCGCGGGGCTGGTGGCGCTTACGAGTCTGGAGCGGCTCAGCATTCAGTGGCTGCTCTTGGACGAGCCTATACCCTCGGTTTGGGGCGAGTTTTCTAGCAACCTCCAGGTCGGTCTCCTAAACCATTGCTACTGCTAATTCATGTATAGTAGAGTAATTTCCTTTAAATAAGTCCAAAGAAGCAATCAAGTATTGTTCCTATTATAAAATTGCCTAATTTTTAGTTGGATCTTGTTGGAAGTCTATATAGTATCTTCTTAAGCATTTGTTGGACTCTGAATGAATAAACTATGTATGAGTTTTTCAAAGTTTTGAAAATAAGTAAACCCCAAAGCAACCTTAGTTTTTCCTAAATAGAGGTAGTACATTTTAGGCAAGAGTTAGGAGTGCAATTACTTTTACTAAACCTAATTGTGACATGTTTTTAAAACTAATCCCTACATATATTAGCTTAAAATGTGTTGTTTTTCATAGGTGAAGGTGTAGGTGTGCATAATATATATTGTTCCTTGCATTGGAGTTGTGTAGGCCTATCAATTTTCCATGGCCAATAGCAATGGACTATTTGTAAAATAATTGAAATGTAGTGGTTGCAAAGTTTCAAATAATAGAATATTAATAGGACAAATTAGTGTAGTCTAATTCATCATGATTGGGGATTGAATACTATACAAAGTTAATCAAAACTAATATTGTAACCTTAATACCTTTTATAGCTTTAATATGTACTTGAATGTCACAATTTTGGCACTTTGAAACACGCCATTGTGAGGCAAAAAATGACCAACTATCCATTGATTGTTCTAGGTAATTGTCATCAATGATGCCAACCTCCACGACAACATTCCATCAAGTTTGGCCGGCATTCCCAACCTAAAAACATTGGACCTAAGGTCCAACCACCTCACAGGAGCCATCCCGCCACAGTTTTGCAAGCAACAAAACATTAGATACATTGATGTCTCCTACAATGACATGAACTACTTGTTGGTGCCGCCGTGCTTGCGAAATCGCAATGTCACTGTGGTTTACAACAACCAAGGCCAAACCAACAGCCCGGATGGCCCAAGTGGCCCCAATTGGTCTGCGGGCTCCAACCTTTCTGTCCCATCAATCGCCTTCAAGGCAATCTCTGTTGTTCTCCTTGTGTGGACTCTTTTGTGAGCATATGTATATGCATTGGATTTAGTGCTCGGGACTAGCTAGGCTTTGCATTGACAAAAGCTACATCTCATGTATCAAAGTGTAAGTGAGCCATTACTCAAAAAATAAGCTAGTGCTAGTACATGGTCACCTTCACTTGTAGTGAAGTAGCATAACCCTAATGGGCCAAATTAGACCTCATATTTTTTTTTTACCAATTTGGAATAGGTAATATGGGAACTTTTTTTGTCCAATTTTGTTCATTTTTTTACTAACACTTGCAATGTTTTCCATGGATTGTGGTGATACAAAATTTGGTTTCATCTCGATGATTCTTCAAGGAACAACAAATATGAAGATTGGAAGATGAAAAGAGACACAAAAACTCCATGGACAAATTTAAACAAACTTTAATGTGAATTTGAAGTAACATGTCTTTATAGCTAAAGTTTGAATGGGGCTAGCTTGGATCTCTAGAGTGATATGTTTGAAAATAATACCATCTGGAGAGAATTAGAATTGGACCAAAGTTGTGTCAAATTGGCTGCGTACTGGATATTTGATCATGTCTGGTTTGTTTGGTCATTCCCTGATTTTTCATTCCAATTGTTTTTCTTTAGGCACGTAGATTGTACTGTCCATTTCAACTTTAAAATGCGCATGAATTGAATGTAAAGGGTAATTTTTGTTCAAAATAGGAGTACTGATATATGGCTTCAACAATAATAAACCTTTAGATCCAAGAGGAGCTAAAAGTGGTCACTGCAAGCATATAATTTTGAATAACATAAAATTTGTTCAAATCTAAAATTGTGGGCAAACTAAAACAAATGTTTAAAATCTTACATTGCATCACATGGTACAAGAATCATTGCTTTCCTAGCTGTGAATGATGTCCAAATATCACAATATACACTAGTAATATGCTACAAATGCGTTTTAACATCACAAATGTATGATAATACAAGATAATATACTATTGTATATCAACATCATGTAGTGTGTATCATCATCATGTTGTGTACAACAAATGCAATTTGCATGTTTTGTTTTTTGAAAATCATAGAATAGGATTGACCTTCCTATCTTGTGATAAGTACATGAATGCTAAAGGCTTACAATTGGGACCTATAAAGTAGAAGGGACTACAACTAGACACTTGAGCCATATAGAGTAGTTCTATTTTTAAATGATTGTAAATGCTTATGGATCTAATTGGATCTATTTGACAAAAAAGAATAAAAAAAAAATTGTTGTACAATTTTTGGATGTTGTATGAATTAATTACGTAGAGTTTGAAAGTTTTGTCCCAATGTAGCTCATTTTGACTTTTGCTTGTACAGATGCGATTTGTGTTGCAGTTTCAACTCTCTTTTGTTAAACGATGGATTTTTTTTATTGAACTAATTGAGTTGAGTGAAATCAATGTCATAATTGAGTTGAGTGAAATCAATGTCATAATTGAGTTTGAGTGAAATAAATTTCTTAATTATTTTTCATTCTTTCAAGTTGCCTATTATGCCATTGAAAGAAATTTTCTTAATGTAAAATTCAATTGAAATTCTTGTTAGTGTAGAATTACCATTTCATTCTTATGCAATCTTAATCAAGCATATCAAAATTCTATTTTAAAATGTTAAGACTCTATTTAAAAAAATATTTTGGGCGCATTTTATGTTTTACAAGAAGTGATAATGCAATCACTGCATCTTCTGAGCTCATTGTCATTGTAACAAACCGTCACAATGAGCTCAAAAAAATTAATTAATTAAAACTTTTTTAACTCCCTCCAAAATCCCCAGGTTTAAGAAAAATTATTAATTAAAATTAATTTCTTATTTCTTCGTCCCCCCTCCCCATACTTGTAATTTTTTGAACAAGGTTAACATGGCAAACAACATGGGACAATGAAAATCCCGTATCCCGTATTAGTATATCATATTTGTATCTGCACAAATATTTGTATTCATATTGTACTATATTCCAATATCAAGTACCATATTTGTATTTTGGTAGCGTATCTGTACAATATCTATAACCGTACTTTGATTTGTATCCATATATCATATATGTATTCGTATTTGGCTTAGATTAAATCTCAAAGATCAATGGCCTAAGAAATTTTGAGAAATGGACATTGATTTCAAAGGTAAGCATTTAAAAAAAAATCAGCAGTTTTAAAAAAAATTTAAGAGAGGAGGGGGGCAACTAATACCCTTGGCTTATTCTTTTGCGAGCTCTTTTGGGTACTTTGTGGACTAAAAACCATTGGTGATGAGTTTTCAATATATTCAATTCCAAAGACATATAAGAAACATTCTCACTTGCATATTTCCAACCATCAAAGGGAGTATTTTTTGGCTACAATTTTTGAATTATAGCTCCTAATAATCTAAGATTTATAAGTACAAATTAGACTATTTTACATTAGTTTTCCTCATCTTTCAAAAATATTCTACTATCTATAAGCAACCCTCAATTGGAAATCTACATTAGTCATTTTAGAATTTCAAGCCTATTTTAACCCCTACAAGCCCAAAGGGCTTGGACAAAATACAAATGTGTTATAAAATACAAGTTCTATAACTTTTTTGAAGTTTGCATCAAAGAAGATAATGTGAAGCATGAAAAGTAAAAAGTATCCTTATGGTCAAAATTATAAAATTATTTTAAGATTCTCTTCAAATGAATTTTGAAGATATAACTTCAAAAATTCATCAAAAATATAATTTTTATTTTTAGTATTTGAATTTTTTTTATTGGTCAAAATTGTGGTTCTATTGATTTGTGAAAAAATGCATAAGATCTAGTAATGAGAACATTGACATTGTCCCCCAATAGTAAGTTATTCAACACTAAGCCAATTCTAAACACTTTTTGCTATTTCTCTTATAAATTTTTTGTCCCGTAGTGATTTTAGTTTTGAATATAAATATTGGAAGACAATCCAACATTTTAAAAATTAAAAAAAATGAATTTATTATTCTACCTGAAGTTGGGCAACGACCAAAAAATGGTTAGTGCTTATAGTTAAACCTCAACTCGCAAATACGGGGGTGCTATTTTGTGAGCCTTGGAGCAGGAGTCCAAGAGCTGTGAGCCTGTGAGCCTCCGATTTTAGAATTTTTGGAAGGGAATTTTTTGGATTAGGACCTATTACCATGGATTAGAATGAGGGTATTTTGGAGGCTGATCTTGAAAAAAATTATGAAAATGGAAAATTCTTGATAACAAAATACAACAAGGAATATTATATATATTAAGAGATTTTTTGAAAGGTCGAGGATTTGGAACTTTCAAAAAAATTCAAATTTAAAAAAAAAAAATCTATTATTTTTATTAATACTAATATTATTATTTCACAACTCCATTACCCTAAAAACCCCTCTTGATATCTAGTGGTCCCTTGGATTTGAAGCTCTCAAAATTTTTATTTTTATTTTTTCAAATTTTTTTTCATGACTTTGTCACATTTAGAAACCCCTCTCGGTACCGAGAGATCCCTCAGGGATTTCAAAGTGTGGGACTCCAAAAAATTAAAAAAATTATTTTTTTTAAATTATTTTTTCAAAAATATTTTCAATTTTTTCCTGACTTCATTACCTCTACAAACTTATCTTGGTACCGAAGGAACTATTGGAGACTTTCAGATTTGACACTCTCAAAAAAGAATTTAAAATAATAAAAAAAAAATATATAATAATTAATTTTTCTCCGACTTTGGCACCTTCATACCCCTTTCGGTACCGAGATATCCTTTGCGTGTGTTAGGGTTTGTGACCTTCAAATTAAATAATAATAATTTTTTATGTTTTTTGCTTGTTGAAAGTCCCAAACTCCAAACTTCTGAAAGTTGCAAAAAAATTAAAAAATTAAAAAAAAAGTGTTGATTTGTTTTTGTTTTGTTTTTTTGTAAAAGTTCCAAACTCCAAAACCCACAAGGCGTCTCTCTGTACCGAGTTTTTTTTTGAGGTGACAAAGTTGAATTTAAGAAATAAATTAAATTTTTTTTTTTTTAATTTTTAAATTTTGGTTGGAAGTCCCAAACCCCAAACCCTACTAGACATCTCTATACCGAGAGGGGTTTTGGAGGGTAACAAAATCGCGACAATTTTTTTTTAAAAAAACAAAAAAATACTCATTTTGGATTGAAAGTTCCAAACTTCAAACCCTGTCAAGGGTCTCTCGGTACCGAGAAACCCCTTGCAGAGTTTGGGGATTGGGAATCTCAGGGGTAAATAATAAAAAAAGAGATTTTTTTAAATTATTGAAAATTATTGAATTTCTTTTGCGACTTCATCACCCCCCTAAAACCCTCTCGGTACAGAGAGATTCTTAGCAAGGTTTGGAGTTTGGATTTTTCAACCAAGTTTTTATTTTTTTCAATTTTTTTTGGCAACTTTGCCACCTCAAAAGACCCTTGGCTGGATTTGGGGGTTTGAGACTTTCAATAAAAAAAATAAAAAAAATAAAAAAATTTCAAATTTTTTTTTTGCGACTTTGTCATCTCAAAAAAACCCTCTCGGTAACGAGAGACCCCTGGCAAGGTTTGGGGTTTTGGGACTTTCATTTTTTTTTAAATTAAATTTAGAAAAAAGAAAATCTTTTTCTCTTAAGTTTTTTTTCTGTGACTTTGTCACCTCAAGAAACCCTTCTTGGTTCGAAGAGACCTCTTGTGGAGTTGAAAATTTAGGACTCTCAAAAAAATTTAAACTATAAAAAAAAGAAAAAAAGAATTTTTTTATTGTATTTTTTCTACAACTTAATCACCCCAAGATATCCCTTTCAGTATCAAGAAATTCCTTGTGGGTTTTTGGATTTGGGACTCTTAAAAAAAAGAATAATTAAAAGATTTTACTTTTATTTATTTTTTCCTTATCACAACTTTGTAACCCCTTAAAACCCTATTTCGTTACCAAAGGACTCCTTATGGAATTTGGAGTTTCGTACTCTCAAAATCAAAAATTAAAAACTAAAAAAAATCTATTATTTGTTTGTTTCCACGGCTTCGCCATCTCAAGAATCCTCTTGCAAATTTTGGAGGAGGGGACTTTGAAAGCACTTTTTTTTTTTATAATTTTCAAATTTTCTTTTTGAATTTGTGAATGTGTCACAACTCCATCACCTCCAAAAAAAACTTTAGGCACTAAGAAGTCCCTTTGGAGGTTTGGGGGGTAAGACATTCTAAAAAAAAAATTGTTTTTACGAGATGGTGTTTACTACATGAGTCCTCTATCAATTGTCCAAAATATTTGTTTTTCCTTGGAATTTTTTCAAAAGCTTGACCATGAACAACATTTTCACAAGAAGAACAAAAATAGGCCTCAAGGTGGATTAAAGTTGTTGTCTGTCAACGTGCCAAGCCAAGCACGGTACATATGTCAGTAAGGCCCCACAGTCATAGGTCCACGGTCATAGGGATAAAAATCAAAATCAAAATTTTGAAATGTCTTCATTTTTTCTTTGTTGGCTTCAAAAATTTCAAGTTTTTTTCAATTGATGCTCTAGGCTCACAAAATGTACGCTCACAGCTCCTAAGCTCATGCTTTTATGCTCACAAACTAGCGTCATTGTTGCAAATATGAGCCTTATCTAAAAAATCTATAGTTCTCTCCTAGGATAAGACAATTTGATAAACTTTAAAAAAGTAATGCATCCTCAATCTTATTGAAGTACCCAAGATGCATTTTGTTCGTACGGGTGTTTGTATCAGAATAACAACCATTGAATTATTTTTTCAAATGTATATAGTTGAATAGGAGTTTCTTTATACCCTAAAGGTTCAAAGCTATTAAATTATTTTTTTAGAATTTCAAGCAAGTTTTGATGATGTCAAATTTATTATGATTCATCAAAAAAATTGAAGGTACAAAAATGTATTAGGATTTTGGTATATATCATTTTTATTTCAATCAATGTCCATGAGAAAAAATTGCTTTCTAAAGCACAAAATGCTCATCCTTGGGGAGTAGAAATATATAACACAAAAAATAAAAATAAAAATATTAAATTTTTTCCTAATTTGATAAAAATTTAATTTGTCTATATGGAAAGCTTTGATTCATTTCATTTTGATTAGTGATGTGAAAGTTATGAAGACTCTTGATTTGAAGCCTAATTTTTGGGCGATCAAGATTCTTTAAGATCAAAAAATAATATTTAAGATTTATTTTTGAATTCAACTTTCACAAATTTTTAAAACAAAAGAGTTCATGTTCAGGGCAATTCTCCACAAATCGTGACTAGTAAGCAATTTTATCCACGGTGTAAGGTGAAATCTTGAGGCAATTAACATGTAGTGGGAACTACTTCTACATTGTTACGAGGCTTGGAGTTCAAGCAACAATTGTTGGTGTATGTCATTATGATAAGGGTTCCATTGGTGGAGTAGAGGTGAATAAAAGAGACCAACTTGCCCCTCACTTTATAGACATGTATGTTTGCTTAAAATGATCTTTATTTATCGTTTTTGGTGTGTGTATGTATGAGCATACTATATATCTTTTGGTGTAGGTCATGATCTGATGCAAAACTCAAGCTAAAACATTACTATACTCTTATATGCCAATGGTATGAAGAGAGGCCCCTTATGAACATTGTGACAAGCTTAGGTTCTATCCATATTGCCTTTCTTAAGATATGTGATCCATCCAACCATTGTATCATTTATTAGCTACTATTGAGACTAATCCCAAACCACAAAATGTGGTTTTCATATGATATGTATGTGCATGACATCTTCTTTGGGTGTGGAGCATTAGTTTTGACAATTTGATAAATATATCTTTTAGATTTCCTCTAATTCATTTGTTGTAGTTATTGCACTATAGAAGTTGGAATTTACAATTGAAAATACTAAAAAGTATCTTGCACTATTGATTTAGGTAAATAAATTAAAATCTAAACATAGAACTCAAGTGATAAAGGATTACAGACTTAATGCCAATTTAAGATCTTCTAGTTTGGATAGAGAAAATTAGAAGGATCCAATGACTATCAAGAATGAAGCTAGGGAGAATGGAAAGCAACTCTTTTTGTGCTCTCCTCTAAGGTTGGGAGGTTCAAGAGCCATCATTAAGCCCTTGTGACTTAATGCTTTGTTATTTATTTAAGGCATTGAATTGTCATTGTTTCTACTATGCACATCATTTGTTGTTGGGTTCATAACAAGGTATGAAGCAAGTTTGTTTCATTGTTTGAAATCATGTCCTTTCTTTAAAAGTCTTTGATTATGCTCCAATTGGGAGAATTAATAACCAAAACAATTGTTGTTGCTTTGAGAGTTGTTAATACTAGAAGTAATCATTATGTTGGTGCTATTTTCTTCCTAGTAAGGTAGGAATACCATAAATGGCACCCCCCCTCCTAGTGGCACAATGGGATGTTCTAAAACCAACAATAGCTAGCTTTGATGTTGATTTGAAAAGATTTGATTTGCTGAAATTTGATTGGCTCAAACTTTTTTAGAAACAAGTTCCAAGGGAAACCGTTTTAGATGAGCCTATGAGACAAGAATGGGATCCTAGTGAAGATGATCCACATTTATATTCTATAAAATATTCATTTTTGAAGGACTTTTTTTTTTTTTTGCATTCTTCCTCATCCTTATTTGTGCACACATTGAGTTGAATTTCTCAATGAATTTTCCATAACTTATAGGTTGAAATGCTTATTTTAACCGTTTATGGTATTCCTACCTTAACTTCCACCCTCTACAAGTAAGGTTAAATTAGTTTGAATAAGATTTTGCTCATCGTTCCTATTATGGGATCTTGTCAGCATTCAAAATGAGATTGGTTTTTTGATTATCCTAGAGGGTCTTGCAAGAAAGACCATGTGTTTTTTGTAGCATTTTAAACAATACTCATTTTTTTTTCCATAAGTATTTTATAATTAGAAAAACATTTTATTTTAAATGTAAAAAAAAATGTTTAATGTATACACCTTTAAAAAAAAGTACACAAGGAAGGAAAAGAAAAGAAAATTTCTCTAAGTAGGAAAACTAGAAAAGTGCAAAATCTTGATCTTAGAGTCGTCTTCATTGTTTAGAAATTGCGTGCAATGGGAGTGTTGTTTGCACTCATGTGGAGGACACAAAAAAATATATTACTAGATTTCCTTTGGTAGGAATATGCTTTCCTATTATGCAAATAGACCATGAAAATTTTAGCTCAAAATCATTTAATTTGGGGACTCCTAACGTAATAAAAAACCCTAAACTTCATAATATGACAAGTAAACAAAAATGATTTTTAAATATTATTATTATTTTAATTTCTAAAAATAAAGAATTTGATTAATATCAAGTTAGACATCTCCAATAAAAATTTCAAGTTCATGAGGTTTATGCTTCAAAAGTTATAGAGGATGACAAGAAAGTCACTCTCATCGTAAAGGTAAATAGGACTGGTCTTTTATGCAATGAACCGCTAGAACGCATTTTTTGGACTCAATATGAATAAAGCATGAATTTTCTAAAGTGATGAAAATAAGTGTACTAAAAAACAAATCTAAGTTCCCATGAATGAAAGTTGTGCATTTTAGGCAAAAATATTAGCCAAACACAAAATAGGGGCAGTTAATCAACTTAATCCCTAAAATCCTATTGTCCATATAAGGGATAAAATGGATTTTGTGTGGGCTCTTATGTCTCAATTTCCAACCTGATTTTTAAAAACTTTTTTTAAGATATAAAAACACATTTTCTTTAGGAGCATATAATTTTTATTTCAAATAGTGTCTGGAAAAAAAAGTGGTGGCAAAAATTATTCCTTCGTAAGCACAAAATGGAACTCGTTAGGCATTACAAAAAATTGAGCTTGACAATAAACTAAGATTTTAGATTTACATAGTTCACCTCTATAGTTCCAAAAAAATAGAAGGCAATTGTCATATGTTTTCGATAGAAAGTTTTATACTAGCAAACCTACATCATGTATAAATGAACCTTGGAAGGGGGTAGAATTTAGCATTATTTTTTAACTTTTAAAATCTTAATTTTTTTTTCTTGTTAATAATTGAGGTCTTAGGTCTCATGATCTTTGTTATAGGTTGGTGAATTAGGCATTTTCCATTGACAATAGCTAGATATCTTTGAATTGACACTAAAAATAAAGTTGGTTAGCAACTATAATGAAAGACCTTCTAATCAAATTTGAATAACTAACTAATAGTCTAGGTGAACAATCCCTAATTTAGTAAGAGCATTTGTAATGCATGCTCTGTAAATTGGCCATGTATTGGCAAATGTAGGGGCAAAGAATGAGGCTTGCTCAATGAAAGGTTGTTTTTTGGCAAGGACTCTCCAATGCATGGCCTCTACCTAAAATCCTATTGGCCATTTTATTCAAAGTCAATCTAAGGTGGCCATGGTTGTTGAAGTCTTGCAACAAACACTAGTAGAAAAACAGTGACCAAATCAACAAAACATCAACACAAAAGTGTTGATTTTGATATTGTATTGTCCATTTCTTAAGTACTTTTTTTTTATTTGAAAAATGTTTAAATCACCATGGTTAGTATTCTATAAATAATGTGATGTTTTTTTATTAAACTAAATCATTCACAATTCGGTATTTTTCAAAGTCAACAAACTTTAGAGGCCATTTAGGAATAGAAAAACAACTGTTTTTTTAAAACTTTCAACCAAGAAAAGTTTCTAAATCAAATTATCTTTCATCTCCAAAAATACGTTTGCAATTTCAAGTCCCCAATCAAAAGTTATGAATAAATTTCAGGGAGGGGTTTGATTGAACTTTTTTTTTGACATCATGAAAGACCCTCTCTGAAATTTATTTATAACTTTTTATTGGAGACTTGAAATTGCAAACGGATTTTTGGAGATGAAAGATAATGTGATTTAGAAACTTTTCTTAGTCATTAGATGTGATTTGGGGGGGCTGGAGGGCCGTTTCAGGTTGTTCCCAGCTCCGTTCCCCCGTCCGTTCCCCCATGCCCCGTCGAATGCGGCTGACAATTTTGTTTTTTTTCAAAAAAAAAAAAAAAAAAAATTTAAAGTTCTTAAAATGGAAAACAAAGTTAAATTTTTTTATTTTTTTGAAAATGTCGACCTGGCAGTTGCTCGGCCAGGTCAGCAAGCCCTGCGAACGGCGACTTTCGTCCAGTTTCATTAGTTTCGTCCAGTTTTCTTCTTGGGAACTTGCGGCCCTTCCCGATAGGCAAATCTCATCTAATGTGAAAGTCTTAAAAAAAGAGTTGTTTTTCTATTCCTAAATGGCCTTTGAAGTCTGCTGACTTTGAAAAATTTGAAACCCGGCCCCCCACATAAACTACATAAATAAGAATGTACTCCACACAAGCACACGTATGTGAGTATGTGGTGCAATGGTTTGGTCCTTGCACCCCAAGTACGAGGTGCAAGGTTCGAACCTTGCTAGCGTCCCTTTGTTCACGTGGTGGGTTGCCTAGGTGGTGTGCCCATGTGGTGGGGTTGCCTAGGTGACATGTGGTGCATTTGTATGGTCAATTTTAAAAGTTTTTGATTTTTTCAAATATTTTACATTGATCAAATTAACAGAAAAATCAACACTTTTGTGTTAAAAAGTACCGGAATCAACGCATCCAAATCAACAAAAAAAATCAACACTTTTGTGTTGATTTTTGTTGATTTGGTCACTGTTTTTTTCTACTAGTGAAAATTCACAATTCTCAAGATATGAAGCTACATTTCTTTTGGCATTGGCTACTCATTTAGAAATGAACAATTTGTCATGATGACTCCTACAAATCAACTTGCCGAAATGTTTGGCGAGGTAGACAAGAAGATAGAAGATGTCGATCCCGCGCGGTCCCTTACCAAAGGTGTGGAACTATAGTCCCTCATGACGGTCGCATCAGAGCATGCATTTAATTACAAATGGATTTCAAAATGGTACAAAACCATTACTATCTCTACTGTAGGGAGCATTGCAAATGCTCTAAGGGTTATTTTACACATCACAAAAAATACCATCAAAGGCTCATCCACAATGCAATGCAAGTGTGAAAGTATGCCATCTATAATCTCATAGAAATAAACTTTCAAACATTGAATTACACAGATGAGAATTGCTCATTTTGTCCTTAATTATCTACTAATACTTTCATCAAAGAAAAGTCAAAAAATTTAAGCAATTCTACTCCAAGGGTCATAATTTTTTTGAAACATTGGATCATCATAGAATTGAAAACAAATAGAAAAGACACAAGTCAAATCAAATGACTACAAAGAATAAAGGCCAATTCCCATCGGGTGTTTGCAAACACCATGTTTTAAAAGATAAAACTTTCGGAGAAGAAAAAAATAATCTTTTTTAACAGAACTCAGGTTTGGAACTGCTGTCAGAGTTTTTTAACTACGTGTAGTTCACACATGGCTCATACTTCTTAAGCCATCTTCAAGGACTACACACTCCAACTAAATGTCACTCTTGCCAAAAAAATACTCAAAATTTCAAAATCTAAATGATTTTGAAAATTAGAAAATCACCTTGCCAAATCCAAAAAAGATTCATTGTAAAGAAATTCCAAGTCTTGGAATTGATGTCAATATAATTTGTTGCTAACAAATATTCATTGAAGAATGGATGGAGAGGTCGTTTTTATAATGAAACATCAAAGGATATGGGACAATTTGAAGATGAGAGCTTAATCATTCATTGTCAAAACACTAGAATATTCAACTTCCACAAATTTTCAAAAACAAAACGTCTATGAAGTATATATTACTTTCTACAACAATCTCTCCATTAGGATTGATATGTTTCAATTCCATTTTAGAACCATTAATGATTTTATTTTCCTTTCCATTTTGTATCTATTTCTACTTAACAATAATTTCTTAACCCTTGAACGCCAAGCCAGTCACCATGGAATTCATTTGTTTTATCATTGTGTGAATTGTTGGCTTAAAAAATGAAAAAGCACGCATTGGAAGACAAACTACTGTAGAATACATTCCCTTCTTACACAAAATTTGTAGGATGAATAGTAGTACTTCTATCCAACATAGAGAGATTCTTTGTCATTCATCATCAGGGGGTGCACTTAGTTCTACTACAACAAACCACGTGTGAACAAGTGGTTTCTAATAAACTATAATTTCAATCTAAAATTTTGACCATTGTTTAATAATGACTATAGGTTTCTATTGCCGAAATTTCCAACTCAAATAAAATATGAAATGATTTCTAGAAGAGGTTGAAAATGAACTAAAATGGCATGTTTTTCAACTCAAATATTTATAGAGAATACATTTAAATGAACATTGAATCAATATTCAACTCAAAATGAGCTTTCAATAGAGAGTTATTTTTTTTCATTTTTTTTTCATTTTTTTTTCATTTTTTCTTATATAATATAGGGGTCTGAAAGTTATTTTTTAAGTTCTACAGTGTATCTTTTTACTTCAAAATTTTTCTAACTAATCATTTATAACAAATAAAAATATCAATAATTCAGAACATAAACTTTCAAAGTAGGAAAATCTATTCATATTTTTTTATTTTGTTTTATTTAAAATTCAAAAAGTATATAGGGGGTCCAAAGTTTTGTTCATACGTGGTTTCTAATGGACATTCTAAGTGACCCCCCCAAGTATTCATTGGTTGAAAAACATCCTGTGTGTCATTTATGGGTTAAAGAATGAAAATGAAGTTTATTAATTAATGTATTTTTTCCAAGATTTTCAATTCAATTCTCCACTACCATATGATAAATAATGTAAATCTCAAAATTTTATAGTGCAAAGGTTTGAAATTAAGGGAATTCAAATTTTGAAAACCTAGTATGGAAATGTGTGAATGGGCAATTTCGTTAAAATGGCGGTATATTCCATGTGCCATTTTCAGATCGCCCAGTCTAAACTATAAAAGTGACATCTAATACAAGTGTACATTTTAGAAATCTTCAGTTTAAATAGATTTCAGAAGTATAGGACATATAAAGATTTCAGACTGCATGGTCTGAATTTCAAAAGTGACATCTAAGATAGGTGTAGATTTCAGAAATCTAGAAAAGGTATAGGTTTAAAACATCTAGGACAATTGTACATTTCAGACCACCCAGTCTGAATTGTGAAAACTGCCAAAGTAGCGAAATGATGCCATTTTAACGAAATTGCCCATGTAAGAAAATTATACTCTTTCTTATTCACTTTGAACACTATTGATTTACAATGTCCTAAGTCAAAAAATTTGAAATATTTTGTATAAATTTTTGTAGAAGTCTCATGTAAGATTGTTGGATCCGAACCTCGTGCCCTTCAAATATCAGAAGCAGTAAACTTAAGATGAACTCCATCGACACGGCCAATGTCGGTACAGACTCCAGCAATTGAAACTATTCATTCAAGAGTTTGTGATGATAGAGTCTATTTTTCATGATGAACTTACAAGAAGGATCACAACTTGGTGATACAGAAAACAAAATCTCTAGTAACTTTGACCAGAAATTGAGAACTGTAAATCTCAATGGTGAGAATGTTTTAATTAGCAACATATAAGGTAAACTTGCCTATGACAAGCAAAATGATTGAGTGTTTTGCCTTGTTAGAATTGGCAAAAAAATTCAGATTTTTTTTTCCATACAAAGACAAATGTGAGAAATGAAGAGAGCAATTGAATTTTTTTTTAATTTTTTTTGACAAAGTATGAATTTCTTATGAATTTTTGAAGTGTGTTGTTCAATTGGCCCAAAAGAGTTTCTAGACTACCCCAAAACTGACAAAAAGTGTATGCATGATGACCATCCTACCACCTAAAGTAGTCACAATATTTCCTAACGTGGTTATAAGAAGGAATAAAAAAATCTCATGCTTTGATGAATATGCACTGAAAAAGTAGAAGTTTCTAAAGTAGTCACTAATAATTGCATTACCATCACCCAAGGCATTGATTTTGGCCACTAACCAACCTAATATAGTCCTACTCTCATTTATTAGAAAAAATCTATCATAGATTGTTGTAAGACTCTAATGGGTCATTTCCTAGGTGCATGTCATGGGTGGTTTGCTTGTCATAGGCAGGTTTACTTTACCCTACGTATAGGTCAATTTCGTAAATGATTAGGGAAATATTGGAGCATGTCTAAAATATAAAAAATTGTAAGGCTAATTGTAAAAATTTGAGAAAATTTCATTGTTGCAAATTCTGAATAGTCAAAAATTATTCTTGAGAAAATTTAGAAAAAAGAAACACATTCATGTATGAATAGAAAAATCAATCATTTCATCAAAATGTTGAAAAATTAGGAAGAGCAACATGCCAAAAGTTGAGAAAACTGAATCAAGGTGCCAAATTGTCCAAATTCCCAAATTAAACTATTTGACATGAAGGTGCCGAATCTTATCTGAATATACAATACCTTATATTGTTGTTTATGAAAATTGAGTTAAAAAAAAAAAATTATTTGTTTTTTCTACGTTCATTGTCTATAAAATAAAACTCATAACTCTTATCTCATTATTCAAAATTGAATGGTTTAAAAGTTTTTGTGTAGGTAGCAATCAATCTAAGCAATCAAATAAAATTATTGATCCATTTTTAGGATATACTTTTAGCTACTTGCTTTGACATTGTAATTAAAAATAATAAACTTAAAACTTTTGCAATATTTTTCAAAATGACAAGAAACAAAGTTTTCACATGTATGGGCAATTTCATTAAATGGTGGTATTCCATGTGCCATTTTCAGATTACCCTGTTTGAACTATAAAAGTGACATCTAGATTTGGTATAGATTTTAGAAATCTAGAATTGACATAGATTTCAGACCGTGTAGTCTAAACTATAAAAATGACATCTATGACGGGTGTAGATTTTAGACATCTAAGAAAGGTATAATTTTCAAACATCTAGGATGTTCATACATTTCAGACCGCCCAATCAAAACTGTAAAAATTGCCCATATGTAGATTAAGATGATTAACATCCATCTTCAAGATTTAATGCAAAAATTTCCAAATTATGAAGTCAATAGAACTTGCTCAAACTCTCAATAAACTCAAAGTGGACTCCTTAGTCCTTTAGGGGTTAAGGATGTAACAAATGTGGCACAGTATTCAACATAAGGGCATTAGAGTTAGAGCACAATTTTAGAAAATCTACCAATTCCACTTTGATTGCAGATAACTTTTGCACATTAATTTCAAATGTAAAGATTTAACTATTTTAAGTGTGTTAAAATCTGTCATGGTCACTGATATATGAATTCAGCTTCATGAAGGCAATAATTCCAAAAGTTACGCACAAAAATGGATTGAATGCACACCGTAAGATACAATTCAGTGCAAGAGTTTCAAGTCGTGTAATTACAATCCATCCATATATTGACAATCTGAAAACGAGTTAGACCTCCTCTATGTAGGCCGGATCTAATTAGAAAGAACTTCAATAATTCATTAAACAATAACTGCAAGGAACATCTGCAGAAGTCCACAGAAGGTTAGTCAAACATGAAAGTCTGAAAACAAGGTCCGCAATTAACCCGAAATTAGTTACATCCTGTATAGGTTATCACACCAGCATCAGTAAACTGTATTCCTCTCTGGATTGGCATCCAAGGTGATTCATAGAATGTCTGCAATAGACTAGTGCTCAAATCTCGATTTCTACACAAGACTGCCTGTGCAGATTCGGAAGAAGAATAAGGAGCTAGAATCCTACAGGAGGAGCTAATGATCAAGACAGCATCGAGAGAAAATGTTTGGTACAAGGAAGCCAATACTGACCACCACTCTCTTTGTTCTACCTGTCACATAGTTCCCTACCACTGTACCTCAAATGATGAAAAACTACATCACCTGGGATCATCAAGACTGGGCTACTGCCAGCCTTTGCAAGTGCTCTACAAAGACTTGCAAGCTCACATCATCCGTAAAGATAATGTCACCTCCCGGGGCAGGCATATTTGCTGAATTATAAGTTGCAGAAGGATTTAACCTTGCAAGCAGGAACCGGGCTTGAGACTTGTGCTGGTCGCAAACCACCAATCTGGGCACAGGAAAGCGCTCTGTGATGATTCCCTGGGCATCATCTTGCGGCCCTTGTAGCAACTGAGCAAAGGCTACTTGATCCGGTTGTAGGTGATACCCAGCAGTTCGCCATTGCGCAATTGTCATACCATGGAAGACGACTACACTGAAGTAAGCGTCCAAGAGCAGAATCCTATCCGGGGCAATAGATGCCACATCCAGCAAAACAGGCTCAGGAGGACCATTTAATGAATATGATATCAGTGACGGCTGGATCATAACCAACGAATTTGTGACATTCTCACGGTTCAGCACCATTCGGAAGTACGCTGTTTCATCGGGACTGTTGTTAAACACCTGTACAAATTGAGACCGCCGTAAATTGAACATGAATTGGGGCAGAAGACCAAAAGTAGGTGCCAATCGGAATGAAGAAGGGTCCTCCTTACGATAGTCCCCAAACCGTTGTGAAACCCGAATCAGCAACCTATCCAAGAACCTTGTGGCATCAAACTCATCTTCACTCTCCATTTTAAACGACGCCCACCGAGCAAGTATAACCATCGCAGCTTCTTGATCAAACCCGGACACCATTTCTTCTGTGCTTGAATTGGCAGATGACGCTCCCCACCGACGCGTTACTGTGACTACCCGCAACCTGAGCTGTCCATCCCTATGTTGATACTGGGTAACAAACTGAAGGAAAAATTGCTGCCCGCCTAGTTGAACCCCTGAACCCTGCGTCGTCGGATTCACCTCAAAGAAAAACGCCAGTGTTGTGCTTCTATCAAGTCCACACATCTTCCACGCTGTGGTTCCTCCTTGACCTACGATCGTGTCTGAAGTAGAAATGCCCTTTCTGCTCAGAGAAGCACATGGACCAATGGCACCCTGCACTTTTACATCCTTCGAGCAATTAATTTCTATTTCACCATTAAACGATAGGTCAAGAGCATGATCGCCAGTTTCAAAGACGCGCTTGAAGGAATCCTTAAACACTGAATGTCCGAAGCTCTCAGCCAAAACGACCAAACCACCTGTCTTCTCTATCGCACACTTCATCTCCATCACTCCAATCTGTGTAGGAAAACAGCATTGGTAGTCGTAAGTTTCACACACAAATAAATAAAAAACGAAACCAAAAAGAAACTTGATACATGTAAAATCCCATCCGAAAACAAGAGTACAAACACCACAAATGAAGAGAAGCTTGTTCCCTAAAAACAGAGTGCCCAGGAAAACATCACTGTACAAGATCAGCCAGTAACACGAGCAGATTGCACGACATGAAATCGCTACACCAGATCGACAAGAATAGCCAAAAAGTCAAAGCAGGGATACAGACCTGATCTACAGCACACGCAAAAATATCAAGCACGTGCCCTTGTGAGACGAGTTGCTTTGCAAGGCCTTCATAAAACTTCACAGCCTTGTTAAAGTGTGCAGCTGAATCCTTGGCGAGATCTTTATGAGATCGAATGGGGTCCGTCAATTCCCTGGAAACAATTACTCCTGGACCATCCGTGCAGGGCCCACCGACAAACCCTATAATTCGAGCCCCTGTGTCTGGACTACAAGCAGCTAACATCCCCGCTGCCACCTTAAGAGCTGCACCAGTGCATCGCAAAGGTCTTTGATCGGAAGAGACTGGAAAGGAATCTCTTTGGAGTTCGTCAAGCAATGAGCTAATCGTGAACTCACAATCCGCCACCGACCGCAAAAACCTTTCTACTCCACTTGAATAGGTTCCGTTGAGAGTCCCTACATCACCATTGTCACGGTCGATCTCTCAGCACCCGAAATCAAAACCTCTCAGCACGCATTATGGAACATGAATATCTAGCCCGTCGCATCCTTCTGACGATCGTACACTTGCAATCGACAGTAATTCTAGCATCGGATCCAAAAAGAGATTCAACAATGCGATGCTCAGAGATATAATGAAGACTAAGGTAGAGGATACTATAACAGGTAGGAACCTCCTATTGACTGACCCCTCTTACCAACAACTCATCCTACATTTGGTTGGACTCATTAGCAAGAATGCTGAGAAAAAACACCAATTCTCGTGTCAACAGAACAAAATCTTCTCCAGTGAAGTCGACGACGATCCACGTTTCTACGCATAAACAAGGCATGTTTCGACATCAAACTTCAAAAAAACATGAGAACAACTAGTATTGAGAAAATAAAAGTTCCTAACCTGGACCACCAGCAGCAGATTGAATCCCAAGCGCGCCTCTTTGAAACCCCCCGCCAGGTCCGGACGGCAACCCGAGCTGATCGAGCACTTCCTCCTTACTCAATTCCTTGGATCCCCGGAACACGTACGCCTTAGGGCACCCGAGATCCAAAAACCCTAATTCGTGCACCAGCACATGCCCTCCGAATGTGATCAACCCGACCAAGGCATTCTCCGGCACGAGCGAGATCGCCTGCGTCAAGGAAGCTTTCAGATACCCTAGCTCCTCCTCAATGATGCACGTATCAATCACAAACAGAAACACGGGCGGCGAGGTCTTCTCGCTCCCGAGCGCGGGCGGGGGCGCGTACTCCACGGTGGTGCACTGCGGCCAGATCTCCCCGGGCACGTTCTGCTCGGAGATCGACGCGTAGTGTTGAGGGAACGGGTTGCGCTGGTGGCAGAAGGGGCAGATCCAGATCTTGGCGTGGTAGTCGACGGAGCAGAACGGGTTGAGCACGCCGCGGCACGTCCGGCAGCGCAGGGGCGCGTAATTCAGCACCGTGCAAGGTTGGCCGCCGCCGTGCAGAGGCGTGTAGAGCGCCGCCAGAGGAATGTGGCACTTGCCGGCGTCCAGCTTGGTGGAAGGCCACACGTTCCAGGACATCCGAATGCCATTCAGGGCCTCGGCGTCCAAAAACTCCGCCATCGCCTTGGCCTGCTCGATGCTCAATGTCTCCTTTCAAGGGGCCCTGCAAAGGCAATCTCTCGAACTCCGATCCCCGAGGGCCCTGCAAGTGCTTTGTGGGGGTTTGGCAATGGCTTTGCGCGAGGGCGTCGTCGTGTTCCTCCTCGTTGTCGTCGGACGCGTTCCCGGGCGCGCAAGCGAAGTACGTCCCCAGAGCTGAGTGGAGCTTTGAGAGAGACGACCGGGGTTTCGACCGGATGATGTGGGGTGCACCCGGTGTTTCCTCGGGTCACCCCCGCCGTAAGGAAACGACTTTCGGACTCCAGCACTGAAATTGGGACCTGCAAAGGTTCCTAGGGGCAGAGATTTTTGTATGTTTTATTTTTGAAGGCTGACTGCAAGTCAATTTAGGGCCAGGGCTAGATGTTGTGGAATTTTAACATACGGGAAAATGCAGGAATTTCTTATTTGCCCTCAATATAAAACTTGGACATTTTGAATTTATAATTGGAATCATAAAATAGGGACAATCTTTAGACAATGAACCTAGGAACATGCAAAAAGTACACTAGGAGAATGGATTTGCTCCTTAACCCCTACAATTCAGAGACTATGTTTTCACCAAAACCGCTCCAAAATTGTCATTTCTAGGACAAGCACTAAATATTAGAAAAAAAGACATTTTAAGAAACTTGTAATTGTAGGATCTTGTAGTACGCTGGTTTGAGAAGATGTGGGAAAAATTTGAGAAGTTTCCACCATGTAGATTGCAAGATATTAGCATTTGAAGTAACAATATTTCTTTTTTTGGCCTTGCAAAAAAACTAGGTAGTTGCACTTCACAAGGTCACATTTGTATGAAGAAATGTTCAAAATGGTTGTTACTCTTTGGATTCCTTCTTCAAGGCAAGTTGGCTATATGCTTGAAAATTTTCATATTATTTGAAATTGTACAACATATAGGAAAAAATAGTAAGTAGAAAGAAGTAGAGAATGATTAAAAATACTAAATTGTTAACAATCCCAATCCCAATGGTTGTAATGTTGTAATCAACCATATACACCTAATGTTTTTATTTTTTTCCAAAAATATTTAAAATTGAGTTAAATAAAGGACTTCAAAGTTTATTTTAGACTAGAGATTCCATAACTTACTACCCACAAACTAACCCAAACTAAAATTCCTCATAACTTTCATCTCATTAATCAAAATAGAATGATTCATAGCTTGCCACATATATAAAAATCTAGAAAATCAATTCCAAATTTTATTTTTTTTGAAAGTGATTTTCAAAGAAGTTTTTTTTTCTGCCCGGGCTGCCCGCCCAAAACTGAAAATTACATGTCATGCAATAACTTTTGATCCATGTAGTCAAAAGTTATGAAATTTGTTGGGCCTTAAGCTACTCCTCAGGCACATGTTGTGTGGAAATTTCAAAAGAAAAAAAAGAAAAATTCCATTCGTAGTGAACTACCCAATATCGCTATGTTGTCAGAAAATGCAGTTTGGTCCTTTAGGGGTTAATTGGACCTCACTTCTGTGAAGAAATATATATTTATTATCTTAATATGCTCTTCAACTCATCATAGTTGAATAGTCAACTAGGGATTAGATACAAATTCTTTGAACCAATAGGAGAGGAAAACTATTCATCCTCTCTTTCTCTGTTTATGCTTAAATTTTCTTCTAATTTATATTTGATCATCTTTGCGTACTTTGGTTATTCCTACCTTTTTGTGGTTTGTTTAGTTTTCTATTCATAACATGCTATGGGCATGCTCTCTCTGTATTTTAGTTTTAAGTTTCTTATGATTCTAATTTTGTTTTTGTTTTAAGGAAGAAACTTACCCCCCCTTCCTTGTTGCTCTACTCCCCACTCTCTATCTTCTCCCACTCTGCAACTCACATCACCCTCTATAAACCCTGCCCTTCTCCTTTCCTTCACTCTTCTCATCTTGTGCCACCCCGGCCTTTCAATACCCTCACTTGGCTCAATTCCAACATCCTCCCTATGCCTCTTCACCCAAAAAATCTTGCCATTCTTCTTCCCTATTCTGTCACTGACACCCATTAGATGAGATAGGGGGGTTGGAGGGCCATTTCAGGCTTGTTTCCAGCTTTGTTCCCCCATGCCTCATCAAACGCCGATATCAGAAAAAAAAAATTCTTAAAATGAAAAACAAAGTTAAATTATTTTTTTCAAAACAAGTGACGTGGCAGTCGTTGTGCCACATCAACGCAGCTCGTGAACTACAGTTTTGGCCAGTTTCAGTTGGTTCCTAAATTGGGAATTCATAGCCCTCCAAAGTAGGAAAAAAACATCTAATGTTAGAGACAAACATTTGGAATATGTCGGAAAATTTTTAAAAACTTTGATTTCACATATTGTAAGATAATAGGGCTTGAAGTTAGAAGAAAAGGTTTTTTTTTGAAGCCACCCCAATATAGCTAATATAGTTTGACTCTCCTTAGAATGTGATTTGAGAACTAAATATTTTTTGACAATTGTATGCCATATTCTATTAGTTACATAGTGCTACATTTCAATAATTGATGAGAGTTTCTACAAAAGATGTCCAAATTCCAAGGGCTACCAAAAAATTTTAGGACTCAAAAAAATTATATTCCCACTAAGGGGATACATGTTAACATCTTGTATCAAAATTTCATGAACATCTAACTAAAATTGACTTTATAAGAGCCTACCCAGATTTTCATTTTTTTGTTCAATGGACAATATTAATTGGGCTTTTGAAGGTTAAAAACCGCCACTTAGTCAATGACACTTGAATTCAATTGATTGTTGTTGATTTCACAATGTATACCCTATATGTTATAGAAAGAAGGAAAATTTTGTGAAGAAGGGTGGGGCCCGAAAAAAAATTAGACACTTGAATTTTATATGTAAGATAGCCCCACTTAAAAACTCACATGAATGAATTTACAAAAAACCTATGGAATTGAAAATAAGCCCCTTGTAGCTTTTTATGTAAAAATATGATCATCTTAAATGCAATAATTAAAGTAAATAGCCCCACATCAAATACCCTCTTAACTCAAGTGTATACCTTAAATTACAAGGAGTGATCTCCCTGAGTTATACCCATGACTTGATTATAGAGTGAGCACTTGAAATCAAGAAAGTTATATCAATAGATAATCTTGTTGATCTCTTTACCAAGGCTCTTCCATTATGTACCCATCATCAACTTGTTCATGGCATTAGAATGCAACAACTCAATATTTTAGAGCAAGAGATTCAATTGATATTTATTATGAAAATTGTAGAAACCTTTGATATCTTTCCATGGAATTTTTCCATTGGTTTTTTACCATGAGAATAGATTGAAAAAGGTGTTGTACTCTTTTTCTTTCATTTGTAGACAATTTTGTTCTTGATCAAAATCAAAGGTTTTCCAGATAAGATTTTAGTAAGGCAACAACTGTATATCTTGTGAGATTACGGAAATTACCATATATAACATTGTATAAATTTTTATGTCAAGCGAGGAGGAGTGTTAAGAAATATGTATTATTATCTTAATATGCTCTTCAACTCATCGTAGTTGAATGGTCAACTAGGGATTAGATAAGAATTTTTGGACCAATAAGAGAGGGAAGCTATTCATCTTTTCTCTCCTTATTTATGCTTAAACTCTTCTAATTGATACTTGATCATTCTTGTTTACTTTGATTGTTCCTACTTTTATATAATTTGTTTAGCTTTGTATTCATAACAACTTCAATGACATTTGGGAATATTTTGCATACTTATTAAACTATCATTGCCTATAGTTTATTGCCTTACATTCAAATTGTTTCCAAGCAATTAGATTGAAAGTGCACACTCAGTTGTTGCACTTTCATAGTCATAGTCTTCCATTAACAAGTTAGAGAGTGCATACCTGTCACACTAGGGTTGCTATTTTGTGAGCCTATAAGCCTGAGCTTGTGAGCCTATGAGCATATGATTTTTTAAAGATTCCATCTAAAAATTTGGATCAAAATTTATTATTTTTGGTAAATTTTAGTAATTATTACCATGAAACTATTGCCGTGGACCTATTACCGTGGTCCCTTGAACAACCTTGATTGCTATTTATTGGACTTTGTTAGATTTTAAGAAAAACAAAATTTGATTATTAATTAAGATTTGTTTGAAATCAACTGAGGTTGTTCCATTGAGATTAATTATGATCATTCCCCTCTTTTTGTTTAGGATCCCTCGGTGCCGAGGGGAGCCCCCTTACAATGGGGAATAAAAATGATAAATAAATAAATAAATAAATAAATAAATAAATAAATTCCACTACAATAGGGCTTCCCTTGGCGCCGAGGGGTCCCAAGCAACAAGAGGGGAGTGATTAAACAAACAACCATTTGATCAAAGATAGAAGAGCTGGACCCTTCGAGGTCCTATAAGAGGACAATGATCAATCACGTGGATTCCATCATTAGATGAGTTTCTATTGTTGTACAAGGTTGTGAGTTCCCCTATGTTCCCAAGCTCTGAGAATGCTGCTACGTAGGTTGATGTAGTCAAGAGTTGACTACATTAGCAAATATTAAAAAATAATTTTTTAATAATTTTTTAAATTTAAATTTCATATTTTTAAATGTTTTTTTATTTTTTAAATTATTTTTTAATAAATATTTTTTCAGACAACATTGGCTAATTCCCAAGTTATATAACGAGAACTTGCCTGAAATGGCCCTCTTAGAGGATTGAATCTCATCTATTGCATGTCAATCATCAATTGAAAAAGACATGATAACAATTTGTTACTGAGAATGACTCTAGTTCCACTTCAATCAAAACAACTAGCCTAGTAGCATTTAGCATCCTCAGTATGTAATATATTGTTGTAGTTGTGGAGCAACTGTACAATATTCATTGAGTAGTCATGGCAAACATTGTAATGTGGCAAGCATAGGTTTGAATCTAAAGATTGATGGTCATGATTTTAGGGTTCTCCCTTCAAAATTAGGGAAATCCTTAGCTGCCTCTTCATTGCAACCACCTTACACTCTTGTTCTTACCCCTTGCTACATTACTTCTTGTTTTCCTAACCTATCCTTGTGTTCTCCCCTTACTATGATGTGATTTCCTTGCTACAGTTGCTCTTGCTTCTTCGGTTATTACAAGATAGTACTTGCATTCTACTTGCTCTTTTGTGACACCATTCTTGTTTTAAACCCTTAAATTTGTATGGTTGCAACTTGTGAATTACTTGGTGCTAATAATTATAGCATTAGATGATTATGTGGACTTTGGTTTGTAATGGATGAATGTGTGTCAATAGGCAAAAAATAGTGGTAGGCAATAAAGAAGTTTGAAAGATTTTGTACTTTTGTGTGTGCAATTTGCAATGTGCCCTGAAACGAAGTGAACATTTGTGAATTTGTATCCAACTCTATGCATGAGCGGCAAATGTGATGGTCATTGTAATTCTTTCTTAGGTTCTCACTTGTGTGCCAAGTGTTTCCAAAATAGTTGTACCTACAATGTCATTATTGTTGTTGAGTTGTTTTCTAGTCATTGTTGAAGGTATAGTTATGTAGTTGTTACCTAGTTGTTATTGTTGCACAAAAGTTGCATTTCAATGTTCAATGTACCCTACGTAAGGGTCAGATTTGTTAAAAAAATAACTCAAAATGTAATTAAATATTGTTGCACAAAAGTTGCATTTCAATGTTTAATGTACCCTACGTAAGGGTTAGATTTGTTAAAAAAATAACTCAAAATATAATTAAATATGGCATCTTATAAAATTTTCAAAAATTATAACAAGGCATGATTGAATAGTATAAAGAAGATTAATGGAAATAATCTTAGTCCTCAAAAAATCCACAAAGCCAAAACCTTGAGTAAGTATTGGTAAAGTTGTGAATATTGCTAAAGGTTGAAAAATATTTTTAACCTTGTAAAATGAACTTCTAGAAATTCTAAATCAAGTTAACCAAAGGAAAATCAACTGAAAAAGAAATGATTTCATATAGGGTCTAACGAGTCTAACCCCAATATATGGTATAAAGAGTGACCGTGGAATGAATTCATCCTACTTTTCACAACTGGAAAAAGAAATGTTATAGTTGAAAGTCAAATTGTCGACGTACATTGCAACTAAATTATTACTAAGGATCAACTAGGAAATGAATGTGAGCATCCTATGTAGCACACAAAATCAACTGAAAAACAACTAGTATAATGTTTTCTCACAATTTACCATAGAAAAAATCAGAAGTATAAAAAATAAAAATGCTTGAATTATAAAAGATAAAAAAAACTTCATCAACATCCAATACAACTGCCACATCACCCTACCCATGAAAATTTTGATGCATATTATAGTTGATTATCAATGTGACTAATTTTCAATTGCCATAGTTGAAAATGCCACATAGGATGGCATATAGTGAGATGAATGTTGTGTAGACATGATGATGTGAAAGTGAATGTTACAACACTAAACACATTGGTAGAACTTATTGATGAATTTCCAACTAAGCTAATAGATTAGAAATAATCCCTTTGTCATTTATGACTATGCCGCAATTTAAGAATGACTTGTCCACAATGATTGTAACACCCTAGATTAGCACCAATTGCACATGTCCCCTATGACTCAAAAAGTAGTTGTAAATGTAGTAAGAAAAACTCATTTTCTTCTAGTGAGAGTGCATTGAAAAGTTAGCTTGAGGGACTTGTTGGGACAATTTAGGGTTTGAAAAAGTGGATATTGTCCATGAGTGAATCAAAAAATAGAATATAACTTTGCAAAAAGAATGGAAATGACATATTTTCTTGAAGTCACTATGTCTAGACTATTTTATAGCTACAAATCCCTAGGCATAGACTATTAGAAATGATATTCTAAAAAAGAATACAAAATGTCATCCATGGTTACTTAACATTACATTTCATAGAGCTACTGTAAGACAACTACACCTAATTCCAAGCCTTATCCAAGAGGGACTATGCATCTCCTACAAGGTATTATGTGAGAGCCTTAGATTGGTTTTGGATATACCTATAATCAACAACACTTTAAAAGAGTAACTTATCATTTATTCAACAACTACATGCTAAAGATGGTTGAGAATTCTGCTTCAATTGACAACAAGATTCAACAAAACCAAGGGCAAGACAGTCTACGAAATAAGCATGCTCAAATGCTTATTTCGACACTTTTAGCAGTAAGTTATCAGACAAGTCCCTCAGTGGCAAACCAAGATACTTGTAGCTCTTGAATGCACAAGTGAAAAAAGTGAATTTGTTGGTCTACAAGCAAGTCATACACCAGTGAGTGAATAATCAAAAGCTTCATTGAGATTGAAGCTAACAAAGTTCCAATTTGCTTATCCCAAACTTTCTAAGCTGTAAAAGAGTGGAGAGCTACAGATTACAGGCTCCATAGTTTCAACTCATCTTCACATTCCGCACAACTACGGTACAAGGTACCTAAGCCTCCAGCTCTATCTACCTGAACCTGCTCCATAAACCACCACCCCCTTCAAATTCATTAGGCACAAGAGTAATTGCAAACTAAATTAGCCTCCATACTGATTGCCTAATTCTTTTTTGAGGTGACCCATTCCAAGCCTCATTGATTGTACTGTACTGTGACCTCACATATGAAGTAGCCTCGCCACAGCAAACCTAAAGACATGCACTTGGTCTTCATTTGCCCATTGCTGGCTGATTCTGTTATGAAAACATAATGTCAAACGCAGTGTTTGAGAAAACCTTGTCAAAATCTTATTGGCTACTCAGAAGAGGATTATAACTCATAACTCTTCTACTCATTCTAAGACCTTAGAATGACCAAGAAGTATAAGTCTGGACATTCCTGCTCGAGTAGAACTTGGCATTATGTCCAATAGTGCTCTTGAACCTCCTCAGCTCTTGAGGATAATCTAGTCCATCATGCTTCATTCTCAGCTCAGCGACTACCACACAATGCAGATCAAAACGAGTAGGATCATAGCATTACCTCAGAGTCTCCGGATAGAAAATAAATGTGGAATTTAGGGTTAGGATTAGGGTGGGATAATGCTATCTGGGTAAAAGTGTGGTGTCCTGGGTGTGTGTGGTCGAGTGGACGCTGAAGGACTGATTGGCAGAGCTGCCCGTTGTGGAATTAGTGAAGATGGATTCCTTGTCTGGAGTATATGTAGTGTCGGAGGAGTCCATCCACATGGACTCCGTTGTTGGTTGGGGGCGATCCGCTTCTCGTAGTAAAGGTTCCAATATACTCACCACAGACTGCACAAAAAACGCAAAAGGGGTGTCAGTGCTCAAGCTTGGAATCACTCAAGGTCCAAAATAGAGAGAAATAGTGAAATCTTGCACTAGAAGTCCAGAGCTTTGACATCCCTAATTAATCATGCTCTAATCTCTCAGTTGTCCTACAGTAGATGTTGAGAGTAAGCAGTCTATACAATAATCTAACCCCTAATGGCCAAAAGTGTCCGTTTCCATATCTACAGACGTTGGAATAAACTACTGAAGTAGCGTAATGGAAAGTAAGGAAATGTACCAATAAAAAGACAAAACCATACCCTAAACTCTTTCATGAAAGAAATGTATTTTGAAACTTAATATAACCGACTATTAGCTTTCCATATGGATTTTCTATTTTTATTTTACCTTGGATTAATTCACTAACTAAAGCAGCATTTGAAATTACCTTCATAGTGGGTCGATCTTTCTTTTCAGATGCACTGCAGTGAAGGGCAAGGTTTGCCATCTGTAGGAAAACATCATGAGGGTAGTCGCCTTCAAGCTTCGGGTCTACGACGAGGTCAATTCCAGCCTCCTTTAATCTCGGCTCCACCTACAGCAACAAATTAAGATTAAGAATGATGGTTAATCTCTCAGAGCCCAAATGGCCACAAGTGGATAATTCCATATCCATAAGAGTTGAAATAATCATTCTTGGAATCACTTACTTAAGAAGCTTAAATTACTATTTAACAATAGAATTTGTTTGAAACTCACAATAATCAAATATTAGCTTACAAAGTGGACTCTCAGCTTGAGCTCTTAGGGGTTTACAAAAAAAAGTATAAATTAGTGACTCAGTCAACTTGTGCACCTCATGAAAAAGCCTTGTAAATAATCAGTGATCTGGAGGAATGAAGACGATATAAGGTAGATCAGCCTATCACTAGTAGTCACCCAATTCCAACATCTACTAGACCCTCCCATTTGCACAACAAAAGTCACCCATTTCCGCAAAGTGTGTAACTCATTTTCTTTGGGCATGCAATTGGGTGCTATTGGAAGAGAATGATGTTGGATTCATATCTATTTATGAACGGAAATAGGTTGATAAAGATTTTATGAACTACATAAATAGATATGAATCTAACATCATTCTCTTAGTTGATTGGGTTCAGTGATTGCTTACCCATTTAATCAGATTGTACTCTTCACCCCGTGAAACGTGATCAATAACTTTCTGGCCTGTTAGGAGCTCAAGGAGGACCACTCCATAGCTGTACACATCGCTGGCTGGAGTCAACCTTTGAGTTGTGAAGTATTCCGGATCGAAGTAGCCCACAGTGCCGGCCGGATGCGTAGAGACGTGCGTGTTTAACTCGGGTGACTCCCTGGAGATGCCGAAGTCAGCCACCTTGGCTACCAAATTGTCATCCAACAGGATGTTGCTCGGCTTCACATCTCGGTGAATCACCGGTGGATCCTACACATTCAACAGAGAGGCAAATTCAGTGGAAATCGTCTCAGAGGACTGGCCCATCTGAAACCTACAACTATAACTTCTTTTTTCTTGTGACTTTTGGATTGAAGGTGAACAGAGGATACCATGACATTCTAGAATAGAATACAGCACGTATCCTTTTCACTGTGGCACAAAAAGAATCTGAGGCATTGAAATATTCAAGAACTGGCCCACTTCTGAAGCAATTAAATTCGTTGCCAAGCAGGCGATCACTGTCAGATGAGCCCACATGCACACCAAGGACTGAATGGTAGGAAAAAAACTAGTATAAGTCACACCCGCATTTGCAAACATAACATTCGCTTAAGATTGAAATCTGGAATTTTTTCCTTGCTCATACGAAAGAGCGAAGAACTTGTTGTAACTTTAGACTTACTGCAAAAGAATGGAGGTACTCCAAGCCTTGAGCTATTTGCACGGCTATCTCCAATCTCTTATACCAGTTCAAATACTTCCCCGCATTTTTCCCTACACCAACATTATCAGAAGTTAAGGGAATGCCGCATACATTGGACAACTGGAATCATTCAGACTTTTCAGCATACACTTAAGTAGAGACTAAGATGATATTGACCAGAGACTTACTGAAGAGGTGACTGTGAAGGTTTCCGTTACTCATGTACTCGTACACCAATATCTGTTCATAGTAGCAAACATCTCATTAGCAATCCATTTAAAAAATTACAAATTCACACAACTGAAGTTCCCCATATTGTCAACAACGGGGTTAGGGACACTTCGTGTCTCAGCAGACCGCCATAACGATATCAATCCATTGGCCAAAATAATATCAATTTGACCCCTCCCGCCACACCACCCATGATTTTGATATCAGTGCGGTGGTCAGGCAGCACATGGAAATTGCCCCTTAGCTGGTTCACAACAAGCACGACAAGTCACACCAATTACTAGAAGCAGCTCACCTGTAAATTGTTCTCATCACAAAAACCCTCTAGGCGAACCAGATTTTTGTGGTGCAACCGGCTTAGTAGCAGCACCTGTGAGACCAAAAAAAAACATCATGTAAATACACGATAATCAGACCAACCCAAGTTTCTCCTGAATGATAGGAGGTGTGAAGATTGGATATGGGATATTGGAAAAAACTGGTTCTTAAATAATGATTCCTTCCCAAACTTTCAGAACTTGCCACCTCATCCGTAAATGCTGAAAGCTAATATCCATCTCAATGGGAAAGAAATTGGTTGGTGAATCATAAGGAAATGTGGTTGAATCTCCACCAATGTGACTAAAGATTGAAATATTCCATTCACCAAGCCATTCTCCAACACATGACACCCACATTGAGTTATAGGAAGATTCCAATTCTTTTAGTATTGCTTCTCTTTGTAGGCCACCGTATGGGTAGCCTCTCATTTGTGTGAACCTCAAGGGTCCACAAAAATCTTGCTATTAGAGTCTTACTTTGGAGATAAGATACTAACAATCTCCAAACTTTTGCAAATCGCTCACATGGATCCCACAAAGAATGCCTGCACTTCGAATACCTGAAAATACCGAACCAAAAACAGAAACCAGCCAGTAACTCATTGTAACACCCTTACTAATAGTCGAGAGTTTTTAGGGTTTAGAGTTTGGAGTTTAGTTGAGCGAGTGACCTCATTACGGAATTGCGTTTGGTCATTATCACTGGTGGAAGTAGACGCACGTTTGATAGCCAACGTCTTGTTCCCCGGGAAGTTCCCAGAGAACACCTTCCCAAACCCTCCGGCCCCAATCTCATGCTCCTTGCTGAAGTTCTTCGTGGCGCGCGAGAGATCATCCAAAGTATAGCGACGCACTCCCTTGGGAGTCTCCCACAGCTCCTCTTTGTCACCTGCAGCCACATGTTTACAACAGGCTTCTTACAACATTGCAGTGAAACATAACAATGTCATTCAAACACATCGCAAAGACACAACAATGTTCTCCAATGTGCTTACAATGACACCGTTCTTACAACATTAAACAGTCATTTGAATGTCGTTCTAAGGTACTCTCGCCAGGTGTGAGTTTAAGCAACTTACGATGCAGCCTATTCCCAATTCTTTACAACAACATGGTTCTTACAACAAAAAGTTGAAACAAAATAACAAGGTCATTCAACCACATTGCAACGACACAACAACGTTGTTCCAATGTGCTTACAATGACATCGTTCTTCCGACATTCAAATGTCATTGCGAGTGTCGTTCTAAGTTACTCTCGCCACTTGTGAGTTTAAGCAAATTATGATAGAGTCTATCCCTAAGTGATCCCCAATTGATCTCCACATATCCATTATTGGATTTCCTAAACCCTAAAACATGGCAAGACGTGACTGTGAGGTTTATTGATGATGATATGTTACCATCGCGCACACTGTAGAAGACATCACGATGCGGGTTGTATCTTCGTCTTCGTCGAAGCCAACATAAACTGATGAGAAGAAGAGCTGTTGCTGCCACTACCACTCCCCCCACTACACCTCCCGCAATGGCGCCAATTGAAGCTTTCTTCTTCGACAATGTCTTGTCTGCATCACAAGACCTAAATGATGAGGATTCTCATAAATTCCAATCCCCTACAAAGTTAATGGAATGAATTGCAAGAAGCAAGATTCCTAGGGTTTGACCAATCAGATGATATCACATGGTAGTTTTGGAAAAGAAATATGTTGAACGGTGAATCTGCTACATCATGGTACTACTTCAATATCTTGTTTGTTGTTGTGTGTATCCCTACCTCCATAACAGATGCAAAGTGTTTGGTTGGCAATGTACTGTCCGTCGGGACATGGCGCACAGCCTCCGTTAGAATTCAAGTAATTTTGAAAGGGAATGCAGCTGAGTTGACGACTGCACTGCACGTCCAGGGTGCCATTCGCGCCCGGATTGTCGTAACAATTCGCATCCAACTCAGAAATCCTGCATCAACGGGCGATTGTCAGTTTCTACTGCATTCCCTAAACCCTAAACCCAGAGCTTCTCTGATGTTACGTCCTCTATCCTCTCACTAAACCCTAGGAAACAAACAACCGTACTCTATACTATCATGTCAAAAAAGTGGCATGCAAATTATCATACTAAGAAGTTGGACAAGAGTGAGAAGGGTTCCTAATTTCTACGATCTTAAATACTTCTTTCATGTCACATTTACACGCAACACTATCTATTGTCACAATGTTAGACAACGCATGTGCGTGTTACGCACGTGAGCTGTGACCAAAAAAATATGGAAGTATTCTATCCAAGCTAGCTTTACGAGGTCTCAATTGAAGCTTACATTGAAATTGACACAAATATCACAACTGAGGTAAGAGGTCCATAAACCAGCTCCGTTCTTAAAATTGTCCCTACCTACAAAGTGCTACACATTTTCGAGATGCAGATAGGGAGAGTTTAAGGAACCCAATCAATTTGAGGACCCCCTTTCCATATAGTCCATTGCTGAAGAGTGGTATAATCTACACTTACGAGAAATTTGCGTCAAGGATTGGATACATTCCCGTGAAATAATTGCACTTCACTAAGAATTGGGTTAAGTTGGTGTTTGTTCGGTTCATGTAGGGCGGCAGACTTTTGTGAAGCTGGTTGAAGTTCAGAATCAACAAAGTGAGCTTTGGCAGTCCAATCAAATAGGGCTCGAAGGAACCAAACAAGCTGTTTGATTCCAGTCTCCTGAAAAGAAGAGAAGAAAAGAAAACGCCAGAAACAATCAGAGCCAAGTCACTGTAGCAGAACATTAGTAACCTATGTAGGTAAAGAGTCTTTGGAGAACAAAGCACTTGAAGGAAGATTAACTTGCTGATTTGTATTTGTATTTGTTCGAGGTTAAGAGTCTGACAATTGCAGATGATTTTGCCTCTAGCCCTATATTGTGCAGAACATCTAGACTTGCTTAAATATTGATGTTATGAGAATTGCTTGCTTTGAATATCGTACTCACCAGTAGGCTCCAAATACTTAAGAACCAGAACTACGCTACACAGAAGTAAAAGCAAGTCCCTAATTTGAGAGGTTTGAGTACAACTTACAATTCGATCAAATTTGTCAAGTTCTGATACTCATCCGGAATTGGTCCTGTGAGAGTGTTCTTATAAAAATGCCTGGAACAGAAAAAACAAAACAAAACACTTTATTAGCTCCTACTATCTAAAAATAAATGTTTAGGGTGAAGAAGTGAGACAGTTTGAATCTCTTTCTTGGGCATTATTTGTTACTATTGCAAACTGAGGCCTAGTCCCTTAGATGAAATAAGCGAAATCTGCAATGCAGTTACATAATGAACTTGAGCTACATTGCCACTTATAATAGCTTTCTTGTTGCACTATCAAAGAGAAAAAAGCCTAGCAACAATACTTGCTTGATTACACAATAATTCAATTTCTAGCACTTCTTTACACCATTGATTTTGGTAATAATTTCCCCCCATTCAGCTTCCATAGTCTACTTACATTTTTTGCAGGTTCTTGAGCTTCCCATACTCGGGGGGAAGACCACCCCACAGGGAGCACCGATTGCAGTTCCTGCACAAAGAGAAATTACACAAATTTGTTAAAAAGGAAAATTTTCAAGAGGCGGCATTTTCCAGGAGCCTATCTGGAGCCTCAAATCTACAACAGGTTTAGTCTTAATGAAAAGTTTAATCTCAGTTCAAGCCAAGAGGATGAAATTTAGAAGCATATGGGTTGTGCTGCCATGCCGTGAGTCACTCACAAATACGTCAGGTTTCCAAGGTTGCCGAGTTCTGGAGGAAGCTTACAGTTATAATTACTGCCCCATATGGTCCTGCAAAACTCACATGAACCACAACCTTTAAGACATTTTCTCAACTCAACATCTCCAATTTCAAGTGCTACCCGTTGAGACAACACATGCTAGTACTGAGCTTTGACTCCATGTGCTTACAGTTCTATTAAAGAGGTCATTTGTCCAAGTTCTCCAGGAATAGGTCCTGTGAAACTGTTATTTCCCAGGTACCTGCAAAACAATCAATAGATTTTTACATTAGAGAACCTTGAAATCCAGTATTTCGTTTCTGCACATTTGGTGTCGCAAGAAGTATCTTGAACGGGATGACCTCACTTAACTCAGCTCCAGTCCATTTACATATGTAAGCCACTTCGCTCCAGTTCAGTGCAGGAGTAACATTTACCTATCTACACGTTCAGCTTGTTGCAAAACTTGCAACATTCAAATTGTTGTGCAAGAGTTCCACCCAATGGGATTTGAACCAAAACTCTTCTTGAAACCCCACAAATGTGTACGTCTAGCAAATGATAAAGTTTATTTTGGATTAGAACATGTCCATCCACTTGACACCAAGAGAATGATAAAATGACACAATGTTGTGACACACTGTATTTAACATTATAGATACCAGAATTCGGATTCCTAAGCAGGTTTCTCCCAATCAAAATAAACCCTAATATGACGGAGGACCGAGATTGGAAGTAGGAATAGTGAAGTTAATTTGACCCTCCCAAGATTGAGAAATTCCTCCTTGCTGTGAGTTTAGCCTTAAGAGCTGTTCCCAATTGCAAAACAGACCAAAACAGTTGCACACTTTGCTCAGAACCCAAAATTCAATAAGCCTTCAACCATGCAATGATTGGAAAGAGTTTAACTTACAGGTATTGAAGCTTCGTCAAATTCGTGAGCCCAACTGGAAAAGGACCTGGAATCAGAGAGTTGTCGATAATCCTTCAAAAATCACACACCACATTGTTTAGGTTTACAGTAATAAGTTGTCGTTTCTTTTCTTCAGTTTATTAAGAGTGAGCTTCCTCACAACATTTTCAAGGAGCTTCCTTAACACCCTTGGAATATGGAATCCAAATTCTTTTACCCCACATTGGTGAACTCTTCTTTGGTGGGAGACACAAAAGCAACAAGAAGAAGACAAGTACAAGACATTCACTAAGCACCAAGCATGCTCTATATACTAGTGAGTGTAAGACCTTTTGAGTCTCTTTTCGTTGTTTTCAACTACAATGGAGAAGGTTGAGCTCTAACAACTGCTACAGAATGTTATGTGCACCAAGCTAAACTCAGATCCGTTACCCCGAGAAAAAATTAAAAACCTAAAAGTTAGAATTTCAATTTTCGAGCAACCCTTGTTTAGGTGATGTTTCTGCCTCAATTTAAACGCAATTTATCCGAATTTGACTGAGAATTTGAGATTGGATAGTTCGATCTTACAAAGATGTCATGTTTAGAAACGTGTAGATGACCTCCGGGAACTTGGCAACGCCGAGAACGTTGTGCGAGGCATTTCTGTGAGATACAAAAAGACGGCATGAGCAATTAAATGCCATAAAATTGCAAGTATACATTCAAACTATTTGCAAAAAAGGCATGGTGCAAGGATGCATTGAGTAAGTAAAAACGTTTTTGTTCCTTACATCAGCTGTAGATTTTGCAATGGAGCCAAAGCTGCCATGTCGCCTGTCACATTATTTAAGTTGGCAGAACTATACTTGGTGTTACTGATGTCCAAATATTGCAAGCTTGTCAAGTTTCCGATTGCCGATGGCACAGGCCCTCGTAAATTTGAATTCGTCAGGTTCCTGATCGTCACAAACACAGTCAGATCTTCAGACTTGCTATACATTTATAGACTTAAAGAAATCCTCTGCAGTCGATGAAATAATGTAAACCCTTGACAAGAAGGCTTGCTATAATTGATAGACCTTATTGATAGTTTGACTGTATGTGGACTTCAGAAGTTTGACCTTATATAGGTTTCGTTGCAAGTGGTCAGTAAAGTAAGAAGAGCTATTTCCAAGAAAAATTTCACTGATAGTCGTGATTGAGTGCAAGTGAGGTTTAGATTTCTTGGACGCCCACAGCCACATCGTGGCTAAAATTCAATGAAGTCCAAGCGTGGTGTTAGGGTAATGTATGCAAATGTTATAAGAGCTCAAAGTTCAATTGATAGATGTTTTAATGTGAATGTCCAAACCTTGTACATTCTACAAACGATTATCTATTTATTATCACTCTCATTGCTACATGGCACGATACAATTAGAAAGAAGAAGAGTGGTGTAGAGTCATAACCCCATCATCCCCACTCTTTGTGAAACCTGTATTAAATCTCCAAGTTTTGACAGTCTTCATCTAGTTTGGAGGATTGGAAGAGAGGGTTATGTCCTCATCCGGGTCTTGCTGGGTTACATAGTAAACAATCAAGGAAATTTCCCAAGAGTGATAATGAGCTTACAAAGAGAGAACGTGAAGATTTTGTGCATCACATCCCACCCCAACCCAGGCAGTTTTGCAGGGATCCGTTCCAGATAACCAGGTCGGAACTGTGGCCTGCCAATCTTTTGCCATTTGGATCAGCGCATCCCCTGCTCAAATCCATCCACAGATTCCCATTGTAAAAAAACGGAATGAAACTTCAAGAGAGATCAAATAGAACCAGGAAATCACGTGTTCTCTTTAAAAAAAAGAAATGAGGGGAGCCCGGGAGATACTAATTAAAACGAAAGTCTCCATTGATATTGACTATTCAATGAATGCTTTACATGCACATAGTATGCTCCTTTCATTCAATTTCTCCACATCAAACAAACCTTGAATACAAAACCCCAATCTTTGTAACTGGATTCAATGGGTTTTATTCTTGTATATATGTATTTAATGTTAAAAATTTTACTTCTAAAGCCAAATTTATGACAGTTTGATCTGAAAATGACCATATGAAAATTGTCATTTTAATAAATAATTATACCGTAAGTTAAAGACCATCATGCTAGCTTATCAAAGCCAGCAAAAATAGCAATTAACCAGTGCTTAGTACCTTGAGGAGTGGAAACGACCGCGGAGAAACGAAGAAGAAGCACAAGTGCAGCAACAAGTAGCCTCAAATGACACGCCATTCTGTCCACCCTCCTGCACAAAAACTTACATTCCAACATCAGTTCAACTCTTCCAAGCACACCCAATCCTTTTGCAAAAAAAAATACACAAGTTCTATTAAATACTCACCGACCATGCTTCGGTGCAAACATGCCCCAAAACTCCATAGCCAAGAGACCTTTCAAATACCGAAACTCTACCTGTAAGCCTAAGTTAGGGTCCGGCCTATTCAAATCTCCATATTCATAAATCTCCACACCGAGTATCTTGTGTATTAACTCATTATTTACCGGTCTAAGCTTTTCAGTTAAGTCCCAACAGCAAGCTTAGCCTTGCACACGTTTTACATACACTGCCTTCAAAAGCGGCATCTCACGAGCTTCCTGTGAGAATAGCAGAAGATGTTGATACTGCAGTAAGTAACAACTATCAGAATCTTCTCAAGAAGACGTAGAAAACTAGATCATTCGAGACGCTATCAATTACCTTGCGTGAATTAGAATCTTCTTCCTGCTTCACCTGTTCACTAGTCAAGACCAAACCATTTGAGAGCGAAAAAAAATTTGCAAAAGACTACGTACTCACTCTCACCACCTCTCTTCTCCAGCCATAGTATCGATCCAACTTCTGTCTCCACGTTTCTGCACCGCCACTAGGACAATACCTGACCTTCACTCCCACTCACTCTACTTCTTCATAAAACAAGCAGTCTCAATGAACTAAACTCTAAAATAAACACTGCAAATCATTCAACTCTCTTCACAAACCGCAGATAAAACGTGAACTACAGTATCGCGCGTACCAAACCCTGACTCGCAAAAACTCGAACTAAACTTAGCAGCCTCCTCTCCTGGTTGTGGAAGAAACTGCCACGTTCGTACGTACTTGATCCCCCCCTAGTACCCCCCCCCCCCCTCAGGCTACATGCACGACTGCGCGAGCTTCCTGGACATCCCCAAGCAGAACATAAATATCCAGAAGCTCCAGATCGACACAGGCTAGGGAGCTCTACAGAAACTTCATAAAAACAGCAAGACATAGTCTACTGTAGGCTTAGCTTACACAGCAGTGATCGATACCACTCTCTTGTTCTCCCTGCAACTAGGCTTGCCAAGTTGCCATGGCTTGAAAAGCTAGGATCGAGAGAGAACCGTTCTAAAGGGAGAGATCCCGCGAGGAATATTCATTGATTGATTTGGTTAATTGGGCTGGGCTTGAGCTACTGTAGTGCACTTGAAGGGGTCAGCTAGCTTGTCCTGATGTGAGTGGACCTGCAGCTGGGACTGCGGTTTTCAGAGACCGACTGATGTGAAGGTTCCGTGCCATACCCGTGCAGCTTGCTTGCTTACTTTCTCAGCATTTCCTGCGCAAATGAGTGGAAACTAACCTCGAAATCCTATCATGAGATTTTGCTTGTCACGAGGTTATTCTGGGGATCTCCATTGAGTGGACCACGGCGATCGAAAAACCGACAAAACTCAAGAGGAGCATGCACAACTACTATTGGGAGCGTGAGACTCTGCGATGAGGTCGGTTGCCTGGGGAATGCAAACTGGGTGTAATCACCACCAAGAAAAAAGGGAGGCGCAAAGATTCAAGGACGAGTGGACGACTGTAGCTATTGTTTTTGCGGAAGGGACATTCAGCACGTGCGGCTCAAAAGGACCGACACGCGCCGTTGAAGCTTGAAAGGACCGAGCCCATGACCGTGTAGCCAAACCTCGAAACCCTCCTCCATTTTGTTTCTATTTATGAGTGAAATATTTCATTTTTATTTTTCAGGGTTGAAATCGTATGTCCAGTATATGTCATATAAAAATTTCAGATTTTTTTGAGAAAAATTTCAAATTATCATGAATTAATGAAGAAAAAGTGAAGAAAATTGAAAAAAAAATAATACAAAACATGCTCAAAAAGTCTGAAAATTTCAGAGTAGAAATAAATTTTATATTGTAGAAAATTATAGTGTAAATAATGGTTCCATGCCACTCTATATTTAAAAACATGGTCATAGATCTTCAACTTCAAGCTTCAATAAAATGCTATGTTTATGAAAAAAATTCAATATTTTCAAGTAGAGTAGAAACTACACTTTAGAAGCTTCATTTTCTTAGTTTTTCCACAAAATCTAAATAAATCATTTTGAATGTAAAAATCAAGTTTTAAGGAGGTCTAAAGAATCCAATGTGTACCTTTGTGATTGACTGAGGGTGCTTTAGAGTATAAATTGTTTTAGCACCTCTACAAGCTTGTAGCATTGTCTTGCTTTTTCTAGTGAAATCTTATCAAAGTTCCCTTGCATATAGCTTATGTCGATGCAAAGCTTCTTCCCATTTGATCCAAAACCAACAAAGTCATGATTATGCGTTGTCTTCAAGTAGGTGTATCACCCAAACATTGCTAGATCACAATTGTAATAATCTGGAACTAAGATCTTCAACATAAAACTTCAAATTTTCTCAAATTTTGGAATAAACATCCTACCCAAGATTTTGGAGTGAAAATTTTGAATTACTTACTTAGAGGAAGAAGAGGCTTTGTATCAACAGAAACTACCCCGGAGAAGTTCGAGCTACTACCTTTCTCGAAAAGTGATCTAGTATGTGCTCCAAGGACAAAGCCTCTCATAGTATAGCTAGTTGTCTATATTAGAGACTAAAGTTCAATTTTCAAATAGCAATAAATATTGTATATCAAAAGTTACTTGAACTTTTTCACTTTTTGTATTGATGGAAGGTAGAACAACCCATTAAGGTCAAAGACCCATCACAAACACCTAGGGAATAATCCCATTATAGTTTTTCTTCAATAAGTGAGATTTGGGCCACAATCAATGTTTTAGGTGATGGTAATGGAGTGATTAGTGACCACTATAGGAGCTTCCAACATTTGAATGTAAATTCATTGCAAGAAGTGGGATTTTGAGGCCTTAATATTGTGGTCATGTTAGAAAATATTATGATCTCTTTAGGTGAGTAACTTGAGCATTATAGATATAGTTTTTGTTGGTTTGGATGTGGTCTAAAGACTCTTTATGGCCATGATGAACACTACATTTAAAAAATTCATACTTTGTTGAAAAGATATAATTTTAATTGCTCTTGCTGTTTTTCACACTTGACTTTATGAAGGGGATTCTTTTTTTAAATTGCAATGGTATGAAGGTAAACTCCTAATTCTAACCATGATGGATTGTTCTACCTTAATGATGCTTGAAGCTTAAAATGATGTAATCAATTCTCATTCTTTCTAATGGATCCAGAGCCAAAATACTTATGAATTTAAAAGTAAGAATATTTAAGTTTGTTTTTCCTGCTGTGGATGAGGTCATTTATGGCCAAATTGAAAAAAATTCAAATAAGAAAAAACATTTAAATTTGATTCCAATAAGTGAAAGTGTGTAATATTTGCAAAGGGAGATCAAAATAATTTGTTGGCATAACTACAGGAAGAAGTACTTGAAAAATAGGGAGAGCAAGTTTTTAACTTCAGAAAAACTAATTTTAATACTAGACTTGAACATTGGGATTGTTTTTTCTTTGACAATAAGACAAAGTGTCACCTAAAATGTAGTTTCTCCCTACTCACAAGACAAAAGGTCACTACAACAAAAGCAGTGTTTTATGACTGCAAAATATGATTACAAAATATGATTGTAATGAGTCATAAATCAAAAAATATGACTGATGCAAAAATTACTATAGATGATTTGCAATACAATTGGATCCAATCATTACCGATGAGTTGCTTTAGATATGAGTCATATTGGTAGTTATATGAATTTGGGGGTATAATTAGCCATAATTAGCCATATTTTGCCAACATGGCGTATACATTGACTATCCTTAGGGGCTTGACTTTTTCTTGAGCTATCCGGGCAAAGAAAAAAAAATTCTACATGGCATATGACTCTGCTTAGTCATATTTTTTATTAATGTGGAATATGATTGTAGTGAGTCATGTTTTGGTTGACATGAAATATAAAGTAGAATGATGACTATAAAGTACAATAATGTGATGAGTCATATTTTGGCTAAAGTAGAATATGACTGTGATGAGTTGTATTTTTTATTGATGTGAATTGTGAAATATGACTCTTGTAAGTCATATTTTCTACTATGTGGAAAATGACTCTCATAAGTCATATTTTTGGATGATGTGAAATATGAATATGACTTTCGTGAATCATATTCTTTACTAATGTGAAATATGACTCTTGTGAGTGATGTTCTTTGTTGACATGGTAGTTAATGTGGATGTCATTAGTAATTTTATGACTTACTGCAATCAAATTTTGGGATATGCAAGGTTACATTTTGAGACACATAAGTATAAGCATTATATGACTATAACTAGTTATATTTTAGCTAATATATATTGTGGAATGTAACTCAAGCAAGTGATATTGGATAATTGAGAATTATATTTTTAAAATTTGTGTGTAGTTTGTGATTAGGGTGATTGAGGTCCTATTGAAGAAGGATAATGACCTAATCGGAAATTACCCTATTAGTATAATAAGTTTGTTCCAAGGGAGATTGTCAAGTAGGAAATCTATGCTAATAGGTTCAATAATCCAATTTGGAAATCCATAGCCAAAAGCAATACTACAATGACATTGCACATACACACGACATCAATTCGGCTGAAATACATTTCCATAAAAATTCCGAATTGGTAATTAAATCACCGTTACAAATTCAACAATAATATCACAAATTAATCTTTCAATACACTCTCACAACTTATCTTGCAAATCATCCTTTATACTCTAATCGCTATCCTAATTGGAATCTAATTTTCAACACTCCCGACATTCCAACTAGGCTCTAATAATCCTTCACAGCTTCAACTAAGCCTAATTTAAAAGTATTGCTCTTATTACTATTTTTCATCTTTCAGTACAAACTTTCTTTAATTCAACAATTAGCATCCTTCTTCAATTATCTCCTGACTTGGATAATTTTCTCTCACTTCATCTGCACATCACACGCACTGCCATGCACTGGCACACACATATCCCGACTAGGACACAAACACAAACATACACACACTCCGATCCGACCCTAGATCAACACAAACACACTCCCCAATTGGGAAATCTCCCACAAAACAAAATACATAGCCTCACTGACTGGGACTCGTACTAGCTTCACTCACTGTGGGTCCCAAAAAATGAACTCAATTCAGGACCTAATAGGACTCACAAAGACGGTTACTACTTGGAGAAGACAACCAACTAACCAAACAACAAGACAACTTCCAATTGGAACTAATTCAAATGACCAAAACACCCAATTTGACTCCACAATTCACTAACTATTCTCAACTAACTGCAAAATGCACTCCAATTAGCTCAAAAAAAAGACAAAAATTCACATCCAACTAGGTTATCTACTGGTCCAAAATAACTTTAATTACAAGCTACAATTACATTTTTCATGCATTTCAAATGGACATGACACATTGCAATTATACATGAAGATGATTTAAAAATTGAAAAAAAAGACTTTATGTAATTAAAAACACATATACATGATTTTAGAGATATACAAGAGACAATCAGATTGGAGAGAAAGAATGCAAGAGAGAATGCATGAAGGAATGCAACTCTCTTCATTGACATTTATTAACCAACAATATAAAACATATATATCACAATGAATCATTCACAAAATTCAATAGGGCCTATATTCCTTACAATAATGTGAAGATGGCTCTATTGGGTTGAAAGTAGCCTCCAACAACTTTCTTTCAACTTTTGGTGCCTGCGTATACAATTAAAGAAATGGGAGGTTAATTTTTATTGAATGAACAACAAAGTTCAACCTTCTAAGGTTTACAACAACACAAAATATGTAACACGAGTTTAGAGTAGGAAGAATAAAAATGGTGATGAAGGAAAGAAGAAGAAAAAAGTGGCAATTGCTAAAAGATAACAACAAACAAGAGTTAAGATGCAACAAGAAATAACAAGAAGCAACAACTAAGAGGCAATATGAAACAACAGGAAACAAGAATTAAAAGGCAACAAAAAAAAGTAAGAACTAAAAAGCAATAAGAGAAAACAAAAAACAAAAACTAAGAAGAAGAAGAAGAAACAAGATTCATAAACTAAAAAGCAACAAGAAGCAAGAACTAAGATGCAATAAGAGCTAAAATGAAACAAAAACCAACAACTAAGAAGCAAAAAACAAATAACAACAAGTTAGAGCTAAGAAACAACAATAAACAACAACTAAGAAATAACAACAAAAGGCAAGGAAAAAGAGTCAAGAGAAGTAGCGGCTAGGGTTTCAAAACCTTAAAGAAGTGGCAGCTAGGGTTTCAAAACCCTAAAGAAATGACAACTAGGATTTCAAAACTCTAAAAAAGTGGTGATTAGGTCCCGGGGAGGACACTCCCCACGTTTTAGCAACCCATGTGTGGCGGAAAAAGTAATACAAGTAATAAATCGGTAAATTTAATTTTTTTTTCAAAAAAAAATTATTGATAGATTTTAATACTTTAAAAGTTTATGTTTTGAATTATTGGTATTTTTTTATGCTAATAGTAATTAGTTATAAATTTTTTAAGAAAAAAGATACACTATAAAGCTGAAAATAACTTTCACACCTCTATATTATATAAGAAAAATAAATTACAAAAATAATAATTTTTTTAATACAATAGCTTTCTATTGAAAGTTTATTTTGGTTGAATATTGATGCAATAGTCATCTTCATGTGAGATTTATAAATATTTTAGTTGGAGAACATGCCATTTTAGTTCATTTTTCAACCCTTTCTAGACAACATATCTTATGTTATTTAGAATTGAAATTTTTGTCAATAGAAACCTTTAGTCATTGTTAAACAAAGCTCAAAATTTTAGGATGAAACTATAGTTTATTCAAAAGTAAATAGGGGGTCAAAAAACCACTCCGCCACATGTGGGTACCCCAAATGTAGTAAGAGTGTCCTCCCTTGGGATTAGGTTTGAAAAAAAAAAAAAAATGGCTAGAATTTCAAAATTCTAAACAATGACTTTGGATCGAGGCTATCTAATATAGGTAGAAACTCTCTTAGTGCATCTTCTCTTAGTGCACAATTGTCAATTATGTAGATTATGGGTAGGCCCAATTTGCAACACTTTTTCTAAAAAGTAGTGTAGTTAGAGCCAACACTAGTTACGTGGCCATTATTACACCTCTCTAAATGCATAAACCTTGCTTAGTGTATAGTCCCAATACCATCTACTAAGAGAGGTTCTACTTGTATGAAAGAGCATTTTGTTTTTAACAATAGAACCTTTCATAGTCTTTTTATTTATTGTTCAACTCATGTCAACATTTTATATTTCTTCAATACATCAACTCTATTAAGCCCTCTACTATTTGTAGGTAGGTTCTTGTACTTGCACTATAAGAAACTCGTGTCTAATATGATGGATTTTAGTTGACATCTACTATGACAAGCCTTGTTTTTATGTCAACTATAATATTCAACGAAACATCTTGATATTACTTTGGACGTCATAGTTGACATAAAAACATGGGTTGTCATAGTAGATGTCAACTAAAATTTGTCATGTAAAACATAGGGTTCTTATAGTGTTGATGACATATGTGATGAAATCATATCCTATATTTTACTAAGATTGATTCACTAACTATTTATAGAGCACATACAAATTACAATGAGAGTTCCAAGAGTTTCATTTTCAATGATATTTGTAGAGAGATTGTCTATTTTGTAGTAGATGAAATTACCAAATCGCTACGAATGTGTCAAATGACATTCTTCTTTGAAGGATGAATGCAAAAAAATTTAAGATGAGTAATTAATTTTTCATCTATATTTACATATTTCATGCATGGCATCATGGATATGAATGTAAATGGCTTCATCAATTTAACCCCTAAATGCCCAAGCCTTTTCAAGTGTGTTTTGACTATGAAAAAAGAACATGGGCTTATAGTTATCCCCATTGAAGCAAATTGATTCTTTTTCAAAATCTAACCGTATGAATGTTTAAAGAGCTTTCTTATTAGTATGCACACCAATTTTGAGTGCAAAATTGCATAAGAGTTGTGAGACGATAACAAAAAAAATGTACATTTCCTATTTTTAGTATGTTGTTCCTTTCCACAATGTTTCAAAAATTTGCACATAAAAGTTTTTGGGGATTGAAAGTGACATGAACAACTAAAAATTATGTTAGTACACTAAATTGCCTTTTCAAAATACTTAATATCACTTGAAAAGCTATTAAACTCATTACACAATCCACCTTGCAATTGTTGAGATGTAATTCTTTTTAATAAGTGTAAATCACAAATAAATCCAAATCAACACTTGCTTGTTTAAATTTTCAATGGTGAAAATCATGAAAACACTTTACTCTTTCCATTGGGACCATTTTTAAAGCAAATGGATAAGTACAAGTTTTTAGATCTCAAATTAAGTGAAATTGCTCAAAGTTGGAAAATGAAGTAAAATTAACAAGATTTATTCTTCCACCAAAGGACATGTGTGGCTTTGGAGACCTCTGAAAAATCAAATATGTACCTTTTTTAGTAAAAAATGAAAGTGTTCAATAGTTAACCCTAACATCCCCCCCCCCTCCAAATTTTAAATGGTCAAACAAATTTAACTGCACACTGCAAAATGAACCTGAAATTTCAAATCGACCATATATGGTCGCTCAAGCACTTAGGGATTAATGGAGATCACTTTTTGCTCCACTGAAAATAAATGAAACAAATAGCTAGGTCTTCATTTGTCTTTGGAGCACTAGAAATATGGAACAAGGAAACTACAACAATGATGGAGCAATGTCTCTCGTTTCATTTTTTAATTCTTTAAAGTGACTTGGTTTACGAGTGAGGCAACTACTCAAATTTCTTCACAATAGCTTTTGTCAATCCAAAGCTTCCTCTCTTCCAATCTAGATCTAATAATAAACTCTAGTAATGTCACTTGCAATTGAGTGTGGATAAAACTATCATTTTGAAAGGGAATGAGTGTAGAGTAGAATATCGCATTGAAGATGCCCTTCACAAAGATCCTAGAATACAATATAATGAATATGCATATAACCCTCTACATATGTCACAAGTAGAGATTAGAAGATTTCTAACACATAGAAGACACTGTAGCACGTAACAAAGAATATACAATTAACTTTTTGGCTATCAAAAAATAATATATATTTTAACTTATCATTTTCGGGGCTATTCTAATATATAACAAGGTATATAGACAAAAGATGTTACGAAGAATTAGTAACATTTAACCCCTTAACCCCTCTATCCTTTTTTGAATTTTGGCACATTTTTTATTATGTACAGAAATATTATTTACCACTATTTCATGAAATTGATCATTAATGAAGGTTGTTTTTTCAAGATTTAAGTGTTACATTGAATGAATGAGAAGTTACTTGGACTAAACAGCGCCTCCAAGCCTTATGTTCATCATTCTGAATATGGACGTTAGGGCAACCCCACCGCATGGCGCATATTTCAGATGCGGCAAGTGTCTGATTGTCATACTGCAAAGATGTGACCGACGCGTGGGGGGGCTTTGTGGCCCACTGCGACACGGGCCAAAGCACATGAGAAGGGGACAACACAACACACGAGGAGGAGAAAAGGGAGCCACGTCATGCACAATGTATTTTGTACCTGGAAACCTGCATAAGGTAGTATGCTCTAAAAGTGCTTGCCTTCTTCAAACCGCTCCTATTTTGGGGTGAAAAATGGAAATTAGGTGATCCTTAAATGGACCACTGTAACAATTGAATGCATAAAAAAAAATTATTTTTCTATTGTAAGAGCCAATCACTGCCTTTGATTTCCGCATATTTGTTTACAAATTAAAAGTGAACAGATTTTAGGAGACCTATGGTCACAAATAGGTGTCTATGCCCTGAATCTTTGAAAATTTATAAGTAATTCAAAAATACTTGGAAAAATACAAAACCACTTGTGTTAGTTTCCACATTCATTTCTCTTTGTCTTAAAAATGATCTAAAAATAATTCTGTCCACTTCAGCCTATGAAAAAGGCGGACCAGCTCTTAAATGGTCGCTTTTAGAGCGTACTACCTTAGAACTTTGCGTGTTGTACCTCGAGTTTTGTAATGTCTGACATACCGAGCCATGACCACCCCACAATATTTCCTGGTGTCCACGCCATTTTAGGCTGTGGCCGGCCTGTTTGAGGCTAATGTTGAGTTTGCAATGGAGCAATTTTTTGCGGTGGGCCTGGCCAGCACTGGGGTTTGAGCCCAATTTTGAGTTGCGGTGGGAATGTTCTTAGAGTGCTTAAGGGTTAGCATCTAGTATTTCTCTTTAAGGATGTAGAAGAGGTGAATTTTTTTATGACATATGTGGTATTTTAACGTTTATCGAGGTAACAAATATAGAGGGCCATCTGTCTGTACTGTAAGGAATTGGGAGTTGCACCATAAAGTACAGCTAGCTAGACTCGGTGTCTCTGAGTAGGTCAACGTTAGAACGTAGAGTGGGAGCTCGTGGGCATCTTTGTTACTTCATTGAATAGGCACCAGAATCACTCCCCAAATGGACTAATAAGTGAGGTAGGAGCGCCCCATTTGAGGGCTGAATGATTCGCAATTGGGGGGCTTTTCACTTCTTCAAATATTTTCCAATTCATTTTCCTTAACCCCTAAAGGACCAGGGCCATTCTTCTGTCAAAAACTACTCAAAACTGCCATTTTTGTTGTATTCATCCAAAAAAACAAAAAAAATACTTTTTTTAGAATCTAACCGTAGGATCTTGTACTTTACTAGTCTAGTATCATGTAGTAAAAATTTCATGGAGTTTGACCGTACAGATTGGAAGATATTAGCATTCAAAGTTGAAAAAAGAAAGTTTTTTTGAACACAAGCCTGCAATTTCAGATGACTTTGAATGCCATTTGGGAAAAAAATTTACACCATGACCTTGAATTTAAAAAATTTTGTGTTGAAGAATTGAATTGAATCTCTGGAATTTAAAAAACAAACAAACTTATGATTGATTTTCATTCTTTAAAAAATTGTTCAGTAGAAGTAGGTCCAAGATTGAAAGAAAAATTAAATCGTTAATAGCTCTAAAATGGGATTGAAACACAATAATCTCAATGGTGAGATTGTTTTCAATAGAAAACCTAAACCTTGTCAAACAATTTTTGTTCAAAAATTGTAAAAATTGCATTCAGAATTGAATCCTATAAGTTATTTTTTCAAGAAGATGCTCAAATTGCCCGAAAAACAAGATTGTTCATAACTTTCACATTAATAATCCAAATGGAATGAATTAAAGCTTCACATGTAGACAAAAATATGATCTTTAAGAAGAAAAAAATTTAAAAATTAATTTCAAATTTTTGTAGATTTATTTTTCTACCCGGTGATGTGAAAATTATGTTTAAGATGCCATAACTTTTGCTCCCGGGCACCAATTGAAATAAAATTTATATTCCCACGAAGCTCATAAGTTTTCCTATCTTATAAGAAAGTTTCAAAAAAATTCACTGAAAATTGAGATCATAGGAACTTGCCCAAAATCCATTTTGTCCCCCGAGGGGACAATGGTCCTTTAGGGGTTAAGAGGCAAATGGAATTGGCATCTAATTCAAGTTGTTTCGTATTTTTTGGAGCTTTGTGGAATTAGTTATGACGTGAGTTGTGAATTTTGAAGTTGGAATCACATCAGTCATTGAAAATGTCCACCCTCCAATATGTTCACTATTGGTATGTTGACAAATGAAATTGGTATATTGAAGAAAGAAAAATGTACATCTAGATTAGTGAACACATTTAGAGTCTGGTTACTTGATCAACCTCCTACCTTACTAACTCCTAAAGGCCTAAACAACCCACTTTGTTTTTTTTGAGAACTTGTGGAAAGCTCTATTGACTTATAATGTGGAATTTCTACATGGATTTTTTTTATTGATGTCAATCATCTTGATCTACATGTTAAAATTTGATTCAAATCATTCTAATAAATATTGCAAATGTTATAAGGAATTTTTTTATTTCAATGTTGAAATAGAGGACGTTGCTGGTATGTGAGCACCAAGTGGGTAGCGTCTAGTGAAGAGCAAGGATTAGTGAGTGGAGAGCATATATTGTGGATGAAGAAGGAAAAAAAGTGAAAAAGAAAACTTGAAAACTTGAATGCATCAATCAAATTTTTTGTGGAAACACTCTAGATTTAGGTTGAATTTCCCATGAAGAAATTTAGAAAGGATTTGTGGGAAATTGGGATGGAAGGGTTTGGAGGATGTATATGGAAGGAGATGAAAAGTTTGGATGAAAGTAGGATTTAGAATGGATGAAAAAATTGATGAAAGTAGGTTTTAGAGTGGATGAACAAATTGGATGAAAGTAGAAGAAAAGGTGGATGAAAATTTGGATGAAGATAAAAAGCAGTGGTTGAAAATAATGGATGACAATACAAAAAACAGTAGGGTGAAAAAATGGATTTAAATAGTAGACTAATTACATGAAAGTACAAGGACAAATAAATGAAAGTACATGAAAATGGAGAGTCACATTAAATCAAAATAAGTAGACAATAGATGAAACATTGACTTCTAGTTGAAGGTTCTTTGTGAATGATATTATTTTCAATAGGGGGTTCTTTGGTTTAGGCGATATGACAAAGTGTGTACAAGGCCACTAAAAGGAATAGGGAAAGTGGTTTAGGATTTAGCTCACAAAATTACAACTTCGGTGTCACGGATATAGGGTTCTAGGAATTACAACTATAGTGTTTAGGGCTGTTTCAGATGCAAATGGGGATTTAGTGTACCATATCACGTTTATAGGGTCTTGTACCTATTACCATGGTCAACATGTCATAGTAAAACCCGCCTGTACCTATTACTGTGGAGTGTAGAATTCAGGGTTTAGAAGTGCATGTTCGCATGTTGGCCAAGTGGAACTATATCGAAGATACAAATGTTGTTTTGTCATGTGCCTATAATCCAATTGGCCCTTTTTCTAGTGTTAAACACTTTAAGAAAAAGATCATCATGCATTCAATACAAATCATGTTTAGATTTGGTTAAGGTTCAATGCAATATTATAGTAATCCAAGTAGTGGCCTTTTTAGTCTCACTACATTTTCATTGATGACATACCTGTAAAAACAGGGACTAGGCTTTTGTAGTGGAACAACCTAATTCGGTTCCAAATGATTTATTATGTTGCTGAGTAGAATTTGATTCACTTCATTGAAATTGAAACTAGAAGTATGAATAAATACGTCTACCTTATATTGTAGGTTACAAATTATAGTGAAAATATAATAAAGATGCTTACAATTCGCCCAACTTCCACGCTTACCCAAACAACTCAACTTCATCTCCTTGAAATTTGTGCAGGTGTACTCCGGGAAAGATGATATTGTAAGCATATAATTCTCAATCCGAGGCTATATCCCCAAGTTCAATGAAATAATGCAACCAAATCCTAGATGAGGAACCATTGTCACTCTTTGAATGCCAACATTCAAAGTGAGTGTTGAAGCACAATTGTTCTGATGCTTTGTTGTTGGTGCTTTTGGATTCCTGCAAACGACTTTGCCTGCTCTTATTTTGGATTGCTCATTGAGTAATGATGGAATAGTATACGCATGCACAAGTTCAATGCTTGCTTCTCCTCTAAACAGTTATCAAGGTAAAATGACCAACCGTTGTGGAAGCCTAAACCAATTGCTTCCAGGGCTAAAATCTCGACCTTCAAAAGTTTCGTGACCATTTTCACTAGCCACATGGCTGGCATAGGTGGTACAAATAACACCCACTTCCGCTGTGTTCCCTTTACACAACGTTCAATGTCGTTGTTGCAAAAGAAAAATTGCATGCAATCATTTTGATTTTTATGGTAATTCACCATCATAGTTACCTGTATATGCTGGCGCCGCAATTGCAGTTGCAATGTTTTTTTGGATGATTTAGGCTGTGCACTTCTTCTTTGTAATTGCTTAGAGTGCAAATTAAAATATGCTTTTGCTAAGTTTTTTGCTAGTCGAGCAATATGCCATTGCGTCTCGTCACACATGCTCTCTTGAATTGCGGACACATGAGTGCACTGAGGACTATGAGGAGTAGTAGTTGTGTCAAGAATGTCGTCAGTGCTCATTGTTTCGTGGACTTCCCTATGTACAGGTACAACCCCCTCTTCATAAATCGAAGTGAGATCATATGCTCTTTTTGTTGCATTAGAAAATCTTGTTTGGAAGTGTAGATGGGAGAAATTCACCTTGTCATGCCGATGTGAATTCAAATCACAGCTGAAAAGTATGTCAACCTTCTTCTTTTGCGATCCAAACATTTCTTGACCTTCCAGATGTGGTTCTTGATTGATAAATTCTTCAACTCCTGGAATCTTTGAAATAGCTTCAATGAGAGACTTTGGATTCCCAGTTCTCTTAGTTGACCGATGTGCAACTCATAATAAAAGCTCTTCCTTTCTTGGCCTAGCCCCTACTTGATTTCCCTTCATGTATTGGTAGTATTTTACCATTTGCATGAAGGCTCTTACAAAATCGTCTATAGGGGTGATTGTAAGAAAGACCAAATGATTTTGGTAGCGTTTGGTCAAAAACTGTGTTTTTTCTGCCTAGTACTAGGAATACTACAAAATGGAGCAATCTCAGCTGTTGATTTGAAAAATCAACGGCTAATAGTACTTTTGAGTACTTTATAATACTGAAACAGTACTACTTAAAAAAATGACAGTTTGTCACAGAAAGTAAATAAAATTAAGTATAAATTAATAAAAATTACAAAATCATGAATAAAAAAAAACTTAAAATTGGACATTTATAAAGACTTGATAGTGATTACATTTCACCAAAAACTAGAAGTTGAAACCATCATGAAAGTTTAGAGTGCTATGCACAAGGGACCCCTATTTGCATGCATGTTAAGGACAAAGAATTGTGTTTTTTTTAATTCCCTTTGGTGGGCATATGTCCATCTAGTGTGGGAATAGGCCACATAAACGTCAAGTGAACATCATGTTTTTTGGATACTTCACAATACTAAAAAACCCTAAACCACAAAGTGTGACAAATTAGCTAAATTGATATTTAATTATATAATTATTTTTCAATTTTTTTGAAAAATAACAAATCTCATGTTTTCTGAGTTACTTAGCAATCTTCCATAAATATTTCAAGTCCATTGGCTTCAATTTCCAAAAGTTACGGCCAAAACCAACTCCGTCACTTCAATTGTGACGCCTCATAGGACCGGTCTTTCTTGCAATCACCCATAGTCGCTATGTATAAATCGTTTCCACGATTTCCAAATTGTTGAAGCCACTTGTTGTGAATTGTCTCGGCAAGATTGCACAATGGCATTTTGGCCTTTTCAGACAGAGTTAGATCCTGCAATCACAAAGATATTGAATTTCATTTTTGGAGGGATTGTCTTCACAATACACCCTAAAGTATGGTGTGAGCTCCCAATTCATCACTTGGAACTCATAGTTTGTTTATTTTAGATTATTGCAATTTAAGTCATAACAGTATACAAAAAGCCCCTCAAAAAGTGTAGAACTAAAATAGGCATGTCACATGCTAGTATAGCTTTTGGTCATAAATAGACTTTTATCCCTAGAACAACCCCAAACCCACTTGTATATAAATTAGAACTATGAAATAGTGGAAATCAAGATAGATTCTATGATGCTTGTCAATTGAAAGTCTACAACGATTGGAATTTCATTGTTTCAAGCAAGCTTATGACTTATCGGTCATTAGAATCTCTTCATGTGAATTTGTTATGTGTATGAGGAGACTTAGTTTGTTTAATTGTAGGGGTCAATTCCAAAGGGTGATGGCTCTAGTATTGGACATACAATGCAATAGTTTCAAGATCTCTCGTAAGCACTAATTCACCAACTCCGATGTGTATAATATGATTGTAAACAAACAATCAAATTTAGTCGAGCAAGTTTGTATTAGCAAATTCAATATTGTGCAAATGATAATGCATTGATGTAAGTAGTCTTTTGCTCTTTGCTTGTCAAATCTACATTTGCTAGTTGTTTGTACCACTAAACTACAACTAGAAATTTATACACATCAAATTCTAAGCACTTTAATTTGACTCTCCATTCACAAGTGAGTTGTTTAGAATAGCTAATACTTCTTCTCACTAGTAGAAAATGTAGGAATTTTAACAGAATTTTGTTGATTTGGTCGGTATTGATTTGGTCACTGTTTTGTTGATTTCAACAAATTTCTGTCAAAATCAACAAAACAGTGACCAAATCAACGCAACCAAATCAAGAGAAATCTGTTAAAATTCCTGCATTTTCTACTAGTGTCTATTGGTTGCATAGTACATGTTTTCTTTCTAAAAAATGGCTCATTATATAATCTTTTACATAATTCAAATGCCCCCAAATGTAGATTTTGATTTTGATTTTCTAATTTCTTATATCCAAAATCTTCATTATTTTACATTTGAAAATCTTTTATTTATGTAGATCAAAGATCTTCAAGAAGAGACATTTTTCATCACTTTGTCAAATTTGTAGTTGGATTTCAAAAAATGACTTGGCATCTTTACAAAAGACATATAAAAAAGTTGAGACTATAGTTTAGAATGTTGACTCTTTGTGCAATTACAATGAACCATATGTGCAAATTTGTAAAACTCTCTAATTTTGAAAGACATAATAATATTTTTTTAATGTGATCTTACATCCTTTTGCAAAAGAATTCAAACACTAAAAGATGTTTCAATTGAATTTTGTATCCATAATTTATTTGTATTTAAATGATTTGTCCATACTACATCTAGGCATTCTAGATAATCTAATTTCCCCCCCTTTGACAAACTTGATAAACAAGTTTTTAGAGCTCCTCTAAGAGCTTTTCTTCTTACTATATTATATTCAAGCACTTTCAAAGGCCTCATATTTCTTCCAAAGATTAAAAGCTAAAGTAGCACTAAGCAACATACTTGCATTAATTATCATCTAGAAACAAGCTTGACAATAAAAGCAATCCTTAGCAACTTGTAATTCAAACCCCATCAAAAAGTTCATAAATTCTTATTTGCTACTTTCTACCTTGGAACTTTCAATAAGGGTCTTGAACAAATGGACTCTTAATTCACACCAACTCTTAAAAATAGACTACAATTATTATTATCCTACTTCATCTCTACGTACCTTCTCTGTATTTGGTGTAGGTCTTGAATAAGTTGATTATTGACTGACACCATCACCAAAAGAGCCAAAGTTCTTCTCCCTCTCAATGATTTTGTTTTGTTTTCAAGTTGGTAGAACAACAACACTACATAATGTAAAAAAATATGATTAACCATCACATTTTTAGCATCCACATTCATCTATAATAATAATTTGGTGAACTTCATCCAAAATTCGACACACGTTATATTTGTTGGAGATATTTTGATAATTTCATCAACTTTTTTCCTTTTCTTTTTTATAGTGTAAAGGTAGCCATCACCAAACTCAATTCAAATAATAAAAATTAGTGTTTTTTCTCATCGTTGTTGATTAACCTTGGAAGGATGCGACCCTATTACCAAAGTAGTGTGCCAAAAATTCCATGATGAAAAGACACATCTTTAATTTCTACATTTTCTCTAAAAGTCATTCATTGGACACTTTTTGTCCTCCTAAGTGTTTCAAGTTTAATTTAGAAAGGACATTGAAGACTAAAAGTATTTGTTCATCTAGGAATCTACTAATCTTTGGCTAAACTACCTTGGTGATTGGGTTGTTGTCTCCGTAACACTAAGATGGTAGCCATAGAGAAGAAGCACAATTTGTTTTGTATGACCTAGTTGTTGGACAACTAGATGATTTGCCAAGTAAATGGTGAAGTATACTACCTACGATTTTGTAGAATCTTTTATAACATTGAAATATAAACACATTGAAGGACCTTGTTCATTACTAGCAAATACTCTCTAAACCCTATGCCAATGAAAAAACAAAATGAATGAAAAACCTATTCTTTGTGCTCTCTACAACACACCAAATTCATTCATCGGACATTTTGTAGTTCACAATAGCACAACAAAGTACACTCCCCTTGGGAGTTATACAAAACACTACAAATAAACTCAAAACAACAAGATTCATGAGCACTAAAGTAAGTACACCTAAATGCGTTCAATTGAGTAATTGAGCATTGTTCTTGTTATCAAATGACCTAAGTTTTTGTCAGATGTTGTTGAAAGTCAAAGGGGGATTCTAAATTCTCTTCAATTGTATTTTCTAGACTCTATGAATAGACTATGAATTTTCAAATTGTTGAAAATAAATATACCTAAAATTGACCCTAGGCTCATGTATGAAGGCTACACATTTTAGACAAGAATCTAGATGGGACAATTCTGCAAACAAGTCACAAGATGTTCTTACCTTAGTGTTAATATAATCCCATCGTATAACTTGTAAAGCTGACTTTAATAAAGCCTCGTAAACTAATACTATTACAAACGAGGACACAGAAATGAACTTCAGCCAGAAATGTCCACAGCTTCTGGATGAGCAAACATGAATTCCTTTCTGATACATGAAGAAACACTATTCTAGATATCCTGCAACCAGGACGCCAACTCAAGACCATATTCAAGTAGACTTGAAATAAAAGAATACTCAGTATTGCTTTTCACTTCGGAATCATGCAAAAAGGCACAGATACTGCCAAAAAAATGATTCAAAACGTTGCAACGAGCAAACTGTGTCAACAGAATCCCACCACTTTACTTCTGAATCTGACTTCACTAAAGCCTCGTAACCTAAGCTTACAAACGAGGACCAAGAAATGAACTGCAAACCAGAAAAATGTCCAACCCTACTTGTGGATGAGCGAACCAAAATTCCATTCTCATATTAAATGAAGAAAGACTACTCTAGAAGTCCTGCAACCAGGCGCCAACTCATAACTACTATCAAGTAGAGGTTGTTGAAACAAGGAACTACACCTCGATTGGCTCTGTCCCTGTAGCTTTTAGCTTTCGAGTATCGCTTTTCGAGCAAGGTAGGTACTCAAACTTCCTCAGGGTAGTGTAGCTTCTGTCTATGCAAAACCTCCTCCCCTTCGGTTAAGACTCAATAAATGAATGGTCAGAAACATCATGAGTGCCAAACAAGTGTGATGAGGAGAATCACAAGAGAGGTGACGAGTCTCCAAGGCACGGAATCCATGGTAGCACTAGAAGGGTTGGGGGAAGGCTCCGGCACTAATGGGCAGGGCAGGCCATTTTCATCCCCTTGGCAAGTCTCAAACAGCTGGGTAGGGTAGCTCCCGGCAGTGCTCAGGTACGAGAACATGGTCGTGTCGCAGTTGTTGGATTGATCGTTGATGTACTGCGCAAACGGACATGCAAAAATGACGAACGCCTCGCAACAAGCCGTGGTGTTGAGATGTGTGGCGTTGCACACGCTCGTCACAATGGTGTAGTTCTGGCTTGCGAAGTCTACTGGGCATTCTGCACACAAACACCAACACATTCAGCAACACGTTCAGCAACAAACCACGTACACATCATCCAAGTCTGTAAAACTACTTCTGCCAACTGTAACCTGGTGGGTCTTACCCCTAAAGGACCTCTTATGTTTGAGCAGTTTTGAAGAGGTCATATGGATACTTTCATTTGTCCAATTCAATTAATTATTTGACCAACATATGATATGTTCTACCCTGATTTCGGTGATATAAAATTTGGATCCATCAGAATAATTGATTTCCCACAACATGATCAACCGAAGTGGATATCTTCAAACTACGAATCCTTGATCCTGTAGGGCTAATAAAATGTGTTCCTATCGTAATGTACATCAGATATAAGAGTTATAAAGTCCAACGGAGGAGGATAATGACTTGTCTTCACACGAGACTCATTGGCCAGTTTTGTACAATAGAGGACCCGGAGAGAGTTTCTACCTCCAAGTCTGATGTTTAGACGACCCTGCAGGTGACCCCAATTTCAAGCAAGTTTCCAAAAATTGTGCATGTCCATTGACTGAAGCTACTACTTCACATTTTAGGTAGACAGGGCTCTTCATTAGAAGAAGTAGTCGCAAAAGAGTTGCAACCCAACACAATGACCGATAACAACACAACCCTAACCCTCAGTAACACAACCAAGGGGTCAGAAGCTCACGCTGGACTGTTTGGAGAAGATGTCTGGTAGGAATCCCCGCTCCCAGCGCCCCAGCTTCAATTTCTCCATTGCCTGCATAATCAATGGCACATCCAGCCGAGCACATATATTACTCTCTTCACTGGATTTGAAAATTTGAAAGGCCAGTCTCTTCAAGAACCCAGAGAAACCAACATACGCCATTCCTAGACCCTATTCAATTCCTGCCATCTAATCCCGTCATATCTATACACTCGCACAAGTATCAGATTATAAAAAATACTTTCACTTCGGCATTTGAATCCCCTATCCAAACATGTTCACATCAAGTACCACCATATCGCTAACACCACCCCATTCACGCTTATTTTACATGAAAATTGAGTCTTCGCTATAGCACACCCAAAATCCACAAGGATTAATACTTCAAACTAGCGACACTCTTACTTGACAACATTTGAACATTTGAACATTTTTCTCTGTTCTTTTCCAGAATCTTGTGTACTTGAGCTGTAGCCTCCCAGATGTAATTATAAAACGTTGGAAAAACGAATAAATCAACGCTACTCTAGAAAGCGAGACCATTCTCCAACCGTGGCCCTACCAAAAAACGATAACAAACCAACACAGATCGCACTTCTCAAGTACTCTCCCTTCAATGTTCACTACACTAATTCATTAAGTCCAGAAATTCCAAACCACAGAATCCAAGCATTAGAAACGACGCGCATTGTCACCTCCCACATTGTCGAAGATGCTCAACAGACACAAGCACCCACCCACACCCACACTCCCCTCTCGAATAAAACATGAAAGCGATGAGAACAATGTCGTAAATTCCAAAGAAGGAAGAGTAGAAAAGCGTAAACCCTTGTGCTCACCAGCAGCAGAGACGACAGAGAGAAACGCAATGGCGACGAGGACTCCGAGCTGCGCGGATCTTGAGAAGTGGGCAGCCATGGTGACTGACAGAAGCTCCACCCAGTTGTTTGGATTATTTTTCTATAGTTATCGTTGCAATAACTCTTTGAGACTTGGTTCTGATGAGAGTGAGAATGTGAGCGCTAGATTAGCTATGGCGATGGCGAGGAGAGGTTTCTGCGCCACTGCAATTACGGCGAGCGCCGCTCCGCTAACACATGGTTTGGAGGAAGGGAACTACTGTAGTGTAGTGAGGTGGGTGTGTTTCATCCAGGTGGTGGATGAGATTTGAATACGTTCATCTACGGTTTGCCATCTGGAGCAGGTTTGTTTCTGGATTATGAGCTGGATGTGACGATTTGACAGCCGGATTTAATGTGCTGGGGGAGTCACTTTTGAACCAGTGTTTGTTTTTTCATTTTCCATGAAATGGAAAACTGGCGATATTAAATGTTACAGTGGTGCTTCAAGTTTCAACATTCATCCACGTCCTGGATAGAAAATGTGATACTACGTATCTATAATTCTATTTTCATTCACAATGTGGCAATTTCATCCAAGATTTTTCTTGAACTTGAAGTTTTTTTGGCAATTTCATTCAAAATTTTACTAAAAATTTCCTATAGTTTGGTGATGGCCTAAATTTTTGGGTGCTTTTGAGCACAAAATCGCCATTAAAAAAAACACTATTTTGAACCCGGAAACGATGCCCCTTTGTTCTTTGGATCTAGGATTTAAACATTAAAATGATCACTTTTGAATTTGAGCACAACTAATGAAATGAAGCTTACAAAGTAGTTTCTCACTCCAATTTGAAATTTAATAAAGCCCCTGAAATTAATTAATTAATTTTTTTCAACTTTGGGCTTGTGACCACAATCTTTTGCTTTTCTATATATAAAATGATACAAAATTTTAGTTTACACAATGTCAAAATCGGACAAACTTTGTAGAAAGAACCAAGTGTTTTCCAAAATTCTATACAGAAGTGTGCAATATACATATGCAAGGGAATAATTCTAAATTGAATTGGAATAGTTTGTCAACAAGATTATAGGGAGAGACCCATCTAAAGTGTAGATAACAAGTTTTTGACTTCTTGAAAACTAATTATGGAGTATACATTAGATGGGTTTTCCCTACCGGGGAGGGCTGTGAGTTCCCAACCCCGAATTTGGCCGAAACTGCCAAAACAGGCTGTTCACAGGCACTGCTGACCTGGCAGAACGACTGCCACGTCCTTTTTCTCAAAAAAAAAAAAAAAAAAAATTTAACTTTGTTTTTCATTTTAAGAACTTTAAAAAAAATTGAAAAAAAAAAACTGACACCCGCGTTCGATGGGGGCCGGGGGAACGGAGCTGGGATCAGGCCTGAAACGGCCCTCCAGCCCCCTGAATCCCATATAATGAACATTGGACTTGAACTTTTGGGTGAGACTTCAATTTGATAACATGGCAAAGCTACTCCTAAAATGTAGTTTCTCCCTACTCGCATAAAATTGTTAACATCATAAATCTTAGCTTAGCAAAAGCAATTTCCATCCCAAGGAAACTTGAAACTTATTTTCCAATTCCTAATGGAAAACCCCCGATGAAACACATTTCAAAATGTTTGATGAATAAATTTGGTTTGCTCTAGACACTAGAAGAAAAACATGTATGGCACAACCAGCTGGTATGCGACTAGTGTCCTATACAACTACCCTGTAACTATAATCCTCTCTATTAGCACCAAATCTAACATAATTGTTTTATGTTGTTGTCTTACATTTTTTAGTCACAAAATAGTCAATCTATAGTTGCAAAAAACGACTAAGAAACAACTAGGAAAAATTGGAACTGTAAAATGACCATAGTTGTTTCTTAGTCGCTTTCTAGTTGTATACTAGTTGTTCGTTACACTATTAGAGAATTCAACTTTTTGTTGATTTGGAGAGTAATTTGTTGATTTGGATAAAAATCAATACAAAAGTGAACCAAATGAATGCAACCAAATCAACAAAAAAATTGAATTTTCTAGTAGTCAAGCTAGTTGTTTCCTAATCACTTTTAAGTCATACACTAGTTGTTTCCTAGTTGTTTCCTAGTTGCTTTCAAAGTTCATTCCCATTTGTCTTATATCAATTGTCTCATATTAATTGTAAAAAGTACCATTAGGTTGGACATATAAGACTTGTAAGTTGTTGAAGTTTAGTACAATGAATTCTATTGATAGAATTCTAAAAGTTTTACAATTTGTAGATATCTATAGATTATAGAAATCTAAAATTTGTAGATTTCTATATAGTATAGATTTTTACAATTTGTAGATCTCTATAATCTATAGAAATCAAATAATATTTAAAAGCCAAAAAAAATTTAAATCTATGAAATTGTAAGTTTCCTTAACCAATGAAATCTATTAAATACCAATATTTGAATTTTTGAAATCTAAGAAGAAGGTAGATTTAAAATTTTGAAATCTAGAAAAAAGATAGATTTGAAATTCAAAGATCTAAAAAAATCTAGATCTGAAAATCAAAAATCTAGAAAAATCTAAATCTGAAATTCTAAAATCTAGAAAAATCTAAATCTGAAATTCTAAAATCTAGAAAGAAATTAGATATTGAATTTTGAAATTTGTAAATCATTGAGATTAATATTTTAAAATCTACAAATTTACAAGTTGCAAATGAATCACATGCGAGATGTGACTTTGACAATTGCTCCATCTATTTCCTAGATTTTAGAGTGTCCAGTGTAACTACAAGTCTCCAAATTATCACCAGTTGCAAACTAGTTACAAATGTCCTATGCAACTGAAAAACCAGTTGCATAGTGTAGTTGCAAAACCCCTCATTTTTTTCTAATGAGAAAGTACAAATAATAAATTTTTCATCCATTTTTTTCCCTTTATCACAATGTAGTTTGGAAAATATTTGCCACCAACGGACAAGGTCTGCAAAAGATTTGAAGAGCACCCTTAGTCCGCCCTCTATGGACACACTACAACAACAAGTTCTCATCGAATTATAGTAAAGCAATATGGAAACTTGTCCGGTTCCTATGCTAAAGGCACCTTCTACATTACTTTTACAAAAGTGGCACTTCTTGGCTCCTCCGCAACAAAAATTGGTCCTTTGTTGTGCCCTCTAAGCTTCTCTACACTTCTTGGTCAACACTAATAGTGGTAATGATTTAGTCTTACAACCCGTTTCCATTGGGGGAAGGGAGGGGTCCTAGCCTAGACCTTTGGCCTCCAACTTTGCAAAAGTTCTAAACAATCCGGAACCTTTCAGACCCTAGTTTGGATCTTGCTTTCCCAATTGTACTTTCGTCAAGCCAATTTTAGATTTTTTTTTTTTTTTTTTTGCCTATGGTCAATTTGAATGGGCCTCTTAGTTCTACCCCAAATGGAAATGGGCTCTTAAATTAAGGGTACGAAAGGGGAAGAACTTTGTTAGTGAACTTTGTTACCCCTCCTCTTTGATTCGCCTCATTTCGTGCATTGTTGCCACTAGAAAAAACCCTTATTTTCTATGTTGTTTTAAAAGATGTGAAAGTGCGTTATTTTGAATTGAAGGCATGTCAACTCTAATGTCACCTAAAATCCGTCAAAGGCAGCGTTTCTATGAACAGCTAAAATCTTCTAAAACGCGCACTCATGTCTACATGTTTGATGAAAACGACTGCAAATACCTCGTGTTTGCACTCCAATCCGCCACATTAATGTCACAACAGCTACACCATTTTTTATTGTTCGGGCAATGCTCATTTAAAAAATAAATAAATAACCACTGTGAAAATGTAGCATGTCAAATGATCCACTGAAAATACGTGGCATTAATGGTGTTAAATTATTTAGAATGAAAATTATCTAATTATACATAATAATTATTTAAAAAAAAGACAAAGAAAAAAAACCAATTATTTTTTTAAATTCACAAATAATTTATGACCTGCCATTTAAAGAACTTTTGGTGGAGAATTCAAGTAATTACATCATTGGTGCTTGTGAAAAAGAGGAGAAGAAGGGTTCATTTTATACCGAAATCCACTGTCCGTCCATGACAAAGGATATGGGACAATTAAAAATTAAAAACTTGACCACATAACATGCGGATGTTTTTTCAAACATTCAATTTTGAACAAAATTTTTGTTTTACATATCCCATAATGGTTGCCTTACTTCCTACCAACCCACTAGTATAAAACATAAAGGACCGAGGTTTCTTTATTGCTAATAAACACCCAAAATTGCCATCTTCACAGAAAAGAGTAAGACGAAAATTTAATTGTTTCTTTTGCACATATAACCGTAGTATCTTAAACCTGATTAGTATCAAAATGTGTTGAAAAAATTTCAAAATTTTTGACCACATACATTGCAAGATATCAGCATTTAAAGTAAAAAAACAAAATTTCAGCACATTACGGGACTAGATTATTTGACTTTGAACCTTCTTAAATTAAATTTTTTGCACTAAAGTTTTGAGCTTCAAATCTTTATTGTGGAGAATTGAGTTGAGAGTCTAGGAAAAAAAGTGACTTCAAAAAAACTTAATTTGTATTCTTTAAGAAATTATTAAGTAGAAATAGGTATGAGATAGTAGGAAAATCTAAATTATTAATATCCTTAAAATGGAATTTTAACGCAATGATCCCAATAGTGAGATTGTTTTAGCAAAAGAATTAAACCATGTGGAACTTTTTTTTTTGAACAATTGTAAAAATTGCATTCAAAAATGAATCCTGCAAGTTATTTTTTCAAAAAAGATGCTCTAATTGCCCGAAAAACAAGATTGTCCATAACTTTCTCATAACAAATCCAAATGGAATAAATCAAAGCTTTCCATGTAGACAAAAACATAATCTATGAGAGAGAGAAAAAATTTAACTTAAATTTTCAAATTTTTGTTTGTTGCCCCCCATCTCCTATTTTGAGCTTATTTGGACATAACTTTTGTTCTTGAGCACCGGTTGAAAAAAAAATTACATTCCCATAAAGCTAATTAGTTTTTTTATCTTCAAAAAAAGTTTCAAAAAATAATGACAAAAATTCAGCCATAGGTACTTGCCCAAAATTCCATTTGTTCCCAATGGTCCTTTAGGGGATAAGGAGCTTATTGTTTCATTCACAATGTACATCCATCTATTTTTTATTTTATTCAAAATATGCCATATGACTACCCTTCTTCTATTTTTTTATCATCTAGTTTGCGTTTTATCTCATTCCACTATAACTTACAGAAATTTATTCAAATGAATCTGAAACTTCTAGTTGATGTGGCACTTCTATATTTTTTAAGACATTTTAATAAACATGACTATGTTTTATTTGATGTCCGGAAAAACATACACATTCCTTGTGTCATCCACCTATCTTTCCTCTGACATCCCCACGTCTTCCTCAACATTAGTAAAAATTTGACTCCCATAGGCTCAAAATTTGTGACACATTGATGTCAATGAAAACATGGCCCTTTTTTTGTAACACCACAGAAAACACGGGTTTCTTATAGTGTGCATTCTATATGTCTTCTCTCGACAATGTGCCATTTCACCAAATTTGCATTTTTTTTACTTTCCAAATTTCTTGCAAGTATTTGCAGATTGGGATCTAGAATTGACCGATCAATTGTGGTGGTGTGCATTCCATGTAACTAAGTGTATTACCCCCTAAATGATTTGGACTATGTTTTCACCAAAAACCGCTCCAAAATTGCCATTCCTAGGACAAGTATCAAATTTTAGAAAAAAAATATTTTTAGATACATGTAAGCATGTAATCTTGTAATAGTCTGGTTTGAGAAGATGTGGAAGAAATTTCAGAAATTTCCACCTTGTACATTGCAAGATATTAGTGTTGAAGTGACAAAAATCATTTTTTAGGCCTTGCAAAAAACTAGGCAACTGCACTTCACAAGGTCACACCTGTATGAAGAAATGTCCAAAGTGGTGGTTACTCTTTGGATTCCTTCTTCAAGGCAAGTTAGTTATATACTTGAAATTTTTTGGATCATTTGGAATTGTACAACATATAGGAAAAAAATAATAAATAGAAAGATGTAGAGAATGATTCAAAATACTAAATTGTTAACAATTTATTTATAGAATTGAAAAATTCCAATTCTAAAGGTTATAATGTTGTAATAAAAAATCTACACCTAATGTTTTATTTTTTTTCAAAAATATTTAAAATTGAGTTAAATAAAGGACTTCAAAATTTGTCTTAGAATAGAGATTCCATAACTACCTACAAACTACCCCAAACTAAAACTCCTCGTGATTTTCATCTCATTAAACAAAATGGAGTGATTGAAAGCTTTCCACATTTATATAAATCTAGTGAACCAATTTCAAATTTTTATTTAAAAAAAAAGTGATTTTTAAAGAAGTTGTTTTAGCTACCCAGATTGCCGAGTACAGAAAACTATTGGCATATCATACAACAACTTTTTAACCATGTAGTCAAAAGTTATGAAAATTGTTGGGCCTTAAAGCTACTCCTTGGACACATATTGTGCGAAAATTTCAACAAAATGTCTCCTAGGCTGGCAACTTTGGATGCATTGCATGCCTAAATGTGAAACTATTAGTGTAGGCTTCGAATTACTGAAATATTCAAAGGTGGTTGAAACAATTGTAGGTGTGTTTCTTCACAGTAGTATACTTCATTGTTGACCCAACAACTCACCCTTCAAGTTGTTTGTCTGCCCAGCGGTATGACGGTCATAGGCAATTAGGCATTACATGTTTTTTCAGCCCATTGAGAGATTATGAGTTTCCGGATGTTCCCGAACTGTGGGAACATCTTAGAACCAGTAGTTCGATGTGGCCGAGAGACTGCCACGTCGAATTGCATAAAAAAATTATTTTTCTAATATTTTTTAAAAATTTAAAAATTTAAAAATTAATTTTTTTTAAAATTTAAAAAATTAAAATTAAAATTTATTATTAAACAACTTGACAATCCTACTATGGTTCACAGCATGGGGAACCATGGTCAGATTGTCTCTTGGAGGTCTCATATAACATCTAATGTGGACCCCTTTACTTCACTACAGCTACCAGTACTAGCTTGGCATTATAGGGATAACCCATAAACAACATTGAGGACGTTTTTTGATTGATGAATGACAAAGAATCTCTCCATGCAGGATAGAAGTGCAATTATTCATCCTCCAAATTTTGTGTGAAAAGGGAATGTCTTCTATAGTAGTTTGACTTCCAATGAGTGATTTTGCATTTTTCAAACCAACAATTCACATAGTACCAAAACAGATAATTTCCATGGTGACTAGCTTGTTGTTTAAGGATTAATAATGAGGAACATTTTGCATGATAGTCCCTAAAGCACTTTACACAAAGCCCCAAGAGGCCATTGAAATAATGATTTAGAAGTTGGTTTTGAACCTTGATTTAGAGTTTAGTCACAAGACACTTTTCATTGGACTCTTCATAGATCATATCTTTGTTACTTAAGGGTGTGCTTTTTAATACAAAAGATATGTGTATTGATGTTTCATACATATCTATGCAATTGAATTACAAAAATTCATTACCAATGCTTTGTCAATGAATTAGCATGTAAAACCATGAAAATTAATTAAAAAATTTCACTCAAAATGGAGACATGATTTTTTGGAACAAAAATTTGGTATGCTTCAGTGGAATTGCACAAGGATGCAATGATAATTATTTTGACCAAAAATATAACAATTAGAAGCTATATTGTGAGCTTCTCTTTGAATGGCTCAAATAGGCAAGTTGTAAGATTATTGTACCCCATTGCATAGTTGGATATACAAACCTTACAAATTTTAATCGTGATTGTGATCATGTCTCAATGCAACATCCTGCTTCCTTAGCCCAATGCATCCATTGTGCAACGTCTTTGGTTGTAAAATATTGTAAAGACATCATTCACTTGTCCTATGCATCTATATAAATTCCCATTAATTAATTCGGCTTAAATTAAATGATTTGACAACCTAAATTAAAACAAGATTCAAAATTTGGCAACACCTAGTGTCACCTAGATTTTCTCCAATCAATTCTCAACCATGACGTGTAGAATGGGATTTTAATCCTTGGTGGCACCCTAACTCTACTCATTTCCTTTCCCGCTTACAAGATGATCAAATGCCCTTCCACTGCTACTACATTATTGCTTGCAATAGCTCACCTTCATTTGCTTCATTTGTTTGATCCAAGTTTTATGATTCAATTATCCACTTGCACTTTTCCTATTGGTTCATTTTTGGATTGTTCATGCTTATTGGATTGGCTTGCAAGTTAGGCTAATTGGGTTGTAAGCTAGGCTAAGCTCATAGACATCCTCTAATTCTAATAAGTTCTCATTATTTCCCTTCATCAATTTGCTTGTGGGTTTGGTTTTAGATTGTCTGAAATTACTACATCATGGTAGCTTATCAAATTTTTTTCCCTCGCAAATTGCACTTCTGAAAATGTGAACTAGAACTTCAAGCATTGAAGAAAGAACTCTCATAGTTCACATGCAGCAAAAGGAAATCAAATGTAAAGACATTGCAGAATTACTAAAAATGCCAAGATTCACTTTACCTAGTGTCCTCATGAAATAGAAAGCATTAGGGTGTTTAGAAACTAAGAAACCAGGTCAATGACCTTTGAAACTGTTTGCATGTGCACAATAAGATTTGACTTGCTACGTCAATAATAACCGCCAATACACTCTTGCCGTGCTTGTAGATAGTTTCCAAGTGCATCAAAATTCTATACAAAAGTATGACCGTAGATTAGGTTTCAGGAATAGAATAGCTCAAAAAATCCCTCATCTCAATGTAGACTACTAGACAAAGAGGTTGGCATTTGCAAAAGAACATCGTCACTGGACCAAGGAGGATTGGAAAACATAGTTTGGATAGACGAATCCTCATTCAAACTAGGAAAAACCTCATACTAGATTAGAGTTTGGCAGAAGGCTCATGAAGCATATACTTTCCATTGTCTAGCCCCCACATTTAAGTCCGTTAGATCATTAGTTATGCCTTATCTAGTTTTGACAAAAGCCCTATAGTCATAGTGCTAGAAGGGGAAAGAACAACATTAGATTTTGTTCGCTATGTGTATGAGGACACATTGATTTTTTATTTTATGCATGATCATCCTGAGCAACTCACACTTATGGAAGATGGTGCTCTAGTGCATGGTGGCAAGTTCCCAAATGAATGGAGAAAAGCTCATGGTAAGGTAATATGCTCTAAAAGCGACCATTTAAGAGCTGGTCTGTCCTTTTTGTAGGCTGAAGTGGACAAAATTATTTTTCTATCATTTTTCAAAGAAAGAAAAAATGGATGTGGAACCTAACATAAGTGGTTTTGTATTTTTCCAAGCATTTTTGAATTAGTTACAAATTTTCAAAGATTTTGGACATAGACACCTATTTGTGACTATAGGTCTCCCAAAATCTGTCCACTTGCAACTTGTAAAGCAATGTGTGGAAATCAAAGACAATGATTGACTCTTACAATAGAAAAACAATTTTTCTTTGGTGCATTCAATTGCTATAATGGTCCATTTAAGGATCACCCATCTCCATTTTCCACCTAAAAATAGGGGCGATTTGAAGAAGATGGGCGCTTTTAGAACACACTACCTTATATGAAAGTTGGATTGGCCTGCAAATTCACTTGATCTAAATCCCATTGAGAACTTGTGGAAGATACTAAATTTTTTGTTGTGCCACCACAATTGGCCGAAGAATAAACAAGACATGATACGCATAATTCAAGTGGTATGGATGAGGTATCCATGGAGTAATTGCAAAAACTCATTGCAAGTATGCCCAATTAATTACAAGTTGTGATTTTGGCAAGAAGTGGAAGTACTAGATGGTAGGTAGTGTATAGACCACATCCAAACTCTTTCATCATCTGTAAATTTCCATGTATATATTTGTGTAATCCTCTAGTACTCTTTTTTGTGATTCCAATGCAACTTGTAGTTTTGAATTTTGACAAATTTTGAGGAAGTGATGTGATGGCCATCATGGAATTTGCTTGTAGAAGTAAAACGTGTCAACTGTAAACACGGATTTGCCATAATGATCGCCATATCTACAAGGCACCGAGAATTTTGAAAGTTAGTCCACAGGGTGTGCACAAAGCTGGCAATGCAACATAATAAACCACCTCCACCTCAAGTATAAAATACTTTAAGTTGCAAGGCAAACAAGGAAAATGCAGTTGGAAAATTTAATTGCAGCAGCAATCGGTCCAATATTTTTTCAAACCCCACTCGACAGTGGTTATCACAACATGGCTTCTTGAAGTTGATGGACTGCTGGCTAAAGTTTCACTCCGAAAATTGTTCTTATGGTTCCTGTACCTGACTGTACAGTATAAAGATGGTTATATTTGTAAAATACCTCGATAGATCTGCAATACTCTTTTATTACCAAGAATTTTGAGACTTGCAACATTTGAAATAAGATAAAAACAAATTCTTGTCCTTTAGAAAACAATTACTCTGTATTTTCTTTCTAAATTAGTAGAATTTCAATATGAATTTCATTATTTTCACTAAAATGAAATGAATATAGGCCATTACAAAAACTACTCACAAAAAATCATCCATGAACTGTTTGACCATTCATAAGCCCCTTTTGGGCACTGGCGTCCAAACAAGATACGGTATACTTCAATGTATTATACGAGAAAGGGCAAGAGATAGTGGCCGCCTCCACAACAACAGTGGTCGGAACACACAACAAAATGTTGAGAGCTGTGCTTACCAGGGTCTAATGACTAATTTGCTATACAAAGTTTTCTTTAAGCTCTTGGAGCTCTATTCATACTGTCGTTGTAGATTCTCCAGTAACTCATCAAGAGTTCAGGTTTTGCCCTGGTTACCCATTCAAAGGACATTCCGTGAAAACATGAGACTACAAGTTCACTTGAATTCCACACACGGATCAAAAATTCAAGCGTTCGACCGCTGCGCGGCCTCTGTAAATCTGTGTCAAGGTTCGGGAAGAGGACTCAAGTGCACGTACGAAACTGTTAACATCTCACCATGTATTGTATATAAAACCTGCTCTTGGGAATACTTTCATCAATGCGCAGGATTAGCGACTGTCTGTTCGGCTTGATTCATCGAGTACCTCTGTCAGTCTCTAATTTCTCCCTTTTAACTGCCATCGGCAAACGATGAGGGGCAATTTTTGAAGCATGATCCTTCTCCGATTTAGGTTTATCTTGACGCATAGCGTTTGCCTTCGATGCAGACAGCTTTTCGGACTTCACTGGAGTTCCATTACCGGCAAGAGGTCGAGGATGGGGCGGTTGACCATGAACTGAAGCTTTCACGCGCATGGGCTCAGGATTTGAGATGCTACCTTTCATTCGCTTACGAGGCTCGGTGCCGGACTGTGTTCCATCTTTCGAAGGCCTCTTAGACACGCCTGCTCCCATAGCTTCTGCTTTACCTTTCGGGCTTGTGAAAGAGAACTGGGAAACTTTTGCGTCAAGTTCAGGATGCTCGTCCAAATACCTGTAACGGTCAAGGATAGATCTCAGTTAAGTTCATACAAGAGAAAATAGCATGAAAATTTCGCCGAAGAACTCCGATGTTGCTTCTATCAAGCGCACTGAAGTAAAGAGTATCCATAATAGTGGGAAGGTAAAAACTAGGTATCAAAGCATAGAAAGAATTGGACATAAAGAAAGTGAATAAACGGTATATGAGGCGTGCGCTTACTTCTGAACTTGAACATTGGAGCGAAGAGTTTTCCCACATGGTGCTTTGTAGTAGCTGAGGAAATAGTCAAAATTAGAGAATGTAAGCAAGCAATCACAGTAGCCTCCGTTCACGAGCATGAAATATAACTCGAAGTAATGCAGTCAATAAGTTGCTCTGACCTAAAGCTTTCATGCCAACAACTCATCTGCTGTAAATTAAAGAATTTGAATTGAAAGCAACCTACATGTCAAACATCAGAAAAAGATCCGCTCCAGGATAGTATAATTTACAATGCGGTCAGAACAAGAAAACTTGCAATATATTGCAGTCAGGAAATCCGAAGCACGAGGTTTCGAGGGGTTAGAACTCACATATCAGCAAATTTCTTAGCGTTCTCAGCTCGAAGGACAACTTTTCTGTAAAATCCTTTCGGAGGACAAGGTATATTGTGCTTATCAATTGCCCACAGCACGGTAGGTTCATTCTCGTCAAGATCAGCGGGATCATCGCATGTTAAATCCTTTCGCCATTCCTGAGCGGTGGTACATATGAATGGATGCTCTAGAATATGCTCCCCTATAGCCTCGTACTTCTCCTTTGACGGTATAATCCTCCATTTAAAGCAAGCATTGCATTGAATTGCATATGTCTCCACTGCCGATGACATCCATCTGCTCAAAACATATAGTCAATAGCCACTAGACAGATGCAAAACCATCAAGATAGATAGTTCTATTCACATCAGCCAAATGCACAAAATATATCTGTAATAATTCTGCTAACCTGTGTAGGAAAATTTCAAGACCATGTAATCAGTTGACCTGAGGAGACCAGAACCACGACTAAATATTAAGTCATACCAAAGAGTTTGAGGGCAAAGAAGACGACTATATGGCTAACATAAGAGATGTAAATCCGTAGAGGTAAACCTAGGAGCATCTTGCCCAGCCTCAGAAACTTCGCCTACTGTGCCGTCCATTTCTACTGCACCTCCCTCCCCTTCCTTGTCTTTTGTGTCTATGTCAGAAGTGTGCTCTTCTCGAGGCTCCATTGTTTCTGACAATATTCCTGCAGATGGGGCTTCATCTGAGGTATTCTCAACTGTTGTATCTTTCACGCTTCCGTTCAAATCGATCTTCACGACAGTCTTTGGTACAGGTTTATTTAAAACTGTCTCCTGCTCAGAGCTTTCCATCTTATTGTAGTCCTTGATGCTCGCAATTGATCTGAAAAAAAGATAATATGCTCCATGAATATTGGATTTGTCGAAAGACACAGGGTACCGAGCCCACAATACTGTTATTCATAGCTTTCCGGGGTGGAATCTATAATCAAATGTAACATATTCCAACCAAAAGAGCCATGGACCGAGGGATAAGTAACCTACAACTGTATGCGGTCCCGCTGATTCTATGCCCCAAAGTCAAAGTGTATTCGCACGGAAAGACGTCCACGACAGAACCAACGATCAACGAACTAAAACCAACCGGACCTACTTGCCAGAGCCGAAAGTGAATTTCAATTGCATGGAATGCGCTGGAATACATTCTCCGAATAGTTCAAATAGCTACAGGGCGTCTTGGACCCTCGGTAGTCGCCAAAGTCATCAACTTCAGGGCTAGACCCTATTCTGGTCCCAAAACCTCAATAGCCTACAACTTCGCCCATATCATAATTGACATAATAGAGGTGCCCTCAGGAATATGGATCTTCAAACAACTTTCCAATGATGCAATTTTGGTGAACCATGTCAATGTAGAGTCGATGCTTCAGAGGAAATTATAGTTGTATTAAAGGCGAGTTAACTACACTTGAAAGTGTGTCAACTACAATTGAAAGTGTGTTAACTACACTTGAAAGAGTGAGTTAACTACACTTGAAAGTGAGTTCACTATACTTGACAGTGAGTTCACTATACTTGACAGTGAGTTCACTATACTTGACAGTGAGTTCACTAGAAAGAGAGTTGACTAATCTGAAAGGGACTTGTAATTGCCCTTTACAAATTCCAAGCTACATTTGGACATAAAGGAATGGAATAAGAGACCCCCAAATTTTCAAGAAGGAGTTCTGTCTCCAGCTGTAAGGGATGGTTGGAGGTCATCCCATTTGGTCGATGGCTAGGTCATCCTTGTAAATATGCCGAAGAACTTCACCTTCCTGGTGAACTTACGATGCAGGGGAAGGTCGATAAGAAAATCAGATAGGAATGATTTCAGGAAGCAAATGCGCAAGAACACTCAATTGGCAGAAGACAAAAACCAAATGGCAGGTGCACTAAAACCTGAAATCAATAAAATACAACAAAATATATACCAGAGTAACCACTTGGCGAAACCCGAACCTCAACTAACTGACCACACTATAGTTTCTCCTCTCCGACAGAAAACAACCGCAGCAGCACCAACAGAATGTACAACCATCTGCACAACATTCCGTTGTCTATAATTTGAACCTCCATGAGCATACCGTGCATTTTTTAACCGCGCAGCCGTCGCAATCACCGCACATTGATCAATATTTCAAATATATCAAAATTTCCATATATATTTGTAGCATATGAATTTTTGAGCAATTGGCTAAAACTTCATCATACATTGAATAAAACGCAACACGAATAGACACAAAGCAAAATGCCGAAAACATCGTTGTCCGAAAATTTCGTACAACAACAAAGCTGTCGCCACAGAATTACAGTACTCACCAACACTTCACACGGACAAGATCAAAAAATTGATTCAATATTCACCTGAAGAATTCTGCTGCAACCTGACGCTGCTAAGGAGTCGAAACCACGCATCTACAGCGCGGAATTCTCGTGAGGGACTTGTGGCATCCCGATAAACGCGTCCAAAAGCATGACCAAGAAATCAAACGCAAATTGTGATAAAATACCGCAAATAATCAGAAACCACCTTCAATCACAGACTAATAACAGAAGGGACGTAGTGTATGACAGTGCAAGGAAAGCCTGACTAAACTGAAAGTCAGGCATTGCGCTTCACGCCGAGGAAGACGAGGAGCAACACTATTAGGGTTTCGGGGACCGGTATACTGACGACGCGATGTCCTGCTCTGGAAATGGTCAGGCACGGGGATTCGGGGACTGTACTGTACAGTACCTGTATCGACAGGACGGATAGAATTCATCCATCATGTGGAAAGAATGGACGGAATTCATCCGTCACTTCAAATTCTTTGCCTTATCAAAAAATATTTCTAATCGTTGAAATTATTTGAAAAACGTTTTTCAAGACAAAAAATTTTACATAAGGTTTTCTATTTACCTAAAGTAGTACATGTTGTTACTTAGCTTTAAAGAAAATACCATGATTGAACATCTTTATGAAAAAATACTAGTTTAGGTTGGAATTTTATTTATGGTGAATTTTTAGAGAATGGTAATTTTTTGGAGAAAGAAAGGTTAGAATATTTCGAGAAACATTTTCATTTATGAATTAATGTAATCACGAGAAAGAATCTCTAAAAAATCAAAGTAGGATGATATTGCCACATTTGGAGGAATAGAATATTTTTTTTATCCAAAATTATATATTCATGGATACAAATATCAATCAAGATCATAGGTTCTAATTTCTTGAAAAATTGAAAGAAAACCTCTAAATTCATGATTTTATTTGTTAGGAGTACATTATCCTATAACCAATATTGATTGTGTACATCTGTCTACTTGCTGGAGTTTCATCCATGAGCAAGATAGTTCATTTGTAACCATACAATGTTCATCTATGAAGGCAACAATTACACGAGTCTTCATCCAAGGACAGAGTTGGTTATGCCTTATAATCCATTTGTATCCCGAGGGTTACGTAATCCATAGTGTTTACTTTCATCATTCAAGGAAATTTGCTAACGTATGGATGAAAGAAGTTAGCAAGGTTTTCTCATAGGAAATTAAGGTGAGAAAGCATTTTTCAATGATATTGAAATATTATCAAACCTAGAAGTTTCTTAAGTAATAGAAGTGATGTTATAGGGGAAAAATAAAACATAACTATTATAGCAAGAATTTTTTTTTCTACTGAGTGGCTGACTTGTAAGGTAAACCAACCTATGACAGGCCAACTACACTAAAAAGGGTATTTAGTGTTGGCAACACTATTTGCAAACCATGACACTAAATATCATTTACCCTACTAAAGTAAGTAACACTAAATGTAATTTCTAACACTAAAAGTACTCTATGGTAAATCTGAAATATGAAGAGGTTTACATTTAGTGTTAGAAGGTAAAAAAAGAATTTGGAAAGAAAAAGATTAAAGACAAGGAAAATGATGGAAGGAGTAGAAAATGTGGAAAACATGTGCAATAAAAGAAGTCTTTGAACATCAAATAAGGGAAAAAAAAATTAATATTTAGAGCCAAAAAAATACAGATTTCATATGTGGGCTGGAACTTGTTGTCCATGGAAGTATGGTTCATGCTTGGCTATAATTTCATCTTGAACCATCCAAGTGATGATGCGTTTGTGAATAGCAATTGTAGAAACTTGTTGTAAGCATCGGGGTGTGGAATTACTCGGTGGGGTGTCGGCCATGGCGGATTTCTAAAATGGGAAGCAAAAGATCAACAATGTCGACGGATCATTGCTGGGAAGTTGAGTAAAATTAAAAAAATAAAAGGTCAACAGATCAATGAATAGGGGAAAACAAACCTGGATGAAGCCGAAATTGCCGCAATAAGGAACAATGGAGCAAGCGGGAGCAGGAATAGGCGGGAGATTCAAACCACTCACGGGAGGCGGGAATGCAGGAGTATAAATCCACCCCCCCAAAAAAAATTCACTCACTCAAGGATTTGTAAGTGCAGAGAAGCGGGATAGCAACAGAGGAGAAGAAGCTAAGCTGTAGGTAAGGTAACCAAGTCGGAATGGAAGAGAGGCCCAAAAGGCAACATACAAGGTAAAGTCGCAGAAGCAGATTGCAAAGGAAGTACAGGGAAGAAGTCCAAGGAAGGAGATGACAAAAGTGAAGACAACACAAAGGCGGCGCATTGAAGTTTAGCACTACACTAATCGTCCTAAAATTGACATTTAGTGTAGGGTCAAGTAGGGTGGTAATTACACTAAATGTAATCCAACACTAAATACCCCTTTTAGTGTACCTATTGTAGACATCTGCAGAAAGGCCCATTGTAGGCAAAAACTGGAGAGTTTACAGAACAATTCCATGTAGAAACTTCTAATTGCTCTAGGAGGTAGTTGGGTTGCATTTTAATTTTAATTCTCTGTCATTGAATTTACCAATGTTGTATATTGGAAGATGTTGAGACGGTTTTACCAAATTAGGCATAGTTATAGCCCCTCTTTAAACTGAAAAATGACCACTTTGGAAAAATGACAAACTACAATGCAATAGACTAGTACAGAGAAGAGGCAATTAGGTTTCAAAATGGCTTGTAGAACTTGACAAGGCATGGCCATGATGCTTGCCTCTAATGGAATTTAGAACATCCACTTTGCAATTTTACAATGTCTGTTTAAAGTTTTAAAGGGCAGGCTTAGATTAAAAGCGGGCTGATTTTAGTATCCTCTAACTTTGAATTGACTCCATTAATGACTGAATTAGGCATGTTCTTCTTGATTATGGTCACATGGTTGCCCTGAAATGGTGTTATTTAAGATTGTCATGACCCAACCTACTGGTTGTTTTGGAACTTCGAGTCAGTTTGTTTTATTAAATGAAATGAAAATGATGTGATTATGGAAAAAAAATTGGGGATCATCCTTGTTGTTTCTTAAGTCTTCTACAACACTGAAAATTAATTGCTTTATCACAGACCTCTAATTTCATACCACATTAGGCAATCTGCTTGTCATAGGCTGGTTTACCTTACTTCAATCTTTGAAAAATCACAAGTGGTAAATTTAGCATGTCATTTGTAGTGGTGAGGGTTGTTGTGCATCATGGAAATAATGTTTCATAATTAATCTTACAATAAGGTAACAGGTCCATAAAGCACTCAGGCTCTAAAATCATCCACCTCTTGAAATGCACACTATTTGTACATTGTTGATACCATGAAAAAGAAACATGTACAAATAGTGTACATTTCAGGAGGTGGGTGATTTTAGAGCCTACTACATTTGAACTTCAGAAATTTATAACTAATTCCAGAAAGCTCCAAAACACATGAAACTGTTGAGAATAGAATACGAAACAAAATCGCAAAGCAACTAAGACGCACCAAAGTACACTCAAAAGAATACATTAACTTCATAAGTGTTTGAAGTATATACAATAGAAGAATAGGAGAGAGACAATGAATAGTTGTCTTCTCCTATTCGTCAAAGAAGATTCTTCTAAATCCTCATGACACGTGTCACTCACCATAATGGTGAGCGTTCACATTAGAAACTACGTTTCTTAACACTCCTCCTCGCTCAGCATAATATGAGTAAAATATTATAAAATAATAATCTAATATAAACTAGCCGATGGTATGTATAAAATCAATCAAAAACCAATCGTTGTCGCCAAGTCGTGGACTTGGTCGGCTGGTTTCGTAAGTCGGTGGTCAACCGATCGGTTCGAGGTTCAATACTCGTCGGCCTCGTCGACTGATTTGGAAAACTCATGGCTTGGCATTGCTAGTGAGGCAAGAATAAACAGCCGACCCGCTACCCTACCCCTGAGCTATGATGTGACAAGATGCAGGGCACCCCAAGATGGTTAACAAGCTCCAGCATTGATCGTAAACCGTGGTTTTCACCACGACCCCCACCTTTTGTATGTAATTTTCGTAATCTCGTGAGTTTACGGTTGTTGCCTCATTAAAACCTTATCTGGGAAAACCTTGATTATAATCAAGGACAAAACCACAGATGAAGAAAAAATAGTACAGCACCTTTATTAATCCATTCTCATAGTAAAACCCAATGGGAAGAAACTATGGAACAATATCAAAAGGTTTATAAATTTTCATAAAGAAAACTTATTGAATCTCTTGCTCTAAAATATTAAGTCGCCGCATACCAATGCCATGAATAAGTCAGCGATGAACAAATAACGGAAGAGCCTTAGTGAAGAGATCAGCAAGATTATCAGCTGATGACACTTTCTTGATTTCCAGGGCCTTGTTAGTAATCAAATCATGTGTAAAACTGAAATACTTCGGATCAATATGTTTTGTTCGGTTACCTTTAACAAAACCTACTTGCATTTGTGCAACACAAGCACTGTTGTCTTCATATAAGATAGTTGGAGAATCATCATATGACAACCCATAATTTGTTAGAATAAACTTGTCAATTGATCGTAGCCAAATACACTCTCGAGATGCTTCATGTAAAGCAATAATTTCTGCGTGGTTAGAAGATGTAGCAGTAATGGTTTGCTTCACTGATTTCCAAGAAATTGCAGCTCCATGTCATAAGAAAACATAACCCGTTTGTGATTTGGATGTTGCTGGATCAGATCTATATCCACCATCAACATATCCAACCAATGTTGGATCTGCAGATCGAGTGTAATGAAGTTCCAAATCTTCAGTTCCTTTCAAGTAACGGAAAAGATGTTTGATTCCATTCCAATGGCGAAGTGTCGGCCGAGAACTATGCCTTGCAAGGACACTAACTGCAAATGCAATATCAGGCCTTGTGAATGTAGCCAAATACAAGAGTGCTCTGATCGTTGCGAGGTATGGATATTGTTCACCTAATGTTTCCTCCTCCTCGCAAGGGCGATACGGATCATCATCTTTGATACTTCGATCGACCATAGGTGTAGACAAAGGATAAGTGTCAATCATATTGAATCTTTTAAGAATTCGATTGGTATAAGTAGATTGAGATAGAAAAATGCTGCCATCCTACATATGTAGAACTTGTAAACCAATGCAAAAGAGGTTTTGCCAAGTAATTTCATTTCAAACTCGCGAATAAGCAGCTGAGTAGCAGCAACACATGCAGATTTGGTACCCACAAGGTTCAAATCATCAACGTAGACAGCAATAATTACAAATCCATCTTTGTCTCTTTTGATAAAGAGACATGGAAGTAATGCATCATTTATGAAATGATGTTCAATAAGAAATTGCCGCAGTCGTTGATACCACATACGTCCAGATTATTTAAGACCATACAATGCGCGTTGTAGTTTCACGCCACGGTGTTTGTCAAAGATAGGTGGATTTGGGCTAGTGGTTTCAAGACCAAGAGGAATTTTCATATAAATGTTTGCATGAAGTGAGCCATAAAGATAGGTTGTAACAACATCCATAAGGTACATCTCAAGAATGGCATGAACTGCCATTCCGAGAAGATACCGGAAGGTAATAGTATCCATAACTGGTGAATACGTGATATCGTAATTAATGCCAAATTTTTGTGTAAATCCTTGAGCAACAAGACGAACTTTGTAGCGAATAATCTGACCTTTGTCATTTCGTTTGCGTACAAAAACAAGTTTGTATCCAAGAGGTCGTGAGTTAAGATTATTCACAATAGGTCCAAAGACTTGTCTCTTGCGCAAAGATTCATACTCCTCCTCAATAGCAGCTTTCCACTTGAGCCAGTCAGAGCGATTCATCGCTTCTTCAATAGTACGTGGCTCGGGATCATCTTTCTCATAAAAAAGATGTTCTACAATCATAGAAATGAAATTTTCATCCATGTCAATACTTGCTCTATCCCATATGTGGCCAGTACCGCAGTACATCATAGATAATTCTGTGTTCAAGTGAGATACATCTTCTTTAGAAGTAGATGAATGAATAAAATCGGAAGTGGTTGCTATAGATAGAGAAGGATTAGTAGCATCAAAGATTGTCTTGCGTTTGCGTGGTTGCTTATTTGGTCCACGAGTCTGTTTGCTTAAAAATTGAGGAGTAGAAATAGTTGTAATATCTGGTACAAAAACTCGAGCAGGAAGATTTCGGGCTTCATTCAATGGAGTTTTTGTAATCCGTGGCGCATCATTAAAACCATCTGGAGTTTGATCCGCAATCTTTTGCAAATGCAAAATTTTGGCAACTTTAGTTTCAACCAAAGATGATCGTGGATCAGGATTTGATGTAAGTGTTTGAGGTGCTTGAAATGTAATACCAGAAGAAGTCTCTGGAATAAATGCTCCTCCTCTTAAAGATGGAAATATGTCTTCTTCAAACCGGCAGTTGGTGAAATGTGCATGAAGTAATGTACCAGTTGAAGGATTAATGTATCGAATAATGCTGGGAGAGTCAAATCCAACATAGATGCCTTCTTGGCGATGAGCGCCAATAGTATGACGTTAAGGTTCCGCAATTGGAACCCAAACACGGCATCCGAATACTCGCAAATGAGATACATTGGGAATTCGTCCTAAAAGAAGTTCTTGTAATGAAGCGATCTCTACAGATGAAGGACGAAGTCGAATCAAAGTTGCAGCATGTAGAACTGCATGTCCCCACATGTATGCGGGCAAATTTGCATGTAAAAGCGAAGGCCTCGTAATAAGTTGAATTCGCTTGATGAAAGACTCCGCCAATCCATTTTGAGCATGTTCATACGGAACTGAATATGTCAGATCAATTCCAGTAGCAATACAATAATCTTCGAAAGATTTGGATCGAAATTCTTGAGCATTATCCATCCGAAGCATTTTGATTGGATAATCAGGAAAATGAGCCTTGAACTGGATAAGCATAGAAAGTAAGTTGGCAAAAGCCAAATTTCTGGTTGATAGTAAGGAGACATGAGATTGTCTGCCTCATGCATCAACCAAAACCAAAAAATATTGAAATGGTCCAGACATAAGTGTTATAGGACCACAAATATCACCATGCAATCTCGAAAGCATTGGTGGTAATTCACTAGGCAGCTTCCATAGATGGTCTGGCAATTAATTTACCTTGTACACATGCTTGACATAGTGTCATTGAATTTACATCAGCAGGCTGTAAATTATGACTAAGAACACATGGAAGAATTTTCCGAAATAAAGTGGAGCTTGGATGACCAAGTCTTCCATGCCACAGTGAAATTTTATTATCTTTAGAAGATAAAGCAAAACTAGATACAGATGGTGGTCGGATTGAAATCCGATACAAGCCACTAGCCGCAGCAAAGGCTGTTTTCACTACTTTATTATTTTGTACAAAAACCAGAGCCTCTCGCCTATCTAGATTTTTGGTCGAGAGGTGAAAACCATTGGTGCGGATATCTAGATAGCTAATCAGGCTTCGAGGCGCAGAGGGAGAAAACATAGCACGCATGCATGTTATGGTGGTGCCCTCAGGTAAAATCACCTTTGCTGGTCCCTCTTGGAAACGAAACACATTCGATCCAGCCATAGTTATTAAATTTCTGGTTTGCCAAGTTGAAAGATTATCAACGTCAAAAAATTGTTTATTTTGCAAAATAGTATGTGTGGTTGCAGAGTCAAGGAGCGCATCACAAGACTTACCAATGGAGGTGTCCTCAGCAACATGTGTTCAAAATCTTCAGCTCCATACGGGTCCATAGACGCATCCATGGTATGAGTTTCACGACCCTGAGCTCGAAGTTTCTTGTTTTCTTGGAACATCTTGACAAAATAGTCTGATGTACGGCAAACATTGGCCAAATGGTCAACTCTACCACATTTGTGGCAAGTGTGCGTCTCTGATGGTCGCTTACCATGGTTTTGAGAAGAAGAATTGGTATTCTTCTTGTGCACATGACTTTGACCATAACCACTGAACTGTTTATGACGATGTTTCTTAAACTTTTGTGACTTAGGTTTGAAATGAGAAACCTTGACAGCATGAGACTCTGGTACTGTAGTCCCAATAGGGCGGGCTTTTGCATTGCGCAGAAGGATCTCGTTTTGCTTTTCAACAAGAAGTAATAGAGACATGAGATCTGAGTGATTTTCAAATTTCATGTTTCTATACTGCTGGGCAAGTACAGTAGAAACCGGTGGAAATGTTGAGAGATTTTTCTCAATCATTTCCTGTTCGGTAATGGATTGACCACACAACTGTAATTGCGATATGATGCGGTACAATTCATTGTTAAAAGCAACAAGTGTTGGAAAATCCAACACTCGTAAATGCGTCCAATCGTGGAGAGCTCTAGGAAGGAACATCGTTTTCTGATGGTCAAAACGAGACTTGAGCTTCTGCCAAAGCTCATCTGGTTTTCTATCTCTAAATACTGATGTTGTAATGCAAAAACAACATGGCGACGAAGCAAAAGTAAAGCTTTCCAGGAAGTGGAAGCGGAAACAGTGGTAGCAGGAACAGTGGAACCTATGATAGTAGGAGCAGTGACACTTACAGTGGGAATAGTGTCAAAGTTAATAGCGTCTGATAGTCCCTCGGCAAATATATGTGCTTTGTCCGTCCTTGCCCATAATAGATAATTGCTGCCGTTAGCTGCGAGTTGTGTAAAAAGAAGAGGTTGAAGCCTTGGTGGCTCAATAATAGTAGCAGCCACTGGAATAGTCGTAGATGTAGCGACAGAAGATGTCGAAGTAGTCATAATGTAGAATGAAAATAACTTTGGAAGAAATTAAGGTTTGAGAAAAAAAATAGGTTTGAATAGAAAATTAGTTTTTTTGGAAAAAATTAGGGTTTTGGGAAAGATTAGGTTTTTTGGAAAAAATTAGGGTTTTGGGAAAGATTAGGGTTTTTGGAAAAAATTAGGGTTTTGGAAAAGATTAGGGTTTTGGGAAAAAATAAAAGATAAGGATGGAAGATAAAATAAAAGTAAAAGTAAAAATAAAATATAGATAATGGTAAAGTAAGAAGATACAATAAAGATAATGAATAGGTAAGATAAAGATAATGAAATTAGATTGATAAAGAAATAAAAGAAGATAAGGATAAAGAAAATATATATATTTGTATAGTATAAATGAAAAATGAAATATTAGAAATATTAAAAGAAATATGAAATAAATAATAAATAATAAATAATAAATAAATAAATGAAGTTGAGAGCTGGGGTTTGGAAGGTGTGTGGGTGCTGGAGTAAGGAGTTGGAGGTGTGCTGGATTGGAGGAAAGGAGGCCTGCGGGGAAGGGAGGCAGGGAGCCGGGTGGTCTGCACAGGGCGGAGGGAGAAGGGAGGCAGGCAGCTGGGGGGACTGCACAGGGTGGAGGGGAACCTAATGGGAGCGGAGGTTGGGCAGAAGGAAGCCAGGGAGGGAGAAGAGCCGGCAGGGAAGGGAGTTGGAGGATCAAATGGGGGGGGCTACAAAGGCTTCCTCTGAAAAATGAAAACTAAATTGGAAATGCAAAACTTAAGGAAATCAAAAACTAAAGTATGAGAGCGTGTTGATAACGTGTTGAGAATAGAATATGAAACAAAATCGCAAAGCAACTAAGACGCACCAAAGTACACTCAAAAGAATACATTAACTTCATAAGTGTTTGAAGTATATACAATAGAAGAATAGGAGAGAGACAATGAATAGTTGTCTTCTCCTATTCGTCAAAGAAGATTCTTCTAAATCCTCATGACACGTGTCACTCACCATAATGGTGAGCGTTCATATTAGAAACTACGTTTCTTAACAGAAACAACTTGGGTTAGATGCCAATTCCACTTGTCTTTCAAGGATAATATATTTCAAGAAGTTTCACCTCCCCCAAAATCAGTTCCAGCTCTTAAATGGTCGATTTATGGACCTGTTACCTTACAGTCGCCCTGATCCGATCCCTTGAGCATGTGAATTAGTGCAAGTTCAAGCTCTAAACCGATTTCTTCTTCGGTTTTCTGATGGAAACAAGATGCTTGATTCTCTTGTTCAGATATTTTAGAGTTGTGTCAGAAAAGCAGAGTATAAATCCAACATGGTTCTTTTCATGTACGATACATATATTGTGTACACAAACAACATAGCAGATCAAAGCTTGGGTGGGGTTGAAGCTTCCAAATTCATGCTACTTGTCAAATTAAAGCACTGTCTCACAAGTTTTTGAATCTAAGGAATGCTAATATGCTACCCATGTTGTGAATCGTGTAGAAGATCCCAATATGGCGAAGGCAAGATGGCAATATGACATGCAGTAATTTGTTAACAAGCAGTTGTTTCCAAGGTCTGACTTTCTGGAGCATTTGGGTTGCATATATGAGCCTCTGATAAGGACACTTTCAAGGTCAGTGAATACGTTACTGCTTTTGTCAAGCTGGAGGGCATGCATTATGTTTTTGCTCTTCGCATGACTTCCAGAACTTCTTATCGGCCTTTTGTTCTTAACCAAATTTGAGATTGTGCGTGACCATATGAAATTAGAAATCAGCGATTTCCACTTACTTTCCATAGATATGGCTTGGTTTTTGTTGAAATTCTGGATCAAATTGTAAAGTGCTAGTGAAATGTATGCTTGAAGAATTTAGACCAATTAGACGAATTCGGGGTCTTAATTAATGCGAAGTCCATTCAAGCAGGCACTCTACTAGTGAAGTCTTGGTTCCTCTCGACAAATTTTTCGTCCTGAGCAAGTACGTTGTGATTCTCCAGGTGGGTTCATAATCCAATCAACTATGTTGTCATACTTAGATGCTCAATACTTATTGTTGTTTCTATGATCTTCTCAATTGACTCATAAGATAGCAGCATTTGATTCAGTAGTTTGGCAATTGAAGTGGAACAATGAATACTTGGTCTCGGGTGCAGATGAGCGGGATTTGCGACACGTGGTTTAGGGGCACAGGAACAGTGCAAAACAGTGAGCCTAGTGCTGATTCAAAAATAGTTTCTATCATCATAGACATTTCAATAGTTTAAAATTCGAGTAGTCTGTACAAGATGGAGGAGTCTGTACCGACATTGACCGTGTGGATGGAGATCAGGTGCAGCCATCGCTGCTGCTTCCGGTACTTGAAGGGCAACAGATTCCGCAAGAGAGAGAGAGTTTTTCGTGTGAGATTTGTGAGTCTGTGGGGGTTCTTTTGAGGTCTCCTTTCAGGTCTCCTTTCAGGGAAGGCAGCCATGGTTGACATCTGCTGAGTGCTTGTGCTTCGGCGGTTCAATCTTTTCTGCGGCGCTCGGAAGTGGTGGGCGTTGAATGCTGAGTCGACAGCCAGTGGCATGGTGCGGGAAAGGTTATTCTGAGATTCGCCTCGGTTTTATGCTAGTTTTGGTATTACTAGGCGTTCTTCCAATTCTTTGTGCTCTTGCTTGTAGGAGCTTTCATTCAATCGTAAGAAGTATTTACGTCAGTGCAAACAGAAACAGAGCTCGAAACAGAGCTTTGGGCCCAAAAATTTCAGATGCCATGCTCTTCTTGAATCAGTACTGGTAGTATGTCTTGGATGCTGCTGCTTTGTTTCCTTCCTTGTTCATTAGGATTAGGTGACCTGCTTTAAGCACGAGCTAAAAACTCTTCAGGATGCAATTATTGCACTTGGAAATTAGTTCTTGTCGATGCTCAAATCTTTTGCGTTCTGAGCTCGTTTATATTTGACACAATCGTAGGTTCTAGCAGGTAATCTCTACATAAATTAATACTGTGGAATTTGGAGGAGGAAGTTACCGACACGCCTGCTTACTATGCTTGGTACGCTTTACTCCTGTTGCAACTTTTTCGGTTGTATGTAAGCTTGGGAGTAAACTGATGGATGAAGGGACCTTGTCGGTGGGATTTGATGTTTAGGATCTTCGGTGCTTGTCAATGTTCAGTGGAGGTCTAGTCTTATGGTGAATGACCAGAGCTGTCTGTTACATAACCTAGTAGAGCTTTCTTGTTGTCTGTAAGGTAGAGGATACTATTTACGTTTCTTATAGCATTCCAACTTCTGAAGGAGTAAGATTTTGAGCAGAAGTATAACATTGTGGAAACATCTTTGGGATACAAGAGCAGAATCTGTTGAGATTAATTCTTTGCACTCTTTATGAACTTCTTATGTGATTTCAAAATGGGAGATTGCAGACCAATTTAAGTTGGACGGAAATGGGTCAACTACTATCACGTGATAACAAGCCCAACCAAGGTATGAATAGTGAGTTGCTATTGTAACAAGGACCAATATAGGAGATAGCATTTAGGTCCCTATCAATTTAGTATCCCCTTCCCTATTAATTTGGATTGCCAATGTATTCTCAACATGTCCATTAGTTCACTTCCTGATTATATTTACAATCTGTGGTCTTGTTCACAAGAGATGAAAGTAAACTTCTTAATTTTAGTTGTCTTCTGTTTGTTTGTGTTGGTGACGGCAAGCTCATTCTATGGTGTTGACTATCTGCCAACTTTGAGTAAATCCATTTGAGTTTGAAACTTTGAATTTTTTGTGATTGCAGGTGCCAATTTCGTGGAATTTGATGGTTCAAGCCTTTCAGGGCATTTTGAAGGTATATTTTACTTCTAATTCAGAATCTTTGGATGTGGGGTGCTTTATACCAAGTACAAGCTTGGGTTGTGGTGTCTGGCCGTATCCTTGGGAAACTAGGACTAACAAGTATGAACTAAAGCAAACAGTCAAGTTGTCCTTCTAATTTCCAACGCTTCTGATGAATGTTTATCATGGTTGCAAACCTTGGAATGCATTCAGATCTTCTTCATATGTTAGACGTGAACCTAAACAGAATCTGGATGGAGTTCTTTATTTCAGATCGTGGTGCATGGGAGATGGTCCGGGAGCCGATTCTGCAAGTCCGGCAAGCCTTAGAAGTCATCCAGCACGTCTGTGCGATTTCCAGCACTGTGTGTGCGAACAAGGGGCAGTGCCAACGCCTTGCCAATCGTTTCAGTGCTATTGGTGAAGGATTGAACAGTGGCAAAGGGTGGGATAAGAATTTCAATGGCGGAAAATCTTCTAATGGCAGCAATCGTAATTACTATCCTGCTCTTGATGAGCTTCTCACTGTGTTACGAAAAGGAGAGGCTCTTGTATCATCCTATGTTGATTCCAAAAGTATCATCATTTTAGTTGGTCGGACAGATAACCGAGAATCATTCAAAGAGATTCACGAGGAGCTTGATACCTTGAAGGTGCAATTCGACTTCGATAGTTATAGCGAGCGTGGGCCAGTGAAAGACTTTGAATCATCCACAGGAGACCAGAGGACCCATTTGCTGACAGAGGATGCTGACCTGGATTTAACAAAGATGCCTGCAGACATGGCTCAAATCCAAGAGTCTGAGCATACAACAAAAATGGACATGGAGAAAGTGACCCAAGTGGTGCTGGAGAAGAGTCGTCTTTCAGATTCCAACGACGAGTTGCCCAGTTATCTTAAAATTGATCTGGCCGCTATCAAAATCAAGGAACCTGTGCGCCAGGTTGTGCTTAAGAGCAAACAAGATAAAGTGGACGAGCTGGGTTGGGCTGTTGTATGTTTGGGCACATTTATGGGTATTGACTTTGCTGTGAAGGTGTTCAAATCTACTGCAACAGATCTGGTTGGTTGGAACAATAAGCAGCTGTTGATGGAGGTTGGTTCTCTCGAGAAAATGCGACACCCCCATATTGTCAAGCTGGTATTTTTCGGTCATGATGCAGAACAATGTGTTCTCCTGATGGAGTTGATGGATACTGATTTGCGAAACCTCATGGACGAGAGGTTGAAGCCTTTCCCGAAACAGAAAACCCGGCCTTTCAAGCGTCCTGAAGAACTGGACATCATAACCCAGATTGCGAAGGGCATGCTGTACATGCACTCACAGCAATATTTGCATGGAGATCTCAAGTGCTCGAACATTCTGGTGAAGAAATCTGACAAGTATCTTGACGTGAAGATTTCTGACCTTCGGGGCTCTCAGAAACTTGACAAAGTTTGGGATAAGGAAGCGTTCAAGCAAGCAAGTCGGAGTCGGCCCCGATGGACTGCACCCGAGGCTATTAAGCTTTATGAGGGTTTGGAGCCTCCTAGCGACGACTTCTTGAAGAAAAGCGACGTCTATAGCTTCGGGATGACTTGCTATGAAGTTGTGACAGGAGGATATCCTTTTGATGGAATAGCAGGAGACAAACTACTTGAGCAGATTCACGCAGGCCAGAGGCCTGAGCTCCCTGGCGATTTGGATGAGGATCTCAAGGGGCTCATAAACCAGTGTTGGGATCCTGAGCCCAACAAGCGACCAGGATTTGTTGTAATCTGTTACCTTTTGGATATTATCAGGTCCAAGAAGCCTATTGTTGTGTCTAACAACTTTTCTGGCAAAGACATGGTGCTGAGCGTTTGGAAGTGGATTCTTCAAGTTTTTGTAGTCTTTGCGGGACTGCTGGGGAAAGTACCCCAAGGCGAAGAACAAGATATTTCAAATGATTCTAGTGTGTGGGACATGAAGGGCGATGGTGGGATTCAACGAAGTAAAAGTGCTCTTTTAGTACCCGAGCATCTACGAATTCAGCCAGACAAGCTCAAGATAGGGCGATGCATTGGGACAGGATCTTCTGCGAGAGTGTACAAGGCAACTTGGTTGGGTTGCACATTCGCTGTGAAGGTGTTCAAGAAATCCAAGTTTCCAGACATCCGAGTTCTGCAGACAGAAGTAGACTTTCTGATCACGCTAAGTCGCCACCCTCTTATAGCGATGATGGTTGGGTTGTCCGTGGATGCAAATCAGCGGTGCTCCATTGTGATGGAGCTCATGGATGGCAGTTTGCGAGACCTGATTGAATCTCGAATGCAGAGAAGGATGCTAAGGCTTCTGAAACGTGAGGTTGGGCCTTTTGAACTCCTGGAAGCCCTGTCTATCATCTCCAAGATTGCATTGGGAATGGCATTTCTACACTCCAAAGACGTGATGCATAGAGACCTTAAGTCAGCGAATGTGCTGGCGAATGAACATGCCAAGGGCGTCGATGTGAAGCTAGTGGATTTCGGTTTGTCGATAAATGAGGATGAAAGCGAAGTACTTGAAGGACTGGGTGATGGTACTGGTTTCTTTCGGGCGCCTGAAGTTTTCCCAAGAGATGCCGATTGGAAGGAGACCCACAATGTTCAAAAGCTCGACGTGAAGGCAGCAGACGTCTACAGTTTCGCCATGACATGCTATGAAGTCTTGACAGGAAATTATCCGTTTTCGGATCGACGAACTACAGACTATAAATGTGTGATTGGCGGGGACAGACCGACGCTGCCTTCTCAGTTGCATCCAAGGCTGAAGGCGCTGATTGAGCAATGCTGGCATGGGGATCCTGTTAAGAGACCAAAGTTCACAGAGATATGTGAAGAAGTCAAGAAGATTCAAGAGGCATTACCAAGCTCAATCTGATCAATCTTGTAGAATACTGTACAATCCCATCTTGCTGTTGCAGAAGTAAATTTTGAGATGTTGGGAATATATAATCCGAGGTACTGCACGTAGAGTCTCATGTTGCTGTATTTGCCCTGGTACTTCAGTTTCGGGCTACACCTACAAAATCTGCTACCTATGCTGGATCTGTTGAGGAGTGCCACTAAAAGGTTCAGAATGCTATGCAGTAGAGAAGGCAACTGAATGTTATGCTAGGTTAATGTGAACTGAATTTCTGCAGTTTTTTTGAAATCTCTTTCGAGCATAATGTAGGATTTCTAATATGCATTTTATGAGTAGGTTGTACTAAGAAAGTTCATGCATAATGACGAGGAAAAATACTGCATTATTTTTCATGTGAGAAGTAGCAAATCCACCCGCAACGTCGTCAAATTGTGTAGCACAAATCGTTTAGTATCGGTACTCCCAGGATCTCAACATTGAATGAGTGCACAATGGTTCATCATGGAAAATAGGACAATTCAGCAATGGTTTCGAATTGTATTGAACGTTACGTTCAGCGGACGCTGCAGAAAGATGGTTTCTTGCATTTCAGGCGGGCCGTAGTGGAAGCGTGGACTGGAGATGCCGTTAATGTCCTGATACTTTGAAGAAGAAACCGAGGTGTTTCTCACCAATGCTTCCAAGGCTACAATTCAAGCATGGCAGAATCCATGCCAAGCCCAATAGGAACCTCGAGAACATACTCAGAGACCGGCAAAGTGCAATTCTACAGCACAATGGTGCAATAAGCTCTTATTCGAGATGTACAGTATATCATAATACAAGGAAGAGACATTCCACTCATCAAAGTGCTCATCTGCCAAACCTAAACCTTTCTAAAATCCTAATTGCAAATTCCTCTAATGTACATTGCCTCGCAAGCGTGCAGCATCCGATCTCCATCTCCAACAGCAATCCTACGAGAATTTTCAATCTACTCTACAAGAGAAATGGTAGAGTTCCAATTGTTTGGAGCTCGTAAGCTTTGACGAGATCCGTTGTGTTCGCCAACGTCTCGTCGATGCGGTGGAACTGTCTGCGATGGCGATGAACGTCGGTTTTGTTCTCCTTCGAGACGAACGTGTTGCAAAGTTCGTGGCGCTTGCTGATCGTGTCGTGGTAATGGTAGTACCTGATTTTATTGCCTCTGGGATAGACGTTCTTCCCTTTCTTCATGTTCATGGACATGTGCACCCCCGTCGCAGCAGCGTGCCGGGCTTGCAGCACGAACTTGCGGTCGTAGTGCGCGCCTCTGTTCAACACTCTTCTGTACACGAGTTTCTCCAGATTCCATTTCCTGCAACATCGGATCATTCTCGTCAGTAGAGTAATGTAGAGGATATGTAGACCATTAAATACCTAATTCCATGAGCCCTGTTACCAACAGCAACTCATATAGACTGCAACTACAGTCGAGTGACCAATTAGCAAGTTGGGTGCAAGTTCATCTTTTAATGGAAAATGAGATTGTCTACTATCTCTCGATCAGTAGTGGTCTGTAATCTCCCACTTCAAATGATTGCATAAGAAATCATCATGTATCGTGATAGAACAATTAGATCTCCAGAGAGCTTGGTTCTTGAACCCCAAAGCGATATCTCTATTGACTGATCCTAAACATTGGTAAGAGCTGATGGTTGAAGCTTAGGTAATGGTAAGAGCTCATGTACGAACTTATGATTGAAGTGACAGAGAGCATCCTCTGTCACCATAACCTAAAATGGAGTAGCGATTGGCCATACCTTGCGTGCCCGTCAACGGTGGTGTTGTCCGCGACGCAAAGCTCGTTGGAAATCGGCACCTGCTCGAATGTGATTTGCGTCACGTCCGGATCCTCATTAAGAACCTCCGCCAGCGTCGTGGTCGGCGGCACATACACATACTCATCGACATCGAAGAAAAATGTCCATTTCGCCAGAAACCTGGATCGAAACAAGCAATCGTTCACCACCAAGAACTGGTTATGGTAATACCCGTCGTAAATCTCCTGCTGCTGAATGTTCTGCACCGTCACTCGCCCTTTCTTGATCCAAGGGTTTAAGACTTTCCACACGTCGGGGTGGAAACCCCCCGCGTCATGGAGGATGAAGTGCGACCTCTCGCCCAAGAAGTACGCATGATACGCCAGCCACTCGCGCATCCGCTGCGGGCTCACGTCGCCATAAACCGAGGATCCGCAGTAGACGTAGTCGTAAGGATACGGCGGATTGAACTTGGAAGCATCGTATTCCCCGGGATTCTCTGTGAGAACCGTCACTCTCTCCGGTTGCCTGTACCGGTCGCCATAACCGACGTGCAACACAAGCTCCCCGCCTTCGCTCGCCACTCCGACGTCCTCTGCGAACGTGCAAGTGATCACCACCACAGTGTATAGCTTGCCATAGTTCCAATCCGGCAAGATTTTGCTGGAGTTTCCTTGGATTGTGCGATTTCCGACCCACTCACACAAGTAGGGCGGCTCATGAAAAGATTCAATCGGCTTGGCTACGAGCCCTACGATGGAAAACTCGCGAGGACCGCCGCGGTAGGCGCCCATTTCGACGTACAAGTGGGTGGCTAAGCCGTGAGGCTTGAACACACGAAGCTCCCCTTTGGTGGTGTCGATGGTGGACGTGTCGATATTCTCGTGGAGCAAAGTCTCCGAGAGGGGGTTGAAGCTGCTGTGGTTGCACGGCCATGACCAGTTGCGTGTGTCTAAGGTGAAAAGCTGGACGAGGATGAAGAAGAGACCGCACACCACGACTAAGCTGTAAATCACGTTCACGCGGACTTCGGAGCACGCGGACACTTGAAATTTGATGGCGGCATGGCATCCCATTTCCTTGGTACACTCTTTCCGGTAGTCCTTCACTCTCTCTGTTTCCTTCCCCACCTTGATTACCGTGTCCGGCTTCATCTTTCCTACCACCAGGACTAGCTCGCCCCCTACTGCGATTTCAATACACTCTCGTTGCGAATTCAGTTCATGCACTCTCGTTGCAAAATTCTGATTACAACACTACCAAACTCATCAAGATTGCTTCATCATCATTGTCGAGCTACCAAGTTTTTGAACCTGGCCCAGCTCACTCACTGAGGAGTGATTCTCCTCAATTGTCTTCTGGCCTCCATATCTGGACAAAGTTCGCTACTCTAACACACATCCCAACTACTGTATAGCACCGCAATTCAAACCAGAGCTGAAATGGCACCGAGCTGGCTAGACCCTAACAGCCATCCATAGGGAGCTGGAAACGGATTCCTTCTCTCAATTAGGTCAGGCGAGTTTCAATCCTACACTAGATGTCAGAGCTTAAAACTCATGCTCCGAGAATGGAGACGATTTGCGACACGTTTCGAAAGTTCCAAGCGATGCTAAGTACATTCGTTGCGATGAGATTTCGGCTCTCACGTCTGAAATTGGACATAAAGGACAGAGTGCCGAGACTGAAATCGTGAAATGCACCACCCCAGCTGGAAATTTGAACAAAAGATTTTGCGAAGTTGTGACTGACGGCCGGGCTTACGACACACTCATGAATGCACGAGCTAGCTGAAGGCAAGAATTTGGAAAGAAAAAACAGAGCACCGAGGCTGAAATCGTGAACTGTAACACCCCTACCAGAAATTTGAACACGAGCTTGCAAAGTTGTGACTGTACTTGGTCCACAAACTGATGCAAATCCTTGAACAGGAGCAACTCAATTGCTGGTACTACAGTTTCCTCTCTCTCTCTCTCTCGTGAGCTAACTGGATGCCAGTGAGGTTGCCTTTTGGAAGATGCAGCACGCCGAACTTACACTTGAAACGGCACCACTTGTACACAGTGAGAGCCTGACTGAGCTTCGGCCTTGGCAGCGGCTGCTAATTCCACGTGTTTAGGGCTCTGGACAGTGGCTCTGGGATCGCTCGGGTCCACAAAAACGGGAGTTGGGATCTATGAATGCGTGACGTGTGTCTTGGGTTGTGATTATTCGCCTCGTATTACAGTTGGAGCTTGACTCGGTCGTCGAGGCAGTCAAGGTTCTCTATCCGTTCTTTACCTGAAAGAGCAAATTGAAAAGTTGTGTATCTTAGCTTTCACAATAGGAGTAGTCATATCTTCTCTAAGAATCAAACTAAATTCTATGAAGAACGAGAAGTGTGAGAGTGAACAAGAGGAGCCAATCAAAAGCCCTTTTCTATGAAGAAGGTGTGACACCCCTTCAAGGTCGTGTGGAGAATGAGAATAGAAAATGGTTAGTAATTTCATAATCAATAGCCATTTCTGCACATCAAAGGTTCTTGAAGTACAACGGAAAGAGACATGATTATTTCCCAAAATACAGTTTATGAGGAGGTGAAGAAGGGTGAAACTTCAGAAAGCCGGATGAAAACTTCTGTGAAGAAATTTTCTTCACCTCTATTCTTTACCTCCAAAGGAGAAGAAATAGGAAAATGATATTTTATTTAGAAAATAATGTGTTAATGGAGATTATAAAAGAATGTTAGAACTAAAATAATCCATGTTTATATATATATATATATATATATATATATATATATATATATATATATATATATATATGGCCATTCTCAATCTTCAAAGAATGGGACCTACTCAAGCTAAGGAAAGCCAACAAGAGAGTGCCACACGGGGTGCCACATTCCCATCCTCTAAAAATTGAAAAGGGTGAAGAAGGTGTGACAACCCCTAATATCTTTTTTTTCATTCAATAACACATGACACTACATTGGTCTATCCTAGTAGTGCATGTGACATTAATTTATCAAAGTCACATTATTTTCAATTAGTTCAAGTTGAAGTATTACTATGTTGTTGAAATGATATAATATTGTACCAATTTCCAAAAAAATAAAATTTTATAGTGACACTACTTTTCTGGGAAATAGCAATCAACCTTCCCATTAGTATTAGGGCAAATGTGCAACTTAGCCTATCTTTGATTATTTTCACTATTAACACTTTTGCGTGTAAGCTCGCTTATAATTTGTCTATCACTCTACATAAAATAATTCCACATACATTAGAGATAATTATAATGCGGAAGGTTACAAGGGGGAATTCATCTTTGAATAGCAAAAACAAAGTACTAGGGATCAAACTCTTTTTGGATCCAAAATGGAACTCTTTTGAGTTTTGTACCTAATTTTGCTTCTACTAATGAAAACTCACGAGCATGTGGCATGTAGGGATTGTAACTCAAGATAAGAACTATGAGTTTAGAGTTGAAATCCTAAAGTTCTTTAAGCTCTCATAGAACTTATTGAAAGCTCAAATAGATTCATATGAAGTCAATATTGAGTAGATGAAAGTAAAATTCTTACCAAAGATGCACATAGATATAAGCTTCTATATATTTTAGATGGAATTAAAATGCATTAATCCCAATGGTGAGATTGTTCTAGCAAGTAAATCAGACCATGCAAAAAAAAGAATTGAAAATTTGAAAAATTACATTCAGAAATGAATCCTACAAGTTATTTTTTTCAAGAAGATGCTCTAATTGCCCAAAAAACAAGAATGTCCATAACTTTCTCATAATATATCCAAATGAAATGAATCAAAGCTTTCTAGATATACAAAAATACAATTTATGAGAAAAAATAAAATTCTAATTCTAATTCTAATTTTTTTCCATTTATTTGGGCCGCCCGAGCTGCTCGTTGTCCCCTAGTTTGAGCTTATTTGGTCATAACTATTGTTCCTGGGCACCAATTTTGAAAAAAAATATATTCCCATGAAGCTAATCAACTTTTCTACCTCCAAAAAAAATTTCAAAATATTAGAAGAAAATTTCAGCCTGTAGGTACCTGCCCCAAAACACATTTGTCCCCCGAAGGGACAATGGTCATTTAGGGGTTAAGATAGAAAACACATTAGCATTACATGTGATTTGGCTCTCGGGGAGGGCTGCGAGTTCCCAACTCGACACCCACCCACCCCGAGAACCGCCGATATCCGCTGTTCCTGGCCTATGCTGACCTAGCCGAGAGATGGCCAGGTCAGATTTTTCGAAAAATAAATAAATAAATAAATAAATAAACTTTGTTTCTCAGTTTAAGGACTTAAATTTTTTTTTTTTTTTTTTTTTTTCAAAAAAAAAAAATCTGTCAGTGGCGTTCTTTGACTGCCGGGGGAACAGCGCCGGGAACGGCCCCGAAACGGCCCTTAAAATCCTGAAATCTCATCTAATGCTTTCCTGAAAATCTAATTTTTATTCCTATAAATGCCCCACAACCAAAATTATACTGCATTAAGATCAAAAAGCATCTTTTCAGGTGGCACAAAATAATCACAGAAACTCAAAATTAAATTTTTAAATTTTTTTTCTCTCGTAGAAAATGTTCTAGTCTACATGGAAAGATTTGATTAATTCCATTTTGACTAGTGATGAAAAAGTTATGAACAATCTTGTTCTGTAACTTGTAGGATTCATTTTGAATGCAATTTTCAAAAAAATTCAAAAAAGTTATTTGATTAACAGTTTATTATTTCATCCAATTTTGGACCTATTTCTATTCAACAATTTTTTAAAGAATGAAAATCAAGTGTGTGTATTTTTTTTTTTTAAATTTTGTATACTTTCAACTTCAGAAAATAAATAAATTAATAAATTCAAATTCTGTAGTGGAAAATTTTCAAATTAAAAATATTCAAAGTCAAAAAATCTAGTCACAAAAGGTGCAAAATAACTCGTTTTCTTCACTTTTTAAACATGGATATCTTGCAATCTACAAGGTTGAAGTTTCTAAAATTTCTACAACAGGTTCAAATACTTGTCTATTGCAAGATCCTATGATTAAATATGCAAAAACAAACAAATTTAAAAAAAATTGCACCTTACAATAGAAATGGTAGTTTTGAGTGTTTTTTGACACAAAAAGGCTTTGGTCCTTCCGGAGTTAATACTATATCCATACATTGTATCATACCATATTTAATACCAATGAATGTCAATATCCATAGCCATATCTAGTATTAGCATGCCATGCCCATGCATGTATGCCTATCTATATCATTGTATCAACTTATACCATATACAAGGGATAAAACAAATTATTTTATTAAGGGGTCACAGGGTTTTTAATGTTTTCAATGTCACGGGGTTGTCTCTTTTCAACTGAGATCTTTGCAAGAGTAAGGTACACTTTACACATAGAAGTCAGGCCATTCCCCTTTAGTTCGATTGCACAAAGTTCAGCCTTTTGTCCAATCACAAGTGAAGATTTTGGAACAAATTGGCCCGGCCTGGAGGTGTAAAGTGTACGTGAAAAGCGTCCCTAAGACTAGTCAGTAAGTTACTGAACTAGGTGTCAGCAATCACACATTAAGTTCCCGCCGCAATCCACTCACAGAAAAAGAAAAAGAAAAGAAAGAAGGGCTGTGACATGATCCCCTGAAAGCTGCTTTTGTATGCAATGCAAATGAAAAAGAAAATCCAGCCGAGCTGAGCCCAAATAATGCACCAGTGCATGTGGCGAAAGAAAAGGCTTCTGGCGATGCCAATTGGCCACCTGTGCATAGGATTGGGACACGTGGATTCAAGGAGGGGTCCACCTGGCGGGCCGAACCTCAGTGGTCTCTGCGGAGTAGGCCACGAAATCAAGCATGATCGGGCTGGTACGCTTATTATTCAATAATTCGATGATACTTTGAGGTGGTGTCAACGCACGATGAGACTATTTCTATTAGACACTCAGGCAATTGAAAATCATGAATTCGAAGGGAGGGGGGCATTTCTAAATCTATGTGAATTTACGTACTATGAATTTTTGAATTTTAGCTGCATGATGCACCTAGAACCTCCTTTTTCTTGCATGTATGCAAGGTAAACATTTTGGACTAGTTGAATTCATATATATTTTTTGGTTGGTTTAGGAAGGGGGGACAAGGTTGGAAATGGGTGCTTGTACTTTGATCCTTAAAGGACGCTGAGATTGAAGAGTGGTTGGTGGATGACTTGATTGTTCATTGTAGAAACAAAGAATGCACTTATTGGTTCAATAATCCAAGCATTTTGGTGACTATCTTGGTCATGCGGCCCCCCCATGACATTAAGGGTTAAACACCGCTCATTGCCTAAGGCCTATTTGAGTTCAAAAACATCATTACTTTTGAAAGTGTTATAGTTCAAAATGTTAGTAAGGTATACAAATCTCAACCGGACAATCTTGTAGAGTACATGTTGTAGACGACGTGAAGCAAATTTGGAGTCATTTGACCACATAGATTTCAAGATTATAATGTTTTAGTGTTGAAAAAGGATGCTGAAATTTTCCGAGAAACTTATTTGGAGGTGAAATTTCGATTTCTAAACCTACTCAAATGGAAGAAATTACATCTATAAAGCGATTCAAAACCAACATACAAACACATCGGTGAAAGAAAAAATTGGAATTGATTCATTGTGTCTGCAGAATGACTTTCAAATGTAAAAAAGAAAAGCAAGAAAAGTTGCAAAAAACACATCTAAGGTTGAATCTACTACTACTAAAATGCTCTCAATGACTCATTACTTCTTGGATTGATATGAAAGTTTATTCACATAAACTAGACTAGTATGCGCATCTTTTCCAAAAAAAATATTGGAAATTGACACTCTATGAAGAAGAAACAAGCTGCCAAAGTTCACTGTAATCCAAAAATGCCAAGATTTTGAACTTTGAATTGCTCTCAAACATTCAAAACAACATGGATTGACATGAAAATTGAACCACAACTAGACTTTGAGGGAAATATAATCCAATAAATTTGATTGAAAATAAACATTGGATGAAGGAGATAAAAAAACCTAAAGTTGGAGCTTTTAAATGTAGTTTGGTAAACTCAAATTGAACATGTGAACTTTGAATGGCTTTTAAGAAAGTAATAGATATTGGATTGATCTGAAAATTTTACCATACAAACTAGAAGAGAGAGCAAAAATTTCCCAATAAGTTTGATTGAATTTGGACATTGGATGCAAAAGTTACAGCACTTTGAATTGGACTTGAAACTATGTGAAGACACTTTAATTTGGTCCCCTTTGGTGTTGAGGAGTTTAACTAATTCTTGGACAAGATTGAGTTTGTGAACATCATTCCTAACATCAAATGCAAATGGACTCACAAAACACATTCCTTGAGAAACTTGTATAACAACTTTGATATATGTCATTTTTACAAGTACACTCTTGGGGGTGATAAATGTCCTTGATTCTAACAATCTTAACTTGCAATTGTTTTTAGGATAACTACACTAAATAGGAGTATTAAGGGGACCAAAAATTACAAGGGCTTATTGTGGAAAATTGTAGATGTTTGAAACATGATGTACAACCTTTGGATACTTCAGTAACTATTGACTAACAACATACAGTGTGTAATGTCAATTAATTAGTATGGGTCCCCTTAAAACCCTTGTGTAGTGTAGAACTTAGATTGTGACCATCAACTCTATCTCTATTGTCTCTAAATGCAGAAATTTATTTTATCTTCTATAAATTAACTACACCAACAAAATTATGTTAATGAGAATTTGAGAATGGTTCTTGCTATTGTCTAAATTTTTGGTGATGAGGGGTTAAACACTCAAAGCTCCATAACATTGTTTACTAATCAGACAAGAGTCTGTTTTGCATCCTTGAAAAGGGCCCCCAATAGTGAACAAAATTGTCTTATTGATGGCTCCTCAACCGCCCCCAATCCTTGTATTAAGCAAAAGTTTGGTTCCCAAGTATCGAGAGAGGCATAACACCTTTCCAACATGGGAAGACTATTACCTATTGTAGTTATGCAATTGATTATGCCTCTAATGACACTCTTCGGTTTTGTTGTACAATCTATGCATGTAATTATGTCTTGAAATTTTTTCATACAATGTGTTGTAATTACATCTAAATGATTTAATTAAACATAATTGTAGTGTCATTCTTAATGTTGAAATGTCTAAATTTTGTTGGATCTCATTGTTGGTCAAAAGAGATTCTAGATTTTTAAAGCATACATATTTAGACAACCTATGAATAAATTAAGAATATTCAAAGTGTTGAAAATAGATGCATCCAAAATCAACTTTGGATTTTCATGACTAGTGGCTATATATTTTAAACATTAATTTCTAGGACTCAATTTTGAAATAGATTGTATATTTGTGCAATTACCTTATACATTTTCTTGGAGAATTTTTGAACATAAGGTTGTGAACGGTATCTAATTCTCTTCATACAAGAGCATGATTAACATCTCTACAAAATTTTGACCCTATCTTGTATATTAGGGAGATTACTATCGGATTTTTAGAAAACTAACTGAGTATAAAGATGGGGTCCATTTAATTTGAAGCGGGGAAATTTTATATAATATATAGGGCTATATTGGATTCGTGAAATGCTACATACTTTAATATATATTGTAAATTAGGATATGTAAAAATATTATGTAGTAGAATTTTTTATTGATAAGTTAGTCTCGACAGTTAAGGGCCATGTAAAATTTTCATAGTATGATGAGTATAGAAGTGGACCAAGATTATTAGCATCTTTTCACATCTGCATGTCTGTTAGACCAATGAAATATCAAGATTCAACCCTAGCGTCCATTAGTATCCATTTTTCTCTCTCTTAAAGTGTCAAAATTGCCATGTAATGAAAAAAAGTGCACCATTCCAAATACAGATTGGAAGCAAATATCCATAAAGTGCAAGGTTCATATGAATTCTATACAATCAAATGGTAACACAATTTCTTTGCCAAAATATACTTTAACCTAAAAGCATCCCTACTTAGCCCATTGTGGACAATAAATGTCCAATGAAAAATTGTAAGGATTACTTTGAAAACTAAAATGCAAATGCATCCACTCATCCAAATATCTAAATATTTTTAAATTGACTACCTTGGTAATAGGCTATGCTCTCCCAAGTGTTAATAATTACAAATAAATTTATCTCTAAAAGAGGTGAGAATCCACCAAATTGCAAATACTAGCAATACATAAACAAAGTATTTGCTATGTCAGGAGTAGACAATTACTTCCTAGAATGCATTCATCCAAAGAAATTTTAGCACATATCATTTATTTAATGGATGTGGCATAATTACCATCTGGAACGGCTAAGGCTAATAAAATTACGAAACAAACTTGTCAATGGAAGATGGAGGGACAACCACCATATAGATGTTGCCTTGCATAAAACATTTCAGTAATACATATTGGTTGTTTAACATCTAAATACAATTAATAGTTGCAAAGGTGGAGGTTCAATTGAATCAATTGCATAGCCAACTTAATTACTTATATTGTTGCAAATGGATGCATAAGGAACAAACAGATGCCCATGCCATATGGTTCTAAGGCACATCAAGGCAAGGCCATTAACAACACATAGCCCATGGATACATGAACCACAATCAAACACCCCTCTCAAACATATTTTTAGCTTGGGTTAACAAGGGAGTTTTAAACTAGTGTGTAAGCTTAGCACATAGATTGAGTATTCCAAGGGTTCAACAACTATAGCAAACTTTTTTGATAGAATTCTCAAAATTTTGCACACACCCTAATAGCAAACAAAGTTCTACTGCAAGACAATACACTATGGCTTATAAGGTTTGGCATGAGAGACAATACTAAGGGCAATGGATTTTTCGTGCTTCTTGCTTTGTTTCTTGAGTTTGCTTTTGCTTGCAAAAAAGATAACCACTGGCCCTAGCTATAGACACCTATTGTGCACTTTTTAATTAACTTTGTGTTCATTTAGAGTGTATGGGTACAAGTGAGGTCAAGTCCCTCAAGTTTTAAGCATGTGACACAAATTTTCAAACATTTGGTTTATGTTTTTTGCAAAACTTATAAATTTTGGTTCCACGATTAGATGTAATAAATGTTGTAAGTTGATGCTTTCTTTCTACTTGTCAGAATATATTGTATTGCATCTCCACCATCCCACCTTGACATGACAAGGGCTCAAAGTGAGGCTTAGGTCAAATATTAGACACACTAAAATTGGATGTTGTGGTGTTTATATGATTTAACAAATAAATAACTACTTCTTGTTTGAACTTGACTTGGATAGTTTAGTAAATGCCTGTCTTGATGGAATGATGTTTGATTCTTTTCTCTCCAACAATTTGGATGGCCCATCGATAGTTTGTCCATCCAAATTGACAGACAAGTTGTTCAAGTAGTCAAATTTTTTATTTATTTAGTTGATGAGAATCCTAATGCATTAGGATGCATGTCAACTAACATTGATGGAAAAAAAGGCAACGTCACATCAAGACCCTTGATGTGGACAAATATTTTATGTGGATGATAAAATGAACATAGTCAATAAAATCTACAATGAAGGGTGATTGACTAAAATTGTGCCACGGTACTAGTAGTATATATATCAAAAAATTATGTGTAAATGTAAGACATTGATTACAAGTGGTAGAAATTGTCACATTGCAAAAATAGGAAGGTTTATCTTTGTAGGTTAAATGAATTGAAAACTATATAATACAAAAATAGAGTTTATAATCCATATAATTTCAATTTTTGAAGCTATATGTGTTAAACATATTCATATTGAATGGGATGTTTACAAGATAGTTTCAATAGAGGTTCTAAAGTGTCCAATAAACACGATATTCGTTATTTTGGGAGTTTTCCTATCTCCCAATTTACATCGGTTTGCTCTGATCTGAATCATAGATTGGGAAACTGGAATTTTCGAATGGCCATAACTTACTCAAATTTTGTCCAAACTGGGCATATGAGGTGTTTTTTGACATCTACAGATTCCGTAGATGTCAAAAAACACCTCATATACCCAGTTTGGACAAAATTTGAGTAAGTTATAGCCATTTGAAAATTCCAGTTTTTCAATCTGTGGTGCAGATCAGCTCGAACCGAGCTGAACTGCATACTCCCAAAATCATGGAATTCTCCCAAAATAACGAATATCGTGTTAATAGTAAACTTGTTATAAACCCCTCAAAGTTGGAGAGTGTTTTGGAAGAGGAAAAGTCTAAAATTGTCAATTTTTGATGCATTGTCCAAAATTTTAAAAATGATATTTTTTGCATTCTAAACCTACAAAAGTGTGTTAGACAAATAAAGCAATATTAGACCATTTGAGTACAAGAATTGAAAGATTATAACATTTGAAGTGAAAAAAATCCTTTTTCTCATTCTTGATAAATGTAGTCAACAAACTTTGAGTCCCTCTTGGAGTATAATTTTTTATCTACACAAAAAAGAGTATTTTGACATATGATGTTAGGTTCATTCATGAAAAAATTTAGAAGCAAATATAGACTCTATCTCACTCTAAATCACCTTGCAATGCGAGGTAAAGTATATTAGCCATTTTTTGATGATTTCTTATGCAATGAAGAAATTTTTTATTTGAAATCCAAATGGTAAGAAATTAAGTGGGGCAATTTGCTAGTCATTTGGCAATACACTAGTGATTTGGAATATGTGGAAAAATTTCAAGAATGATTTTGACTTCACATATTGCAAGATAGTGTCTTGAAGTTAGGAAAAAAAAGTTTTTTCTTGAAATTGTTCCAATATAGCTAACCAAATTCGACTCCTCTTTAAATGGAATTTGAGAATAATTTTTTGGGACAATTGTATGCCTTCTTTCATTAGAAACATACATGCCAAATTTCAAAAGTTGATGAGCATTTGTGCAAAAGATGCCCACATTAGGGGAGATTTCAGCTAGTTGGGAGACTGTTTCAGGGCTGTTCCCATTGCTGGGAACCAGTCCTGTACAGTCAGAATATAATAATAATAAATTTTAAAATTTTAAAAAAATTAATTAATTTTTAATAAAAATATTTAAAAAATATTTAATTTAATTTTTTTTTTATAAAATATATATTAAAAAATATATTAAAAAATAATATCTGACGTGGCCGTCTCCTGGCCACGTCAGATCAGCGTTCTCACAGCGTTCCTGCAGCGTTCCCACAGTTCCCATAGTCCGGGAACTCACAGTCTTCTAAAACGCAGGAATCTCTTCTAATGAATTGCCCTAGCTGCCAAAAGAATTTAGGGCAACATAACTTTTGATTTAGGCACCCAATCAGGAAAAAAAATGATATTCCTACTACAGGGGTACATGTTCACACCTTGCACGTCAAAAATTCATAAACATCCAACCAAAATTGACTTCATAGGAACCTACCTAGATTTTCATTTGTTCGTTCAACGAACAATTGACCTTTTGGGGTTAAAAAATGCCATTTGATCAATGGCACTTGAATTGAATTGATTATTATTGGTTCATGGTGTATCTTGTAGACATGTATGTAGTAGAGGGAAGAATTTTTTTGTGAAAAAGGGTGGGGGTGGGAAAAAATTAGACACTTAAATTTTATATGTAAGATAGCCCCACTTAAAAACCCGCATGAATGAATTTATAAAAACTGTAGGGTATTGGAATTATGCCCTTTGTAGATTTTTATGTAAAAGCGCGGTCATCTTAAATGCAATAATTAAGGTAAACAGCCCCACATGAAATACCCTCTTAACTTAAGTGTATACATAAAATTACAAAGAGTGATCTTCCCAAGAATAATCTATACAAAATGTGGCATTATTTGGAAAAAATAAGTTAGTTTGTTGTACAATATTGTAAATTTATTTGACCATTGCAATCAAATGTAATTAGTAAATGATCTTGGTGTTCAAGTAGAAATGTAACTAAGTGGTTAAACTTTTCACTTTGAGTTACAACTTTTAAACCAAAGAAAAACATCATGTTGAAAGCAAAAAAGCAACAATGACACCTTCAAAGCCCCACTCCACATACAAAATATCCATTAAAGAAGTCGAAAGGTGTCATTTTAGGACATGAGAGATTTAACATGTGGCTCCAATGTGAATCTATCATGATTTAGCAAAAATTCACTTATTTTTTAGTTTAATTAAAGTGTCCAAAAACATATGCTAAGATATGTTGGAACTGTCATTCAATTACTTACAAAGTCGAAAAAAACAATACAATTAGTTTATTAATAAAGTCTACTCAATTTTTTATTTTGATGCTTTCAAGATAAGTTCAATGTACATTTCATGCATGCTTTACTCTTGATGAAAATTAGTACAATGTAATAACATTCCTTAGGGAGGTCACTGTCAAAAAATGTAGGAACTACGTGATAAAATATAGGGTCTAATATATTCATTTTATGTAAAATTTGTAAACAAATTACATGTGTTATAGGGTGCTTTAAAAGTGTGAAATAAGATTATATGTAATATAGGGTTATATATAATACCATAGAATTATGTGAATAATACATGTAAAATAGCATATACAAAAAAGGGATATTAGAAGGAAAAAGAAGAAGTTATAGGGTATAAAGGCCTAGAAATTATGAATGGGGATGAAAAATCTGATTTTTTTATTGTGGACAATACTTTCATAAATGGCTTATACTTCACTCTGGGGTAGATATCCAATGTAGAGTATCCAAAATTTCATATTCAGTAACTGGATTGAATTGCCTTTGATGGAGAATGTGTATGAGGGAAAATACAATGAGCTAATTTCAAATTAGTTTGGATTTTAGGGTTGCAAATGCTCCACACCAGTTGTATTTCACCTAGGGATTTGATTCCGTATTTGATTTTTGGTGTTGTCTTGCTGGTGGAAATATGGAAAGAAACATGGTATAAGGGAAAAATGGGGTATATAGAAAGAAATGGGGTATACAGAAAGAAACGGGGTCTAAAGAAAAAAATGGGGTGCAAAAAAAATGGGATATTAGTAATATAGGGTACCTTAAAATGACTCCCCCATAAAATTATAATTACCAATAGGGTGCCCTAAAACACAAACATTTACCTTTATTTTAAAAATACCATGCCTTATAATCGATTTTATAAGGTAAATAACCCCCCATTAAATAGGTTGTTATTGTAGGTGTATGCAAAATGTAAAAGGGAGGGCCCTTCCCGGGTAACATTCTCATAGTCATATACTTATTTATATTTTAAAATTAGACTTTTGTAAATTAATGTTGCATGCATTATCATAATAGAATAAATTAAGTGTTGTCATTAATTTGGCAACAAATGCGGAGGTGAGAAACAACAAATATGGCACCCTAAACAACAAATGTGGCAATAAGAAGCTATAAACAAGGTGGTGAACTTAGCAACAAACACAAAAGTGTAGTGACGACTATGTAAAAATGTTGGATTTCGTTCATGCCACAGTGAGAGAGGCAAAATCTAAGCCATTCATGTCATATAAGAATCATATTGAATCAGTAGGATGCCACATGACAACTCTAACTCATAGTCAATAGGACTATTCTATGACTGATATTCGATTATTGTATGACTGATCTATAACTGATGAATAAATACTTTGTAACTAATCTATAACTACACAATGACATATGGTAAGCATTCATATACTACCTTTTGCAACAATGTAATTACCCTTTTTATACACTCATTGTATGTTAGATTTACTCATTTGCTATACATTGGATATTATGCATTACAAAATGAACCTGACAAAGAATTTTTGAAGACCATGATTGGAAAAAAAGACACAGTCAAAGTTAGACAAGACTTAGCCATATGTAATGACTCTCGCATTAAAAGACTTACATACAAATATGTACTAACATATGTATCTATTTTGCAACAATGACATGTGTATGTGACAAAGTTGAACCTTTTTTACACCCCACATTTGTAGTATTGAAGGTGGAAACCTGCATATGTATGTTTTTCTTATTCTTTTCAATGGAGCAAGTGTGTGTTGGGGAAATGGAAAGAAGTAGAATAACCATAAACTATTAAATGTAGTCTATGTAGTTATATTGAAGATGGTGTTTAGTCATTGTCTTATTACCACAAGTGTTTAGAACTAAACTACAAATAAATAATGACTATTTTGAGTGATAGGTTTGTCAGTGTCTATCAAGCATTTAAAGATGTATTTGAACTATATGTATAGGAATTAGAATCATAAAATCCTTTAAAGTAAGATGCTTTATAGTCCAATTGCTAATATCTCGGGCTAATATGAATGTATATTTGTAGAAATTGGAAGAATAAAAAGACAATAATTAAAGCATTTCTCCATTTGAAGAATGAATTTACAATATTGTAGGATGCTCAATAGTAGATGTGACAAACCTAGATGATATGGGCAAATTGTTGCTTTGCAAAATTTTGCCACAATAAACAATCATGTAGTCAAGGATAAAAATAGTGTTCTTATTGCTCCTGAAGTTGTACCAACTCCATTAAAATTGGCTTCTCTAGTTTGGGGCCATTGAATTATTGGCAAAAGAGAATTCAATAGTAAAGGCAAAGTACTTTAGAACTAAATGCTAAGGCAAAATATTGGACATTTGCAAATTCTATCATGTTTCTATAACCTCGGGCGGGTCATTTAGAATGTCCATTAGAAACCACGTGCGAACAAAACTTTGGACCCCCTATATACTTTTTGAATTTTAAATAAAACAAAATTAAAAAAATATGAATAGATTTTCCTACTTTGAAAGTTTATGTTTTGAATTATTGATATTTTTATTTGTTAATAATAATTAGTTACAAATTTTTGAAGTTAAAAGATACATTCTAGAACTAAAAAATAACTTTCACACCCCTATATTATATAAGAAAAAATTGTCTAAAAAATAAACAAAAAATTCCTAAAAATAACTCATTATTGAAAGCTCATTTTGAGTTGAATATTGACTCAATGGTCATCTAAATGTGTCCTCTATAATTATTTGAGTTGAAAAACATGCCATTTTAGTTCATTTTCAACCTCTTTTAGAAATTATTTCATATTTTATTTGAGTTGGAAATTTTGGCAATAGAAAGCTATAATCATTATTAAACAATGTTCAAAATTTTAGGTTGAAATTATAGTTTATTAGAAACCACTTGTTCGCACGTGGTTTGTTATAGTAGAACTAAGTGCACCCCCCCGAGTCTATAACACATGTAAGCCATTACATAAAATATGAACCGTGCAAAGGGATGCTAGTTTTGCACCCCCTTGTGCAATTTTGGTGCAATTAGGGATTTTTTTTCTGGATTTGATGTGGCACTACTAGTTCCATGTCAGTGTCACATCAGACTAGCGACTTTATATATATATATATATACACATTTTATTTATTTTTGTACTTGCATTACGGGGCTGCCAAAAATTAAACATTTGCAGCCCTTTGTAGGGTTCATATTTTTTGTAATGCTACACTCTAAGTATTTAAGTAGAGAAAATTAAATATGTATAGAATAATTTGGAAATAACTAACTATATGAATAAAAATAGTTATTAAATAGACACAATAAAGAGGTGACTATGAAGTCCTACAAGGCCACAACTGCATGTTGACTACTATATGACAAAGTTTACTTTTTCATAATCATTTTGTAGTTGAGTGTATAACAAGAAGTCCTCTTAAACAATCAACAAATGACCTTAACCCCTAAAGGACCAAACACCGTTTTTTGGCAACATAGCAATTTTGGGTAGCTCACTATAGATGGAATTTTTTTTCCTTGAAAATATCGCACAATGTGTGCCCAAGGAGTAGCTTTACGGCACAACAATTTTCATAACTTTTGACTACATGGTTCAAAAGTTATTGTATGATATGCAATCTTCAGTGTTCGACGGGCAGCCTGAGCAGCCCAAAAAACTTCTTTAAAAATCATTTAAAAAATAAATAAAAATTTGAAATTGGGTTTCTAGATTCATATACATGTAGAAAGCTTTGAATCATTCCATTTTAATTTACGAGATGGAAGTTATGAGGTGTTCTAGTTTGCGAGTAGTTATGGATTTCCTACTCAAAAATAAACTTTGGAATCTTTTATTTAACTCTTATTTTAATATTTTTTGAAAAAATAAAAAGTATATGATGTGGATTGTTTATTACTACATTGCCACTATTGGGATTGGAATTTTTCATTTTTATAATTGAATTCTTAACAATTTAGTGTTTTGAATCACTTTATACTTCTTTCTACTTACTACATTTTTCCTATATGTTGTGCAATTCTAGATGATCTAAAATTTTTCGAGCATGTAGCCAACTTGACTTGAAGAATGAATCCAAAGAGTAACCACAATTTTGGACATTTTTTCATACAATGTGACCTTGTGAAGTGCAGCTGCCCGTATTTTCACAGGGCCAAAAAAAGGATTTTTGTCACTTCAAACGTTAATATCTTGCAATCTACATGGTGGAAAATTCTGGAATTTTTTTTACATATTTTCAAGCTATTTTAATACAAGATCCTACAATTACATGTGTCCAAAAATTATTTTCATCTAAAATTTAGTGCTTGTAAATGCAAAGGCACTTTGAAAGCGTTTTTGGTGAAAAAATAGTCTTTGACCTTTGAATTTTTTTGAAAGGAGTGCATTAGAAACATGCTTGTTATTCATAAGTCATTTCATAGTCATACAAGGCAAAGAGTTATACCACTATCTACAAATCTATGACTACATCTATTTCAACTTAGATTAACAAATTTTCACAGCCTAGGGTCAATTGCTTCATGAATGAAAAGGCGTAAACGTACATAGTGTTTGTTCAATTTTCATAAACTCTTCATCTTGCAATCATTTCCATACTTGAACAATGATTGCAATATTGTACATGTCACAGAGCTAGTCAGTGCAATTACAAAGCCATAGTTGTTTTGTAGTCATTTAGGATAGGAAGTCATTGTTTAGTTGGTTGTGAAGGACCCCTTTTTTTTTAGTTTTTGAAAATATACCTCACTATGTATTAGAATAGCCCAAAAGTTTAAAGTATATATTATTGTCAATAGCCATAAAATTGATAAGTTAACCCCTAAAGTCCCATTGTCCCTACGGGGGACAAAATGGATTTCGGGCAGGCTCCTATGATCTCAATTTTTTCTGAAACTTTTTGAAACTTTCTCATAAGATAGATAAACTTATGAGCTTTCCATGAATATAATTTTTATTCCAATCGGTGCCCAAGAACAAAAGTTATGCCACAATAACCTCAAAATGGGGGAGACCGGGCAGCAAAAAAAATTTACAAAAAATTAAAATTAAAATTAATTAATTTTTTGTCTTGTAGATTATATTTTCTTCTAAACGGGAAACTTTGATTCATTCCATTTGGATTAGCGATGTGAAAGTTATAAAGTTTCTTCTTTTGCGGGCAATCATAGCAACTTCTTGAAAGAATTTTTTTTCTTCCACTTTGAATGCTAATATCTTTCAATCTACATGATGAAACATTACAAAAAAATTATCACATGATCTAAGACAAGTGTAGAAGAAGATCCTATGGTTAGATTCTAAAAAATATTTAAAAAAAATTATTTCATAGGTGAATGTAGCAAAAGTGATAGTTTTGAGTGGTTTTGGCAGAAAAATGGCCTTAGAACTTTAGGGGTTAATTATGGAGTAAATATTATATTTGTAGCCATAAAAGTGTAATACATATTAATTGTTACATGTTATAATGCTCTAAAAGTATGTCTTAAAAATCTTCTTCCCCCACTTGTAACATGTATGGAGGTTCGGCTACCCTCAAACCCGCAAAGCTACACTTCAGTTTGTGCACGGCAACATCCACAAGGACGCGGGTTCGCCGACCGCCGACCGCCGCTGCTTCGTAACCATTTGAACTAAATCAGAAACAATATTTTATGCAATTGACCGCCCCACCGACATAAACTCGTGCAACTATTCACGGTAGTTTCCAGTAGCTTGCATACTCTAACCGACACCAGGGTTAAGTTAGTACAGTACTTCGTGCTTTATCCAGCCGACACATAAAACAGCTAATCTACGCCCTACCATAGACATATAGTCTACATTAGTTTGCTCTGCAGAAGCAAGTCAAAAGAGTCTGTCAATGACACCCCCCAAATTCTTTTCTTCCAATGCATAAAGTACAAGCCAAGCAGGTCAGCTAAAGACCGTTTTGATGAATAATCTAGCACAACATTTGCATGGAACAGAATAATGTGACAAGGTAAAATACACTATCATAATCTTTCAGTTCTGAATCTACTCATTTTCTGTACCAATCTACGTACAACCGCGAAGCAACCACTCAAGCGATCACTCCAGGAGCCTAAATTATACACACGATTGGACTCACCACAGGCTCCTCCTTCAATCTTTCAAAAGAGGGAAGAAGCTGCGGACGATTGTGGGTGGGAGGGGTCCAAAGTCTACACTCGGGAGTAATAAGGTACACGAATTAAGCACAAGTTATTTTCTTCCAATCCATAAAGTACAAGTCAAGCAGGTCAGCTAAAGACCGCCTTCATGAATAATCTAGCACTCCACTTGCATGGAACAGAATAATGTGACGAAGTGATTACTCTCTCACCTTCTTTCAGCTCTGAATCGTCTCAACTATAAATGGAACATTTTTCCATTTGCTGTACCTATCTACAACCGCTAAGCAACCACTCAAGCAGTCACTCCAGAAGCAGAAAATGTCGATAAATTACACACGAACTCACCACATGCTCCTCTTTCAAACTTTCATGAGAGGGAAAAAGCTGCAGAATGTAGGGGATTCCAAAGTCTACACCCGCCACCCGGGAGAGATGGTGCTCAGGGGATATCACCCACTGAAATGTACACATTTTGAACACTCTGCATGTACCTGAGCAACACGCTCATGGCGTTCTTGTGGGCTCGGCCTCTTGTGACAGTAGCACTGCATCTGCATGAGTCTCCAGAGTTGATGTGCTGGCCTCAAGCGAGGAGTCAGACTCAAGCTTTGGTTCTTGTAATTCTGGAAGTGGCGATGGAGGACTCTCGTCCTCCGAGCATTGAAGACCCGTCATGCGGGCAAGACCCACCCATTGCTGCATCCACACAGAAGTCAAGCAGAGAATCAGTGCCATTTGAATCACATCTGTAATCATATTAACCCTCTCTTGCCACTTTCATCGTTGCAGTTTGATAACTAAAAGGTAACCGTACGAGGCCAGGATTAGGGTTAGGGTTTGGGGTTTGGGGTCGGATGTTGGCCATAACCGGTTGTAGGATCCTGGAATATGCTGATGAGAAATTAAGACTCAGATCAACAAATAAAAATATTAGAAAGAAATTGGGCTGAATATTTACCCCAGCTCCAAAGTACGAATTCGCAATTCGAGCAGCAAACGATATAGCACTTCCTGCTAGTGGTTGAGAGGCTAAGAAATAGTCTGCGATCCAGTGCTCGACAATGCCTGCAATTGCCTGAAACATCCAAAAATATCGTCTCTCAGATCCTTTGATACACAAGAAAACAGAGAAAGATTCACAGAAAAAGGTCAGAACGGACAGATTCGTTAAACCCTAAAGGACCAAGAGGCCTATCATAACTCGGGTCTCCTGTTTTCTTAAAGCAGTTCTGAGTAAGTCATGACAGGATTTTTCTTCAATTTTATTTATTGTTGACCAAGGTACGCCATGTTCTTCACTGATTCAAGTGACATAAATATTTGGGTCCCATTTCTCACAAAATGGTCACTTCCAAACAATGAATCTTCAGGGTTTAATCCTTTAATGACAAAGAAGCCCATATTTGACCTCATGTTACTTGTCTAGCAAATTTGAAGAGTTTAAGAAGATACACTAGAACACGCAATGGTCTGCACTCAATCGAATGAAATAAATATTTTCCACATCCAATTTATACTTCCGCAGTATGATCAGTCGAAATGGTCATTCCTACATCATGATTCTTTCATCCTTTCATCCTTTAAAGAGTTAATGTCCAGACGAGTGTTTCCACGGAGAAACAACGCAGTCGCATAAAAAAATTTGCAAGATACTCCTACCACTTTGGGCCCAATTGCTAATTCGCAGAAGAATCAAGCCATCTCCAAAATTCTCACATCTTTCTTAAACACACAAATCATCCTTTCATTATCATGAGTTAAAGAAGTTTAGAAAACGGATCCCCCGACATCAATGAACTTGTAGCATGAACTTTGCACACCACAGATTGATTGAATCCAAATCACATCCAGAACATAATTATGAAAAAATGTTAGCCAAGTCACCTGATAGCGAAGATTAGCGGAGAGACCCAAGAATCCGGCATATACAAAGGCGGTCTTGAACATGGGCGAGCGCTTGGCGACGACTTGCTGCGCCAGCTCCGGATTGAAGGCTTTTCGAATGGCCCACACGCCGTTCCCGACCGAGAGCGTGCCAATGCTGGAAACCACGCCCACTACAAACAGCTTCAAGCCGCCCAGGATGACCGCCAGCCCTCGGGCGGTCAAGTCGTAGCTTTCGCCCACTCGCGCTCGTTGGAAGGCGTTGTCAGGAATCGAGCCCAGCAATCCTGCCATTCCCTCAAACGCTCCTCCTCCAGGGACCTGCGACAGGGGTTCATTCTTTGGGCTCAGTATCGACAAGTTTTTGAGTCCAACAGCAAGCCTCGAAGAAATTCAAGGAAATTCGAGGAGAAAATTGCAACATTTTGTAGCAAATTTGTTGAAAATTCTTAGAAGCGGTACTGTAGCTACCAAGATGACACAAAACTTATGCAGAATTGTCAGCCTCAATCAAAATCTTGCGGCCACCCCCACAGAAAACAGAAACTGAATAGAGAAAACAAAAGAGTGGTTCCTTTTAAAGAGTATATTTTGGACGGGTTTATGGTGGCTAGCTACCAACTCATAGGAAATTTAAAGGGGAAGATTTCAATTTATATAAAAAAATTGTTGAAATTTTGTTGTACGTCGTCAGAAACTGCATTGTAGCTACGAAAATATGCGGAATTGTAGCCTCCATCACATTCTTGGAGAACCCCAACAGAAAGAAAAATATGAAAAAAATACCAAACCACTGGTAGTTCTTTTATTGACTAGAAGTTGACAAATTTTGTGATCCAGCTACAAACCTATAGAAAATTGGAGGAAAATGTGATCATTTGCAGCAAATTTGTTGAAAATATATTGTACATCGCTAGGAAATGAACTGTAGCTTCCCAAATAACAAAAAAATTACCCAGAATTGGTGGCCTCAATCCACATGTTGCAGTTAACGCAGCGACAATTTCATAAAAAAAAAGTACCAAGAAAAACTGACCTGAGAATCGAGAGACCGGAAGGACAGCGTTGGAGCCGGGAGCCAGACCGTGAAGAAATCCACGGCCACCGCACGCACGGTGTCTGTAATCACGTACTCGAGCTCGCGCCAGAAGCGATCTCCTCGCGTTTTGTACTGAGCGAATAACGTGGTGGTGATGGATATCGATTCCTCAATTGCAAGTCTCTGCAGGAATCGAGGGTCTGCCAGCCATCTCTCCCGCAACCCCTGTAATCACCATCAAATTTGCACATTCTGCTTAGCCTTTTGCAGGTCACAACACAGTGTGTGAAATCAGAAAAAGCGTGCTTCAGCTCTCTAATATTTGGAGCTTACAGAGAGCCTGCGACAAAATTGAAAAAGAAACACAAAAACAGGGTTTCAATAAGATTAGACTATTTCAAGAATGTGAAGACATCATCATAGAGAGTTTCCATATGATCAGTGTCACCAGTGGGAGGCCTTTATGTTGATCACTGGGACAATAGGGAAACCTCCCATGAGTCATGACCACGATTCTCTCTATGATAGCATTGTCTAAAATGTCGTGAAAGAATGGAATCATGCTCTCCAAATGGTGAGATATATCAGTGGTAGCAAGAGCAACCTGGAAGCGACGAGTCATATCGGCAATGATAGGGTGCTGGTCCAATTCAAAGAAGCTCTTCAGCACTTCGGGGTCGACCAGCCCGCGCTCCAGTCCTGCTTGAATGTCCTGCTCGCTCACAACAAATACTCAATCAAATTTTGCATGAACGGTAGTATTGTAACATTCTTGAGTCGTAGTAGCGCATGGCTCCTCAGAGAGTACTACCAACTATAAGTTTTTTAGAGAAAAGTCATGCGAAACCAAAGCAAATTTAGCAACATCAAAGCTCTAATGTGTGAATGATTCATAGGCTTGAGGATCGGAGCTCGCTCTTTGCAATCGAGCACAAATACGCAAACACGGTGCCAGGAATTCCAATTCAGAGGGTGCTCAACACGGGCTCCCTAGAAATGTTATCATGGGATCCCAGCAGAATCTCTTATATTAACCCTTTAAGGAAGAAGAAGACCATATTTGACCGCATGTTTTTTTACAATTTTTGAAGAGTTTATAAGGGGATTTTTTTTTCAAACATTATTTTTTCAACCAATACATGCAGCTCTTCACTCAGTCTAATGACATACAGATTTTTCCCATTTGAATCATTCTTCTCACAATATGATCAACCAAAATGGGCATTTCAGAATCAAGAATTCTACGACCTTAAAGGGTAAAGTGCAAACTGTGTCACGATTATATCCGTGTTGTTCTGATTCGTAAAGGTTTTCATTCCTTTGTCCTGGATAAAACCTAATAGCATCCAAACATCTTATCAATGAAACCTTGCAACTTTATGAAACGCTTTTGGTGTTTGTTGCATTGCAACAGTTTCTAGCAGGAATTACCTGAGGCAAAGCATCCCGACGCCGTCCTGCGGCGTCCATGACGCGAGCCACCTCGGCGCGGTCGAAGCAGTTCCGGTTGCAAGCTCTCGCCGCGGAGTACCACAAGAAATCGGCCTCCGGGACATTGCCTTCCACCCGAATCCTCTGCCGTTCGGGATTCAGCAGCACGACCGCTTGCGTCTTCTTCGTCAGCTTCTTTTGGACCCGCGCAGGCAGACCTGTCCCTCTTGCACCATACCATACGTGAGAGGCTCCTGTAATTACGATTAGCAGCCCGGAGGAGCCTCCATCTATCATACCCTTCTCAACAACCTGTGCAGAAACAGAAGCAAAAAACGCGGCGATCAATGTAAAGATGAGAGTGCTCAACCACCACCCCAGTAGCAAAACCTGTCAACCCTTAAAAACTGGATGTTTTGCACGACCTAGCATATGTGTCACTAAAAGTGCTGAACCTATAGTCAGCTAAGTATCTGAAACTCAAAATTAGGTTTTGGAATCGGTGAAAACTGCTTACATCAGAACGAAAATTAGTTGGTGTACTAGACACATGCAGTTTCAGTGAAATTAGACTGTTTCAGGAACTTGTAGGCAACATTACAAAAGAGAGCCTTTCTTCATGATGCATGAGAGCAGTGTGAGATTTACAGATGACTGGTGGGGGAGATTCTCTGTGTGGCGTTGTCTAAAAGTTCACACTTCTAAGTACAGTGTGTAATTTCGAGTTCTGAAAAGGTCTATTAAGCATGGGGTGGGTGGTCGAAAAGGGTGAATGATCACCTCAGTCATCACATGATCAGCAACAATGCGGGCTTGAGAATACTGGTAAGCGCCGGGACCATAAGCATTGGAAGTGACATCAGCTAGAGCTAATTGGTCGATTAACGGAATCGAAACAGCTCCAAAGCCTCCTTCCGCAGGGGGTCCATACTTCTTCCTGTCTGCTGCATTCAGACCTTGAATCCCCTTAGCTTGGATTGTGCGCAATACCTGACTCATCAAACGCAAACACACACAGCAGTAGAATCTCAGGTCGGTCACCTTCAAATAAATAATATCAACAAAAAAAAACTCGCAAAAAGAATCTAGAGTTAGAGCAGCATCAACATCCATGGAAAAGAAGAATACAGGCCACTGCCTAAGAATCCCAGACACGCCCTCTCCAATGAGTGTCAGATTTTGAGAATCTTGTGGGTTTCCATCCTGCTCAAAAATGTCATGTTTGACTATGTCATGATTTTAGATCACTTCTCTGATCAATCAAGGATACGACAATCACCTCAGGGGGCGTTCCGCAAGCCATCAGTCGAACACCATTCGCTCGACAATACTGCAATAGTGGCAAATACTCTTGCCATAGTCCATCAGGCCAAAACCCCACCATAGCCTTCAGCTGAGCGTCGGATATCCTCTTGTCCATGTATCGATCGAGTGATAATTGAAGAGTCACTGGAAAAGCGTCGAGGGCCAAAGATACCGGGTGGTGAAGCTCAAAACAGGCATCGCGAAGCTTGCGAACAATCCCCAGCTCCAGCACCTGTCAACCCCAGCAAATTCAAATCAACATTCCAGCATGTACAGCACATTCCAACGTGGGAACACTCAAGAACAGAGTTTGAGACTTGTGGACCAATTTCGGCAATCCAATTTGATATCAGAATTGCCAATAGCCAGATTTGGAAACAATAGAGAGAGCTACGTTGTAGGCATCACAAACTTTCATACCTTCTATTGAACGTCATCCGCATCCTAAACACTCTCGAGTTCCCTAATCGACACAGAAAGTCTAGAATGCACACAAATTGAAACAAACGACGTAATTCGCGAATGCACACAAAACTAGGGTTTTCGATTGGGCAGTACTCTATCATCTGCATCCGGAACGCGTTCCGCTTCGCCGAGATACACAACTCGAGCTTGCAGCAGTTTCTGCCACACGTGGCTCTGTTCCCCGCCGATGGCCTCGGGCTCGCCCAGCACGGTGGCATCATACACGCGCGACAGTTTCCAATTCTCGCCAGGTTCCGCATTAGATTTCTCCTTCCCTTTCTCTCCACTTTTGCTTTTCGAATTCGCTTTCTCCCCGTTCACTTCCGCAACTCCTGGTTTCTCAAATCTACTCAACGCCACTGCTGTGACGAGAGCTCCCAGCACCGCTCGCCGACCCAAATGCACACAACCATTCTCTTCGGGGCCGCTGTCTTCGCCCGAATCTCCAGAAGCACTCGCCACAGGGGAAACGTTTCGGGACGCATTTCGGGACGCATTTCGGGATACATTTCGCGATACATTTCGGGATACATTTCTTTTAGAGATTTGGGGATTACTTGCAATTGAGTCTACCCTTTTCCCTACCGAAAATCGAACTCTCTTCAGCTGGTGAGTGGAATTCACAACCTGTGCGGATGATTCTAGTGTACACGCATTACTGATAATTCTAGCAGTGAGCTTCTGATTTGCACTACCATTGAGACTCGAATGAGTACCACTACCGATGAGACTCGAAGTGCCGAATCTCGCAGCAGCCATAGCTACAAACTTGCAGCTCCCAACGCTACGTACACTCACACAATCCTCAGTTCACACAATCCTACAGTCGATCACGCAATACACCTTCCACTGCTACAACTGCATCCACTGCATCATCACTAGCTGCATCCACCCAGAAACTCCAGTCTAGATTCAGTCTCTACACTGATCTTCACAATGATCCTAGCACTGATCTGAACAAGCAAGCTCTCTCTCCCTGCTCCATTCGGAAATGATCAGCAAGTAAGTTTACGCGAAAGCAAAACGGCCTTCCCGTTTCTATCCGTCCCAACCATGGGTGAACAGCGGAACTTTGGCATCCCCTGAGCTCTAACTTCTGCCATGTGCCGAGAAAGCACAAGCACCTGTGTACGTGCGCTTGCTAGTTGGTCCTTTATCGTCACACTCACCACCAGTCGGGCACCAATCAATCAGTGATTAAGATCCAAGTCGTCGTACACTCGTACCAGAAGTTTTTTTTTTCTGGTAAGAGCTTTGGGAGGCTTCTTTGCCAGATCACGTTTGCTTTCCGTGAGAAGATGAGAATGGTTTTCGAACGGCGTTTTGTGGCAGCGTCCGGGAGGTGGGATGCGGAGAACCACACGCTCCCCACCAGGATGTGGGAAGCGTAAGCAGTTGGAGAGTTGACGTGCCGGCTTGCTGCTGGGTTGACGCTGTGGCTGGTAAAACGTGGGAGGGGGGCTGACGGCATCTTCGTCCTGGAATCCTTATCCGGAGCTTGAGTTTTGCTTTTACTGTACCCAGGGCTTTTGGCTTTTGTCTGGATTCTCATGTTGTCAAAGGATTGAGGTGGCAGAGCTTCTTTCTGTCAGGATCAGGCAAAATGTACACAGACTAGACAGTCTGAACATGTATTTGTGAAGTACATTGTGTATTTGAGATCTATGGCATAAGCAATATGCTCTAGAAAATTAAACAACTTTTGCACATTGGTGAAGGACTATGAATCAAAATGCAAGTGGTTCTGTCATTTTTGGACGCATTGTGAATTAGTTACAAACTAGCGTGCCTTGTGCCATTGTCACAGATAAAAAAATAATAATTTTCTAATTTTTTTACTCATAAGAACTTTGAAATTCCATAAATTTCACACCATAGGTCCAAACGTCACGAAACAAAGCCCATGCAACCCTTCTTGTCAAGGGCTTAAGGGCTTTTGATATATAGTACCAAGCACGGGACAAGGAGATGCATGGTCTAGGAGATCTCATTGTATCAAACAAACAAACAAACACTTTTAATGGATGGATTTTCAAAGATGTAAGGTGTAGGGTGATAAAAGTGTCATGTAAATGATGCCAAAATGCATTTGATGCACATGAAGAAATGACACTAGAGAAGAAGTTAATGCAACAGAGAGTATACCCAAAATTGTCCACTTCTAAGGTTGCTCCCTCTATAATACTATAAATAAAGCTACATACTACTCAAAATTCACCTTAAATTGTCTTTGTCATTTGCACCATTTTGGGTATCCTCCCTATTTAGTTTTCCTTCAAAAAGAGGGGTTGATTTTCATTAGGTGAAATTTGGGGCGTCTCGAAGACCGTGAGAACTTGAGAACTTAAGAACTAGAGATAACTAGAGAACTTGACTACTACAGTAACACCGCAACAATCCTACATGGCCAAAAGGTTGCCACCTCATTTCTAAAAAAAAATCAACTTTTTTTTGCATTTTAAGATTTTTAAATTTATTTATTTATTTTATTTCATTTTGAAAAAAAAATTCAGATTGATGGCTGTTCTTTCACTGTTGGGGGAACGATGAAGGTCCGAATAGGCCTGAAACGGTCTTCCACCTAATGGAGGAGTGGTTCATTTTAGGTGTAGTTACTTTATCTACACCTTTAATTGTCATTGATTGCAATTGATCATAGATACTATTATTAAATATAAATGATTTTTAATTGGATCTTATTGGCAATTGAAGGAAGATCCCAAACATACATTATTTGGACATTGTATGAATAAGTTATAGAATTTTAAAGGATTATTTTGAAGTGTACCAAAAATCAACACTAGACTCTCATACACTCTCAATGGACATCTTGCATAATCAATGCCTAGGGGTTTTTTTTATGCATTTTGGTCTAAATGTAGGTGTCATAGTTTGAGCAATATTGATTATAGGTGTAAATACTGTACACCATTTTGTCATATATAGAAACAATATGAATACTTTTGTCAATGCAAAATATGTAGATTAAATATGCATATATATACAATTAAATTATAGATAGAGACTATTTTTCTTCATATATAAAACAAAATTATAAAATTTCAAGTATCTCTATATTTCTAATTGAAAAAATGTACCTTTGTCCTAAAATAAGTGTTTGCATTGGAAAATCATGCTTTTTTTAGTAGTTTTGAGAAGGTTTAGTATGAAGGCTTTCTTAGGCTTGATTCTTATTTAGGTTGCAATGAACACATGCAATGTTCTTCATTGATCATGATGATATAAAACATGGACCCTTTTGAATTATACATTTCACAATATGATCAATGAAATTGATATAAAAACACACAAGGTTCCAATGCTTATTCTTATTTCATGACTAAATTAAACAAATTCTTGGACAAGATTGATTGTGTGAACATCACTCCTAACATCAAATGCAAATGGAATTGAAAAACGAATTCTAAAATGAACCTTGGGCAACTTGTATGACGGCTTTGATGTTTGTCATTTTTACAAGTACACTCTTAGGGTTGATAAATGTCATTGATTCTAACAATCTTAACTTGCAATTGTTTTTAGGATAACTAGAACTTGGATGGTAACCATCAAGTCTATCTCTATTGTCTCTAATTGCAAAAGAATTATTCTATTTTTGATAAATGAACTATACCAACCAAATCATGTTAACAAACATTTGAACATGGTTTTTGTAATTGTCTAAATTTCTGTTGGGTTTGTTGGAAGTCAAAAAGAGATTCCAAATCCTCTCAACATGCTTTGAGTTTTTTTAAAAGTCAAAAAAAGATTCCAAATCCTCTTAGCATGTCCATCTTTTTTGAACATTATATGAGTAACCATGAATTTTTAAAGCAATAAAAGTAGTTGATCCCAAGATGAACTAGCCTGTAGTAGTTTGTTTGTTTTCATTTTGGAGATGGAGCCAATTGATTCTTCAATACTCTTGTGATACTTGGGTGATACTTGGTGACATCTATATAAATATTAGGTAAAATTTGGCTACTAGTTTTGGCTAGTTTGACCGCAGAATGAAAATTTCCTTTACAAAAAACTAGCCAACATCTTTTGATTGTAGGCAATTGACGAAAAATCTTGCATACAGAAAACACTCTATAGGCTCTCATGAAAAGAAGATGTACAGTACTGTACATTCTAGGCAAAAGGTGTACTGTACAAAAAAAAGTTGTGCTGTACAGAAGCAGCATCAGTTCTGCCGTTTTTCAAACAGGTGGCAATTAGGTTATAGCCAGGTGTTGTTACCTTATTGGCTGTGCCTTGAAACATGGATAAGTGTAATTTAGCGGACTATTCCTCTCGGAACAGATGGATCGTTCTAACTGTAGTACTTTGAGATGAACTGCTTCGTATCTGCTTCTACAGATGAAGGAGAGTAAGGTGAAGCACCCAAAACCGTCAGTTTAAGCAATTCAGCATAGTTGGAGACACCTTTTCTTTAAAATGATATTTTTTTAGTATTAGCAAGTGAAAATCATGAATATTAAAAAAAAAATAGATTTTTCAGATGTGGTATGTAATTTCTATGATTTTTCAAAGTACCCACTCCCTAAACCACTAAAACTATCACATAGGTGGACCCTAAACCGAAAATTTGCAAAAATCAGTAGTTAGCAAATTAGAGTTAAATATGTGTTTTTCAAATGAGTCAATGAATCAGAGGTAAGCATTTGAAGGACACTTTGACTAACACATTAAGAGACAGTTTAGGGTACAAGAGTAGGTACAAGGACGCTTTTGGGTGCCTTCACCTTATGATAATTTGAATCTCAGGAGTTGAGGAGCATCTAACCCAATTTCATTTTTCTTCCTACAAAAATTTATTGAAAATTGTTCCAAGGAGTTTTGCTTCCCCCCAAATGCAATTTAGCTCTTTAAAAGGTTGCTTTAAGAGCACACTACCTTAACCCTTAAATGTCAACGAGGACATTTTCTATCCGAAGGACGATAGAAAATCCTTCTAGTAGGACGGAAGTGCAACTATTCATCCTCAGAATTTTGTTGTGAAAACGAGAGGTCTTCTATAATACTATAGTTTGACTTCTAATGAGTACTTTTGCAATTTTTTAAGCAAATGATTCACACAGTAATCAAAGGGATGATTTCCACAGTCACCTGCATGTCCTTCAAGAGTTCAATTAATTCTTGAATGCCAAGCTGGTCACCATGGAAATCATCTATTTTGGTACCGTGTGAATTATTTGCTTAAAATAATACAAAAGCACTCATTGGAAGTCAAACCACTCTAGATAACCTTCCTTTTTCACATAAAATTTGGTGGATGAATAGTTGCACTTCTGTGTCCTACTAGAATGATTATCTATCATCCTTCGGACGGCAAATGTCTTCCTTCACATTTAAGGGTTAAGATAGTTTACTCTTGAAGCAATCTTTTAACCCCTTAATGCCTTGATCCTTTTTCAGATTTTGGCACATTTTTGCTTATATCTTTCTACAGAAATATCATATACCACAATTTCATGAAATTGGTCATTAAAGAAGGTTGTCTTTTCAAGATTCAAGTGTAGCATTGGATGAATGAGAAGTTAGTTGGACTAAACAAGGCTTCAAAGTCCTTTGTTCATCGTCCAGGATATGGACGTCGGAGTGCTTAAGGATTAAAGAGCTAATTGCATTGGGGGGAAGCAAAACTCCTTGAAACAGTTTTCAGTAGATTTTTGTAGGAAAAAAAATGGAATTGGCGTTTTATTGGCTGGAAAACCTCCTCAGCTTCGTTTACGGGTTAAGGTATATCACCCATTTCCGATCAGCATCCCATTTCTGTTGCATAGGGTGGTTTGTTTCTGAAGCATACGGTGTTGTATTTCCAACCAATTGGACAGAGAAACCAATGAGTCATGCGGCATCGTGATTGGCCATACGACTTGTGGTTTTAGTAATAAAGCACTATTAGATTTGCTACTTCGCGTTGGTTGGAAATAGAATACCCTATATCACAATTTGAGGGCAAACAGAATCTTCTTGTTTAAAATTCATAGTAATTTCGTTTCTGAGAATTAAATTCTGGAAAAATATGGAATCCTTTTCAATTGTATTTTTGTAGACGGGAAAAAAAATCCTCAACCTTCCGCATGCTGCAAATTGACCCAATTGCTTAAGTGATCGGAAATGGGTGATCTCCTTTAAGCTTATTAGAACTGGGCTTGCTTCCTTTCAGTGCGACTCCTAAAGCCTGCAATCATCTCCCCAGTCATGCGTGTCCTTTACCTTTCAAAAGTTGGTGAGAAGGGCTTTCTGTTGCTCGCCGAAACCGAGAGAGTCTTTTTGTTGCTCACTGAAACCGTGAAAATCCGGAGTGATGACTCTCTCCTAGACCGTTAAGGTACAGACATTCATTCTCCACACAAATTCATCAAGTGTTCTTCAAGTGAAATTGTCAAAAATTGACATTTTGTAATGCATTGCCCAAAATTGACAATAAAAGGGTTTTTTTGAAAACTTCAACATATAAATGTGTAGTATATAAGGGCGGGTATATACACGGCCTGGGGCCGGATGGAAGGCCGGCCCGATTTGCCTCCAATCCGGCCCACAATCCGGACCCAAATCACCACTCTGGCCCTAGACAATGTAAAGAGGTTGAGGCCGAATTCTGGGGCCGGATTTCAATTCATCACTCCGGCCCCAAGCAATGTAAAGCCCTTGGGACCTGATTCTAAGGCCGAATTCTTGATTACTACACTCTTTAAGTTTTGAAATGCTCAATTAAAAAAATCTAAGACATGCATCTTTTCCTTTCTCTTATTATTTTTTATACTTTAGAAAAAAAAAAGTTTTTCTTTTCTATTTATTCTATTTCAAATATAAGGAAAAAAAATTTAGAATTCTTTAGACTTTTCCTTTTTATTCCTACTTTACCTATTTCAAAATAAAAGAGAGATTTTTTTTTTTTTTTTAACCTTTTCCACTCTCTTCCTATTTTTTCTATTTGGAAAAAGGAAGTTCTTTGACTTCTTTTGAACCTTTTTTTTTTTGACACTAAAACTAGAGTTGACATTGAAAAAAGATTTGTAGCCCCATAATAGTTGTCATTTATTAAACATACAATTCAAGAAAACATGTAATTTTTTTTAATCTCTTTTTCAAATCTATATTCTTAGTTTATTTATTTTTTAAACATGAATTTTTTTATTATGAAAACTTAAATGAATTCAATGATAAATATAAATCAGGTTTTACCATACATGTTATTTCTAGTAGTATAATTTTTCCTTACCATATTCTTTTTTCAAGTATTTGTCATCAAAATTGATAAAAACACACATTATCTTGTAGATGTCAAAGTTTTTGGCATAACTTCAACAATGACTTTCATTTACAGATTTGTGTCTATATAAAAATTTACTTATTAAACATGTAATTTATCAAAATTAGTGTCTATAACATAATATGTAATTTGTGTCTACACCAAAAAAAAAAATTATTAATACCTCATGCTAAAACAATTGCAAAGACATTATTGTTACAATTGTAATGGTTAATAACAATAAAATTCATTATTAATAATAAAATTCATTATTAACAATAAAATTCATTATTAACAATAAAATTCATCATTAACAATAAAATTCAGTATTAACAATAAAATTCATTATTAACATCTTGTAACACAGTATCTGTATCACAACATGACTCAACCAGATGGGATTGAGTTCACAGTTAATAAAAAATGTAATAAAAAAGAAAGGAAAAGCTCTTGCATGGTAGACGGTGGAGAATTGTCCGATCCAACGGAGGAGACGAATGTGACACCAATCCGGCCCTAGATGGAAAATCGGGCCACCAAAAACCTTGGCCCGATTGCTCCCTTGGGGTTGGATGGTTTGGCGCCAAAACCATGCCACCTAAGGCGACACGTAGGATGAGTAGTGGTTCCATCTGGCCCCAAGTATAAAGCTCTTGGGCCGAATTTGGAGAAATTGAGCAATCCCATTGGTTCAAACTTGGAGAGTTCCGGCCGGCCTTCAATCCGGCCCCAAGTGTATACCGGCCCTAAATGTGTAGTAGACTACTACGAAAATGAAAATGTGTTGAAAACATTTCAACCCATTTGACAGCTTATTATGTTTGAAGTGAGAATTTTATTTTATTTTTCATTCTTGTGAAAATGGGGTCAATAGACTTTGAGCCCTCTTGGTTAGGAGTAAAATTTTTATTCTTGATGAATTTGAGTCTCTCCACTATTGAGTTCTAAATCTTGTTAGGTATACTACAACAAAAATTTCAAAAGGAAATATGGGGTCTAGCTTACTCTAAATCACCTTGCAATGCAAAGAGATTATTATGTGAACTCACTAATAATACAATAGTCATTTTTTTGATGATTTCTTGTGCAATGAGGAAATTTTTTATTTGAACTCCAAATGGTGAATATTTAGAGACAAAAATTTGGAATATGTGAAAAAAATTTAAGAACTTTGACTTTACAAATTGCAAGATAATAGGGCTTGAAGTTAATTCCTAAAATCCTTTCATGTTTAGAAGCCCAAAACTACTTCAAGATACTTGTCTCCAAAGCAAGGTCAAAATCTTCATCAATATTTGTTTTTTTAACGAATCCAACTGTAGGATCCTTTGGTTAACTTGTTCAAGTACATTGTTAAAACAAATATCCCCACCAATTGCAAGTTTAATGTGCCTAAACTTCAAAATGTAGACTTTTCTAGCCCTTCCAAAAAGTGAAGTTTTGCCTTTCAACATTTTTAGAAAAAAAAACATATGTCCTATAACTTGAATTTGTTTTTGATATGTTGAAAAATGGGTTGAAAACATATGTAAATTTTTTTACTAGAAAGACACAAATATCTTGTAAATTCTTATTGAAAATCTCCTAAAAAGGTCCTTTCTTAAAATGTTATCTCTAAGACTATACTTAAAACACCCCTTTCTCTTGTAGTGTGTTCTTCAAGTATTGTTGCTTCATGCTATAATTAATAAAACATTGGCATGGTTTTCTCAAGTTTTCCTTGAGTTCTTTAGTGTCATAAGGGCATCCTCAATAGTCTAGTATAACTAACCTACCATAAACAACTCTAACTTTTCATTGTTTTGCAAATAGAATTTGAAATTTTTTATCACTAGTAGGAAATTCTAAAGCACTTTGAATAGTCACAAGAAATCTCGAATTCAAACATTGGTCAAAGAAAATAAACCACAAACTTCAAAAGCTACTTGAAAGACAAAAATTATAGTGGTCTTTGCAAGTAACGGTTTGTAGTGCACATTTCACTCGAAATTGAACACAATTATGACTCTAGGACATCATCACGTAATCTTGAAGATTACGTCCTCTTGGAATCCTGCTTCATATTGGAGGTTTTGTTGTCACCGAGTTTTCACTATGAGAGTTACAATTACCATACAATATGAAAACCCAAATGGCAAAAATTCACAAACTTGACTCTTTTTTAGAAACTTGTCTAGAACCTTAGATCTACATTGTAAGTCCTAGTATTTCAAGATTTGTACAATTGAATGTCAAAATTTTGGCGCTCTGCAGTGCTCCAATTTCACCCTTAAACAACGCTAAGGTTGAAAAGTGATCAATGGGATGACTTGATTGTTCAATCTAGAAACAAAGAATGCACCTATTGGTTCAACAATCCAAGCATTTTGGTGATTACCTTGATCATGGGACTGCGTCCGTTAAGGGTTAAGGAGCATCAAACACTTATTACACTGGGATTTTGCAAGGTTGACATGAAATGCACTGATCTGTCAGTTTACTGTTGACTGAAGGACTGGTGAGGTAACCGCTTTGAGCCAAGTCTTTTTTGCTCACCTCAGTAACAATGGATCGTATCATTTGAATCTTTGAAACGAACATAGATTTGGTGGACAGTTCCTTCCCAATTCAAGTTCCCATCCAGCCAATGTAAGAGAGAATTTTACTTCTGAGACATGAATCAAAATTCCATCGTAGAGAATTCTCACCGACCACACGTGTGCACAAGCTCCAAACTCAACAAATTCTTGAGCAAGAGGTAGCTACAGTGAGCGAGAAGTTCTTGACAAAGCACAAACAGTAAGCCTATTTCGTTAAATTGGCACAATTCCGGCGCCAAAAATTGTGACATACATGTGCATACATGTGCATTGAGGTCAAAAACGAGGACAAAAACGAGGACATGAATGGATTTATGGTTCAGGTCACGTGTCCTGAAAAGTGCCAAATTTGTGGAATAGCGCTGACTAAACGAAATTGACGGTACCTTATAATTCCAGGGTCTCTTCACAGAAATTGAATTGATCTGTGAAGTGCAATGTACCCAAGTGAAGCTGCAAAAAATTATGTCACTTGGTTCACTGACAGTTCAATATCGTTTGTAAAGAGGAGAATGATTTGGAATTTGGTGGACAAGCAGTGGAACTGGGTCACGTCTCCGAAGTGAGCCATGAGGATCCATCAATAAAACTCAAACTTGAGAAATTAGCAGCCTCAGCGTCCGTTAGGGTTTCCATCCAGCTGACACGGTTCTCTAAGTCTGCACCTGGACCTGTATTCCCATATTCACCATAATAATAATGCCTGCACACATAAAACATTCAGTCCAACCTTGAGCACAGAAATTGATTGTATCACTCATTAGCCGAAAGGGGAAACAATCATTCGGAATTGCAAGAGCTTAGTTGATAATTACCCTTCAAATTTTGTTTCTCTGCCTTGATATGAACTGTCTAGAAAAATTAGGGTTCGCATTTCACCTTTTAGAGGTGGGTGAGACTGCGGCCGTTGGCCAGTCGCTCCATCCATCGGTATCGATAATGTCGTCCATGTACGTGTCGATGAACAGCACACGGGAATAGGAGCCGTATGCCCGGCCCAGCAGATTCTCGCCTGTGCCTGTGATAGAGCCCCCCACAAATGTAAACCCCGTGGCTTGATCGGCGGACGTCCGACTCTGTGCTGTGATGCACCCCGTGCCATGCTCTGCCGTCGACTGGATTTCGCAATACTGAACCCCAAAAAATAAAAAAATTATCAACCGTATAATTAAAAGAGCTCCAATATACTATCAGAACTTAGAAAATGATGAGTAAATGCACACTGTCGGGTGATTCTTCCGTTATTTACAGACTGAAGTACAAACGCAAACACCACAACAAAGGCGAATGATGTAATCTACTGAAGTCTCCATCCACCATACAACAATCTAGAAAACTTGCACCATCTAAAATTTTCTACATTTATTCTGTGTTAAGCTAAAACTCAATTGCAAGAAAGGAAAATTTAATGTCAATAGAATCCAGTCAACACAAATCAAAGTTCACCTGTATGGTCAATGGAACCTCTGCTTAATCTATATTTCAGACTTAAAAAACACACCATATTCAGACATATCTGTAACTATGAAGTGAGCACGAACCTCGTAAAGAGATTGCCCGTTACCCCAGATGATGTCGATGTTGCCTTCTATGTAGCAGTCCCGGAAGTAGTGGCGACCTTGTTCATCACAAATGGTGTCTTGCGAGCTTACGAATCCACAGCCGTAGAACGCGGCCTTGTCTCCCCCAATGACTATGGCAACCGCTTGAGCCCCACTTTCCCCTGCTTTGGCATATGGTGCCGAATTCTACACCAATTATATATTACGAGTTTAGGTATATGCAAGACCAGCCAACAATTATGACCCATTCAGTCACCAGAAGCAATTATACTAGGTCCGGAAACAAATCCTAATTAGGAACTGAAATCAGAATCTGAATGACCGAAGTTTCTGTCATCGCCATATCCAAAACTTCAAGAAACTGACTCTTTTCCAGATGTCAGTCTAGAACATCAGATGTATACCAGTCCTAATTTTAAAGAGCTTTGTGAATTTGATATTGCCCAGTCCTGGTTTTTTGAGGTTTGTGCACTTGAATGTTACTGTAATTTTGATGCTCTGAAACAGAGTGACCATTGTTAAATACATATCCACGTATGCTCTAGCTAGTGTAAAATAGTAAGCAGTGTACGATTCTAGAAGAGATTGGCAGTTGAGTTGAACCTGGAAGGTGATGTTCCTGGCGGTGAAATTGGCAGCCAACACAGTTATGGTGGCGCTCTTTAGGGTAGAGCCGGTACTGTTGTTAGTATCATTGTATGTGATGATCGTGGTGTCCCTTCCTGCTCCGTGCAGCGTAATGAAAGGCTTTGTCGATGGGATCGACACTTTCTCCCTGCAAAGGTTTATAAATATCTAAACACTTCAGTCTTCGCATTACACATATAGTTATTAATTTACATGCCATGTCGATGCTTTGAAATCTGACCAGTAAATACTTTCAATCACGTACTCAGCATGTATTGAGCCTACTCACGTGTAAGTGCCTGGAAAAATTTGAATGGTCACCAAATCTGTGTTGTCTTCTGCCCATCATTGCAGAAATCAGATAATTAGGTTGCAAATCTTAATCCAGAACCTTATATTCGTAAAAATGGCAGAATTCAGTGGAAATGATCATCAGTTTCGTTAAAGTGGCGCTATTCTCGATGCCGAAAATTGTGACACTCATCTGCACGAAGCTCTATAAACTATAAGAGTGATATTGATTTATATGTCAGTACGTGCAACCTGAAACTTATATTTATACAGGTCCAAGATTTTTGAGCTTCCTGCAGATGAGTAAGGGAGAAATCCCATTCCTGACCACTTAAGCAATTTCACATATCTGCAGGTCGAGCTTCGTCAGTGAGGAAATTTTCCAGTGTGCAGAAAATAGAGTTTGGAAGGTTTCGATAATTTTCCAGATTTTTATTCCTCAAGAAATAATTACTATGAATTTTTGAGTGGAAGATTCCATCCTTCTCACTGTGCTCATATAGACCTTCCTATTTCCGACCAAGGGTTGGTTGCAAAATTCACAAGGGTTGGTTGCAATATTGGGAGTCTTGTAGAACAATCACAACGTGCCACAACTTTGCCGTAATTAATCACTGTTCATCTCCTCATGTGCGGAAAGAGAGCGGCCTACATTGACAGAATGGGGTGATCAGGAATGGGATTTCTCCCTTGTAACAATTTCTGGCGCCCAGAACCGCGCTCCAATTCAACGAGATTGACGTTAATCTCAGTTGTAAGCGAATCCTAATTTTCAAAGCTCTGAGCACTTGAACGTACAATTTCTGGGCTCGAAAACACTTCATTTTAACGTTCCTTTCTGACCTTCCAGATCCCAACGGCCGAAGACTTCTAGAATACAGAAAATCAGGTAAAGCAATAAGCAAATAACACCATTCACCACCTGGAACTGCATCGACGGCAGCTTGCACGCTGTCGTAGAACATCCGAGGATCGAAGAAGGAAGAAACAGGCGTGACAAAAAGAGTGGTGCTGGTGGTTGGGGTGGTTGTGGAAGACGATGAAGTTGGTGGTGGCGTTGCGGGAAACCGCCACTGCCCATGACATTGCTGTAGCAAGCAGCTCAGCAGCACCACCATTACAGCAAAAGAATTGACATACTTTTGGATTACAACATTAGCATTCTTTGCCATTGCATGAATTAACGCCAATTCTATGTGCTATCTCAGTATTTATTTGCAGAGAATCCTGGAAATGAAGCTCTCTGCGACCAGCTCCAACTCTAGTTGCTTCGATCTGAGCGTCATGATCCCGGAAACAGTATCACCTCAAACAACTTTTACATAAATCACTTAAGTGCAACCAAGTGCTAAACCAAAAAGAAAATCTACAGTAACATGTTTAAGAACTTGTAAACAATTCTATGGTTTTCTTAGTATCTGAATCGACAAGACGCTAGCTAGCTTGCGGGTGCTAACATGGTCCCCGATATGGTCATGTTAGTTATATTGGCGTGCTGCAGAGCACCAACATTGTGCAGTCAAGTGCTCCAAGCTCTAAACCGTAGGACTGGTGTACATCTAGGTTCCTAATAGGCGCTTGGAATCGAGCCAATTTGTTGAAATTTTGCCGTTTTGACTAACATGGCGATTGATATCTAAGGTACTTCTGGAACCTGAATGATCCATGAGTGCACATTCAATGAGCGTGTGACTGTTACTTTGTTGGAATGTGACTCAGAGCCTACCTTGATTAGTGCTCAACATGGACGGAATCGATGATTTAGAGGTCAACAAATGTAGTTTGAATTATTCAAGTCAATTAAAATTGTCATACTCATTATATTGGTGACCATGGTAAAAGTCGTACATGCAACTACAAGCTGATCGGCAGTTTTGAGTCGCCAACTGAAATTAGAGCTGTTATGGGTTGTTCAGCTCAAACCTTCAAATCTGTACATATGCTCACTTGAACATCTCAGTTTTCTTGGCCCTTTGAAATTTTCCAGTTTAACATGTACTCGACCATCTTTGCTTAGATTTTGTTCGCTTGCCCAAAACATTTTGCTCTCTAAGAATCCTAAACTCGGAGCCAATTTAACAAATTATATGAGTTTTATCTGTCAAGTAAGTCTCGGGTGGAAGACTGTCACGTTCATACATTTTTGAAATATATGCGGGATCCTGAAACACTGTAGATTGGTATTTCCAGATTGAGGAGTGACAATACTTGCAAAGTTAATTTTGATTTATTTAGACCCTTGATACACTAACACTTGCAAGCCGTTCACACATTAACATCAATAATTCTACTCTTCATCATTGAGCTGACCAATTAAGGAAGAATTAATACAATGTGTAATCTGGATGCTTAGCTGATTCGGCCAAAAAAGCATTTCCTTATTGAAGGTCATCTTTTGAAAGTCTTGTAAATAACCTATTCGGATTTTTCTTTGTTATTTTTGGTGTTTATTTAGTGAGATTTTGTGGATTTTGGTTATGTTTTTCTTATTTTGTATTCCAAATTGGTGATTTTGAATGTTTATTAACCAATTTGGAAAGTCATTACTTTGTGATTTATTCCAAGTTGGGTAGTGAAGCGGGAGTTGCTGAGGTGGAGTCGGAAGGGAAAGCCAATTCGAAGGGTGAAGTGCAGTTCTGAGTTGTCTATGGGTGATTCCGAATTGGAATGTTCTGTGTCTTTTTTCTAGTCGGGATTGTCTGTGGCCAACTAGCTTGGGGTTGCTATGTTTTCCGATTTGGAATATTTCTTGCTGTCAGCAGTTAGGGTTGTGTATGGAGCTGCAGGTGTCGGTTGAGAATTTCGTATTTGTGTTTTGCGGTTAATTTTTGAAGTTCCTACTTCCTATTTGGTAGTTTGTGGTGTGTTGTTGAGGTGATGTCAAAGTTGGTTGAAGAACCGGTTGGCTTGGGGTTTTACGAAGGTGTTTACCAATTTGGAAGGCACCCATTGTTTGAGCGAAGTCCAATGCGAGTCCCAATCCCGAGTTGGCTATGTATTTTCTATTTGGTTTATGTGTGTTTGTGTGTGATGTGAGATGGTGATTGTGTCCAAGTGGGTGTGATTTTGGATGCTGTGGTTTATTTTCGAGGACCAATTTGGGATGATCACGGGGATGATCACTAGAAAAAAAACGTGTCCACTGCAACCGGCCATATGCAACTCAAATGCAATTAAGTGTCCTATATAACTATCTTGCAACTGCAATCCTCTATAATTGCACCAACTTTGATGTGTATGTTGTAGTAGTTGTAGAGTAGTTGTTGTAGTTGTAGAGTAATCGTAAAAAAAAATATAGGAAAATGGAATCGTAACAAAGTGGGTATTTTACATCCTATATTCGTTATTATGTGGAATCCACAACTACAGTGCAACTAGAAATCAATTCAAAGACAACTAGAAAACAACTATAGAACAACCAAAATACAACTAGTTTACAACTACAAAACAACTACAAGAAGACAAGTTATGCAACTAGGAAACGACTACATTTCGAGTAAAAAACAACTATAGAACAACCAAAATACAACTACAAAACAACTACAAAACAACTACAAGAAGACAAGTTATGCAACTAAGAAACAACTACATTTCGAGTAGAAAACAACTAAGAAATGATTGGAAGATTAATATAGAATAACTATAGACAACCAAAAGACTACAAAACAATTATAGTCGGATTTGTTACTTGAAATGCTATGGAACTTGCTTCAAGTTCACAATTTGTTCTTTTGTTACATGAGTTATAAATGAATCATTGCCCTACATAAAACTCATATCAGTTGAAAACAACACTTCAAAATATAGCTCATAATAGCCTCTACAACTTTATGATAAAATTGGCTCGATGGCTTCTATGAAACAGAGGATTTCTAATTGACTCTTTTTTTCACAAAATATAATACATTTGTATATGAAGTCTCTTTGAACTAAAGAATAATACAAAGATAGTTTCAAACTTGAGAATAACAAAATGGATTGCAAAAATTTCAATATCTTACAAATGTTAAGAAATTGTCTTCTTTGGATAACTCTATGGCTATAACCAAAGATGGAACAAGAAGAAGAGGTGGCACATCTTTTGAAATAGTCAAACTAGAAGCTTAAATAATGATGTTGACAAACACATTTGATGTATTTACAAATCTCTATCGAGCACAAGTTTCTTTATGTAATACTATTTTTCAACCTTCTTTCCTTGCATCATCTAGAAAATAATATTTTTTTAGCATATTTTCATATTTGTCATGTACAATGACGATGAACAAATTTAAAGAAGATGTAAGAAAAATGTCAAAGAATTTTTTTTTTAATTTGTCTTTGAAAATTTGTTTATAAATTTTGATTAAAGACTTGAAATATTAAATGGGTTTTGGAAGATAAAAGGTTGTTTGTTTTTCCAACTTTTAAAAGTTAGAAGTTTTTAAAAGAAAAGCAGTTTACTATGTTTAAATGCGGTCTGAAATTTTACTTTAATATAATTCCTGCATTTTATGTATCCCATATCATTTGTCATACCTCCTGCCACCCCATTTGTATAAATAACTCGTCTTCTTAACACCCTAAAATCACAATAAAGTGGCCTTTGGAGCTACCTAATATAATTGTCCAATATGATGAATATTGTATGATATATGGTGTATATTGTATGGTATACTATATGTGTTGTATTATGTATGGTATACTATATACAGAAAAGTAGTTTACTATGTTTAAATGCGGTCTGAAATTTTACTTTAATATAATTCCTGCATTTTATGTATCCCATATCATTTGTCATACCTCCTGCCACCCCATTTGTATAAATAACTCGTCTTCTTAACACCCTAAAATCACAATAAAGTGGCCTTTGGAGCTACCTAATATAATTGCCCAATATGATGAATATTGTATGATATATGGTGTATATTGTATGGTATACTATATGTGTTGTATTATGTATGATATACTATATGTGTTGTATTATGTATGGTATACTATATGTGTTGTATTATGTATGGTATATTGTGTATAATGTTGTATAGGACATTATGAGTATACTAGTTGACAATCAATTACAAATGAGTTGTAAAACACTTGTATGCAGTCGATTACAAGTTGCACAAATGTATCATCAAGATGCATAGTAGTTGCAAATAAGTTGTACTCAAGATTCATGAGTCACAAAAAAGTTACAAAAAAGTTGTACATATCCTATAAAGTAATCATAGTAATCATAGAAAAGTCATAACCTAGTTGCAAACCAATTGGTAAGAAGTGACAAACATGTCGTAAATGAATTGCAAACTGCTTACATTGTCCCATAATCATTGTCCCATAATTATTGTCTCATAAACATTGTCCTATAATCAAATATATACCTAAAGCAGTTGTGAAGTAGTTGAAATGAAGTAACAGATCAATCGCATCAAAGTTGCAATGAAGTTACAAACAAGTTGCAACTTAGTTACTGACCTCAAACAACAGTGAATACCACGTAGGCAACCATGTTATAAAGCGCATCGATGAAGTTCCAAGTAAGCTACAGAATGCAGGACTAAAACGTTTTGCCTTACAACTAGAAAACTTGCCCATAGCAACTAGGGCCCTTCAGATTCTCACCAGTTGCAAATGTCCGGTGCAACTAAAAACTAGTTACTCTTTGTAGTTGCAAAACCCCTCATTTTCTTCTAGTGGATGTGATGGAATTCTTAAGTGCAAATTGGTATTTGTGTATTGTGGTTCAGAGTCTGTCTGAATTGGCTGATTAAGTGATTGTAGCGGTTGCTGTGAAGATCCAATTTGGAAAAATATAGAGTGGTGGAGCTGGAAGTTTGCATTCCAAATTGGTATATTTGAGGAAGCAACATCGTGAAGATGGCTGTGTATGAAGAATGATGAAGTCCTATTAGGATTTGGGCATGATGATGCTAATCTACTAGAGATAATATGTTGGTGTTTATGATGAAGATTTACAAGAGTCTGAAGCTAATTGGAAGCATGTATTTTGCTATCCAAGTTGGAATTCTGTAAAACAATATTTTTGTAACGGTGATATGCCACCAATTTGGCTTAATAAAGTGTGGATTAAAGGAATTTGGTGTATAATGTGATGAATTATATATGGAGTTGTATTTGGTTGTGGGTGTATGTTTCCAATTTAGAAGTTAGAACTATGTGCTAACATTGTCAAGTCGGAGTTTGGTAGTCTGTAAGTTAGTCCAATTTGGGAAGTTAATGACTAGATGTTTGAGTTTAATGAATATTCTAATTTGGTTCTAAAAGCCTATATGTGATTGGGTGTTAATTCCTAATTGATAATGGAGCAGTGTTCAGTTTACCGAATCAAAATGATTTTCCAGAGGGAATATGAGAAAGTTTAGTAAATCCAATTAGGAAATCAACGTGTCATAATTGAGAAAATTGAGAGTAAGATTGGAAATGCCAAATCGGTGGGGAAAAAATGTACACTCTCCAAGTGTCAGAATTACATAAGGCCGAAGATGTTGGTTCTAAGTTGGTGAAAGAAGATTTGGTTGTGTCCAAGATGGAAACAAATACCAATTGGAGAAGTGAAATGTCATATTCAGAGTGAGAGGCTAAAGTTGCCCAAGCCAAATTGGAACTATAAGTTGGACTTGTACTAGGCAAATCCAATTTGGTGAAAGATGAAAGATCCAAGATTGAAGATTTTAAGAAGACAATTCGGGGTGATACTTGACCTTGGTGGTTGTTAAGAGGGAAGTGACAATATATGAATTAAATAATTAATTGTGCAAATTGTGAGAAATTAACTTGATACTAGTTGGAAGTATGTCTTTCTTGGGTGTTTTATTCCTAGTTAGTTGCCTATTGTTGTTGTAGAAGTAATCCTATTTAAAATAGTTTCCCTAGGAATGAACTTTACTATTGGTTTAGATATTCCCAAGTAGGATCTAAATCTATCTACAATATTATTCATTATAATGTACTCCGTACATCTATGGAGAAAATTTAAGATTTTTTGAGCATAAATTCCATATTTGATATGAAGTTTTTTTTCAATTCATACTAATTTTAAAAATTTACAAAAAAAGATTGAAACTTTTATAACTCATATACAACACACATTAGATGAGATCCGGGGGGGCTGGAGGCAAGTCTGGAGGGTTGTTTCAGGCCTATTCCACCCCGGTCTCATCAAACGCCGGTGTCACATTTTATTTTTATTTTTAAAATGAAAAAAAAATGAAAAATCCTTTAAATGAAAAAAAAAGTTAACTTTTTTTTTTTTTTCAAAAAAAGTGATCTGACAGTCACTCGACTAGGTTAGCACAACTTGTGAATAGCGGATTTCGACAAATGGGAACTCATAGCCCTCAAGAGTAGCAAAAAAACATGTAATATGTTTTCATCTTTGAAAAATAAATATAAAAGATTCATTGATGTATACTTGCAAAATGGCAATAAATAGAGAAAAAAATTATATGGCTTAATCCATGGTCATGGGCTTGTCTTTTCAAGGTTAATAGCCCAAATGAATACTGGAAGCTTAGAAATAGTTTGTTGTGGCTGATCCTTTTAGAAGTCAACATTTGCACAAAGTTTGTGTATATTATATGCACTAATCAAATCATCATTTGGATACATAGAAATTTCAAAATATAGAATTGTACATATCAGTTTGTCCCATGTATGTACATTATTAAGAAAAAGAAATCGATTAATAGTATAAATAAATATGATTATGAGAAATAAATTGGACCTTGTTGACTTCTAAAGGATGAAGAAAATAGAGAAGACATGTGATTGATTTTCATCACAGAAGATGATCACACTGTAAGAAAGTTGTACAATAGATGCTTATAAATATATTCCAATTAGTACATCATTTAATATTATTCATTTATTTGGTATTTCAAAGGCAAATCATTTTGTTCATGACATTATTGTATATCACCATATTTTTAGTTTACCATACCTTGTACCTAACCCTAAACTTTTTGTAAGTGAATATTCTCTATATATTTCTTTGCAAACCTTCAAATAATTATATTAAACATCCATGAACTCCTAAAATCACCAAAATTTTTGTAGGACATCAAAGCAAATGTATAATGTCTCATTTTTGGGCTATCAAGTGCACACATAACTAAACCAATTCACCTATAAGTTGAAAAGAAAATTCTCACCTATTGCTCACAAAATTGGAGAACCTCAAAAAAAATCATATTTTCTTCATTTGAAATACACATTTTACAAACATTATAATCTTCAACATGCAATGTCCAATGACCACAAAAAAATTATAATTGATGCATCTTTAGGATAAGTGCAACTCTATATGGTTAAAGGAGTAAAATATTTCATAAACAATTAGCCATTTATGTATTTTAGACTATATGTCAAGAATTTGGTCACTTCTTGCTATAATACTCTAGGCTATAAAGGCTTAAAGTCCACTACACAAGTTGTGGTTGAACTTAACCCAATCGTGACTATGTTGATTTTTCCTATCAATGTATGTGACTCTACATATAAGGTAGGAGGTTATAAAACAATTCAAGCTCTAAAAGTGTTCTCTAACATAAAGGTTCATAAGATTCCTAGAATATTGATATAGATAGGGATGAGTGAGGTCACCATTTATCTTTGATGGAAAACTTTCACAAAAGTTAAATCAATTCTTATAGGAATGCTTGTTGAGACATCCACTTGGACATCCATCCATTAAATTAGATTGTTTGTTTACTATAGTGAGATCTTTAGGAACCATGCGTCTCTTGGTTGAATTCTTAGTACCGTTCACTATAAGGACATTGGAAAGCTGAGGAAGGATGCATAGACTTTGTTTAGTGGCATTTTGATTCACGATAGAAAAGATATTGAAGTTTGAAGTTTTTATGAATTAAAAAATTAAAAAATTATTGTTACATTTATATTTTATTATATTGTAGTTATGGCACAAGGCATATTGGTCTCAGCATATTCAAATTCTAGCTAGCTTTGTACTTGTCATGACTAAAAGCTCATCTATTCTTTGTGGCCAAAGTTGTGGTAGAGTTGCCACCCCCCAACAAAATTGCAACTTTTCCCATACTAAATTTTTTTTTGCATTATCCATGCATTAATTGCATACTTTTTATCCAAAAAATGACAGAGCTAGCTAAAATATTATTCTATTGGCCATGCTTTGAGGTTGCTTGTACAAAAGAGTGTCTTTCAGCTTGAATTTCCAACCTCAAAGAAACTATACTTACACTTTGACACTCAACATTATAATAATGTTGATAGAAAAAACACAATGGAAATCAATGCTACAGGTTTTTTGCCCACTCAACATTATAACAATGCTGGTAGAAAAAACACAATGGAAATCAATGCTACAGGTTTTTTGCCCACTCAACATTATAACAATGCTGGTAGAAAAAACACAATGGAAATCAATGCTATAGGTTTTTTACCCATTGTCCTATACATGACCTAAACAACCACATTCGATTTTTCATATGCAAATTTAAGAATTTTGGAGCATATAATATACCATTGGAAATGGAAGAATTTTCAACACCTGTCTAATGGTATATTCATACACCCCACAATTCTTCAATTTCCAGTCAAGAAAAGAAAAGAAATCAACTACAATCATTTAGGGTATGTATATAACAATGGTAAAAAGAACCACAACTAATTTCCATTGAGTTTTCTTTCACCAACTTTTGTTATAGTGCAAGTAAGGTAAAAGGTCCAATAAACAACGTTTTACCAAGTGAATCAAAATTAGGAATGATTAGTGCAATGGATGAACTTTCAATGAAAAGATAATGAAATCTACAATAAATATAAGAAGTTGCATAACTTTTGGAATACTTGACATTTAGTTGTAATTTTTGAAAGTGAACGACTATGTTAGTTCATAGGTGGTGCAATAATCATATGCCATAGTTTTTTTAATAGGCCATGATGTATCCCATAAGCAATCCCTGTGTATTTAAGCGGGGATGCTAGTATGTGAGCCTAAGAGCATGAGCCTGTGAGCCTATGAGCCTGTGAGCCTGTGAGCCTATGAGCCTGTGAGCCTGTGAGCCTCCAATTTTTTTTTATCCTTTTTAGAAATTATAAATCCATTGAGGACCTATGACCGTAGAATTAGATGAAAGGATGTATAGTCCGACTAAACAACAAATGAATATGCTACTAATGATTTTGTACCAAGACATTGAACCACGGGCCTTTATATAAATTTAAAGGATGAAAATGGTCCACCCATTTTATTTTATTTTCTTAACTATGCTTTAATTTTTTTAGAAATATCTTGAATATGAAAAAAATAAAATGAACATAGTAGATATATATTTTACACCAAATAAATGTATTAACCCTTAATTTTCTAAATGACCATTTTGCTAATTGATGTCCCTTTTTTTTTAACTATCTTTATTTAAATTTTATTTACTTATTAAATAAAAAACATTTTTAATAAATAAAAAACATTTTTAATAAATAAAAAACATTTTTAATAAATAAAAAACATTTTTAATAAATAAAAAACATTTTTAATAAATAAAAAACATTTTTAATAAATAAAAAACATTTTTAATAAATAAAAAACATGATTAATTCAATGGAAGTAGTTTAATTGAATTCTAAGTTAAATTTCATTTTCTAGAATTTCATAAAGTTCAATGGTGGAGTGTGATTTAAGATTCATGTTTTATTGTTCAATTTGGGCATAGGATGAAGTTTTAGGCATTGAATGAAATTGTTGCCACATCATACACAAGTCAATTCAATTTGAGAAACAAGACAATAGAAATCAAATATCAAATCATGAAAATAAAGTGATTAATGGCTGGAGGTAGTAAGGTGAAAAATTTCAGCATGCAATATATGGATTCTACTATAGGTGAAAGATAAGATTAGTGGAAAATAATTATTTTGAAGTATGTGGAAAAATAAATAAAATGAAGAGAAGAAATTGTCAAATTCAACAAGAATTAATTGAGCAAATTGTTGTAAAAAAATAATTTTTTTAATACAAGTCGAAATGTTCAAAGATCATGTATAATCAAATAAATTCTCGATGAAAACCTAAAGGAAATTTTACAATGATACTTGGTGAGGATGGAGGGTAAAGAAGTGGTTTTATAATGAAATCCATTGTTCCTTATGAACCTTCAAAGGATATGGGATAATTTGAAGATTAAACTCTTACTAATCTTAAAGATTAATATATCCCACATGCGTTGCTTCACCTCCTACCATCCAATTTGTATAAAGATCTTATCTTCTTCAATTTTACAAACATCCAAATAAGTGACTCTTGAGGCTTTGTGATGAACATTTTGGATTTTATTCAATATAATGTTGAATATCCAAAATATTCAACATGAAAGTGCCAACCTTGTCCTTTATTTATGGTGGTATGTAGAAAAAAAATTGTGGTATTTCAAACCCCCGCTGTTAACGGCGGGGGTAACAAGGTCCATACAAGAAGCGAAGTTGGATCCTTTGAAAGAATAGCTGTTAACGGCGGGGGTTAGCAAGGTCCATAAAAAAAACAAAGTTGCATCTCCAAACCCCCTGCCGTTAACGGCGGGGGGTAACAAGGTTCATAAAAAAAAAAAAAATTGCATCTCCAAACCCCCGCTATTAACAGCGGGGGGTAACAAGGTCCATAAAAAAAACAAAGTTGCATCTCCAAACCCCCCGCCGTTAACGGCGGGGGGTAACAAGGTCCATAAAAAAAAAATTGCATCTTCAAACCCCCGCCGTTAACGGCGGGGGGTAGCAAGGTCTATAAAAAAAACAAAGTTGCATCTCCAAACCCCCCGCCATTAACGGCGGGGGGTAACAAGGTCCATAAAAATAAAAAAATTGCATCTCCAACCCCCCGCCGTTAACGGCGGGGGGTAACAAGGTCAATAAAAAAAACAAAGTTGCATCTCTACATCTCCTGCCGTTAACGGCGGAGGGTAGAAAGGTCCATAAAAAAACAAAGTTGGATCCTCTAAAAGCGCAGCCGTTAACGACAGGGGGTAGCAAGGTCCATCAAAGAAGCAAAGTTGGATCCTCTAAAAGCGCAGCCGTTAACGGTAGGGGGTAGTAAGGTCCATCAAAGAAACGAAGTTGGATCCTCTAAAAGTGCAGCCATTAACGACGGGGGGTAGCAAGAGCCATCGAAGAAGCGAAGTTGGATCCCTTAAAAGCACAATTGTTAACGGCGGGGGTAGCAAGGTTCATTGAAGAAGCGAAGTTGAATCCTCTAAAAGTGTAGCCATTAACAACGGAGGATAACAAAGAATACATGAACTATAGTGTTTGACTAAATCCTAACATTTGTTGCCCTAAATTGCAACCCTGAAAATTGCACCCATCAACGACTGAGGATAGCAAGGCACCTTAAAATCTTTGAAATCTAAACATTTAAAGCTAGATTTTAGGATGCTATTGTAGTTTTGAGGTCATAAATGACTCAATATCCATCCGTTTTTTATATGCTATATACTGTTGGAATTGTGCTTTCAAAGTGCAAGAAATGATATAAAGTTTCAAAATTTGTCTTTAACAAAAAATTACACATACATTCAAAGTTAATATCAATTGGGGTAATTATTTCCTTACTATCTTGTTTGAGCTTCTAGTACATAGGTGCTATTATTATATTTTTGTTTGGTACAAACCCTAACCAGAAGGTTTATAATATTACACTTTGCAATTTTCCATGAACTTGTACTTGTCCTCATTATGGAAATATAAATGAGGCCTCTATTGGAAAATGTGACATGTACATAAACTACAAACACGTTTATTATATCTTTCATTATTTGTGTAAATTTGATTATAAGATAGACACATTCATCTACGCTCCTACCTTCAACTTGGATGAAATAAAGCAAGTAATTGTTGTTGCTAGAATCATCAAGATGTGTGAGTATTCAAGTTAGTTGGTAGATAATATCATGATATGAAGTAGATACGTAGTATCAATATATTATCTTCAAAATCTCTAAATTCAAGTAAAAAAGTATTATTTTCATATTCCAATATGTATTCTTTGTTGCAATGAAAGAATATTTTATTATGTACACAATGCTCTACATCCTACAATATTTTCACTGCATTTGTTTTCCTCTTATTTTTAGAATTCACTATAAATTATATGTAATCTCACTTGACCAATCCACCCTCAAACAACCTCTTAAAATGTAATACGAGATGCAATATAAACTTCAAAACATGCAATAGCACCAACTTCCCAAGCTTTTAGATATAAAATCCACGGGCATAGGTCCCATGGTAATAGGTCATTTTTTTTCTAGACATAGCAATTTTGGTGAAAAAAAATCAGTCTTTTAACTTTTTAATCAAAAATATTTACAAATTACATCATATTTTACATTTTTAGGCTCTAGGCTCACACAATCCCTGCTCACCGCTCTTAGGCTCACGCTCACACGCTCACATGCTAGCGTCGTTGTGTATTTAAGTGGCATGCAACATGGGCTCAAAAAGTCTCCCTCATTAATTGAAAATGGAACATTAAACAAAACATTCATCACCATAGTTCTACTAATTGAAAATGGAACATTTATGGCTTCTAATTTGTTTATAATGTTTCTTGTGTGCTTCATCGCCCTTTATCTTTTCATCCATCTCAAGGTTGAATTTTGTCACTTGTAGCTTTCCATTATGTTTGGAAACCATGTAGAAATAAGTATAGAACTTTTGTATATTAATTCTTCAATTCTACATTAACCATACTAGACTCTTTACTTTTAGTTGTGCCATATTACATTTGTGAATTTCTTTACAAAATTGACGTTCGTTTTCACAAACTGAAATGCAGAGGAAAGCTCATGTCAATACTCACACTGACTGCAACCTCTATAAGAAGCTATATTAAGCTTAACTATGCATAACATCAGCAGGCACCAGCTTAGTAAGGAATGATACTTAAAAGAGACCTAAACCAAACACTTGAGTCACACCAATTGCTGCAGCTTCCTCTGATCTCACCCATTGTATGTATCGATCGATTTGTTTGCCTTTTACTAAAGAATACCGTGCGCTTCAATGAAGGAGTGCATTTCCTCATCGATCGATTTGTTCGCCTTTTACTAAAGAATATATGTTCTCCGTCTTCTGCAAGTGTAACCCTAGAATGAAGTCACCGTTCTCTGCCTCAAATGGCTTGTCTGGCAAGAGCAACATACAGTATACCTTAAGTTAAACCATAACGTTTGCAGGCATCACTTCTTCAAACGGGTATAAATACCCAGCTCCTTAGTCATCTCTCCATCAAGCCGCGTGCTCAGCACAGAGCGAACTATTCTTTCGCCTTTTACTAAAGAATACCGTGCGCTGGGTACACGTACCGGCATACCCTTTTTTTTGGATTGCCCTTAACGGGGCCCAACAAACAAACAAACCAAATCGGAAATCTACTAAGTCCAGGTAAGTACCCGGGTTCGCTTTCTTCAATTTACTAACCGTGTACACATTCCAGGGATCGGGGTAAATTGACCCCCTCGCTCGGCCTTACCAGGGGTGCACGTAAAAGAAAAAAAAACTATTTGGGGCCGTTCTAGGGTATACTCTTGACCTCCCTAGACTAATTTGGGGTCTCTGATTGCAAAAATGAATTAAGAATTTGCAAACAAATTCATATGCAGAAAATAAATAATTCCAGGGTTTGCCCGCAGGGCCGAGCCCGAGCGAGGGGGTCAGTTCACCCTGGCCATTTCAAGAGGGGTCGGTTCATTTTCTTCAATTTACTAATCGTGTACATTTCAGAAGGGGGTCACTTTACTTTCTTCAATTTACTAACTGTGTACATTGCAGGAGGGGGTCGGTTCACTTTCTTCAATTCACTAACTGTGTACATTGCAGGAGGGGGCTGGTTTACTTTCTTCAATTTACTAACTGTGTACATTGCAGGAGGGGGCCGGTTCACTTTCTTCAATTTACTAACTGTGTACATTGTAGGAGGGGGCTGGTTTACTTTCTTCAATTTACTAACTGTGTACATTGTAGGAGGGGGCCGGTTCACTTTCTTCAATTTACTAACTATGTATATTTCAGGAGGGGGTCGGTTTTAGAAACTATTGCATTTCAACTTCAAACATTTGTAAAGAATTCCACAAAGGTCCAAAACATCGAGCAAAACATAAGAAATGACTTGGACTAGATGCCAATTCCAATTCTCTTCCTACCAAAATTTATTGTAAATTGTTTAAAGGAGTTTGGCTTCCTAGTGAGCTCCTAAAGGGTTGCTTCAAGAGCCTCCTACCTTACCAAGCATAACCTTGAAATTTTACGAGGGTTTGTAGGATGGAAAAATAACAATTTTTAGTCCCAAATGGTTCAATAACCTTAAAATTTTAGGAGCAGTCGCAGAATGGAAAAAATAACCTTAAAATTTTAGGAGAGGTCGCAGAATGAGAAAGTAACAGTTTTAATTCCCAAACAGTTCTTACTACCAGAAATGAAATAACCTTAAAATTTTAGAAGGGGTTGCATGATGGGAAAATAAAAAAATTTAGTCCTATTTCTTTGGAGAGAGGTGTTTGAGTGCATTTTAACCCCTAAAGATGAAGGCCTTTTCTGTCAAAAAAACATCCAAAATTGCAATTTCTATTGCAAGATTTTTTTTTTTTTTACATATCTAAGGGTAGGATCGTTGCACTAGACAAGTATAAGAATGTGTAGCATTTTGGAAATTTTGACCGTGTAAATTGCAAAATATTTGCATTTGAAGTGAAGAAAATAAGATTTTTTGCACCTTTCATTTCAAATATTTTTTACTTTCAATCTTTTTCAACTTTAAATTTTTGCATTAGAAAAAATTTCATGTCAAAGAATTGAGTTCAAAGTATAGGGAAAAAAAATTCCAAAAAACCCCAGTTAGTTTTCATTCTCTAAAAATTGTTGTGTAGAAGTAGGTTTGAAATAGAAGGCAAAACTAAATCTTTAGTAGCTCTAATAGATGGAATTAAAACACACCAATCACATTAGTGAGATTGTTTAACCCCTAAATGTCAAAAACTATGATTTTACCAAAATTGCTCCAAAATTGCCCTTGCATTTACAAGCACCAAATTTTAGATGAAAATCATTTTTGGACACATATAACTATAGGATTTTGTAGTAAAATATGTGGAAAATATGTGGAATTTTTTTTAGAATTTTCCACCTTGTAGATTGCAAGATATTAATGTTTAAAGTGACAAAAATCTTTTTTTGGCCCTATGAAAATGCACTTCACAGGATCAGATTTGTATGTAAAAATGTCCAAAATGGTAGTTACTCTTAAGATTCATTCCTCAAGTTAAGTTGGCTGCATGCTTGAAAAAATTTAGATCATTTGGAATTGTACAACATATAGGAAAAAAATAGTAAGTAGGAAGAAGTAGAGCATGAATAAAAATACTAAATTGTTAACAATTTACCTACATAATTGAAAAATGCCAATCCCACAATGGTTTTAATGTTGTAACAAACAATATACACCTAATATTTTTATTTTTTTCAAAAAATATTGAAAATTGATTTAAACAAAAGACTTCAAAGTTTATTTTAGAGTAGAGATTCCATAACTACCCACAAACTAACCCAAACTAAAATTCCTCATAACTTTCATCTCCTAAATCAAAATGGAATGAATCAAAGCTTACCACGTACATTAAAATCTATAGAATCAATTTCAATTTCTTTTTTTTTTTAAAAGTGATTTTCAAAGAATTTTTTTTTTCTACCGGGCTGCCCACCGAACATTGAAAATTACATTTCATGCAATAACTTTTGAACCATGTAGTCAAAAGTTATAAAAAAAATTTGGGCCTTAAAGCTACTCTTTAGGCATACATTGTGTGAAATTTTCAAAGAAAATAAATGAATATTACGCTCAGGGGGTGCACTTAGTTCTACTATAACAAACCATGTGCAAACAAGTGGTTTTCAATAAATTATAATTTCAACCTAAAATTTTGACCATTGTTTAATAATGACTATAGGTTTCTATTGCCAAAATTTCCAACTCAAATAAAATATGAAATGATTTCTAGAAGAGGTTGAAAATGAACTAAAATGACATGTTTTTCAACTCAAATAATTATAGAGAACACATTTAGATGACCATTGAATCAATATTCAACTCAAAATGAGCTTTTAATAGAGAGTTATTTTTAGGAATTTTTTGTTCTTTTTTTAGAATTTTTTTTCTTATATAATATAGAGGTGTGAAAGTTATTTTTCAGTTCTATAGTGTATCTTTTTACTTCAAAAATTTGTAACTAATTATTATTAACAAATAAAAATATCAATAATTCAGAACATAAACTTTCAAAGTAGGAAAGTCTATTCATATTTTTTTAATGTTTAATTTAAAATTCAAAAAGTGTATAGGGGGTCCAAAGTTTTGTTTGCACATGGTTTCTAATGGACACTCTATATACTTTTTGAATTTTTAAGTGACCCCCCCAAGATATTACGTCTGTAGTGAGCTGCCAAAAAATGTCGTTTGGATGTTTAGGGTTTAATTCAACAAGGACTTTGTTTTGCTTCCACTGGAAAATGCTACCATATGAATGTGGATGTTATAGGTACATATAACATTATCTATAAGGTGTCTTGTGTTATAGGGTACCTTCAATGGTTACAAGGTACCTACTTACACCTTCCAACTTCCAAGGGACCTATGTTTTAAAGAATAACTTCTAGAACAAGCTCTAAGCTCACCAAACCTAAGCTCTATGCTTTAAGCTCCACACTCTACACTTTAAGCTCCAAAGGTGGTTTATGCTCCATACTTCTGCTTTATGCTCATATACTAGCTTCCATCCACACAAATGAAACTTAGTTATTGATTCATGTGAATTGATGTAAAAGGATGTACATTTGTGAGCTCCAATATGGACCTTTTGTTCATGTTGTGGCAACTCAATAAATGGAATTAAACCTAATTACAATAAGATTAAAAGAAATTGATGTGGGAATAATGTAATAATTGTAGACTTCTTTGAAAAGAATACATGTAGAAACTCTCCACCCAATGCATCTTTGAGTGTGTAGCTAGTCTTTGTGGCACTACAACATCTAGTGCTTGCATTCTTATAGATGACATGAAGTTAGTTGTTCAAATATTTTTTACCACTTTTTTTACTTTATTGTGCACCTACTACGAGCTATCTTATTAGTTTTGGTACAAAATTAGTTTTGCTTCTTTTTTACATTTTTTTATAAAGTTTGTGGAAATTGGCCCAACACAGTAATTGGTACAATATAGCCTAAGCTATTGTTATTTTACAATGATTGAATCTGGTTAGAGAATGTTACATGCACTAACATGCACTAGTACAATAAATTAGTGTACTTGAGCCATCTCATGGTCACTTTGGTTCAAATAAGGTTTAATTATATTTTTTAATTACAACAACGCTAAATCATTGTTATAGATTAGAAATTATTTTATAAACCATCACCTTGATATGGACACTATTATAACAAGGCTTTGATGGTTTAAGAGAATTGTGATCATCACTCAAACAAACCTCGTGAGTACTTAAAAATATGACATTGCTAAATCGTTCAATCATAGTTCGGTCAATGCACTAGCAATTAGGGAATCCACCTGAGAAGGTATTCTTTATGATATTTCTATCTTTCTCTCACTACATAATTTTTATTAGGTGAATTGACTTAGAATTATTTTATTTGCATTGAAGTGTGACTTCTCAAATATCTCTATTAGAACCTCCAAATGCCAACTATTGGAATCTCATACAATATTTGCTTCTACCAAAGGTCAAGGTTAATTTTAAGAATTCCATGCATCATTGGAATAGTAGTTTGACTCTACTTAAGTTTAATTTGTTTAGGTAGATTTATTTTGAAACTTATTTGTTGAAAATAATTTAGGTAGTTAATTTACAACTACATAGTAAACACCAATAATGGCATTGTGCTTGTACTAATTGAGTCTTCAAAATATTTCAAGTTCTCATCATTTCATATAATAATTTTCTTGTGAGTGCACCCATGCGTGCATCTTGTTTTGAGAAAATGACAATTTTATGAGAATAAGGGATTATGAGAATATTCTTTTATAAATGTGAGTATTTTCTATCCTAAAAGAATACTTGCTTGGACAAACTATCTATGATATTAGCTATTTTTATGAATACATTTCTATGCCTTTATAAAGATTCATTTATATATAATTTGAAAGTCCAAAAGCACCAATCAAATTAAATGTATTGTAATATGTCACTTGCATAAATTCTCCAAAGAGCAACAAAAAAAAAAAATTATAAATTATAATTGTTAAAAAAATTCACCAATTATTTATCTCATGCGTTCAAGAGGTGTATCCTCTACATTTAATCCAAAAACACTATATTAATTTTACAAGTATTAAAGTAGTTGCACAAACCTCATGGCTATCGATCGGCTAGTTAACTAATACTATGATTTAAACTCAAGTTGGATCCAACAAATTTGTTCTTCCCATTCTTGACCAATGATGCTCAATGAATTCATTTCTAAGTTTAAAGAATCCAAATTCATTGTTCACTTGTCTTAAACCTTCACAATACTCAACAAATATCAAACCATGTTTTGGAAGTAATGCATCATTCCTTTCATAATCAATAGGAGGAAGTTCATCATCCCTTTCATTTTCAATTATTTATATTAATATGCATAATTATACATGCCATGACTATATCTTTGACTATTTCCAATTTTCATTGCATGTTTGATTGTTGTATAATACAATTGGCATCTTTTGAGTACATTGATGTGAGAAAATGTGCTTTCTAACCAAAACAAAAGTGGATTTTCAAAGAGGGTCCATGTGGCAACATCCCATTTGTTGTCAATTTTTTCAAAAGGGATACAAAAAGGGGGCACAAACCACCTAAACGCTAACTAGTTCCCCTCCTATTTGTAATTTGAGAGTGACTTAGCCCAACCCAATCAATATGGAATAAATACATCCATATTCATATATGCATGTATCCATATCTGGTATCCTATATCTATATCTCGTACCTCATATCCCATATTCAAGATCAATGGTATTTGAGGGGGGCTAGGATTTTTTTTAAAAGAAAATCAATGGATGTCAATTTTTGGAGGATTTTTGGGAGGGGGGGGGGGGGGAGGAAATGGCCTGGCTACATCTTTTGGGCTCATTATCATTGTATAATACTCCCTCCGTCCCAAAATGATCTTCTTGTTAGACAAAATGGGTCGGATTAAGGTTAAAAAAAACTTTTTTTCAAAAAAAAATTGATTTGTATGTAGACTTTGATGCACTCCTCTGGGCCTGCAAATTTGGGTTCCAAATAAGTTTTAAAAGTGTACTTTTGAAGCACTTAAAAACTAGATTTGGAGGGCATTTTTAAGAAGCACCGCTGGCCAATCATTCTCTCCTTCCCGCGATGTCTCTGTAATTCCCGCTATAGCCTTCTCCAATTCCCGCGCTAGTTCAGTCCATGTCGGAGCCACAGCATCACCCTTGACATTATTGCTCACATCCAACATTTGTGTGGCCCCACAATACTTTAGAGATTTGCGGACTTGTTGCTTCAGATTCGCCGTGCATCTCGTATTCCTCCCAATAAATCAGGAGAATCGCAGGTCTTGCGGGAAGCGAAACAACTGTCCAGTACCATTGCACACCCTTGAAGTCATTATTTGTGCTCTTCAATTTTGCACATTTTGGCTAGCAGTTACGGAGTACAATAATCTGGTAAAGCTTGAAGGTGAGAAGAAATTTTGTAAGAGAAATGTTATGACTCTTTGAAGGAAAAACTCTGCACCAAAAATGATCAAAAACAAGAGGAAAAGGCAAAAAGGCAATCAGTAGCAGTGTTAAACCTTTGCTCGATCTATGCACTGCATTAAACTAAACTACATTTTCAGCAAAGGCACATATGAATCGTTCATCTAAGAAGAATGCCACGAAATTAAATATAATGATGCTAGACTGAAAGGTCAGCATTAGCCACCTTGCTTGCAGGAATACGTTGCCTCTTCTCGACATACGATGATGGGAACCACCCTGCTCCACCTCTACATTCTCCTTCCGATCATCCGGTTGAGGACACCTGCATAACGAAAATTCATCAGAACCGGTAATTAAAGCCAACGCAAGCCCAGAAAAGCTTCACGGTTTCCATTCACAACTGTCGCGAATGCTAGTAAGGACTTATGCATTGTGGCAGCCTCAGGACATTCTGGAAGAAGATAAACTTATACGGAGTAATAAACCCACTAATGAAGCAGCTTGGGCAGACCTACACTTGCTGGATTCAAAACTGGGAAGGCAAATTTACACCATAGACTGGATAAATAAAGGCTGTGGATTATAATCTGCTAACACAACTTATTGACGTTTCAAGTGCAAACACAGTATTTAGATTCCGTAAGTCCGTAAGTCCGTAAGATTTTGTAATTTTGTATGCATCTGATTAATTCCATAAGTCATTACAACCTCTTGAAAACAGAAATCTGCAAGCGTTTACAATATCACGATGTCTTTGGATAACGATTAACCAAAAAATGCCCCCTCGTGTCCAAAAAATGAGGTGAGCCAGCAATTCAACTACGCGTTGACAAATGCAATGTCGGTCCTACACTCTTCTATGGGATTCAATGAAATTTAAGTTCTTTGATCAATGACTGCGTCAACTTCAATCACCTACAATGCTCACCGCATTCCCTTTCATCAGTGCCAAGTAAAGTCTTATCGATGCCGCGTGAAGTCTTATCGGTACCGCGTGAACTTGATCTACTCTGATCAGTGCCGCGTGAACTTGATCTAATCTAATCGGTGCCGCGTGAACTTGATTAGTGATTGTTGAGCCAAGTTAACATAATTTAAGCCAGAAATGAGCGCACAATTGTACAGATTCAAGAGTGTGAGAAGTAAGCCGGAAACGAGCGTAGGTGTATGGATTAAGAGTAAGACTAGAAACAAGCACGCAGTTGTCCAAATTCAAGAGTGTGAGTATCCTAGCTTTCTTGTATGGTATACTGTTTTAATTTACTCAATACTTGTCGACAGTTTTTGTGATGAAATTATTTTCAAGGTGTCGTTTTGGGTTTTCTTCTTGTGACGAAGTGGTTGTTCACTTTTCATGTCTATTTTAATTTTCTTGATTTTCCTCCATGGAGTGTGTCTCAATTTTGATCACGCATTCTCACATTTTGAAAATTATTCATATATGCAGATTGGAGAAATCATTACGAGAAGAAAGGACTCTTCATAAAAGGTATTGAATCGCTCAACTTTTCTCCTCTTGTCGGTTCTATTTCTCCAAACATATTGCTTATGTGTTGAAGCAATGCAAACTCTTCTTGTCGTAACAATCAGTATATTTTTCTCACAAAACAACCTCCAAATCCTTGCATATTTTCTAATTTCATTATAGCTTCTCAAGTACGGAGTATAAAAAATTTAGACCAAAATTAAATTTAAATTTACATTAATATTCCTCAAAATTAAATTAATTAGACTGAAATTTAAAATATTACTCCTGAAAATCAACTAATTAGATTGAAATTAGACTGATTTAAATTAATACTCCTGAAAATTCAATTACTTGTACTAAAATTAGATTGAAATTTGAAACACTACTCCTCAAAATTAAATTAATTACATTGAAATTAGACTGAAAATTAAATTAGTTAGATTGAAATTAGACTAATTTAAATTAATACTCTTGAAAGTTAAATTAATTATATTGAAATGAGACTGAAATTTGAAACACTACTCCTAAAAATTAAATTAATTAAACTAAAATTAGACTGAAATTAAATTAATTTGATTGAAACTAGACTGAAATTGGAATGAAATTTGAAGTACCACACACCACTCCTAGAAATTAAATTGATTACACTGAAATTAGACTAAAAATTCAATTAATTAGATTGAAATTAGACTGAAATTAGAATTAAACTTGACGCACTACTCCTAAATTTTAAACTAATTACAATGAAATTAGACCGGAATTAAAACCTAAACTCTTGAAAATTAAATTAATCATATAGAAATTTGACTGAAGTTAGAGTGAAATTTAAATTAATACTCCTGAAAATTAAATTAATTAGATTAAAAGTAAACTGAAATTTAAATGAGTAATCCTGAAAATTAAGTTAATGAGATTGAAATTGGACTGAAATTTAAATTATTTACTCCTGAAAATTAAATTAATTCAACTTAGGGTAGACTGAAATTTAAATTAATGCAAAGTAAATGAAAGTCTGAAATTGTGTTTTTGGTAGTCACTAAAGAGTGGTCACTGACAGAGGTGTAGTATGAGGTTATTTTTTCACTGAGCAATTGAATTAAGAAGTTACGCAACTCCAAACACCACTTCTGGCTATACGATATATTTCCTATTTCTGGCCAAATTTTCATTTTTCCCTCTTTGCAAAGGAAAGTAGGTTTCAATGTACCAAAGAATGTGACATTTGCAAAAGTTATGAAGATATTATCTGGCCAATTTTTCATAGATGTTTTCGTAGATGTTTTAAAATTGTTTCTTTAGCATCCATACATAATGATTTTGGAGATGTACATAGAGTGATGATGGAGTAGTTGGCACTGGAATGGTTTAGGATTTTTTGCTTCATTGCATTGGCAAGTCCATTATTCTCAAGGTCATTTCAATCTTGTATAGGAATGGAAGAACAATTACAATCCGAAATTGTTGTGCCAGTCAAAAAGGCAAACATGACTGAATCAGAACGTCAATCGTGCTATGAATTTTTACTAGCTCGAAGTATCAATGGGACCTTAACAAGAGGATCAATTACAGCTGCAGCCCATCAATTTGGGTTCACCACTCGAACAATTAGCAGTGTTTGGGCAAGGGGTCAAGCATCGATATCAAATGGAAATGACTTTGGAGATGTGTCTTCTCGTATTAAAGGAAATTCAGGACGAAAGAGGAAAGAGATCGATGCAGCTAGCGTCAAAAATATTCCATTGAGGCAACGTAAAAATATTCGATCTCTGGCATTTGCCATGAACATCTCGAAATCAACGTTGCATCGACGCATTAAAGAAGGGAAGCTCTACCGCCATTCAAGTGCGTTGAAGCCATTCCTCACTGAAGCCAACAAGAAATCTCGACTTCAATATGCGCTATCAATGATTGAGCCATCATCCCTGAACATGGAGTCGCCAACATTTAAGGGCTCATTTGATTGTGTTCATATTGACGAGAAATGGTTCTACCTCATTGAAGAAAGCGGTAGCTTCTACCTAGTACCCGACGAAGAAGAGCCCCATCGTACTAGTAAAAGTAAGCGTTTCATTCTGAAGGTTATGTTTCTTGCTGCCGTTGCTCGCCCCCGCTTTGATTACTTAGGGAGTAAATTTTTCAATGGCAAAATCGGAATATATCCTCTCGTATTTCAAGAACCTGCCAAACGATCTAGCAAGAATCGACCGGTTGGTACAATGGAGACAAAGCCAATTGCAGCAATCACGAAGGAGGTTACAAAACAAATTTTGATAGAGAAAGTGTTTCCAGACATCAGGTTAGTTTGGCCAAGAAGCTCGGAACCGGGACCAATTGAAGTCTTCATTCAACAGGATAATGCGAAACCACATCCAAGTCCACAGGATCCAATTCTAATTGAAGAAGGTGATAAGGACGGACTCAAGATTCGTTTGGTGTGCCAACCACCAAATAGTCCAGATACTAATGTACTAGACCTTGGATTCTTTCGGGCCATTCAATCACTGCAGCATCAAAAAGCGCCTAGTATGATTGACGAGCTAGTTACTGCAGTAGTTGCCTCGTTCAATGAGATGGAGAAGGAGAAATTGAATGATGTCTTCCTTTCTCTTCAAAATTGCCTCATTAGTGTTATGAAAGTGAATGGGGGCAATAACTACAAGCTACCTCACATGGGCAAAGCCAGATTAGCAAGATTAGGCCGTCTTCCTATAAATCTACAATGTCCTGTCGACATATTACGAGGTGCCCAGGATGCTATTCAGCACATGTAGATCATTAGAGAGAAAAATTTATGGTTTCATAAGCCATAGTTTTAGTTTGGTGGGCAGGAAAAAAATCCCACAATGACTTCAAATATTTATTTTTTTAAATTTGTACTCCGTATTTTATAGATTGTAATTTTATCTTTATGGAAAAGTTTTGTTCATTCAATTTGGATTAGTGATGTGCAAGGAAAAGAAGTTGTAGACAATCTTGTTTTTAAGGCAACCAAAGCATTTTATTGAGAAAAGAAGTTGTAAAAATTTGAAAGGTTAACCCCTAAAGAATCAAGGCCTTTTTTCTGCCCAAAAAACACTTAGAACTGCCATTTCTATAGCAAAGAGTAAAAATATTTGACAATTAATTTTTTGCACAACAAGCCGTAGGATCTTACACCTAACTAGTATGAGAATGTGTGGAAAAAATTTCAAAAATTTTGACCTCACAAATTGCAAGATATCTGCATTTAAAGTGAAAAAAACAAGTCTACCAACGCATTGTAAGACTAGATTATTTGACTTTGAACCTTCGTAAATTAAGTTTTTTGCAGTACAAAGTTCTGAGCTTCAAATCTTTATTGTGGGGAATTGAGTTGAGAGTCTAGGGAAAAAAATTCAAAAAAACTTAATTTTTATTCTTTAAATAATTATTAAGTAGAAGTAGGTATGAGATAGAAGGAAAATCCAAATTATTAATATCTCTAAAATGGAATTAAAACGCACTAATCCCAATGGCGAGATTGTTCTAAAAAGCAAGATAAGCCATGTGGTACTTCTTTTCTTGAATTTAAAAAAAAAATTGCATTCAGAAATGAATCCTACAAGTTATTTTTTGAAAACAATGCACTAACTGCCTAAAAAACAAGATTGTCCGTAACTTTCTCATAACAAATCAAAATTGAATGAACCAAACCTTTCTTTGTAGACAAAAATTTAATCTATGAGGAAAAAAATATTTAATTCAAAATATTCAAAATTCAAAATTTTCTTTGATGCCCCATCTCCCTATTTTGAACTTATTTGGGCATTATTTTTGTTCTCGGTCACTAATTGAAATAAAAATTATATTCCTAAGAAGCTAATCATTTTTTCTATCTTCGAAAAAGGTCTAAAAAAATCATGACAGAAATTTAGCCTCTAGGTACCTTTCTTTGAGAGTCCGTCGCCATGTAGGTAATTTATTGCCACGTAGGTAGTTGGAGGGTGATGGCCTTTGGACTTGTGCCTTTTAGTGTGAAGGGTTAAGAGGCCGAACTCTTGGTTTTTTTAAATTTGATTGGTGGAAATCCATGGCCTCTTGACCTGTGGCCATAGTGTGAAGTGGCCCTTAAAGTAGTCTACAAACTCTTGTGAGCAAAGATGCATTGAACACTTCAAAAATTCATAGCAAATTCATACTTTGTCAAAAAAACATAATTTCAATTGCTCTCACTGTTTCTCACACCTGTAATACTATGGGAAACAAATTGAAAAATTTGAGTAACCACATGGTGTCAAACACCTTATTTTGACCACAATGGGCCGATTTACCTTAGTGTAAGAGACTGAGTTCTTGGGATGAATAGAAACTTTATGTACAAAGGAGTTTAAGGGCTATGTTTTGTTGTGTTTGGACATGAGATGTGAAAGTTATGGTTTTGGAAAAATAAAAGATAATTCAATTAATTTTGGAATTCATAAAAACTTTGAAATTCAATAATTTTCGCACTGTTTGTCCAAACGCCATGAAACAAAGTCCATGCACACTTCCTTACCAAGAGCTTTTAAATGCTACCAAGAATACCGCATACCTTATGATTTTTTAGATCTCCACATATGAAACAAACAAAACAAACAATGTTTAAGGACTCATTCGATACTGTTCATATTGATGAAAAATGGTTCTATCTCACTGAGGAAAGTGGAAGCTTTTATTTGGTCCCCGATGAAGAAGAGCCCCATCGCACTAGAAAAAGCAAATGCTTCATTCTCAAGGTGATGTTCCTTGTTGCTGTTGCTCGCCCTCGCTTTGATTATTTGAAGAATCAATATTTCAACGGTAAAATTGGAATATATCCTCTTGTTTTTCAAGAACCTGCAAAACGATCCAGTAAGAATCGTCCGGTCGGTACAATGGAGACAAAGCCAATTGTAGCTATTACAAAGGAGGTTACAAAACGCATATTGATAGAGAATGTATTTCCAGACATCAGATCGGTTTGGCCACGAAGTTCAGAACTGGGACCAATTGAAATCTTTGTTCAACAAGATAATGCGAAGCCACACCCGAGTCCAAATGACCCAATTCTAATTGAAGAGGGCAATAAAGACGGACTGAAGATCCGTTTAGTGTGCCAACCACCAAACAGTCCAGATACAAATGTATTGGACCTTGGATTCTTTCGAGCCATCCAATCACTACAACATCAGAAGGCGCCTAATATGATTGACGAGTTGGTTACTGCGGTAGTCGATTCATTCAATGAGATGGAGAAGGAGAAACTGAATGATGTCTTTCTTTCTCTTCAAAATTGCCTCATTAGTGTACTAAAAGTTAATGGTGGCAACAACTACAAGCTCCCTCACATGGGCAAAGCAAGATTAGCAAGATTGGGTCGTCTTCCTATAAATCTACAATGTCCTGCCGACATATTACAAGGTGCCTTAGATGCTATTTGTGACATATAGATCATCAATTAGAAAAAATTATGGCATAAGTAGGTAGTAAGAGTTTTGGTTTGATGGATAGCAAAAAAAGATACATTTTGTATCTTATAAATTGTATCTATGTGAAAAACTTTTAAATTTGTATCTTATAGATTGTTATTTTATCTACATCAAAAACTTTGGTTCTTCCCATTTGAATTAGTGATTTGAAATTTGTGGACAATTTTCTTTTGCAAGCAACCAAAATATGTTCTTCCTAAGAGAATTAATAGAATTCATTTTTTATTTAAATTTTTGTAATTTAAATAAAATTTCACAAGGTTATGATCTCATGCTAGAATAATCTCACTATTGGGATTAGTGTGTTTGAATTCTATGTTAAAGCTACTAATGGTGTAGTTCTCATTTCTATGGTGAACCTATTTCTACTTAACAATTGTTTAACCCCTAAAGTCCCATTGTTCCTTGAAGGGACAAAATGGATTTCGGGCAAGCCTTTATGGTTTCAATATTTGTCGTGATTTTTTGAATTTTTTTTGTGGAGAAAGAATAACACAATGTCTTTCTGAAAATTTAATTTTTATTTCAATCAGTGTCCGGGAGCAAAAGTTATGGCACAAAGAGCCAAAATTTTAGTTAGGTGGGCAAAAGAAAACCCTAAAAAATCTTTAAATATACAAAATATACAAAATTGTTTTGTATAAATTGTATTTTTATCTACATAGAAAGCTTAGATTCATCCCATTTGGATTTGTTATACAAAAGTTATGAACAATCTCATTTTTCAGGCAAAAAGAGCATCTTCTTGAATAAATAACTTAAAAAATTCATATTTGAATCCAAATTTCACAATTTTTCATATAAAAAGGTTTGCAAGGTTAAGATCTCTTGCTATAACAATCTCATTATTAGGATTAGTGTCTTTCATTTCCATCTTAGAACTATTACTAGTTTAGATTTTCCTTCAATCTTGAACCTACTTCTACTTTACAATTTTTTAATGAATGAAAACTAGTTTTTAATTTTTTAAAATTTTTATTCTTAGGCTTTCAACTCAATTCTTAATCATATAAAATTATAAATTCAAAATTAGTGAAGTAAAAAAATTTAAGTCAAGAACATTGAAAGCCATAAAAGGTAGTTGAGCAATGTGGAATTTTTTTTTCCACTGTAAATGCAAATATCTTATAATTTGCACAATCAAAGTTTCTAAAATTTCCTCCACACACTCTTACACTAGTCTAGTACAAGATCATTTGAATAGATATGCAAAAAAATTTAAATTTCTTCAATTTTATTTTGCTCTTTCTTAAGTAGTTTTTGATTGAAAAAATACCTTTGGACTTTAGAATTTCATGAGTGAGAGTTTAGTGTTTCTTTATTTTAATTTTTTCTTAATTTTGAAATCAATTCTTTAACATAAAAAAATTGAAATAAAAAATCAGAACTAGACAAATTGGAAGTCCAAGAATTTAGTCAAGTATAGTACAAAATTTTTATTTTCTTTACTTTAAATGCAAAAATTTTGTAGTGTATCCAAGAATGTTTTCAAAATTTATTGCATGCATTTTTACAATATTGCAATTCCAGATTATATGATATAATATGAAAAAAGACAATTGTTAAATATTTTTTTTTCTTGCAATAGAAATGACATTTTTAGTAGGTTCTAATGGAAGAAAGGCTTGCAACTTCAAGGGGTAATTCCTAAAGTCCGAAAGTCCTTGTGGGGGATTCTAGAGATTTCAAATATGCTTGCATGACCTCAACTTATAACATTATTTTCTTAACCATTTTTTGAAGATAGAAAATCAAATTATCTTTTTAATAATACGGAGTATATATATACAAAGTCATCTTTACAAAGTCATTTTCACAATTTCTCAGAAATAAATGTTAGACAAGGTTGAGTTTCCTTAGAGAACAATCACAATGTTGGGATTGTTGAGTTTTAATTCTATGTTGGAGCTACTAACAATTCAGGTTTTTCATTCTATCCCATACTTACTTCAATTTAACAAAAAAATTAAGAATAGAAATCAAATTTATTTTTAGGGTTATTTCCTCCAACTCTTAACTCAATGCTCAAGCATAAAAGAGTAGAAAATCATAATCAATAATGTAAGAATTCTAATTCATGAAGATTGAAAAGAAAAAAACCTAGTAAAGTGAAGTCTTATACTCGGAGTAAAACGTTGTTTTTCACTTTAAATGCAAATATTTTGCAATGTAAACAATCAAAGTTTTTGAAATCTCTTTGGCACCATTTCTTATATGAATTTTTTTTAACTTTGCTACTATTTGCAATAGAAATGACAAATTTTAAATTTTTACTCTTAGCAATAGAAATGACAAGAAGTCCCAATATCTTGAAAGGTAATTGTAAGAGAAGTTGTCAACTTACAATTGCAAGATAAATAAATATTTAAACTCAATAAGGTTCAAAAAAATTATGAAGTGTCTTCACATCTTTGTGTCTTGGTTTTAGAGCAAGAGATGACTCCTATTAATGTTTAAGACAAACCAAAAGTCCTGTGACACAAGTGCAATTGAAAGATTTTTTATTGAATATAATAATGAAATGAACATAAAATTTCTAACTATAGATAAAAAATTCATCAAAGTAACACACTTTTAAAAATAAATTAGAAAACACTTCAATTTCAAAATTCAGAGTTTCTTAAAAATATTATAAAGGGACTCACCAATGACTTGTAGACAACTGTTTTGTGAGCCAACTCACAATCTCATGTGTGGCTACATCTAAACCCCTAAAGTGTCAAGGCCATTTTTCTACCCAAACCACTCAAAAGTACCACTTTTGCTATGTTCACCTATCAATTAAATTTTTTACATATTTTTTAGAATCTAACTATAGGATCTTGTTCTACACTTATCTCAGATCACGTGTTAAAATTTTGTGATGTTTGACCGTGTAGATTGAAAGATATTAGCATTCAAAGTGGAAGGAAAAAATTTATTTCAAGAAGTTGCTATGATTGCCTGCAAAACAAGAAGTTCTATAACTTTCACATCACTAATACAAATGGAATGAATCAAAGATTTCCAATTAAAAGAAAATACAATCTAAAAAAAAAATTATTAAAAATTTTATTTCAAGTTTTTGTGAATTTTTTTTGCTCCCTGATTGCCCCCATTTTGAGGTTATTGTAGCATAACTTTTGGTCCCACGCACCGATTGGAATAAAAATTATATTTCTAGAAAACTCATAAGTTTATCTATGTTATGAGAAAATTTCAAAAAGTTTCAGTAGAAACTGAGATCATGCTTTGGCGGCCCAAAATCCATTTTGTCCCTCGTAGGGACGATGTGACTTTAGGGGTTAAAGGTACCCAATGTAAAGCTAAAGTGGCAATGGTTATGTTAATAATGCTATGTAGGCTCATTGCTGTACCTTTTCCAAAGTTTGTAATGTTGAATGTATATAGATGTCATGTAGCTTAATTATAATGAAACATGGTGCAAAAATAACTCCTAGAGATTCATGCCTAAAACATACACTTCTTGAACATCAAAGTGTACGGTTAATTTTAGAAACACATAAAAATTGTATGGTTTACCTTAGAAATTCTTAATTTATTCATACATAGTCTGCAATACATAAAATTATATGAAGAGAGTTTTAAATCCCTACCAATAAGACCTAATTGAAACTAAGACAATCTTTTATGGAGTACACAATAATAGAAATCGTACTCAAATGTTGAAGTGGTGCTTTTAAGGTGTATATACGTTAACTATTGTCCAATGAATCATTTTGGTTTCCTTGGTGGCAGTACAACGTGCACCCTAAAACACAAGCAAGTCTAAAAAATCATAAATTTTTCATTCATCCATCTCTAATGTAATTTCATCCATCATATATTGTAAAATTAACTAACCTCATTAAAACTATGCATTATAAGTAAGATTTTAATGAGATTAGTTCATTATAGAGGATATCATAGATGGAAAAGATGAGTGAAAATATAACAAAAAAATTTGGATGATTTCTTTTTAATGGTTAAGATTTTGACAAAAAAATTGACCTAACAATATTTCATTATTCCTAGCCAAATTTTGAGAGTAGTTTCCCTTCTTCCTCTTCTTATATTTAGAATTTTTGTAACCCTTGAAGGATACTGAACATCCAAATTGTCTAATGGGTGACTTCACTATTCAATGTAGAAACAAAGAATGCACCTAGTGGTCCAATAATTAGAGCATTCTATTGAGTATCTAAGTCATTGGGGGACGTGTCCTTCATGGGTGAAGCAAGGAACAACAATGTGAATTCAAAGTGTCCTATTGATGACTTGGGAGTTTTTTTTGTAGCTAATGGAACTCCAAATTTTCACCCAAAATTTTTTTGGCCTTTTCTCTTGTGTCATCGCATTGGTAAAAAGGCTTTTTTCATCCCATTGAGTACAACCCTATTTGAATGTGGCACGTGATTTTTTTTCAAAAAGTAGGCAAATTAGCTAAGCCATCCTTTTGTTTCGTTTTTTCTGAAACAAATGAAACGAAATTTCATCGTCAAACAAACCCAGGATGGCCTTGAGAAATTGTGTACAGTTACACTATTACTGTAGCTCACAGATTGGGGGCATGAGCCTAGCTACATTACCGTGCCATAATTGCTTCAGGGAAAGTGCATGATGGCTGGTCCCACTATGGCCTATTTCTGATTTTAAAAGTATATACCCCCGCTCATCATCAGGGTGGAGTTTCTTTACAATCAACAATATGTTTCATTTCCCGGGCTCTTCCTCCACGTCATACAAGGAAGATCATTCTGGGACAATTTTTTATGGCCAACAAGAAGATCATTATGGGACGGAGGGAGTACACACTTGACTTTATTTGCAAAACACCCAAACATTGTTCAATGTCTTTCCTAAAAGCCTCTTGCATTTTGCAAAATGTATTTTTTTGCTCTTCTTTTCCATGCCTCCATGGATGGTTTGTACAAAAATGCTCCATGGTGGAGAAATTGAATTGTTAGCGAATAATATCATGTATAATGATTATTGTTTATTTCGAAGTTGAAATCATGACCTTGATTTTCTAGATAATTATGCAAAATTAGGTTGCTATCTAAAACATTTATATCATTGTTGGTTCCAAATATACCCCATACCAAATTCACAATGATTGATTACATATATCTTCTAGAATAATTGAGTAATTAGTATCTTTATCAATGAATTGATTGTGCCATGTTGTGGGGCAATTTTTTCAATCAAAATGCATGCAATCAAACGATCCAAACATATTTGACTCTCTTTCAATTTACTTCCATTTGTTTTATTATATCTTCACAAGTTAGTATAAGAAAAATATTGATTCTCATAAATTTGTCGAATTGCCTACACAAATATTTTTAATGAATCCATTGTTGTAATCTTTGCCAATCATACATATTCATCACATGTGTGAGTCGTCTAAAAATTTTGATTTTTGCAAATTACCTTGTGTAGTGGGAATAGAGGCAAATTACTAGGTCAAGTTCACATTTAAAAAGGATTAGAAGCTATTTGTCATTTCAGATTCTAAAGGACATAGTATTCAAAGATATGAAGCAAGGCAAATTGACCTAGCGGTTTTCCATGAACGGTTGTCTTCTAGCCTAGTGATATACTTAGACAATTTGCCATTTTTATTTGTACAACACATTTGGTTTTCATAGCTAGACTATTTGTTGTGTTTTATGTACCACTACTTAGCAAATTGTCATTGTATAGTTGCTAGCTGAGTACCTGCGATGGGGCCAGCTTTTATGGCAATTTGACTCTATTGCAAGTAGTTCTTTATTGAGTGTGTTTTCTTGATCCAGTGAGTGGATGTGTGGATGTGAGTTAAGCAAATTTTGCCGGACTGAGCACCAATAATTGGGCCAGCTTTGAGAGCAAATTGCCTCTGAACTCAATTGGAGAATTTTTAATGTGAATTACTTAAGCCCAATGATTGGAAATAATTGATTGTGTGTGTGTAGAGCAATTTGTTGTGTATATTCAAAATATTGTGAGATTGCGAATTTTTGTGTGGATGAATTATAGAATTGTTAAGTCAAATTGTCTTTGTGTACAGTCTATTTGCCTAAATTGTGTTTAGTTCTACAATATTGAAAATTATTAAGAACCATGGATGTAGCTAATTGTCTTTGGATGGCATGTATATAAAATCAACCATGGAGCATTAGCAAATTGACATGGTCATTGATCGTGTTAATGTATGTATGTGATGTGTGAAGTCAAGTTGTTGTATGTTATGGAATTAATTATGTTACCAGTCAAATTGCCTTCAAATTCAATTGCAAACCACATTGTCTGATTTATTGCAAATTGAGAGAAACCTTTTAGTAATTTCCCTAAGTGAATCAACAGCCTTAGACCAATTGTCTAGCACGAGTTGGTGTGGTTGGTGAGAAGCTATAGCAAATTGCTTGGAGTCAAATCAATGTTGAATTAAAGAAATGGAGAAATTTTGGCAAATTGTCAAAATACAAATTGGAGCTGGAATTGCAAAACAAAGCACCATTGGTTGAACTTGCAAATTGACATCAAGCGTCAACCAGGGAGTTTCATATTATTGATATTAAAAATTATATGTTTATGTCTAATTGTCTTTGATTTATTTTTATTTTTCAATCCATTCTAATTTACATGTGACTTTAGTCACAATACTTTAGACTACTTGATCATTCCCCTAGATTTTGGAACCCCTATACTATAGTCCTGGGTTTTGTGGGATTAGCAAAAACTAGACTACAACATGCATCTATTGAGAATTTAGAAGTCAATTATTTTTTAGTTGCAATGCACTTTTGTATGCTGGAAATACTTAGTTTTCTTATTGCATTTGATTTTTATTAAAATAGACTTTTTGTGGTATAACTTTTGCTTTCGGGAACCGATTGAAATAAAAATTATACTCCTACAAAGCTTATTAGCTTTTCTATTTTCAAAAAAAGTTTTAAAAAATTAGGGTAAAATTTCAGCCCATAGGAACCTGCCTGAATTCCAAATTGTCCCCCATGGGACTTTAGGGGTTAAATTGCCTTTCTTTCCTAGTACTAAACCACTAGGGGTTTTTCGTTCAACCTCTTGTTGAAACCGTAGTAGTTGTTGTAATTCAATTTTTTCAAACATTAAATTTTCTAATTTCTCCCAAATATCTATATATTCTTTCTACTGCTCTTTCATTAATTTATAAACTTGAGTTATATAATTCACAAAAAGGTAAATTTTTTAAACTTAAGTAAGATAAAATATTTCTTTGAGTTTGTATTATGAAATAATGTGAATATTTAGCTATTAGACAAACATATACTACATAATAACATATTCAATATTAAACACACTATGATTATTCTTTCTTCCATATAATTTTAAATAATTTAATCAAATCACTTTCATTTTAATTAAATCTATATTTATGTATTTTGAATATAAATATATTTTTTCCATATTTCTTTATCTAGTTTAGGTGACTAGATTTACACTTGAGGTATATCTTTCTTTTACTGGTTTTTGGGTAGAAAGACATAATTGTAAAATAATCTTGACAATTGTAAAATAGACAATTAATGTCATGAACTGTTAGAAAATTTCTTTTTTTGAGATTAAGTATGAAATCCCAACATCCCACGTGTATTGGATTAGGAAGATTTAAGACATATCTTACAAATCTTATGGCTTGGGAATTAATTGTGCTATAGATTGTCATAGCTTTATTCTTTGAATAACATTTAAATTAAAACAATCAATATGTTTGTTGAACTAGTTTTTATAAACTATAGTGGCACTCATGACATGTCTCCTAGAATCCAAATTTTTTTGGAATTTTATCAACTACTTTCCTTTTATTCCTATATTGAACCGGTTTTTCAAATCCCAAGTCTGTTTTTTTTTTCTATTTTTTACTTTGGATAGGAATTTTGTAGATTTTTTTATTGAGATTTTTCCAATTGCAACCATTTTCTTTTTTCCAATTTCACTAGCTAACAATTAACTAAGGTGGGTACCCCCAAAATTGCGCTGTGCATTAAAGCGCACCCTAAAAGAAGCCCCCAAATGGTTCAAATATGAACTAAAAATTGTCAGATGTTGAAATATGGCAGCTTTTGGGTACATATGGGATATTACAACTGAGTAAAAATCACAATAAAGAGCTTCATTAAATGTGTTTAGATGACGGTTGAAGGATTATAGAATAAACAAAAGACAATCATATGTATAATTGAAATTGCTTTTAGACTTTTTAATAATGATTTACAAGAGCAATAGGTCACCTTAAAATGCTTATTGAAATTAATTTAGAGGACATATGGTGCTTTTCACTAAGTACAACGAAACTGTATAAAATTGCATAGGTGGTGATTTTACTTCAAAAAGTTTAATGTGCAGTCTTAAAGAAAATATCATTCAAAGTTGGTCTAACTTAGATGAAGTAGAGAAAAATTGATACATAGCATGAATATTTAGAGGAAGTAGGAAGAGTTGGAGTGATTGACAATGTATTAGTTGAATACAACATGTTGCTTTGATTTTACAAGAGTTGTAGACTTTTACAAACCAAAGCAATAGAGATGGTAGAACATGAGGATAGAATGAGCATAGGAAAACCGGACCTCTTGAAAACAGATTGCACAAATGAAGATGATGATGTTCAATTATTAAGGAGAGGCATCATCTCACATCCCAAAGCAGCAATAGGAGAAATTGATTTAGTAGCTACCATCAAAGCAAAGGATACAACTGATAAATAGCATAAGTTGCAAGTACTATGGTCAAAATTAGCTGAAGGCAAAGAAGAGATGTAGTCATTTTGAGCATTTAGGGAAGGAAACAACAATTTAGAACTTCTCCCTAAGATTAAGCGACCAAAGATGACGAGCCCTATAAGAGTGCAGCCAAGCAACAATATGGAAGGTAGGCAAAGGCAGAGTAGTGATGATGACTCATATGTGGCAACAAATCCAGAAGGCCACATATAACTACAAAAACGTGAGAAGAAGAAGAAACCTTTGAATCTGTGGCAACTGCAAAGCAATCAAAGAATGGATCGCCCAAGTAGAGAGAAAGGAACAACTTCCAAGGATGCAAGCAAGATACTAACAAGTGAGGAGTGCAGAGAAGTACCAAAGTTTCAAGGTATGGTTGGTCCTTCCAAGATACAAACAAACAAAAACTTAGAAAAAATGGTAATTGGAGTGATTCTCAACTAAAAACTGCATTGAGAGCTATAGATAGAGGAGCAAGAGTGTGCTCAACAGCTGATTACTATAGAATTCCTAGAACCAGTTTCAGAGGTCATGTACATGGTAGAACTCTCTCTAGAAAAAGAGGTCAATGTACTATACTCACAACTGCTGAAGAAGAAAAGTTTGTCAAGTACTTAGTGGACATGGCCAACATGGGTTTTCCTCTAACTTGGCTGTTACTAAGAATCAAGGTAGCTACCATGACACAACATCGACCTACTCCTTTTAAAGATGGCATCTTTGGTAATGGCTGGGTTAAGTGGTTCAAAAATAGACATCCTGACATTTCACTACGAAAAGCATAACCACTGGAGGTTGCCAAAGCAAAGGGATTAAGTCCAAATAATGTGGCTACTTTCTACAAGAACTTGCAGATGCTTTATGAAGAAAACAAGTATAAAGACACCTACATATGGAACGTTGACGAAAGTGAAGTGCAAGCAGGCAAGAGTGGAGGAGCAAGGGTTTTAGCAAGAACTGGTGTGAGAAATGTGCACATCACTCCTAATTCACGTGAACATTTGACAACACTTTCATGCATCAATGCAGTAGATGACAATATTCCAAATTACTAGGTTTTCAAAGGAAAACAATACTAAACCGCTCACATTGCTAAATGTAAAGAAGGTGCACGAATGGGGATGCAAGAAAATGCTTGGATGACAACTTTCTTGTTTGATAAATGGATTGATCATTTTGTGCATAACTTACAAAAGATATGAGGTGTGTCACCCTCAAATTGTCATCTACTCATAGTTGACGGACATAATTCTCATGTGACTCTTCAAGTCATTGAGAAATGTAGATATGTAGGTATAGATTTACTAACACTACCATCCCATACATCACATGCACTTCAACCTCTAGATGTTAGTTGTTTTAGAAGCTTTAAGCTAGCATTCTGCATCTACAGAGACATGTGGACTATGCATAATAGAGGAGCAAATGTGACCAAGGCTATCCAAGGAGAATAGGTGTCCAACTCTTTAAGGAGAGCATTGGCCAGTAGCAACATCAAGAGCGGATTTCGAGTAGCATGCATTTTTTCTTTAAACCCACATGCTCTAGATAGCAAGTATGGTCCATTTGAACTGATCATAGAGGGAGGGGATGATGATGAAGAAGGACAACAATATGAAGACCTAATGCAAGAGGTTTTACAAAAATCGAAGCCTACTATGGAAGAGCCAATGTCTATTGACTATGACCATGAAGAAACAATTTTGGACCATGGTATTGGGGTTGGCCAAAGCGACCAATCGTCAAGCCAAGAGCTCAACCCCAAGGAAACTAAGAAGCACTAGCCAAGCGTATCAATCTAGCCCTCAAAGAAGCAGAGAATACAACCATACATAGATTACTCTGTCTCTCTATTACTAACAGATAGCAAATACATTCAAATGCTAAAAGACTTGCAGCTCAAACAAGAGGATGCAATAAGGGACATGGAAATGAAACGAGTTGAAGCTAAAGCTAAGAAGAAGGATAAGGAAGCATTGAAGAGAAGAAAGGTAGCTGAGCAGAAAAAAAGAAATGAAAAACGAGCAAATGAGAAGAGGCTGAAGACTTACTATGAGCACCAGAAGAAGTTAAGGTGGGGAAATAATCTACAGGAGTTGGTGAAATGTGGAAGAACTCTCCCTCCATCAATGTATCACGCTCTTTACTGTAGGAAGGTGCCTCTTCTTTGCATCTGGAATCAAAGAGTAGCAACTTTAAGATTAAAATTCAAAAGACAAGGCAAAGACCCAAGATGTGTCATTCCACCAAGTACTATTCCATCGGCAAGACAAACATATTCCAAGTATCCATCTATTCAGTAGGGGATTCTTCTCAACAATGTTGTTGCTAATCACCTCTTGTTGTAGTCATTACTGATGTTGGTAATGAATGATGACCTATTCTTGCTACTTTTCCAACAGTTGCCTCAGTTTCTTCATATTGTTGCTACCAAATGTAAGTCTTCAAAAAACTATCAATAGCTATATAGAAAAGTTAAATGTACAAAGACATATAACAACAATAATGTAAAAGATGTAGAATCTCTATTTATGTGCAAGTGTTGCACTAAGATATGCCAATTTTGATGTTACATATGCAATAGTTGTACTACAGTAGTTGTACAATAGACTAGTAACATCTAAATATTGAAAATATTTAAGGCAACAGCTGAACTTCTGAGTGCTTCTCATTTTAGACAAATATACCAAGAAGCAACAGAAAGAAGTGCTTTGCCTTATATTCTTGTATAGCCTTTAGTATGAATACTACAATGCCTTCCTTGACATTTCATTTGCCTATCATATTGTATTCTTCTTTTTCTTGTAGTATTTGAAGGTGAAATGAATAAAGAACTACCTAACAACAATGAGATATAGAATGAGAACATGAAGAGGACAATTTAAATGTGAGTGTATTAAAAAAAATATGTACATGACAACAAGGAACATCAAAAATAGAATTACAAATCATGCACATGATGATCCATATGCAATGAACCAAATCCAAAAAACCCTAATCAGAAAATCTTTTTACATAAAGAATATCCAAACATTTTAGGTATAATTCAATTGTGCATGCTTAGTAAATGGCATGCATACCTAGAAGGTGACAAAGTTGCACCTGAGCCTCTTTGTAGAGTCATTCACCTATAGTACATTAGATAGGTATCATGTTGTGCTAGTGTTAGAGAAAATTTACCCACAATAAGTAATCAATGAGGCCAAATTGTCCACTATTTTTGACCTGCCAAGAAAAACCAATAGCATACATGAATAAAAAATGAACCATGAATAGAAATTGATCATTCTTTTATCATCAACTACATTCATGACAATTGTAGGGTCTTGATGAGATTTAAAACTTCAACAAACATTTGAGCACATTGATAGCTATGATCCACACTAAAAACGCTGAACAGAAGACCTCTGAATTGACAATGCCAATTACAATGAACATAAAAAAGGTAAGCATCAACAACAATTATGTAAATAAATACTTCACTATACATAGAAATCTAAGCCAAATGAAAGATTAGGTACAAATAATGGCACACACTTGGAATGAAAATAGACGACAACAATTTCAAAGATGGCTGGCCAAATGTGTCCCTCCTACATTGATCATCTGTGATGCATATTTTTGTAAATAGGTGTCGTTGCAGCCCCTCAGACAACATGTTGAATGTACTTTTGGTAGACTTCTACACTTTGAAGATGTTCCGTTACATGTCCACAAACCAAACTAAATGTCGTCACCACAGCATTGTAGCAGAAAAAAGACCGCATGTAGTGAAGACATCTCCAGCCGCCATGGTCTCTACATCCACAATCATAGCCTCCGACATACTACCAAAAGTATATGTACATTGAATATCATAGCCTTGTGAATGTTCTCTAAAGTTTAGAAGATACTCTAATTTCTAGATTTCAATTACATATAAGTTTGGATGAAGACATACTACTTGTTAATGGAATACTTGAATTGCATGGAAGATGTGATTGAATTACAAAATATATATAAGGCAAAGTGCAGCAAAATATAATTGATTTATGTTCATATCCATGATTTTTGTTATGCACGAAGGTAATGAAGTAGCAATCATCATCCTCTGCCTCTATGAAGCACGAATATTGCTCCTCTGCAAAATAGTTGGCAAAATAGACGAAGGAGTTAAAAAACAACTAACCATCTTGCTTCATTAACATCATGTACACAAAACATCAAATTTCTTTAAAAACACAGAGACGATGATAACGAGCAACATTGCTCGTTATCATCGTCTCTGGTTTTTTAAAGAAATTTGATGTTTTGTAATAATATTTTGGATTTGCTTACAAAAAGTTCTACCCATGCAATAGTTAACTATTGCATAGGTAGAACTTTTTGTAAGCAAATCCAAAATATTATTTCAATAAAGAATGCATTTTATATAAATTTTCTACTGCATGTGCAAAATCGAGACGGTCTGTGTCTCAAAAACAAGCATTGGAGACCATTTCTCATGAATCCTAAACCCTAATTCTTAACTTCTAATATGATTATGGAACACGAGTGAGACCAAAGGCATATCTATTTGTAAAACGGTATTATTGGTCTTTGCAACTTGATGCACGGAATCCAACCAAGGGAGCAACTTATAATATCTATATACCCAACAAAAGCAGCAAAGTAGCACATTAGTGACAATATGTAACTACGATCACCAAATTGTGGCAATCTATTTAGGCAATGCCTTGACAGGCTTCATTATCCCCAAGGCAACATCTTCGCAATCTCTTGTCAAAATAAGTTTTCACAACCATTTCAGGCATGTGGGGTGGGGTGAGGGGTGCGTTCTGTGACATTGATCGACCCTGGACAAGGAATTTCTCGACCCAGTGTATAGAGTTGAATGCTTGAGGATTATTGTCCGAAAGTAGCTAATAAGCAAGTGAAATTCAAGTTTACAAATAATTCAATAAGTTATTGGTATTCTAAATGTCAATGAATTGGAGCTTACCTCAAATGTTTGGTTCACATTGTTAGAAGTCTTAGCTGAAGTTTTGATAAAAAAAATACGACATTACTTTCAGCATCTTCCTATGCTTCTTGCAGGTTCAAACAAAAGCACTCTGTACATCTATGATAATTCCATGATGTCTATCCACAACACGGTACTATAGTAGTAGAGATAAGATTCATCTCAATGGATCAGTTACGAATGGATTGTCAAAAACAAGAAAAAAACTAAGACAAAGACATTGTAGGTAGTAGTGTGTTGAATGCTTGCTTTACAACTCGCAAGAAACTGGATGCTAACTTTTAGATTGACTTTTTTCCGACCAAAGTCGTTACGATGACCGGATTACTGTCTTTCTGCAGTTTCTATTGCCTTGCAAGAGGGTCAATTTCTGCATCTTTTCGTGATAGATCACCGCCGAGCTTTCATGTAATCAAACTCCAATTCTCTGTAACAAAAGTTCACACAAAAAAAATTCCTAATGTGCTTCTGCATTGAAAGACTTCCGTATAGTCCAAATAATAGAGAGATCAGTGTAATTTATAAAACTAACCTTTATCCAAAACTGAGCTACTGAAAATTCTCCAAGTTCATGATGACATGCACTACCACCACCGCTAATGCACCCCTGTATAAGGGCGCTCACGAGGCATATTACCTATCACAATGCAATAATGCAGGTCAGTAACTTTAAGAGCCAACAATACTTCTACCGAAAAACAAATCCTCAATTCCCATAAACAACAAACTCACTTATAATCATGACAAACGATCCGTTACGTAGGTTAGGGATACTATCTGTGTCACTTTAAGCATTTCAACAAATGCACTATATGAGCATTATACTACTACAAGAAATCACTTCAGAAGTTGTGATAGACCTAGAATGATGACATGTAAATAAACACCGTCCTAGCTACATTAGATACATCAAGCTTTTCGTACTTTGACATTCTAAATACGAAAACTAAGAAACAAAGAGAGACAATATTAGAAAATGACATTGTCAGATTCCTATTCTACCGATTGTATAAATGGTGAAAATTAACAACTCTTTTCAGTATGACTAGCAAGAAGAGTATGTCAAGCAAAAAGAAGTAGTCAGTATCGCAACCTATAAGCGCATCTGAGTCTGTCGTCATGGAAATTCTTGCTATGCAGAAACCCAATGCAAATGTTGACTGAAGTCAGTTAGTCTCTCACATTTCCACGCACTAGAATCCCCTTTCAAATTTTGCAGTAGAATGTCATTTCTAGGTCAATGTTGTACTCTTCATCTGTCAGGAGTGCTACATAACATTGAATTAGTAATCGCTGAAGAGGGAGCTGTACAAATCAAGAATTTACAAATGACAAAACAGTATTAGTATTGTTTTAGCGGTAGGAAGCAACCAACTAAACCCTAAAGCTTTACATAAATGTACACTTCCAACACACTTTTAACACTGAGTGGCAAGAAAAACAACAATAGAATAAGTTGGCCCAAAACTTCACCTTTTTCCAAGCTACTCAACAACGACAAAGATGAAACCTAGCAGTATTGGAGCACAACCATCAAGCAATCGTAGTAGCACTGCAAAGATGAAACCTAGCAGTATTGGAGCACAACCATCAAGCAATCGTAGCAGCATTGCAAAGATGAAACCTAGCAGTAATGGAACACAATCGCCAAGCAATTGTAGTAGCGCAGATGGATCTCCACAAAACTACACCCTTCCGAATACATGTTTTCTCCATTTGAAACAAAAAGCGCAAATAGCATCACTAGAAGAAACCCATGTTTTTTGTGACAAGTCTATAACATGGTACTTATGTCCTTTTAGACATCATCCGTGTCCACTTGGATATCAAAAAAAATGCATCAAAATTGACAAGCTCAAAAAAATGAAAAATTACAGAAAACGTGATAAGATTTGAAGAAGATTTAGGAGGATGTTTTAGAAAACATTGGCTTTTAAAATGTTAAGAAGTTGCCACGTGGCTACCACATGTGCGCCACCTCAGTAATGATAGGGCAGTGAATGCCACATAAGCTACTTTTTCATCCATTCTTTGGATGACATTAGCCATGACATCACTGCCACATGTCAACTTTGTAGTCGTTCTGAATTTTGACATGTTCATTGTATTGTGTCCAATGTAAAGTCCAAAAAGACATCTTCTGCAACATGCACATGTTTCCTTAGATGTTTACAATAAAATGGATGTCCATCAAGACATCCACATGTTTTTGGAGACATCAACAACATCCACATGTTTTAGGGGACATCAACTACAACATCCACATGTTTTTTGGGGCATCAACTACAACATCCAAATGTTTTTTAAGACATCAATTGAGATAACCAACTACATTCATACACAATACACTACATTTCTTGCACAATATAGAATAAAACATACATTACTAATATAACATACATTATACAACATACAATATTCATACAACATACATTATACAACATGTACAGTACACCATACAAAATACACTGTATTTGGGAATTTATTGTGAGAATAATGAAATGAAAACACAAGCTTATATAGAAGTGGGATGGTAGGAAGTATGGCAAACCATGTGGGATATGTAGAACGTGTAGTTTGTATTAAAAGTAAAATTTCAAAGATGAACATGAGATGAACACGGCAATGCCTCATTTGATGTCTATGAAAACATTTGTATGTCTCAATAGACATTGCAAAAATGTCTCTAGAGACATTTGATTTGATGTCCCAAGAAAACATCTCAAAAAACATGTAAACATCTTAGTCAATGTCTCAAAAAATAGAATAAAAATTCTCAAATGTTGTAGAAGTATATATAAATTTTTTCATATAACAAGGAGCCTCATTATATTTCTATGAGTATAATTTTTATTTCAATGTTATATTTTTTGTATATGTAAAGCTTTGATTAATTCAATTTGAACTTGTGATGAGAAAATTAAAAAGACCACCTTCATTTTGGGATAATCTATGAATCTTGGTGGAAAAGAACTTTTAGGGTTTAGTTTTTAGTGCAATTTTCTTTTTAAATAAAAAAAATTTGGCAAAGTTAAATTAGCATTGTAGAATAATCTCACCATTTGGATTATTGTGTTTTAATTCTATCTCACAACTATTAGTGGTTTAGTTTTTTGTTCAATTATAAACCTACATCTCTTTAACAAATTTTTAAAGATTGAAAATGAAGTTTGTTTTTTGAAATTTTTCCATAGACTTTGAACTCAATTCTTCAACACAATTTTTTTTAAATTCAAAGTCCATAGTGCAAAAATTTCCACAAATGCTAGTGAAAGCCATTTAAAATTATTGACTAGAATTCCAAAAAACATTTCTTTCCAACTTTGAATGCTAATGTCTTCCAATTTGTACCACTTTATAAAAAATTTACCACAGTGATGTAAAATAAGTGTAGTACAAGATCCTATGTTTTGATTTCAAAAAGATTATTCATTTTTTGTTTTTATAAATGAATGAAGCAAAAATAGTAGTTTTGAGTGGTTTTTGATAGAAAAATAGCATTGATATTGTAGGGCTTAAATTACTCAAATTTGAGTATGAACAAAGCTTGGAATCAAGCTTAGAATTCAATTGTAAATAGTTCAAAACTAAAACTTTTTTTATTCAAAATTTAAAATTAAACTCAAATTAAAATTAGAATCAAAATAGTTCAAAATAGCTTTTAAAGAAGTGAAATTATAAAAGAAAATAACAAAGAAATCTCCAAAACCCATAATGTATACTTGTTGAGTTATACTTTAGAATATAAGTTAGAAATTAAATAAAGTTTGAACTTTAATCAAAGCATATTCTATAGAGAACTGAATGAAAATTGCATTCAAATTTGAATTCTAATTGGAGTTGAATCAAAGTTTGAATTATTCAGCAGGTGCTTGTGAGTGGAGACTTGCATATTTTAGGCTGAAATTCTAAGAGAAGGTGGGGATTAGGAGTATCTTCTATAACCCTAAATTTCAGGACATTTGGAAATATGAGTCAAAAGTTATGGCCAAATATGTAGTTTGTTTCTGAACTCAGATAGTCCGGGCAGATCTGAAAGAATCATTTTTTTCAAAAATAAAAATTTGAAATTGGTTCTCAAGATTTATAAATACATAGAAAGATTTTAATCATTCAATTTTGATCAATGAGTCAAAAGTTATGAGGTGTTTCAATTTGGAGGTAGTTATGGATTCCCCAATTTAAAATAAAGTTCGAAGTCTTTTATTTAACTCAATTTTCAATATTTTTGGAAAAAAATACAAACAATATATGTAGATTTTTAATTACAACATTACAACCATTGGATTTTCATTTTTCAATTCCATAAATAAATTGTTAACAATTTAGTATTTTGAATCATTCCCTACATCTTTCTACTTACTATTTTTTTTCTATATTTTTACAATTCCAAAAAATCTGAATTTTTTAAAGCATGTAACCAACTTAACTTGAAGAATTATTCCAAAGAGTTGCAACCATTTTGGACATTCTTTCATAATGATCTGACCTTCTGAAGTGCATCTGCCCAGATTTTCGCAGGGGCAAAAAAAAGAATTTCGTCACTTCAAACTCTAATATCTTGCAATCTACAAAGTAGAAATTTTTGAAATTTTTTGCCCATCTTCTCAAAACTAGTGTACTACAAGATCATATAGTTACATGTGTCAAAAAAAGTTAAAAAAAAAAAATTTGGTACTTATATAAAAGATGGCAGTTTTTGAGCATTTTTGGTGATAACATAACATAGTCAAGGAACTTTAGGGGTTAAGTTATTTCAACCTAACTTTGAATTAGAGTTGAATTTTATTAAAATTTTGATGAAATTTTAAGTTTTCATCATAGTTATTGAATTTCATTGGAATTTAAATCACATTCAAAATCAAATTATACCTATTAAAAATTTCAATTGATTAAAATTCAAACTTTGAATTTATACTCTATAGAAAACTCCAAATGATTTTGATAGATTTTAGAAGATTTTAAAAGATTCTAATACAATTTGAATTGTGAAATCCCTAAAACATGAACTATTTTCAAATGTCCTATTTTTAGTATTCTTGAAAATTGTTTTTCCTATTTTTTACAAATTAAAATGTCAAAGTACCTATCTTCATGAGATTTTGCACTTTTCTAGTTTTTCCACTCACAATTTTTTTTTTATGCTATTCCTTCCTAGGGTATCTTTTTTGTAAAGGTATATACATTGGACATATTTCTCATGTTTCTTTGAAATTGTTTTTCTTATAAAGAAGTATTTCAACAAAAAATTATGAGAACTGTGCAAATGCTACAAAAATAAAGGGGTGTTTCTTACAATGACCCCAAAGTTTGTCTGCACCTTTGTTCGTAGTATATATCAAACTCCATCTATGTGTAAAAAGCAAATGAGAAAAAATGTATTTCTTTTTAAGAGATTTTGTATATTTTGAAATTTTTTAAAAGATAGCAAGAGCTCATGAAATGGAAGTTATCAATGTCAATTGATAGTGCAAGTATTATACAAAAGTAATTGAACCTAAACTGTACTAAAATTGTGAGATTTAATGTATGAAAAAACTTCTCAAATCCTTACAGAAGAATGTAAAGTTTTAGAGATGCAACTCTTGTATGATATGCAAGGGTCAATGGCATTAGAACGGATTACAAGACAACTTCTATAGAAAAGTATATGAAATTAGATTGATCAAGAAGGTACATGAGGACCAATTAGAAAAAGATGAAATGTAGAAGAAATTGACTTATATATTAAAAAAAATATTAAAAAAAAATATATATATATATATATATATATAAATATATACATATATGAAGAATAAAAAGATGTATGTGGAGTTTTTAAAAATCCATGGAAGGAGTTTCCTCCAATTGAAATTAACATTTGTTTGTAATGTTCTATTTCTTTTTTAAATTAGTGAGAACACCAAATTGTTTGGTAGATTTTGGTATGATACATGCATTAAAAAAATTCATGTAATAAGTTTTTTAATACTACTATTGTCTTTGAAGAATATACCTTTCATGTATATGAGTACAATTTTGGATTTTTTGTTGGAAGGGCTACAAGCAATTTTTACATTGTAGCAAATTACATTCATCGAGATTGAAGAAAAATGCATTATAAGTAATTATAATGAATGGTATATAATATGAGAGTTGCTTATCTAGGTGTGAAATGGATTGTATAGTCCCCTTGTGGTATGAAATGGATATTGATTATGCTCAAATACACTTAATATTTGACTTGATTTGTGGATAGTTTTTCTAAAGAAAAAAATGACATAATCGCTTTTTCAAAACAAAGTTCTTTATTCAATCAATGACCAACACTAGAAGTGACGACAATGGAAGCCCTTCTTGTAGATGTAGTGCAATAAAATCCCCCCATTGAATAGAAATAAAAACAAATGCTAGGAATTATTTTTTTGCACTTTCTAATTAAAAATATAGTAGAATCTTTCATTTTTGTAAATGGATGTCTTGTGTGGAAGGTGGGGGGTGACTTTTTGTTTGGATGAGCATCACATTTTCTTACAAAAATTACTTCTATGATACATTTATGAAGTATCAATATTGTAGTATTGTATTAGGAATAGAGGAATTGTTGTAAACAATTTGAATACAATGAAAATAAGAGTTCATTTCTTCCTATAAATTGTTGATGCATATGAACATAATTTGAAAAGTCCGCACATGCTTTTGAAGCTTCCAGTACAACATATACACAGGAATCGCAAGATTGGAAGTGAAGCGTAGTACATCATACTTGGCATGAAATTCTAAAGGATTTAGGCATATTTCCAATAATTATGTTTATGTACACACATGCTTATAGAAGAGATGCCAACAGATTTTGTGCTTCATGAAATCCTAACTAAAAAATAGTGAATAGTAGCTTTATCATCCATTCATAGAAGGATTTTTTGGAAGACTTCTAAGTAGCTACCCTTCTCCTATGATTTTCAGATCGGGTTAATATTTTACATGGATGTCCAATAACTCCTAGAAATTTACTTGTAGTGAAATTGTTTGACTTTGCCAATATGGCATTGTCATATTGTTTTAGATGTCGCAAAAAATATGACAACTTTTTTTTGGATGTCTTGCAAAACATATTTATTTTTTGTATAATGCCCATGTTTTTTCATGGACATGTACACATTTTTTGCAATGTCCATTGGAATTTGCCACCCATTGGTTCAAACTCTATGACGTTGTCCTGTCCGCAAATACATGCCGTGTTTTTTGTTGCCATCACAAAAAATGCGGGTTTCATCTAGTGCATTGACAAGTGGTAATGGATGCAAGTTGCCGCCATCACTTGTAGTAGTTGTGAACAACTGAGAGAGCTACTTTAAAGGTGAGGTTTGCAAAGCAAGGGAGTGTGTTAAGCATAAATGGTTCGGCATTTCGAAATGCATGTATCATAGAACTTGAATGCGCGCCAAATTAAATCAGCAAGCACTATGGCCATTAAGTTCATACGATAGGATTCTTCTTCTCGCTTCAAATAGCCATATTCTCAACGGTTTCATTGTTGTTGAGCTGCACTTTCTGGCTGCGTCAGGTCTATTAAAAGGATGCTAACCAAGATTTTAAGGATTTTTAAGGGTGCTTCTGGAAAAAAGCTTTGTTAGTTTCTGTAGATGTGCCAAGCTTTGAAGCAGACATGACTTGATGATTAAAGTCTTTGACAAGCCTTGATGTTGCTTGTTGGTTTACAAGCTTGAATCTTTTTTAGACTATTAATATTACGATTTGAACTCCATTTCTTTTACTTCTGACACTTTGGGAGGGGAAGGTTTTTAATGTCACTGCTTACTTTGAAGGCATACTATGAGCTGTTTAAAGAACTCTACTGTCAAAACTTAGTACCCCTACTATGGTTTCATATTTGCTAAATTAAAAAAATTTATTGTGCATTTCCTCCTTTTCCACACATCTCTTTGCTCTTTGCTTTTTCACTATTCACTAATTGGCCTCCAAATTATCCACAACCCAATTTGTGGTGGTTTTGGGTGTACCCACCTTAACTAGAAGTTCTCCCCCAACATTGGAGTCTCTTGCTCCTTCCACTTGTCAAACTATTTAATATGTTATATGTTGCCATTGACTTTGCCATTCAAGAACTAGTAAATATAGCAAAAATATTCAAATTAATTTGAAATTATTTCAAAAAGTACAAATAGAAGTGGAGATTAGAGAAAAAAAATTCTCAATTAGTTATTTTATTTTATTTTTTTCATTGAAAACACCCTTGGCAATGACCTTCAAGTCAAATTTCGTAAATTTATCCTATTATATAATTGATATATAAAACCTTCGTATTTTTCACTTGTAAAAGAATATATACTCTATCAATTTTGATTTTTTCATAAATTTTGATGAATAAAACAAATAATTGTAATATAATATAATAGGTAGAAATAAAATGATATCAATTAAAATATATATTAGAACAATTTAGGATTTTTTTTTGTGATATGAATGAAGCACATAATTCCATAATGTAATTTTTTTAATTTAAAAAAAGAAAAATTAAATTAAACACAATATATTTTATTTTGGATTTTGATACTTGGAGCTTGCAATTGCAATAATTCTTTCAATTCTTTTATTTTTTCAAAAATTTAAAATGGGGTAGAACCAAAACTTGGTAAGCTTCATTTCTTAGTTTAAAAGAATGAATATTATGAAAGTTACAATCAAGGTTGGTCAAGGCACATCCACGTTTTATAAATACCCAATACTGGACGTCACACCAGCAACTCTTGTTTCTTAGTGCACTGTTAATTTGAAGTGCTTTACGTTCACATGATCTTTCTCATCGATAATTCCTCTCGAGCGTGATTCATTTCAGAATCCCTACAGCAGATCAGAAAGAAAACTGGAACACTCAGCAGCCTGTCAGCTAGAAACATTGGAACCAAATCAGAAGTGACTGCAGAAACCAAAGCAAATGCCATTACGAATTAACAAGGTGGTCAACAACGCCGACCTGGGATACAGACAAGAGGATAATATGGATAGTGGACCTGCTTTAGCTATTAGTTTCAGTAAAGAGCAAGAACCGTGTCGCCTGAAGAAGCATGCGAAAGGAGCCAAGATAATACACAACAAATTCCTCCCTGATGGACTGAATTCGTGTCAGTGAACAGCGTATCGCAAGAATACCTGGCCACATTGTTGGCAAGCGTTCGAGAGGGGCACATAACCGATCGGCATCCATTTTACACTGCAAATCGTCTGGCATAGAGGATGGCCTAAATCGTCAGCTACTTGGAAGTAGCTCAGAATTAGCACTGACTAGCAGAACAAGGAACTGACGGTTAGGGAACACACGGCATGAAAGCCTTCATGGCACTCGTCGCCTTCCCTTCTTGCCAGACTTCTTCTTCGATGATGTGGTATGCTTGGCAGACTGTTGCTTGGCACTTGTCTCCACACGCGATGTCGACTCGGCCTTCGACTTGGACTCAGCCTTAGGCTTCAGCTTCACCTCAGGCTCGGACTGCGGCTCAATTTGGCCTAAGCTAGCTTCTCTAGCTTCTCTACCTTCTCTCTCAGCTACAAAGGGGCGAATCATTTGTCGGGCCTCCTGAAGCATGTAGAATACCTGAGGGATAGGAATATTATCCGGATTGCCTCGCTTTATAATTAGCTCGCACACATGAATAACCTTCCGAAGCGCACCCTCTTTGTTTTCTTCTGGCATGTCCTTATGAACTGACTTGAACAACTCAGCCAATTCAAGCATCTCTATGCTGAGGGGCCTCTCTCCCGGCTCTAAGATCTCTCTGGGAGGAGGTGACGGTACCGTTGTTGAAGGCCGGGAGCCTCCCGTCTTGCAAGTCTCTTTGTGGCCATTGCGCCAATCAGCACTCTGATGCTCCCGAGAGCAGTAATATGTATTCCTGCATCCTGTACAGATCATCAATTTCCCACCACTATTGCAATGTGCACAAGCTTTCACAGACAATGCAGACAGCGCTGCAGCTGAGTCTTGATCACCATCATAAGCCGTGAAATTGTACTGAGCACCGGTTCTGGTGTCACTATCCAGAGACTTCCCCGCTTTGGCAGCAGCTATTAGCTTCTCCCGATGCGCTAGTAGCGCAGCTTTGACGCCAGCGAAACGATCGTGTACATCACTATCGTCTTCTCCAGTGTCCTCGAAGGCATGCTCCACATGCCCGCACCGACGAGTCCCTTTCATCGGGATTGCACTACCCCACAATCTTGCTTCAATCGAATACCCCTCCTTCACCAGCTACTTCCCAAGCTCTTCCTGAGAGCCCCAAACAGAACACCCTCCCTCACATCAAAATCCAATCACAATGACCTCTATCGACATGCCCCAAAATTGAAACTGAAAGTTGGAGGATACTAAAATCGTTCCGGAGTATACTCCAATACTAACCAACAGCAACTCATCTATTCATATACTTGGTTGGATTGGTAGCAAGTACACTAAGCATGACTTAACTAAATGGCTATGGTCATAGATACTTCGAATGGAAATAGGGTTGTTCACGGTCACTTCATAGAGCTCCTCAACCTCCCACTACAAATGATTGCATAAGAAATTCACGGATAGTGATAAAATTTAGTCTCAATGGCCTTGCCTCTTGAACCCAAAGTAATCTCTCAAGAGCCCTATACGGATTCTCCCAAACCCACAATCCTACATAATGGTTAAAATGCTTAATGTGACGCAAACTGTATCCTCTACGTTAATTCCACGCGAAAACAAACTAGGCAGCCATGTTCAGCCGAACCTTAGCCTGCCGAAACCCCTTTCGCCAGCGCCTACACACTGTTCCGCCAATTCATTTCCCAACTACGACAAACAACAACCACTGAATACAGAGCAGGGACTACAACTAACAAATAAATCCAACGTCAAAATCACTTAGCAACCCGGTCAAAGATACAATCGACTGTTCCAGAACTTGATGTCAACCATCTGAAAACAGTAATCCGCTCCAAAAACACTCTCAACACTGCTGACCCGTGACCAAGTCCACCGACTGCAGCAACTTGTGATAGAAGCAATACAACTCTCTTCCAAGCAACCGCTCATTCTTGGTCACCAACCTCACGATAGACGTTCAGAAGGTGCAAAAGATAAGGCTCTTCTCGCCCTACGGAGCTCATATTTCAGGCACCAATCGACAGCCACCAACACTCGACACTCACTTACTCTCAAAATACACAATCTGTATGCACAAATCCCGCTCCCAGAAACTCAAACCTAGCTGAGGCTTAAGCCAGACACATACCGACTTATCAAAATCCCAACATATTCACCAACAAAAGGAGCCGCACAAAAGGTTCACGCTTTCAACTCTGGAGGTCGAACGGCAAACCTTAAGGAAGCAGCCTTTTTGAGCATTCAATCCCTAAAACCTCCAAAAATTAAGCTGAAGCCCAACCCCTGCAAGTGCAGATTTGACGGAATCCCAACACTGTTCACTAACGACAAGAGGAAAGAACTTTCTTCAAACGAAGAGGCACACGAAGTTCATGCTTTCAGCTGAAAAAACCAAACGCAAACCTTAGAAGCAGCTTCTATGAGCACTTAAGACCTAAAAACCTCAAATTCAACAAACCCTAAAGATCCACATAGTGACCAATTTACCGACCAAAGCGCGCAAGGATAGAAAAAGAGCAACCATGACGCTGAAAACAGATTGAAGGAAGACGAAACTCACCGCAACAATCCGATAAATCCCAATCATCGAACTGCCCAAATCAAGCGCCACAACGCACCAGAGAACGGCAAGCAAATTCGCAAGTATCGGCTCCGAAGAAATGAGCGTCGGAAAGCTCGGAAGCAGTGGAAATGGCGGGCGAGAAGAATGGCGAAGTGAAACGTGGAGACGGCCGGTGCCAGAAATCCAAGCTCTGGCGATGGTGTGCAAGTGCTGCTTGCTTTAGGGTAAGCTTAGAGTCGGTAGAACTCGGGTTTCTTCTAGAACAGTCGGCTTGGCCGACTTCGACGGACCCCAAACGAAAGAAGGTACGGAAAGTTGTGAGGGACCGTATGTACGGTATTGTATTTGACTACCAGAATACAAATTATGTGTTAAAATATTAGAAGATGTACACCATTGAATTGATAATTCAACAATTGACTTCTTTCATTCAAATAGCATCTTTAGATTCAAACCTTATCATGCTCAAATATGGCACCATACACATCAAATATCTGATGATTTTATGTTTCAACCCCTAATGGACCAAGGCTTTTTTTTTTGTCAAAAAACACTTAAAACTGCCATTTCTATAGCAAAGAGTAAAAAAATTGTTTTTTTTTTTTGCACATTTAACCATATGATCTTACACCTAACTAGTATGAAAATGTGTGGGAAATATTTCAGAATTTTTGACCACACAAATTGCATGATATTTACGTTTAAAGTGAAAAAAACAAATTTTTCAGCACATTGCAAGACAATATTATTTGACTTTGAACCTTCTAAACCCCTAATTGCGTGAGCGACCATGTATGGTCAATCTGAAATTTCAGGCTCATTTTGCAGTGGGTAGTTAAATTTGTTTGACCATTTCAAAAATTTGAGAGGCAGTTTTTAAAATCATCTATTGAAAACTTTCATTTTTCACTAAAAAAGGTACATATATGATTGTTGAGAGGTCTCCAAAGCCATATATGTCCATTAGGGAAAGAGTAAAGCTTGCTAATTTCATTAGGTGAGATTTGGGGCCTCTAGAAGCTCACGAGTTATCATGCAGTGATAACCAGAGAATTTGATTGTTGCAGTAACACTGCAGCAGTCTTACGTGGCCAAGAAGCTACCACCTCATTTCTCAATTTTTATTTTTTTCAACTTCTTTTTGCATTTTAAGAATTAAATTTTAGTTTTTTTAGTTTTTTTTTCTAAATGCCGGCCGTTCCTTCAACTACGGAGGGAATAGTAAAGGGAACAAGTCCGAAACAATCTTCCAAAGGCCCCAAATCTCACCCAGGGATGCTAGTATGTGAGCCTATGAGCTTGTGAGCCTACAATTTTTTTCTTCTATTTAGAGATTATAAATCCATTGGGGACCTATGACTGTGGAATTAGATGAAGGGATCTATAATTTAACTAAACAACAAATGAATATGCTACTATGCAATTTTGTACCCCAAAAATGAACCACGGGCCTTTATGTAAATTTAAAGGATAAAAATGGTCCACCTATTTTATTTTATTTTTATAACTATGCTTTAAATTTTTTTAGAAATATCTTGAATATGCAAAATATAAAATGAAGATAGTAGACATATATTACACACCAAATAAATGTATTAATTCCAAATGACTTAAACAATCATTTTGCTACTTGATGCCCCTCTTTTTGGAACTATCTTTATTTAAAGTTTATTTATTTATTAAATAAAAATCATTTCTAATAAATAGAAGATATGATTAATCCAATGGTAGTAGTTTGATTGAATTCTACGTTAAATTCCATTTTTTAGAATTTCATTAAGTTCAATGGTGGAGTGTGATTTGAGAATGATGTTTGAGGCATAGGATGAAGTTTTAGGCATCGAATGGAATTGTTGCTACATCATACAGAGGTAGATTCAATTTGAGAAACAAGACAATAGAAATCAAATATCAAATCATAAAAATAAACTTAGACATCGTCCGACTCAGATACATTAAGTTCAAAGTATGAGTATACTCTATGATCATAAGATCTACAAGGTGATAGAAACATTAAAGATGAATCAGATGAAGCATTAGCATAAGCTAATGCTAAATCTTTAGCACAAACATGGAGGCCATGAGGATTGAGAGAGGGACTTTTAAGAAATCTAGGGTGCTGATAAAAAAACAAGGTTTGCCTTGGCAATGGATTCATCCAATTGCAAACAATAAACCATATATCGGAAAATATAGTAACAAATTTAAATACAAAATATAGAATTTATAAATGAAGTTGGTGAAAAGGAAAAAAAACAAGTAGAATTTACTCACATAAGTGAAGTAGTGTGACATCTTCAATTAGAGAGTCATTTTCAATCTCCATACCATCGCATATGATTGTAGAATCAAGAGTCTTGGAGACAGTAATAGGTGTCTGTAGAGATTTTAGTACTTCATCAAAGAGTTTAGCATCATTTTTTAATGCAAAGATATAACAATTAGAGGAATGAACTACTCTAATAGAAGAATCTGAATGAAACACAATATTAGAATTATGAAACATCAAAATTGAAGTGTAGAAAAAAAAGTGAAACAAAATATAAAGAAAGAAGTAAGTCAATATTGTAGATTATAATACTTGTAGAGGCAATCATGTCTACTGTAAGGTACTTTTTCACTTAAACTTTACTTTTTCCACAAAGCACCTTTAGTATAGGGGTTCATCCACGGATACGCCAACATAGTCTATCGTTGGTGCATCTAATGTCACTTTCTCAAGTAGATGTAAATAATATGTAAACTAATTTCAAACAACATACCAGGAAACATATTTTGTTCTTTTTCTCTAAGTTCTTTCCCCACCCTTATTCCCAGGTTCTCTCAATTTAGTTGCTAGTCCATTACCCCTAATGTAGACACAATGTTCTAAGAGTCCCGGTCCTATATAGTATTCTAGGGCGGGCAACACATCATGGGCAACACGTCAGGTTGGGCAACACGTCTTATACATGGATGTAGCCTATGATGTAATCATATATATATATAAGATAATACTTTTAAAGTATACAAATAATTCGTTAATTAGTACCTTTTTATGTGTTGGGGCAATAGAGCCAGTAATTGTTCTTTATGAGCTTTTCGAATCTATGTGCAAAATGACTACACATGGCAGTCTTAGTAGGCAACACGTCTAGTATGCAAAGTATGAAATGTTTAGGACAAAGTACCAAATTCTTGGTCTTTGAGCTTTCTCCTTTCTTCTAAGATTGGGCAACAAGTCCAAACCCACAGGTAAGTTGTTCCTAAAAAGGGCCGTTCGAAAAAATTTGAACCTTTATTTTAGTTTGTTTTTGGTCAATTCATCCAAATATTGAACTCAAAATTTCAATTTTATTAATATAACTTATTCTATGGCCCGCAAGACCTATTGCCGTATAAAAGACCCTAAGTCCGTGGTCTATGACCCTATGACCGTGCCGGAGGACCTAAGGCCGTGGGCTGTACCCTACAACCGCGAGGGCAACACGTCGGGATTTCAAATCTCTAATTTGGCAATCGTCTTCTTCACACCCAACTGCCGATTCGCGGCGAGCACCTCTGCTCCGATCTCTCGAGTCTCTGATCGCTCCTCTGGTCAAAGATTCCAATCTCAGTTACAACCCTTGTCGCTACTCTTGGGAAGGTCACCGCAAGCCTGATTGGAAGTCACAGCGCAAGCCTTCAAATTCGAAACCAACAGCAGTCTCAAATTTTTAAATAAAATTGAACTCGCCCGTACTTTGATTTTCAATCACCCAAACTATCAATTGATCCCTGATTGGAATTCCAATCCCAAACGCCTTGTGCACACACTCCGATCTTCCTTCAGCCTCCTCGCTGATCTGCACTTCACAATCTGATCACTAGATCGCCTCAGATCGTCAATGAAAAATTTCCAGCGTTTCCTGAGGCAATTTCGATTCAAGATTTCAAAACCAGTTTGTCCGTTTTTTTTAATTCTCAACCCCACTCTGACTATCGATCTCTTCTCTAAATTGCTGCAGGCTCTGTCAATCTTCTCACACTAATCCAACACTCCGATCAATTCCTCCAAACATTCAGATTCTCAGTCAATGCTGCATGCACCATTTTAACTTCTCGATCACAAAACACACCGAACTGGTTTGCCAATCACTGGTCCAAAATTTGTAATTTCGCAATTGACAGACAACACAAAAATTCACACAGAACCACTTTCACAATCACAAAATTACAGAAGAAAATGTTTTGTTTTAGAAACACAGAGAGTAAAATGCTCCCAATGATCACAGTTCAAAATTACGCAAATGCTCTGAACAATACACACAAAATTTTCAGACATGTATTTCCTCCTGAAATACTGTGTCACAATTTTTAATTTTTTGTGTCTTTAAAAGCCAGGAAGAAGGCTCATGTCCCTTCCAATCGTTTTTCATCCAATTTTTTATCTCTTCCATCCAACTTGCATCCCATTCATCCACTTCACACCCCTTTCATCCATTTTTCCCTATTCACACTATAAAGTTTGAATTTTTTATTTATTTTTTAGATTACTTTTAGCTCCTTTCTACTTTTTAGTGTTTTCAACCTTCTTTTAAGCTATTTTTCTTATTTTTTAGACTACTTTCTATATACTTTTCCAATAAAAACTAAAAAGTAACCTAAAAAACAGAATCTTTATTCTACATCTACCACAATGCCACCTATAGGGCTCAAACAAGGAACAAAAAGCTTCATTAGAACCTCAAACTTCTCCTTTGCACCCCTCCATGGCTTGCCATCTTCCTTCGTATATAATTGAGTTGTTGTAGGAATAGAATTGAAGAGGACGTTGTCTTATATGGCTAAATCAACTTCGGGAATTGAAGGATTGGTAGTAATCGCAAAAAATTAGGGCTAATCACCTAAAACTCAGGGTTTTTTTAATGACATGACTTAACCTCTAAAGTCCTAGAGACTCATTTTCTACAAAAACTACTCATTTTTTAGAGACTCATTTTCTATTGCATTGAGACAGGAAAAATGAAAAAATGAAATTATGGGGTATTGAACCATAGGATCTTACACAAACCATGTAGTAAAATTTTGTGAAGATTGACCACATAGATTGGAAGGCATTAGCATTTGAAGTGAAGAAAACTCTTTGAAAATATGCAAATCCCAACAATGAGATTTTCTTAGCATACAAATTGAACCTTGTAGACCTTTCTTTTTTGAGAAATTGTGAAAACTAAGTGCAATATTGAAGCCAATACATTCTTTTTTCACTTTAAAGTTTTAAATGCTCACAAACAAAATGTTCCACAATTTTCTTGTCATAATCCAAATGATATGAATAAAAGATTTACAAAAATAAATAACTATATTTTGTGCTTATTTTTTAATATTAATGATATTTTGTAATCTTTGGACTCAAATATTTTTAGATTTAGGGGCATAATGATTTTTGCTATTGGACAGATATTGAAATAAAATTATTTTCCTTGAAACCTGATCTATTTTTCTATAGTGAGAATAAGGTTTTAGAATCACACCAAAAATTGAGATCATACAAGCCTACCCAAACTTCCATTTGACTTCTAGATTCAAGGGAACTTTAGGGGTTAATTTATGCTAAATCAAATTATCAAATAGGATATATCTTTGTACAAGTACCATACATCATTTATGATAATTTTATCAATGGGTGATTGCAAGAAAGACCAAACCATTTTGGTAGTATTCTGCCAAAACTGTGATTTTTTGCGCTCAGTACTACAAAACAGAGCAATCTCAGTAGTTGATTTGAAAAATCAACGGCCAATAGTACTTTTGAGTACTTATTAAGTATTGAAACAATACTATTTGAAAAAAATGACAGTTTGTCATAGAAAGTAGATAAAATTAAGTATAAATTAATAATAATTAGAATATCATGAATAAAAAAAACTAAAAATTGACCATTTTTAAAGACTTACATTTCACCAAAAACTAGAAGTTGAAACCATCATGAATGTTTGGAGTGCTATGCGCAAGGGCCCCCTATTCACATGCATGTTGAGGACAAAGAATTGTGTTTTTTTGAGTGCCTTTGGTGGGCACATGCTCATCTAGTGTGGAAATAATAGCCTACAAAAAATTCAAGTGAACATCATAATTTTTGGATGTTCCACAATACTAAAAAACCCTAAACCGCAAAGTGTGACAAATTAGCTAAATTGACATTTAATTATAAAATTATTTTTCAAAATTTATGAAAAATAATAAATCTCATGATTTCTGAGTTAGCCATCTTCAATGAAAATTTTCAAGTCCATCTGCTTCATTTTCCGAAAGTTACAATTGATGGCAACACCGTCACTTCAATTGTGCCGCGAAATAGGACCGGTCTTTATTGCAATCACTCCAATGGAGTAAAACAAAATGTCTTCTTTTGAAGATTCTAAAAGTACTTTGGATGAATGAAAAGGTATAGGGAGAAATGTTTATCTAAAGCATGTTATCCATTGTTCTAAATACGGATATCAAAGAATTTAGAGGATAAAGGTTTGGAAAGTTTAATTGTGGTAGCAACATAGTATTTTTGTATATTTGACATAAAAGATGTATGAAATGATGAATGTAGAGGTTACACAAACTTGCATTCATGCTAAATTGAATCCAATGACAAGTGCCTCCTAATTTGAATCATTATTGCACCTTGTACATGTCTAAAAAGCAACAAAGTAGTCAAGTACTCTACCTATCTTCACAAAAGTCCCTACGCGAGTGCAACTACAATTATTGCTTCAAATAATTTGTGTCCCTTCACCCACAATTGTATTATTATAATAAAAATAAGCGAGGGCTTTATTGCCCTCCATGCTATCAATGACACCCAACTAGAAGGTTTTAGGGTCAATTTGAAATTAGGAGACCTTGGTGATGGAAAATTTTCCACAAATATTAGAGCCTTGGAAAACATTAGATTTCTATTGGAAATCAATTTTTCATTTATATTTTTCAGCTATTCATTTGTAATTCTACTTAAAATATAGAAAAATTCTCATTATCAATTTGAAAAAATGAATTTGCAACCATGAAATGATGATTTTTTAATTTTCTAATTAGAATAATATACCAAAAAAATATGAACCATGATGGTTGACACTATAATATAAATCTAGAGAGATTTCAAAAAATTTAAACATCAATTGCAGTTGATGTGAATTGTTTCACTTTTATTCTGAAATTTATGGTAATTTCAATGTTTTTCCAAAATAATGTGAAATTTTTACAACTACTAGAAGACATGTGCTCACGTCTCTAAAAAATAAATACAAAAAATCACATTCATAAGGACTTGCAAAATGAAATTTGAAAAAATAATTATAGGCTCTATTTCTTAGGGTTAAAAGTCTATAGACTTTAATTCACATGGGAGTCTTGGCAACTATGAACTTATTATGCTGGACTTTAAAGATGTATATTAACTAATGTCGGCATTGAACTCAATAATTGTGGATAGAAAAATTCTAAAGATCTTGACCCTATGATGCAAAGTGGACCCTTTCAACTCCAAATTCCAGTCCAAATTTTTATGGCCTTTGTGTGTGAAATTAGTTGAACCCTTGAGGTTTCCATTGGGGCCCTCAACTTACTTTTCAACTCCTCCTAAAGGACCAAACACCATTTTTTTGGTAACATAGCAATTTTGGGCAACTCACTATGAATAGAGTTTTTATTTTTTTTCTTTGAAAATTTCACACAACATGTTCCCAAGGAGTAGCTTTTAAGGCACAACAATTTTCATAACTTTTGACTACATGGTTAAAAAGTTATTGCATGATATGGAATTTATAGTAGTTGGCACGTGGCCTAGGCAGCCCAAAAAACCTCTTTAAAAATCACTTTTAAAAAAAATTTAAATTTAAAATTGATTCTGTAGATTTTATATATACATGGAAAGCTTTGAATCATTCCATTTTGGTTAATGAGATGAAAGTTATGAGGGGTTTTAGTTTGTGGGTAGGTATGGAGAGTAGAGACAAGAATGAATTAATTGACATACAAAGCCATGTACATGATAGATCATTTAAAAAACTATTTAATGCCCTTAGAAGTGATGTTTGACATAGTAACTACAAATTGATTGAATAAATTAGGGTTACAAAGACATAAATGTAGAAATTCTAGCCTATAGATTGCAAGATATTAGCGTTTGAAGTGACAAAAATCCTTTTTTTGGCCCTGCAATAAAACGGGTAGTTGCCAGGGTTGTCTTGTCTGACAGAATTTCGAGTTTTTGTGTCTAATAGACGTCGCATGTCGCATGTCGAATTGTCGAGTTGTCGAGTAAGGGCGGTTTTTGTTGTCGTATACGGATTTCGGATTTTAAATTTTTTTACCCCTTGGTAAAACGGACTGTCCTACGTGGCTGTGACGTGGCGTGCTTCCTGAGGGGTGACCGCGGGTAGGGGCGACCACGGGTAGGGGCGACCACGGGTAGGGGCGATTGCGGGTACGGGGGCGACCACGGGTAGGGGCGATCGCGGGTACAAAGGCGACCACGGGTAGGGGCGACCACGGGTAGGGACGACCGCGGGTAGGGGCGACCGCAGGTAGGGGGCGACCACGGGTAGGGGCGACCACGGGTATGGGGCGACCACGGGTAGGGCGACCTCGGGTCCAAAATCCTGGGCGACTGCGGGTCCAAATCCAAGGCGACCGCAGATCCTACTTCATGGGCTACAAGTCTGGGGCCCCCACAACATTTTTTTTCCAATATTTATTCTTCAACCAACACATTCTACGGCAAATCGGCAATATATAAGCATTGAATTATATGCTCGGTACGTACCAAAGCAAATGAACATGTATTATGTAATGATATATCATGGGACAATCAATTCATAAGCCTAAACATAATTATTATAAAAACAAACACAATAATCATATTAATTTAAATGGAACTGCGTACATACATAGGGATGATCTTCACAATTGAGTACAAGGACCACTCCTGTTTGAAATTGCACACTTATTTGCAAAAAATACGAATACCTTCATTAATCATCATCGTCAACACCAAAGTACCTTTTACAATCTTCCTGACTTTGTGAAGCCAAGTGATGGACTACACAAAATTCAAAATCTACCTATTTCATTACAAGCTTTGGCAACAAATCTTCACTACAAGGCATTGATGTTAAATCCTTATAGTACTATTTGAAGGCTTTCACATCTATAATGCAACACATTACGTTGTGAAGGTAGAATCGCTTTCTGCTTCATCTGCATTGGGGTCGGTGTCTTCATGTGGCCCACTACTGTCACTAGCTCCTGAGACCTCGTTTTCATCATCCTCTCTGCTTGTAGGTTGAAGGATCACCTCACGTTCCACCTCATAGTTCAAATTTTGCACTTGCGTTTCTAAACCAACAACAACTTCGGCTAGCACTAATCGCTTTGTCGGCCTCGATACATCAGTGATTCCATTGATAATAAGGCCAGTCGGTCGCTCAAGCACCTGCTGCCCAACATGTTGACGCTCTGCTCTCGCTGCTACGCTTGATGGCCAAGGATTACGAGTGGAATTTCGTTCTCCAATGACAAATGGATGGATCGCATGGTTTTGACGCTTGGGGTTCCTTGTCAATCTGTCTTGCGTCTTGCGGGTTCGTTTATTTCCTGATTTGGAGTGTTCACGCGATCGCCTGGATGATTCTCCAGGGCCTGACATCAACGAGGCCGGAGTAGGTTGTGGAGCTGAGCCATGCACTCCTTCATCAACGATTTGTTGTAGATCATTATGTGTCGGCGACCTTGTTAGAGGAGTTGGTACTATCCTCGATGTTGTGGCAATGTCTACACTTGCAGGGCGATTGGACCCATGGGTACGGGTCTTGTTGAATACCACTTGCAATGGCGCATCTAAATCGTACACCCTAGTTTCTGTTGCAGTGTTGTTGGACGGTGCTAAACTTGGACGAACTGTAGGTACCTCTTCAATATGCGACACCTCTTCTTGCCTTTCACCCTGTACATTAACTCGTGCACCACTTCGGAGGTTCATTGGCATACTAGGCGGCAGACATGTGGCAATTGGAGACTTTACAAGCTCCACTTCATCTGCCACTGGGATATCTACACCGTCATTGTTGTCATCAGGAGTTCTTTCCCTCGTTGGGTCTGCATTGATTACCGGAAATGCATCCCAAGCCGACACATGAGGGGCTTTGTCTCTGCGGTGGTGCAATGCCTCTGGAGAGCTCAGTCCATCATCATCACCCACGAAAGTGTTGTGGTATCGTCCTCGTGGAGGACTACCTACACGGGGCACCATACCAGCCCACCTATTTCCACGGAGGCGTTCTTCTACTACCACACGTCTCTGTTCTTCTCTCAAATCTCTAAACCTAACTTCATCTTCGTCCCCCGAAGAATATGGTTTCTCATTCTCTTCATCTGTATCTCCATCTACAAGGTACTTTTCGTAGAATAGTGCTGGATTGTGTCCTTGTTTTTCACGTTCCAATTTGCTGTTGGTGTAGATATACACCAACATCTCAGCCTTCTTTGTGGCTAGGCGATTACGCACTTTATCGTGTACAAATGAATACATGCTCCAGTTTCTTTCACAAGATGATGCTGAGCATGTCAGAGACAAAACTCTCCTTGCTATTTTTGGAAGAGCGTTCCCACCCACACGATTCCACCATTGATGAGGCAACAAGTTACATCGAGTAACATCTGGAGCCTCTTGTAATGGATCAAAGGGACCCGACTTCTCTTCAAATTCCGTCAACTCAACAATTGCTTCATCTTCATCCACATTCAATGGTCCGCTCAATTTTCTGATGACTCGATTCAATGCCCGCTTTGCCTCTCAGTTGTTATGAAGCTCTTCTACATCTGTCAAATATGGGTTCAACAATGCCCCTGCATAATGGAGGTCTGTGCGCATCAACTTCCAACGAGCATCAAATTGTTTTAGGAACTTCGTCGCGGTCTGCTCATCAAGAAAGAACGGAGCCTCCTTTAAAGTGCACACGTGCTGACGAAGGCTACTCATTATTATCCAAGCTTTCGGCATCGCCGGTATTTTGCCATCGAACTGGCGCAGAGTAAGAATCATTGGAAGAACCATGTGCTGGAAATTACCACATTCCACCCAAAACACTTCCGAAACTATGTCCTCTCGCGCTTTACGGGCCCGCTCTCTTGTAATGAGTCCGTTTGTTCTGCTGACCAAACTATTCTCAAATGGCATATACGTCTCGTCCCCCACCACGAATTGAAGCGCTTGTTTGCACTCTACCAAACGGTCTATCATGAGAAAATGCACTGCGAAGCGTGTAGCCGCGGGAAGTCTCAATGACTTCTTCGGCGAGTACTTACGGAAGAGACCCAAAGTCAAGTGGTACTTCTTTATAAACTTCACAATTGCCCTGGCCTTATCTACTAGATCTTTGATCCTTTTTTCCTTTCCCCAGTTTTCCAAAAGTAAGTCCAATATATGTGCGGCATATCCTTGCGTATACATGTGGGGATACCTTGCTTGCAACTCGCGCATTGACCCTGTCATTACGGAAGCATTGTATGTACACAATTGGACAATATTTCCTGGTCCCACCTGCTCTATGTAGGTAGCCATTGTATTCACCGTATACGCCATGTCTTTCCTCTCTCCTGTGGTGTCAACCGATCCCGAGAAGACATCACCCGCAGGGCAAACGAGCATCATATTCAACAAGGGACGGTGATTCGTATCTGACCATCCATCTGAACAGATAGTGGCTCCATATTGGGTAATAGAACTCTTTGTTCGACTACTAACCATTTTCGTAACAGCCTCCTTCTTCACATCAAGTAGTTTAGTGCGCACCGCATTGTTCGATGGCGGGGAATATTGAAATCCACATGTTGAAGTTGCTTTCACAGCATTCACAAAGGCTGGGTGCCGCACCACATTGAATGCAATGTTAGCCTCATAAAAGAAAGAAGCCCATAGTCTGTCCAAGTTTTGTCTTTCATTGACCCGGAATGATTCATCCATGCTTTGTTGACGAGAAATCGAGGTTGAGCGCATCCTTCTCACTGTCACAGGAGTAGAATTCGTTGAATCTGGATTACTAGGCGGTGCATTAGGTGCTTATGTCCTGTCGCTTGGGTCCACAGACCCTTCCACTGATGCATCCACAGTATACCCTGCAACGGACTCAGCAACAACATCAACCTCCGGATCTGCTCCATGCATCTCCTCCAAACTCATTTCTTTTGGTACAATCCCTTCACAGTTCCTGAATAATTCGAGGACTACGGATGGAATACGTTTACAACGTTCCACTGTTGATGTACGGGGGTAACCAAAGTGACCAAATGCCCGCTTCTGCACGAAAACTTTGTTCCAACCACAAAAAATACAAGTCCTCGTATTTGTGGAACGAGCGGGGTTTGTTTCAATAACCAACCATGGATCCCACTCCTTTGTGGCTCTTCAAGTATCATTTATGTTCGTCCTCCTCCCCGCACCTCGGTTTGCCATATTGTTTATCTGATATGCGTTATTCCAAACCGAAACGTATATGTACCCAAGTGCTTCGGAAAAAAAAGTTATGACAAAGCCACCGCTTCGAGTAGTTTTCTAACCACCTAAAGCAAGGTTGTTGCCCTCTGAAGAATATAACATTGCATGAAGCCTCTTGAGAAGATCCAAGCCATATGTTCATCAACAGAGCAATGAAAATCCAATGTTGTTCCTCTACATTTATAGTGCTTTCGGTCTTCCCTCCACACGCTCCAAGGATGGTTTTAGGTCGCTGCTACCAAACTGTATTACACCCGAGGTCGCCCTACCCGACCGCTGGTCCACCTCCAAGCATATGGAGGCGCGCGCCTTTGCAGTAGTTGACTTCGGGTCACATGGTGCAAACGCGGGTCCAGGGAGGGTGACTTCGGGTCCAGGTGGGACGACTTCGGGTCCAGGAAGGGCGACTTCGGGTCCTAGATGGGCGACTTCGGGTAGGGCGACTTCATGTGCATAAAGATTAACTTAACCCCTAAAGGACCATTGCCCCCTCAAGGGACAAAATGGATTTTGGGCAGGTTCCTATGATCTCGATTTTTAATGAATTTTTTGGAAACTATCTCATAATATACAAGAGCTTATTACCTTTATGGGAATATGAATTTTGTTGCAATTGGTACTTGGGATTCCGGGAACAAAAGTTATGGCATCTTTAACATAATTTGTAAGGAACGTTTCAGGGCAGAAAAAGAAATCTACAAGAATTTGAAATTAATTTTTTAATTTTTTTCTTCTTAAAGGTCATATTTTTGTCTACATGTGTAGCTTTGATTCATTCCATTTGGATTAGTAATGTGAAAGTTATGAACAATATTGTTTGGCATGCAATCAAAATGAAATGATTCAAAGTTTTTCACATAGATATAAATCATAAGAAATTAAGAACCAATTTCAATATCAATTTTGTTATTGGAAATGCCTTGTCATTTGTGAAGAATATCATTAATTTTTCGGAGGACCAACTGAATGCTAAGTATTGAAAACTACTTATCATACAAAAACATTTGAACCACGTAGTGAGAAGTTCTAAAATTTGGTAGGCTTCGAATTTAATCCTTTAAAAAATGTTGTGCCAAAGGAGATACTACAAATTCTATTCATGTTTCCCTTCTAAATATCACTATGATGCCAAAACAAACTATTTCACTCCTTACGGGTTTAGGATTTAGGAATATCTTCAAATCTATAGTAAACTTTATTTATTTTCACATCGTAGGAAGATCTTGCAATTGATGTACATGGCAAACTAGAAATTGTATGAAGTTGTTCAAATATAAATAATTGTTTGGATGTTCGGTATGAATTCCTTAAAAAGACAATGGTATTATTACATTGTTGGTATTTTGTGTAAATGAAAGCACAAAAGTCTACGTAGAAAACTGACCTACAACACATGCAATAAATGTATTTGACATGTGTCTAATCATCAAGAATTAGATCTTCAAAACACATAAAGGCTAATTCATATAGGAATATTTATATATCTTTATTGAAGAAACAAAACATGGACCCCATTGTACAACATGAGGTGGTTCTAAAGGTCAAAGCAACCCTTCTGATACACACAAGTTTAGAAAAACAACTACCTATTAGTCTATTATTTACTAGAAGACTACCGCTAGCCCAAAATCATGCAACATCCATATTGGCCTCCTCTTCCCTTTTCTTCTTCATGACTTCAAGCTCATGGGCCGCAATTCTCTGAGCACTCTTCAAAAGGGGTAGGTCATGGTTCCACATCTTGTTTTTGATCCAAAAATTCTTGAACATTCTCGCAAAACCAATGTGTGCAGTCCGGAAATCTATGTGCTTCTGAAACTGGTGTTCAAGCTTCTTCAAATAAACTAACTTCTGCTTCAAGGAAGCTACCTCTGATGTCAGCACACAATGCTCTTCATCTACTAATAATGCAGCCAAAGCCATTGGAAGGTCAATGGGGCCGACAACCGTGGTTTCTTTTAGGTCATTCAACCTTGACTGTGCCTCTTCCACAGCTTTCCTTTCGGTATTCAATTGGTTTTCTTCTGCCAAACACTCTTCCATTATTTTGGCCATTCGTTTATCCAAGAACGGGGTGGAATTTGAGGTGGAGCCTCCATCTTTGCCTTTATTGAATTTCAAATAAAATTGCTCCAACTCGTCCATTTCCTTTTGTTGAACTGACAAACGAACTTTCCCGCTTATGATTAGTGCTTCGAGGGTGTGCTCATCGTTGGCTTCAATGTCACCACCAGTGCGTTCACGCTGCCTTTCACATTCCATTCCTATTTGTACCAGTCTACCAAGAATAGCCTTCAACTGGGCTTTATAAGCTTCTTTTCCTTGCCTCCTCGTGTCTTCAAGATATAATACTTCCCTTCCTGCTTCTTGAAGAGGTAGTTCTTCACATGAATGAAAAATCACCAATGCTTATTCAGCATCTCGTTGCAACCCGATCTCACCATCCTCCTTGTCTTCCTCCATTTCTCGCATGCGTGCATATACATGTTGAAGAACTTCGTCTTCCTTAGGATGACGGAAGTGCATTGGCTCCAACGATCTAAGAGGCGCGACATGCAATACTACTGCCCCTTCTGAGTCTCCAACAAAAGGTACCACCGCTGCCATATTTTCTTCAAGTATTGGATCTTCATTTGGGGGCATGGGGTCTGCAATGTCTTCTTCATCCAAGTCAGTGGAGGTGGACGACTGGCCCCAATCGTAGTCTTCATCCGACACTTCTTCTTTGAAATGTTTTTTGGGCCCTAATCCATCCCTCGGATTATTTGATGGATCCGCCCTTGGAATGTCTTTGGTAGTGGGAACTATGCTATTGGGGGTTTTCTTAATGGTCCTCCAATCCACAGTTCGTCGCAATTGTAGCTTTGCATAGACCATTTGGCATATACCCAATGAAACTTGGCTCCCCTTCACTGTTGGTTTTTGATATAATGTCCGGTAAACTTCGATGCACCGTTGCACAAATGCATCATCTCTGCAGTAGTGAAGATTAGCATTGTTTTGGCTGATATGGACATCGTGCTGGAAGTAAGGGAATAGCTTATCGATATGGCACCACCCTACATAGGCCTTGCAAGTGTTGAACGTCCAATCCGATTGCACGTTTTGCCAATTTGGAAATGTCCTTGCTGTTGGGTCCAAAAGGATGGCTACATTTCGACTATGGCACTCTCCTTTCTTCTTTGCCTTCTTAAAGGGGGGGGCCATGGTGAATATAGGATGTATTGGTATCCTCCAAATGCTCAGAAAGTATGGTCTTCCATAATCGACGACAGCACAAAAAGTGTCCTAGACACAAGATTCCAGTGCATGAACACGCATCCAAACACTTGAAAGCATATGGAAGCCGATGCACAGCACTAGAAAATAAAGTGGCAGCTCGTGTCCCTGGCGACTGCATTTGTACCTGAAGTCGCCCTGGGCGCGTGCGGGATCAAGGTTTAGGGGGGCGAGTGCGTTAAGTGGGGCGACCGCGGGTCCAAGAAGGGCGCGCATGGCTTCAGGGCGACCGTGGATCCAGGGAAAGGTAGCAGAGTCAGGAAATGCACAGGGAGAATTGACCCCCTCATTGCCCCCGTCAACTTAGGTTTGGAAAAAAAGCCCCCTATATTTTGCCAATTTTTTGGTAATTCTTGCATCTCCTAGAAGTAATTTGGGGCCTCTGATTGCAAATATGATTTCAAAATTCCAAAAAAAATTAAGCAATGCAAATAAAAAATTCTAGGGCAAGCCCTGGATGGGCAATGAGGGAGTCAATTCACCCTGGCCCTCACAAATGGCTCATCTCAAGACTGATATCCCTTTTTCATGTATTTACTTGAATGAAAATATTTTTAGATCATTTTTCAGATAAAGAAAAATAAAAGAGGAATCTAACACAAGTGATTTCATTTTTTTTAAGTATTTTTTAATTAATTGTAAATTTCCAAAGGACTTGTGTCATAGGTCCCTACTTATGCCCCTAGGTCTCCCGTAAAATGTTCACTTGCAACTTCTAAAGAAAAATGGGGAAGTAAAGAGAATGAATTGGCTTTTACAATTGATAATTTTTTTTTCTCGAATCATATAATGATTATGGAGGTCAATTTATGAACTACAGTTTGTCCATTTCAAAGCCACTTATAGAGTCCATTTTTAATGCCCACTCCATTTTAGAGCCTTCTACCTTATATTTACTTTCACATCCTCACAAATGGAGAGAGGAAGTACAATTTATGTATCAATGAATAGGTGGTAGTAAAATCGTGGGCCACCGCAATTAAAAATATTCCCAACATGTAATGAGTTTAATAGCTTTTTCAAGTGATATTAAGTTTTGGAAGAGAACATTTTAGTGTGCCAATATAATTTGTAGTTCTTCATTTCAACTCCAATCCCAAATTTATTTTTATAAGCAATACACTCAACCATGAAAAAGTAAATTTGGTAGGTTATCATCTCACAACTCTTATCCAATATTGCACCTTCAGGAAACGTGCATACTAATACACAAGCTAATTAAACATTCCTATGGTTAGGTTCTTGTTTCATAAAACTTGCTTCAATGGAAATAACTATAAGTCCATGCTCTTTTCATAAAGGAAAAATACAGTTGGAAAGGCATAGGCACTTAGGGGTTCATTAGTAATGCACTCTAATTGTTAAGCTAAACTTATCTTTTGACTCTAAATAGATTATGCAAACACCCCTCTTCTAAAATCAAATTTCATTCGCAAGTACATCTTCGTCATTGTCCATAATGACAAACAATTCTAATTAAATAATGATTTAGCACAAGTGAATTCTAAAATACTGTATATCATTACGAATTAGTTACTTTAAAGTTTCAAAAAATCCCTTGAAGACTTGAGTATAGGCTAGGTGTCGTGCTTCGAAGGTTTGACCAAAAGACCTCCTCGACCTCCGTAGTGAGATGTTTTCTATCTCACTGTGGAGGTCAAAGAGGTCCTTGACCGAACCCATAAGCCCAAACCAGAACCTCGTACATCATGTACACCGGGTTGGGAATCGAACCGTAGACCTCCCAGACTCCACTTGAATTCGAAGAAGTCGACCCTTGTGTGAGAATCCCTTCCACTACTTCACCTTCTCGTTGGTCACACCGGGAATCACCTTTGATGCACCACGTCTTGTCCATCCCATCTTTATTTATTTTTTCTTTGATTGTACGGGGCTTCAAAATACCATCAGCCGCCCAACACAAATTAATCTCCCAGTTTTGGACCCGAAGTCGCCCCACCCGAAGTCGCCCAAGTCCCAGAAAAGAGGGAATTTCAAATGCGTGAGTTTTTACCTCCTCTCTGGACCCGCGGTCGCCCCACCCATAGTCGCCCCACTCGAGGTCGCCCCAGCACCACAGAAAGAAGTCCCCAATTTCCCCCTTCTTTGTACCCGCGGTCGCCCCACCCGAGGTCGCTCCAGCACCGCAGAAAGAAGTCCCCAATTTCCCCCTTCTCTGGACCCGTAGTCGCCCTACCCGCGGTCGCCCCTACATCAGTATTTGAAAGAGTCACTTAGAGAACATTGCTGTCATGGTAGGTGAGATCATAGAATATTTTCTAGATAGCTTACAGTTATATCACATAATCATTTTATTAAATGGTCCCTAATAAGGCTTCAATATCCTCAAGCCCTACAATCATGAACTCCAAACCCTACAAAGCCCTCGCAAACTAGAACCTATACCCAAACCTAAACCCTTAAATGCCCAACCCATTTTAGGATGTTTTATGAATTTGCTTTAACTTCAACAAGAAATCAACATTTTGAATTATAGAATGAATTTCTTTGTACTTCTTCATTTTTCCTCCAATCCCAAAAAACTTTATTTGTGCAAATTTTAAAAATGTTGTGGAGAGGGGTAATATACTTTAAGTTAAACTTATCTTTCGATTCTAAATGGATTATGCAAACACCCCTCTTGTAAAATCAAATTTCATTCGCAAGTATTTATTCGCCATTGTCCATAATGACGAACAATTCTAATTAAATAATGATTCAGCACAATTGAATTCTAAAATACTCTATATCATTACAAATTAGTTACTTTAAAGTTTCAAAAATTCCCGTGAAGACCTCGGTCTAGGCCACGTGATGTGCTTCGAGGATTGAGCCAAGGACACTTTCGAGTATAGAACGGAAATGTTTGTCATCTCCATTCTCTATTCGAAAGTGTCCTTGACCGAACCCGTAAGATCCAACTATAACAGGTCTCCTTTATCATGCACACGGAGTTGGGAATCGAACCGCAAACCTCCCAGACTCCACTTGAGTTTGAAGAAGTCAACCCTTGTGTGAGAATCCCTTCCACTACTTCACCTTCTCGTTGGTCCCACCAGGAATCACCTTTGATGCACCACTCCTTGTTCATCCCATCTTTATTCATTTTTTTCTTTGATTCTACGGGGCTTCAAAATACCATCAGCCGCCCAACAAAAATTAGTCTCCCCGTTTTGGACCTGAAGTCGCCCTACCCGAGGTCGCCAAAGTCCCAAAAAAGAGGGAAGCAAAAATGCGTGAGTTCTTCCCTCCTCTCTGGACCCGCGGTCGCCCCACCCAAAGTCGCCCTATCCGCAGTCGCCCCACCCGAGGTCGCCCTAGCACCGCAGAAAGAAGTCCCCAGTTTCCCCCTTCTCTGGACCCGCGGTCGCCTCACCCGCGGTCGCCCCTACATCGGTATTTGAAAGAGTGACTTACAGAAGACTGCTGTCATGGTAGGTGAGATCATAGAATAATCTCTAGATAGCTTACAATTATATCACATAATCATTTTATTAAATGATCCCTAACAAGGCTTCAATATCCTCAAGCCCTACAATGATGAACCAAAAACCCTACAAAGCCCTCGCAAACTAGAACCTATACCCAAACCTAAACCCTTAAATGCCCAACCCATTTTAGGATGTTTTATGAATTTGCTTTAACTTCAACAAGAAATCAACATTTTGAATTATAGAATGAATTTCTTTGTACTTCTTCATTTTTCCTCCAATCCCAAAAAACTTTATTTGTGCAAATTTTAAAATTGTTGTGGAGGGGGATAATACACTTGAAGTAAAAAATGTACATTTCTCTTATTCTCTTGTTATAATCTTACAACACTTACGCAATTTTGCACTCAAAATTAATGTGTATACTAACAAGCAAGTTGTTTAAACATTTATATGGTTAAATTCAAAAATAAATAGGAAACTTGCTTCAATGGGAATTATTATAAGTCCATGCTTTTTTTTAATAGGACAAATACAAGAGGGAAAGGCTTAGGCACGTAGGGCCTAATTAGTAATGCACTCTAATAGTTAAGTTAAATTTATCTTTTGACACTAAATAGATTATGCAAACACCCCTCTTGTAAAATCAAATTTCATTTACAAGTATTTATTCGTCATTGTCCATAAAAATGAACAATTCTAATTAAATAAAAATTTAGCACAATTGCATTCTAAAATACTCTATATCATTACAAATTAGTTACTTTAAAGTTTCAAAAAATCCCGTGAAGACCTCGGTCTAGGCCACGCGACGTGCTTCGAGGATTGGGCCAAGGACCACTTTGAATACAGAACTGAAATGTGTTTTTCATCTCAGATCTGAACTCAAAGTGGACCTTGACCGAACCCATAAGATTCAACCAGATCCTCCTTTATCATGCACACGGAGTTGGGAATCGAACCGCAGACCTTCTAGACTCCACTTGAGTTTGAAGAAGTCGACCCTTGTGTGGAAATCCCTTCCACTACTTCACCTTCTCGTTGGTCACACCGGGAATCACCTTTGATGCACCACTCCTTGTCCATCCCATCTTTATTATTTTTTTTCTTTGATTCTACGGGGCTTCAAAATACCATCAGCCGCCCAACACAAATTAATCTCCCAGTTTTGGACCCGAAGTCGCCCCACCCGAAGTCGCCCAAGTCCCAGAAAAGAGGGAATTTCAAATGCGTGAGTTTTTCCCTCCTCTTTGGATCCGCGGTCGCCCCACCCGAGGTCGCCTCAGCACCGCAGAAAGAAGTCCCCAATTTCCCCCTTCTCTGGACCCGTAGTCGCCCCACCCGAGGTCGCCCCAGCACCGCAGAAAGAAGTCCCCAATTTCCCCCTTCTCTGGACCCGTAGTCGCCCTACCCGCGGTCGCCCTACCCGCGGTCGCCCTACCCGCGGTCGCCCCACACGAAGTCGCCCCACTGGAGGTCGCTCCAGCACCACAAAAAGAAGTCCCCAATTTCCCCCTTCTCTGGACCCGTAGTCGCCCTACCCGCGGTCGTCCCACCCGAAGTCGCCCCACCCGAGGTCGCCCTAGCACCGCTGAACGAAGTCCCCAATTTCCCCCTTCTCTGGACCCGTAGTCGCCCTACCCGCGGTCGCCCCACCTGAAGTCGCCCCACCTGAAGTCGCCCCACCCGAGGTCGCCCCAGCACCGCTGAAGGAAGTCCCCAATTTCCCCCTTTTCTGGACCCGCGGTCGCCCCACCTGCGGTCGCCTTTACATCAGTATTTGAAAGAGTCACTTACAGAAGATTGCTGTCATGGTAGGTGAGATCATAGAATATTTTCTAGATAGCTTACAATTATATCACATGATCATTTTATTAAATGGTCCCTAACAAGGCTTCAATATTTTGAAGCCCTACAATCATGAACCGAAAACCCGACAAAGCCCTCGCAAAGTAGAACCCTAGAATCCAAACCGTAACCCTCAAATGCCCAATGCATTTTAGGATGTTTTATGAATTTGCTTTAAATTGTACAAGAAGTCAACATTATATGTGCCTACTAACAAGCAAGTTGTTTAAACATTCATATGGTTAGATTAAAAAATAAATAGGAAACTTGCTTCAATAGGAATTACTGTAAGTCCATGCTTTTTTTTCATAGGAAAAATACAAGAGGGAAAGGCTTAGGCACATAGGGCTTAATAAGTAATGCACTCTTATTGTAATGCACTTCAAGATTTTTTCTGAAAGTAGCCAAAGTGACGGTTTTTAGTGGTTCTGACCCTATAATGGCCTTCGAACTTCAGGGGTTAAATTCACATCTAAAGAAACTTTTATTAATTTTCGATCATGGCTCAAACATATAGATCTTGCAAGAATTTTTTGACCATGTATTCAAAAGTAATGAACCTGGAAGAAGCCTTCAAGGTACTCTTTGTAAAAATGTTTTGTGAAACATTAAAAGGAAAATTCAAAATTTAATTTTTAATTTGTAGACCAAAATGGTTTTGTTGAGAGAAAACGTAATTTCTACATATAAAGGTGAAATTAATTTCACCTAAAAATGGTGTAACGCATTTAACCCTTATATTCCCATTTTTTCTGGCCCATTCAAACCAATTGAGAAATGTCGTTTTCATTGCCAAAAACCTATTAAGATTACAAGAAAGTCATCCTTTTTTGCCGGATGAACCAATACAAGTGCCGATTGTCAATGCTTTTTAGAAGGAAAATGGGCTCCATTATTCCAAGGCTATATATCTTACTGTAGGATATCTTACTGGAACATTGAGCCTATTTAATTCATTCATTGCAGCAAAATACAAACATTGATATGAGAGATTCAATACAACATACCATGAAGAATAGATCCACAATATTGCCAATTTGGAAAAAATGGCACTTCATATTAAAATTTGATTACATGTACTAGAAGTACTACTCCAAAATGATACTATGGTATTCTTCTATCACACTACAACACGGAGTCCCGAAAAACTAATTCTGGAGGCTTCATATTCCAGGGTGGAAGCATGAGTGAAGCTACCACCTCATAGCATGTGAATCTTGTCTGTAAGTCAAGATCCATAAGCGCACGTAACTTCATTGTAAAGAACTTTCCCGACTCAGGGTTTTTGAATAGTTCTCTATCATATTCACCCATATAACCAATTTTCATGTTCCAAATCAATTTACCAATAGAAAACGAATCAGACTTAATCGTATACTTGTGCCTAGCTTGCATCTTGTCAAGGCTCGTTTCTGAACCCTTTGGCCCAAACACATAGAACAACTCTGGAGCCACCCACCATCTGCCTTTCAACATGTCATCCCTCTCTTGGATTAGACATAGCTCTTCCTTCACAAAGTTACCCACAATTGATGAATAAATAGAGTCGTGGAAAAAAAAGGCAACAAGTCCACCCCCCAATCACCGCCTTGGCCCACAAGCTCGCATTCAGCTACTACAAGGTGGATGAAAGCCGTAGCACAGGACCAAGACTGGCGAATGCAGGTGGGGCGACCGCTTAAGTACCCGCGGTCGCCATAGGGGCGCGTGCGGGTAAGGGCGACTGCGGGTACCAAAGCGGTCCTGAAACAACGAACCTGAGGTCGCCCCCTACACCCGAGGTCGCCCTGGAACTTGGGACTTCCAGCTTTTGTGGTGCTGGGGCGACCTCGACTGGGGTGACATTGGGTAGGCGACTTCAGGTAGGCGACTTCGGGTGGGGCAACCGCGGGTCCAGAAGTCGTGGAAAATTCACGCATTTGTAATCTTCTTTGGAGGATTGGGCGACTTTGGGTGGGCGACTTCAGGTGGGCGACATCGGGTGGGGCGATCGCGGGTCCAGAAGTCGTGGAAAATTCACGCATTTGTAATCCTCTTTGGAGGATTGGGCGACTTCGGGTGGGGCTATGGAGCCGTGGGGCGACTGGGAGACTATTTTGTGTTGGGCAGCTGATGGTATTTTGAAGCCCAATAGAATCAAAGAGAAAAAAGAATAAAAATGGGATGGACAAGGAGTGATGCATCAAAGGTGATTCCCGATGTGACCAACGGGAAGGTGAAGTAGTGGAAGGGATTCTCACACAAGGGTCAACTTCTTCGAACTCGAGTGGAGTCTGGGAGGTTTGCGGTTCGATTCCCAACTCCGTGTGCATGATGTAGGAGGTTATAGTTGGGTCTTACGGGTTCGGTCAAGGGGCACTTTGAATTGCGCACTGAGATGAAAAACATTTCAGTGCGAAATTCGAAGTGCCCCTTGGCTCAATCCTCGAAGCACGTCGTGTGGCCTATACCGAGGTCTTCACGGGATTTTTTGAAACTTTAAAGTATCTAATTCGTAATGATATAGAGTATTTTAGAATTCAATTGTGCTAAATCTTTATTTAATTAGAATTGTTCGTCATTATGGACAATGACGAATAAATACTTGTGAATGAAATTTGATTTTACAAGACGGGGTGTTTGCTTAATCTATGTAGGGTCAAAAGATAAGTTTAACATAACAATTAGAGTGCATTACTAATGAACCCCTAAGAGCCTATGCCTTTCCAAGTGTAAGGTAGGAGGCTCAGAAATGGTGCACCTAAGGGCTGGTCTGCCTTTTTCGTGTATTTCTTTGTATGGGAATATTTTAGCTCATTTTTCAGACAAAGAGAAATTGATGAGGAATCTAACCCAAGTGGTTTCATATTTTTCCAAAGATTTTTGAATTACTTATGAATTTTCAAACGAGTTGGGTCATAGGTCCCTATTTGTGACCCTAGATCTTTCATGAATGGTTCACTTGCAATTCTAAATAAAAATGGAGAAAACACAGAGAATGATTGTCTCTTCCAATTAATAATGTTTTCTTCCTTGGTTCATTCAATGAATGTACTGGTCAATTTCAGAACTTTAGATGCACCATTCCACAACCATTTATAGGAGCCATTCTTAATGCCCGCACTGTTTCACAGCCTCCTACCTTAGTTTTTCTGTTCTGAAAAGAGCATGGACTTGTAGTTATTCCCATTGAAGCAAGTTTCCTATTTATTTTTTAATCTAAACGTATGAATGTTTAAACAACTTGCTTGTTAGTATGCACATTTATTTTGAGTGCAAAATTGCGGAAGAGTTTTAAGATTATAAGAAGAGAAATGTACATTCTTCACTTTGAGTGTATTACCCCTCTCCACAACAATTTTAAAGTTTGCAGAAAAAAAGTTTCTTGGGATTGGAGGAAAAATGAAGAAGTATACAGAAATTGATTCTATAATTCAAGATGTTGGCTTCTTGTTCAAGTTAACCCCTAAGTGACCCCGAGGACAGGATGGGTCCTCAACCAATTTCCTAAGTTAAACAAAACCTTACCAAATTACTATATGTAGTAATTTATATTTTTGGAAAATTCTTTTTGAAGTTTAGTTTTAGCTTCAAAAATCTGATCTTGAAAATGATTGATTATGATTTTTCTATTTAAGATTTTGTGCATGGGTGTACACTTGCAATCTTGACTTTTTGTAGTGTTGAGGGCTCTTAGGAATGAGCCTCAAACACACTAAATCTTTGAGAAAATATCACATTACAAATGAAATTAAAAAAAATGATAAAGTAGATTTTGAGAAGTTATAAATTGATTGGGTTTATGCACGTTAGGCCCTTTAAGCTCATATTTTTTGGGTGACGAACTTTTTAGATTTCACATTTGAAAAGAGGATTGAAATACTTCAAATCACTTTCACAGATTTAACACCCTCATGATAAAACATTATAATCTTTCAATAAATTAGAGGTATTGTTGTGTTTTCTTTTCTAATGTGATCTCTAATACGTCTAGTTTGATTTTACACGGTTACAATTCAAAAAGAATTGATAGAACGTATCAAAATGTTGGATTTTTGTTCAATTTAGAGCAAATTCTAGAAGCTTAGCAAATTCCAGGGTCATTTTGGGGTTCAAGCAAATTCATAAACCATCCTAAAATGCATTGGGCATTTGAGGGTTTAGGTTTGCGTTTATGGTTCTAGTTTGCGAGGGCTTTGTAGGGTTTTTGGTTCATCATTGTAGGGCTTAAGGATATTGAAGCCTTGTTAGGGACCATTTAATAAAATGATCATGTGATATAATTGTAAGCTATCTAGAGATTATTCTATGATCTCACCTACCATGACAGCAGTCTTCTGTAAGTCACTCTTTCAAATACCGATGTAGGGGCGACCGCGGGTCCAGAAAAGGGGGAAACTGGGGACTTCTTTCTGCGGTGCTGGGGCGACTGCGGGTAAGGCGACTTCGGGTGGGGCGACCGCGAGTCCAGAGAGGAGGGAAGAACTCACGCATTTTTGCTTCCCTCTTTTTTGGGACTTGGGCGACCTCGGGTAGGGCGACTTCGGGTGGGGCGACTTCGGGTCCAAAACAAGGAGACTATTTCGTGTTGGGCAGCTGATGGTATTTTGAAGCCCAATAGAATCAAAGAAAAAAAAGAATAAAGACGGGATGGAAAAGGAGTGGTGCATCAAAGGTGATTCCCGATGTGACCAACGGGAAGGTGAAGTAGTGGAAGGGATTCTCACACAAGGGTCAACTTCTTCGAACTCAAGTGGAGTCTGGGAGGTCTACGGTTCGATTCCAAATTCCGTGTGCATGATGTAGGAGGTTATGGTTGGATCTTACGGATTTGGTCAAGGACCACTTCGAGTTCCGAACCGAGATGAAAAACATTTCGGTTTGAAACTCGAAGTTATCCTTGGCCCAATCCTCGAAGCACGTCACGTGGCCTAGACCGAGGTCTTCACGGGATTTTTTGAAACTTTAAAGTAACTAATTTGTAATGATATAGAGTATTTTAGAATTCAATTGTGGTAAATCATTATTTAATTAGATTTGTTCGTCATTATGGACAATGACGAATAAATACTTGTGAATGAAATTTGATTTTACAAGACGGGTGATTGCTTAATTTATGTAGGGTCAAAAGATAAGTTTAACTTAACAATTAGAGTGCATTACTAATAAAGTCCTAAGTGCCTTAAGCCTTTCCCAATTTCCCTCTTGTATTTTTCCTATGAAAATTGAGCATGGATTTATAGTAATTGCCATTGAAGCAAGTTTTATAAAACAAAAATCTAACCGTATGAATGTTTAATTAGCTTGTGTATTAGTATGCACGTTTCCTTTGAGTGCAAAATTGGATAAGAGTTGTGAGATGATAACCAAGAAAATTTTCATTTTCTTTATTGATTGTATTGCTTATAAAAGAAAATTGGGATTGAAGGTGAAATGAAGAACTACAAATTATATTGGCACTCTAAAATGTTCTCTTCCAAAACTTAATATCACTTGAATAGCTATTAAACTCATTACAGGTTGGGAATATTTTTAATTCTGGTGACCCACGATTTCACTACCACCTATTCATTGATACATAAATTTTTTTGCTCAGGCAAGGGTGTGCATTGAAGCATTTGACACTCAAGGAAACACTATCGTAAATATTTTTTTAGTTGGGGAGTTTCTCCAAATCCGACGTCCATTGGATTTTAAAGAGGGTTCCTCTCTCCATTTGTGTGGATGTGAAAGTAAAGATAAGGTAGAAGGCTTTGAAATGGAGCGGGCATTAAAAATGGACCGTATAAGTGGCTTTGAAATGGACAATCTGTAGTTCATAAATTGACCTCCATAATCATTAAATGATTCGAGAAAAAAAATTATGAATTGTAAGAGCCAATCCATTATCTTTACTTTCCCATTTATATTTAGAAGTTGCAAGTGAACATTTTGCGGAAGACCTAGGGGCATAAATAGGGACCTATGACACAAGTCCTTTGGAAATTTATAAGTAATTATAAAATACTTCCAAAAATATGAAACCACTTGTGTTAGATTCCTCTTTTATTTGTCTTTGTCTGAAAAATCACCCAAAGTCGCCCAGGGACCCGCACGCGAGGTCGCCCAGGGATCCACACCCGAAGTTGCCCAGGGACTTGCACCCGAGGTCGCCCAGGGATCCGCACCCGAAGTTGCCTAGGGATCTGCACCCGCGGTCGCCTTGTAGACCCGTGGTCGCCTGGGTACCCGCAGTCATCCTTGTGCGGTCGGGGGACCCGCACTCGCCCTACTTGGAGGACCCGCACTCACCCTCCCGCGACCGCTAGTCCCAGTACAAATGGGGTGGGGTGGACTTGCGGTCGTCAGTCCCCCTGCTTTTGTGCAAAGGCTGTCATCCACCTTGAAGTGGCTGACTGCATGTGCGTGAGGCAGGGATTGGGGAATGAAGGAATTTCATTCTTCTCATTCCATGCATGTCTAAACCGTGGTGTTTCGTAAACTTGACCCTATCCGCTACGATCTTTGAACCTTGAACATCTACTTTTGCTTCAATATTTGTAAATGTGTCACACGTATGATTACTAGTTTTACTTAGTTAGAGTAAGTATTTTGGCATCGAGACTTTTATATAGAATATATTGTTTAGTTATACATACATTGTTAAAACATGGAGCGTACGACCTCGCCATCTCCTCCTACCATACCTACTCCATTGACTCCGCAAGAGAAAAGGGCGATGAAGGACAAGGGTCGAAAACGGTCAGACAAGAAGCACAAAAAGCGCGTGGCCATATTACTTCATCCGAAGATTAAGGCTTTTAAGGGTTGGAGGGATGAACCAGAGCCTTGGAGTTACCGGACTGTTGCGAAGTATGTGGATTGGTGCCACATCAGTAAGTTATTTCCGTTGTGTCGTCACCCTTTGCACGTTCAAAACCAAAAGGTTAACCTTGCGTATGCTACGGACACAAGGTTCATGCGTAGATGCTGCGAAGTATGGACCCTTCTATATTTGGAGACCAAGGTGTACAGAAACGATAATTTCAGTTTCTTTCTTGTACGAATGGTGTATGCCGAAGTTGTTTTGAAGAAGGTAGTGGATTGGACAACACTCCCAGAAATGCCTATTGCAATCCGTCCGGACCAAAAAGAGTGGGAGGAAGCCTCCAACTTGTGGGCAAAGTATCCTCTTGATATAAGCAAGATGATGACACCGATTAAGCGTGGAGCATCATTTGTTGCTAATGAAGAAGTAGTTTGGTCTTCCACTTCTTCCTTGGACGAGCACACCCATGAGTACAACGGATATTCCTTCTCTAGCGATGATGAAGATGTTTTTGTCACCGAGTCCAAGAAGTCTTTGGATGTGGGCCTTCAGAAGAAGAAAGATCGTGGAAAAGAGTCCATTACCTCAACCAGCCATGAAGAAGTCTTGGAAAAAGTTGACCCCATGGAAGTGGAGGACTTTTCCACAGAGGAGCGTGCGATGCTAGAAGGTGATAGTGATTCATCAGACAATGAGGAGACCTTGATTGCCAAAATTGAAAGTGCACGTTTATCGTTGAGTACAAAGAGTGAGGAACTGAAGAATTTGAAGGAACGCGAAGTGTCTTCTCCCATTGAAGCTTATTTGAAGCAACAATTGAGGTCTCTCAACCAAATACTCAAAGAGAGAGATGACGATTTTGTTGCTTTTAAGAAGAATGGAGACCAGTATTTAACTAAGCAGAGCACCGGGAAATTGTCGCAAGCTGACCATTGTTTACTGTGGGAATCAAAATTAGAAACCCTGCAACGCAGACGTAGGAAAGCAGAGAATGAGCAGCGAGCACTGCGTGTGCAAATTACCGAAGAGGAAAAGAAATATTACAAAGCGGCCCAAAAACATGTCAAGGAGGTGGACATTTTGGCAACGGCCTCGACATACGGTAATCTTCCAGAGGAGTTAGAAATGCTTCGGAATTTGGTGAAGTTCCATGAGACTAGAGTACAAGTGTTGGAAGACGAGTTTGTGGATCTGAGAGCCGAAAGCGAGTATTATACGCAATGGATGAAGTGGATGAAGGATACAATGGGAAAGAGAGGTGAAGAATACGAGAAAGTGGGTCCTCCTCCTAATATGAGTGACTTCCTAAACCAAAAAGAGGTTTTTAGAAAGTAGTGTACCGCATTTTGGTGAACAATATTGTAAATTTGTAAGTAAGATCCAATTTTGGATATTGCGGCTCTCTCATGATTTGGTAAAGAATATGCTACAATTTTTTTGGCATTCAAAGTTCACGTGGTTTTTTAATAATTATTGTACACTTTGTAATGTGTATTGCAGATTTCTGAACTTAGAGTATTCGCGAAATATTTTGTCACAACTTTTGAAACCAATGTAGTACAAGAACAGAAGACCTAATGTTGCTCAAATCAGTTTTGTTATGTCATTTTATTCTGGATTTGTACTAGAAATGTTTATTTTGATATTTATTGGGTGAAAACATAGCGCTAAAGACCTAACCCTGTACAGTTAAATAACCAATTGCTTCTTTTTCTAGCTAATTTCCATCGCTACTTACATGGCTTGGTGAATTTTCAAATGATTCCAATAGGTTTTTTCCATTTTCAGTGTTTTTCTAAACCCATAAAGTCCGAAGGCCATTTTTAGGTGAAGAAAAAATCAAAACTGTCATTTCTATAATTCTATTGTGTTTGTCCAAAGAAAAAACTAAACTTTTGTGGAACTGAAGCTGAGGATCTTGAACTTCACTTGTTTAAGATTTTGTGGTTAAAATTGTACGATGTTTGACTGTACAGATTTAGAGATATGAGCATTCAAAGTTGAAGAAGCAATTTTTTTGCAACACTGGACTACACTTTCAGACGACTTTGATTGCTATTTCTTCCAAAAATGTGCACTATGGAATTTGAATTTAAAATTTATTGTGTTGAAGAATTGAGTTGGGAGTGTAGGAAAAAAAATTCAAAAAATAATAACTTCCTTTTCATACTTCAAAAAATTGTCAAGTAGAAGTAGATCCAAGGTTAAAAGAAAAACTAAATTGATAATAGCTCTTACATGGGATTGGAACACAATAATCCGTTAGTCCCAACAGTGAGATTGTTGTAGGAAGCAAACTTCTCCTTTAAAATAAACTAATTAGAGAAAATTTGAAAATTGCATTTTCAAATGAATTCTATAAGTTATTTTTTGAAATATTTGTTTACATTGCCTTAAAAAGAACAGGGTTCTTAACTTGCACATCACTAATGAAAATGGAATGAATCAAATCTTTTTATGTAGACAAAAACATAATGTTAGCATAAACATGAACAAAATTAAATCTATTTTGAATTTTTGCAATGTTTTTTGTACTGCCTGCTGAGTTTAGTTCTAGGTATTTTGTGGCGTAACTTTTGCTTCCGGACACCAATTGAAATAAAAATTATATTCCCTCAAAGCTTATCAGATTTTCTCTTTTCACCAAAAATTTCAAAAAATTAGGGTACAATTTCAACCCATAGAAACTTGCCCAAATTCCAAATTGTCTCTAGAGGGGACAATGGGACTTAAGGGGTTCATCATGTTCACTTTTTCTATTTATGGAACTAAAATGATAACAATTACAATCTTCCATGAAATGAATTGAGATAATGAGATTTCTTACAATGATATACAATTTTGAATTCTAAGTAATAAAATTTAAAGTTTATAGTTGAATTAATTTTAGAAGCTTAAATGTCAATGCAAATGACAATGTCAAAGTGAACTTCAACTTTAATATCTCTTTGATAATAAGCTTCATACAATCAGTTGTACCACATATTTGATTTTGTTTGAAGATAGTGAAGTCTTTGGAGTAGAAAATAATGTAGAATATGTTTCAAAAATGAAGGCACTGTTATATTCTCGGTAATATTGCAATACAAATGTGTAGCATACAATCATAGAAGGCTCGAAGTTGGCCTATGTGGAACAAAACAAAAAGACTGAGAGCTACACGCTTCTACCATATATAATACGCTTCTATATACTAGGGGTTTGACATTATATATCCTTGGATGTAAACCAAGTAACCAAAGGAGAAATGAAGTCCATCATTAAATTCTCAGACGTCAAATCCATTTGGATTGTTTTTACTTCTTAGAAGAACTTGCTTCACCATGTGAAGGTTGAAGTGCCTCTTGAAAGACTATCTTCTTCTTTGCACGAGTTCGTGAAGCTGGCCCTTCCGCATTCAAAATGAATTCCAGGACGTTGGAATCTTGGAGAGCTTGTAGGGTCCTTGTCGTTTGTGGAGAATGTGCTTCCAAAAGATAGTCCAATGCTTGACTTTGGTAATAAGGTCCATACGTAGAGTCCATGCAAGCCATGTTAGTCATGTCTTCAAGAGTGGCAAATTGATTGCGATCGGGTCCTCTTTTACCTTCATTATCCCAACGGTGTCCTTTCAAATGAGGATCCCATTTGAATTCTCCCGAGCTCTTCTCGAAGTATCCACCAAGGCATTGGTAAAAGAATGCCCTTCTCCCTTCATTGTGTGGACCTTTTCCCATCAACTTCGGTGCCACTTTGACAATCTCCGCCGGGTCAGTTTCCCAGTTCAATTGAGAGCTACTAGGTGCCTTTTCATCATCATGTAGCCCTTGACGCCAGCTCCAAACGAGGTCACGACCCCACAATGTCGTATTAGTCGTCGTTTCAACGTTATGTTCCCAAGAAGGTGGCATGTACGTCATCAAGTTGAACATGGCATACAAGCGATCATGGAATGGTGCTGAACAAAGTACACAACGTCGTCTAATGAGGCATCCCATAAGGAGGCATTGAGGATGGTACACATGTGCACATGACCCGAGAGCCCAACCACCTTCAGGGCCAAATTGCTCTTGACAAATGGGGCATTTTGTATAGTCGAGTACGAAAGCTGCAGGTTGTGGCCATAGTAGCTTTTGGTCCTTCACCTCCATGTGACTAGACATTTGCTTTGCATGGTCCCAGCCCTGTTGTGCCCAATCTATAATATTTGTGCCTGGCAACATCGGCATGTTTTTAGGAAACATATCATTTAAGAGTGCCCAGGATGTGAGTCCATTCTCACATTTAGGTAAAGCTGCAACAAAATTCTTTGAAACCTTATCTAATTCCTTGGCTATTTGCTGCGATCTGTCCACGGAGAGAATGTATGCCACCTTCCAATGGTAGTACGTGGCAACCAATTGATCCAACCGTCGTTGAAGCTTTTCGTTCTACTTTTCAAGGTCTCTTTCTTTGTCACTCTACCTTGATTGCTGAACTGTTGGAAATGAGAGTGAATCTTGGGTCCCATGAATATCGTTCGTGTCAGTGGTCGTGTCTCCGCCAATCGTAGTGAGGAACGCACTTCGATTATTTTGCAAAACCTTAGCACGCTTGGAAGGCGGTGGATGGCAAGAAACATCATCGATAAGGTCCCCCACAACTTTGTCTAGATGATGTGGATCATGGTCAACAAAAGCCTCATCCATATCTGACAAAGTGAAAGCGCCAGCCTGATTTCTCGCAGGGCTTGAAGCTCGGTAGATTGTCGTGCAATGAGAACATTTTTCAGTTGGCAGTGTCCTTGCAATTTCTTCAAGTCACTTTCCAATGAAGCAATCTTGTTGTCTTTGATTTGTATGAGGTTTTGAGCCTTTGCTAGGGTCAGAGTGTTGTGACCTACATCCATTCGGAATTGAAGAGTTGGTGCACCAACAATTGTTTCATTGGGCCCTTCATCGTTGCAACTGAATTCGAAGACATCACTTGGGTTCTGTGCAGGCAATGGTGGATTCGAAGCTGATGGAGAAGCCCCTTGTGGTCCAATTCGTGTAGTGGAACGTCGCACTCTTGACGATTGTCCCGATTTACGTCCCCGTGATGTTCCGACGCTGTAGACAATTTCATTCTGATTTGGGGGGAGGCCGATAGGTAGTTCCGTGGCTCGTTCTACCCGAAGCACCCGCGTACCATCTGAATTGTCATCCTCTTCTGATGACTCTGTGTCAATTTCAACCTGGGCCTGATTCCTAGGAACACTTTGAAAAGGACCCAATCCACCCTCTGGAAAAGGAGAATTCCTTTTGGTATGCACCCGTCCTCTGGACGTTTTACGTGAGGACTGGATTTGATCGTGCTCCAATCGACTTCTTTCTTCAATGCCACTTCAGCATAGGCTCCTCTGGCAAGGAAAAGAGGGTCCTCATTCCTTTCTACAGAGGCCGTATTGTAGAGAGATTGCCACAATTCAATGCACCTGTTCACGAATATTTCATTCTCACAAAACTTCAAGTTCGCCTTGTTGGTATGTCGATGATGATGATGACGCCATGTTGGAAAGAACTTGCTGATGTGGCACCACTCAATGTAATCTTCGCAAGTTTGTATTGACCATGGCTCAGGCTCCTCGTTCCACCCCTTGAAAGCAATGTGGTCAGCACTATTCAACACATGCAATCGCTTTCGGTGACAAGTACCCCTATGCTTCCGTTCCTTGTCTTTTTCAATCTTTCGCAATCCCAAACCATGACGTGGACGTGGAGCCGGTGAAGGGGCTTCATCAAGAAATTCTCTAGTGGTATTGTCTCCACTAGCCATGGTGGGTTGTTGAAATGAAGGTCCTAAAAAATGTAGAGGGATTGTTGAAATCAAACCACTAGAAAAAGAACCTTGGATGAAAGTAGTCAATAGTAAATTTTCAACACCAAATGCTTATGCATGTAGCCAGAAAGGGATACAAGCCAAGAAGCCTTAGTGATGAACATGGGAGAATGAAGATTCGGCGACTTCATATATAGGCGAACCCGGGTGTGGATGCAAAATGGGCACGTGCGGGTCACGTAGGCGACCGCGGGTCCTGGAGGGGCGACCGTAGGTCTTGGGGGGGCACGTGCAAGTGACGAAGGACGAGTGCGGGTCTTGGATGAGGGCAAGTGCGCCCACGGGTGCGGGTAGAAGCGACCGCGACCTAGTACCCGTGTTTGCCTAAGACATGTAGTCGCCCCCTACCCGCAGTCGCCCCTACCCGAAGTCGCCCCCTACCCGAAGTCGCCCTCACCCGAGGTCGCCCTACATTTGCCACGCGGCTACTACGCGGCTGCCAGGTAAGCCTAGGTAAATGGGGGGTAAATTCCAGAAAAGTCAAAGGGTAAAGTTGACTCTATTAGACAGACGGGACCCTCTACTAGACGTCTTCGACGTCGAGTTTGTCGAGTTGTCGAGTTGTCCGGGTAGACAACCCTGGTAGTTGCACTTCACAAGGTCACATTTGTATGAAAAATTGTCCAAAATGATGGTGCTTCTTTGGATTCATTCTTAAAGGAAATTTGGCTACATGTTTGAAAATTTTGAAATTGTACGACATATAGGAAAAAAATAGTAAGTAGAAAGAAGTATAGAATGATTCAAAATATGAAATTGTTAAGAATTTAGTTATGGACTTGAAAAATGCCAATTCCAATGGTTGTAATTTTGTAATAAACAATCTACATCCTATGATATCATTTTCTTCAAAAAATATTGAAAATTGAGTTAAATAAAGGACTTCAAAGTTTTTTTTATAGTAGAGAATCCATAATTGCCCACAAACTAAAACTTCTCATAACTTTCATCTCATTAATCAAAATGGAATGATTCAAAGCTTTCCATGTATATATAAATCTAGAAAACCAATTCCAAATTTTTTATTATGAAAAAAAAAAAAAAATTTACCTATCCGGATTGTCCGAGTTGAGAAAGAAACTACATACCATGCAATAACTTTTTAACCATGTGATCAAAAGTTATGAAAATTGTTGGGCCTGAAAGGAAAACCTTGTCCACATACTGTGTAAAGATTTAAAATTAAAATAAATAAATTTTTTATTTGTAGTGAGCTGCCCAAATTGCTATGTTGCCAAAAAATGTAGCTTAGTCCTTTAAGGGATAAATGCATATATCTTGCAATCTACATAGTTAAAGTTTTTGAAATTTCTTCTGTACATTCTTATTCTACTCTAGTACAAGATTCTACAATTAGATATAAAAGAATAACAATTTCCAAAGTTTTTTGCTCTTTGCAATAGAAATGTTAGTTTTGATGGTTTTTGATGAAAAAAGAGTTAAATTGTGACCCACTATTTAATCCCTAAATTCACTTTTTGAAGAAATACATTTTTTTGGGAGTTTAGGAATTAAATAGTAGAACACAATTTTTCTTATAGGTGATAATTTGAAAATTTTGAAAATCCAAGAAAACAAAGAAAGTAGTACGTTGTGACGTGACTTGTGACTTGAAAGCTAGTGCACCAGTTATACAATGCAATTGCCACCAATACAAAATTATTGATCCAAATTCTTATTTACAATACATCTTTATAAAACTTCAAATTAGAAAATGAATTGATACGTTTAGGAGTTAACTTTGTTTTTTTAAGCTCACTTTTAGTCCCTCCAATGTTCTCACTTATTGTTCTTACAACAAAATTAAAGGATCTTAAGATGCGACTAAATGTTAATATCATATCAATTGCATGTGTTTGCACTCAAAGACAATAGATATATAGGTTAGATTTAAGAATGTCTCAATTAAAAAATATTGTATGTAGTGGTAATAGTGATATAATCATACTCTACACACGTAATGCTTGATTGCCAACCCTTCAAAAATGGCTTTTAATGAAAGAGTAGACCATTTTTACTTATTCAATAAAATGCTTTTTAATAGAAAAAGTAAAAAAAAAATAGTGGTGCCTAAGTTCTATCCATGAATAAGCCTTGACATTGGGCAACATTCTCCATTTGTATCATGGGAGGAAATGTGTCTTAGACACCACCTTATTTTCATTAATCATAGATACATCCTATTGAACATAAGTATTCAACCCAAACAATAACATGTTCAAGGAATCAGAGTGGTCATCATAGTATTGTAAACTTGAACTTGAAGGACCTTACTTTTTTTAAAAGATGTAGGAAAAAAACATAAAGGTCTACCCAAAATGTAGTGGAAGAATGCATTTACAATGTAGTCAATTCACAGTGATATCTAGAAATTGATTTATGGATAAATCAAGATGACACCACTTGTTTTAATTGTCTATCTATATAACTTTTATAAAAATGAAACTAAATTATAATGATTAAGTTTGAACCAACTCCAGTATACCTTGTGGCATTGCCACAACCATTAGTATGCTATTTGTAATTGCGACATGAATGAGGGCTAAGCCAATCCTAAATCTTCTTTCATACACATTGTTCAATCCTTTTAACCCCTAAAGGACCATTGTCCCTTCAAGGGACAAATTAGATTTTGGGCAAGTATCTACAGTCTCAATTTTTGTCATGATTTTTTGAAACTTTTTTTTGAAGATAGAAAAACTAATTATCTTCGGTGAAAATATAATTTTTTTTCAATTGGGCCCTAAGAACAAAGCTATGCTTAAATAAGTTCAAAACAATGGAGACCTAGCAGTAAAAGAAAATTTCAGAAGTTTTTAATTTTTAATTTTTAGTTTTCTCTCTCTTAGATTATATTTTTATCTACATGGAAAGCTTTTATTCATTTCATTTGGATAAGTGATGTAGAAGTTATGGACAATCTTGTTTTTTGGGCAATCTAAGTATCATCTTGAAAAAATAACTTGTAGGATTCATTTCTGAATGCAATTTTTACAATTTCTCAAAAAAGAAGTTCTACATGGTTTAGTTTGCTTGCTAGAACAATCTCATTGTTGGATTAGTGCATTTTAATTCCATCTTAGAGATATTAACAATTGATATTTTCCTGCTATCTTATACCTACTTCTACTTAACAATTTTTTTAAGAATGAAAATGATTTTCAAATTTTATTTTTTCCTAAAATATCAACTCACTTTTCCACCATAAAGATTAAACCTAAAAACTTTGTAGTGCAAAAAATTTAAGTTAAGAAGGTTCAAAGTCAAATAATCTAGTCCTATAATGTACAAAAGACCTTTTTCTTCATTTTAAATGCAAATATCTTGCAATTTGTGTGGTCAAAATTTTTGAAATTTATTCCACACATTCTCATACTATTTAGGTGTAAGATCCTATGGTTAGATGTGCAACAAAAAAAATTCAAATTGTTTTACTCTTTGCAATAGAAATGGTAGTTTTGAGTGTCTTTTGGCAAAATTGATAAGGCCTTGGTCCTTTAGAAGTTAAATATGGCAAATCATCCATAGCATTGTCGTGTTTGCAAGAAACATTGGTACTTAATTATGTTACATGGGTAGTGTCGGACCTGTCCTCTGAAATAACTATTGAAGCATGACTGGATGAGGGGTGCTATTATGTGAGCCTAAGAGTGTACACCCATGAGCCTAGAAGACTATGCACCTATAATATTGGTATCTATAACATAGTTATACTACAATGTAGGATATTTACTTATCCACATGCTCGCATATTAAAAATTAAAAATAATAATAATATTTAAAAGTGAATTTTGCTAATTTGTCATACTTTTAGCTTTACTAGTCTTAAGTACTATTAAGTACTCAAATTTAAAGATCTAGAGCTAAATTTTTTGTGGTCTATTTCTACAATAGATGAGCATGTTCCTACCAAGGAGCATCTAAAAATACATTATTTTATGTCCACCAATCCACCACATTTGTGCAAAGAGGACTTCTTGTACGTGCACTTGTGAACATTGAAGATGGTTTCATTACAAACTCATTCTTTTGATAAAATCTAATCAACATGAAGTCCTCACAAATGACCAATTTTTAGGGATTTTTTTGACTATCATAGATTTATTATAAATTAAAATCTTGACATTTCCCTTTTCTACAAAAAATTAAGACATGGTACTATGGGTACTAAATATTGTTTAGTACTCATAAATGACACTTGTTGATAGTACAATAAATCTACAACATGATCAATGGCCTTAAATAGACAATTGAGCTTTGCCTTCTAATAGAACTAAGTACTCATAATATTGAATGCCCAAACTCAATTTTTTTGCCAAAATGTAACAAAATCGATCACTCATTCTTGCAATAACCTACTAAAATTTAATATCATGTGTGTTATCAATTTTTGTATTTTATATATTTTTTCTTTTTGTTTGGCATACAAAAATAGAAAAACTATTGGAAAATGATTTTTTAAAGTAAAGTATTAGTACAAAAAAACCTAATTTCTTAAAAAACAAAACAAAGGTAAAAATAATGTATCAACAAACACTTTTAAAAAGTAAAAGTCTTGACTCATTGTTGTTGTAGCCAAAGTGTTCTATAGCTTACCAAACTAAGGTAGAACAACCTATCATGATCAGAAATAGGAGTTTGCCTTCATGTCATTGCTGAAATTTTAAAAAGAATCCCACATAAAGACAAGTGTGAAAATGTTGAGAACAATTGAAATTATATTTTTTCAACAAAATATTAATTTGTTATGAACTTTTGAAGTGTTTTGCGCATAATGGCCTAAAAGAGTCTCTAGACTACTCCAAAATCAAGAAAAAGTTTATCCATAATGGTCATCTTGCTCACCTAAAGCAATGACACTATTTTTTAATATGACTACAATGAGAAGGCCTAAAAAAGTTACTTTTTGCACTGAATTTACACTCAAAAAGTAGAAATTCTTATTGTGATCACTAATCACTCCATTAGTATCACCTGAGGCATTGATTGTGGCCCAAACCTCATTTATTGAAAACAAATTTGTAATGGGTCATTCTTTAGGACTGGTGTTCAATATGGGCTTTTTGACCTTATTGGACTGTTCTATCTTATAGGCATGACAGCTTGAGGATTCTCTACAACAAATTCTATAATTTTTGTCCACTTTTATAATTTCTAGTGCAATAAAAATATCAAAATTCAATATCTCTCACCTTGTCGGTTGGAACAACATGAGACTAGTTTAGAGCACTCACACTCTCCACTAACACAAAGCATACCCCCATTAGCCCGTCATTTTAAACGAAATGAACACATGTTTTAATAGTACTATAGTGTGCCTTGTGTTGTTGTCACAACCAAAATAAAAGTAAAAACGATTTTTTAATTTTTTAATTTATAAATAACTCAAAAATCCATAAATTTTATACCATAGGTCCAAATGCTACAAAACAAAGCTCATACATCCCTCCTTGCAGAGGACTTTGTGACATGTCACGAACATGACCAAGGGACATATAGTTGTGGAGATCTCAATGTAACAAACAAAACAAAACAACCTCACTTTAGGTATGTAGAAGAAGATCCCAAACTTCAAAAGAAAGAATCTCTGAAACCTCGTTCACACTTGAATGAGAACCAGAGATTTTTGTGGCGGCTGCTCGTATACACACCTTCCGCTGCCGCTTTCCCCGCAAGGATGATCTCCTGCACTGCCTCTAGCTTGCGGAAGCCTTGCTACGATTGTAACTTCATTGCGCATTATAGTCGTCTTGCAATCATATTTAGTTCGAAGAAGTAGTTTCACTGAATTTGGTGCAGAGCAGACAGCACTCCGTGCTCGCAGTTTCTGTGAAAAAGAAATTTAGTTTGTACAGTAGTGATTCGGAGAAGATCTTAAGGATTTGTGAAGTGAGGTTCCGTTCGTGAGAACTCCAACCATGTAGATCGCGGTGGAGTAAGTTGCCTTCCTGTGCTTATGATATAATCGAATTGCAATGGTGGTGTTTCCAGTGCAAGCGGATTTAGGTGAATCCATTGGATTGTTTCTGTTTCGAAGTTTTATTTCCTTTGGATTAGGTGAGTAATCACATTTTGAGAATGGTCGTGGTGTAAATTCGAACTGAAATTTTCATTTTCTGGTCCCTCTCTGGGTTCATTGCACAATCATTATGTAGCTGCTTGTTTTGTCTCTAGAATAAACGTCAATGTAGAAGGCGGAAAGCCGTGTGTTAGATTTTGCTTTTTGTTCTGACGCTAAAAAGAAGCAGAAATCGTTCGTGTTTACTTCGTCAGAAGAAAAATGGTTGAGTCTTGAAAGTGGATTAACGATTCCAATCACCGTTTGTATAGATTTTTGTACTGTTGTTTGATTCGTTGAAGGGAGTGCCCTTGAGAGTGATTAGCATGTGAGGCTTGAGGTAAAAGTTTCGGTTCCAGGATTTTTTACTCCCCTTAGCAACGAAATGAAGCAATGCAGGTTACATACGAAGGTTGTAATTCGTACATAAATTCTAATTTTCCAGAATTAATGTAGAGATGTTGGCTCTCGTTCTGTCAAATATGTAGATCTTTGCTCTAGCATCAGTTGTGCTCACAGGGTGTAGGGTTTTGCGGTTTGCTGACAGGTTGAGGAGCTTGCGTGGTTAGTGAAGATAACCACACTTGGTGCTCTTCGCTGGCTGATTCCTTGTGTTGGCTCGATGGAGCCGGCGGCGTCTGCTAAGACGCCCAGTCTAGCTTGGAAATGGATTCTTGAGAAGCTTCTGGACATTCCGGATTTTGGATTGCCGTTTCTCGATGGTTTGTTTTACTTTCAACGAATTTGTTGTGTTGAATCAGGGCTGGAAATGATGTTGTTATGGACCTGTGGATAAGAATTCTCATTTCATATTCATCGAAAGGCAGAGGATACTACTTTATTTCCGTTACTTTAAGCATTTTAACATATACGTAGGAGTGTGATTTTTGGGAAGTCAGTATAGAGCTGTGGTGAGGTCTTTGTTACAAGAGCCAAATTTTCTGAGAACAAGTTTTTATCACCATGCCTGAATTTCTTATGCAAGCATTCAAATTGGGAGGTTGTAGACCACTCTGGTAGACAACTCTATTCTCTCTCAAGGATGAGTGACCACAGACATTTATGCAAGTTATGCTTCACTCGCTAACAAATCCAACCAAGCGTATGAATAGATGATTTCCTGTTGGTAACAGGGGTCGGCATAGCCGCATAGGAATTGCAATTACCGGTGGTCCCCTAACTTTTGTGTCCTCTACCTTATTCGAACTGTGGTGAAATGCAGGGTTGATCAGCAGCCATATTTCAGACATAGAGGAGCCACATTGTGAGCCTCTTCTGAAAAGGGTAGCATTGCGAGTCCTAGAGGAGATGATTGTTACAAATCAAATAAACTCCTATGCAATTCCTCTTCTGAAGGCGATCACTGGAAAAAACCTTCATCCAGGATCCATAGGGTTATCCATCAAGCAACGGTTTGACAAGGAGCTCGTTCTTCGTGTTCAAACAGAGGTGGACGGCCTCTCTTTCTCCTTGTTAGCATGTATGCTCATGGGTGATGGTTGGGGACACATTGAAGACGATTTTTGTTGTAGTGTTCTTACAGATTGTGGTTTTGACTGGAATGTCCATGGACGGGCAGTTTTATAAGGCAATGTCATATCTCTTCAATTTATTTTTATGTATATCTCTATCCATGGTTATTCTAGTTAAAAGATCGAAAATTACCATATGACAATGGTGGATTTTTTTACATTTCCAGGTTGTTCTCTCTGTACTGAGGAAAGATTTGGACGAGGGAGAGAAAGACTGGGCATTATATGAATCGGAACTCGAGAGAGTTTTTAGAGAGGCAGAAGAAGACAATCGCCTGCTGGATCGTAAATGGAAACTTCGTGCTCTTCTTGAGGTAGGAGCAAATAGCTTCATTTTTATTTATTTTTTATCAGAATTGCACTACGCGTTTTTTTGTTTGGATTGGCATCATAATTCCGACTGATGCGTATACAATCAACGATTTTATAGAGCATCACAAACGTTTTCTAACTTTTTGTCCTGGATATCAGCCGAAGAACCAAACGAAGGTCATTGTCACAGCTTATTTTCGAAAGTTTTCACTCAACAAGCTGAGACTTGATTTGCGCTCGTTTATCGACGAAAAGAGAGAGACTCTTGATACCGTGTTCTTAGACCAGGTAATAATATCCTATTGTGCATTACAGTTCTTCCTATTTCTGGCAAGCACGGGACAGGATATGTTCACCTGTCTCGGTCCTGTGAGTATCTCTTGTGCGATGGTCTCTGTGTACCTCCCCTCCCACACGGGGTTTCTTCCTTTTTCTTTGATAGAAGGCTTGTGTATTAAGATTTTCCACTTTTTGTGCTTTTTGTGCTAGTAAATTTTCGTAAAGTATTGGTCACTATGCCGTTTTGGCTGATTCCATTATTGGCTTTTGTCGTATTGACTTCACAGGGCTTTAGTGGTCCTATTAGGAATATTAAGCGTTAGTGTTACTTTTTTGCATATTCCTAGTTGTCACGTGCCTTTCTCGACGCCAATGGGAAGCCATTCTTTGAGGATCTTGGTGGCGTGGAGAAATCTACGAAAGCAGAAGCAAATGGGAAGCAAGACCATGTGGGCATCGTCAATGGCGAGAGTTTGCAAGAACTTGGGGAAAGGGGCTATCAATATTTGGGACAGAATCCCAAGGTGAACGTAACTGAAGATCAGCGTAAGGTTCCGGGTACGTCAATGGGTTCTGGTAAGAAGAGGAGGCGGGAGCACTTGCCTACACAGAATGCTATTGGCGATGACAAATCGGAAGAAGCTGATGAGGGCTTAGCAGGGATGAAGAAATCAAGGAAATCACCTGCAATACCTATTGTTGATCCTGTGAAGACTTTGTTGCGCCAGTGTGTTTCGGAACCAGCGGTACGTCCATCTGGTCCTCAGCTCGACTGTTTCCCTGTGAAGAAGGAAGTTGAATCAACCAAGCAGCGCTCTTTGTTGAAGAGAGGCGAAAAGCCTTTGACTGGTCCCAGGAATTTGGGTCAAGATGTGATGAGCAGCTCTATTGCAGTAGCTCATGAGAGTACCGGCATGGAAGAGGGAAAAGTTCCTCTGAGGGAGTCAAGTCATACAGACAAATGTTTTATCTCTGATTCCGAAACTCAGGTATTGACCATTGTACCTCTTCTGAAGGTGTCTTAATCGGAAGGATAGCTCTAGGTCGGAACTTGTGAGAACCAGTGGTTCATATAGCGTCCTGCATTCCAACGTTGTCACACGTATCTCAGTCTATTTCATTCTATTTGGAGCATGCATATTTGCTACAATTCTCCACGGACCTTCCACGATGCAGTATTTTGGAGGCAAAGATAAAGTGATGAAGATAAAATAGAATATTGTTGCTTCCCTCAATTTGTTGTTGCTTAAAGGGTGATTGCAAGGAAGATTGGTACTATTTTGCATCAGATTTACAGTGACAGAGTTGTTGTGTGCTATAATTCTTGAAGCATGAATCCAATGAATTAAAAAAATTTATTGGAGATGGCTACCTTGATTGTAATCATATCTCTTATTTTTCAGAAATAAAAATAAAAATAATAATAATAATAATAAATATATATATATATATATAATTTTATTATTGTTTTTATTGTTTTTTTTTTTGTTTTTTTTTGTTTTTTTTATTGTTTTTTTATTTATTTAAAAGTCAATTTTGCTAATTTATCACACTTAGAGGTTTAGGGTTTTTTAGTATTGGGGAGTACCCAAATTAATGATTTAGAGCTGAAATTTATGTGGTTTATTCCCACAATAGGCAAACAGTGCCTACTAAGGGGCATCTAAAAATACAATATTTCATGTCCTTCATGTTCATTCGTGCATATAGGACTCCGTGGTGCACACTTCTGAATATTGAAGATGGTTTCAACTTCATTCTTTTGGTGAAATCTGATCACCATCAAGTCCTCACAAATTTTTCAATTTTTAGTTTTTATTTCTATGATTTTCAATTTATTATTAATTTATACCTCGTATCTATTTTCTATCTATTTTCTATGACAAACTATCTTTTTTTTCACATAGTCTTGCTTTAGTACTCTAAAGTAGTTCATAATACTTGCAATAGTACTTTTAGCCATTGATTTTTTCAATCAACAACTGAGATTGTTCTACTACACAGTATTGATAGTACTCAACGTTCGAAATCCAGTTTAGGGCAAAACGCTAAAAAAAACGGCCGGTCTTTCTTGGAAACACCCTCAGTGTCTGAACTTATCAAGGTTTGATCTCTTCGTGCAGGTAGCTCAGAAGTTGAGCACTGATGGCAAAGACAGATTTATTGAGCAAGGCAATGGTGATAAGCGCTACAAGAGAGGGGCTCAGTCTTTTTCTGAGGTGCTTTAACAATGATTTGTTAGTTCCTAGGATGTATATTTTTCCAAATCACTTAAGGTCCTGTAATAACTTATGCTTTTTTCCTTCCCAGTATCACCATGCTGTCGTTTTAGTGCGTGATTATTACCGGCTTTTTTACACGGCTTGTGATGTTTTAAACTGGCTTGTGTTGATACATCCAGAATGGATCGGATCGGGGACATCCTCAAGGTATTGTAGGAACTGAGTTTGTGAAGGAGACCATCATTTTACAAAGGAGAAGGAAGAAACCGGTGGATAGAAGAAAAGAAGCATCTACAGGCTCACCAGAAGTTAAAGTACATCAACAAGAGGATAATGAGTGTTTTGTTACAAAGAATGAGCTCAAAACTCTGGGTTCTCAAGATAGTTATGAGGTAGATTTTCATGGAGTTGGTTGTGATGGTCATGAAGAAGTCTGTCACGTATGTGGAAAGCATGGGAAACTACTTTCGTGTGAAGGATGCCCCATGTCTATGCACTTCGACTGCATCAAAGTTCTTGGCCTAAGATTGTCCAAGAGTGAGGAGTGGCGTTGTCCTACTTGCTTGTTGCTAAAGGTAGAACGGGAAGCAGCAGAGGCTGAAAAGGTGAGTGTGCTTTCCTGTTAGGCACCTGTTTAAATTTTCTTATCGAGCATAGTTTTTATTAGTATGTTGAACAAGTGGTTTTCAGAAGATAACAGTTTCCGCATTTGAATATGATATCGACTCTGTGAAACAGATCGATGTTGGCGGGTTCTGCCTTAGAGACCTTGTCTTTTGGGTCGTGTTCATTGGAGGCATGTTATAGAAGATTTCTCGATTGAAACTCTCTCTACAGGTAGCAGTGGCGGCCAAGGACAAGCTACAGGTTCTCAAAATGGAGAGCAAAAAGATGAAAATTTCCCCATTGCGCCATAGTAGGCAGGAGAATGGAATCAAACAATCAAGTCTTCGAATCAGTTCGCCGCAGTCTGAAGAGAACGATAGGGTTTTGAAGCCAAAGCAGGAAAGTGATGAAGAACCAAACCTCGGATACACTCAAGGACAACACTTCAATTTGACTGGTCCTGCCTTGTCGGAAGCCGCATACCTTCGCAGTGGTCGCTGCAAAATACCTGGTCTTCGCAGGACGCCCCTACCCTGGACGAGGGAGGAGGAAGAGGTTCTTAAGGTAGACCTCTACTTTTTGTTTCTCAAAATTCTCAGTCCATGCATATAGTAAGTGTCGCTGCGAGATCAAGGTCTAAGTCAGATCTGAAAAACTTTGGAATTGCGCATTACCATGGGCCAGTGCACTCTAACCTCTTTAAATCTTACCGCCTGGGGTTTCAACTTTGTCTGTGGTATGTGCGCTACAGTCACAATGATAGTGTCGCAAGTGTGCAAGATACTTAGAATGTCATTAATCAATCAGGCTGTAACACTTTAGCAGGACCGAGTGTTTCTGGCTTCCACCCAATATAGAAAGAAAGGTGCAAGGGTTGAGCTGTGACAGCTGTTCACATATGACATTTTCTAGCCCTGAAGTGCACTGCGAGTTGTCCCAGTTGCATACACGAAGCTCTTTGAAGTTTGAAGCAAGTTAATGGCCTTGTTGTATATTTTGTTGCATGCCTAATATTTTGATCATTACATCTAGTATTGGGTGACATTCTACGGGCATTTAGATCAGAGAAAACCTGAACTCAAGTATCTCAACCATTTGCTTACACATGCATATATAGCGGGATCCTCTGTATTGCTGTTTGCTAGGAATTCTTTCGACTCTCTTCTCTGTTTTGAGGGTTTAAACTGATATTGGAGTTGGAATTTTGTAGAAGGGCATATTTTTATCACGCAATGGAGCATGGGGGGGGAATCGATGGATCCGTATTCTAGAGTTTGGGCAGGGTGCATTTGATCCCAGTCGCACCTCTGTGGACGTGAAGGACAAATGGCGAAATCTGGTCAAGCGCGCCAATGCCTCATAGCCGTGCTATTCTATGGCTTTTACCCAACAAATTCATGTCACATAACTTATGTATGCAGGATAATCAAGGAATTTCTTCAATTTGAAATTAAAGCTGGTCTTGTTAAGAAGACAGTTTAAGTGGATGTTGTAATTCTTATTCTATTTCTCAATATATGTAAATGTTACGACAGATTCCTTTTGTGAGATGGTGGGTTTAGACACTTAGTTGTTGTAAATTTCAAATTCTCTAGGTTTGTCTCATCGGTTTGATTCCTTCAGCAACTGCTGAGGCAGTGTGCACAGCTCACATTTATGATCACTATTGCAGCTCTCAGAATGATAGACTGAACCCCAAGCTAGATCCCATGAGATGGACAAGCACCTTGTATGATAGACGAGGCAAAGAGACGGACAAACATTGATTATCTGACGTCCAAACAACCAATCATGGTTGGAACATCATTTATTCATCTATATATATAAGTAAAGTCATCAAGAATATATTGATGCAATCTTACTTTGAATTTTTTTATGATTTTTGGAGATTCCTCCACTCAAGTACGTAATGGGGAAGTTCATCCTTATTATCAATGTCATCCTCCTTTGAAATATTTGAAGAGCTTGTTTGGAGATTTCATCCATTCAGGTATGGATAAATTCATCCATAACATATCAATGCACTACTTTGTAAATCTTTTGGGTAATTTTTGGAGATCCTGTCCACTCAAAAATGGAGAAATCATCCATAGTATATACTAGTATCATCCTATTTTGAATTTTTGAACAGTTGTTTTTTGGAGATTCCATCCACTGAGACAATGGAGAATCATCCTTGTGTTTTTTTTCAAATTGCAATGTCGACAAAAAGTGCGACACAGTAAAACCTCCCTCCCTCTGTGCAGGTCGGATCGGGTGTTGATGTTCCAGTCTCCTACGAGGCCTTGGAATCATAGCGCCTCACCTCTCGTAGCACATCGTCATGATCAAAGCCATAGCCAGACACACTGAGAACGCAAGTCCTTGTATTCTCCTCAATCTCACTTATATCTGCATCACCATTCCCACTCAAAATCCATCAACATTTACTAACAAAGCTCTGGGTTAGTCAACAAACTTAAAATCTACAGTTATCAGACAAAAAACTACTCATGGATCTCACTTTGGCAATGAAAAACTTGGAAAACTCGAAAAACCTTGTTGAAATTGCTTGAACTAGCTCTAACCCCTATATGAAAGTTCCATATGAATCAGTTTCATATAGTGTATGCATATGGTGTGGAGATTATGAGTTTAAATTCGAACTAGAGGTCCTCTAAACAGGAAGGGAGTGAGTGAGTGAGCTGCTTACTGAATTTGTTTCGTAGGTCCGTCTTCAGCTGGTTCAGTTTGCGAGGCTTGATTCGTTGAAGATCAGGGAAGTAGATATCTACACGTTTCTGTATGACAGAGAACACCACCAGTCAGTACTACGTCGTCTAGAGTTGGTGTATAATTTGTTTTTCATGTGTTACACATTCTTTCAAACTTGAGAAATTAATGTCCTGGAATCATCTACCATTCATGTATTTTGGAAGCGAATTATTCACTTGACAGCAAGCTTAATTAATGTTCCTGTATGAATGACACCAACACCTCGCAACTTGTCATTATTTAATGAGCGACTCTTAACACTCAAAGTATTCAGTGGACCGCCCAACTGTTGAAATGAAATGAAACGGTCTGTAATCAAGAAATGTAATTTTTTTTTTCAAAATAATTAGATATTAGCTAGTCAGTCAGGTTTGGGTTTACTTACATGTTCATCAACCGATTCGGGCTGCTCAGCAAGATCTGCAGCGTCTGCAGCATCAGTGTCTGAATCGTCTGATCCGTCCCAGTAGTTTGATTTTCGCTGCAATACATGCAATAATTGTCTTAGTTTGATCAACAATCCAGAAAGATGATAAGGGTTCTAATTTCACTTCCTTTGGCACTTTTCAGGGCACTCTACATGAAACGATACTCTATACCAAATGAATGTCACAATATTTGACATTATTTATCAAAAATAATTTACATTTACAGTCATGTTCAAGCCTTACTTCTGATCAATTATCAAATGCTATGAATCGTAGAATTTCGTAAGCGAACTGGTTGAAGGTAATCTCATGATCAACCACATTATTGGTTTCATACAAATGTATGTTGCTTGCTAGTGACATAATGGAGGTCTAAATATACAGGTGTTAGAGTATATTACCTGAGACATCTGTACAGCTACAAGAGCTCTTGAGATATGAATGTATGGTCCCGAGGCGTGGTCTCAAGTCCGTAGGAAAACAAAAGTTCCCCAAATATTTGATATTTGATAACCTGGTTTCCAAAAGACACATAATCATTTATTGATTAGTTGCATGGAATTGAATTGAGAAGTATGTTTAGTATGTTTTCAATACTCTACCAACCATGGATGAGTGACTATTAGTAACGTACTAACACCGACAGATACTGGCTTGCAGAATGACGCTACTGGTAGTACCTGGAATAATACAGAGCTCACTCTAACTTACCGAAATTGAAACTTAATATCGACAAATAATGGAGCTGTCTAGCCTGCAGCTCCAGATGGCGATCAATTGGAGCTCAAGTCTAGTTTGCAGTCGTCCCAATGCAACTTCACATGAAAATTCGGAGTACTTACTACGTTGCCGTGTGTCAGAATTTGTGCATAAGTACGCCTGCGGATACAATGCATGCACTGGTGAATACACATACACATATGATAGACAGTCATATTCACTCACATTATATACTGAAAATTTTACGTCAAGATCGATCTACAGTTTCTTCGACTTTAGAACTACCACCAAAACCAAAATTCAAGTCATGCTACGTACTACTCCAAGTTAGCAACAGCTCATTAATTATTCAGTACGTTCCTTCCGTGGAATGGAATGAAACGTGGTCATACTCGTTGCGTTGGCCTTACCTCACAATATTAATTGTCGGTAAATGGGTCTCAAGGTGAAACAGAAGCGGTTTGAGTCTCATCTGAAATCTCAGATCTTCAGTTATGGGAAATTTCGATAAAATGGCATATGAAATCTGCCATTTTTCTATTCAATTCCTTCTTTAGCTAGCTCTAGAGTCTAGGAAGTCCTACTAGTATAGATTTCAGACTGCACTGTGAAAACTAAAAAGCGCAAGTTTGTGGAATACCACCATTTTAACGAAATATCGGTTTATTTCCTGACATAGATCCCTGGCACAATTGATGACTTTAAAACTCTCTGGAAATCCCAGTTCTTTTTAGCCTACCGATTATAGCTTGTAAAGCTGTATACGCACTTTATCAATGTGGGTTCCTCTTGTCTACCGTCGGTCACTCAATTCATTCTTAATGTACGCTCCCAGTAAAAGCGAAAGCAAGAGTGTCGGTAACGTACTGCATGAACGTCAACTCACGCCTTGCTAACTTCTCAAAGCTAGCCTAAGTCAATGTCAAATATAGTGTCGCTAGAATTGGAACCAGATACGGATGTTTAGAAGCTACGGTCTATCTCGGATTCCAGCAATCAGACAAGTACTCACGTGCTAGTTATTCAATCTGCGTGCTAGTTACGCACACACAAATTAAAGTTATAAATTTAAAACGGATATAATCGACAAAATATATATATATATATATATATATATATATATATATATATATATATATATATATATATATATATATATATATATATATATATATATATATATATATATATATATATATACCTTACGACGACATGGGTAATTGTCCAGGCTGAAACTCTGATCCATATCAGTCCTAGGCTTTAGAGCTCTGTGCCCAGGTTCGATGTCATAATTTTCGAGCTTCAGACATGCAACCCCCATTCTATCAAAGACGACGACCATTCTGTTTATCAAATCGTCAACAATAATCAATAATCAAAATTGTCAATTTCGTTAAATTTATCGTGAAATGCATTGTCTGCACAAAGCTCTACAAACTATAACTGCATTTAAATTGCGCCCTGAAACGTGACAAAGTCGTGGAATTCGGCCAATTTCACGAAATTTAGGTTAAAATTAAGTTTGCTCAAAGAGATAGAGCCTTTCGAGATCGATCAACTAATTAGCTAGCTATGCCTTTCTGTACCAAGCAAAAGCGTTTTTCCGACAGATTGAAGCTAGCATTCTAGTAACTGTACCATGCATCAAAAATTCTTAAGAAACAACCAGGGAAAGAAGCCTCTGAGAGAGACGTACAATATATGTGCATGTGTACTTGACGAGATCTTTGTCAGTTGATAGCAGTGACGCACACGAGGACGAACTAGTTGATGCGAATCGATCCATGAGCCTGAAGAGCAGCAATGATTTCGATTTATACGTAAAGAGATTCAGTTAAACCGGCCAGGTTCCCGACAGTGAGACCATTCCATCTAATCGCCGCGCATGCATGTACTGACTACTACTGAGTCACGGTACATGGTTTGAAATTGAATTGAATCTCCGTCCCACGCCAAGGAAGAGTCTGCACTGCTGCACCTCTGCTAGATGACCTAGATCAAAATGTCGGCGCGCCCGTGGTGAACTCGTCAGAAAGTGTGGATCGGGGAGCTGCTCAACTACTTTGCTAGAATTGAAGGCTAGCTTGCCAGCCTCGAATTTTATTCATTCCCGTGTCCCCTTTCAGTGAACAAGGTGGATCAGACTCTTGGAACGTAACTTGCCGTCCTCGGATCAGAAAACTCTCTCCTTTCTAGAATCGTACTGGCACACGAACCGGGACGTAGATAGAACTGTTGAATGTCTTATTTCGGTCGTCAATACCGACTGTAGACCCAGTTCAGTCGTAAGTTCAACCCACGCTAGCTAACGACGTTAAACAAGAGGTCTATCTGATGCTTGCCCCCCTGTGCCCCCTGTGCGCATTCCGCAAATAAATCTAGTTCGTCATCTAGAGGTCTCGATGTACAGGACTCACTGGCTCGCTTCCCCTCTCTCCAACTGGTACCACCACTTGCCAATCTAGATTACAACTAATTAAGTCGCACTCAATCATCACTCAGTTAGTATATAAGTACACAATCATTCGATCACTCAGTCTACCAAATTCATGATACTTAATCCTGTGAAACTATGACACTCACACAATCGAGATGTGAGCCATTAATTTTCAGAAATATACTTTAGTAGGGATCCGAATTATATTGTTTCCACGTAACGTTAATTAACCCGGAACATTAATCGTTCGCAGTTTTTCCGGTTGGGCTACCGCATGTGCCGGGATCCAGTTGCCGGGTACCCGATTCCGCGGGTCAGCTGCGTGCTCGTCGACCAGACCCCGAGTGATCCGAAGACCTCCATGGACATCGACGGAGCTTGCTCCCCACTTCAGCGATTGCTATTTTTCCGGCCGGAAAATTAACTTAAAGGCGTTGCTTTTGTTCTTGCGTCATTAATTAACTTCAATTCCAGTCGAGTTGGCTGTGCACGTGGTTGCCAAGTTGGGAGAGATTCAAACCCCACTTGCCAGTCAGAAAATTTCATTCATCTCTAGATCGTCGATGTGAAGAGAATTGCGATTTCATGGGGTCCCGATCGACTCCCGAAGGTGCTCCGCATGCGACAGAGGGCGCAGCCTTTCGATCTGGTGCGGGCAATTACGTTCAGACTAGCCTGGACTGGACTGGGCCGGGTCGGGTCGGGTCGGGCCGGGCCCGAGTGGGCATAGTCAGAGTTGACCGGTACCCCGACAGCGTGCCCGCGACACTTTTGTACTCGGGTTTCAACAACACGACCAATCGCTTGGTTGTATTTCTTTTGGAAATTTCGATGAAGATTCTTGGGGGTTGAATGAGGGAGTTAATTTGGGGGAATTAGGAATTTGAAGGGTGCATTTCGAAGTAGAGAAAAGATGCGCTTTTTTGACTCAATTCTTTGTTTGTAGAATATTACATTGAAATCTTAAACAAGAAGGCAACTTTGAAGGATCATGAAAAAATTATTGTGTAGAGACTAAGGGAAGTTAGTATCGTTTTTCACAACTGAAGGTAGGTAGTAAGCTTTATCTAATGCACTATAAGGCAAAGTGCACTACATTTCCCACAATTCACTATTCATGAAAGGGTAAAGTGTAAACTCATTAGTTCACTATGTGGCAAAGTGTGAATTCAACAAACACTTAACATGTGAATAGGCAAATTCTTGTATCTTTCCCACGTGCTAAAACATTTCCCTCAAAAATGTGATTTTATCGTGTGATTCTTTATTGAAGACATTATCCCGTAAGCATTGTCCTTGGAGAGACTCCCATGTAGTATAATATGCAAGTCTCTCTCTTGTACCCTCATAGTATGTTCTTCATGTGTACAAGATGTGTACATTGTTTCATACATAGTACAATGTAATATTCTATAATGTATAGTAAAGTATACTATATAATGCAATATATTGTATAAATGTATATTGATATTCTCACCTCTACTCTATAAGATTTTGTCCCTTCTTTATCCAATTACTATGAGGTAAATAATCCAGTACCATGAGGTAATGACTATATTTTTACCTCCATAGAATTTTGTTGTTATTTACAAAAAGAGTAGGAAATATTTCATTAAATCCCATGAGGGATTCGACTCTACTCCCTTGTGCTTGAATATAGGTAGTGTCAAATGTACTAAGAATTATTCTTTGTATGTACAATTGCCCATAGTGCCTTGGCAATCTTCAATGAGTGAAAGGAATTCCATTACTGGATAATAAGAGATCTCTAGCATAGCCTCAAGTTGAAGAATGTTATAGATAATGGTGATTTTGACTCACATATTTTTAAATATATTTGCAATCATTCATTTAAACTAAGGTTGATAGATTGTTGCAAGGAACAATTGTCAATTTTTGTATCAAATGGTTGTTAAAAGGAGTACTTAAAACTTTTGGAGAAAAAAATCGGAATGAAATAAAATATGAAAAATCAAGAAATAGAAAAATGGAGCATTTACAAAAAAATCTCTAGAAAAGTTATGGACAAAAAGAATTTGATGGAAAATTTCTAAAAAATGGATATTTTGAGAAACTGAAATTGGCTATTCTTTTCAACTTACAAGAAATTTTATTAAAAGAATTGTTTCATCGAAAAACAATAAGATCCTAAGAAGCATGTACTATTACAAAGTAAGGGCATTTAGAGTACATCATATGTTGCAAGGTAGAGACTTTACATTTTCTAAAAACTTCTTTTTCAATGTATGCAATCCTAGTTGAAGACCCCTAATCCCAATTTTCAATATCAAATTTTTTTGAAATTTCAATCCAATAGTTACTCCTTTATTACAAGCTTTGTATTTTCAAATATATTTTGTGTAAGTGTGGATCAATTGCTATTATCTGAGATCTAATGTAGAACAAGGATGTGATAAGGTTCAAGTCTTAACCTTTAAAGGACCATCTATGCATTCAAATTTTGAACAATAGGTGAACATAAACACATCCCAAACACACAAAAATTCATTTTTTCATCCATCAATTTTTTGAACACTCTTGTGTTAGTACTTTAACATTTGTACAATAAAAAATTTTAAGGATTTTGCTTTGCAAAGATTCTATAATTCAAAGGATATTGGCAAGTTTAGTTTCAAAAGGTAACTTTTTCAATTCAAAAAATGACCTTCAAAAATGATTTGAATAGAATATAAAATATAAATATTCAAAAATCACTATAATTAGAACTTAACATTTTTAATGTAGAGGGAAGAAATTCTTATAGAAATCACAAATATTCAATCTATAATTGCTTTTAGATGGAATTTTTAATTTTTGACTTCAAAAATATTGGTTTGTATATTAGTTGATCTAGCCATATGCATATCAATGGTTTATGGATTATAATTTACAACTATTGCTTGAGAGTCATTGTTAAATTATTTTTTTAAGTTGCATGTTATAATACATATTGACAATTTTGAAAATCTAGACTATTTCTTAGTCCTTTAGGGGTTAAATGGTAGACTAAGCCCTTAGGGCTTGGTTTTGAGATAATCATTGACAAGAAGTGGCTTTTGTATTTTTTTTAGAATATTTCAAGCTGCTAAACTCCCTTCAATAATGAATATAATGACTTGTTGAGCACTACATTTAGGCTACAAAGTCAAATTAAGCACTATTCACTATTTACTTTTTATATGCCATGACCGCACAAATTTTAGACAAGTAACAGACTTATAGACCCATATCCTACTTCAAGGAGAATTTTTATTCTTCTTTGGTTGCCCTCTAGGCAAGTGGAATACCTTCTAGAAGTTTGCTATAGATACTAAGTGTTTGATGGATGATAGAGAATCCTTCTACATAAGACAAAAGTGCACATGTTGATCCTTGAAAATTTAATAAAAGGGGAAGGCATAATAGTTTGACCTCTAATGAGTGCTCTTGGATTTTTCTTAATCCTTGAGGTCTAAAGAATCTCCTTAAGGGATCCTTGAAGATTCAAGCAAATACCTATAGATGTTCTCAATTTTTGTCAAGATTTTTTTAAACCTTTTTCAAGATAGAAAAACTAATTAGTTTTGGGGGAATATAATATTTATTTGAATTAGTGCCCGGGAGCAAAAATTATGCTACAATAAGCCCAAAACAGGCAAGGGGAGGCAACCTAGCTTATGTTTTTGCCTATGTGGAAAGATTTGATTTATTGCATTTGAATAAGTGATGTGAAAGCTATGAAGCTTCTTGTTTTGTGGACAATCTTAGCAAATTCTTGAGAAAATAATGTATTGGATCTATTTTTTAACTGAATTTTAACAATTTAAAAGCAAATTGTACATGGTCTAGTTTTCTTTTTAGAACCATCTCACCGTTGGGATCAGTGTGTTTCAATTCCATCTTAGAGCTATCAACAAGGGTGAATGCAAGAAACACCGGTACTATTTGGCGTCACAATTGGAATGACGGAGATGCCATTCGCCATATCTTTTGGGAAATGAAGTCCATCTACTTGAAATTTTTATTGGAGATGGATAACTTGGAAGTCCTCAGATTCCTTATTTCTAAAAAAATTTGAAAAAAAATCCTTTAATTAAATTGTAATTTACCTAATTTGTCACACTTTGCGTTTTAGGGTTTTTTAGTACTGTGGAGTATCCAAAAATGATGATGTACGTCTAGGATTGTTGTGGGCTATTGCCACAATAGCAAAGGGCATTCAAAAAAACAAAATTCTTTATCCTCAACATGCATGCAAATAGGGGTCCCTTGCCCATAGTGCTCCAAACATTCATGATGGTTTCAATTTTTAGTTTTTGGTGAAATGTAATCACTATCAAGTCTTTACAAATGGCCAATTTTTAGTTTTTTTTTATTCATGATTTTCTAATTATTATTAATTTATACTTGATTTTATCTACTTTCTGTGACAAACTGTCATTTTTTTTAGTAGTACTGTTTCAGTATTATAAAGTACTCAAAAGTACTAACTGCCGTTGATTTCTTGGATCAACGGTTGAGATTGCTCCGTTTTGGAGTATTAGCAGTACTTGTAGTACTGGGCAGAAAAAACGCAGTTTTGGGAGAATGCTCCCTAAATCGTTTGGTGTTTCTTGCATCCACCCACACTACAAGGAAATGGGGGTAAATGTAACCATAGAAGAATGACTGCTTGTCCCCAACGACTTGAATATGACTCATGTTCCCTAATTGCACCAAGGGTTTGGGATTGTCATCGTTAGAGTCAATTCAGAGTCACATTCGCGACTACAGGATGACGACTTAGCGGTAGGGAGTCTTCATCCACATTTTTACATCTAGAACGTGCTGTCTTTATCTAGTCCCGCAATGTGCTGAAAAACTTGTTTTTTCCACTTTAAATGATGTGAATATTATTTTCTAAAATCTAGGAAATGTGAATATTATTTTCTAATATCTAAAAGGTTTGAAGATTATTTTCAAGCCATTTAGTGTGTGAATACAAAGAGTTCAATTAACAAGCCTTTTATACAAGTGGCGTGGTAGGAGGCAAGACAAACCATGTGGGATTTATGGATCATGTATATGGTGTATGATGTATGAATCATGGTTTGTCTTGCCTCCTACCACGCCACTTGTATAAAAGGCTTGTTAATTGAACTCTTTGTATTCACACACTAAATGGCTTGAAAATCCATTTAACACATATGTAAAATATAATGTATTGTGTATTTGTATATGATGTATGAATCATGTACATGGTGTATGATGTATGAATTATGTATTTGTATATGGTGTATGAATCATGTATTTGTATATGGTGTTCGGTATATGGTGTACTCATTTTGCACATTTCACCACAACTCGAAAATAATCTTCAAATCTTTTAGATATTAGAAAATAATATTCACATTTCCTAGATTTTAGAAAATAATCCTAGATTTTAGAAAATAATATTCACATTTCTTAGATTTTAGAATACAATCCTAGATTTCAGAAGAAAAATATTCACATTTCCTAGATTTCAGAATATAATCCTAGATTTTAGAAGAAAAATATTCACATTTCCTAGATTTCAGAATATAATCCTAGATTTTAGAAGAAAAATATTCACATTTTCTTTGCAGTCATTTATACATTGTTTTTCTTGTAGTGCCACAATTGGTTTTTCCTTCTCTCTCATACCCACTTTGACTTAACAATTTTTTAAATGGAATTGAATTTTTTTTTCCCGAATTCTCAACTCAATTCTTCAACATAAAAGAAAATTAATTCACAATCTGTAGAACAAAAATTTTAAGTTAAGATAAATCAAAGCCTTATAATCTAGTTAGACTAGGACCCAAAAAAACCCTTGTTTTTTTAACTTTAAACACTTAAATTTTATCTTGTGATCAATATGGTCAAAGTTTATGAAATTTCTTCTAAACATTCTCATACTAGTCTAGTGGAAGGTCCTATAGTTGGATATGGAAGAAAAAAGAAACGTTTATAATTTTTGTTGTTGCACTAAAAATGGCAATTTTGAGTGTTTTTTGATGGAAAGATGGCCTCAGGCCTTGGAGGGTTAAGCAAATGATTCTCACAATACCACAAAAGGATGATTTCCATAGTAACCAACCCAATGGTTCAAAGGTTATTTAATATAGAAAGGGTGGCAGCTAGAATCCAAAATTGCTTCATGTGCCCTAACATTGTACAACAAGGCAATCATGTCCTCCCCATTGATACTACTAGAAAAGGTTTTATTATATGCCTCCCTAGATGTGTAGGAGAGAATTTCAATATACTCCAAGGATCAGGGTTGACTGACAAGACATAAAAGAGTCAGATAGTTTTGTTCACTCCTCACCTCACCATATAAGACAATTTTGTTTTCAAGGATGCAAAAGAGACCTCGACCTCATTGGCCGGTAAACCCATGTAACGGAAGGCCCTGCATTCCAACGCCAACTGAAAACATTCAACAGTTGAGATCGACTTGAGAGTTAGATTCCCAACAAGGCATTTCCCATTTTCCAGGGAGGAGAATTGACCAAGTCCCTGTTCAAATGAAGAAAATTTAATGAAAATTCCAAGTGACGAACAAAGCGAGTGACGTACGTGAACCAGAGAGTGTGTGCAAGTGTGTGTGTGGACTAATTCCACATTGCAACGGTAGTGAACAGTCACGTGAGTCGTCTTTTCCATAACCGAGGCCGGCATTCAACTCCATCAATTCAGGTAGTCTTTCCCGGTAGATCGATCAATGCACGGCCACCGTGTGGCAGTTTCAGGAGGTTACTCGATCTGTGGACACCAAAAGTCGTGGCATAAGCTTTACTTTTTTTGTTTGTCTGAATCTTTTTTTCTCTCTCAGCTGTATTGTTTTCAATTCAATTTCAATTCCATGTGCCGGCAACTGGAGTTCCGGCCGTTGGGTCTGATATATCTATTAATATCTATTAATATTACAGTAGAAAGATCGTACTCCTGGTTGGTTCCATGTGCAACCGGACTTGTCAAAAATGCCGGTCTAGCTAGTTGCGGAGTTTATTAGTTTCGCCGTCAATTGACGGTACGTACATCGAAAAATATTGTGTGTTTTTGTGGTAACCGAGTGCACAGTTAATGCTGAGGGAAGGGAGGAATGAGTGTGAGACTGATCGAGCACTTTCACAGTCCGTGGCTTTTGTGAAGTTGAATTGTCTGTGAACATGTTCCAGGATAGGACAGCCGAACTTCTTTGATTTCCTTCGGCGTGTGTTGAATTGCAGTAATTAATTCCTGGAAGTCATTGCAGGCTTGCACATGAGCGGAGATCTCTCGATCATTTAGACTCTCATGTGCAAATTTTCATGTCAGTGGACAAATCCCGATCGATTAGGAAAACTTAACTTAACTTTGGCCAACTCGAGTTCCCACATGGAAGTTTAAAAAAAGACACACTAAGCAGACAAAATGAAAATGAAAGTTTCGTTGGCATGGGTTTAGGAAATTCTTGAGGTCAAGTCTTGAATGACAGACTGAAGTGGACTTCGGCTTGATGATGTATCATCAATAACTAAAGGTACTAAGGCACCAGAGGCACCAGTAGCATATCATTGAAGCGATTTAATTTGCAGCAGATCGTGAGTAGCATGCATGAGGTGGTGTGCATAGGAAGATAGGAAATATGGGGATTGCAAAAAAAAAAAAAAAAGCATAATTTTATTCCCAAAATTGAAATTACTGTGAATTTTGGGAGCCCAAAAAATACTCATGACCCATACTAGCCAATGTGTAGACTCTTCCAATTCCTTATCATTCAAGAATTATTTTCCCTCTCACTACTTCCTACTTTCTTGCTCACTACTTTGGGACACGATTGTGTCATAAACTTAGTAGTCCCAAGCTTGGAAAGGTCCCAAAAAACACATTATTTTCAAGATTAAGTTGGAAATCTGTTTTAGCCTTGGTTGGAATATTGCACCCTACACATTGGATACTGGGTGCAATTGACAATTGGTGCCTTTACACCTTATATTGTGAACTGTTGTAAGCCATTGCCAAAATTCCAATTTTGTTTTAAACTAGTTGCATGATATATAGTTGTAAATTTCTAATCCCTTGAGCTTTAAAATAGTAATTATAACAAATCAAACTAAATTCACAATTTTTATTACCAAACCATTTCACAAAACAATCAGGTTTACAACCACCCTACACATGCATAGATTGCAATACTAGTAGAAAGTGGCAGTGCATTTGATAGTGTTACAACATGTTTAATTAACTAGGGGTATATATCCTATCAATGTTGCACTTTGCAACAAACTTTGTGTATTGTAAGGCATACAAGTTGGCGCCACTCAAAGACATGAGGACCTCTTACATTTACATCTCTACAAAGACCAAAAGATCTGACCCTGGCCTTCCAATTAAACATTGCAATTAAGCATACATATAAAAATTTCATAACTTTTTGTTGAAATTCAAAGTTAGAAACATAATCTTTTGATAATAATGTGATTTGGAGTGTTGACACATACACTCCTCTACTAGTTCACAACACATGTGCTCAATATGTGATTGGAAGGTCAATCCTAATTATAGCTAAACATCAAGTTCATAGCCTTCAAAAATTGAAGTATTCCATTTGTCATACATATCAATTATGCATTATGTTATATTGACTTCTCACCATGATTGTATTTACGCCGTTTTCCATAGACTTTTTCACAGCTTGGAAACGTATTAACGATAGTACTTAATTGTATCATCGGATGTAGTGCAAGATTTCTAACAATTGTAAAGTTCACTCCAAGTTCGAGATTCAGCTTCAATCTTCAAAATTACATTCTTGGAGCACTTGACAACTTTTTGACTCTCTGCAATTCTGAAGGGTTGAACACGCAGTTACTCAGCAAGTTGTTGTACTTCAATCCCTCCATTGATAACTTAAGTGACAGGTCCTAAAGTTTACGACAATGTTGCCAAACTTTACCATTTCAACGGAAAGGTGCCCGTTGAATTGAAATTTCCTAATTATGATTCAAAACTTACTTACTCTGATTGTTGACAGCAGCAGCAGCAGCTATTCTCTTTGTGTTTCTGGACTGTCTAGTAAAAACATTGAAGGAAATTGTTGTGGTAATCTGGGTTTAGTCATGCCGACATTTGTGCATGTGCTTTGTAATTCAGTGGAGTGGTAGTGAAGTTAGAACCAGTCACCGACAAATGGCTCTCAGTCGAGGTCCAAGCCTCAAGAGCTTCCTTTCTTCAAGCGGGCGTTGAATTAATTCCTTCACGAAGATGTGAAACATCTTCTGCAATTCACTTTGGAAAACTGGATGCAAGCATGCCACATGTTACTGTAGGAGAGAACGAAGACATTCAACTGTTTATCAAGTGGCTAAATCCAAAAAACTTAACTTTAGGATAACTTTAGGATAACTTGTCAACTGTTTATTAGTGACAAAATAAAACTTTGGTAGACTCTTATTTAAACCTTAAAGGACGGACCTATAACCACTGATTTTAGGCCTCATTGCCCATCACTCAGTTTGTTGCCACTTTTGAACTAGATATGCATGAAAAAATTTATATTTATTTTTCAGAGATGAAATTACATGTTTTCTTTACTTCACAAAAAATTCAGATTTTTTTGAGGAAAACTGATTTTTTTTGAGAATTTCTGAAGGAAAAGTGAAGAAAAATCATATTAAATAGAAATTTAATTCAAAAAATCTGAAAATTTCACCATGGGTGTACATTATAGTGACAAAGATCATGGTGGAAACTCAAATCCCGTATCATTCTATAATTAGAATGCAATAGGCATTGAAAATTCATCCAAAGTTCAAATTGCAATAAAATATTTAATATTACGAAATTTTTCAAAATTCCAATTGGAGTAGAAACTAGAATACATGACCTTCATTTCAATAGCTAGTCTAAAATTCAAAAACTATCATTTTTGTGGAGAAATTTTAGATATAAAGCAAGGAGCAACAACTTCCCAAAATACACTGAAAATAGCATATTTTGTGATCCATTTTTTTTTTCACTAACTTCCGATTCACGTGAATACAAACACTAGCAAAATTACAAACTCACTGAGGTACTCTTCACAATCCTCTATGAAAGGTCAAGAAGCAAAAAATGGATGAAAAAATGCTTTCACTCTCCCTGCTCACCATCGCACAATCATCCAAATGCCAGGAAATGGCGTCCCCGGCGTTTATGGGTTAACCAAAGTTCTAGCGAGGGCGTTTTTTTGTCCAATGGAAAATAAAACTTTGGTAGACTCACTCTTATTTAACCGAAGTTCTACCAAGCACGTTTTTTGTCCAATGGATGATAAAGAGTCTCTCTATGTAGGACAGAAGTGCAATTGTTCATCCTTGGAATTTTGTGCAAAAAGGAGAGATCTTGCACATTAGTTTAACCTCCAATGTGTACTTCTTTTTTTTAAAGTAGATGGGATGATTTCCACGGTCACCAACTTGGTGTTTAAGGGTTAACCGTGGAACACCGAGCCAGTCACTATGGAAATCATCCCTTTTCATATTGTATGAATCATTGGCTTAAAAAAAACAAGAGTGCTCATTGGAGGGCAAACCAATGTGCAAGACCTCCCATTTATACACAAAAATTCCAAGGATGAACAATTATGTCTTACATAGAAAGATTCTTTGTCATCCATCATGTCTGTAGCGACATTATAGGGTTAACAAGGAAGTGTGAGTTCTCGGACATGGGAACTTTGTGGGAACTTTGTGGGAACTTTGTGAACAGTCTAAAATCTATTTGTTGATGTGACTAAGAGACTGCTATGTCAAATATTAATATTTGAATTTTTTTGAATTTTTTTATTATTTCTTTATATTATTAATTATTTTGACTGCATTAGTGTACTCCTAGCAAGGAGAATAGTAGTAAAACAGTCTTCTAAAGGCATGAAACCTCTTTTAATGCATTGTTGTTATCATATCTTATTAAATTACCCAAACAAATGTATTGTGAAAATGCCCTTACAAACAAACATCTTCAATTAAAAAAGGTTGTGGCAAAAAAAAATAGTTTTTGTTGCTAAATACCAATTAAAATGATTTGTGTTAATTGTGTAATAGGACAAATATTTTCAAATTCATTCAAAGTCAAGGCAACAATATTTCATATATGAAATGAAGTCTATGATAGTAAATGAAGTCTCAAGTCTTTGATTCATTAAGAATGTTCAAATCCCATTCAAATTAATATTATCAACACATTTTTAAATATATTAATTTCTTTGAAGCATACATATGTCAACTTTTTACTATACCAATGGGGGTCGGTCTTCAATGATGTACAACAACATGCAATAAAATATTGAAGTCATTATGGCTCAAAAAAGAAGCATTGACAATTTTTTGAGTGATTTCAAGCAATTGAGTCTATAGGGATGATTAGCTTTGAAATTCATTCACTTCCAAATCATAATTTCTTTTTGCTTCAAGTTTTTAAAGAATTGTAGTACATGCAAGATACTACAACATGCATGCTTGCTAATTTGGATTTTGTTCACTCATTTTCAAAGTATGGCACATGGAGTGAAATTCAACAAAACATAAATCAATTTTTGGAGTTACTATAAGGTAGAACAAGCCTATGGCCACCCAAATTTGCAATCTGAGTATCTTTTGCATTGTATTGATTGTTACCTATATTTTTCATAAAAAGAATTAGTTGAATTGAATTAAATACAAGTGGAATCATATTAATCTAATAAGAACTTGGATTGATATGAATTTTCAAACCAAAAAATATAAACCGTTAGTAGGTGGGAGTCATGACCATCTTAAAAAGGTTCAAAATCAGTGACCTACCATCCTAATTTCATTTGATGAGTGTTATAAAAGCACAAGTTGTACATCCTAAAAGCACCTCTTTTATTGGCTCAAGCTACAATTTATTATAACAAGTATTTATTAATAAGTTGCCCACCCAAATCAAACATTTATTGAACCACCTCATTATCCACCTTAAACCGTGCATTAATAGATGTGAATTCGTTGTCATTCTATGACAATAGCACCTAATAGCAAACCCAAAGTACATTATTTACACACACTGAAAATGAATGGGAGACTAGCGACAATGGGAAGGTCTTGTAGATGGTGGGATTGGGTCACTAATTGACCCTTATCTACCATCACTTTAAGCATTATATACACAAATGCAAGAGTGTAATTTTTGGGAGATTAATATAGAGGAGTGGAAAGACCCAACTTAGAGCAAAAATCAGTTGAGATCCAAATTTTACCAATATGTATGAATTCATTATGCAATTTCAAAGTGGGAGGTTGTAGAAAAAAAGTAACAGAAGATGATGCCATTTCCATTCAAAAGAGTAGTTCACAATGCCATGCTTACACCCTCGCCAAGTGCAGGAATTAGGCAAGTAGATCAAGGGGTCAACATAGGCTTCATTTATTGAGTAATTGGATTAACCCAAATCAAGCATATGAGGGAAGCCTTCACCTCAGGAAAAAAAAATATCCGAGTGTTTTCCGTTTGAAAGTCCAGTATCCGGATGATGAAATGGTAGAGAGAGCACAAAAAAGAATAATGCCTAATCTCCAAAATGATTGAATTTCAGCAAGTCCGAAATGGAGCCTAAAAATACAGAATAGTGTACACATCACACAAAAGCCCCTGACCAAGTTTTGGAGATCAGGCACTGCTCTGTCGAAGCTGCTGCTTCATTGACATTGACAATTCAGAACTAACAGAGTCACGAGATGATTCGGAACTGGAGAATCCCCTGCTAGAAAACAGCTTACTGAACAGCTTCTCTGGCTTCAAGGCAGACAGCACACCTTTGTTTTTCACATGATTCTCTTGTTGCAATAGTATGCTGCGTTCTCTCGCAGCTTCTGCAATCCGCATTTTGATGCTTGCAAGGTCACCCTTCAAGGCGGTGAAATCTTGGTGCACCGTTTCCCAATTTTCATCACCGGTGGACGACTCGTTTTGATTGTTGTTGCCATTCCTGGCTTCCGAAAAGCGGACTTCCTCACCATAATCAGATGCCTGTTGAGTGCGCCCCTGCAGGTCACTTAGAAGGACGCCGTTTGCTGAAGTCCGCACTTGGTCAAAGAATAAGACCTGCAGCAATACTTATTCGTGAGTACGAATGTGGAACTTGATTATATTTCAGAAATTGTCTAGTCGATGTCAAGATTCAACTGCATACTGTAAAAAGAAAAACAAGCAGAGATGCATCGAGAGACTGTCCCCCTAATCTTTTCACCAAAATGTCAAACTTTTTTGGCGCCAGCGCTACATATTACACATTCATTTGTTCATACGAAATATGTGAAGATTGCGATACGTGTTACTTTGGGGTCCATAATTAATACATACCACTATATCATGTATGTTCATTGATGACCTAAAGGGAACGAGGCTTGGCAAAGGCTCATTTTTTAAATCACTTACTCTATAGTACGGAGTACTATTTAGCCACCGATGTGGTCTCTTTAATATTATGAAACTGCAAGGACTTGAATTAGTATAGCAAGTGCAAGTTGCTGAAACAGTCCGAGCAGTGAGTTACATCTTGATATCGAAGCAAGTTGTGAAGCAGCAAAACGGTTACTACATGAGACGTTCCGCATAGCTGTGGAACTGACCTGAACCATAACTCGCAGTGGGAGACGTTCATTCTGGGCTGCATGCATGCACGCCTCCATCGACAACCTCTTACAGTCCATCAATCTGCAAATCTTTTTCCGTTCGCTCTTTGTCAGCAGCGGGTGCTCCTGCAGTCCCAAGTCCCAGCCCATCTCGTTAACTAATCTCTAAAGATACTCAAAAAAAGTAACCCTGACAGCCAGGAAGAAAGTCTCTCCAATACGATTAAAAGCAATGAGCAAAAGTAATAATAATTCAGGATTCAGTAACACAAAAGAGAACAAAGGCAAACCTTGAGGTACATGTCAATGGCGCGATACAATCCATCATGGACAGGACGTGAAAAATCAGGAACAGACGCCGCAAGCTCTATGAATTTAGGAATTGGCATTTTCGAATCCCGTGCTATCTCAGCAAGATACCGATCTATAACCTTGGCCACTTTGCATAGAGAACCATGCATGGCTGACGCTGTCATCAACGGTGCATCCGAGTCAAAATCAACCGAGGATCCCATCTGGGCTTGGTTCCCATGAAATTGCGTCATGTAATGCTCCACAATATGGATCATCAAATCCACGTCACACACAGTGTCACTTGAGTAGGACACGGAAGGAATAATCAGATCATGGAGTGACGCCTCCTCCAGCTGCAGCCCCACACGTCTGACAAGCTCCATTTTGGTGGCGGGTGAAGCGTCCAGGAAGGTCGCTGCCTTCAGCAACCGAAGCAAGAAGCTGCAAGAGGATGTGCCTTTCTCTAATGGAAGCAGGCTGACAATTGTCTCTAGAATCTGCTTCTCCTTCAAAGTCGTCTCCATAAAGTTCTTTTCCTCATTTGGAGTTTTCTCTGGTTCTTGCAATATTTCTGCTAAGCACTTGAGAGTGTACACTCGGATGGATTCAGCCACCACATCTGGGGAGCCACCTTTCGCTTTAATGGCGAGGATCACCCTTGTGTAGAGATCAATGTCCAAGTCAATTATGTCTTCGACCCACCAGTCCTTTGGCGCTGGTGACATTCTGTGCCTGCTCCAGGAAACTGGACTACTCCGACCACTGGCTGAAGCATGCAGTCTCGAGTAGGAAAAGGACCAGTCCACCTCATTTGCGTTCACACAAGCCTTTGATGAGATTGACTCAATGCATCGACCGATGATCTGTTGCCATTAACCGTTCAAAAATTAGCAATCTGGTTTACATGTATGCTAATCGTATGCATCCGTGAAAGAAAGGCTGTAATGGTAGAGGATAGTAATACCGTTAGAGACCTAATATCACGTCACTCTGCTATTGACTGAGCCCTGTTACCAACAGCAACTCATCTCTAGCAATATACTCCGTCCGTCAAATAGCAAGTTGGGTGTAAACAAGACTTGGCTAAATGCCTATGGCAACTCATCTTTCAATGGACATGGGGTTGTCTAAAGTCCCGTCAATAGTGGTCTACAACGTCCCACTTTGAATGATTGCATAAGAAATTCGTACATAGTGAGAAAATTTGATCTCAAGAGAGCTTGACTCCAGATCTTTCCAGTGAGTTCAACACTCATCTCCCAATGAAAGCACACTCCTACACTCGTATTGGTTAAAGTCCTTCAAGTAACGCAAACAGGTATCCTCTACTCACCTTGAGATCTTCCGACCACGGCATATGAGCTTTACTACTGCGAAGACAGATTACAGTATCCTTCCAACCCCGTAGAATGGAGGAATTCAAAAACACTTCCAGCTTGTATATCAGATTGCTCTTCTCCGTTGTTTCTGTCATCTCCAGAAACTCGGCGCCACATCGCACCTCGCCCACATTGTGAGGGCTCAAGGTGATGGTGATGCCATAGCAATACTTGGCACACATCTCGAAGCATGCCACTCCGCCTGGAAAGTCATGAATGAGTATCTCTTCACTTTGCGACTCTGCAATGAGTTTGTTGAGGCCGCCCCATTTCACTAACAGAGGGAACTTCACAGCCAACAGGAGACTTCATCAGAGAACAAATTGTCGAGCTCCGTGTTAACCCTACGTGGTCTCTTTTTCATATCGGTAGGGGTTGAAATAAAACATTTAAGAAGGTTCAAGGAAGGTAACAAAATGTTATAACAGAAAAAAGTAATCCTTAAATACATTATTTACTGATGGAAATGTGTTCCTGAGAAGGACTATTAACTTCCAAAGTGAAATTTTATATTTAGATTGGCAACTTAGCGGTTGATTTAGATCTCTTCAGAATATGAAACCACACGATTGTATATTTATCAAGCCTTCTCAGAACAAAGTAAACTGCTTCCTTGGTATAACAGCTTTCTCTATCCAGAAAAATAAAAGAACCTGGCGGTACATGAGAAGGTTCTGACTTAGGAAGCAGCTACAATTTCGTGACAGAGATGAAGAACTAGCGCGAAAAGTTACTCAATAGAAAGATATGACTTGTAGTCCTAATTTTGAGAAGTGGAAAAATACCTTGTGAAGGTGGAACTTGTGGCCATCGACATCAAAAGTTATGTCACTTGGCAGGTCACAGGCCACCGAACTGCACCACAGAAGAGAATCTCAATATCAAACTCCAAATCCAAATCCATAGTGGGTGTCAGCACTAGAAGTTCAGTGAGGCCCAGTGAGTACACCCAGGCCCAATGACAAGAGATAACCAAGGGGAAGCTCTGACATCAATATTAACTGAATTTAGCTAATTAATGCAACAGTATAAGTTCAACTTCAAGTGTCCACACAGAAGAGAAGATCGTAAATGCTGCAAATCATTCTCAAAATGCTGCTTGCCCAGTAGGTTAATGACATTCATTGAGTCTTGAGGACGCAACACTCTGTCCTAAAATGTAGTTAGTTACTGGAAAAACTAGTTCAGCATAACCAGTTCAGCAACCAGTGTTGACGAGCAGTTTAACACTCTACACACTAAAATACCACACTCAGATACCACCGAAAACATGCGGACCCAGAATTTTCCTCCTTGGTACCATCTAGTTGAAAACGACAGTATAATTTCTACCGAAACACGAAATACGTAAAACCACATATCTTTTATGCACATTGCACAAGTATAAAGAACAGCAAGTGCGTGCAAAATTCAAGCAGCGTAGGGGATTCAAGAGTCACACTTACGTAGAGCCGCTGTGAACAGTGAAGATGTCCTGCTTAGATCCCAACTTCATAAACTTCATTGTAGCAAATTTCGATCTTACTTCTCCCTTATACTAAACATCCTTCACCGCTTCAAGTGTTTCAGGTGTAGCCCTAACCTCTTCACCTCTTTCTTGTAATGTGAAGACCATCTGCCCCACAAGGAACGTCGCTACTGCCATTACGTCTTTCTCCACAGACCAAGCAGGTAGTGAAACCATACTCACTACGATACAACATTCTTGAAAGGAGCTGCAATCACCTTGGATCGAACTGCTAGAAATCAGGGTACGCTCCAACAAGAATCAGGGTATACTCCAATTCTCTAACATCTTCTTTCTTTGGCACAAATTGTCTCAAATCTTTAGTCCTGAAAGTGAAGGAACTATAAGCAGGTGTAGATACTGCCAATCACAGCGAAAGAGTGGGCAGTCAACAGAGCTCTACAATACAATAAAGATTTGCAGCCCGTGAAGAGAATGCCAAACTGAAAACTCCATCACAGACACTATCTAAGGTACCCTTCCAATAGCCAACCATTCTTCCAGGCAAACCCAACGAAAAACAGAGTCCAATACAGAACGAGATTCTTTCCTACAGAAACTGAAGAAAGAGAATCAGGTCATTAGAAATGCAAAACGAAACATACAAGCCTTAAAAATCCTTCATTGCTCTCCACACAATTTCTTTCACTTCACGGCAAGAGCCGGCGGATTTGAAGCACATGCCAATTCCAAGAGATTTTTTGGCTCTAAGTTCGTTTAGTTTCCAATAGCACATCATCACCAATGCCAGAGCTCCATGTACCCCTGACCGCTTCATCTGACAACCGTCATTGTGCACCTGACACCATCAGACCCGTACGCTACTTCCTGCTGTGCAACCCCAGTTGTCGTACTAGGCGGCCTTGCTTTTGGGCGGGGGATAAAATAATAAATTCCTTCCAAAGCTTAAAGGCGAAATCCATCTCGCCAGCAACGAAACCCAAGACTGACAAAATGGGATCCAGAATTCGAGATGGGAAACAAGAGTTGAAAAGAGCGCACCTTGTGAAATGGGTGTTGGGGTTTGGAGGAATTCTGTGTAGAAACATGGCATTGGAGAGCTCGAATGCGGTCCTCGGGCGGGGGAGAAGCTTGGATTCGCTCTGCGACAATGTGGCTTTGTTTGAACAGATTTCAAGGGCGCCATGTGAGTGAGGGTTTTGCTTGACCTCAAAAGAGTCTCTGGTAAGGTAGGAAGGGGTATGATATAGGTTTGGTATCAGCACCTAAGAAAAGGCACTTTTTTCTTCTTTTCAAACCAGAAATTCTGAACACAATTTACGGAAAAATATCATCCCACAATAATAGAAAATGAAAGCAAAAGTGAATGCAATTGATTTGAGAATTTTTAGAGTTTGTATGAATATACCACAAATTTTCAAAGTTGGGGTCATAGGAACAACAATTATTGACACTAGACTACCCTTCATCAAACATCTTTGAAGTACAAAATGCTTTAACTTTCATGGGTTGCTTCAAATAATTCTTCAACTTTTATTGGTTCCTTTTGAAAAATAGTGTTGAGTTTGAGCAAATGCCTTGCCATGTTTGGGTCAATGAGTGACTATGAAGAATAGAAATATCCTAGCATATTTTGGTCAACAAGTGTCTACGAAAAATTCTATCATGTCATATTTTGGTCAATTAGTGGTTGCACTACAAGAGAAAGGTGTGTTTTAAGTATAGTCCTAGTAGTACAATCCTAGAAGTAACAACCTTTTAGGAGATTTTTAGTAAAATTTTATTGAAAACATATGTATTTCTAGTAAAATTTTACTAAAAATCTCCTAAAAGGTTATTACTTGTAGGACTATAATACTAGGACTATACTTAAAACACACCTTTCTCTTGTAGTGAATTGTGAAGAGCTCTATACTAGTTGGTGGCAAACAAGTGGTGTTGCAAAAAGGTGAAGATACCTTAGCTTATTAGACAAAATAAAATATGGCATGAGAGGAACTTAGACGTAAGACCTTCATTTTTGCAAGTTTTGAATTTCTTTCCATTCCTATATTGTATGGAATGATTTGGAATCTTGCAAAAATCATAAAGCACAAAGTGACCACACTAGCAACATCATTCATGAATAAACAAAATAATTTGGTAATATGTAATTGCCTTCTAAGAGGAAAAATGTTTTTTAGAGAGTTTATCTTTATAATCTTTTTAGCCACATGTGTTTTAAGGATATCTTTAGAAGGCTTTAAGCTACATGATTCAGATAGAAATTCTCATAAATATATTTAAAATATATTAAGAATATTCTTTTATAATATTTTTTTATTTAGATTTAAGATTTTATTTGCCAAATGTTTATGTTTAACTTACCTAATTTTCTATATCACATACTAACTCCATGCCCTAATTTATACAGATCTAAATGGCAAGTAGTGATATTCTATAAGTATCTTCAAATTGTTTCAATGTTAGTGGAGCCAATAGAAATTGTCAAGTTTTGGCCATGCCAACAAGCAAATAAATGTAAACTTCATGGAAATCTAAGCCCTCTTGAACCCTCAAATTTGTTCATGAGCTAAAGGGTGATTGCCCTTTTGGAAGCACTAGGTTCTCTTGGTATATTTTCTAAATTAAAATTGCATTTATTCTAATTTGATTCATATATTTTAGAGTCTTGTGAAAATAGTTACAAAGTTGACAAGTTTGGTCTACAAAAAGATACTTACTTTAATACATTTACCTTTAGTATATTCCAAAAATCAATATCAACCAATGTGATAGATTTGCCTTTGGAAGGCATTTAAAGTATTTAGCTTCCAAATTGGACATTTTACTTCTCAATTAGGCACTTTAGGGCATATTGTACATCATGTACATGTTACACAATTCAAAACAAAAATAATCAATTAATTCATGATATGTAGCAATAAATATGATGCATTGTCTCTATAATTGAAAGTAAATATACGTGAAAATTAAATAGGCCTATAAATACTTCTATTTAACTCCTCAATGCGTAAGAATTTTGGACAAAATCTACATGTCCTATAATATATGACTTTTTCAATTAAAAAAAATATGCATTAGAAAAAAGAATTGTAACAATTTTTGGAAATTATTCATATGGTAATATGCAAAAAAAAACTTATAACCCTTTGTAAACTCAAGTTAGAGTAAATTATTTTGAAAAATTAATAATTTTCATTTGTGGTATCTAAGTTTTGTTAGAATCTCGGTTAGAATAGGCTTAAACTATAAATTAAGTGATCAATATGATATAATATGAACATAAAGATTCTTTATACATGTGTTCAAATTACTAAAATGTATAATATGTAGTAGATGTTTTAACAAAGGAAAAACTTAGGCCCTCAATTAAATTTTGATACTTTATAAAGTAAAATATAGATTTGTAAGAATTCACTAACATTTCAATCTAGTTAGGGTAATTTCCTCATGTATTCAACAATGCCTATCACCAATTTCCTATGGGCTTCTAACTCAATGAAAGCAATTTTGAAGAGGACAAATGCTACTTAAAGAGTAGCTCATGGCAATAAAAGGATTGTACTAGGTCCATTCTAGTTCATTTTACCTTGTTTGTAAATGATTTAATTTTGTAGTGTTTTAATTATAATATCATTAAACAATATATGCAAGGTTGTAACAATGTATTTGAATCAAGTATTATTCCTTCTTGATTTGTTTTACTCGAGGTTAAATCTCTAACAACAATAGAATATATAATTGCCTCTCACTATTTATTGAGAAGTAGATGAACATCATTGTGTGCAATAGAAATTCCATTCCTTTGTAAGAAAGAAAGAATAATAAATAATGATATTTTAGAGCAAGCTATTGTCCAAATTTTGAAATACACATGAGTGATAATGAGCCAATAGAGGTCTTAATTCTTCATCTAATTTTAGGGATGAACCTTTCTATACACAAACTTTAGATATACATTAGTAAACATGACTTTGCCATAGCAAGACATTACATGTGTTTTGGCTCTGGGGAGGGCTGCGAGTTCCCAACTCGACCCCCCCTTGAGAACCGCCGTTCCCCGCCTGTGCTGACTTGGCCGAGAGATTGCCAAGTCAGTTTTTTCGAAAAAAAATAAAAAAATAAAAAAATAAATTTTAACTTTGTTTCTCATTTTAAGAACTTAAATTTTTTTATTTTTTATTTAAAAAATAAAAAATAAAATCTGACAACGGCGTTCTTTCATTGCCAGGGGAACAATGCCAGGAACGGCCCTGAAACGGCCCTCTGGGACCCCAAAATCTCCTCTAATGAGATGAATTCAAAGACCTATACAATTATAAAATAGCAAACAAGTAAGCAAGTTATACTAAGCATTGATCTTATATAAGTTGGATCATTCTATTTATAATTTTCCAAGTCTAATAGCTTCTCCTATGTAGATTTAAAACATAGGATAATATTTGATTCTTCAATAAAATTACTAAAATTGAAATTTTCAAAATGGGAGTGCTACTAGAGCATTTTGATGAACCAAAATTTATAACTTCAAAAACACATGTCATAATTGATTTCACAAGTCAAAATCAGCAGAAAATTGACCCAAATCAATGTGACCAAAACAACAGAAATTTCAGATTTTTTACTAATGTACATAAAGTTGATTTTGTTTAAATTGGCAATATTCAATTACTTTGGTGTGGTTTAAGCCACGCTACTTGAAACCAAATTCTATACTTGTCCTAGTTTTAGGCGTACAATTAGACCTTTGTAACAGTTAAAATAAGCATTTCAACATGTAGGATATGAGATATTTCTTGAGAAATTGAGCTCAATATGTGCAAAAACAAGGATGAGGAAGAATGCAAAAAAGAAAAAAGAAATTTTTTCCTCCAAAAATGAATATTTTATGCAATATAAATGTGTATTTCTCATATGGACCCCATTTTGGTTTCATAGGTTCACCTAAAATGGCTACTTTTGGAACTTGTTCCTAATCAAGTGTGAACCAATCAAATTCGAGAAAATCGAATCTTTTTAGGATTTTTTCAGAGCCAGCTATTGTTGGTTTCAGGACAATCTAGTTTGGCATTAGAGGGAGGATAACCGTTTATGGTGTTCCTACCTTAGGGTGTCCTATTTCCAACCGAGGTTGATAGATTTCCATTTTCTCCTTAAAATGCACATTTTTCTCCTTTTTTGAGGTTTGGACCAATAAATTCATGACACATAAGTGAGCAAGAAAGGAGGAAGCAATGATCGGGAAAGTAGTTCTTGAATGATTGGAATTGGTAAAATCTAGACATTAGCTATGGGTCTGGCACACTTTTTACCTCCCAAAATTCATAGTAATTTCAATTCAAATGATAAAAATCTCTTCTTTTTTTTGCAATCCCCGTCATTTCTGTCAATGCACCTCTAAAAATATTTGCTTTACCTTGCACTAAGGTAGGTGGCTTGAATTACGACCCGCTTCTTGGAACCGTCCCTATAGGAGGCTCTGAAATGGACACTCAGTGGTTTTGAAATGGGCTTTTGATAATGTGAGAGCTTAATAAGGTTTGCTAGATGTTGGTTTATACTTCACATATGGTGTAATAAGAGCCAGGGTGGGTTGATTTCGAACTAAGAGTGGATACAAGACAGGTGTCCACTTCATTTTTGCAAGAAACACATTTACGGCTAAACATCCTTTCACTAAAATGATTCTCAGTCACTCATTAATTCTTGGATTGATATGAAATTTTATCCACACAAACTAGACTAGTAGGCACAACTTTTCCAACAAAAAATATTGAAAATAGATCTTGTATGAAGAAGTTATAAGCTGCCGAAGTTCACTGTGATCAAAGAATGTGGGGATTTAGAACTTCGAAATGCTCTCAAACATTCAAAACAACTTGAATTGATATGAAAATTTTACCACAATAACTAGACTTCAAGGGGAACATAACCCAACAAATTTTACCGAAAACAAACTTAGAATGAAGGAGATAGAAGTCCCCGAAGCTGCAGCCAGCAAATGCAGTTTGGTGAACTCAAATTGAACTTGTGAACTTCGATTGGCTCCCAAAAAATCAGTGTAACTCGAATTGATCTGAAAATTTTATCACACAAACTAGAAGAGAGAGCAAAAATTTTACAACAAGTTTTATTGAATTTGAAAATTGGATGCAAAAGTTAGAGCACTTTGAATTAGACTTGAAAGTATGTGAAGACAATATTGGTTACTTGGCTTCAGTTTAGTAAAGGTGACATTTAGGAACCTTAAGTATTACTTTTTCAATGCTTCACTGCTTGTTTTTGGTCACGCCATATCTTTTTTCAGACCACGCGTGTGTGGGTTTTGCAAGGTCTAGGATCACAAATAGGTGCCTATGACATAATTCTTTGGAAATTCATAAGTAATTCATAATGCTCAGAAAAATATGAAACCACTTGGGTTACATTCTGCATCAACTTCTCTTCAAGTGAAAAATAAGTGAAAATGTTTTTAGGCATCTGGAAACCATCGAAAAGGCCCAACAGCCCTTAACCCCAAAATGACCCTAGAATTTCTTGAGCTTCCAAGAATTTGTTCTAAATTGAACAAAAAGCCAGCATTTTGATAAGTTGTATCATGTTTTTTTGAATTGTAACCGTTTAAAATCAATCTAGATATATTAGAGATCACATTAGAAAATAAAACACAACAATATCTCTTATAGATTGAAAGATTATAGTGTTTGATCATGAGGGTGTTAAAATTGTGAAAGTGATTTGAAGTCTTTCAATCCTCTTTTCACATGTCAAATCTAAAAAGTTAGGTACCAAAAAAATATAAGGTTAAAGGGCCTAACATGCATAACTCCAATCAATTTATGACTTCTCAAAATATACTCTACAATTTTTTTAAATGAATTTCTAATGTAATTTTTTCTTAAAGATCTACACTGAATAGTGAAATTAGGTTGCCCTACACTAATTTCTCATATCTAACACTTTCAGACATGGTCAACTATAGTCTGGGGCAACCTAATTTCACTATTTAGTGTGGTGTATTTGAGGGTCATTCCCAAGAGTCCTCAACACTACAAAAGCCAAGATTGCAATGGACACTTGTGCACAAAATCTTGAATAGAAAAATCATAATCAATCATTTTCAAAATCAGATTTTTGAAGCTAAAACTAGACTTCAAAAAGATTTTTTCAAAAATATAAACTACTAAAAAAATTAATTTAGTAAGGTTTTATTTAACTTCAAAAAATGGTCAAGGACACATTCTGTCCTGAAGGTCATTTTGGGGTTAAAGTGACGGTTTATGAGCACACTACCTTACCCTGGATCATGTCCAGAATTACTTATGTGATCACAGGTACGGGTGCCTTCACCTTTATGTCACAATTTTTGGTTTGTGTAATAATTTATCACCAATTTAACGAAATTGATGTCACATGTACCTTCGACACAGTTTGTGTCATTCAAAGAAAAAGAAAACTGAAAAAGGGGATAACCTTTGCGTTATGACAAACCCCCCCAAAACCAATAAGTTACACTTGCAAAGTTTCACCCTCAGTATTTCAACTGCTTCCCTTGACCTCTATTCCCTTGGCACATGTGTACCGGTATTGTACCTCCCCTTGACAGGGTGGCAAACTGGCAATGAAGCCGAGGCCCACCTTTACTGAATGGCATGTCAATGATTTGCATTAACTTTAAGTTTACAGTGTCAAGCACCAAATTTTCTTTTAAAAAGAAAAATGAAAAAAAAAAAATGCGGCAACTCCTGTCTGTCGTGTACGACCCGCCCACCCCCGCGCCCGCCCCCGCCCGGAGTGGAGTCCAGCCACCGAGATTTCACATTCCTCCGACAGTCAGTTCCCTTTGTCTGTCCTTGCCAATATGACACATCCTCTACCTACAATTTTTAAAACCGCACACAATCATCCCAACAACTTACATGAGTGCACTTGGGTTGCCAGTCTCCTTTTTTTTCACCACAAGGACAATGCTTTAACTTCCTTCCCTTTTTTCTTTTTTCTCTTAAATTTCCATCCCCGAAAACAGATGGATGCACGCACGGATGGACATGGTCAGATCCTTTACTTTTTATGATAATTGATGTATGTTTTTGTAGTGTTCTTTTTCAGTTCACTTGGAATTGAAGCCTTTGCAGCAGATATGTAAATGAGTCTTCTTCCTGCACAAGTACGACTACTACTACGACGCATGTGTGAGCACATGATGGAAAGGGCCACATGGGCTCACAAGGCTCAGAGAAATTATGCTGCTGCTGCTGCTGCTGCACTGATTTTGGACAACAGGCCCACGTCTGTCAGAGTGCAAGGAGCGCAAGGTGGTCATCAATAAGCAAAGCTTGATGTAAGTAAGTTAACTGGCTTCAGAATTGGGGCAGACAGACACTCGCTCAGGCACAGGCTCAGGCTCAAGGCCTCTCTCCCTCTGCCCCCCTTCAGTATCTCACTTACAACCAGCCCCAAAGATTTGGCATGCTCTGCTAACGTAACCGACTGGCTGGAGTTTGGATATCAGCGTACGTTAAAAAGAAAAGAAAAAAGAAAAAAGGAGGGCATCACTGCCAGGAAATCAGTTGCAGTAAGTTAATCGGATTAAGTTTTTATATTGATGATCAACGAGGTTGGACACTGGAGGAGGAAGAGAACTGAATCCAATTTTCCAAACAGGGGTCACAATTTCCAACACACAAACAGCTCCAAAAAAGAAAAAAGAAAATCTCTGGCAAGACTGGTACACGCAATCTTCTCGAGATGAGACACACACACACACATGCTGGAAGGTAATTCTATGCTTATAGCCCCCAAAAATTTGTCATATTTGGGGATCATATTAGTGGACAACTTCGACGCTGGGACGGTCATGTGGTGAACTTTATCTTACACATGGATATGCATTGAGAATCCCATCCATTTGTCCCCTCCAGGCAATGCCTTTTTAAAAAGAAAACCCACCAAATGAAACACCCGTCCAGGTGATATCTGTTTTTGTTTCTTTTAAAACAAACAAATGAAACACCTACAGGCAATGTCATTAGAAAACTAATAAGTTAAGGTTGAACGATTGTAAGCTTGATTCATTCACATGGAGTGCAAATTTCTAAGTTAGACACTTCGGATCAAGAGAATGAAAACAAAAACCTGAACAGTAGGTCTCGTGTTTGGCTAGCTACTTGGGTTTGAGAATCATCTGCCAATAAAAAAATATTGGATGTTTGTGACATTTGTTGGACAAAAGTCCAAGCAATGCAATTGGATTTTCCTTTTGATTTCCAACAAGAATTAATCAAAATTGGATTACTTGGCTTTGCACTCCCATGTCTGAAGAAGAGATTGTTAGAGGTGTAAGATAAACCCCAACACCTAATTCTATCTACCATCCAATGGCGTCACCTATGAGATATTTCCATTACCACAATTCTAACAACCCTTTAGTATTGTGACAATGCACTTGGGGAGGGGACACATCACATCTGTGTGTGGTTTATTCTACCCACACTCTACCAATTTAGTCTTGACAAACTTTGGAAAACCACAATTTTTTTTTTACATCTTGTTAGAATGTCTTGATTCTACTTACAAATGTCTTCTTGTTAGAAAAATACGTGAGTTGACAAATAGCTTCTCCAAGGTATCTAGATAGCAAATTCACTTGATAATAGGCATGTTTACCTTATATTAGGTCTCCCAGATATGGTTCTCCAAATAATGCCACATGGACATTGATTGGAACTATTCATTGAAAGTCAGTAATATAGTCATTTGTTTCAAAAAGAAAAAAAGAAGTCAGGAGTACATTGAAATCTTTTTTTTTTATTAAAAAAGAAAATTTGATTTGGTACAAGGTGCAAGGAGCTCACAGTTACAATTGATGTTAAACTGTTAACATGAGCTAATAAGGCTTTTAACCTGCAAGGTCTTGACAGATCTTACCCTCGAATGATGCTCTGGATTGACCTGGGTCAACTGCCAACAAACTGAATCATGCAGATATTAGTACAGCTGCAACAGCAGAACCAAAGTTGGATACTTTGTTGCGAAAGTTGGATTCAGCTGGATCTGCAATCCTGCATCTCATTACTTAACCTTTGCACTTGCATCCCTTTGAAATTTTGAATGTAAATTTGGAGACTGAGGGGGGCTGGGTTCACTTGATACGAGCATCAACAAGCTCGCACATCCCAATGAGAAAATCAATGTTTGGCAGGTCCTTTGGAGAAGGCTTGAAGTCTCCAGTGTTGTAACTTTATCAGTAGCCTACAATTAAAAGTTCAGAATTGAAACAACCAGAGGAATGTGGTTACAGTATCCTTTAAGCTTATATAGGGAGGATAAGTGTGAGATGGGGAACTACAGACAATAATGGCTATGGTACAATACATTTCCTGGCCATGGCAACTCTGATGGGTTCAGCATGGGTACCAAAATTGGTCAGTTAATTGAGTGGCGCCATATCCTTGTTGATGCCTTGCCTTGAAATGTGGGCTTGGAGAAGCTCTGAGTGTCAGACTCCCGGGATGAGGCAAAGTTGGATACCTTCTTGCTAAACAGCTTCTGGAAGAACATTCTAGGCTTTGAAAACAGGCCACTAGGTTTAGGTGGTTTCAAGGACCCGGAATTAGGGATTGAATGATGCTCCCCCCTCTCTGCCCCAGAAGCACTCTGATTTTTCATGTCCCCAGGCTTGAAATTTGGGTGCCACCCTGATGCACCAGGTAACGCAGACATGGATGGGACCCTTGATGTGTGCACATCAGAAACACTAAGCTCGTCACCTGAATCTCGACCTAAGAGTGCACGAATGTTGCTTGGCATGTCACTCGCAAGGAACCCTCCCGTTGCTGCGGTTCGAACTTGCTCAATAAACAGCACCTGCAAACATTGCAGAACTAGAGATCATTTGAAGAAGGGACTTCCAGAACATCACCCTCATACATTAATAACATCCTACAGTGCCATGTCTGAAGTTCAAGGCAGTCATTCTTTTTTTGGCTAGACATCGCCAAGTTTCAACAATTTTTCTATGCGAGCTCCAAGCCTACAGGAAACTTGTAGAAAATGCAGTTATTTCCCTAGATTTCAATAAAAAAATTGTTGTAAATCACAAGAATTGTATTATAGTTACCAAAATACCAGAATACTTTGGTATATTGTTATTTTGGACATTCTTCATTGCAAAGAAAACCACTTGGCAAATACTACGTCAAATAATGGTTTCGACACTCCCGGCTCTCAAAGCATTTTTTAGTTCATAGCCCATTTGACAACACTTCGAATGTTGAGCCAATTCTTCTCTTATCATAATTCTCTCTAGTATCCTCCGAGCACAAGCATATCATCTACACTGGTTCCTTTTAAAGATTTGCAACTTGAGCTAAAGGATGTTACAAACTTTCAGCTGATTTGCTCAAACGTCTTTAAAATGAACTTCTCTAAAGTGGTATTCTAGAATATCCTACAAAACTTGACACACTATCATTGCCGTAAGCAAAGCAAAATTGTCAAACATTCAAACTATGCCGCAGTGAAAAAAAGGGTATCCGGGTGATAAGATTAAAGAGGTTTGAGTGCACTTCAAACTTGGGAAATGTGAAATACATGTCATTGAAATTACAAATTATATGATGGCAAATAGATTAGTGCACCTACCTGTACAACAGTGCGAAGAGGTAAGCGATCATTTTGTGCAGCATGCATACATGCTTCTATCGACAACTTTCGACAATCCAACAATTTGCAAACCCTTTTTCGTTCACACTTTGGTAGCTCTGGATGTTCCTGCCACGCCAATAAACAATTTTTTAGCTAATTTTACAAGGGAATTATTCCAGAGCCGAATAGCATACAAACGCAACTAGTTCTTTCCCATTCTTGTGCCAAATGACCCCTTCATTCTTGTCAATCCTACTTCACAAGACAGTTGCAACATCATGTTTTTAAGAATAAACCCACCACGGAGCAAACAAAACAAGTAAATATACTAAGAGAGCCTCTGTCCCTTTCTAGTGCAACTACAAAGCTACAAGAGTCTCTCTGACTCATTTCATAGTGTAGCTGCCCAATAGATGTAACCTATTTCAAATTAGGGACTAGGGCTCAATCTTCAAGTAGCAACAAACACTATACACAAGAAACTACTCAAGCTCTTTCATTAACCTATAGATTTAACTTGTGTTCATGCAATATTTGCTACGGGCCCCTGAGTCTACAACAAATAACACAAGAAAGAAAAATCTTTGGTACCTCTAAGTGTCAAAATGGCCCGAAGTGGTTGCTTCCATGTCTTTAAAATGTAAAATAAATCATTTAAGAAGCATCAAGAAAGATAAAATGTATCGACAGATTGAAGAAACCACTACCTAAATTTAAAGAGCAACTGAGACATGTTTTGAACGTTACAACAATTGACTAATAGTTTCCAAAATGGACATTCTACTTCTAGATTGGGCAGTTGGGGGTATCATGTTACATCAAGTACGTATTACACAATTCAAAACAGAAGTAATCAATTCAGGATATGCAGCACCGAACTGACCTTAAGATACATGTCAACGGCACGATACAAACCGTCATGCAACGGGCGTGCAAAGTCAGGAATGGAATCCGCCAGCTGCACGAATTTCTCAAGCGAGAGGTTAGGGTCTCGCGCAATTTCAGCCAAGTAGCCATCAATTAACTTGGCCACTTTCAGCTTGGAGGCATGGGTCACAACAGTGGAGCACCGGCTTTCGGTGAATGCAATGTGGTCCGCAGACAGCGACCTTCGCTTCTCCAGCTTGTTGTAAGTCCAAGTCTGAGGGCTGATTGGAGGGCTCTGAATTTGCAGGAGAAAGTTTTCTACAATGAGTATCACCATATCGAAATCGTACCACGCTGTGTCATGGAGAGACGGCAGCAGTAAGTCAGCAAGTGACGCTTCCTCAAGCTGCAACCCAATTCGTCGAGCCAAGTGTGGTTTTAAATTTAAAGAAGTGACGTTCAAAGTGATGGCCGCCCTAAGGAGCTTCAGTAAGAAACTGCAGGAAGCAGAGCCTTTCTCAGCTGGAAGCAAACTGACGATTGTCTCTAGTATTTGCCGATGCTCCTGCTGCTGCTTTGTTGCTGATTCCTGTGCATAATAATCCAGCTTTGTTAAGCCGTTCACAAATCACCCACTTTCAATACAAGTGACATCCATCCGAACACATGACTTGTAAGAAATAAGTTCTATCGCAGTCAAAGAAGCTTCCATGTGATACATTATAGGAGCAATAATAGTCGTACTCGTTAAAACCGTATGTTCAATGCGCCAAAATTTGTGACATTCAAGAGCACAGAGCTCCAAAAACTAGGACGCGAATAGATATGAGCTCCAAAAAAAGTGCCAATTGCTTAAAATTCCGTCTTTTAACAAATGTGGCCAGGATACTTACGGTTCAAAGGTACTCTAAGCTTGTGATTGGGGCCCTACTACCACACTTCAACTATTGCTAACTTCTTCATATAATATCCAAATATTACATTTTCCGATGCCACGGAATCCTCTTGAAAATAGACAAGAGACATTCAAGAAAAGAAATCTAAAAATGGAAATCACTCAAACAGCTTCAAGGCATGGGAATGAGTTCCCTACCTTGATGGATGGTTCTAATTCGGATGCTTCGGGTAACCAGCGAAGGGTATACACTCGGAGAGCCTCTCCCACGAGATCATTAGCCACACCTTTAGCTTTCACGGCCACCATGACTCTCCAAAAGAGGTCGAGGTCGAGATCGCAGAGATCTTGCACCCACCAGTCGTTCGGGACAGGGAACAGGCATGGGCGTTGTCCCTGCAAGCCGTTCCAAACGGCCGGGCTTGTGATTTGACTGACTGAGATGTGATCCATCATGGCCATGGCTTTTGTGTAGGAGAAGGACCACTCCACCTTGGCTGGATCCAACATCACTTTGGAGGAGATTGATTCAATGCAACGGTCGATAATCTAAAATCATAACCACCAGCAACCATGGTCAATACCAACCAACTGAATAATAGGCCATATTTTCAGACCACATTACGACCATTGAGAGAAGTGAATATCGACAAAGAACAAGCTTAATGATTCCGAATTAAGTTTGTGTTGGAGTCCTAAGGTCGCTAAAGAAATTAAACAAAGTACCACACCCGGACCATTTTGATATCCTTCTCACTAATTTTCATATTCGCTGTCCTCTCGCCAAACCATAGGGTGCGGACGTACCCACTTCAAACTTCAATGTGTACTCTCAATATCACGTTTGTTATGTGACAAGAAGTTGCATAAAAATGTAATAATACGGAATTCGACAAGACTCTGGACCAGCGCCCTTACCTTTGCAACCGCAAGTTCTACTTTGATGTCACTTTACACATATGATAGTGTTAATTGTCACAAATTTCCTGATATTCAATGATGATCACGTTCATTTTGGCTGCCTAGGTTGTGATATTAAAGACGTAGGAGAGGTGTGCTACATTGGATCCCAGCTTAGAGTTGCACTTACTTTCAAGTTTTCCGACCAGGGCAGACAGGCTTTGCTGCTTTGGAGGCAGATAACGGAGTCCCTCCAACCTCGCAAGATGGATGTATTCAGAAATACTTCCAGCTTGTAGATGAGGTTTCCCTTTTCCACCATCTCCGACATGTTGAGGAACTCTGCTCCGCACAGGACCTCGCTTACATTATGTGCATTTACAGTTGTGAGCACGCCATAGCAAAATTTTGCACAAACTTCGAAACATGCCGCGCTTCCAGGGAAGCCCTCGATCTTCACTTGGTCCTTACCAGCTTCGGCTGCTTCCGCCACAAGTCTACTAAGAGCTCCGCACTTGGCCAAAAGAGGAAACTGAAAAGCAGCAGCCATGTCAACACCACCAGAATGATCAGCTGAAACAACCAACACTTGGGAAGCTCAATCAGTAGTGGCAGCTGACCCTGTAAATCTATTACCTGTGAGGTCCTTTTTCAGCGCAATTAAAAAGTGTGATTTGATAATTCGATGGCCATGAAACAGGTCTAAAGTGACCTTGATATAGCATCTGTATTAACATGGTAGCCTACCGCAAGCATACTACACTCTTTAGGGTTACGCGGTTGCCTTTCTAAACGGATTGCCCTGGCTAACATATATGTGCATCACTAAACGGTTGATTTCGATATTTGCAAAATTGGTGCATAGCAGGACCTCGACATCACCTTATCTTTAGATTAATCATATAAATTACTGTGAAATTAGCTGGGGACAATGTGTGTGGTAGACGTGTGTTCTCCTGCTCTGTTTAGTTACACGAATTAAATTCATATATCTTCTTACGGTAGAACGATAAAGAAGGTTGGAATTCCAAAGCTACGCATACCAAGTGAAGATGAAATTTGTGTCTATCCACATCCAGAACAATATCACTTTCGAGTTCCGATACTGATGTCCTGCATAACGACGAGAATCACCATTGTCTGAATTAGAACCACCACCTTGAAGTCTGTAACGCGACATCTGAGAAATCCCCCCACCCTTCCTATTCTAAATACTGCTTCAGGGAATGATTCACCAGCAAACTCAAATCCAGTGAAAGTGTAGACCATCCACATTGTGCATCACCGATACTTTGACAAACGTATGCATCTTATCAAGCCAAAATATTTTGAAGAGATACAAGGAGGTTGAAACTCCAGTATCTGACTACAAATTAATATTCAAAACCAGAGAAAAGGAGATAACACAGCATTCTTTATCCCTTTGAGCCAACATTCAAGCATTAGCTTAAACATTTGCAGGAATTAGAATGATGAGTTATTCAGATTCTTGGGTGCAACATGGGTCTCCAACGAATGTTTCGAATAAAATTAATGATTTTTTGGTGATCTAAAAAATGATTGCCAACGCCATTTCACGACATTATTCCTTAAATTCACACCTACTTTTTTTACTGAAACAAAGTCTAAACCCCACTGTGCATGAATTGAAGGATAACTCGATTGGCTACAATGATTAGAACAGTCACCATATTATTTGCTAGTACCATCACCATTTGAGTAAGTCGAGTTAATTGCCAGGTTACAGAGCTGCTGCATTCTAATGGATTACAACAAATCCAAACAAGAACTTAACAGACAAATATCAACCAAAGAGCTAGGGGAAAGCTTGCTTACGTGACGTTGCCGAGAGTCGTAAAGCAGTCGGGCTTCGATCCCAATCTCATGAACTTCATTGTATCCAAGTTGCTAGATTCTCCAATAAGCAATGCTTCAAACAACCCCGAGCTGGAATATTGCTTCTCGTAGTGTAGAAAATCAATTACTGTCGCACAACATTCTACCTAGATGAAGAGCCTGTCGTAAACATGAAAATTAAGGCAATGTCTTACGAAGTCACCATCGCCACATCCACAGCCAGCAGGGGAGAAACCCCGACCTCCAAATTGCAGAGTCTCAAGTGAATCTTCGAATAGCAGCTGGACTCCTGGGGAAGCTGCCGCCGCAGCTGCTTTCCTGCAACGAAGGAAGCATGGAATTTAAACCAAGCTACTTCTACTTGCCTTTGGCTGTCAGCAATGTCCAAAGCAAAATCCCAAATTGGCATACAGCAACGTCCAACCCAAAGTGCCAGTCAAATTAGCTTACAACAATGTCCAAAGTCACTGCTGGATTCTTCCTCGATTCACAGACAAGCAGCTCGGCCATGATCATTTCGAATACTCGAACTGAAATCTGAGTCCCTAGCTAGCTATTGGCTCCACATCAGTAGCTCCTCGAAATTAACTGATCATACCCAGTCCATACTTTGGAACTCATAAGAATGAACCTGTCCGCAAAAAATTCCCCAAGTGTACTAACCATGTAATAGATCAGCAAGCGAAGCAACAGGCTAGCAACAAGTTAAAGTGTGATGAAGGAGCTCAGTCCCTAGCTGCATTCTCACGTGATCGAGGGCCAGCTCTCCAAACCAAAAGTGCATGATTCTCAAATTATACGAGACAGTTGTAGGACACAAGGTCCTGAGTCCCAACCTGATTCGTGGAGTCAGACCTGCAGAATTGGAGCGTTAGCCAAATTCGACAAGATTTCAGAAGAGCCAGAAGTGCCAACCCGCCAGCGGGGATGAAAATGACCCAACGTGGAACGTACTACCGCTCAGGCGGCATGTGGCAGCAGTGGATGGAGTGACGTAAAGGGTAGGCTAAGACGGCACTTCTGGCGTGCTGTTGGATTAGGTAGACTCCATCGAAAGTTAAAGCATGAAGACACCAGAATTGCACTTGAGCAGGCACGCCCCACACTCAGGAGGAAGCATCACTTTGAAAATTGTATGCCCAAGACTGAAGTAGAGTTGTCAGAGCCTCGCATTCTGTACCGCGAGCAAGAGCAAGGCTTTGAAAGCTGTGGGGACAGCAGCAGCCTGGCGTCGTCAGGAATGTGCCGGCTACTCCAGCAAAAGCTGCAGGCATGTGTTCCACTATTAATTGTCGGTCTGTTAATCTAAACAAGCAATCCCGTCCAGCTTTCGCTAATTGCACCTGCGTGCCGGTAAATAAATCTGTTAAGCCTCCGAAGCTCTCAGTTCCATCTGGTTCTAGCTAAGTCCATATGGTTCGTTGGTTCTGATGTCAGAAGGCTCGTGCCCCTGTTCATGAGCTCAGCTGTCTCCAAAAGGTGACTGTAATCACATGCCCCCACAGATTGCAATGAACACAGCCTGGTTGCCTGGTCTCCGAGAATGAGAACAAGTTCTCCCCAATAATATGACAGGAATAATATTCAAATCTCACTTAGTGTCTGGGCATCTCTTTGATCTTCTGCACCGCCTCTCTCAGTAACTCATGACGTTCGGGACTAAAGTGAGCATTCTGCCCCCGCTACTGCAACTTTTCCTCCAGGTCGTGCAGTTGCCAAACTACACCACGAATCCCCGGTCATGTGGCCACCATGTTTTAGCGGACTGCTGCATGGGCAGCTATTTCCACCGAAGTCGCAACCATGGTCGCGGCATTGACAGAAGGCGACAACGAAGCGCATGGATACATGTGGACGCTCCAAACTGTACCACCTGGTTGTCGCGACGAAAGAACGGCGAGTGTTTGAAGTGGAAGTGGAAAGTGAAAAGGTGTCTGCCACAACGGAGGCGGCAATACTGGGAATCCCTGTTCACCTTTTGTGTGCGTGAGTACTGGTACGAGTGTCGTGGCAGTGGTGTTGTCGCTCCGCGCAAATTGCAGCCCCAAAGTAGAGTAACGCAGTCATTTCACTGCATTAGTTGTCAACCTCCATCGTCATCGCTAGACGGATGCGCCTGCGAGACCTGCGAGGCCGCCACAACCACCTCCATGTTCTGGTCAAGCAAGCGACCCTAACCCTAACTCTTCTATCTGTGACCCGCCACGCGCAACTTACTCCGGAGGAAATCGACAGTCGCCCGACTGGTCGACAGCTCTGGATGAATTGAAGCACGCGCTCGTGCACCTACAGCACACAGTATGTAAATGTAATCCTCCGTATTGGAGAAACGACCACGCTAACCCTAAGTTCCAGAATCCATTATCGAGTGCAGTCTTTCTGCATCTTCCCCAAGGAACCTACGGCATGATATGCTTCTTACACAGGAATGTTCGATCCCGGGGAACAATACTTCTAATTCAACCAATCGCAAATAACCTGCATTGCATTTCAGTTCGCGATCGGAACTTACGAGTCGTAAACCCTAAAAGTGGTTATGGAAGCTGCTTCGAGAGCATGCTCGTGTAGATCTTCACGGAGACTACTTTCCCTCCGTCGGTCTAACTTGGAGGATATCACTTCTCAACATGTAGACTGAAACGGTCTTCACAATGCGAACTTGGAGGGAGAGATATTACTTCGGAATTGCCTCAATCCAGAGGCGTCTCGCAGGTTTGAATGCATTGCACGAAGCCAGTCCTTTGAGACTAGCTAGGCATCCTAAAGAGTCTCTCATTACTTGTAATCCATTCACACGAAAAGGATGTCACCTGCCTAAACTTCAATGACTGCTGCGATTTTACACTTGAAATACAGTACACTGCCAGAGCAATACTGCACCCTGCTAGAGATGCATTCCACGATGACGGATTTTCAATGCTAAATGGGATGTCTACATCACACAGGGCAGACATTGAAGTGACCAATTTTTAAATTCGCCTGTTTTCTTTCTCCCCTGGCTTGGCTAATGGCACCGGATAGAATAATTGATTGCTGCCACTTTGCTTACGACTCGTCCTCTTGTTATTTACAGTAATCACCTTGCTGATCACCAGTCCGGTGCTCAATATTTCTCTGTTGGTCAATGTTGCAATTGGCCACCCAAAAGTCCATCATGATTCTCTTGAAGCGTCCACTTCCACATAGTTTGAAATCCGCATTGGCACCCGCCCAAGAGCGAGCTGTTGCACGCTAGTCACCGATGGGGATATTTTGAGCGAAAGAAACTACGGATCTGTACAATCTGATCATTTGCACCCAGTAATTCTACTTGATGTTGTTGTTGTGAAAATTCGGTTTGCTTTCCGCCATATCTGAAAACCACTCTAAACATTGGGAATGATTTGCATGTGAGAATTCCTCACGGCGGAAGGGTGAATACGTGAAATTAACAGGGGCCGATCTATTGAACTGAAATTTCGAAATCACATCAATGGCTATGGCGAGTTTCTTTTCTGTAGCGAAACTACAAAGTTCCGGATGCCATTTCTTGTGACAATACTACACATTGGGTCCTGAGCGGTCGTGTTGTTGTTGTGTCTCAAAATCCCACAACGATGATTCTAGCTAAAATGGTCGAATCTGGGCATCGCCTTAACTTGTCTTCTTCCAGGTGAAGAGCTTCAAACATGCATCCATGGCTTCGAATGTCCACTTGATCATGTCGGATGCTGCTCATCTCATCTCACATCACCGTATGGTGATCATAGATTCCAAGTGTGGAACAGAGTGAGATGATTCAATTCTTGAAATTGTTGCATACTACCGTTAAGCTTAGTACCCCTCTGTCAGGTCGGCAAAAAACAATTTAAAAATAGTTGCCAGAATTTTCATTACATGTTTTTTTTGCTACTCCGGAGGGCTGCGAGTTCCCATCTGGAAACCCTCCGAAACCTACCGAAACTCGCCATTCGCAAGCTACACTAACCTGACCGAGTGACTACCAAGTCACTTTTTTTGAAAATGAAAAAATAAAAAATAAAAAAATTTAACTTTGTTTTTCATTTTAAGGATTTAAATTTTTTTTTTTTTTTTTTGTGAAAAAAAATGAATCTAACACTACAGTAGTGTTCAATGAGACCGGGGGGAACGGAGCTGGGAAGAGGCCTGAAACGGCCCTCCAGCCCCCCTAAATCTCATCTAATGAAGAAAATTGCCCTTTTTTTCTAAATTTACATAGAGAAAAACACGAAATTTGAAGGACTATTGAATTTGGTCTCTCAACTTTAATTAAATATTCAGCATGAAATATTCACTTGGAGACCTTGAGGAGGTTTTCCATGAATTTCATGTTTTCATAGGAGCTCCCCAAGAGCGAGGGTAGAAGTATTTTGAAGGCCCCCAACCCTTTTTACTACTTTAAAGTAAATTTTGATTGTTTAACAATTCCAGAATCACATAAATCGGCTAATAGGAATGCTTAGATCCTTAAATTGAGTTATAAACTAGGCCCATAGGCTTTATATTGAAAATCAGGCCAATTCTCTTTTCCATCCATAGGTTGCTTCTATGGTCCTTATATGGTGGTAATTTGGTGTCAAAAATTGGGCCCAAGTGCTAATAATTGATTCACTATAATCCTTGACCCATAATCATTTTTCAACTTGGGCCTAATTTGAGTTGGACCTATGAATTGAAAATTGGGCCAACTTCAAATCATGCTAAGGCCTTAGTATAAAGTGAGCCTAAGACTTCAAAGTATCTCCACCTTATTGTCCAAGTATTCAACATGTGGATGATAAATGAATTCAAGTTCATCTATTCAATTGTTTTATAGATTCATATGTTTGTTTTAAGATTTGTACATGATAAACTTTCAAATCTCTTTGTAAATATTTTACAATTAAAAAATATAAGAATCTTTCATCTCGATAGGTGATTTAGAATCATTTCCAAAACTTTTAAACTCCTAGTCATCAACTTTGTGTGCTTCTTCTTTGTACAATTATAATAGAACGTGGTAGTGAAAACCTTGAAAATCGTATTGACGTTTTGTGATATTGCATCTATAGTGCTTTACTTTTTAGTCTTGAAAGGTTTTAGTGAGTTGAAAATCACATTTTAGGATTTTAGGATTCAATCACTTTATGCTATTAGTGTTTTTCAGTTTTGACTACCACGTAACTCTTTTTATTTAGTTGCGGTAGCTTTTCTTGTTTATTATGTTGTCGTGTCTTTTCTTAAATAATTCTCCATATATTATTTATTATCACATATTTTCTTGGTTGTTTTGCCATTTCAACTTGACGATGATCATAAATTTAAATGTTTTAGAGTTTTGAAAATGTTATTCTTTATAATTTCTTGTATAATTTTAAAATATTTCAAAATTAGGCAATATGGAAAAAAAAATTCTGCAACCTTCCAGGCATTTCACTTATAACATTTCAAAAAATAGTTCATTTATGTCTGCATCCATGCATGGTCAATGAGAGAATGGGAAAAAAATGATATAAGCGAAGGTGATATTAAAGAGGTCATTATCGCTCAGGCTTCATCTAATTGTGGATGAATGTACCCGTACATCGACTGACTCGCCTGGCGGACTGACGGACGGAGGACCCGACGGAGTTCGTTCGTTCGTTCGAAGCGTACTGTAGTCGTTATCCAGGGTTCTGCATACATTCGTATAAGCTTACGAGCACGCTTCCGAGGGAGCCGAAGAGTGTACCTTTCAAGCACTCGCATTCTATGGCCGCTTGAAAGTGCGTTTTGTATCGTGCTGTGTGCAATTCGCGGAGTCTTTGGAGTCATTCCCCAGCCAGCGGTGTAAGGTACTCCTGCTGCTTTGAAGTTTCAATTCCTAGAGCTTTTGGCAAGATTACAGTCAAGTCCTTGTCGAAGCTGGATTTCTGTCTTGGCTTTTGCAGAGAAAATTTTCGTGATTTTTTTGGAATATTATTCTCGTTCGAGTTGCAGTGAGATAGCAACATTTTCGTCAGAATTTTAAGCAATGTAACGTTTACTTATTAGCTGCACAATTTAAGTAGTGATTCTGAGTCTTACATTTAGTGTGCCAAATGGTAATGTCTGCTGTAAATTGAGGAGCTCAGAAGTTAGGTTAAATAACAAGATTTGAAATATCGGAATTTCATTCGGATTTTTCATATTCAAGAGCGTTCGTTATTTGAGTATTCTAAGAACGTCTGGCTACAGAAGTGAACTGTCTGCGGCTTTCTGATGCATTTGGCTTTAGGAGGAAGCAGTTGCAATCCAGTGCTGTCCTTTGCGGAACATCTGATTTAAGAACTCAAGCTGACCTGCATTCAGAATTGTTCGCACTTTGATAAATCGTAAGCATTTCCGACAATCGCACATTTTGGATTCTTCTTTTAGGTGCTGCATACTATTTCACTTGCATATTATGCTGATTTTCAATCGCAATCCACTCGCAATCTAGCTAGATTAACTATGCAATTGTGCAGTCTAATTCTTCTTCGATGTTTCATTAGGAGAGTTTACTATAATGACGCACATGTGGTGGTGACTGAAGTTCAGGGTTGGACAAAAAAGTCCCTACAGATATTGCCATAGTTGCAATGCTTTTTACTACAAGAGATGATTTTGTCCCTTTCTACTGGAAGTTCTGCTGTGAAACAATTTGTCGTTTTGCCTTGTTGTGAGCAAGTGCCTGGACTCGGAAATCACAGGATGTATCTGCGCCGCATCCCTGATTTTTGTACTTCGCAATATTTCTTCTGAGGAAGTTCTGAGGCTTTATTTGCTCGAGCCTGTCAGCAAGCAGTAGCCATGGCAGGAGCTATGGCGTCCAAGAATTTATCCCGTTGTGCAGAGGTGTCCTTCAATACAAAGTTCTCAAAAACATTGCTAGGAATTGAAGCACTAGGATCCCCAACAGGTGCCTGGGTATGGCAAAGGTGTATGCGCCTATGCTGGACAAGAAGAAGTCCAGCCGCATCAGCACAGATGATAAAAAGAATAGAAGAGAACGCGATGGTAGAAAAAAAATCATCCAGGGAACTTATAAAATCAAGAACGACAGGAATGCTAGATCTGAACCAAAGCTTCAGAATTGGTAACGTGCCAAAGGCTTCTCTGCAACGAGGTGCGTGCTTCGTTAAGTTGTGTGTCAAATTGGTGTCTTTCTCGATGCGCAGTTCGGTCGCAGTGATCTGGATCTCTTCCGCAATGATAATTCACTCGTAGCCAAGCCCCTAGCTGTTCTATTTCAGTTTACGTAATATTTTTGTTGTTTGATTCGTAATGATTTCTTGATGGCAACAAACTAAGACTTCCTAGTACTCTACTGCACTTCATATTTCATCACCTGAATCCAGGCGAAGCTAAACGTGTCTTCTTCATGTGAGCATCTATTACAAATTCAACCCGAAGAGTTTAATGTCTGCTCCGCTCGTGGAGTTCCTGGCATTTTATTCACTCTTATATCTTTTATGCTAGGCTTACTTTAGTTATGAAAATTTTGCAGCTTTAATCGTTGAAGTGTGCATGACAGGGAGACGTTTTCCTCGAAGAGCCGTACTTGGCGAAGAGTACCAGTTGTCATTGGCAGGTGATTCACAAGCAGCAGGTAGTATCTATCACCTGCAACTGTGGTAACGGAGATATTAGTCTACCTTGAGGATTTTGAGCATGACTTAGTCATTGTACGTTGTGTTTGTCGCTGTATTTTTCTTTTGAAAATTTGTGACATCATTTTCTCAAGTCCATTACCAGGTACTTAGAGCTGTGCATAACAAACCTGAAAGTAATTCAAAATGCTCTTATATGGTAGCGCTATTGCAATGCCTTCGCAATTTATGAAGTATACATGAGGCCTTTCCAATTATAGTGCAGCTTTGGGGTCCGTTACTAGATTTATCATCTGTGAGGTGTACGTGGTTTTTGTCGCTTTCAGCTGGTGACAGGAGCGAAGAAAATAAAGAGCATGACTACGAAGAATTACCAGGCACCTCAACCGTATGCCAAGAGAAGGGCACTTTAGAGAAATTAGATTTGTCCAGTACTGGGAGTATGCAGCGGTGGTTCCCATATGATGATTGTTTCAAGCTTGATGACGAAAGGACATTGACAAGTTCTGAAGTGATCTCAATGCTGTCTCCGTTCCTAGTCGATGAACGCAAAAAAAGGATAGAGGAAGTTGTTGCACATCGAACATATTCTGTATGTATTGCGGTTGAGGGACTTTTGGACCTTGGTAACATCTCTGCTGTCTGCCGTTCAGCAGATGCTCTAGGATTTCAGTCTGTTCACGTTATAAGCAATGAGACCAAAAAAAAGTGAGCCTTTTACTCTACTCGGACTACTGTGAGCTAGTGTCTACTTCTGACACTAAATGGGTATTAATACAGCATTGAAAAGGTTACAGTATGTTTGATTGTAATACGGTACTGTAAGACTCGTAGTATCCACAAAGTGAGTGTTTTTCACGATATCTTGGTTCGTAGCGAGTGAGGGTGTAGAGACAATAACTTCCTCATTATTTCAAACGTCTTCTTTCGAGACCTAAAATTATCGTTTCTAGAGTAGCAGAGCCAACAGTCAACTGACCTTTTTGTATAATCTTGGATTGCTAGTGCTTCCTTTAACCGGATTCTGACTGGCATTTGCAGATATAAGAAGAACCGGAAGGTTAGTATGGGTACAGAAAAGTGGTTGGACGCAGAAATGTGGGATAACACAAGCGAATGCATTACCACTTTGCGGAAACGGGGTTATCGTATTGCTGTCACACATATCTCTCCTGACACTGTGAGCTTTCGTGAACTGGATTTTGCCCGCAGTGACTCTGATGACACTAGTAGTTTACCAAAATTTTGGATCACTTCGGTTTCGACAGTCCTTATTTTTTGGATTGCCTCTTGTGACTGACAGGTGTCTATCCATGACATGGACTGGACCATACCAACCGCTGTTTTCTTTGGAAATGAGTTCAAGTGAGTTTAAATATGCACTGGTGAGAAGTCTCAGGGTTTTCTTGTTTTTCTATTCACATTTAGGTTCTGTGATATGAAACACGTGATTTGAAGTACTAAACGTAGATCGTATTGTGTGTATCAACAAGTTCTTGTTTTGTATTTTGTTACAAATCATGAAGTCATCTAGTGTTTCTATAGGGGTCCCTAGTTTTTCCTTTTGTATCAGTTGGTGTGTGTTGTCTGCGTTGGTTTCGAAGCTATTCGTGAGATTATAGAGATTTCTCCTTTTGCAGGGGCGCCAGTGAGGAAGCCATAGAACAATCTGATATCCGTTGTTGCATTCCCATGGCGGGTATGGTGGAGTCTTTTAACGTTTCAGTTGCTGCTGGAATACTCATGCACCATGCTGCTCGCGACCGAATCACCCGCTCTGTAAGTTTTTCTTTTGTCATCACTCTGGGTTTGATATATCCATTGAGTTGGTCATCAGACTGGCACATTAAACATTTGCACTGATCATTCCTCTGACAATCTCGTCCATTCAATCTTTTACTGGTATGATTATTTTTGACCTCTTATTCTTCTTAGGGAACACACGGAGACATATCACCTGAAGACAGAAAAATTTTAGAAGCTGAATTCTGCTTGCGACATAACCGTCACACAGTTCCTCTCTTAGACCGTCTGTTGGAGAAGAAGGCAAAAGGTGGTGATGGTTCTTCGATGGACATTTTCAGTGAGGAGTTCCTGGCTTGTATTGAAGAGCCAGAGTATCTCCGAACTTTCTGATATCCAGGTTTCTCACTAGCAACTATTCTTTCCACCGAAGAACATGGGAGTGTTATTTAATATTTTAGAAGTGGCGCAGGGTTTCCTGCAGTTCTTACTGCTCAACGTATAATATCATTGATTCTTGAGATTTCACTGGAGGCTTTCGGAAATAATTTTTTCTTAGGATCCTCAAGGGTTGTAGTGCTTTTGGCAGCGAACAAGTGCCTAGATCTTTTTTATACAATTTGTCATTAGCTGAGGACATGCAGCAGCATTGAGCTCTTGAATTTGACATTGTCTGAAGTTTGGAATTTAAATGAAATCACAATTCGTGTTTTGTTGCTATCCTGTAACCACCAGCTCATTTGCAAACTTTTGAGACTTTTTTTTCTTACAGTTTTTTACGTTCTCGAAGTTCAGTCAATTCCATTGTGCAAAAAAGAGATTGATATAGGTGTCGGAATTACTTTTCTGAGATTTTCGTTTCAATTGTTACAAGAACGGTGACTCCCGCATTGGGAAGGTGATATAATCGAATAGCATGTGGCAGCGTCGAGTTTATAGTTTGTATTGGGGAGAAATTGTGCAATATTAGAATGACTTCTGGTTTAGGGTTCAAAACTTCATCAATGACTGCATATTAATTGTGAAGTTACTCTGTTGAGAATAATCATACCTTAATCTGAACCTGTCTAAAATGACATTTTTGGAATATCACACACTTGCACTGCTAGGTGATTGTTACACACTTGTCACACATTCGAACTATTTAATTATTAATATGATTGTTACCAATCAATTAGAGTGTCCTCAATTATAGAGTTGATTTTGTCCCCTAAGTGGAAATGATATGGTGCATTAAATTTCATTGTATCTCATAGCAAAAATAATGTTGGATCATCCCTTTCATCTATCCAAAGGATTAATGGCAATCTAAAATGTCCATGGTTGAAGCTTTGAACAAGAAGATATTGATTCTTCACATGATCAAATATTGGAGTAGCATATATTGGTATCACAAGTACAAAACCACCCTAGGATTATAACATACATTAGGGCAAATTCAGCTAGTTGGGAGACTGTTTCAAGGTTGTTCCCATTGCTGGGAACCAGTCCTATACAGTCAGAATATAATAATAATGATAATAATAAAATTAAAAATTAAAAATTAAAAATAAATTAAATTAAATTAAATTAAATTAAAAAATTAAATTAAAAAATTAAAATATAATTAAAAAATAATATCTGACGTGGCCGTCTCTTGGCCACGTCAGATTAGCGTTTCCATAGTGTTCCCGTAGTTCCTGCAGTCCGGGAACTCACAGTCTCTTAAAACGCAGGAATCTCCTCTAATGATTATGTTTTATTGGGGGAGGGATGATGTTTTCATGTTAGATTTTGTTAAAATTGTTGAAACTTGTTGAAACAAGTTATATTTGACATGTTTTAACAAGTTTTATCATAAATCTACCAAGAAGGAAACAAGAAATTGAACATGATTATTTTGCCTTATGTTAAAACTTGTTTAAACTTAACACGTTTTAACAAGTTTCAACAAAATATAATACAAAATATAATACAAAAACATTAAAAAAATCCCCAAAGAAACATATTTAAGTTATCATGCAAGGGAGGTTCAATTGTATGAGTGATAAGAAGAAATATTCATTACCATTTTCACAATTAATCCTTGAATGTCCCAAGGAACATTTTCTAGTCACCACCACTCTTTGACAAGATACTACGACTATTTTTTTATTTTATTTTCAATGTAGTTTGTTGGGTAGTCCTTCCATAGAAATCACTAGAAGAAAATGAGGATTTTTGCAACTACACTATGCAATTGTTTTTTCAGTTGCATAGGACATTTGTGACTAGTTTGTGACTGGTGATAATTTAGAGACTTGTAGTTGCAGTGGACACTCTAAAATCTAGGAAATAGGTGGAGCAATTGTCAAAGTCACATCTCACATGTGACTCATTTGCAACTTGTTTGCAACTTGTAAATTTGTAGATTTTAAAATAATAATCTCAATGATTTATAGATTTCAAAATTCAATATCTAATTTCTTTCTAGATTTTAGAATTTCAGATCTAGATTTTTCTAGATCTTTGAATTTCAAATCTATCTTTTTTCTAGATTTCAAATTTTTAGATCTACCTTCTTCTTAGATTTCAAAAATTCAAATATTGGTATTTAATAGATTTCATTGGTTAAAGAAACCTTACAATTTTATAGATTTAATTTTTTATTGGCTTTTAAATATTATTTGATTTCTATAGATTATAGAAATCTACAAATTTTAGATTTCTATAATCTATAGATATCTACAAATTGTAGAACTTTTAGAATTCTATCAATAGAATTCATTGTATTAGACTTCAACAACTTACAAGTTTTATATGTCCAACCTAATGGTACTTTTTACAATTGATATAGGACAATTGATATAGGAATGAACTTTGAAAGCAACTAGGAAACAACTAGGAAACAACTAGGAAACAACTAGTGTATGACTTAAAAGCGAGTAGGAAACAACTACACTAAAAAGGATATTTAGTGTTAGATTACATTTAGTGTAATTACCACCCTACTTGATCCTACACTAAATGTCAATTTTAAGACGATTAGTGTAGTGCTAAACTTCAATGCGTACCATAGAGTACATTTAGATTTACTAGATTTTAGATTTTAGATTTGCCATAGAGTACAGATTTCAGATTTACCATAGAGTACATTTAGTGTTAGAAATTAAATTTAATGTTACTTACTTTAGTAGGGTTAATGATATTTAGTGTCAAGGTTCGTAAATAGTGTTGCTAACACTAAATATCCTTTTTAGTGTAGCTTCACTACTAGAAAATTCAATTTTTTGGTTGATTTGGTTGCATTCATTTGGTTCACTTTTGTATTGATTTATTAACAAAAAAGGTGAATCAACAAAAAGGTGAATCAAATTTCTGCAACCAAATCAACAAAAAAGTTGAATTTTCTAATAGTGTAAGAAACAACTAAGAAACAACTAGTATACAACAAGAAAGCAACTAAGAAACAACTAGAAAGCGACTAGGAAACAACTATGGTCATTTTACAGTTGCAATCTTTTCTTAGTTGTTTCCTAGTCATTTTTTGCAACTATAGATTGTCTATTTTGTGACTAAAAAAATGTATCAATATTGTAAAACAATGACATAAAACAATTATGTTAGATTTTGTGCTAATAGAGAGGATTACAGTTGCAGGGTAGTTGTATAGGACACTAGTTGCATACTAGCCAATTGTGCTAGACATGTTTTTCTTCTAGTGAATAAATGTCTCTTGATTTGGACAAAAACTCTACCTTAGTTTATTCTTTAAACTCAACACTTCAAAAGATGTTGAGAAAACTAGACGATGAAAAATCATCCTATAGGTAGTCCATTCACTAATACAAATCCACATTGAAAAAAACATTTTAGACCGTGGTTTTCTATTAAATTTGGGTTGTAATTACTACTCCCTCCGTCCCATAATGATCTTCCTGTTGGCCTTCTTTTTTTGTCCCAAAATGATCTTCCTATTGCACTTTGTGATGTTGAAATTAGTCAAATTCGGCTTATAATTGTTATTTGAGACTAGCAAAACAACTCTAAGCGGTTGTTTTTGCTCCATCCATGCAAACATCAAGCAAAAGACAAATAAAATGATTGAAAGCTTCAATCCGCACTTATAGTTTTTATTTTTTGCATCTCTTTGAGTATTTCCCAATTGAAGTAGATTAAGCTTTGGAAGCCAAAACAAAGGTCTATACATGGTCTTAGGCATATGCTAAATGCCCACAAAATGGCAACTTCACATTCAACAATTAAGTGCTCACTGGTGTTCTTTAAAAACGCCCCAAAATATTCACTTTTCAATATTATAAAACTACACTTTGAAAAGGGCTTCAAAACTCAAACTTTTTAGGATGCAAAGAGAACACCAAACTCTACATACTATACAAATTGAGTTTTTAAAAAGTTATTTTTATCCTTAATCCATAAGATTTAGTCTAACAGGAAGATCATTTTGGGACGGAGGTAGTACAATTTAGAAAAATAGATTAAACACAAAACTATAGTTTGAAATGATTTTTTCAATGTAGATTTTTTCAATGTGTTTGGGGAAAGGTTGATGGATTGGAACAAATATTTATTGGAATGGTCACATAGAATTCTTACTTTACTAGCGTATCCATTGATTATAAGGCATTGAAAATTATCTTCAATTGTTCCAATCATTGTGAAAATAGGCATGCTTGTTTTCTACTAATGTATCTAGTGGTCAAGGTCACCATTCTCTCCCAAGTTATTTATTAAATTTTGAAAATGTAATTCCATAAATGCTTTAAAAAGATTTAATCATCTTTTTTCCATTCAAATATTTGATTTTTGAAAAAATTAATTTCTTAAATGTTTTGCAACTAATTTTAGAAATACTTTTTGTTGACCTTGCCCATTGTGTTCAATATTAATAATCTTATTTGGTCAAAAAATTCAAACTTTGCAAACATCTTAAAATCTATGCATCTAATTTTTGAAATTTTTTTGGTTGGCTAAGCTCATAGTAGTGAGATCTTATAGTAAAATTTTTGAAGCATAGATTCAAAGAAACAAATCTCTTGATCTCAATCTCAATCGAGATACATAAATGCCAATTTAGAAGTGATTTTGGAAGGAAGACTTCTTCATATTCTATAGGGATTCACTCCTAAAATACCACGGCATATTTCCAGTATCAATTGTCTTTCTGTAGTACATTGAAAAATAATGCAAAAAAAAAAAAATTTAAAGAAAAAATTCAACCATACAAAAAAGGAAAATTAGAATATTTTACTTAGATATCATCATACCGATGAATGTAGCAGAACCCAGTGGATGAAAACGTTTTCGTTTTCATTCGCAACTGCTCGATCCTAAACCCTAACCATCTTCCTCCGCTTGAGCTCGCTGGCAATCCCTCTTACGGTTTGCCTCACGCGCCATCGCCAGTTTCACGTTTTCTGCTTGCTTCTTCTTCCTCCTCCTTTTCTTCACTACTGTTCCCCTTCCTTCCTGCCAGCTTTCAAGTTCACGCGCAAACTTAATCTCATTTCTTTCTTGCCTTTTGTTTGGTTTGCCGCTCTCGGAGTTCTCGTTTATCCTCTTCTGCCGGTTTCGCGCAAATCCGGCTTTTGGTACGTTTCTTTACGTTTTCGCCCTTTTAAATTTTCTCATGAGAACCAGCGTAGCACAATGTCCATATCCTGGATTTATCTCTCGAAAGCTTCCGGTTTCGATTCAGTTACGATACGTTGCTATTTGGTTTGTTAGGGTTTCGGCGTTCTGAGGCTTCCCTGCGGAGGATTAGTTTTATTTTATGCTTTTTAATGTCCTTGTAGCGTAGCGATTGAGTTTGAGCATGGATCCTACGGTGTGATTTTCGGAGGGTTTTGCTTTGGTGGACAGTTGAGTAACTATTTTGTTTGGATTTGAAGCGGGATTTCGTCGAGAGAGTTGTCTGTAATCGATTTTATTGGCTGCAGAGGTAGCTCTAAGGGAAATAGTTGAATTTCTTCTGTGCGGATGCGTGATTTCGAATTGGCTGGGCTGGGAAAGATGGAAGCAATGAGTTGATGGATAGAAGCAACCGCATGCAGCGCCTGTTGAGACTGTAGAGTAGCTTTGTGCATTTGAGCGCGACCTACACGGTGTTGAATTGGTAGCAGAGAACAGCGCTACCTTGTATCATATGGTTCGTTGGGTAGAGTAGTAATGTAGGTGGGTACCCTGTAGAGGAAACCCGAGTTTTCTAACCAGTGTATTATTGTGCTGCTTCTCAAATCTCTTAGAATGACTATTACATTGTGTTTAATCTTCATTTGCCGAAGAAACATTGGACATGTAATAACCTTCGCGTTTTGGTTATAGTTCAACTAAATGCGACTCTATGTTTTCCGTGTGATAAGGAACAATTTTTCGGTGGCGCTGAAGTATGAAATATTTCATATGTGAATAGTATTTTCTATTGAAACAATTTTACGTTTGCAATGAATCTCTTTTTTTCACCTTGCTTACACGTTATTTGTTTCTGCAGAAGTGAGCCTTGACGAAAGGGGTCGAAGGACGACAAGATACGGAGGGAACATATCTGAGGGAATAAAAAATCAGTGTGAATGTCTACCCTGGATACACAGACGAAGTTAGGGATGAGTTTAGATGATCTCGCCGCGCGGGGCGGGGGAGGCCGCCGTATTCAGAGTGGGATTGTTGGGAAGCGGTCGTTTCGTCGAAGCAGTCCTTACAACGCGTATAACCCTCGAGAGGGCAACGGGTATGGCCCGCGATCGGGGCCTTCCAGGTGATGCATCCACTTTTGCGCTGCCTCAACTTCGTCTTCTTGTGCAAAGCCAAAGCCATGGGCCTTTTCGAGGATACATACATTGTGGACTTCCTGGGAAAAAATTAAGTGTCTGATTCGGAAGTTGAAGACAGGAGGTTTGGACGAATGGCATGTTGGAAAGAATGGAGGGTTGTTATTTCATTGGGTTGATGTGAAGGGTGAAGAGGGAAGTTTTGGGTATGGCATGTCAGGAGAAATGGAAGGTTGTGGTCGCTCAGGTTGTGGGCAGAAATTTGGGGGAAGGATGTGAAGGTCCGGATAGAATATGTGGAGATAAAATGGGAGGGAGTTTTGTATGATGAGATGGTGAAATGTAGGGATGGTTGAGGCGGGAGTTTTGAATGTTCGGGTGGAAGTGGAGTGTGCTATGGTATGACTGAAGTGTTGAAGTTTTTTAGGGGTTGTGGGAAAAGTATATGGTGGTGATGGTGGTGATGGTTCGATGGGTAGTGGCCTAAATACTTCCTCCAAGATCCTCCCAGCAGTGAATACACGGGATTTGTGCAGACGTCCCATGTCTTATTGCTTCGTGGTACCCATGGTGGACAGTTTGAGGATTGCGAGCCATGCCTCTCAGTTTAAACATGGCGAGTGCCACAGGCTACACTGGGGAACTTCATTAGGAGTCGATGTGGTTCAGCTTAAAACCATCTTTCTCACGTGTATTTATGCAATCATTTGATGGATATTAGAGTGAGAAAGATGCATGTTCTGCAACTCTATCTCTGTTCTTGTAATGTTTGCTAAATTCTTATACCTTCTGTGATGCCACAAAATACTTTGCTAGGGTTTGAACATGCTCCGTCATCTTTTTATTAATATGCCAATTCGGTTCTTGTGGTTTTGATTCGTGTTTTGTTTACAGGGGTGTAGCTCCAGAGTTGTGTAACAATTGCAGGCGGACTGGGCATTTCGCTCGAGATTGCCCAAATGCAGCAGTCTGTAATAATTGTGGAGGTTCAGGGTACGTCCTTACAATCTGAGTGCATTTTTCTGTCTTGTTTGTGGAATGCAATATGTAGTGTAGAACCTCACGTGTCATGGTGTTTCTGGATTGTGTATTAAGGAAGCGCTACAGAAGTTGTCTTTCTCAAAGCATCCTGTGTAATTTTATGTTATGAAAGCGTTTTATATGATAAATATGGACGGGTTCAAATGTTATTGCTTGAAATGAACTTGGTATAGTATAGTTCTCTTACGAATTCCTTGTTGACAGGCATATTGCAGCTTCGTGTCCCGTGGAGCCTCTGTGCCGCAACTGCAAGAAGCCGGGACATATTGCCAGCGAGTGCCGCAGTGAACCTATCTGCAACAACTGTGGAAAACCTGGACATCTGGCTAAGGGGTGTGCTGCACAGGAAGGAGGTATTCCCAAAGCGTGGCTCTGCAACAACTGTTATCGACCAGGGCATCTTGCTGTTGACTGCCCAAACGAGAAGGCTTGCAATAATTGCCGCCAGCCTGGGCATCTGGCACGAGACTGCCTAAATAGCCCTGTGTGCAATGGCTGCAGCCAACCCGGCCACATTGCTCGAGATTGTCCCCTTATCGGCACCGCACCCCCTCCCATGAGAGGCCCTTCTTCTACTTTCACTCCTAGTGATATGATCTGTCATAACTGTCACCAACGCGGCCACAAAAGCAAAGACTGCTTGCAGGTAAATTTTTAGCATGACTTGGTTCTTCATAAAATCGACATGTTTCCTCTTTGGTTCTTAAACCAGTACTCCGGATCTTAACTGCATTTGGTTCAATATCTGCCTCCAGTCTGGACATCTAAGTTTCAGATGATTGACACTTAATCTGTGTTATTGGGTAGTGTTTGTTTAGGTCAAGTGTTTGTCAATATCTTAAATTTTTATCGTTTTTTCAGGTCGTTATCTGCAACAACTGTGGTGGCCGTGGACATTTGGCTGTAGAATGTCCATCTACACCTATGATTACCGGTACTCGAGGACCACGTCGCCGGTGATAATAATGCCGGGTTGAAAGATTGTGTTTTGATCATAGTTTCACGGTTTACAGGATTAGAAGTAAAAGGTGGTGGTCTTTATGGAACTATCTGCTCAAACCTGTAGCTAGTAGAAATGCAATCAAAGCTGACTACCTTTCTGGCTTCTAATTTTATTTTGTTTTGTTCTGTAGTTCAACTCTTTGTGTTAGTTGAAACGGAACTAAACAGGAGGCTCTTTCTTTTGCTTTTGTAGTGCTTGAACTTGAAATAATTGTGATTTTTGTTGTCATTATGTTTTTTTCAACAATTTTTATGTCTTCCAGAGTACCTATCTATTGTATTTGCTTACATGTTCTGAGCCTTCCGATACGACACTCTTGATGTTTGTCAAAGTGAATCGTGCTGCTAGGTATCATTGCTTAGTGTCCTACTTCTGTACTGAACATTACATAGTAGTCATGTTTTATGGTATTATAAACCTTGGATGGATCTCCAATGCACGTGGATGAGAGATTGTGAAAATGGTCAGTTTACTACATAGTCCCGGTCTTTATCCTCAACGAATTTTTGGTGGCACCACCTGGAGCGAACCAAGCATCTACACGGTTTCCCAATTCTGGGATGGAAGTGTCATGACATACTGCAAAAATTATTTCTGTCAACAATACATGCCTGTGTTGTACAGAAACTTCATGTTCTGCAGAGATATCTTACAATGCGGATCCTGTTGACAGGTAGCTTCAGGTTGGGAATCTCACATGCAAGACCACCTTGCTTCCGTAACTACCCAAACCTTCATTTACGAACTTCTTTTAACCCCTAAAGTCCCAAGGCCATTTTTCTGCCCAAACCACAAAACTACCACTTTTGCTACATTCACCTATGAAATAAAATTTTAAAATATTTTTTAGAATTTAACCATAGGATCTTATTCTACACTTGTCTTAGATCATGTGATAAAAATTTTGTGATGTTTGACCGTATAGATTGAAAGATATTAGCATTCAAAGTAAAAAAAATTCTTTCAAGAAGTAGCTATGATTGTCCGCAAAACAAGAAATTCCATAACTTTCACATCACTAATCCAAATGGAATGAATCAAAGCTTCTCATTTAGAAGAAAATATAATCTACAAGAAAAAAAATATTAAAATTATTATTTCAATTTTTTGTGGATTTTTTTTGCTGCCCGGTCTCTCCCATTTTGAGGTTACTATGGCATAACTTTTGCTTTGGGGCACTGATTAGAATAAAAATTATATTCCCAGAGAGCTCATAAGTTTATCTATCTTATGAGAAAGTTTTAAAAAGTGCTAGTAAAATTTGAGATCATAGGAGCCTGCCCAAAATCCATTTTGTCCCTAGTAGGAACAATGGGACTTTAGGGGTTAACACCATATAGTGTACTATCATATCTAGGGTTTGTCCTAGCATAGTTTCTTTTACTTGGGATCTTGTCGAAAGTTTGTGGGGAGTGAAGTATGGATGCGTATGTTTGTTTCATACAAAAGAAACTATCTTGAATTGAATCAATGGCTGTGGGGAATGAAGTATGGATGTGTATGTTCTGTCTCTTGAAACATACTATCTTTTGTGTTTATAGAACTGGGTGCTTGGGCTCCCCCACCCACCCCTACGAAAAATTGTAAACCATTGATGGGACTTGCAAGTATCCACCGTAGCCATTGATTCAATTTTTTTTCCAGTAAAATATCCATTGTGTACTCATGTCATGCATCTTAGTCGGATATACTGTTGGATCATTCATCAATTTAAAAAAACAAACTCCCCCCCTCCAGTTGGCCGTCAATGAGGTGCATCTCAGCCGAATATATTGTACAGCTGTATACTATTCAATTGTATACATAAGACATATACGAAATATGGATACCAACAAGAATACATACAAAATACATATACATTATCCTATATCGTTTGCTCACATGAGTAAATCTGAAAAATATAAGAATGGAGAGGGGGGTAATTAAATTAAAAAGCATAAATCATTGACTTAATGTAAACCAAAACTTGAAGATGCACATTCACTCACTATTTACGGTAGTGATATGGTAGTTGACTTGAGCCATCCACATCTTTTTTACAATGTGCAATATATAATTGGTATATTTTGGTAAGCATAATTATCATTGCATCCTTCCCCAATCCCAATCATGCACACCAAATTTTAGTTTCAAAAAAACAAAACTCCATTTTTGGTGAATTTTTAACATTTTCATGGTTTTACAAAATATTTTATTGAGAACAATTGGATATGAATTTTTTAAATTTGACTCCATAGATATGTAGGGAACATTCATACGCACCTCTTCTTTTCAACAAGCATCTCCAAAAAAGTTTCACAATTCCGTCTATAGAGATTTCCATGTTTGAGTGACAATGCTTAAAATGTTGTAAAATACATATTTCTTTTTTAGAATTGAAATTTTCTATTTGCACCTCACATGGTAACTAATTTCATATATTTGAGCATGATGGTACAATTACTTTGCCAAAATTAAGTTACAATATAGAGATATCCATTTCTTCAAAGTTTGGTCATACAACACTTTTCATTGAACTCTTCATTGATCATATTTTGATTACTTGAGATTTGTTTTTTTAATATGAAAGATGTGCATATGGATGTTCCCTACATATCCATGCAATCAAATTATAAAAATTCATCACCAATTGTATTCAATTTAATATATTATATAAAACTATAAAAATTGACTTTAAAAATTCACCAAAATGGAATTTTGATTTTTTGGAATTGAAATTTGGTATACTTTATTGGAATTGGGTAAAAATTGAGTGGTAATTATGCAAGACAACAAAAAGTCTACTTTATTCTATTTTATGTATCCAACATATACAAGTATTTATGGGGTGTCAACCCATAAACATGACCAACTAAGGCCTTTATTTTGTCAAGAAACACTCAAAACTACCATTTCTATTGCAAAGTGCAAAATTATTAGAAATTGTTTTTTTTTGCATATTTAACCACATGATCTTGCATTGAACTAGTGTGAAATTGTATGGAAGAAATTTCAAAAACTTTGACAACATAGAATATAATATATTTGTGCTTAAAGCTTTGAATCTTCTTAACTTAAATTTTCTTTTGCATTATAGATTTTGAATTAAAAAATTTATGTCAAAAAAATTGAGTAACAAAAAAATTATAATAACACACAATTGATTTTCATTGTTAAGAATATTATTAAGTAGCAATGATATCAAATAGAAAGAAAATTTTAATTGTTAATAATTAGCCCTAAGATGAAAATGAGACCCACAAATCCAAAAGGTTAGATTGTTCTAGAAAGCAAATTAAACCATATCTCAATTTATTTTTTTGGAAAAATTGTAAAAATTGAATTCTAAAATGAATTATATGAATTATATAAATCAAAGCCCATAAAATAAGACCCTCCATAACTTTCTCATCATTTGTTTGTATAGAAGGAATCAAATCCTTCTAAGTAGACAATAATAATTTCTATGAGAAACAAAATTTAAAAACTTTAATGTCGGATTTTGGGATTTCTTTTTGTATTGCCTAATGAACTCCATTTTGAGCTTAGGATGACATAACTTTTCCTCCCAAACATTGATTGAGACAAAATTTGTATTCCTAAAAAGCCAATGTGTTTTTCTATCTTCAAAAAAAGTTCCAAAAAATCAGGCCAAAAATTGAGATCATAAGAACTAACCCAAACTTTCAATTGTCCCACGATGGGGCACTTCATCTTTTAGGATTAACATGCCTCCATCTTGTTGGTGATTTCCTTGTCAACATTATTCTTGTCAAAATGTAGGCCTTGATGTTGCATACCATTTCTTGGTCATTCCTGAAATTTTGTTGCATATTTTTAAGTGTAGCTATGACATTTAGCATGAGAAAAAAATGGGCATGGTCTAGGCCTTACAAAGTTCATCCTGTATTTTGTGATTATGGTATTTTTCCTTGAATTATGACGCAAATCAAACCAGAGCGAAATTCTTCACTAAGCGAACTGCATTGGAAGTTTTTTTGTTCAAAAGTAAACTTTGTCAACCATGAACCAAATTACTGGATGCAAATGTAACGCTAATGCTTCCTCTACAGTTCGTAGATTGCTGGATACGTCACTCAAAAGAACTTCAATTCCACACGGTCAGTGGTCAATTTCACAAAATCTGAGTATTTCAAAATATTGTTACTGAGGCACTAGCAATGATGATACCGGTAGTAACAAGTGGACAGCCTCAGTGAGCCCAAATTTCCACAGTGCACGCTGTTGTACTGGCTTGTTTTTTGAGAAAAATATATACTCAAAGCCTTCTCCCCTACAGTCCAGAGCCAACAAACATTCCTCGCCGGTTTGTAACTTGTATTGCGACAATCATCTACTCCGTGTTTATGATGCAAATGAATTCAACAAAAAGTATGTGGCTAAATAAAGCCATTTGATCAGTCAAAGCTGCCCCACGACGCAAAACGATCAGAGGAAACTAACTCGAAAATCAAACTAGCGAACAGTGCGTTACATAAAGCGCCCACGATATAATCGACACTAAGAAATAAAGTACGCTATACCAGAAAGCATCCCACACAAGATACCGAAATTAGAATATTTTGGCACCATTCGCAGAGCAAAAACATTCAACTCATAAAATTTCAAGGAACGTGACTGGGCTACAGCGAGAATTAATTGCCGTCACGCGCATAGCAAATGCCTGATGAGCGGTGAATCAACTCACTTCAAAGTGTTCACAAGTGTGCCGATACCAATACAGCTTCTCATATTTCTCGATGTCAAGTAACAAGGCAACCAGGTAATCAAATTATTGCTAGGTACCTGACGTATACCTGGAATGCGGGGCGCACTAAAACATACTTGGAACATAGGGATGGAACATTTACAGTGAGCACTTGAACAGCACTACTTTCAGTCTCCATCAACCAATGGTGAATTATGACACAAGGGTTTAGATGGCCATTGCCTATCCTGTGAGTTGTTTTCGCTTAATCCCAGCGATCTGCAATCCTGGGTTCAAACCCTTGGGGCAGGCCTTCGCACAATTCATGATGGTATGGCAACGGTAAAGCTTGAAAGGGTCGTCTAATGCCTCCAGCCTCTCCTTTGTGAATTCATCTCTACTGTCCGAAATCCACCTGAAAATGTGATATGCAAAAATAGAGTCAGATGAATCTGTCAAATAAAGATTGCTACACAGAATGCCTCCATTAATTACCCCACCATCAGCATAGATTGAGGTACAACTCAACGACAGATAAGGCGTGAAGATGTGAGACGTGAGATATGCCTTGAGAAGACTATGAATTAACAGAGCGGTCAATTTAAAATTGGTTTATATATTATATACGCCACAATTATTCATCCCTCCTGTCCTTTCTTTATAAAGTGATGGAAATTACCAAAGCACGTTCCAGTTAACAATTCCAGCTAAATACATCAGAAATTCCACAGGCTACGAAGAACAGAGAGCTCAGGAGGGCAATCCACACAAGCCCATGCCACACGACCGGTAGTCTTCGTACGTGGCAACAAAAAGGAGCAATCTTCATCGGTTGACCGCAGCAACTAGATACCACATGAGGGAATGGCAAAGGGGATACAAGGGTGACTCATCCCCAATTCTAGGTTTCGTTTCATGTTTGGGAATCCTTGGTGGCATTTAAAGTGCTTAGATGGCCAAGAACGGAAGATAAAAGGCTTCTACGGACTACGCCTTGAAAATCCATCATTGCGGCTACAGAGTATTCATTAAAGGACTCATAGTGCAGATGACCTCTGCTTCCAAGGCGTTTACCAAGCTAGCAGATGTGGGAGCAGAGGCACCGCCGCGCATAAGAGTCTCAAACCCTACTTGCACATTGATACTGATTTCAAAAAATTACACAAAAATGATGATCCAGGAAATACATAATTTTAAGTCACCTAATTCGACGGAAAATGATTGACAATCCCTTCTTCAACAAAAATACCACTGCTCTGACCGAAAACTAAGAAAATCATTTGCAAAATCGAACCAACCCTAACCCAATTATTACGGGTGCATAGGGCCTCCGCAAGCCCCCTGGAGAAAGGAGGACGCAGCGAAGCCTCTACAAACGAATCCCTCAGTGCATATAACATTTTATCTCCCCAACTTAAATTCAAGTTTGACAGACTCCTTTCCGCTGAAACACATTTCAAGGAGGTTATCACAATTTCAATTTGTGACGACAGGGAGTTACGTCATCGAAGATAACCTAATCCGATGAAGAACGACTGACAATAGAATACTACCAAAAACAAACAGTTCACCTTATTAAAACAAACTAAAGGCAAAGACTATTTTTCTATCTAAATTTGAGCGAACCCTAATCCATTTCACCTTATCAGTCGGGTCTTCCCATACCAAGCACCTGGAGATGGGAAGGACCTCTCCATCTCGAAGTGCTTATAAGAGTTTTAACCCCATCTTAAGTTCTAAATTCACAGTGTAGTTCAATTTTAGATAAAACACATATCAAATTTGCAAATTCAACAGAGGAGAACCAAGAGAAAAGAAACCTGTGAGCCTGCAACAGAGCCGCGGGTCCCAAATACTTGTCAGGGTTCCACCAATAACTAGGGCACGAGGTGGTACAACAAGCACACAAGATGCACTCATACATGCCGTCCAGTTTCAACCGATCCTTCTTGGACTGCAGATACTCCTTCCCCCCTGGCGCCCCCTTCTTCGTCTTCAACCACGGCTCAATGCTCTTGTACTGTGAGTAGAACTGCGTCATGTCCACTACAAGGTCCTTGACCACGTACATGTGCGGCAACGGCGAGATAATAGTCTCAGACTTGGGGTTAGGCTCGATAGGCGTCAAGCAAGCCAGACCGTTGGAGCCCGCGATGTTCATCGCACAAGAGCCGCAAATTCCCTCCCGACACGACCTCCGGAACGTCAGACCCGTGTCCATCTCGTTCTTGATCTTTATCAAGGCGTCCAGCACCATCGGCCCGCACTCGTTCGTGTTGATGCTGTAAGTTTTTAGGTAAGGCTTATCACTCCTGTCCGGGTCCCATCGGTAAATGGCAAACTTCTTCATGTTCGGCGTCTTGGAAGCCGTGACGCCGGGTGCAGGGTCCGATTGGTCCTCGGCGGAGTGCATCGCTGTGGAAGAAGCCGAGGAGGAGGAGATCGAGCGAGAGATTAAGGTTGCCAGCCCCTTCGCACGCGGGGAGACGCGCGCGATCGACGCCATAGCTCCCCCTCGCAATTCACAAAACCCTGGAAACACCAAAAACAACTCAACCCAAAAACTGAAAAACTCTACCAAAAAACAGTAAAACTCTACCAAAAAACAGTAAAACTCTACAGAATCGCAAAAAATCTATACCAAAACTTAGAAACTGCGAAATGCTCAAGCACCGGACGAGCTCAACTGTACTGGAATAATTGAAAAACAAGATTCGAGCGGAGAATGCAACAGAGGATTGCTTCGGCATGAAACTGCGGAGGAAATGTCAGGGATATGAGCCTTCTTTTACAACAGGAGATTTCTTTTCTTTTCACGGAGGAGGATAGATGGTTGAGATTGGATTTTTTTGATCTGACGGCCTATGTAGATCGGCGTCGGCTTGTTCTTTACAGAGTTGGACGGTGAAGATCGAGGAGATCGAGCGGTAGTGTGGCGTGGATGTAGGTGGCCACGCTTGTATCGTCGACGTGGATGACGCAGTTGCATTTTCGACGAGGTGAGCTCAGGATATAGATGAAAGACGTTGGATGGAGTTCGGCATTCGTCAAATATTTTTGGATGAATGTCGTCCATGTGGAGGGCACACGCTACAATTTAGTGACAGGTGTAGGAAGGTGAAGTCATCCACGGATTTGAATTCTCTTTCCGTCATCCATGGCTATAAGCAGTCGTAAGTGAGGTAACCCATTTCTGACCACTTAAGCAGATATTAGACGTATCTGCAAGGCAGATTTCAACCGTAGGAAAAAAAAATCCATGTGCAGAAATGGAGTTCATAAGGTTTTCATAATTTTTCAGATTTTTATTTCTAAAAACGTAATTACTATGATTTTTTTAGCTAAAGAATATGTTTCACCCATATTAGGGCTAGGGTGAATTGACCCCCTTATTGCCCCTCCAGGGCAAACCCTAGAATTTTTTATTTGCAAGGCTTAATTTTTTTTTGAAATTCTGAATTCATATTTGCAATCAGAGGCCCCAAATTACTCTATAGTGATGCAAGAATTACCACAAAATTGGCACAACATAGGGGGCTGTTTTTTTCAAAAACCAAAGTTGACTGGGGCAATGAGGGGGTCAATTCTCCTTGCGCCCATATTAGTCATGTAGACCTTCATATTTCTGACCAAGGGTTGGTTGCAAAATCCATCAAGGATTGGTTGCAATATTGAAAGTCTTGTAGCCAATCATAATACTCCACAACTGCACTAGGAATTGTCCCATCATTCATCATTGTTAATCATCTCCTGCACGGGATTACACCACCCTACACTGTCCAAATGGGGTGATCTAGAATGGATTGCCTTTATGTGCCCTTTTCCTTCTTTTAAGGTAGTTTGCTCTTAAAAGTGACCTTTATAGGAGCTCATTGCATTTTGGGGAAGCTAAACTCTTTGAAACAATTTACAATTTTCTGTATCTTATGTATTCATAGGGGAAAAAAAATGGAATTGGCATCTAAACCATGTTGTTTCATATTTTTTGGACCTTCGTGGAATTAATTGCGAATCTTTGAAGTTGAAATACAAGGATTATTAAAAGCGAATAAAAGCAAACATCTCTTGAATGTACATTGTTGGTACATTGAAGAAAGAAAAATGTACCTTTGTGTTAGATATTGCTTTTAGAGCACCCTACCTTATATCCATTATCGTAATAATTGCAATTAATCATGTCCTTGCCAAGGTATAAAAAGTGTTGAATGAATGACTTTTAAGAAACAATCAATGCCCCTTCTCATTGAAGAATTTGACAATTTTTGGGTGCCTACCTTAGCAATAAGATTGCTTACTTTGAAGTTTGAATGTATTAAAAAAAATGTGTGGAATTTGGATCAAGGAATAATGTGTGTTCCTTTGCAAGTAGGAAAGAAGGTTAGTTGAATTGAAAGTAGAGAGATATTCACTTCCAAAGTCTATTTTAATATTGAATCCAAAATTGGTCTTGAAGGCATTCTATGTGATTTGTGATCCGATTATTGATAATATCACTTGTCTAAGGGATATTGTATCTTAGAAGGATCAGACCTATCCCCAAGATTCTTTGCCAAAAATGATTCAATCTTTAAACTGATAGGTGAATTCTTCATTTTTATGGTAATCTTGAAAGTCATCCATTGACTACTTTTGACCTTAACATCCTTCCCAAGGTTAAAAGGAGTCTATAAATAATACACTTGAAATTAAAATTATCCTAGAATAGGCATAGAATAATTGAAGAACTTTCACCATTATGATTTTTGATTTACCAATTTTACATATAAAGTTTTTAAATTTTGAGTTGCTAAACACAAATGGCACCATATGTTTAGACTCACCTTACTTTCTAAGATCCACTCTAATGTTTGCCGTGAATTATTGATAGACGGTTCACTTGAAAAGATTGTAATGTTCTATATTTAAACACTAGGTTAAACCAAGTAATCTTCAAATGTTGACTTCAGTCAAATAATTGAGATTTATGACACAAACTTCGGCTCTATAATCAACTCAAATGATCTTTTTAGAAGATCAAGTTATTATTTGGTCAATTTGTTGAAGGTTTTGGGGAAGATCTTGATAGTTAATGTTCTTCTTTCTTCCCATTTGAAGAATAAAACAAGATCAAATGGTTATAACTTCATGCAATGATAACTTTAATGATTAATCATTCTCCAAGGTCTTTGCTAATATTCTCTTACTTATTACCAAATATAACTTCATTCATTGGAACATTGTAATATAAATGATGGTGTAGGCCTCTACATACAATCAAACCAATGTAAGCCAAATTTTGAGTATTTATAGTGCAATTTCCACAAATTTTTACATATACACATAGAAACTCTTAGTGCATGGTATTGGGATTATGCACTAAGAGAGGATTATGCCTTTAAGGAGGTGTAATGAATGGCTACTTAACCCCTAAAGGTCAAAGATTATATTTTCACATTAGGTGACATTTGGGGCCTCTGGAAGACCGCAAGTTGTCATGCAATGATAACAAGCGAACTTGACTACTACAGTGACACCGTAACAATCCTACAAGGCCAAGAGGCTACCACCTCATTTCTCAAAAAATTAAAGAATTAAAAAATTCAACTTTTTTTTTCAAAACTGCCATTTATGATACATGCACCAAATTTTAGATGAAAAACATTTTTGGACATATGCAACCATAGGATCTTGTAGTAAAACAGTTAGAAAAGATGTGGAAAAAATTTCAGAATTTTCCACCGTGTAGATTGTAAGATATTAATGTTTGAAGTGACAAAAATCATTTTTTGAGCCCTGTGAAAATATGGGCAGCTGCACTTCACAAGGTCACATTTGTATGAAAAAGTGTCCAAAATGGTGGTTACTCTTTGGATTCATTCTTCAAGTCAAGTTGGCTACATGCTTGAAAAATTTTAGATCATTTGGAATTGCACAACATATAGGAAAAAAATAGTAAGTAGAAAGAAGTACAAAGTGATTCAAAACACTAAATTGTAAAGAAATTAATTATAAATTTGAAAATTTTCAATCCCAATGGTGGTAATGTAGTAGTAAACAATCTACATGATGTATTTTATTTTTTTTCAAAAAATATTAAAAAATTGAGTTAAATAAAGGATTCCAAAGTTTATTTTCAAGTAGGGAATCTATAACTGCCTGCAAACTAGAACACCTCATAACTTTCATCTCGTAAATCAAAATGGAATGATTCAAAGCTTTTCAAATATATATAAATCTAAAATTTAAAATTTAAAATTTAAAATTTTTTAATAGTGATTTTTTGGGGGGTGCCTAGGATGCCCGCCGACTACTTAAAATTATATATCATGCAATAACTTTTTAACCATGTAGTCAAAAGTTATATGTTGTGAAAAAACAATGTTTGGTCCTTTAGGGGTTAACAAATGTCAACTTCCAACACTATTGTTCAAAAAATATCCTTCAAACTAGCCTCACATACAAACTCCATCACTGCAAATAATGCACAAAGAGAGGGTGCAATAAAAGAGGTTCTCCTTGCAATACATCACTTTATCTTGTAATCCTGCTAATATAAGGCAATTGAAACTTTGACTTATACATCATGCAAAGTTCACTTACCTTTGTGAAGTCACTCAATGAAATGATTTAGTGCTCTCTCAAGCATATTATATTAAATGCAGTCAAATGTATTTATAATTAAACAAGTAAAAATAATACATAACATAAAAGATTTTGAGGATACACTATCTCCTATGATTATAGAACCCTCCAACCAACCACCACCACCCTTTGAAAAAAATAAGAGCCATTGATCCCTCATTGAGAAAATTCTCCGCCTCCCCCCCTTTCTAATCTCATGTGAAAATCTCATGTGATCCTCTTATTAACCGACCCCTTCCCTTATCTAGAAAAATAATAAATATGGATACTAATACATGTCTAGGATACGGATAAGATTCAAGATACGGGATACGGTCAAATGGACATATTCCATATTGTTTGGAACTGTCAAGTGTTTCCTCAAATTCAAATAGGAAGAGGGGGGTGGGAGGATAATAAATAAATAAAATATTCAGCAAATAGGAAAGTGAGGAGGTAATAAATATTTTTTTCAAAAGTTTTATCCACAAAAATCTGGAAGAGTGGAGGAGGTAATAAGTATTTATTTTTTAAAGTTTTAATCACAAAAATTGGAGAAGGGGGGTTAATACAAAAAAAATAAAAATTTAATGGGGGCTTTTGTCTTTTGAGTGGATGGAGGGGGGGGTGCATTATCCTCACTATCCACTCAAAAGCACGTAACTAAGTTGATTAGACATAACTAAGGTAATTACACAAGGAATATGCATTTATACAATGTCATAAAAAAGGTCGAGTAGAAGATTAAACATCTTTTATCGTAAGGGCCTTCTTGATCTAGATAAACCAAAAATTAGTCATAGGAATAAATATATATAATTCATAGTAAATATTTGAAATCTAGTGAATAGTACAATGTATTACAATAAAACAACCGATACATACTCAATCAATAAATAGAACTCTTAGGAAAACTTAGAAAATCCCTAAATCATTCAAAAATATATATACATTGTAGTGTATTAGTAAGAGAATTGTCTCAAATTCAAAACTATTTTTGTTATAATTTTATTAGTAGAAACTAGTCAAATGGATTCTCTACCAAGAATATACTTGATACTTGCAAAGCATTCAAGATGGCTCCCACCAATGAACATCCCCCAAACATATAATAACTAAGAAAAAAATTAAAAACAACAAAGTTGCAATTTAATTTATTCTACAAAATATGCAAATCAACTATGTATTCTAAAAACAACCCACTTCACATCAAATTTAACCAAAGTTTGTTGTACATGATATGACATTCAACAAAACAATAATACCTTAGTATCAAAACTTGTAGTCAACTTGGCATCCATCAAAAGTGGCTATTTAAAAGTCAAAACAAGTCTATGAGAAAGGCAAACATTGGTAGAAGTTATAATGAAAAAATGATTCATACCAAGCTTATTAATTCTATAAATTTTCAAGTCTTCAATTACACTCAATATTTTGAAACTCTAAGTTGAAATTGAAAGGTTGCAAAGGAGACCTACAGGGAGAAAATTAGAGGAAAAGAATTAAGTGGACGTATTCTACCCAAAATTAATTACTATTGATAAGAAGTAAAAAAACACCAAGAGCTACATCTTTAAAATGTTGTAGTGGAACTACGTGCTTCATTGTTTTATGTTGAATTCTGCTTCAATTCTACCTAAAAGATTCCATTCAAATGCTCAATAAGTTGATAATATGATAAGACAACCCAATAACTTTATTTAAGGTAAACTATCCCATTCTAGGCAAAAGACCCATCACAAACACCTAGGGAATGACCCATCAAAAATTCAAAATCTTTACTAGAAGAAAACTGTGTTAGAATCCCTGAAAACATGTCACCTTGTTTTCTTTAAGTTCCCGTTTCAAAATGCAATCAAAACGCAAAAAACACACAGAAAAAGTGTTTTTTTGCATTTTGACTACGTTTTGAAGCGGGAGCTTAACAAAAACTAGGTGACGTGTTTTCGGGGATTCTAACACAATTTTATTCTAGTGCTTGCATTCAACTCTTAACATAATTTTTCAATAAATTAGATTTGGGCTACATTAAGTTGAGTTAGTGGCCACAATCAATGTTTTGGATGATGGTGATGAAATGAATAATGATTGCAATAGAAACTTCCACCTTTTGAGAGTAAATTCTTTAAAAGAAGTGACTTTTTTAGACCTTCATGTTGTGACCATGTAAAGAAATATTGTGGCTACTTTAGGTGAGTAAGATGACCATTATGAATACAATTTTTGTTGATAAATTTTTAAAGATAGTATAAAGATTCTTTGGGGCCAATTGGGTATGTGAATTTATTTTTTTAAATTCAATATGTCCAACATGGCAAACCATTCATTATGCTTGTCATGGATCGGTTTACCTTATATGGTGTGGCTTGAGGGTGTCTCCACAAGAACTCCACCTAAACACAATTTTAAAATCAATCATTTTTTAATTCATTATATTTATCATAGATTCACACATTTTCAAAGTTTGAAATATAAAATCTACAAAGTATCTAATGATCATATGATAATCAATAGGGATTCAATAGAATGAATACAAAACTTAATTATAGATAGATGGGGCACATTCTTATGAAATTAACCCCTTGTGGAGGAATGTTAATATTTAAATGCAAAAGAATCACTAAGATAGTAAGATCAAAACAATTGAATGTGATAAATAGAAGAACATCCTTTCACATCAAGTTTCACACTAGTTGATCAAATGCCCCAAATCATACCATTTCTCAAAAAAACTTGAGATAATAAGGTTGAAAACCCCACTTTTAAGAAGTTTACTTTTGATGAAATTTTAATCCCTCACAACACAATGACAATTGTAGATACTTATAATTTGAAGTATTTGGAAAGATTGACTAGAAGTTAGAACTATAGAAGCGATAGCATCATCACTTCAAATTCTCAAATATATATATAACATTAAATAATGTATTTTTCAAATGTGATAACAACAAGAAAAAACCAACATGAACTTGGATTGTGTCGAATGGTAATTTACTCAAAGGATTCTTTAACTAAGAAAATGTGAAAATTTATAAAACTATTTGTTTATGTGAAACAATCAATCATATATAACTCCAATTTCAAACCTAAATTAGTTGGAGTTGCCTATTTGTTCATCACAACTACTAAAGAAGACCATAAATTTTAAATCTATTTGAAGGTTGACTATTTGTTGACATTGGCACTCAAAATAGATACAATGAATTGCCAAAACTTATTTCATACATACTAATAGCATATATATTATAGTGGAGGCAAGAGACAAGGGAAACATGTGCATTAAGAAGAACATAAATGCTTGTCGTAATCTATATTTTTCTTCGTGAACTTTGGGTTAAATAATTGGATGATATTTCTCCAGGATGAAAATGTGATGGATTTTATGACATGAGTTGTAACACTACATACATAATATGATAGATATCATCTTTAGAATATTATATATAGTAATTGTACTACTAAGAGGAGATTTTCAATAACTTGATCCACCTTTGCAAGAAAATCCGTGGCAGATGGAAAGCCAAATGATGATGATGACCACTACAATGATGGCAACAACAATGAGCTTGACTTTCATGTTTTGGAACCACATTTTTCGTCGGAGTTGCCTTCCTTGTCGCTGAAAATTGTCTGCCTGTCATGCACACAATAGAGTGAGCATTGTGAAAACCCCATCTCAATTGCCAATTGGGAAATTAAATGCAAAAAAAATTTAATGCTCAAATGTTGCATTTTGTTGATTATGTTGATTTTGTTGCACTACAAAAAATGTAATATAATTTTATTTTTTCTACAATGAACCTTTAGCTACCCCAATGAAGTATGAACATATTTTAGGTTTGTGAATTAAAATATTACATATAGAAAAGATTCTTCATAATATTAAGTAATTGAAGGATTTATAGCATAGGCACAAAGAATCAAAATCTAATTTGCTCAGATAATTCCCTTGCTATAAATACTATAAATACTAGCAACTTAAAAAAGATACTGATCCAATGAAACTAAATAAACTATTTTCTATTGCTGCTTCATGTTTAGAATGCCCCCCCCCCAAATAGCAATTTACCTGAAAACGCAAGTTTTCTGTCTTGTCAACAAGAAGCTCAATCTTCTCTCCACGATCAAGCACCTGCACAAAAGACACCACTTAATAGAAGTCTCAATTTTTTAACCAATTTTTTAAAATTTAAATTTATATAGAAAATACAGAAAATGAAGAATGATCAGCCTGTGTGTTGCATGTTACAACCTACAATTTTTTTTACTAAATCCAAATGAAACTTGGAAATAAACAATTTCATTTCGTTGGGTAATTACTGCAATTTAGCGTAGTGTAATTCCCAAACCCTAAATTCTGGTACATTCAATGTTGTGGCATTTGATTGTGTGGTGGTGCGGTGCATGTCCCTCTTCTTGTGTCCTGACCGAGGTACCCATGGCTTGTAATTCCGGTAATCTCCGGTCGCCATGGTTGTATTGTGTCAGTCCTTGCTGCGACCCTCAAAGGTCGTATGTTTCAAAAAATAAAAAAATGTTGTGGCATCGATCCCACCTTTTCAATGTTGTCCATCATAATCCCCTTCACTTCCGCAACTTGAGACTTAATTTTCGAAATTTTGTTCATTTCATCAGGATGGTCAACGCAATACTGCATATGGTCCTTCAACTTGGAACTGCATAACCCACCACCCTAAAGTTAGCATGAGAAACAACAAAATGCAAAAGCAATCAACTAACTAACTGTCAACATGATAAAAAGAAGAAGAAGCATGAGAGCTACTCCCACGTGAAGCGATTTGTGAGAAAAATGAAGGCATTGAAGAAAAACTTACAAATTAATGGCAGATTCAGGAAGCCACAACAAAACCCAAATACAAAAGCTCTCAGTTAAACTCCACATGATATGATATGATACAATAGAAGTATCAACCAAAAAAATTCATTTATTTAATTACAGATTGCAAAGCACAAAATTCGTACCCAAATTCTTTGTCTAAACTATGTGCAATGGCCGAATCCGCCTTCCCTCCAGCATAGCGTCGCTTGAAGTCTTCCTTGACTCGCTCAAGAAAGGCAAAAGGGACTTGCCTCCCAAATTCTTCATCAGCTACAACTAAGTAAGCTGTAAATCCATCATTCATCACGTGAAGAAAGAAATGGTGCAAATTAGAATATGGCTATTGATAGTATATAACTTAACATGAGTTGCTTCATGTTGAAAATGCTGTGAATCACTTTCAAAATATGTATTGGCATGCAAAAGAAGAACCTCCCATCCATGAAATTAAATAAAAATACCAAATCAAATTGTGTTAAATTTGCATATTATGGGTTTAAGAATCCTCTTCATACAATGATCTTCAAATATGGGTGAGCATTTCCTAATTCCGAGTCCCTATATATCCAAGTTAGAGAGAGAGAGGAATTGAGTCAGAATGATACATACTATAGCCGTCCTCGACAAGATAGTTGAATGTGTGTCGGTCGCAAGTGTATGTGAACTTGTTGTTGTTGTTTGGAAGTTTTTGAAGACATTGCACAGCAATTGTGCTAAAGTTCCCAGAAAAAGTGGTATGCTCAGTCAACACTGTTGTGCCCCGGGCAACAAAGCTGTAGATCAGTGATTGTGTTCCCATCTCGGAGCTTGGGGCCCCCTCGCTCGCTTGGAGCCGAGACGCCTCTTGCCAATTTACTGAAAATAAATAATTTTGGGGATCCACTGAATGCACAGCTAAGTAATTTTGAGGTCCACACGGAGCCCTCAAACCTCGAAGAAGTGTCGAGGACAAACAATAATTGAATGATTACATACTACCGGTATACCTGCACCAACAAATCACAATAAAATGTTAGCTACAATTATTAGTAAGTTAACCCCGAAAGTCACCCTTTGTCCCCTCGGGGGACAAAATGGATTTCAAGTAGGCTTGTGGAGCCTCAATTGTTGAGGTTTTTTTTTTTTTTTTCTGAAACTCATTCTTAAGATAGAAAAAACAACAGCAACAACAACATTAGCTTTCATGGATGTTCCATGTTCCAAGGCATGTTTTTTCATGCATATGTCACAATGTCAGTACTTTTATAAGAGATATTTAAACATGAAAGTTATACATTTATAATTGCATCACGTGTTTGGCATCTCTATTTGTACATGAAAAATGAACAATTTAGATTGCAAGGCTATGGAATAATCATGGCGGAACAAACTAAAAGTGCCTTTTCTTGCAAGATTATAAATTTTGGAGAAAAAGAGTGGAAAAAAATAAAATAAAAGTAGTATAATAATGTAAGAGCATCGAATATAAAATAATGTTTGCATAATACACCAAGATCAATAATTCCTCTTAGTCTTGACATTAGGTTATAAACCTATACTTTCCTACTTAACATCCAAATATATCATCATTTTCTAATCCATCTCACAAATTAAGGTTATTGATCAAGAAATGAGTTGCATTTCCAATCAAGAAGCTTATAAGTGGACAAAATTATCTACAATGGTTAAAATATGTAACCAAATCTCAAGTCTAATATAAATTTATACAATCTATCACATTCCCATAGGTGTTCTTAAAGATTGAACACTCTTTAAGTAGTTAAGGTGAATCACAAAGTAAACAACAAAGTGTCATCCATAACCTTTGCAAGGACGCATGATGCAACTCGGCCATTTCAAATCCTTCATTATTTTAAGTACAATTTTGAATGTTGTTTAAAGAATTTTATAATCACCGCAAGATGTCAAGAGCTATATATTGAAATACGTAAAAGAATTCTAGCTCTATGACACTCCCAATCCCAACTTTCTTTCAACAATATCAAGACAAAGTCCAAAACAAAGCACTATTTCAATAAATCAAGCTCTCAATATGTTAAAAAGAAAAAAATAACGGATAGAAACCAAGACAAATGTGGACATCGATCTTGCAAATGTGAAGAGCTCTAGTTGACTCCCATTAATAAAAATCCATAGTCCAAACATTTAAAAAGGTAGGAAGTGTAAAGACAAAACCTTGACAAATAATTCGGATGCAAAACTCATAAAAAAGGAAGGAAAAAAAAAAGAAAATAGAATTATGATAATGTTAACAAAAAATGGAGAATATGGAGAATGTTTACCTTACTAAGGCGGGTGCAATGCAGCAACCACGAAAGAGAAGCCGCCATTGTCTCGTTGAAACAACAATAGAAAAGTTTGTTACAAAGGAAGGACAAAAAGAAAGGTTTGGCAAACTCAAAACCATTGGAAGTGCTCGAAGAAAGCAAACACTTCCTCTGCAGATTTTGCTTTGGAATACATCTACTTGAAGATAATTAACCCTATTGTTGTGTAAACACAACTACTTTTGACCATGGATAATCATAGGCCTTTATTTCACTCTTAGTGTTATTCAAATATTATAGTATGTATAATATTAATACAACTATAATTGCTACTTTGCAATGCTCTTTTTGTTTCAATATTTTATCAATTGCAATGTAAATCATAGTAATTCTACAATAAAACAAATATAATTTAATGGAATGAAAGAGAAGGTGGTACTCATTATATAGTACAAAATCAACCCTACTATTGAAGTTAGCAAAGTTGTTTTCAAAGATAAAAATTACAAATATAAAGCAAATGAAAAAATGGTGTTAATTATCCTACTACCTATGGTGTTACTGAGACTATATATGTTTTCCATTTTGCTTGAAAATTAGATTAAAATTTTTCATTTTTCATTTTTTATTAGTTGTTGAAGGGTAGTTTAAAAAATAATAATAGCACCCACTCTAATGTTAAGATAGTATAAAACTATTTCTATAAAAATTTCCTTTAATTTCAAAATTTTCCTAATGATATTAGTACTTGGTGGTCAAGGTCAACAAAAAATATTTTAAAAAACATATGCTAAATTCTTTTGGGATATTATTTTCTCAAAAAAAATTGTATGGAAAAAAAAAATACTTCTATTTTTAAGCATCTACCAAATCACATATGCCAACATTAATTAATTATTGGTAGGAAATGCCAACCTTGATCACTAGGTAGAGTAACACCTCTATTCATTCTACAATCTAATCTATCATAAATTCCAATATAAATTCCAAATATTAGTCTATTTTCAATTACATTTAATTTTCAATAAAAAAATACTTCAAATTCCAAAATAATATTTGTTTTGTAAGTTAATATCTTATGAAACCTTCCAAGTGTATTTTCCCTCCTTGATGGTATTTTAATGGCACCAAGAACACCCTTGTTGATTTTGACCTTCAATCACAAATTACTACATATCGTAAAAATCCTCCCTCATTTAAAAGAAAAAACACCTTCAATTAACAAAACTATATGGATTTGAACCATTTGATTTACACAAAATAAAGTTGAATTTCTTAATTTGAGATGATTTAATCAAAATCAAGTGGTCTGAATTCATTAAATATTGTTCATTCAAAGTGTATTTTCTTGTAGTGATTGTTTTAATTGATTGAAGAATTATAACTAAATTATATTGTTGTAATGTCATTTCATTCAATGTCTTTTAAGTGTCTTTTAAAAACTATAGGGTCAAAGAAGTTATATTAAATGAATTGATGATCAATGACAGAAAGACTATTGTAATGTATAGATGATAAAACAAAATGAAAGGCATTTGTACATTTGTACAATGTACATTTTCACAACTTCCTTGTACAAATTTTCTAAATATTAAGGTATAATAGTATTTCAAACCTCAAAAACTAACTTTTTCAGTTTTGAAAACGACCCTTCAAAAACAACTTCAACAAATAATTAAAATAAAAATCCTGAAAAATCATCATAATTAGAACTTAACAATTCAAATTCAAAGAAAAAAATTCTTGTAACAATTACAAATATCCAATATAGTAAATATTGTAGTAAACTTTTTGAGAATTAAAAAAGAAATTGGTTCCAAATTTTATTGAAAAATATTTGCTATTATAGCAATTGATTTAATCAAATGGATGTGATCTTGGATCATATTTTACAATTATTGTTTGAAATTCATCATTAATATTATCATGGTAAGTTCCATCTTATCATACATCTACACAATTTTGGAAATTTGGACTACCCTATGTTCTTTAAAGGGTTAGTAATCTCATAAAGACCACATGTTCATATTTTGAACAACAAATAGATGCAAATGTCCTCAATATATATGTAATTACACTTACTTGGAGTACAATTTTTTTGAGCATGGAACTTTTCTTATGTACAAAAATAGAATTTGGAAGGATTGCATATTTTTTTCAGAAATCACAAGAAACATAATTACTATGAATTTTTTAGTGGAAGATTTTCTTTGACCTATAATGGTGATATAGACCTTTTTATTTCTGACTATAGGATGATTGCAAAATTGACCAATGGTTGGTTGCAATATTGACAATTTTATAGCCAATCATAATGAAATGGGGTGTGATTAGAAATGGGTTGGCTACTATAGTTCTCTAACAATTGTATGATATTGATATGGAAAGGTTTGAATCATTTCAATTAATGAGATGAAAGTTATGAGGAGTTTTATTTTATGGATAATTATAGAATCTCTTGTCAAAATTAAAACTTTGAAGTTGTTTGATGAATCCAATTTTCAAGTTTTTTGGGGAAAAGAAAGTCGGTATCGACTATCATACAAATCCAACAAATTCAAAAATTATATTGTAATTTATTAAGTAAATAATTTTCCAAATTTTTGAAAGAAACTACTCTAAAGCTTCATCACAACTATGGTAGGTAGACCCCCAAACACCTTGAGCCCAATTGCAATCCTTGGTATATAATCCAATTTCTGCTATGTTACATTAAATTATAGTGAAAATTGTACAAGGATTCACATTATGACAACTCAATGTGGAATTGGAATCCAATTTGATAAGTTACATTGTACATATGGGTTCTACATATTATAAAAGATTCATTCATTGTCTCATAATCTCAAAGGATGGTTTAGATGGATTACCATTTGCAAATGTACATGAAATTTAGAGAGTTGCATTAGCATTCAAATGGACAAGAATAGTCTTGCATAAAGACAACAATGTCTTTTTTTTTTAAAATGAACTGATTATAAAATACATAAAAATTTCTTTGATATCTAATTCTATTGCAATTTTTTCTTAATCTAATCAAGTTTGAATATGTGCAATGACCAAAGAGACAACACAAGGTCATCCTACTTTACCAAGTAATGCATAAGGTAGAAGGCTCTAAAATGGAGTGGGCATTAAGAATAGATACTATAAGTGGCTTTGAAATGGACAAACTGTAGTTCATAAATTGACCTCCATAGTCATTGAATGAATAAAGGAAAAAAATATTATTAATTGCAAGAGCCAATCATTCTCTTTACTTTCCCATTTTTCTTTAGAAGTTGCAAGTGAACAATTTATGGAAGACCTAGGGACATAAATAGGGACCTATGACACAACTCCTTTAAAAATCCATAAGTAATTCAAAATGCTTCCAAAAATATGAAACCACTTGTGTTAGATTCCTCTTCTATTTTTCTTTGTCTGAAAAATGATCTAAAAATATTTCCATTTATGAAAATAAATAAAAAAGGCAGATCAGCCTTTAGATGAGCCATTTCTGAGCCTCCTACCTTAGCACCATCCAATGGTCTCCATGTAGATCCTAGAGGCACCAAATTGTGGTGTCGACAATACTTTGAAGTTAAATAAAATCTAACCAAATTACTATTTTTAGTAGTTTATATTTTTGAAAAATTCTTTTTGAAGTGTAGTTTTAGCATAAAAAATCTGATTTTGAAAATGAATGATTATGATTTTTCTATTCAAGATTTTGTGCAAGGGTGTCCATTTGCAAATCTTGATTTTCTAATGTTGAGGGCTCTTGGAAATGAATACACTGGATCTTGGAGAAAAAATCACATTTGGAATTCATTTAAAAAAATTGAAGATTAGCTCTTGAGAAGCTATAAATTGATTGGGGTTATGTATGTTATGCCCTTGAACCCTTGAACGTCGAGGTGGACGTTTTGTGTCCGATGGATGACAAGGAATCAAACTGTATAGGACAGAAGTGCAACTATTCATCCTCTAAATTTGTTTTGGAAAAGGAAGATCTTCTATAGTAGTTTGACTTCCAATGACTAATTTTGCAATTCTAGAGGTCAATGATTCACACAGTAATAGAAAAGGAAGATTTCGAGGGTCCCCCCTTCAACGTTTAAGGGTTTTAACCTCATTTTTTTTGGTGATCAATTTTAAAGATTTGACATATGAAAAGAGGATTGAAAAACTTCAAATCACTTTCATAGTTTTGAAACTCTCATGATCAAACATTATAATCTTTCAATCCATAAGTGATATATTTTTTATTTTATTGTTTTTTCTTATGTGATTTCTAACATATCTAGATTGAATTTGTATGGTTACAATTTAAAAAATTGATAGAACTTATCAAAATGTTGTCTTTTTGTTCAATTTAGAGCAAATTCCAAGAAACTCAAAAAAAGCCATGAATATTTAGGGGTTAATGTTGTTCAACATTTAACCATAGGATTTGAACCTCAGGACTTAGTAGCTGTGATGGATCCTTGGTAAAAAAAACATCACATTTGTGACTAAATATTCCAACTTTTAAAAAAATTCTTGAGATTTTGACTGAAATTTACAGAAGTAAACTTCTCTGCAATTTCCAAATTAGACCAAATTAGAACGAGAATCAAATACAGATGATTGCATCCTTCTGATTCGCCCCACACCCTAATTTCCGACGTGGACATTGTCGCCACACAATCCATGTGAAGCAGCCTGTTTTCCCAGTCTGGGATGTTTTCCCAAATTCCATTTGATCTAGGGTTTTGCAACTTTCTTGCTCCGTCTCGTTGCTGCGGGTCTCCGGTTTCCTGATCGCATTGTGGCAGCAGCAACAGCTTGTGCACATTGCTCGTCTGTGGTTTCTCTCCGTGTGCGTGCTCTGGCGTTTTCACAGTCTTTTTTGTTCAGTTTTGCGGCATTTGGTTGCGGATTTGATGGTTCTGGAGCTTCAGGAGACTTTGTCATTCCTTTGGGAGGAATTGCGTGGTCTGCACTGAGGATTTCGTGGAGCGACTAGTTTGGCCCATGCTGCTTGCGGCTTTGCCACTTCGTTATCTCGCTGCTGTATTTTTCTCTTGGTTTTCGAGTGTTCTACCGGGGGTTAGGTTTTTTCCTACTGCGCTCAGCTGTTGGAGATTCGGGATTTGGTGTGCTCTGTTCTTGGATCGGACTACTCTGCCCGTGACGGTTAATTTTCTGGTGAGTTTTTTGTGTCTAGGTGAGGTACTGAGGTTTTGGTCTACTCTTCTTGGTTTGGCCGACCTAGTTGCTGTTTTGTTCGGTTTTGATTGGAGGAGGTTCAACAGACGGACGTGACCTCACTTTCTCATCGTCGTGCTGGTCTCTGGAAGTCTGGTTTTGGTGCGCGTCCGCATTGTACTTGGGATGCAATGAGCTTGCGACGGTCGATGATGAAAGTGGCAGAGAGCGTAATTGTCTTGGTCTAGGGGTGGATGGTGCTGAACACAATTTTTACTGAACATTCGGCGGAGTATTTTTATTTACTTTAGGATCAATATATGTATCGAGCTAATGAAGAACGTGTAGTAACTGATACAAACTGTGTCTTATTGTATTGAATATCATGAAAAGGTTGACGTGCATGAGAAAGATGAAACTTGGAAGTGGCTTACATTCATTTCGATTTTGCGGTGCAGGGGAGAGTGGTGCGTTGTTTACCAAAGACCAACGATTGGGAAGTCTCTTTCTTTGGTAGGGTCAGCAGCCGATTCAAATTTCTTATGGCCAGATTCATTAGAGTACGGTGGATTATCGAGGCTTGATCCACCAGCAGCAGTTTGATCGTGGTTCAGACAGACTGTTGTGACTAGGAGGTTAATTCTAAGGTTCGAAGTTGCTTTCTACCTGGAAATGGTGAGCAACGGTGTGGACGCGCGGCTCCCTCAACTTGATGATCCCGACTCTCCAGACACCGAGGTCATTGGGTGAGTGTTGGTGGAATTTGACTCTGCTCTTGTGGGCATTCTTGTGGAGGTCGGCTCATTGCTTTTGTAAGCAAAGGAATGAAACTATTTGGTAAAGCTTGTTTGCGTGGGATTTTTATTTTATTTTATTTTATTGTAAGTGTATTTATGACTATATTTTTTTTTGCAATTCTGCTCTGTATCTAGGTCACTGTAAGCGATAACCGCCAATATGAACACATCAGTTAATATAGACACCTGTATGCTGTCCGAACGTTGACTTTACGTGCAATGCGAGGATGAGACCCTGTACTATAGAGCGAACATTCTCTCTCTCGTGAATGATCATGACAGCTTGGTAATTGGTACATATTTATGTTACATGGACGATGTTCAGAATTAGCTTGGGTCCGAAGCGTTTCTCTGCTTCCGGTCTTGTGCACACTTATTAGAAGCTTGGATGTGATCAACAGCAATGCAAACTCTCAAGGGGCACAGTATTGAGGTTGGTTATATTAGGTTTCAGGGCTGAGGGTCATGAGTGTTTTGATACCCTCTGAATTAATTGGGAAATTGAAGTCATGATGGACATTCGAGTATTCCTTGATGCTTAACTGTTTCAACGCTGGTCTTCTTTTTTTTCTTCTCATCAGTGTATTTTCGTTGTTTTGATTAAAGAGGGAAGAAGAAACGAGGTGGAAGAGCTACTGGAGGTGAGAAGGGTGGGAAAGGTCTTCGTCACTTCAGTATGAAAGGTGAGAGTTCATCCTCTACTTTTTCAGCTTTCAGAACAAATTATTTATCTTCTTCATTTATTAGCTGAATGAGACATAAGGATCCCCCCACCATCCCTCCTCCCTTCTCTTGCATCAGTCTACGGAATTGTGCTTCCTTCCTACTTGTAATGAAGGCTGCAAGTGTGGACATGTAGGTAATTATTGAGGGTATGCAAAGTAATGTAATGTTCTTTCGTGATTTACACCCTGTACTATTTTGATCTTTCATCCTTGTTTTTTTGGAACAAACCAGTATGCGAAAAAGTGGAAAGTAAGGGACGGACAACTTACAATGAGGTGAGGTTACGTCTCAAATCGACTTGTTTTTACGTTTTCTACGTTGTAGAGGTTTAGATGATTGTTGTGAATTAACGATATTTATTTTGTAGAATGTATTGGAAGTGTTCTTTTCCCGAGTCCATTCTGAATGTGCTTATTGCATTCTACAGGTGGCGGATGAATTAGTTGCCGAATTCACTAATCCAGACAGTCCTCACGTCTCTCCTGATCAGGTTTGTCCCCATTTTATAAAGCTGTTATCTGGAAATGTATGAATCCTTACGTTATGTTGACGCTTATGCAATTATTTTTTGTTTATCATCGAGTTGTGTGGTGGTGCTTCTCTGAGTTCTGAACCAACTCAGCTTATCAATATAATGGACAGTTTGCTGTTCCTGTCAGTTTTACAAAGATAGGAAATTTGAAAGTATTCAATACTGTTTTGGTGTGAACTGAGTCAGATTTAAGAAACTTTTTAATTTCCAGTCTTGGTACTGATGGGAATAAGAGGAGAGACGGTGTTTTATAACACGTAGATTTTGCCGTTCTGGAAGTCGTATCTGGCATGTTTGTGCAGAAAAGTACATACTTCCCGACAAAATTGAGTCTCTTCTGATCATTTCACTTTTCTCTTCAGGGATCTAACAGTGTTGGTCTCCGTGCTGGGCAGCAACAATATGATGAGAAGAATATACGGCGGCGTGTTTATGATGCCCTTAATGTGCTCATGGCCATGAATATCATTTTTAAGGACAAAAAAGATATTCAATGGAAGGGGCTTCCGTCTGCCAGTCTTGACGATGTGGCCGACCTCAAGGTGTCCGTGGCTCTATTCGTTGCTTCTTAGCTCTTCTAGTTCTCCTATCATCTACTGCTGCTTTTTTCAACAGCATTCTTGTGTTCTCTACAATTAAGTTTATGGAAGGCGTAATTGACCCTCCCTACGAGAAACATTGGGTAGGGGAGGACTCATCTGTAGAAGCTAATCGTAAATTACTGCAGGCTGAAGGCATGCAAATAAGAGGGAGTATTGAGAGAAAGGCTGCCTATCTACACGAGCTGCAGTCTCAGGTATTTTATCTTGCTTTGAAGTGATGGAACCAAGTGGTCAGTCATCACTGACTGTTGGCATTTCTATGGGCAAGATGTACATTGTAATTTCGTAAGTGGGAACCTTCTTTGGTGGTGAACTCTGATCAAGTTTCTTCCTACTTAGCGACCTATCTTATGTCCTGATATTGGGCTTTTGCAGATGATAGGCCTGCGTAATCTGGTGTCTCGCAATGAACGCCTTTCTCAGGGAAACAACTCAGTTCCGCATGGGGGTGTTGCGCTTCCATTTATTCTTGTGCAGGTTCGTTGCTCACTTTTATCTTGACGAGTTTGCCGACTCTTTTGGTGTTTTCCCTTGTGTTGTTCCGTCTCCCTAAGAAGCATCGAAGCATGTCTCTGAAACTGGGTCATTGAACCATTAATCTTTTCGGACTTTTCTTTTAGCTTCGTCTGGGTATTAATCTATTTTATGTGCTAGGTTAGGTCCCAAGCATCAGAAGTCCACCACCTTCTCACCTTCTCGCCCTATTTTTTGCAATGCTTCTTGATTTTAACATCTGTATTGACCTTGACTTTTGAGTTGGTTTTCATTTGAGTTCTCGAACTTTTGTTAAACGAATTGATCATTCTCATGTTTAGTAGATCTTGGCGCTGCATTAAACACTCTTAACTGAAGTCGTCTAAAGCCTCTCTTAAAAGCATTCTTTAAAATCTGTCCAATAACAATGAGCTTCATTTTTATGTGAAGTAAAGGCCGCTAAGGTGAATTTACTCTTTAAATTATTTTGAATTGTCTGGTCTTGAATTTCTGGTGGGATTGCTTGCCAGACTCGGCCGCAGGCCACCGTGGAAGTCGAGATTTCCGAGGATATGCAAGTCGTCCACTTTGATTTCAATAGGTATGACAATCTGACCACCACTTATTTGTTTCTTCTCCCTTGAATTGAATACAGCACCGTGGCAGTTCTCGTAGTCTTAAGCTGTTTCTGTTTCTGCAGCTTTCACAGCTTTCTTGATACGATTTCTTATGGTTGAAGCCTTGTATGAGCTGAAAGGAGCCAGCTTCTAGGTGGCTTGTACGATGTCCTTAATTTTCTGGTTGCCGTGCTAACCTCTTATTCTATCAATGTTGGATGAGTGCAGTACACCTTTCGAGCTGCATGATGATGCATACGTTCTCAAAGCAATGAGCTTGCAAGAGCAGCACGGTGGCGATGGTCCCGAGGTGCTGGGTCACACCGATATTGATGAAGGTCTTGGTAATTTTGAGGATGATTCTCCAACTCTTTCTGGCATTTTCCAACGTTCAAATTATCCCGCTCATCCAAGCTCTCCTTACTATGCTTCTATGCCTAGTGCGGGTAAAAACTCATCTTGGCCTCCTGTTCCAAGCATCTTAAAAGCTAGAGTTAAGCATGAGAGCATCTCGTAGTGGGAGACTGAACTTTCATGTGAATTTCCTCTTTCTGGTTATTAACCATGTGGATCGAGTGTGAGAATTGGTGGTTTGGAAGCAATTTAGGCATGTAAAAATTGGAACTCTTTAGAATTTGATTAGTACTCTGGACACAAGTCCTGACTTCGCATTTTAATGTATTTCACCACTGACCATTGGTATTTATTGGAGGTTAGAGTAAGGTTCACCTCAGGGAACACCTGCAAGGAGATGTACAATAATTTTAAATAAATAGGAGGATTATTTTGCAAAAATTTTAGTGTCTCGCAGTCTCTTAGTGTTCTGCTATCATGATGTCATTCTAGCTTCTGTATTTGCATCAGAGAGTGTAGTTTGTAGAGAATGCTGAAATTTCTTTCTTTGTTTCTCAAGCAGACATTAATCCTCTGCGTTCTGAACCCTCTCTAGTGGCATCCCCTCTAATTGCACATTCTGACGTTGCATGTAAAGCTGATTGGACAACTTTCACATGTCAAGTGTCAAGCTTTGAACTCATATCCGAGTGCATTTTGAAGCTCTCTCGTCCTCACAACGCTATGCAATGCAATGCAATTAGGGTTGAGTGAGTATATCTACTGTGTACAATGGCTGCTAACTGACGTTGGAGGTTTCAAGTCGCTTATTCCAGTACCATGAGTGGGATTAAAAGGTTATCCTTAAATGTAGTCTATGCAGGAATATAAGAAATTGAATTCTGCAAGTGTAGGTTCTGAATGAAATTGCTGCAACAGTGTTCATGAAGTTCATTACCGTAGTAAGCTTAGTGGGAGAATTGACCTCCAAATTAGCAAGCAATGATTTGGGATTCTTTTCTCTATTTTATTTCTCTGCAAAGAGTTTCAATGATTGAGTGGTCTAGGCTTATGTCATTGTGCATTAAGTTATATGAGTGTTCCTTGTTTGGCAACACAGGCCCACAACTGGGCCTCCAAATTAACTGAGCTTCAACTTAGGTGCAACCCCAAATGAAAGCATCCATAATCATACATAAAGTCCAAGTGACTTTAATCATGCAACTTATGCCTGGATACAAAACTTCCTATTGATCACTGAAAACAAGCCTGCATGATGGGGAAACAAAGATTTTCATTCAGTTTTTATTTATTGGAACATTGGTAATTGTAGGTCTAGAACATTGGGTTAAGTTCTACTCATACTAATTTTTTTTTTTAATAATTTTGTTGGCTTAAGAAAATAGTTTATGAAGGGTATTATTTTAACCCCTGAATGCCCGAGGCACCAAATTTGGGTGTCAACAATACTTTGAAGTTAAATACAACCTAACCAAGTTGTTATTTTTAGTAGTTTATATTTTTGAAAAATTCTTTTTGAAGTCTAGTTTAGCATCAAAAATCCAATTTTGAAAATGATTGATTATGATTTTTCTATTCAAGATTTTGTGCAAGGGTGTCCTTTGCAAATCTTGACTTTCCGTAGTGTCAAGGGTTCTTAGAAATGAACCTCAAATACACTAGATCTTGGAGAAAAATCACATTAGAAATTCATTTAAAAAAGTTGTAGAGTAGATTTTGAGAAGTTGTAAATTGATTGGGGTTATGCATGTTATGCCCTTTAACCTCATATTTTTTGGTGACCAATTTTTAAGATTTGACATGTGAAAAGAGGATTGAAAAACTTCAAATCAATTTCATAGTTTTGACACCCTCATGATCAAACATTATAATCTTTCAATCCATAAGTGATTTTTTTTTTTCTTATGTGATCTCTAACATGTCTAGTTTGAATTGTATGGTTACAATTTTTTTTTTAAATTGATAGAACTTATCAAAATGTTGTCTTTTTGTTCAATTTAGAGCAAATTCCAAGAAGCTCAAAAAAAGACCTTGGATATTTAGGGGTTAAAAAAGGTTAATCTCCAATTGTATTTTACACTTTCATTTTTTCTTTCTCAATTTCTAAGAGACTTGGTGTCCACTAGGTTGATTTTATGAGCCTCATGTAGGAGCTATATGAACCGGATGAAGTATGTTCAAGTATTTTGAATTATTTTTGGGTCTAGTCATCAAAGATGTGACTAGACAATGTGGTTATTCGGTGCTTTGTGATTTTTGTACAAAGTTCTAAATTAATTCATATAGAAATGGGGAGGAAAAGAAAACTTGCAAAAAATGAAGCCCGTCTTGCAAGGTTCTTCTCAAGCCATAAATTATTTTGTGTAAAAAGCTTGTAAAAAGCTCCTAATCTAAATTTTTTTTCCCCTATGAAAGAAGATAAACTTGATATTGACATTCAAAATGGATTATTTTTTTTCCTTTTGAGCAAAACAAACAATACAAAACTTCCCAAGTCTATTGTTTGCTATATTTGAAAACTTCCAAAACTACCAAAAATTGAACATTTTAATGTAGTTTGAAGTTGAGGAAGTATAGATAGTCATGTTTCTGATCATAGAAAAACATGACTGAAACTTTCAAACTAGGGCCTAGTTTATATTATCATGTTGAACACTATAAACATGCCTATATTGGATTTTTCAGTTTTCTTTGTGTTGATATGAAACTTCTTTGCTTTAATTTGTGTTAGGAATTTACAATAATTTCAAATCTTCACGAAAAAACTAAAATTTTGTGAGCAACAAAGGACAAGTAGTTTCATCTTTGAAATATGTAAATCAGAAATTTCATTCATATATCCCTTCCGTGACGGTTGAATTCTGCACAACTTAAGTAATTTTTATTTATTTTTAAAAATGTTGCAAGTCATCTGGTGATTGATTGGGGTTGATATGGACCTGTCAAAATTTGACATATTAAATTAAATATCGGGAGTCCCTTGCCCAAAGTGATCATCACAAACAGTACTGTACTGGCAAATGAAGAATAAGAAGTCAATGATTTTGAAGTTTGACTAAGTGAAGGTGTTTGCACCAAAAACAATTTATTTTTTTCAACGAGCAATTTTGAACGCAATTTGGGAAAAATATCATATCAAAGTATTAGCAAACAAAAACAAAGTGAATGCAATTGGTTTGAGAATTTTCAGAATATTTGTGAATATATAGCATATATGAATTTCCAAAGTTGAGGTCTAAGAGCACCTACTATTGACACTAGACTATTGTTTTAACCCTTAAACGTTGAAGAGGACGTTTGGCATCCGATGGATGATAGGGAATCCTTGTAGTAGGACAAAAGTGCAACTATTCATCCTCAAAATTTTGTTGTGAAAAGGGGAGGTCTTCTACAGTAGTTTGACTTCCAATGAGTGCTTTTGCTATTTCTGAAGCCCATGATTCACACGGTAATGGAAAGAGATGATTTCCAAGGTCACTCCTTCGTCCTTTAATCGTTAAGTTAATCCGACATCCTTGAAGTACAAAAATGCTTCAACTCTCATTCATTGCTTCAAATAACTCTTCAACTTCCCAATTGGTTCCTTTTGAAAACTCATGTTGAAATTTAGTTGAAATTTAGCAAACTCTTCATCATATTTGGGTCAATGAGAAGTTGTGAAGAACTCTATTCTAGTTGGAGGCCAAGGCCAATGAGTGGTGTTGGTGTTGCGAAAGGGACGGAAGTGAGGTCCATACCTTATTACATGGTTATAGGTCCATCCTCTCAGGGCTAACTAACTGCTCCCCTGAGGCAGCTCTTGCGATGGTGACGGAACTGCAAGAACTTCTGCCGGAGCTTCTATTGTGAGTATTTTTTTGGAGTTTTTCGAAGTTGCTTTGTGTGACTTGTTGATGAATGCTTGTTGTTTCAATTTTGAATTTCATGCTTTTGCTGGAAATGGAGCCCTGTGGCCTGAATCAAGTACAGTGATAGAATAACTATTGCGAAGGCTTTTTGAATTTTCTTTTTTAGGTCTATGCCATATATTCAAGCATCCTTTTGTTATTTCTTTAATAACATTCTGATTTGAAAAAATTTGAATATACTCTTTCTTGGAGAGAAACTGGCGCGGATTCAATGAAGTAACCGAACTACTAACCCGAAGAGATTTCAGGCCTCGTTTGGGTCTCTGCCACATGCGAACGCGGCTCGATTAGGTCTCTCGATGTATTCTTTGATCCAAGAGTTTCAAGCATTCTTATCATTTCATAAATAATATCCGTATTGGCACGTAGGATTTTGATTCATTTTTGCTGGAGAAAAATTGGTGTGTATTCATAGAATTGGCCAAATTATTACCGATCAGATTTTGAACACTATTTCGCAGGTGAATGCGGCACATCTAGGTCTCTCAAGGTATTTGATCTTAGAATCAAAGTGTTCTTTGACATTTCGTGGTTGAAGTAGTGTGTGACAAGTAGTGGATGTTTATCGGAGTTTCATTGTTTCAAGAGGTTCAACGAGGTCTGTTCTGTTGAACATTACTTTTGAACTGTAGATTTTACGATGTTACCATAATCCATAATTCACAAGCGTTTGATAGTTCATAAAGTGTTTCAACAAGCATTTTGGCAAAAAAACACATTCAGATAACCGCTTGCAAAGTATTTATTTATTGGTTGGAAGAGCATGAGTTTCAGTTACATAGGGCTCTCTGTTATCTGACAGGTAGAAGACATGACAGGGTAACGAACTCTTTCACTTTACTAGCTGAGAGTTGAACATTTTTTCCAGAGAATGTTCTTATGGCTCTCGGAAATTTTGCAAAGAGATCTGGTGAAATGGGAGACTCAAAGTTGCAGCCAGACAACCTTCCTTCTAAACAGGTATTTTATCTTTTTTTCACATGCATAACGCTCATGAGCCTTCCTAAACTTGCACCTCTTTCTGACACAACTAGTTGAAGATTTGTTGGCTTTCTAAACATGGATTTTATTAAGCATTCTCCATACAACTTTTGTTGACTCTTTCTATAGCTGTTACTAATAGCAAGCTACCAAGTGAATATAAAAAACTATAACTAAAATTGATATAATTAGGTGGTGAATTCTTAGGTGTAGTAGGGGGCCTAAAAAGAATGTTGTAATACGATAGTGTGGACAATATACAGATTAGAAATTATGGTACACAATGGAAAAGAGAGTTCTTTTGTAGGACACAACCATCTGGTTTCTCCACCCTAATCTCTTTAATATGACTGCCTAGGATTTCAAGAAATGACTGTGCCACAGTTTCAAAGTGTGACAAGTGTGCAAGTTAAATTATAATCTTACTTCATTAGAAGAAAACCCAGTGATTTGAATTTGTAGCTATGTTAATTGTTGTTTCATTGAAGACATTTTTCACCATAGAGGTTATTTTAAAGAGGAATGAGTGTAATGACTATTGAAGGGAATTTTTTCAAGTTGTAATTCATGCTCATGATTAGATGCTAAGTAATGATGTCTTAATGCACGTAATTGCCTATTTCATTGATTAACATTTGCAACAGGTTTGTATGGATCGGCATCAGCCTGTCCTTGAGGATAAACACGGGGAGCACTCAATGATGGAAGAGGGAGATTCGGACGAGGAAGCTTATGCAGTAGCCAATTTTAACAAAATTCTAGAACAAAATCTTGCACTTCGTAATAACTTTGAGGAAGTATGTTTGAGATCCCATATTGTAATGTTTAGTGAACTCACTTAGGAAGCATTCGGGACCTAGGAATTGCAACATAATTTCTTGCTTTGTTGCACTCACGTTTAACAATAGGTTGAGATAAGATGACTTAATATAATTATGAATTGGCACACACATTGTTGAAGTAACTTATTTAAAACAACATTGGGATGTTCTTTTTTCCAATTATTTAGAAATAACATCCCAATGTTGTTTTTTGAATAAGTTTTAGTAGGGAGACTCTGCTAAAGTTGTAAGGACATGAATTTGAATTGAAGTATTGAATCTCTCACAAAGTCTTTGCTGAGGTCTTGGAGTCAAAGTTTCAACTAATGCTAATACCTCGACTTTCATGCTTTGTTTCAGTTGAAGCAGTTGTACTTACAGTTGACAGATTCCTACATACAATTACACCAAACTTGCCTCCAAGTCCACCAAGAGAAAGTGAGGTTCTTGTATTTTGATGTGTTTTTGTCTCCACAAATTACAATTTTATAAAAATATGTTTCCTGAAGTGTGCAACTATCATTAGAAGAAGACTTACAAATTTGATCCTTTAGTTTCATTCAAATGACCATCCATGTTCCGAATATATTCACATTGATCAAGATTTAGAGTATATTCTAGCAAGGTTTTTTTTTTTGTCACTTTGTACATATACCCTCATCAAAACCAAAGACTCGAGAAGTTGTGCAATAACAAAAGCAAGAAAATTTGAGTCATTGGGATCAATTACCATGGAATTTTCTTCTAATGTTAAAAAGTGAATTATGATGTTACTGTATAAGTTGGTATTCTAAGCTCATCTTGTTTGTTGCTTAGGAATCTTTGGAGAAAGGATTAAGCGAATCAAAAGTACAGAATGAGTTTCTGCAATCGAGCCTAGATGATTTGGTACCCTCATTCCCTCTTCGGTTTGATTGTTTGAATTTCTTCTGCATTTCATGATCAAATATGTTGTATTTCTTAGTTTATTAATTGACTTGGATCAATCGTATTTCTTGCATACACAAGTGTCTTCTAATTCAATGTCATTGTGCATTCAGGTCATACCTAGTACCCCTAAAGGATTAATGATTCATAGTTTGAAAATGATCGATTCAATTGACCATGTTGTCAAAAATATACTTTGGATAGAGCAAAATTCTATACCTCTAGAGTTGGGAAAGAACACTACTTGCATTCATATATCAATAATAAAAATTCACTAGAGAAGTCCCTTTATAACCTTCTGAAAACTACTCAAGAAATATTAGGTCTAGTTTGTGTCTTCTTCCTTTAGGGGGTTAATTTTTTAAATGTTGTTCATTATCACGTACAAACCTAGACAATCCGTTGTCTCAATGTTTCCCACACCTTGTCAAAATTGTTAAATGTGCTATAAATTTCTTGTAGATTTCTTGCCTAGCTTCCCTTTCCCAAATCCTAGAAAACAATCTTTAACAAATGTGAAAACTCACAATTTTCCATTATAGCTAGCAATCCAAAAGATAGATTAAATAGTCTAAAACTCACTATAGAGAGTACATATCATTCTTGAATTTGCTACAATGGTCCCTTCTATAGTGGCATTCTAGATGGAATCATTCCAACTACAATACCGCAATAGGTCATTGAATACAAGTTCATTTTCTCTCTTCTCATGCCAAAAAGGCTAACATGATGGATTTAAGAATGTTATGTATGCATAACTATTAGTGAGTAGTGTTTGTCTTCTTGTAGGTTGTGTTACCTTGAGTTCAAGGTTGTGTATAAAAAGAATCTAGATTTTTTTGCAAGGGTTTTGATTAAGGCATCTTCTCAAATCAATCTTACACTTGGCACTTCTAGATATTTCCTTTCTTGATCTGTCTGACTGTTGGTGGCATGGATGTCTATTCCGTTTGCTATTCAGGTCTATCTTGTTGATTATAGGCTTCTGCTTCCCTTCAGGAGGAGTTGAGACATGCACATTTGACCATCTTGAGATGGAAAATTCTCGCAACTGCAGAAACTCAACCAGGAGAGGGAAAAGAGTCTGAAGAGCGAGCGTGATGAGTCTGTTGGTAATCTATATGATCCAATATCAGCATAGATATCCTTTCGCACTTAACACCGGAGACAATCATAGAGCTCTTCTACATTTGACATAAAACTTTATGTTATGTATGACTTAAAAAATTGTATGTGTTATATACAGCAAAGGCAGAGAGTTTGGAGAATCATGTTCGAAACCTTGAAGTCAAACTATCAGCTTGTAAGGTTGAAAATGATGAACTAGTTCAACAACTGCAAAAAATGAGGTGATTCTTCTTTGTGTCTTTATCAACATCTGTCTTTACAGATTTCGACCTTATGTTCAATTCATTTTCCAAGCAAGTAGGAACTCTCAAAATTACTAATTTTGTTGTTGAATGTGGTTCCTATTATTAGACAAGCCAATTCCTTTATTTGTTCTTGTTAGTGAATGAAAGGATTTCATAGCATCAAAGAATACATTATTTGGGTAATGTATTTAGAAGTAATGGATGGTCAAAGTTTTATTAATAGGTTTGTAAAAAAAATTCATTAATACAATAGTTACATATTTATGAAGGAGTTACACCAGCTGATCATTTGATAAGTGGTGAATTTGGGTCTTTAGCAAGTTTGGGTGTAGCAATTTTAGTTGATCATGTATATACTTATACTCATCAAGATTCAAAGTTTGCAAAATCAAAATTCTCTTTAGATTATTCAATATGTATACAAGGAACTTAGATTCCTAGGACCATATGATTAGAAAATTTCATCTAAACATCAAGCATTCATTTTAGAAAGAGCAATACTGGAGTGTCTCATCCAAAGCATAACAAACTTGATCATAGTTATTGTTTGTGTAGATTAGAGAAGGACCATGCAATTGCTAGTAAGCAAAGTATGGAAATGGTGCACTCACAAGGCTTGATAGCTTTAAGGGCAGAAGAACAAACATCCAAGCAACTAGCTGCTAATTTTGCCCTAAAGGTTTTGCAATTTTTTTTCCTTTCATATTGTTATTTGTTAAGAGGAACCAAAGAATGTCCTAACCTTGTAATAATTATGAGAACATTCAAGAGGATTAGAATAGAATTAGAACGGTTCCAATCTTTGAGGGTATATGATGCATTGACTTTTGAATGATATGTTGATAGTTTAAATAGAAATTCAATCTCCTTGATATTTTCTGAAGTAAACTTTTTGTGGCCAGTGCAAGCATCTAGAGATGAACTTAGAGAAATCAACAAATGATATTGAATCTATACAACAAAAGTTGTTGACAATTACATATGAAAAGGAGTCTAGTATCACAAATCTAAAGGATTCTCTTCAAAGAATGGAGTAAGTGACAATGGCATATGAAATTTGCATGTGCTATTTATAGTTGTCCACGGCCTATAGGAACTATAACATTGGTGGAATTGTGACTCTTCTGTACAAGGAACAAGTAGTATTTGGTCTTTAGAATAGGATCTTGACAAAAAGAAGTCTATTTTTAGTTGTCATGTGACAATTGCTATGCCACACTAAATCTTGAAAAATGAAAGCTTTTTTTTATGAAAATAGGTCAAGTCATACTTAACCTCATTTTTTTGAGAGGGTTCCAATTTCTTAAATGGGATCTGTAGGCAATGAAATCCTAATATTTAAGTACAATTGCATCCTTAACAATTTAGGATTCGTGATTGTAACTCAATGCCATGCATTCTATTGGAACACTTTAAATTAATGCTACTCTAGTTTAGCAATTTATTGATATTGCATCCAACATATAGGGAGGATGTATTTACACAACAAGAGCAATGGAAGGAAATTGAGAAAGAGTGGAAATGTGAGCGAAAGAGATTGTTACATACAATTGAGAGCAAAGAGTGGTAAGTGACAAATTCATAACATTACTAACTTGCTTAGAAGTGGTGTCCTTAGTGAATATTGTAGCTCAAATAGGTGTAGCTTACTTGTCTTTGTTTTCTTAAAGTTAAGATCATGATATCTATAGAATATATCCTATAGTCATTTACTATGAAGATCGTCTTCACTTGCTTGATAATATTTTGGTGCATAAAGATCATTAGAAGAAATTTCAGGCAAAGGAAAGGCCGTTTTGGGTTTGTTCCCTTGCTGTGAACCATCAATAAGATGGCACAATAAAAAAAAATTAAAAAAAAATTAAAATTAAAAATATATATATAAATAATTTTAAAAATAATTAAATATTATTACTTGACGTGGCCAAACTTCAGCCACGTCAAACTACACACGTGACCGAGTTCCCAAAGTTTGAATACTTGGGAAACTTGCGGCCTTCTATAATAGCTAAATTTCTTCTAATGCTAAAATCTCATCTTCTTGAAAATGATAACTTTATGCATGTGGAGATAGGGAGAACTCTTCATGAATTAAAAAAATGTTCCTTAAGGGTTTCGAAAGATAAACTTCTTAAAGTACTCTAATTTGATTGAAAATCAAATTCTAACCACTACTAGCCATAACAACAATGTAATATTTAAGTCAAATCAAAAGATGAGATTTTTCACAGCTAAACTCTAATCCTCTTGTTAACCATTGAAATTCACATTACTTTCAAAATAGACAATTGGACTTATAGCTTTATAATACAAATTTTCATTTGTAGAACAATATTTATATCAATTCTCATGATTGGACCATCTGAACAGTTTATAGCAACGTTGAATATTTAGAAACTAAGGAAATTAAAATATGTACCTGGTTATAAAATTTGGTAGACCGTATCATCAATGCATGGGACAACCAATACTCAGATGACCATTTGGACAGGCAGGATCAAGAGATGCTTAGGTCAAACAAAGAGATGGAGATGCGATTGAAAGAGGATTTGGAATTGAGATTTACTCTATTACAAAGAGAAAAGGAGGAAAGCGAGCGTCTTTACAGAGAAGAAGTGGATTTGTGCATTAAGGAAGCTCTCATGGATGTGCGATATGAAGAAGAAAGACAACAGGAATTGCAGAGAACTTTAGAAGGAGAAGTAGCCGACCTTCGTGCAATGTTGTCTGCAATGGAACAAGCTAGCACGGATGCAGAATCTCGACATTCAAAAAGTATTAAAGAACTCACAAAGGTTGTTATATTTGATAGGTTCATGAGAATATTTGATAGGTTCATGAGAGGAAACCTAATGTGCTATACAATATCCTATAATCAATAATATATTACATAATCCAATGTAGTTTTTAATAAAACAATATTTTTTAGAGTTTATGGACATTGTAAGGAGATTGGTAATGGAGTGACAAGATGAACTAGATATCGTTCATAGAGAGACCACCTTATGATTCATGGGAATTTTTCTTTTGTGATTATTGTTTTGTATCTTCTAGTAAGGTATGCATGTTACTATTTAAAATATTTAACTTACAAATTTTCAACATTGAAATGAAAAGAGTAGGTCTTCCCATGCTTGAATTTCTTAATGTCATCTCTGCATTGTAATTCTAAATTTTTTATTAACCCTTTTATCTTGTCAATAGTATCCAATTGCCTTCTTCAATGATCATCATTGAATTAAAAAATTATCAAGAATCTCTTAGTACAATGAATACAAGAAAAGTTCTATAATTTGAAAATCATTGCAATTTTTCACTGCCTAGTGTGATCTATATTCATTTTTTTAATTTTTACTTTACTTGAATAATAGTGTGTAAATTTTGTAGGAATGCATGTCTCTTCAAAAAGAACTTGCAAAATTTAGAGAAAGAGAAAAAGAGAATATTGAAGTATTGAAAGGCCTCCAAAAGGAAAATTCTCAACTACTCTCAGAAATTGAAGGACTCCGAGCACAAATCGATGATGCACTTTCAAAAAACCATGAATCCTACTCAACAATTGTTGATTACAGGTATCATAGTGATTTTAATTGCAAATTTTTATACTTTATTGTTTGGATTGGACCTTAATTGTAGAATGTATGTTGTGACAATACAAAATGAAGAAAGACACCAAGACCTCTTTTATGCCAAAACTTTGGCATTTGAATGTCTACATGATTATCATTGGAATTCACAATATAGTGTTGTATGTAAATTTGGTAGCCCTTTAAAATTGGAAACTAAACAATTTTAGATACTTCTACTTGACATTCCCCCCTTGATGGTACATGGTATAATACAGAAGAGCATTAGATGAGTATGAACAACAAACAAAGCACCTCAAAATTGACCTTCACGATCTTGAGAAGTGTAGAGAAAGAGATCAACAAGACCACATTCGTAGTTTGGAGAATGCAAAGGTACTTTGTAATAAACAATGGTGCTTTCATAATTTCTTTTCTTTTCTATGTCACTCCTGACATTTCTACTTCATTATTGTGCTTAGAAAATAGCACCCTAAAACACCTTTTAGAGGGGGGGGAGACATTAGTTGTTTTTATAATTTCCAACACTTGGATAATATTCTACAAATGGATTGCCTATACTACAAGCCTCTCAAATGGTCATCCTTGAAGCACAATATGCTTCACTTCTTATCTATTGCCTCAAAGAATTCTTCGTACATCTACTAGTTGCTCTCAAGACCCATTGATTGCTCTATGTAGCCATTCAAGGTCCAAATGCACATAGTAAAGAATGAAAAGTGGTGACTTTGGGTGCTCATACCAAACAACTTGCATACACATCACATTCCTTGTCAAAAACATACCTACATCTAATTGCAACCTTGTTTGCAAAACCAATCCCTACATATTCTAAAACATACAACATTTAAACAAGAGAATATAAGGCTGAATTTAGATACAATCATACTAAATTCTTTGAAAGTTCACAATTTCTTCAAATGGTGTCCCAAAAGAGAATTTTACATGCTCAAAGAATTTGGAATACTCTTCCAATTGCCCTTGAAAATAAAGTTATGTGGACCCCCATGTTATAGAAGTCTTGAAAGCTTGAAAAAAAGATCCCTCCCACAAACTCAAACTACAATGAATATCCCTCACTCGTTTCAAAAGGAGGGTTGAATTCAAGATTTCAATACATTGGGTAGTGATTTCCAAACTTTGAACACAAACTCTTGAACAACTTGGAAGCTACATGCATTGACAAGCTATTAGTGTTTCTTTAACACTAGGGTGGGCAATTAGAGATGGTTGAGTGCACCAATAAACCTCATAGTATGCCTCAGACCAGGTGTTTTTCATTCATTGATGACTAGATTTACATTCTGTACCAGATTGATTGCAGAATACAGTGTTGTAATTAACAAGGAAGACATGCTGTCAAATGTGGAGTGACAGAGAATCTGGGAAACTGAAAAAATAGCTGTAATATTGAAAGAAAATAAGCTGGCAGAGGACCGACAACGAGCAATTACCGAAAAGAACCAGTCCTTGAAAAAGGTCTAAATCAACTGCTAACCAGTCATACATGTTTGAGCTAGTTGCTGGTCTTCAGACCTCAAAATACTCACATAAGTTTTTCCTTTTGGCTTCGACCTTTTCTCTGCTCGGTTCTCTTCATTGTCTGCATTGAGCTTATGGACCCATTCTCTAAACAGACGTTTCTAAGGCCGCACTATTAATAAGCGTCGTGTGTGCAGAAACTTAAGGAAACCAACAAGTTATTGGCGACAATGACCGCAGATCACAATCAGCTTATGATTCGCACCAGAGAGATCGAAACACAACTGGCATTTGCTCACCCCTCCAGAATGGTTTGTTCGTCTTAAATTCTTGAAGACTTATTTCTATTCCAATCCTGCTTCTACTTCGTGAGACGACTGCACCTCTGAGGTTCAATGGTGAAGATGCTGTATAGGTATCTTGTACAGCATCTATACCATTGAACATGCATACATGCGAATGGAGGAGGTGGTCTAATGCTACCAGTATGTCTCTTCTGAGGATTTTAGTCTTAAAGAGCAACATTAATCAGTCTGATATGCTACGCTAATTAGAGGTTGCACACCGTTGAGACTTGTTCACTTATCTACTGTAATCAACATGCTTGGATCAGATGTGTGCATCACATCTGTCAGATCCATTCATGGCAAGGTCAGGGAAAGCATTAGAGCGGAGCTGCGGTAACACTGCGTGGTTGAGGGCGGAGATGGCACAGCTAGAGAAACGCCAGTCTCAATTCCTCTCGAGGGGAGAACATGGCTCTTGTGTCGAGAAACCAACGGCGTCTCATATTCCACAAAGATGTCCGAATTCTAAGATAAACAGGGACTATCTAGAAAAAGAATTGGAGGAAGACAGAGGCAACGATGGAATCGCAAGCCTTATGAAAGCAGCTGACCTAGGCAGAATCCGAGGAGAAGAATGACAGGCTCGGCAAGCTGTTGGGGAGCGCACCTCTAGATAACATAAAAAACTCGCTTTCCTTTGAGAGGGTTTACAGGCTCTTCTTCACAGGATCTGCGCTCTTGCACAATCCAATCAAGTTGATTTTGTTCAGCATATCAATTCATTATCATGAAGTGGTCAAAAACCCTTCCACGGGTTCGCAGCTCTGGCTATAACAAGACAAAATGACTGCACTGCAGATTATTACTGTTAATCCCGAGAACGAGAACGAGAACGACCTACTGTCATATTGCGTTGAAGTATTTAGAACGGAATATGACATCCATCTACAGAGTACAATTAATTAAGACATAGCAAGAAAATAATGCCAGATATTCAGGATTCACTTTGGAGGGTAAGAACTGTACTTACTGCCAGAGGGCAGATGATTATATTTACCTTCGAAAAGGCTAATGAGTTTCCAAAGAGCAAAACTCATATCATCGTTGAAGACCCCAGAATCTAATCTGACATTGCGAGGCAGTATGCATTAACTACTTTGTGCCTTGATGAGGAAAATCTCTCAATCTCTTGGCAGATAAATTCTCCAGTAACGAAATTGCACGATCTTGTGAATATCGCTCTGAAGTGGAAACAATGTTCAAGCTTGACTTTCACTCCCGATTGATCTCATCCAAATGAATACCGCGTTTTAGAAGAATGGAACTCCTGCAGTCGGAATTTCTGCAGTTGCTCATGAACAGAATACAGTCCACATCCAGTGCTCTTGTTACTGCTCAGGAACGCTTTTCTTCAAAAAATCTGGGTTCACCTCCTGAGCTTTCTTCACGGCGTCCAGACTCTCTTTCTCCATCTCAGCAAGCAAAACGCAGAAACCCTCTGCATCTTTCACTTCCCTTGAGAAGCCAAATCGAAACTCCCTCCAAAGCTTGTTAGGCTCGGCCGCACCAGATTCCTCACTCGGCACAGCTTTGGCAAGCACATTGAAACCCCATCGGTCAGCGGAAAAAATGTACGCATCTTGAACTCGGACTTGCAAGTAAACTGCACAAGTAGTGATAACTTATCAGAAAAATCTTCTGATAATGCGCCGTTAACCAAACGTGTGGCGAGCAAATCCCAACTCTTTGGAAACGTACAAAGTTTAACATGCTTGCGTCTAATTATGCTTCCCAGTCTAATGGCATACAAGATAGAAGGTGACACCAACCCGATGCACAATTTATAGAATAGAAGTAAGGGTGCCAAAATGAGCAAATTCTGATAGTCTTCGCACATGGTCAAGAAGAACTAGAAACATCGAAAACTCTGAATCACATCAAAGACCTGAAGTAAATCACATAATTATGCAACATAACAGGAGTGAATACGATATTAGCACATGCAACAATATCTCTGCTTCATCTGGTGAAGGTATTAACCTGCACAGAAAACAATAAGAGCAAATCTTCGAGCTTCACTCTGATTGATGCCATCGATGAGCGCCAGAAGGACCCTAGATAGGGGGTCCACAGCAGCACCTGCAATATCGGCTACATCAACCTCGTGACGCCCACCGATTACGTCCACAAAATGACACGATCTGCAAACAGTAAGTGCCACATGAGAATTCCCTTTGCGCTAGCTAAAGGCAGTTTCATCATGGAAGACACACGTCTTTGACCCTTAGGCGCCCGATCAGTTTTTCAATTGGGTTTTTCAATT